>CM042011.1:66628853-67898853 GCA_023525715.1 Cichorium intybus
ATGTGCATATGTATATAAGTATATTCTAAAGGCTAATTTGTAAAACCTAGTCTTATCTTTTTTGTTCATTATTTGTTATTCCAATGTTTAATCTTATCTTTTTTGTTTATTATTTTCATTTCAATGTCTAATCTGTATAGTGAATCAGATGCTCGGTCACAAATCTTAACTGTCACAAAATTCAAGACAAACTAGCCTGAGTAGTTGTTGCACCACAAATATTTTTTTGAACATCAATAGATTTTATTAAAAACAAAATAATGAGCGAGAAGTTGATAAAATAGTAAATGAACTAGAAAAGAAAGCTACCATGTGAAAACGAAAATTAAAAATAACAACTCCAACATCCACATATCAAACCATGAGAACAACATGAACAATAAACTTGCAACAACATGAACTTTGAAAGTCTAGTAAAAAAGTAATCCTCTCTATTTAATCTGAAATCTGAATTACATTGAAAAATACGACAATATTACACCAAGTATACAATAATATTATGGAACTAATACAATGACATTAAAGTTAAAACGGTATGATAACATCCTCTATCATATAAGAGTTACAATAAAAATAATAAAACAATACTCCTTTTAATCTAGATTAAACTAGATTAGAAAGAAAATGACAATAATATTATTTTTCTTTAAGTATTAAAAATCAAATAAGATTACAATATAATAATAGAATAAGATTAAATAAAAATAAAAAAGAAATCACACTAATATTTCAATAAAATAATATAACAAAATATAAAAATAGTTAGTTTAAAAAAATCCTTTGATATTTTATCCTTATTTTGATTAACCATTTTTTTTTGTTTGAAAAAAAATACTGAAATCGGTCAAAATATCAATTTTACAAAATTTCCAACAATTATGTTGTTTTCTTTCAAAATATAAAATGAAAAATAAAGTGATAGAATTTTCATAAATAAGACCAAAATTTTAAAAAAATTCTGAAGATTTCCTTGAAATATAATTTGTGAATGTTAAATAATAGTGGTTTACCGGTGTGCCTCCAACCAAAGGCTTAAGAAACTTAAATAATATAATGTGTTTGGATATGTAGTTCAAAGTTATTATGTCATGTTTATTAATTGAATAAGTAGTTGTAACAAATTATGTTTTAAACAAGAAATTTATACGATAAATAAATTAGACTTAAATATGTTAGATTTAGACAACTATATGAAGCACTTTTAGTGTTTTTTTTTTTAAGATTTATTAGTTTACGCCGGACTAAATTTTTAAAATTGAATATGGTCCTCAAATTGTGAAGGCCGACCCTGATTATATCAACTATTTGATAAAGATAGTTTGGGAACCTATAATCTAATGAATATATAATGATGTAGTGAAAAAAAGGGAAAATACCTTAAATGGGTAACTATCTTTTCGTATTGTTCATATATGGGTAACATTTTATTTTTTGTACTCGTTTACCCATCGAACTTATTCACGGTGTTCACATATGACCATTATGACCGGGTATCACATGTTTACTGCTGAGTTGGCATGTATGCAGGCTTACGTGGAATCTACGTGGCAAATTAACATTTATATAACACTTTTTTGCCCTATGCGAATTCAAACCACAGATCGACAACATCCATGGCGGCTTCTTCTTCTTCTTCTTCTTCTTCTTCTTCACCGACTTCCTTGACTTCTCGCCAAAATGACGACCTTTGATTGAAACATCCATGTGGTTGTGGGTTACCCTCTCGATTGAGGACTTCGCGCACCCCAGCAAACCCTGGACGAAAGTTTAGAGTTTGCCCTAACTTACTGGTAAAGAAGAAATTTTATCCATTAGGTTTAATTTCTATTGCATAACGATGTAGCTCATTGTTATAGAAGGAGAACGGTCCAAAAAGCAACTTCTGGGAATGGGATGATGATGAAACGCAAGAGATCAAGAGGGACAAAGAAGGCACTGAAGATTCGAGTAAAAAAGACGAATTTGGAATCTTCAATTTGATGTTAAAAATGTCTGCTTTGGAACACGAGATTAACACATGCAAGATGAAGATGGAAGAAGAAAAATTGACTGTTAGGCAAGAGTTAGGGAAGCTTCATTCTAAGATTTTTACTCAGAAAATTGTAATTGTAGTGATGTTTCTTTTGTTAGCTTATAATGTATTTTAGAGAAGGTTTTAATGGAAGATGTTTCTTTTGTTAGCTTAATTCCAAGATTTGGTTGTATCAGAATGTCTTATTAGACTAAGATGTGTGTTAAGAACACTGAAATAAATGTTTTGAATGTTCAGAAAGTTTTATAATTAAACTACATTAAACACTTGTATGTTAAGAAGTATGTTCAGAGGACAAAATGTATATAGATATCATTAAACAACATTTAACACAATGTTTACAAAAGGTTTTTCCAGATATCATTAAACTACATTCAACACATATCACAAAAGCTGTGCCCAAGTTTGTCCCCTACTGTCTTAAAGACTGTGCTAATTACAAAAGTGGTGCCCAAATCTGTCCCCCACTGTCCCAAAAACACATTAAACTATAACTACTCCACTTCAAGTGGTTGTTCTTGACTGTTTCCTGCCTTCGACCTTACCTTCTTACCTTCGACCTTACCTTCTTACCCAGCTTACTTAAGGTGATTCTTTCTGATTTTCTCCTAATCTTCTTTTTAGTTTCCTCATCTTCCACACCAACCTCCTCTTCAACACCCTCTTGCATACCAGGTTCCAGAACAACCTACTCTTCAACCCCTTCTTGCACATGAGGTTCCACACCAACCTCCTCTTCAACCCTCTCTTGCACAGCAGGTTCCACACCTTATCAAATACAAAAAATTATTTGGTTACCCATATGTGAACAAGCAGAAAAGATAGTATAATCACATACCTTGCTTTTGCTTATGCTTTTTTTGCTTCAAACCAGAACTTGATGATTCGTCTGTTGGTTTTTTAGGACATCTGACTTTGTTGTGTCCTCTTTCTTTGCATATTGAACATCTCAAAACTGCACCTGTTTTGGTGACTTTATGCTTTCTACCCTTGTCTTCCCTTTCTTCCTGATCCCTTTTTCTTTTCATGGTTGGTCTCCCAGGAAGTCTTCTTTTCTTGGGTGGCAATGGCTTGATGTAATCCACTTGGGGCCACATGTCACTACCATTAAGTGGTATTATGTTATACTGGTATGACTTTAGGAACATGTCTGTTGTAAACCATTCAGAAACAAAATCATGGCAGTCCATATTGAGATATGAAATACATGCCACTCCATGCACACAAGGGTATCCTGTTTGCTGCCAAGTATTGCATCCACAAGTCTTGTTTGTAAGATCTACAACATATGCATCATACCCTAACCTAACCTCAAATTGTTGGTATCCAGAGGGGTAAACAGTCCAAAATCTGTAATGGAATGGATACTTTAGTCAATTGTATTGGAATGGAAAGATTAGCCAAGTAATGGTAAGTTACATACCTTTGTTTTACCTTCAGCTTTTCCAACTTAAAGTCTAATGGTAGGACAAATCTTTAAGTTCCATTCCTGTCCCATCTTCTTTTGATTATACAACCTCTGCATTACATAGATTCTTATCTCTTCTAGCATAGTGATAAGTGGTCGTTTTCTTGCACTTTCAATTGTAGCATTAAAACTTTCAGAAATACCATTTTCAAAAGCATCACAAGCTCTATCTACCTGAAAGTGTGCTCTGCACCAAGTTTTTGGTTCTCTCTCCATCAAATGTTCAAATGCCAATGGTTCTAATTTCTTGATTTCCTTCATTTGTTCTTCAAACTTTGGTTTTGTAGTTGATGAAGCAACAGATCAAAACATCTTCCTAAAGTATTCTCCTTTATATTTTTTCCTAAAGTTAGCATAGATTTTTCTAGCATAACATCTATGCTCTGCTGCTGGAATCCTTTCCTTGACAGCCTCCAGTAATCCTTGAAAACATACAACAATGTCAACTAATAAAATTCAATTATAAAATGGATTTCAATTCAGTAGAAGATGTGTACCTTGTGTTGGTCTGATATGATGGTTAAGCCATGTCCAAGACCCATTCCAATGTCATCAATTAGAAGATCAACAAACCACTTCCATGTATCTTTGTTCTCCACAGCAACTACTGCCCAGGCAACAGGGTACATGTGGTTATTTGCATCTCTGCCCATAGCTGCAAACAATTAACCTCTGCATATGCCTTTCTAAAAACAGCCATCCAATCCGATGACCCTTCTGCAACCTTCAATCCAACCATCTTTCACAGCTTTAAAGCATACATAGAACTTGGAGAAATAAGTTGTTTCATTTGGCATTACATCCACTGCAATCTTTATTGTTGATCCGGGGTAGTTCTTCTCAACTCTTCAGCATAACTCCATGTTTTTGCATAATGCTCCACTAAATTGCCCTCAATCTCTTGAAATGCATATTTCCTTGCATTTCTGCATTGGCCTACACTTGCTATCAAGTTAAATTTCTTACTAACCTTAGCTTTTAATTTCCTAATGCTCATCTTTGGATTCTGCAATATCTCATTCAGAAAGTGCTTCCCAATCCATTTATATGTTACAATACAACCAAATTTGAAGACTCTAGAACAATTATGGTCACTATTCAAGGACTTAATCTGGAAAGACTCCTCACTTCCCATCCAGGTTGCCTATAGTCTAAAAGGACAAGAATTTCCATTCTTATCCTTCTTACCTTTACCACATTTGACCAATAATCTATTACAATCGGTTTTTTCATACCATAAATCATACCCATTCTTCACAGCATAATTTGTAACACAATTCTTTAATTCCATTGGGTTAGAGAATTTCATACCTATAATTGGAACCATTGTCTCCCATTCTTGGTTTTCATCATGGACAGGGAACACAACCCCCTGACCATCTTCAGTGTTGGGTTCCTCATCCTTGTTAACTTCATTTTTAATGTTGCTATCACATACCAGTTTGTTCAAGAACTTATCATCGATTGTTTTGTCAAAGGAATGCACTTCCTGATCAGCAGCATGTTCATATTCCGCGGTATATGACTTTTGTGAATCTTTGTCATCATCTTCGTCTTCAGCATCTTCAACCTCTTCATCCAGCACCTCCATATCAGCCCAATTAAGGACTGGTTCATTCTGATGGTCAATGTAAACATTCATTCGAAACTGATTCTCATCCTCGTAACCCACTTCAAGGAACTCGACATAATCAGCATCATTATGGAATCTTCTAATCCCCTCTGCTAGTGTTTCATGTCTAGTGCAGTAATACACATCATCGCATCTTGTTTTGCATAACTTTCCAAGAAACTCTTTGAATTCTCTGAGAAAGAACAAACCAAAGTCAACATCATGAACTGATACTCGAACTCCACCCAAGTACGCTAATGGCTTTGGCGTAAAAAATCCGTTGTAATGTATATCGACTTTCAATAAGTTAATCGAAGAGGACTCCTCTTCCATGTTATCGTCGTCTCCACTTGAACTCCTTACTGCTATTTGGAACCCTAATAGATGCTTTGAAGAGGTGAATTTCAAATGGGTGTGGCGTAATGGCGGGGTAAGCGTTTGATTTTGAACCCTAATTGACCGTTGAAGGGGGTAATATCCACGTAATACGACACATAAGCAATAATAGCCACGTAATACAAGGAAACCGGGTAAAACCGGTGATACCCGGTCATAATGGTCAGATGTGAACACCGTGAAGAAGTTCGATGGGTAAAAGAGTACAAAAAATAAAATGTTACCCATATGTGAACAATACGAAAAGATAGTTACCCATTTAAGTCATTTTCCCTGAAAAAAATCACATGTTGTCCCATTGAAAGAGTTCAAAATAGAGTTGTACGAAAACTAAAACTGTTCTCTAAATCGGGTCTTAAATAATATGGAATTATGGATTATAGACCACTATTTTGTACTTTGAAACTCTGAAACATGAACAGTTATGAAAATGCTGATTCTGTTTTGCTATTTTTAAGAAAAATGATATGGACCACTGTTCTGAAACCGCTATAAAATTGGACCGTATCCATAAACTAAAAACCCAAGTAACGGCCGGTCGAAAAGCCCATAGGCCAGAATTCAGTGCCCAATTTAAAGAATTCAACCCTAGTTTACTTTCCGGTTCAGGAGACCGGTCCAACAAGATTTTAGATTAAAACTTAATCCGTTCAAATAAATGATTAATTATGGTTTTTGATATCATTATTTATTTGTTTGGGTTTGGTTCGATTTAGTTTAATTTCGAGGTCATGCACCTATCAAAATCAATACTGGGGGGACATATCCCTTTCATTTGACCGTTTTCAAAAATCAATACAAATATTTTTATTTATCTTAAATATTAAATATAGTTATTGAAGTAATCCAACCGTGTAAGTCAGTTCAATGACGAAGCTAGTAATTTACTATACTAGCTGTTTACCAGAATATTAAAATGTAGAGTAAATTACAATTTTGGTCCCTGTGGTTTGCTTGGAATTGCAGTCTTGGTCATCGTTGGGGATTTCCACGATGAGGGTCCCTAAACTAGCATTTTTCTTACACTTTTGGTCCCTCTGCCGGTTACCGTCTCCTACGTCGCCGTTACAAGCCACTCGTGCACCTCACGTGAGGGTATAATGGTACATTCGCACGTCTGTCTCCTAACTGAATAATAAACCCTACAAAAAAATTTTGTTTGCCACTTGATCGGATTCACTGACGAAGCAAAAACATGAGTTCGATAATGGCGGTGTGTAACTGCGGGAACGAAGCGACCATCGCAACCTCGTGGAAGAATCGAAGGGCACTGAGTGCAACAATGGTAAAGGCAACACTTCGAAGGGCACTGATGATAAATTTGTGATGTCTAAACACATCGATTTATTCTTTATGTTTTTTCGGAAGAATCGAAACACATCGATTTATTCTTTTATGACTGGTTATTTTGTTGTTTATTCTTTATGTTTTTTCGGAAGAATCGAAACACATCGAAATGGTATCAGCCGTACTTAATAAGATTGATATGATAATAGCCGTTAGTTTCATGTCTTTCGTCCAAAACAAACTGCATCTGTGATGCAGATAATACTAACATTTAAACAGAAAAACAAACATTAACATACTACGTTAGCTAAACATGCTATTGCTACGTTACCCAAAAGATTGGTTCTACACCTTCATACCCCTTCGTCTTCTTGACCACTACTTGTCGGATCCAAACTCGTATTCGATGAGTTTGCGTTTTTCTTTATACTTGTCCACTTCGCTTTCCAAGAGTCGCTGCATGTCGTAGATAAGGTTGAACATCTGCACAGCAGCTGCCTTGCTTTCTTTCATTGTTTCTTGAGCTAGAACATAGTTCATGTATGATGGTCTTGTGCTTTGATCTTCAAACAGCTCTTTCCGCAGTTGGTAATCTGCTTCCATCATTGTTTCCAACTCTTTGATAAACCTCTTGTTATTTTCGGTCTTATGGATGAGCAGTTTCAGCATCGCCTCAAGATCTTTCCCCTTCATATCGGTGGCAGAATAGAAGAAGTGTTTGCAGGTAAGATGACTGCAGGTAAAGTGATTGTGTGTAATGGGGAAAGGCCGAAAGGTTAGGGTTCAATATATAGCAAATGACGATATGCAGATGAAAAGACGCACAATAAATTACGAAACAATTAATTACAAAACAATAAATTCCTTAGGTGTTTGAAATACATATGAACAAACACTATGCATGTACCGTAACAATTGGAAGTTGCTTTAATTACGAAACAATTATCGTCGGAAGCTTCACTATCGCGAATCTTCCACACTCCGATTGAACTTCAACCACCTGAAAACCCTACGCGATGATGACCTGGAAGCTTTCAACGATAGTCATCGAGCCATGCGAACTGAAGTGAGTTGATGTACCATTATACCTACTTGCATTTAAGGCACCATAGCTTAAGAGATCTTCTGAACATGTGCGAATGTACCATTATACCCTCACATGAGGTGCACGAGTGGCTTGTAACGGCGACGTAGGAGACGGTAACCGGCAGAGGGACCAAAAGTGTAAGAAAAATGCTATTTTTGGGACCCTCACCGTGGAAATACCAAACGATGACCAAGACTGCAATTCCAAGAAAACCACAGGGAGCAAAATTGTAATTTACTCTAAAATGTAATTATTTTAAATTTTGGATCTATATGTTTTAAAAATAATTTCAGATACTTAAATATTTTTTGGGGCTACATGTTTGTACTTATTCAAAATCATTTATCATTCATGGGATGTTATCTGTTACTAAACTAATGGCTTGAAGACATTATATTTACGAATCAAAAGTCATAACGGATTTAACTCGGCTTGATTTAGTCAGGAGTTATCAATATTTATATTTACCATACTAGTTATGTACCCGCGCAATGCGGCGGGACACAAATTGTTTGGGGCGAGCACTGCACGGTTCAGTGATGTTTCGCTAAAACGAACTAAACTCGAGAGTTTAATTTCGATGTTTCGCTAAAGCAAACTAAAACCCGTTGGTGAATAGTATTTTTCGGCAATAAGTTTCCTTTCCGTATGAGGTGAAGTCTTTTTTTTTTCGACAAAAGGTTTTTGTAAATCTTTTACCTTGTAGTAATGATTAGCTTTATTTCGACGGATAATTTTTGGATGACGATTAGTTTCTTTTCGATGGGTCACGAATAGTTTCATATTAGGAATAGGTTTCTTGATAAGATTAGTTTAGTTTATTGAGAACACTAAAAAATAATCAAGTCGACCAACAGAGTCAACCTAGTGCTAACCAAGGCAAATGATCTAACAACATCATTTGAAGGGTTAAATATGATATGCTTCAATTTGAGGTTAAAGTCAAATAAATGTTAGCAAACACCAAAAAATAACTTGAGATGAAAATATGAAACATCTCAATTTAATTCATTTTGTTCAAATTTTAAGGTAGATGCCTTTCGGCAAAAAAAAAAACACAAATTTATCTTGCAAAGGGCTAGATCTAATTTACTTTAAGATAATATATCAATATATTTACTTTAGAGAATAATTACAAAGCTAATGAAAACTTTCAAAATCAAGAGAATCATAAGTGCACAAGAAGGAAGTAGTTGGCAAATTCAAATTCAGTTTTTCCATGGTGAACTTGTTTTTTTCTTGCATTATAATTAAGGAAAAAAAAGATGGAATCCCAAACAAATTTAAAAATAAATGGCTCAACTTCTAAATAATTTTCTACTTCACTTAATTCTTTTGGATACAAAAAGTTTATTATGTCCTCCAAAGTTCCACTTCTTCTGTTTCTCATTCATAGCTCCTATAAAACTTCCAACAACACCTATTGTTAATCAAATAAAAACAACTATATATTATAACCAAAGAAAAAAATGTATAGCACAACTTCATATGCTAATGCTTTCAAAAACCAAAATCACCATTCAATGACGAAATCTCCTACTTTGCCAATAATCTGAAGTATAACATCCATATACCTGAAAGAAAAAATGATTGAATTATTAAATTACACTTAAGCTTCAGAAACCGGATTAAGTTATTGTTCTCATAATACATTGCAAGGATGAGCGATTTTCAAGAAAAAAAGATGAAGGAATCAGAACATAAAGCGAACTGGACCTGGATAACAAAATAAAGAATCTGGTGGAGATGTCGGATCTCCTCTTACCAGCTGTTCAACCGACAAATAAAACCACAAAAAACCCGCAATCTAAACAAAACCATCTTAGCCCCCAAATTTTCAAACGGCAGCTATCGCACCAGTCACCAAACAAACAATCCATTGAGTTTACAAAAATCACTTTCAAAAATGCAGTCTTCTAGAATCAACCAAAATGTTCCTTTTCCAACACACTCAAATCTTCTTCTTAGGCCTTAGCTGCAACCACAAAAGAGAAAGAAAACAAGTTTGTCAAATCAACATAAAAATACATCACATAAAAGCATTTTATAAAAAAAAATGAATGGTTTAATACCTAGTTGCTGTGGCCACACTTCTTCTTCCTGCAGTTGACCCCCCTTGGGTGCAAGCGAGCATAACACCTAATAAGAAACCATCAAGCCAATTTATGGTTAACATTACATCAAAATAAACTCATAAATATACAAATCTTCAACCACCATATAAATTGCAAACCAAACATGGAAAAAATAAAATATAAACCCACATAAGCAAATAGAGAATGATTTAGGGTTAATGTCATAGAATGGCGTCCAATAATCGTCAATTTGCTCTGCTCTGTAACTCATTCATCTTCTAATTGTACTCAATTCGGCAAGAATTTTTTTTTTCTATTAAGTCATCATTGGAGTGGATTTCAGATAAACTGGTTTCTAAACCCACATCACATCCAATGTGACAGAAATTTTACATATGGACACTATGTATACAATTTTGCCACATTAGGTGCCATATAGATGACACAATGGATAAGTTACCGGTTTACCGAGTTGAAAACCATTTTGATGGCTTGATAGAAATAATAAAAACTGTTTGTTTCTCTATTGAGTAGAATTTTGATATGAATAGCTAAAATAGTAAATTAACGGTTATCCAAAGACATTTGATCACATTTACCAAATAATTAATGGGACTATAAAAAAGGATAACTCACTTGCGGCAAATGGTCTTATCTTGATTGTACTTCGTAGCCAATGCCATCAAAGAGGGTTCAATGATTCCTCCCCTTAGTCTCAACACCAAATGAAGGGTCGATTCTGTAAAATCATTTAAAGATTGCACATTAATGAGAAAGAAAGTTGATCACAGCTGATTAGAGAATAACATTACATCTAAATTTCTTTATGTGATAGGCTTAAGCAATTCCGTTAACTAATACCCTGATTTCATTTATTGTTCCAGAAAATGTAATGAAATAAGCAATGCTAATCTTTTATATATCACAGTAAAAACACGAAGGTCAATTGGCAATAGTGAAATTAATGCATTTTGCGAGAACCCTATTTGTAGCACCTAATCCCAAGGCAATCAATATAAACTAATCTATTGGTACTGTAACCGGGTTATGTGATCAACTAAATTTAAACAATCAAATGTAAAGGAAAGTCACTCTATCTGTTATGACATCATATCGACATAAAGTGTTGATTTCAAAAAATATAAAGAATAAAACCTTTCTACAGGATGTTGTAATCAGCAAGAGTTCGACCATCTTCAAGTTGCTTTCTAAGATCAACCTCTACTGATCCAGTGGAATACCTACGATATAAAATGATTCAATCGCACTTTGCATAAAGATGATCTCAAGTTCCACTCAAATATACCATACCTACTAAAATCATTGCAACATGTGTAACAATGAAGGGGCATTACTAAAGTTGTGAGCAAGTATGAAGGAGTGAAGGGACACTTACCGACTCCTTTCGTGACCATGGTGGTGGTTGATAGTCGGGATTGCTTATCATCAAACGCTCTGTAGTGATAGTGGAGAAGGCAGCGATGGTCCGGATAGCTTGATATGGCGATGGTTGATACGGTGAGTGATGGTGGCTCTTCGGTGCTTCGGTGGAGGTGTGTCTGGATGGTGTTGCTGTCAGTGGCGGTGAAGTACGACCCTGGCGATTGTGTATGGAGGGGTGGTGGCTGGTTGTATATTTAGGGTTTTCAAGGGGATGAGATATCGAGGCGGGAGGTACGCTGCATTCACTGAATAGTTTGAATGAGTCATCGATAAAATCAGATTTAATAGGCATGCCTTATGGATAATCAGGAGTATTGTTTGTTAGTGTTCCGTCGTCTGTATATATATGCTTTAAAATTTATACTTTGTGCATAATTAATTGGATCTCTTAATTTTAAGAGTTTCCATTTTTAGAAATCATTTTTCCTTTTTAAGGTAGTATAGATATGATATTGATATTACATAAATAAGACTTTCTAGTAAAATATAAATTATAAATTTTTAGTGTTACAACGACAAATGATGATGATGATGATTAATTACTTAACTGAATAACAATTATATCTTGAAATCCAAGCAATAAAATATTTATACTTTCAAAATTAATCGTCAAATACTTAACAACGTGAAAACTTTCACTATTTTTTTATCAATAAAAATGTTTTGTTGCCAAAGAAAAACAATGAAAAAAAAATTCAAACTTTCATACAATTTAAAGAACTTAAGGTCTATTAAGTGTGTCTGTCGATTCACATATATCAAGGTGTACAAAGCCTAATAGATCATTGCCTCATTCATAATCCCTGTGAAGGGTATATTTGTCATCTTGCCTAACAAACAAGACTCGCACTCATCATAAGACAGTTTGTCGGATGATTCCAAAATCTCATCTGCTTGGAGATTGGTGATACGTTTTTTGTTTATGTGGCTAGGTCGACAATGTCACATATAGGTCTTTTCGACACTATCTTTCGATAAGTTTGAATCAACATTAAATATTGCATTATATTACTTCTAATGCCTACAATAGATTCTTAAATACCATGTCATGGATTTGCTTTAAAATAAAGATCATTATTTATCAACCAAAATAGACCGTTGCCCAAACCCAAAATCAAAACCAACTCTGTATAGTACATGAAAGAAAATAATGTTTCTTGTTGTATCTGGCTAATAGCAACAATCTAAAAGAATCATAGTATGACCTGTACAGAGCATACGTTCATAGTCCACAATCCTTTTAATAGCAGTCGTGTGTCCGTTGCCCACGATCAAGTCCGGTTCTGCATACAACTTCCTACTTCCCTTTAGTCTCAATACATCAGTGCAAATGTGAGTATCACACCCCGTGTCTAAGACCCAAGAGTTAGAAGCAGAAGTACTATTAGATCAATCATATATATAATGAATTGCCAGATCCCTTGACTTTGATCTTCTTTATCTCTTCCAGTTAATTCAGATAACTTTGCTTCCAATGTTCCTTTTCCTTACAATGGAAACATACAGCCTTTTCAGGATTTTTTGAGAGACGTATCACTAAGTTATCTTTACCCTTTCCTTTGGAATTTGGGTTTGAGTTGGAAAACCTAACTTTCCCCTTCTCTTTTACTTTGGAATTGTTAGCCTTCTTCTTCTTGACCCCTCCCTCTATTATGGCTAGTACGTGAGCAACTGAGTTGAACTGCTTGCCTTTAGCCATGTTAGATTCAACGACCTTAAATGTGTCATGCAGGTCCATGATAGATATTTTGTTGGATCCATATGCTCAAGAATCATTTTAGAATGATGTTTGTCAATAGCATATGATCCTATAGGGTCACACCTTAAGCAAGTTGGCACATATTTAATATTTATTATTAATATGATTATTAATAAATAATCAACTTGTGTATTTAATTAGAGAATAATTATTGTTTTATGAAAATAATAATTAAAAAGGAATAAGCTAGTTATTATATCATATAACATGATTTAATAAGTCATTTACAAGTTTTTGGACACCTTGGTTTCCACTTAATTTTCTAGTTACATGAGTACATCTAATTTGTGAAACTAGATTGTCATTTTATATTTTTGTAACACCCCAAATCTTTCAAACTTTTTACATTACATATAAAACATATTTTACAGAATTCGGTCCATCAAAAACCATAAAATCTGTTTAAAGGGTATTACAAACGTGTATCAAACAACCATAAGTTTAAAGAAAAGGATCAATCAATACCAATACAGAATAGCTGTAACCAGCTCCACTCTTTTGCAACCTAAGATTTATTTTACAACTTCCAATTTTCTCACAACTTCGTACTTGAACCTGGAATACATGGCATAAAAACATAAAATACGTAAGACAAAAATGTCTCGTGAGTTACATGAGTTTTAGACTCAAACTTTAAATTTCTTTTCCAAACTTTTATAAAATTTCATAACATAAATCATTGTCAAAACTACATAATATACTCATACTAAACCTTTTTACTTTTCAAAATCATCATATGTTAGACTTTGTAAAAATAATGTCTTTTATACTTTCTTTGACTGGTTTTATAAACTTGCTGGGATTTTTATACTTAGGGCGTTAATCACTATAAATGATACCCCAAGTCTCTACAATTAGAAAGAACGGATCAATACTAACGGTAGAATTGCTGAGGCAGTCTACTTCGCGAAGGGGGTTGTCCCCAGTAGACTTCTTACCTAACCCGGGTAGGTTGGAACATAGTTCCCTTACTAACAATGCTAGCTACAATACCAGTCAAACATAAAAATATTCTTCTGAAACCAAAACATTACTTGCACAAGAAATGGCTAAACGCCAAGCTTTTGACTCACACATATCTTTATCATAATTTAGGCTGTCGCCAAGAATCATACTTTCAAATATAGCGGCTAACTTTCTATTTTAAACTAGAAAGGGGACCATTTTTGCAAATATTTTTCACATATAAAAGTAATGTATGAAATCTGAAAAATACTTACTTACTTGCCATGTATCCCAAAATGGGTAAAAATGCTACATGTACTCACCGAATAATTCTTGAAATGTCGTTTAGACGTCCCTCGGTTCTTTACCCTTTCGGTGTCCGATTATTTGACTTGCACCTATATATAGTATATGATACATTAATTTTCATTTTTATTGACTCTAATACATGCTAGAGTCCTTATTATACTATCAATGGTCAAAACAAATGTATAACTCTTGAATGACCAATTTTAGTTAACTTGTATTTTATACGTATTTTACTACAGTACCCTCGGAGGGTCGTATTTTAATTCCGATAAATTTTTATAAAGTTTTGGACCATATTAGACCTATGTTTAAAATTTGAGGTCAATTGGATAAGTTTTGATCCATTTCTAAAAATTGAGGATCACTTGGCAGGGGACTCTTGAACCAAACTGCATTTTTGTTCCAGACGTAGGGCGCACCGCGCCCAGGGTAGGGGCGCACCGCGCCTGTCGAGCAGCAGCCCAGTTTTTCCCCGATTTTATGCTACAATTCCCCAATTTCTCCTATTAAGTGCTGAATACTCCACTTAATCGATAGGGGTTTGTTCCAAGACTAAAACCCTTCAATTTCTTCAAGTTTTAAACCATTAAAATCAGATTAATCACAAGAACTCAAATTCTAGGGTTCTTGATCAAAATCTCAATTCTTGCAAAATAGCATCCTACTTCCATTTTATTGGATTAAGTACTTTTAACATGGCTTAATGGAAGTGTTGAACCATACAACTAAGTGGTTCTTGACTGCAAATTTCAGTCACTAAATTCCTCTCTTGAGGGTCACACAAAAACTTAAGTTAAAAGCATAATTACTAACCTTTGATCTTGTAAACTTCAATTCAATGACTAAAATCAAGTTTCTAACTTTGATCTTCACGAGGACTTCCAAGTTTCTGCAGAAATCGTATCTCCCACTCCTCTCCCGTACTCTAGAACTCTCTTCTGAATTTGTGAGGAATTATGAGATATTTTCTCATTTTTATATTTTCTATATTTTCAGTTTTGGTCCCTAAAGTTGACTTTCTTGAACTTTGGCCACCAAAACCAACTATCTTTCCATGGAATCATTTCTTTTACATTTTTAGTCCTAAACTATAATAAATTTTTATAATAATTTCTGCATGTGGTCAAATGACCAATTTACCCTTTTTAGGGTAAAATGACTAAATTACCCTTACAACCAAAATTTCTCATAAATTTTACATATAACGCTTAAATTACACACATTTTAGTTTACATATTTATATATTACAAATTTTCGGTCGTTTCAACTACCTCCCCCTAATTAGGATTCCGTCCTCGGAATCGCTTCATAATCTGTAAAATTAGGGTATCTTCTTTTCATGCTTTCTACGGTTTCCCAAGTCAAGTCTGAGCCCAGTGAATGCTTCCATTTGACCAATACTAGGTCAATTTCTCTGTTCCTTAGTTTCTTGGTTTTTACTTCTAACATTGCTTCGGGTTCTTCAATTAATCTGTTGGGTGTTTCCACCCTTATTTCTTCTAGAGGAATAGTTAATTCCTTCTTTCCAAAATACTTCTTAAGATAACATACATGAAATGTATCATGTATTCCACTGAGTTCTTGTGGTAACTCCAGTTTGAAAGCTTGTAAACCGATTCTTTTCAGAATCTTGAAGGGTCCAATATATCTTGGACTCAGCTTCCCTCTCTTACCAAACCTTATCACTCCCTTCCAAGGTGATACTTTTATCATCACCAAATCACCTTCTTTTAGATCATAAGGTCTTTTCTTCAAATTTGAATAGCTCCTTTGGCGATCTTGCGCAGCTTTCATGTTGGCTTGTATTACACCAATCTTTTCATTTGTCATTCTTACAATTTCTGGCCCAGTGAGTTTTGCTTCACCAGCTTCTAACCAACATACCGGGGTTCTACACTTTCTACCGTATAAGGCTTCGAAAGGCGGCATCTTGATGCTTGAGTGATAACTGTTGTTATACGAGAATTCTACTAATGGTAGGTGCTGGTCCCAACTACCTCCAAAATCAATGGCACACGATCGCAACATATCCTCCAAGGTCTGAATAGTACGTTCGCTTTGCCCATCTGTTTGAGGGTGATAGGCTGTACTCATCTTGATTCGAGTTCCCATCTTTTCTTGTAGAGAATCCCAAAAGTTAGACGTGAATCGAGGATCTCTATCTGAGACTATGGACAAAGGTGCTCCATAACGCCTCATCACTTCATCGATGTACAACTGATCTAATTCTCCAAGTGAGGCAGTTTCTTTATATGCGAGAAATAGGGCACTTTTGGTCAATCTGTCAACAATGACCCATATACTATCGTGTCCTCTTCGTGTTCTCGGTAGCCCCATGACAAAATCCATGGTCAACTCTTCCCACTTCCCTGCTGGTATCTGCAACGACTGCGCACTACCATACGGCACCTGATGTTCTGCTTTCACTTGTGCACAGGTTTCACAGTGGGATATGTACTTTGCTATTCTCTTTTTCATCCCCGGCCACCAGTAATGTTGCTTCAAATCTTGATATGTTTTTGTACTTCCAGGATGTATAGAATACTTGGATTTGTGAGAATCATCCAAGACTATCTTTCTGATTTTTCCATATTTGGGAACCCAAATACGTCCTTTAAAAGTACGCAATCCTTGTGTATTTACTTCAAACACCACCTTCTTTCCAAGTTTTTCTTTCTTTATATTTTCTTCGGTTAAGGCACTTTCTTGAGCTTCTTTAATCTTCTGAATTAAAGTTGAAACTACTTCAATTCTCATAGATCTCCATCTGATAACTTTTTCACGAACTTTTCGGCTTAGGGCATCGGCTACTACGTTAGCCTTTCCTTCGTGGTATATTATTTCACAATCATAGTCATTCACCAACTCAATCCACCGAGTCTGTCTTAGATTTAATTCTTTCTGAGTGAAAAGATATTGTAGACTTTTATGATCTGTATAAATCTTGCATTTCGTCCCATAAAGATAATGTCTCCAGATCTTCAATGCGAATACAATCGCAGCCAATTCCAGATCATGAGTAGTATAACGTGTCTCTGCATCTTTTAGCTGTCTAGAGGCATAGGCAATAACTTTGCCCCGTTGCATAAGCACACAACCGAGACCTCTATTAGACGCATCGCTGTATACTACAAACTCTTCTGTGCCTTCTAGTAAAGATAATACTGGAGCTTCACATAACTTCTTCTTCAATATCTCGAAGGCTTCTTGTTGTTTTTCTCCCCAAACAAACTTCACATCCTTCCGGGTTAACTGAGTCAGTGGCACTGCTATTTTAGAAAAATCTTGGATAAACCGTCGGTAATAACCGGCTAACCCAAGAAAACTCCTAACTTCTGTAGGTGTCTTCGGTGCATCCCATTTCATTACCGCTTCTATTTTAGAAGGGTCTACTTTAATACCTTCAGCTGAAACAACATGACCCAGAAATTGAACTTCCCGCAACCAAAAGTCACACTTTGACAACTTCGCATATAACTGTTCATTTTTCAAAGTACGCAGCACTTCACGAAGGTGCATTTCATGTTCCGCTTCACTTTTCGAATAGACCAGAATATCATCAATGAAAACGATGACCAATCTGTCAAGAAAAGGTTTACAGACCCTATTCATGAGGTCCATAAACACAGCTGGGGCATTAGTGAGACCGAATGGCATCACTAAAAATTCATAGTGACCGTATCGGGTTCGGAATGCAGGCTTCTTGTTGTTTTTCTCCCCAAACAAACTTCACATCCTTCCGGGTTAACTGAGTCAGTGGCACTGCTATTTTAGAAAAATCTTGGATAAACCGTCGGTAATAACCGGCTAACCCAAGAAAACTCCTAACTTCTGTAGGTGTCTTCGGTGCATCCCATTTCATTACCGCTTCTATTTTAGAAGGGTCTACTTTAATACCTTCAGCTGAAACAACATGACCCAGAAATTGAACTTCCCGCAACCAAAAGTCACACTTTGACAACTTCGCATATAACTGTTCATTTTTCAAAGTACGCAGCACTTCACGAAGGTGCATTTCATGTTCCGCTTCACTTTTCAAATAGACCAGAATATCATCAATGAAAACGATGACAAATCTGTCAAGAAAAGGTTTACAGACCCTATTCATGAGGTCCATAAACACAGCTGGAGCATTAGTGAGACCGAATGGCATCACTAAAAATTCATAGTGACCGTATCGGGTTCGGAATGCAGTCTTACATACATCTTCATCTTTCACCCGTACTTGATGATACCCAGAACGGAGATCAATTTTAGAGAAATAACTAGCTCCCTGCAACTGATCAAATAAATCATCAATTCGTGGCAAAGGGTATCGATTCTTGATTGTCACCTTATTGAGCTCGCGGTAATCTATACACATACGCATAGTACCGTCCTTCTTCTTGACAAATAACACTGGAGCTCCCCAAGGAGAAGAGCTGGGACGAATAAACCCCTTATCAAGAAGTTCTTGCAACTGGGACATAAGTTCCCTCATCTCTGTAGGAGCAAGACGGTACGGTGCCCGAGCAATGGGACTTGCCCCAGGGACCAGATCAATACGAAATTCGACTTGCCTAATGGGTGGTAACCCAGGTAAGTCATCAGGAAAGACTTCAGGGAATTCATTGACCACTTTTATATCTTCCATCTTCTGCTTCTCCTTCTTTCCATTCAGCACATAAGCGATAAATGATTCACATCCTTTATGGATGCATTTACGGGCCTTAATAGCAGTAATGAGACTTTGCATGTTCTTCCGGCGTTCCCCGTAAATATAAACTTTACTACCATCAGGCATTTTGATCGATACTATCCGTTTCCCACAGAGAATTTTTGCATTGTGAGCTCCGAGCCAATCCATCCCAATAACAATATCGAATCCTTTAATCCCGATAGGTAGCAAGTTTGCCTTTAAAATTCGCCCATTAATTTCCACCGGACATTCCTCATAAACATGACGGACCATAACGAGTTCTCCATTCGCGACTTCTATAAGACAAGTATCATCTAGTGGTTTCATTGGTGTGTTCAGACGTTTACTAAAGTCATGGGACACAAAAGATGAATGTGCTCCAGAATCAAAAAGAACATAAGCAGGTTGTGAGTTTACAATGAGTGTACCTGCAACCACATCCTGGTCTTCTTTAGCCTCATCAAGGGTCATCTGAAACGCTCTCCCCTTCGTCTTTGCTGGTTCTGTCTTCTTATTACTCGCAGTGGAAACTAATGTATCATTCTTCTTCTTGGGACAGTTGGTGCTGTAATGACCCTTTTCATGACAATTAAAACATTCCACCTCGCTAATATCTTTCACCTTGCAGTCTTTAGCTTGGTGGCCTGGAAGACCACATTTATAGCACCCACTAGTGCCCTTCCTGCATTCCCCACTATGCTTCTTTCCACACTTCTTGCATTCTTTAACCTCTCCTTGCTTAGAAAACCCCGACGAAACACGACTCTTCTTGTTTGCTCCAGAGATTCCTGAAGACTTTCGTTTTTCCGCAAATACTTGTCGTTCCTTGGTCTTTTTCTCAATCATACTTTCAACCCGAGCCGCGGATTCAATGGCTTCATCAAGAGTAGTAGCCTTGCCAACTTCTAGCGAGTAGTCTGCCGGCAGTCCATTAACATACCGGTTTATCCTTCCGGCCTCGGTCGGTAGTGTATCTTCCAGAAATGGCAGCATCTCACAGAACTTTTTAGTATACTCATCAACGGTTTGTTTTTCCTTTGCCAGGGCAAAGAATTCATTAACCAAATTCTCTCGATGCCTAGCTGAACAGAACTTGTTTTTCAATCGTTGAACGAACTCGTCCCAAGTCAACGCATCCACAAAATCACTCCCCTTGATTCGGCGGAGAGTGTTCCACCAAGTAAGAGCTTCAGCCTTTAACATCTGAGAAGCAAACCCAACCTTCATATCCTCGTCACAACGACAGATGCGAAGAACTTGTTCCATTTCGGTCAACCACCGTATTGTTATTCGCGGATCCATCTCCCCGTTAAACTCCTTTGGCCGACAGGACATAAAGTCCTTGAAAGTACAGGCTCCTTTAGTCTTGAACTGAGGCTGTGATTTGGAAGAAGAATCTCCCTGAGAAGAAGTCTGTCTTGGATTAGTGCCTTCAGGAGCCACACTTTTCTCGCTATCTTCAGGTTGTGACTTAGATCTTTCGCCCAGTCGCTCATCCAGAAGACGAGTCATTTCCTGTCTGTTTTGTACTTGCGAGTCATGTAATAATTTCTGAATTGCCTCCAAGGTCAATGGAGGTGGATTAGCCTCACCCCTAGAATTGCCATCATCAACGGCTTGGGGCGGTCGGGGAGGCATAGGAGGCCTTGCATTAGGATCTGGGTTTTCCGCATAAGATCCTTGACCACTTCTAGTTCGCATCTTGCTATAAAAATTCAAATACTTTAGTATCTCATAATATATCATTATATTAGTTTACTACATTTCCACCAGTTTCCCAGTATTCCCTCACAGTTACACTAGGCTCAATACGCGTCCTGTGATTATGATAATACGGGCCCATATTACCATAATCACCTACACATATTGTTCCCAAGGTTTCCACTTGGTTATACTGTTCACTGATGTCCATTTACTACTTTTAACTCATAAATATGCTCATATAATTCCATTAACAAATAATGTCTTAATTCATTAAGACATAACTAATTATGTAACTAACTTTAACTGACTATTTAACTAGTCTAAGCCTAGGAGTGGAATGATCCAATCCTAATTCGCTTAAACTATGGCTCTGATACAAACTTGTAACACCCCAAATCTTTCAAACTTTTTACATTACATATAAAACATATTTTACAGAATTCGGTCCATCAAAAACCATAAAATCTGTTTAAAGTGTATTACAAACGTGTATCAAACAACCATAAGTTTAAAGAAAAGGATCAATCAATACCAATACAGAATAGCTGTAACCAGCTCCACTCTTTTGCAACCTAGGATTTATTTTACAACTTCCAATTTTCTCACAACTTCGTACTTGAACCTGGAATACATGGCATAAAAACATAAAATACGTAAGACAAAAATGTCTCGTGAGTTACATGAGTTTTAGACTCAAACTTTAAATTTCTTTTCCAAACTTTTATAAAATTTCATAACATAAATCATTGTCAAAACTACATAATATACTCATACTAAACCTTTTTACTTTTCAAAATCATCATATGTTAGACTTTGTAAAAATAATGTCTTTTATACTTTCTTTGACTGGTTTTATAAACTTGCTGGGATTTTTATACTTAGGGCGTTAATCACTATAAATGATACCCCAAGTCTCTACAATTAGAAAGAACGGATCAATACTAACGGTAGAATTGCTGAGGCAGTCTACTTCGCGAAGGGGGTTGTCCCCAGTAGACTCCTTACCTAACCCGGGTAGGTTGGAACATAGTTCCCTTACTAACAATGCTAGCTACAATACCAGTCAAACATAAAAATATTCTTCTGAAACCAAAACATTACTTGCACAAGAAATGGCTAAACGCCAAGCTTTTGACTCACACATATCTTTATCATAATTTAGGCTGTCGCCAAGAATCATACTTTTAAATATAGCGGCTAACTTTCTATTTTAAACTAGAAAGGGGACCATTTTTGCAAATATTTTTCACATATAAAAGTAATGTATGAAATCTGAAAAATACTTACTTACTTGCCATGTATCCCAAAATGGGTAAAAATGCTACATGTACTCACCGAATAATTCTTGAAATGTCGTTTAGACGTCCCTCGGTTCTTTACCCTTTCGGTGTCCGATTATTTGACTTGCACCTATATATAGTATATGATACATTAATTTTCATTTTTATTGACTCTAATACATGCTAGAGTCCTTATTATACTATCAATGGTCAAAACAAATGTATAACTCTTGAATGACCAATTTTAGTTAACTTGTATTTTATACGTATTTTACTACAGTACCCTCGGAGGGTCGTATTTTAATTCCGATAAATTTTTATAAAGTTTTGGACCATATTAGACCTATGTTTAAAATTTGAGGTCAATTGGATAAGTTTTGATCCATTTCTAAAAATTGAGGATCACTTGGCAGGGGACTCTTGAACCAAACTGCATTTTTGTTCCAGACGTAGGGCGCACCGCGCCCAGGGTAGGGGCGCACCGCGCCTGTCGAGCAGCAGCCCAGTTTTTCCCCGATTTTATGCTACAATTCCCCAATTTCTCCTATTAAGTGCTGAATACTCCACTTAATCGATAGGGGTTTGTTCCAAGACTAAAACCCTTCAATTTCTTCAAGTTTTAAACCATTAAAATCAGATTAATCACAAGAACTCAAATTCTAGGGTTCTTGATCAAAATCTCAATTCTTGCAAAATAGCATCCTACTTCCATTTTATTGGATTAAGTACTTTTAACATGGCTTAATGGAAGTGTTGAACCATACAACTAAGTGGTTCTTGACTGCAAATTTCAGTCACTAAATTCCTCTCTTGAGGGTCACACAAAAACTTAAGTTAAAAGCATAATTACTAACCTTTGATCTTGTAAACTTCAATTCAATGACTAAAATCAAGTTTCTAACTTTGATCTTCACGAGGACTTCCAAGTTTCTGCAGAAATCGTATCTCCCACTCCTCTCCCGTACTCTAGAACTCTCTTCTGAATTTGTGAGGAATTATGAGATATTTTCTCATTTTTATATTTTCTATATTTTCAGTTTTGGTCCCTAAAGTTGACTTTCTTGAACTTTGGCCACCAAAACCAACTATCTTTCCATGGAATCATTTCTTTTACATTTTTAGTCCTAAACTATAATAAATTTTTATAATAATTTCTGCATGTGGTCAAATGACCAATTTACCCTTTTTAGGGTAAAATGACTAAATTACCCTTACAACCAAAATTTCTCATAAATTTTACATATAACGCTTAAATTACACACATTTTAGTTTACATATTTATATATTACAAATTTTCGGTCGTTTCAATTTTTTCTCAAGGGTTGGCCAATTTTTTGGTAAAGAGATGGGAGGTTGCTTGTCAACCTTCCTTTTACACCACCCATGCCTCTTACATGCCATCATTTTGCATTTAATGGAGGTATGGGTCTTAGATCTAATGTGTGGGTATATAAGAAAGTGTAAGACCAAAAACTAAGTTAGTTTTTTCCTATGATCTCCTTGGAACCATTGGCTTTCTTCTCTCCACCTATTGCCTTTCTTTTTAAGTTAGTTACAAGTATAAGTGGTGTAGAAGTGCTTATCCTTTAATGCTTAATTGTATTAAGCACTTAAAGGCTTAAGAAGTCACAAATAAAAAGGAAACTAGCATTCATTGTGCCTTACTCTTGTTGGCGGATACATTATAGAGAAACTCTATTCTTGAGTTTTTGCCATCTTCATCAACTCCCCAAAATCAAGTGGGATCAAAGTCTTCAAAGGTTGTCTTCTTTACTTCCTATGGTTGTCAAATAATATTTATATATCATGTAATTGGATCCTTTTGGTGGTTTTGTTAAAATGATCTTAAAATAATAGTTATTTTAAAATTGCTTTCGTTTGACGCTTAATATTGTTTTACGCAAAAAGATCGTTTTTTTCTTATCGAAACCCATCACATTTCTAGATTGTTCATATTAAAGTCCAAGATAAACCGACTATATGAACTAGTAAGCGAGTTGAGAACTATGTTCGTTGTCTACTCTCCACTAATTGGGAAACCTAACCGCTCGAGTTGGTAAATGTATCCTTTCATTTTAAGAACATGTACACTGATACTGCCTTCCTCCTACAGCTTACAACTTATCAGGGCCTTAATTGTTTTAAATCGCTCCTGTCTAGCTTGGACTGAGAACCTATCTTTTTAATTGATTAACCATATCAAATGCCCTAAGATTCTTGAAGCTCTTTTGGAGCTCTAGAACCATGGTCACCAACATGAGACATACTTCCTCATTTTACCCATTGAGACACTTTTCATACTTGTTTCTAACATTCCTAGTTGTATTAGCTGAAGGAGCCTCATGAAGAGGTTCACCAATGGCTCGTTATTTTTTTCGTATTTAAGCACAATTCGTACCTTAAGAATCCAGTCAATAAAGCTTGACCCGATGAGTTTATCCTTTGAAAGCATGGTGAACAGTGAAAAATTTGTAGCTGACGAATTATTGTCTGAAGACATCTATTAAAACAAAATTTTTTTAGTTTGTTGTTTTATAATAACCCTTAGAAAATAATTACACAAAAAATTATTCTGGCTATGCTAAGATCCATATTTCTCCTTTAATTGCAAAATTTTTTTTCGTAATTGGAAAAAGAGGTTATTTAGGTATGCAATTTTTTTTGCTAATTTCAGTCTCCATGAAATTCCTTGATTGGGATTCGTTGACATATGTCAATTGATATGTTAATCCTTTCGATGCTCATGTTTGTTCATAGATCACAAACTTGGATCATAAAGTGACCATGCAAAAATCATGTGACATTCGACCAAGATTCTCGAGTTATCACAAATATCACATCATTTGACTAATAGTGTAACAGACACGTTGAGTTTGACACTTGCCACATCGAAAAACTACTACCTAAATGTGTGTTTTTCTTGGGATCATGTGATTTGCATTTGGAAAAAAAAAGTTTTTGTGTTTTTATTTTTGTTAAAAACATTTTAATGTCTTTTTGGCAAAATGATCATTTGAAAACTTCTTTTAAAATTTGACTTTTATAAATTACTTTATAATTGTCATTTTTCTTTGCAACTGTTTTATTGTTAATTCCAACAATTTTACTTGTTTTCAATTTTAATATCTAAACTAACAAGCTTGAGCATAACTAATGCAAACACAATACAACACGCATGCGAATAACTATTACAATTGTCTCATTATATGCTTTTTTGTTGTGAGCCATAACACGAAAAAACGTGATCATTTCTAAGGAAAATAACTACAATGATGCACTATCCCCACTTGCTTCGTTATACACTCTTGATGCACGTGTGACGCTCCGTAGGAATCGAATCACGATAGCCTCCTTTAGTGGTCTTGATTCTTCTTTTATTAAATTTTCTAAATTTTTACATTTTTTTCTAATATAACACTTTTACAATTGCAAAAAAATATACAACAACGAATCAACATAAAAGTTGTAACTTTACAATTTCAAAACCAACCAAACATCACACATATATGTACAATAGAGACAATTGGTTACTAGATCCATACAAGCTTTAAAATTCAGCATTTTTTATGACAACACTTAAGCGTTACAAAGAACTGCAATAAAACTAAAATAGATACAAAAATAGCTTTAGTGACAACTTTTAAGCGTCACTAAATCTACATTATATTAGTTTAATTAGAATCAATATTTCAAGCAAGATTGTCATTTTGAACAATTAAAATAAACACTTTACAATCTTTATTTATACATTTTCATACTATCAAAAGTCTTTAATAGTAAAAACCTATAAATACACATTATAAATTTATTAGATTATTTTTCATGCCAAAAAAAACTAGAATCGGATCAAAACATTATGGAAATAAAAAAAATCTAATTTTACATCAAAGAAACTAGTTTTCTTTTCTTTGAAAAATTGTGAACTATAATGTGCATAAACTATACATATGATTACCAACAAATGTATACAATTTATTCTCATTCTTTTCACAAACCGATTACTAATAGTGCATAGTTTTTGAACAAGTGGATTTGATAGAACTGTTGAGTTTTGATGACAATAACAACATACAATATGGCAACGGAAGCAAAGCATAAATAAAATCAGAACCCAAGAGTCAGATTCCTATGAATTCCTACAATTGCTCCTCAAGAACATGTTGGTAGATATTAGACATTGTCTAATTTGTCCAAAATCTTCGACAATTTGGTTAAATATACAGAGCAATTCTCTGAACCTTGAGAAATTGAATAATATTTTTGTTGAATTTGATAAAACAACTCACCATCAGATTGCTTATATCGTTGATTGAGTTTGTTCTACGTTTTATGAGCAATTTGGTGAAAGAGAACACTATCAATGATACTTTTATTAAGAGAGTTTAAGATCCAACGTATGACCTCGAAATTCTCACGATGCCAATTTGAAGATGATGAAGAAGAGAAAAGTGGTTGAACAATTGTGTCATTGACAACGCCTAGTAATATCAAGTATTTTAGTCGTTGTTGAGCATTGTTTTGAGTAAAATATATATCTTAAAATGTCATATTACCCACGTTTTGTGCCAAGTGTGTTCGTGCGAATTACGTTAAATACAGGGTAAAAAACATACAAAATGGCAAAGATACGGAAGAAGGCTACTTTCAGTCGAAGGAACACGCGCGTCGTAAGCCCAGAAGAGCCACGCGCCGCGGTGAGCTGTATCACCGGATAGGATTTGAATTTTCAAAGTGCGAAGAATCCATGCTTATAGATAAGACGCGTCACGGATAAGCCCTTTACGCGGCGCGGTCAGGCATTTTTCTCAACTATAAATAGAAGCCTCCGGTTCGTGATTCGGGAGCGAAGACTCGACTTTTGAGGGGAACTCAGGCTTCTTCGACTCAGTTTTTCGTAGTTTATTGATCGGTAGTTGGTAGTTTGATAATTTTAGTATTTATTTCATATTTTCGGTATTTGTTTCTTACGTGTGTCAAGGGTTCTGATCTATAGAATCTCTTTGACCGCTGAGATATGGATTTTTCCCCGAAGCCAAAAACATTCGGCTTTTGGTGTGGGTTTGGTTTGAATGCAAGTTTCAATTTTTAGTTATATCTTATGTTTGATTTTGATTTCGGTTCAATTATCGTATCGTATCGTATCGTTTGATTGTTTGAAGTTTAATTGGTTTCTGATTTCTGAGTTATATCTCGGGATCAGATTGTGTGGGTTTTGATTGATCGGGATTTGGATGCAAGTTTGTTTGATAGTAGCAATTGCGTATTTTCGATATTTTCGGTTATTTCCAAGTGTATGGACGGAAACCATCTATAGAGTGACACTATAGATCGGTCGAGTTTGTTAACACAGAATATCAACCACGGACTCCATGGTTCGATCCTTACTTGCTGCTAGCTAGTGAGTTGTAAGGTTATATCTTGTATTTTTGACTGCATCGACGACTGCGACGAGGCAGTCATCAACAAATCCAAGTTTGTTCTTGGCAAATAATGGAAGTCAAAAATATTTTCCAAGCTGTATATGCAACTTCATTGAAGACGTTTGAAACGAGTATAGAACTTGAGTTATCAGAAGATCCAATAAAAAAGGGCATGATTCCATAGTCCTATTAAAATCATTTGAAGCATCATCAATAGATTCATAATTGATTATAGAAGAATGAAGAAGGCTTAAAGGAGAATGACGAACATAATCAAACCTAATATGGTACAATGTTAATCATCAAGATTGACAAAAATGAGAAGAGTTGAGAGAGATAGGGAAATTGGTTGTTCATTGATTAAGTTCATGTTACAAACAAAGAAAATGAATGACAAGCCATTACATATATACATGGATAACTTAACTAACTTGGAAGAATAACAATTAATAGGTGGCCATATAACCAACTAACTAAGTGTTAGGAAAATATAAACCGAAAATGCCAACGAACAGAAAAAACGAGAACAGTTGGTGAGGCGTGTGTTTGACACAGTTTCTTTAAAACAAATTCGTCCGGTACGAGTGTTTGTTTCCCAATATACAACAACATGAAGCAATTCTTCTAGATTGCCCAAACCGTTACTAGGTCAGATTCTATCTTGGTTGTATGATAAGAACGAAGTGTATGCAGAAGTTGAGAAGAAGAGAGAAGCGTTTCATCGATGTGTCACAACAGTTGCTTGAGTGCTGTATATATACAACAAAACGTAACTGAATAATAAAGTCTTCTTAAACTTTTCTGACCGACCGATTGTGCATTCGTACCCGCACACAAGTTCAATGAACTCAACCCAATCTGATTTACATTTGCACTCCCCCTGTGCGCGTAAGAGAGAGCCTTTGTGCTTTAAGTCTTACAAAACATGAAAGTCTTTAGACTTCTAAACACACTTCCTTTTCATTCCCTCACCAATGTGGAATGAGTTAAAACCCATTAACTCATTTTCCAACTTCTTCCGACTACCTCACTTTGGGATACAATTTATCATTCATCTTAAATTCGTTTTAGACGTGTGAACTATCAAAACGAAGGTAACACGGAGGAGAACACAAACATATAGCAATTTATTTATATTAAATTGTTTTATGGAACTATATTTTGTGTTCAAAAATGGAAAAAAACATTTTATGAAATTAATTAAAATTATATTTCCAACACTAAGTAACTACCACGTTGAAACTTCTTATCGAGGGTAGGTACATTAAGCATACAAGTCATATTAAGGATAGGATACAAAATGTTTGACTATTTGCGTGCATTATTGGTAATTTATATTCATGATATGAAAATTACCGTAATATATGAGCATCGTGATTTAGATTTATTTAGATTTATTTAGATTTTACGTTTTATTTTAATTGGATTTGGTTTTGTGGTCAAGTCTTTAAGATATTTTGAAGAAGGGGATGGTGGTATAAAACGTGTGCAAAATTCGTACTTTAAAAGTAGACCGTCTATATAATAAAATACTATTAGGGAAGATAGCGAAATTTATAATTTACACTTATCTATCTATCTACTGTAATAAAGCAATGCTTTAGATGCCACATGTCATCTTCTTATATTCATATCTTGCCAGGTGTCACCTTATTAGAACCTCTACCTATTGATTTCCCGCCTAAATGAAGTCACAAATCTTTTATTCTGCTTATGCTTGAATCGGTTTTTAATGTGGTCAATCAAATCCCATAAAATACGAAGCAGTTAAGTGAAAGTTTGAATAAATTGCGAGATCAGGGGAAACCGTCGGCCTCACCGCCTTCATTAGCCTCCCCTCCCTGTTGCGGCTTCTCTATTGTTTGCAATTCCTCTTTCCTTCGCTTACTAGATATCGATCACCAACTACTATGTTCTACTCCAAAAAAAAAGTGCCCTGATATTTGTTTCTCCAAAAAACGAATATAATTATCAAGAAGAAAGATCAAGCTCCAAAGTTGTAGGGATCAATAGCAGTTCGAGTATCATTTAACCCAACAAGAACTTGAAGACTTATGTTTACCCGTAATCAACTTTTTCTTATTGAAGCTCAACAATCCAATTTATTTGATCTCCTCGAGGTAATTTTATTATTAGTTTAGATTCACAACCAAAAACATCTTTCTCACATGCTTCTAATTAGATCTGGCCTAATTTATCGGAAGCAATCAACACTTGATGAACTTTCATTCGATTTAGCAAAATCAACCGGAAGAGTAATGTCTTTGAAGATTCGGACACAACTCAAGGATTTCATAAAAATCCACCTACGGTTGCAGCGCAGGTATTCCTTCGCCATATCTGTTTGGATCCACATGAAAAAGTGTTTTAAGAAATCTTCAAATTCACCTCATACGGAACTCCTAAATTCTTGGAAAAAGTTCTGATTTTTGTTAATTAATACGTATTTATACATCAAATGAAGTCTCAATAACATCATACGATCACTGTTTGTCAGGATTAATTGATTGGCAATAAATGTATCCATTCATAATTGCGGAGAAAATCTCGGTGTACTCTGTTCTCAAAACCGTACAGGGGTTCATGTTGCTCGATTTCCAAAATAACGCATTCCTTCTCCTTTCTCCTTCTCCTTCTCCCTCTTAACTGGAATAGTTTTTTAAAAATAAAATGAATTAGTATGTTTTTGGTTAGTAGAAGGAAAGGATATGGTTATTAATGGCAGAATATATTTCCTTGAAATGGGGTCGTTTACATTCCTGGGATACCCAATTTTTTTCCGTTCCATTCCTTATGAGGAGGGTGACGTTACCAAATTGCCCTCTATCCCCAATCAAAATCGAAATCCTAAATTCCTAATCATGATCCTGTCAAATTCGCCAAAAATCAGTCATCGTATCCTCATCATATTCTATAAAAAAAAACATGAACGGGCTTCATTCAACTGCTATCGATTCTCAATTGAAGTTGATACTCTGTGGTTGAAGTTGTGGTATAATAATTGACGATAAAGTTTAAAGGTACACATGTTTTTACCCTGCAATTTTATAAAATTTGAATATGTAATGCGTTGAATATGTAATGTGTGTATATGTCGGCTTCTTGTTGTGTGTAATTTTATAAATTCTGAATATGTGGGGCCTATATATGTTAGATTCTTGCTGTGTATATTTTTGCTTATGTGGCCAGGTCACATGCAAAACAGGTATTCGATGAAACGCCTGGAAGAAGTTATATGACCAGATAAAGTTTTCTTTTATGGTATAATTTTGTCCCTAATCGATCTTAGTAAGTCCTAATTGGTTTTTAAAATTTAAACATGAAAAACTGGATTAAGAAAGCTTTGACTTTAAAGAAATTCGTTTGAGATGGCATGAATTCATTAAAATTTGTCTATAATTAGTTTAGTGTAGGAATGCAAAGTCCTTAGTTTGGCAACTCAAGGAAAACCTCTCTACATCAAAAATGCGTATTCCTAGAAATTCTTGTTATTAGTTTGATAAATGATCCTATTATTATGTTTCAATTTTATTTTCATAGCAATATACATTTGGCTTTTGTCAAATATAGCAACGTACTTTCTCTTTCTGTTTTGCCAATAGCAATGTACTTTCAAGGTCTGAATGTTTGATTCTATTGTTGCATTTGCAGGGTAAAGAAGAAATATGAAAGCAACATACTTCGCCTTTTTTAGCGATATAGGTAACATACTTCGTGTTGGGCCACTTTCATTTCCTTTCTGTGGTTTTTTGTGTTTAACAAAGAAAGTAAATAAGTTTTTGGAACCCGATGATTTGGTATATCGGTGTTTCTCATATTTATATTCTTTTTTCTGTGATTTTTTTAAAATCTAAAAAATTGTTTCCTCTAATTCCTTTTCGTGTTTTCACAAAGATGAGAACATGAGCAGGTCCTTTTATTCAATGGTTCTGTTAAAAGTTCCACTTCATCACAACATGAGTAATTTCTTTTTGTTACAAATGATATGAAAACATTTTCACAAGAAATTTGAATAAACATGTTCACCTAGATTTTGATTATCTTACTTACAAGAAACACATCTAATGTTTTTTTTTCTTATTTGGGGTTGCTTATGAGGGTATTCTGGCCATATGTGAGTGTGGAAATGTGACAAAATTTCACTGGTATCTTTGGGAATATGACTCAGCTATTGGGGTTTTAGCTTTGGAAGGTGAGGGTTAAATGGCCATTTTGACCTCTATCTAAAAATGAATTGAATGGAACTTTTGATTAAGAGTAAAGCGACTATTTTGTCTATTCTCTAAAATTGAAGTTAAAAATGGTTTAAAGTCATTCATGTTTTTATTAACAAATGTAAAATGCTTTGTATCTAATTAGAGTTGTTATAAGTAAAATCATATAATAGGATGAAATGAAAGTGGCTTGCTTTAATTGGAAAATTGACAAAAAACGTAATAATGATCTAAAAATGGACAAAAATTGTAAAAATCAACAAATACTTAGAGACCAAAAGGTATAGGTTCTTCAACTTTCTTTTTTAACATATTGTGTTATTTTCAGTTATTAAGTATATATTGTTGATCAAGCCTGCTTTTGTTTATATTGTTAAGGTGCAAATTTATGTGTTGAAGATGCGCCATTGACTCTATTTATTATGATGGTAAATTAGTGTCTCAAGATGTCAATCTTAGATCTTATTTCGGTTCGATGCATCCAACATCCATTTACAAGATGGTTTCTTGATTTTTTGAAAATTATGTGATGTTTGGATTATGACATCATTAGTGATGGTATTCTGGGTTGACTTATCTCTTGGTATATCATGATCTACAGGAGAGAGGATACATGGACCAGACCAACCACTTCAAAAACATGGGTTTTCAAAATCAAATTATTACATGTTCTTTTTCCTGATAAACACCTGGTAGCTCCATCTCAAACACTCTAATACATATAAGTATAAATTATGATTGTAGGAAAGTAGTGCTTAGTCGTGGATGGGAGACTAGAAGTTTACGAGGGATTTATTTCAAGAGCCCTAAAAGCCAAAACACGAAATCAAAGAAATTGAGAGTGGGGAAGCAGCAAAGATGGAATATGTGGGTTGAGAAACGGGAAGATGATCAAAGGAGGGAAGTCATTTAAGGGTAAAAAAATCATAATTTATATATGAGGGATCCATATTGAAATGAAACCATATCATAGGGACTATCACCAGAAGGTTCCAAAATTTGAACTAACTTGTATTTTCAAGTAAAAGAAGGAGACCAAATTTGTAATTTACCTAATATTAAAATTATTATTTTTACAATAATGTAGTTTCATTTCAACTAAAATAACAAAATATACAACAAGATAATTAGTAGAAGTAATCCCAAACACTACGGGGTGGGGTACCATTCAAAAATCTACCCTATGTTATTGTATCTTTAATAATATGACTTTTATATATTGTATAGAGTTCGGAAGTTTTAGGTAATTTTGTCATTATATTATTCTTTACACCGTAAACTCTCAAGTGGTCTTTCATGTTTTTTCTCTCTAACATTAACAACTATAAATTTGTCAGGAATTTTAAAAATTAATGATTAGGTGCCTTGAAATCTTTTGGCCATTGAACCAGCACATGCCATATCATATCTGTAATGTTGATCCATTGCAAAGCTTTTGGCCATAAAATCTTTACCTCTTGTAATCATGACTGCATTTTTAATTCTCAATTTGGAATATGATGATGTTTTTTTTAAAAAAAATTATTAGTCGTCATTTTAACAGTAAATGATATTGATGCTGAACTACGTGTTTTTCTGGATATGACATGTTTCCGAAAGGAAACTACTCCTAAGAAAAGCAAGCTATTCACTACATCGTCAAAACGAAATGAATCGCCAAAAGAAAATTATTTGTCAAAATAAATTATTCTATGCTTGAGCATTGCTGCTGTCGCACGGCTGCATATCTCAAAAATTACAAAATTCATTTTGGTTTGTGTACTAGAAAGGAGTACGATTCAAAATCCATTTTTCAGGAAAATTTTGTCAGGACGTTATTTCCTACATTACAAAATATACTTCCAACACACGAAAATATGTGTTGTTATCTTTGTTTAAGTGTAAGGGGCAGTATTGTAACCATAGTGGTACCTGGTAGCTGGTGGTATGACCAGACCTGTGGACATCATCTGAGGTTGCTGCATGGCTTGCCTATTTTGCAAGTTTAACATCATTGACGTTGCAACTTGATTGTACATTCATTGCTGCTAATTCTGATGTTGGTTGTACTATGTAACTCCATTCAAGTTCATCATCATGGATGCTTCTGACGATGGTTGTAACCACTGCTTCCCATCAGAAGTCCACTGTTAGGAAGGTGGAAATCGGAAGAACCAAATCCCAAAACCGCGTTATTCTTTTGAGGGATTTGAACCCCTCCAAGACCATCACTAACATCGTCGATGTTTCTTAAACCGTCTCCATTAAAACCGACAAGATTGTATGATAAAATAAAATATTTTCTTATTATATAAGTTTTTTAATTGTTAACTGTGTAACACATGAGTTTATAACCTAGTTATTAATATAGAAATATAAAATAAAAACTATAAAGAATGGTAAGCTTCCAAAAGATGGCAAATGGCAGTATATACTACTACTAGATACAAGGAGCGTCCAAAATAAAACAAACAACAAAACAAATAGTTAGCCCGCACGCGTGAATTTGCACGTGCACACTAATCCATGAAGTCATGATACGACATATATGCTTATTTTTTCATTAAACAAATGAGTACAATGCAGCCAAATTAACCATTTATATTAAAAGAATCAGAAAGTACAACTACTGTACAAGTTGCACAACAGCTAAATCCGTAACAGCCTTTAACATTTCGTTCAATGAAATTATGAAATGTTTAACAATACTTGCTTACTTTTGTAACGCATTTACAAAATAAACCGAATGAAAAAAGGGACAATCGCAAAGAAGGCAAAATATGAAATGATAATTAGTAAATCCACAATCTTGTTCGTTGTCTGAAAATGTTTTGTTGAAAGAGCTGTTGGAAATACTTTTGTTTAAAGGTCATATGTTTTGATGTTGAATTTGTGAACCTTGAAGCATACTCATGAAACTATCATTACGGGAATAACATTCTTTGAATTGTTGAGGTGTTGTGTTTAGTCCGAATAAGCCATTTCGGTTTGGGGTGTTTGAGTTTCGGTTAGGCGGTTATGTGTTTGTGTTTTGCTCTATTGTTTTAGTGTAAAAAATAGACAAGAAAAGAATTAGTTTATAGATTATAGAATGAAAGATTGTAGTATTGAAGAATTGAGTTGAATTTGTAATTAGTCTTAGAATTTTTATATATTTTTTAATTTATGAGCGTTGAATGGTCATTTTTTGGGACAAACATTATGTGATAACGTGTGACTGACGCCACGCCCCCAATGTCAAGAAGCCACCATGTATTTAGGGCATGCTCTTCATGTCGTGAAGACGTGTCTACTTTAGGACTAAACTATAAACTTGGTGTATACATCGGATAGCCTAAAAAGTCATGATGAGTAATTAAAACTCCCCCTTTTCCGTTCGTTCGGTTTGGCACTCTATCCGTCCTTCTGAACAGCCTGTCGACTGGTATCACCTTGTTTGGTTCTCCCAGAATATCCCTAGACATGCCTTTATCCTCTGGATGGCTCTTAAAGGCCGTCTTAAGACCCAGGATAAAGTTAGAAGCTGGGAGCAATCTGCAAACCTCGTTTGTGCCTTTTGTGGAGACCGTCCTGACTCCCTTCCCCATCTCTTCTTTGAATGCTCTTTCCCTTCTATGGTTTGGCATGATCTTCAGCATGTCATTAACTTCTCCTCCCCTTCTGATCGCTGGTCTGATATCATTAATATTCTCAAGCCTATCTCTAAGGGTAAATCTATTTGGTCTGTTATACGTAGACTTGTGCTCGCAGGAGCTGTGTACCACATATGACAGGAAAGAAATAATCGTATTTTTAAAAATAAGAAAAGATTGCATCAGGATGTAGTCAAAAATATTATTGATGATGTACGATGTAGACTGATGTCTATTACCATGAAACCTACCCCGAATGTCGTTATGGCTAAAAGGGTTTGGGCCGTCCCTTAATCTTGTGTGTGTTTTTGCATCCTTTGGTTTGCTCTTTTGCAGGAGTTTGCTTGGTTTGCTAGTATGGTTATGTATGTTTTCCTGGTTCCTTTTCTTGTTTTGGTTCTTAGGGTTGTATTGTTTTCCCTTTGGGGCCTGTCCCATTGGGTTTATTTCCTTTTTATAGGTGGGAAGTCCCCAGCCTGCTATTGTATTTATTCTTTTAATTTTTAATAAATTTTCCGGAGGTACCGCCCTCCTTTACCAAAAAAAATATATATATATGAAATTTATATGATTTTGTTATATAAAATTGATTTACAACGTTAATCCGAAACTCTAGCTAAATATTAATAAGATTAATGTGATTCGCAAAAAGAGTATCTTAAAACCTTATGCTTTACATTCTTAAGTTAAAATAAAAATCGCAATTTTCAAGTGAAAATAAAAGATTGTAAAGCATAGTCTTATTTTGCATAACTTGCAATTCAAAATTAACAAGCTACCATCCATTATGGAAGTCAAAATTTGACTTTCTAACTCACATATAATTATTTTTCGTTAAATATCAACACTTACAATTACATTAGTTTGTACTTAAACATCCACCAACCAATAACTTCTTGTCATTTCTGAGATAACAAATTATTTCTTTTGTTTATAGTTCTAATAAGGCGACAAATTTAAATTAGAAAACGTTAACTTGTTTTTTAATATAGAACAATGGAAACGTACAATCAATATTATAAAAATAACGAGAGGCATGGTGTGGTGGCGAGGTTGTGTCTTTAGTTTTAGGAGTCATCACACGAGATTGATTTATGTTTATTTATAAATAAATGTAATTTTTAATGTTTACAGATGAATATATCTTTAAATGTAAACATATGTTCATTGAAAAACAATAGTCATTTTCATATGGTTTTATGATGAGGTCGTATAATTTGATATTTTTTTAATCTTTTTTTTTTTGTATCAGTCTCTGTCTCTCTGTATCTCTGTCTCTCTCTCTCTCTCTATATATATATATATATATATATATATATATATATATATATATATATATATATATATATATATATATATATATATATATATATATATATATATATATATATATATATATATATATATATATATATATATATATATATATATATATATATATATATATATATATATATATATATATATATATATCTTCCTACTCTAATAAATCACTATTCAGTATGCCACGTGGCATCCTCTAATCGCCTCCCCAGATACTATTCCCGCTCAATTCTTTCCTCTCAATCTTCTTCTATCGGTTTTATTATTGGCAACTTTTGGCAATTAAACAAATTCCCTGATTCATCGCCTAACACATATTATCCATTTCTATTGAGGTTACACAAAATCCCTTAATCAACGCCTAATTCTGTGATCTCCCTGTTCATTTAGGCAACCATACAGGATTTTATTCAATTACGCTTCAATTCAATCTCATTCTATCGGTTTCTATTTTCAATTACTCAAAATCCCTTAATCAACGCCTAATACATTATGATTGTATATATATATATATATATATATATATATATATATATATATATATATATATATATATATATATATATATATATATATATATATATATATATATATATATATATATATATATATATATATATATATATATCACTTATGTATTGTCGTTATCACACACACTTCGCAAGAATCGTTTCAACTCTCAAAGCTATTTTCTGCAGATCAAGGTTTGTTCACACGGTTTTATTACATTCTTCTTATATCGTTCTTATCATGCGTTATCAATAGTACTCTTCTTCTTCTCATGCTGTAGACAATTTGGCGGACCATTTTTTCGATTTCATAGACCTATATCTGTTTGTACGAGAAAAATAACAACTGATTCTTGTCTCTAATAAGGTCTATAAGTCGTACTGTTCTAATTATTTTTAATTGTAGAAAAAATGGATCCCAACCCTGAAATTACTTTGATTAAAGATTTGGATATCACCAAAAGTACCTTCAACCTAAAGGTGAAAGTGCTTCGACTCTGGACCCAACCTGATTTACGAAACATTGGGGAGATATTTTCAATCGAGATGATACTGATGGATGAAGAGGTATGCAAATCTTATACCACTCAGCAATGTACTTTAAACTTTCTCTCTATTATAGCATCTTACTTTCGTTCCTTATATCAATTTACATGTACTAATGTACTCTAAACTTTCTCTCTATTATAGCATCTTACTTTCGTTCCTTATATCATCTTACATTTAATATACATAAAGATCACAAGGATTCAATTAGTTGAGATGATAATTGCTAATAAAATCAGCAAGACGTATGATTTTACTACTCGATATGCAGACAGCTTTTGGATGCCCACTTTGGAAATTTTGAGTTGACGGATTCACCATCAGAAACTATAAGATTGCTTTTAGACACCAATATTAGTGAGCCCTAATTTTGAGTTGACGGATTCACCATCAGAAACTATAAGATTGCTTTTAGACACCACTCAGCAATGCACTTTAAATTTAATGCATCCTACTTTCACATAAATCTATTTTTAAGTTAATATCAATGTACTTTAAATTGTATTTCTATTATAGCATTTTACTTTCGTTCCTGTATGCTAAATGACAAATCTGCCCTGTATCCTAAATTTCATATTTTTAAATTTTGACAGTTTAGGTCCTTTTCTCTTAATGCATCCTACTTTCACATATATCTATTTCTTAGTTCATATCAATGTACTTTAAATTGTCTTTCTATTATAGCATCTTACTTTCGTTCCTGTATGCTAAGTGACAAATCTGCCCCTGTCTCCTAAATTACATATTTTTAAATTTTTGACAGTTTACTTCCTTTTCTCTTAATGCATCCTACTTTCACATAAATCTATTTTTAAGTTGATATCAATGTACTTTAAATTTTCTTTGTATTATAGCATCTTACTTTCGTTCCTGTATGCTAAATGACAAATCTGCCCCTGTATCCTAAATTACTTATTTTTAAATTTTGACAGTTTAGGTCCTTTTCTCTTAATGCATCCTACTTTCACATATATCTATTTTTAAGTTAATATACATTTACTTTAAATTGTATTTCTATTATAGCATCTTACTTTTCGTTCCTGTATGCTAAATGACAAATCTGCCCCTGTATCCTAAATTACTTATTTTTAAATTGTCTTTCTATTATAGCATCTTACTTTTCGTTCCTGTATGCTAAATGACAAATCATGCATTCAATAAATACTTTTTTTATAAATCTTTTTTACATTAATAACTTAATTCCGTTTAATGCAACCTACCCAGTCAGATTCGTTTAATATGAATATTTCAGATTCTGCTTCTATGGACGACGACAGTAAACACAAGGTAATGTATTACATTTACAAGACGATTTTATTTTATACTTCGTTTATGTAATCATGCTTATAGTCCTAATATATTGTTTTATAAGGATGCTGTATCCTGTACCGGAGACAATGCAACTCCAGTTGACATGGATAAGAGTGAAACCCCCTCTACTATACAAGATTTCCAGAAGAAGATCGGCTCCACAGACATGAAACGTAAACTGGACAGTGAATTCGATCTTGATAGCAGCACCTTATCGTCGACCACAAAGATGAAGAAAATGCCTATATTTGAACAGGGTGAAGGGAGTCTTCTGATTCCAAAGGTGGAGAAATAGATTCGTCTGAGTTTCAAAAACAATTTTATTTTGATGATTAAATTTTCGCATTGTAGACAATATTATGGTTTGTTCTGTTGAGTTTTCGTGGACAGAGTCATGTCTGATTATATGGTTTTTCATGACAGTTGCTTGGTTGATTAATATATTTTAAACAGCTTAAGTTATTATATACATATGTGTTTTCTTATTCTTTTATATGATTGCAAGGTACTTGGCCAATACAACTATGAATGTTGTATACAATGATTTTAGTGAATATTGCATCTGATCATTTACAGATAATAACAGTTTTGGGCATTGTGTATATCTGATGTTTGCAATTTTGGTCCTATTTGGTGATTGTAACATTTTCGATCCTGTGCCAAGAAAATGACTATACTCTTTCAAAACCAACTTTCTAGACACCCTCTGTTGCTGAATAACCCCATTTAGGTACTACTTATGGCACGTGATTCTTTTTTTAAGAGGATCTAGCAATTGAAGCATTTAATATAAAACAAATTGAAGATTTTGAGGAATCTAACTGGGTAGTTAATATCTGTACATTTGTCCAAGGTTATATCCCTTCATATATGTATTTATAGGTCTATTGGCATCAGTAATATTACTCCTGTAAGAATTGTTGGTTGAATATATGGGAGTGACCATATATTACAAGTTTGCTCAACAATTTTCTGACTTTCTTGATATGATAGGAAACAAGGGCATTTTCGTCAAAATTGATGAATCTTAGAAAAGGGAAGTCAGAACACGATAATAAAAGGTTGAATGTAGACGAGATTGCTGATTCTATGGTGGACACAAAAGAAAATACAAAATGTTTATTTTTGTACCAGGAAACAAGGGGATATCTTTACCGTGTATTTTTGGTGGTAGGGTCTTACAACCAGCTAATGCATGCGACAGCAACAAAAAGGGACTTTTATTTGTTAAATAAAAGGTTGAATGTAGACAGGATTGCTGAAATTTTTGTTGTCTAAGATAACAGCCTATCTGCAAAAATTTAAAAAAATGACCATTTTACCCTTGATTTTATACCGAATAAAAAGGGACTTTTATTTGTTAGTCGAGTCTCAACATTTAATGTGTTTCTGCATTTCAGTTAATTGGCTTTAAATATGATACTTTACTTGTGTGTTGGTTCTTATTTTTCCTGTTTATTAGAATGTCAAGATATTAGATAGGATTAAAATGAGGATTTAAAACCGGAAAGTTGGTTGTTATTTAGCAATGTACTTTGAGTTTTTTCTAAAATAACAATGTACTTTGGGTTTTTGCTTTTATGGTATTTTAGGGACCAATTATGTAAAAATATTTGTTTTATAAAAACCTTAACTGAATTCAGTTGTCTTAACCGATGTTTTCTGTCGTAAGTACATTTGTTTTGAATTCGTTTTGTGTCGAGTACATTATATGCCATTTCTACTATTTTGCACTTATGTGCTGATTTGGGTTACTTATATAATAGCATCCTACTTCTAATTGTCTGCAACAGTGGTTTGGGTCAAATGGGTGGGTTTAATTGTCTGTAAAACAAGTTATATTTCGTACAGTGGTTTAGGCCAAAAGGATTAAATTGTTTAATAGTTCGCATTTACGCCCCAATATTAACCTTAACAGGTCAAAAAGCAATTTTTCTTATACGAATTGGAAATTTCTTTCTCTTGAGGCGGTATCAGAACCAACTTTCTTTAAACCTTAATTTAGGACCATTAATGTCATTTCATGGATTAGTACCATTTCAATAAACAAACTTGGTTCCTATTATTAGCACCTTAGACAAAGTAGGATGTTAAAACCGGTTTAATTTCATGGATTAAGAGATCTGCAATTGAAAATTACGTATGAAGAGAACCAACCTTTAAGTAGAAAATGTAAACCATTTTACTTAAAACATGCTTTGAAAGCTTCCAAATCCGATAACAATTTTCTGTAAAACTGGATTATAACTGATACTTATCCCAAATATCTCATATCTATGCGTATATCATAATATATATATGAAAAGAATGCGTGTATATATATATATATATATATATATATATATATATATATATATATATATATATATATATATATATATATATATATATATATATATATATATATATATATATATATATATATATCATAACTCCTAAAATTTATAAATCCATATCGAAGTTATCAGGTAACGTCAGCACATCCTCCGATAGTTATTCCCAAAATCTCGCATATGTACACTCCTTTCCTTTTTTCTGATGGATTTGTTGATTGTAATCAATTATACGTTGCTCATGATATCAGTGAATCTCTTTCGGATTCTCTTCACGTCGTATTAATTCATCGTGTATTCATTCCGTGTCCGCCTTCATAGTCGATTGACCCAATCATACTCTACCCAATCAATATCGAAACCTCTGATCTGTCTTCTCCACCTGATTCAAAAAAAGATAACTCAGACACTCAGTGTAAACGAAGAATTTCAGAAGAAAGGCGTGAATCACACATGCGAGATTTTGGTTAGAAATTCATTCAATTTTTCCACTAATGCCCTTTTGTACCAACTTCCTTTGTTTATCCGTTTTAAATTATAAGTAATTTTCTTATTTATTTCCAAATTGAATTATGATATTTTAAAGTACATTTACAATTTAATATTTTAAAATTGTAAATAGAATGACCGAAATTAAGATGCTGAAAAGAGTATTATAAGTAATTTTCTTATCCTAAATTACATATTTTAAATTTTTGACAGTTTAGGTCCTTTTCTCTTAATGCATCCTACTTTCACATAAATCTATTTTTAAGTTAATATCAATGTACTTTAAATTGTCTTTCTATTATAGCATCTTACTTTCGTTCCTCTATGTTAAATGACAAATCTGCCCCTGTATCCTAAATTACATATTTTAAATTTTTGACAGTTTAGGTCCTTTTCTCTTAATGCATCCTACTTTCACATAAATCTATTTTTAAGTTGATATCAATGTACTTTAAATTGTCTTTCTATTATAGCATCTTACTTTCGTTCCTGTGTGCTAAATGACAAATCTGCCCCTGTATCCTAAATTACATATTTTAAATTTTTGACAGTTTAGGTCCTTTTCTCTTAATGCATCCTACTTTCACTTAAATCTATTTTTAAGTTGATATCAATGTACTTTAAATTGTCTTTCTATTATAGCATCTTACTTTCGTTCTTGTGTGCTAAATGACAAATCTGCCCCTGTATCCTAAACACGGCTTGGATACTTAGGATTCACCACCTACATATTAAGGATTCACCACCTACATATTTTCGTACAAACAAATTTACTTTGATTCTTTTTAGCAAAATTGGCAAAAAAGTTTACTACGATTTTTTTTAGCAAAACTGTCAAAAATTTTAGCATCCTACTTTGTCAAAGGTGCTGATAATAGGAACCAACTTTGTATATCAACTTTGTTGTTAAAATGGTGGTAATCCATGAAATCATTTTAATGTCCTAAAATACTAGGATCTACAGTAAATTACTGTTATGGTCCTAATTTTACCAACCAACTTTCTAAACATTTTTACAGAAAATTATTATCGGAATTACAACATGCTATTTTACCAATTTACAGAAATTTATAGTAATGGTCAATGATACCCATTTTACAGAAGATTGCAGAATTGGTCCTAAATTTCCAAAATACAAAAAATTACAATAATACCCGGAAATCTATATCAATAATACCTGAACTGTATAACATGTATAATAGAATTGCTCCTACTTTTTTGATTTAGAAATTACATGTTTCGTCCAACATATTAATTTGGTATTAGCGTCCAATCACTCGATTTCCTTTTATGCCCTTTTAGGGACCAAAAAACTAAAAAAAACTTGAAAATATAGAAACGTACTTTGATTTTTTTTAGCAAAACTGTCAAAAAATTTCCAATCTTTCAAAACGACCAAAACTGTCAAAAGGAGAAAACTTTCAAAAATTTTAACCCATGTCAAAAAAATCGAATAGTATAATCGTTGCTGTTATGAAAAGTTCGAAAGTACATCGTCATTACCGATTTCTGAATAGTATAATAACCGTTTGGTCAAAAATATATGCAGTTATCCCATTTTGCACTTATGTGATGATTTTGATTACTTATATAATAGCGATGTACTTCAAATTACACTTGTATTAACACGATTACTTCTAATTCCTTTAAGGCCCTTTTACTTTCGTCTTGTGTTTTACGGCCCATATATTATAACTATTCCGAAGATGTAAATCCTTTTATGCCCTTTTATGAACAAAATATTACGGTTATGCAGTTTTGCTATTATACCAACGTACTTTCATATTGTGTTTTAAAACAACAAAATAAAATTTCCCTCTTATGCATTGTAATTTATGGAATCATTGTTTTATTATTAGCATTTAACAATTATTTGTTTTGTTTTTCTATCCTAAGGAACTTAACAAAGTTATGTTTTTTATGTCATAAATGACTAACAACTATTTACAATTATGGAATATAAGTAAATTTTATGTTTCTGTATTTATAAGTATCCAAGCCGTGTTTAATTCAACGAATTGTTTTTTTTTTCAACTTTAGAAAACAACATGGATTCTTCTGGAGCTAAAGAAAGAAGAAAATTTAGAAAACTATATTTGGATAATAAAAAATCCAAAAGCAGTTCTACAACATTAAACACTCGAGGTTCATCAAGCACACAATTTTTAAACAACTCGGAGATTCCAAACGGTATGAATTAGAATGTTTATATTATTTTTACTATATATTTTTAAATGTTGTATTACATTGTATTGATTCATGTTCTAATTAATTATTTTAAACGAATTATATGATTATATAGCATATCTTTACCGTAGACATCAGTATTCAAGATCTCCAAATAACTCGATGTATGTTGGAGACGAAATTTAAAAAGAAAACTCAATCACATCATTTGGTTATCAAAATACAAGTTTCAAGTCTCCTTCGGCTAATATAGTTCTTAGAACTCCTTTGTCTGACATATCTAATGGTAAAAAAATTTCCTCTATTTGTATTCTTAAAGTATATTTCTCATTCAAAAATAAATATATAATTCGTGTACCACTTACAGCTCATATATTGTTTCAGGAACTCAGAAATCAAATATTAACAGTCGAACGTCATCATCAAACAGGAAACAGTATCCTCTATTTTCTAATATTGTCACATCTACCAATTCTTCTACGGTCACTCAAATTTCTTCTTGTACGAAGTTATCGTCAGGAAAACATAGATTGAAAAGGAAGGCTTCAGATATATCTTCTATACCTATATTCGATTTGACAACTGAAGAAGATATGAATGATGACTTATCTGCTGGTATCTCAAAAGGTAACCATCATTAAACACCATGTCCAACTTTAATAATTGAATTATTAACAATGTGTAGACTATCATATACTTTTCATTTTGACAATGATTTTATTCTACAGATTATGTTGACCACGATGATCAAACTACCATATGTCAAATGTGTCATGCAAAATTATGAAGAGACGAAGCTCTTAGAGGGGGGAAATCAACGAATAAGATATATTCTATGTGTTGTGGTTATGGCAAGGTTGAGCTACCAACTTTGAAAGAAGCTCCGCCAAGTTACAAGAATCTTTTTTGCGGTGTAGATGCTAAGAGCAAAAACTTTATAAAAAACATTCGTCGTTACAATTCTATGTTTTTATTTACATCAATGGGTGGAAAAGTTGATTCATCCATTAATAAAGGCAATGCTCCATACATTTTCAGAATTGGCGGGCAAAATTATCATAGTATGGGAAGTCTTTTTCGAAACCTAAATTCTCTCAACTATACATATATGATACAGAGAATGAAAATTCAAACAGACAACATAGTTTTGGGTAAGTTTTAAAATTTGTATATTTTTATTATGGTGTAGTTCGAAACCATTATTTATTCATACTAATTTATACTTTCTATTTTTATTTTATATTTAGTGCACCAACACATGCGTCTTCCTCATCTTCAGACTTAATGGATCTTGAGATAATACAAGAGTTAAAGGTTATGTTGGATTCAAATAATGTGTTGGTTAAGTGTTACAGGATGGTAAGAGATTGTTTTCATGCAAACCCTAATGCGGAGCTAAAGTTACGGATTATAGGAAAAAGGATACAGGATGGAAGGACATATAACCTCCCAACAGCTTCTGAGGTTGCAGTTTTAATTGTTGGTGACATTGGTGATTCAATTGAAAAAAGAGATATTGTCGTTGAAACTTCATCCGGAAATCTAAAACGTATAAGTGAATTGCATCCTTCCTATATTCCTCTTCAGTATCCACTTCTATTTCCATATGGCGATGATGGTTATAGAGTTGACATCCTTCATAGAGGCGTTACATCTTCATCCGGAAACAAGAGAACGAACTGTACAATGAGAGAATTTTTTGCTTACAGGATCCAGGACAGGGTTAATAATTACTCATTAATCCTTAACTCAAGAAGACTATTCCAACAGTTTTTGGTTGACGGTTATACGATGATTGAAAGTGAGAGACTTTTTTACATACGAAACAAACAAAAAGTTCTTCGCTGCGAATCTTTTGAGAACTTGCGTCAGGAACGAGAAACAGGGAATACAAATATTGCTAATATTGGCCAACGTGTCATCTTACCTTCTTCTTTTACGGGTGGTTCACGATACATGATGCAAAACTACTTAGATGCCACGTCGCTTTGCAAGTGGTTTGGATATCCAGACCTTTTCATCACGATGACGTGTAATCCAAAATGGCCTGAGATTAAAAGGTTTCTTAAAGACACAAGACTTCGTCCAGAAGACAGGCCCGATATCCTATGTAGGTTATTTAAGATAAAGCTCGATGCATTGATTAAAGACCTGATGTATAACGCGTTATTCGGCCAGGTTCAAGAAGGTATGAAAATCTCATTAATTTAATCCTAACATAGGATATATATATATATATATATATATATATATATATATATATATATATATATATATATATAATTTTTAAATGCTTATATTACATATGGTACATTTTCACTATATTGAATATTTATATTGACTGATTTTTTTTTGTAGTTGTGTACACAATTGAATTTCAAAAGCGAGGTTTGCCTCATAGTCATATATGTCTTTTTTTGCACTCTGATGACAAATTTCGTACTATGGAACATATTGATCCATACATTTCTGCTGAGATCCCAAACATTCATGAAGATCCTGAATTGTATTCACTCGTGAGTGAATTCATGATTCATGGACCTTGTGGTGCTGAAAATCCGAGATGCCAGTGCATGGTCGATAATCAATGTTCCAAAAACTTCCCAAAGAAGTTCTCTAACCAAACTTCGGTTGATTCTGATCGATATCCTCACTACAGGAGGCGGAATGATGGATCGTTTGTTGAAAAATCTGGTGTTAAGTTAGATAACAGAAATGTTGTTGCCTATAACAAAAACCTATTGAAAAAATATGAGGCACACATTAATGTCGAGTGGTGTAATCAAGCTGCTTCAATTAAATATTTGTTTAAGTATATAAACAAAGGTCCTGATAGAGCTACGATTGCAGTTGTACAGACAAACGATGAAGAGGGGGGTGATGATGTTGTAGATGAAATTAAAGATTACTACGATTGTAGATATATATCAGCGTGTGAAGCATCTTGGCGAATTTTTGGATTTGATGTCCATTATAGGACTCCTTCTGTGGTTAGACTTCCTTTCCATCTTCCCGGACAACAACAAGTCATGTATGATGCAGATGATGATTTTGATAATGTCCTTAACAAACCTTCTGTTGCAACTTCAATGTTCTTATCTTGGATGAAGTGTAACGAGAAATATAAAAAAGCACGCAAATTGACTTATGTTGAATTCCCCACAAAGTTTGTATGGAAGAAGGATAAGAGGAATTGGTTCCCAAGAGAAAGAGGAAGATCGATTGGTAGAATTCATCATGTTTAACCTAATCTTGGTGAAGCGTATTTTTTACGGATTCTTTTAAACAAAGTCCGAGGTCCAAGATCATTTGAAGAAATCCGCACAGTAAATGGAGAAATATATCCTACTTTTAGAGATGCATCTTATGCTATGGGGCTTTTAGATGATGACAAGGAATATATTGAAGCCATTAAGGAAGCCAGTCATGGGAGTATCTATCAGATGGAATTCTTTATAGTCAACAACATAAATTGAAATATCCAGGTATCATAGAATTATTTTCTTATTTATAAGTATATAAAGTCTAAATTATATATAAAATCAATTGTATATGAATTAGAAAATTAATATGTTTCTTTTTAATTTTAGTTTACTTATTTATGTTACTTTTAATGATTATATTAAATTTTTACAGGTTTATCACTTAGTGAAGATCAACTCAAGAACTTGACATTATTTGAGATTGAAAGTTTCTTGCTTCGTAACAATTCCAGTCTCAGAAATTTTAAGCTAATGCCTTATCCAGATGATGATTCTTTAGCTTCTTCAAACAATCGTCTTATTTCTGAGGAGCTAGCTTATGACACATCTGAACTACAATTACAGGTTCATCATCTTATTAATGCGCTTACAGAGGAACAACGTGGTGTTTTCGATGATATCATGAACAATGTTCAACATAACAAAGGAGGTGTGTTTTTCGTTTATGGTTATGGTGGAACTGGGAAAACTTTTCTTTGGAAGACTTTATCTGCAGCCATAAGATCAAAAGGTCAAATTGTTTTGAATGTTGCTTCAAGTGGCATTGCTTCTTTGTTATTGGACGGAGGAAGAACAGCACACTTACGCTTTCGAATTCCGTTAAATCTCAATGAGGATTCTATTTGTTCCATAAAGCCAAATAGTGACATTGCCAGTTTATTACACAAAACATCATTGATTATCTGGGATGAGGCACCTATGGTTCATAAGCATGCATTTGAAGCTCTGGATCGAACGCTGAAGGATATTTTCAACTCTAATACTTGTGGAAGTTCAGAATTGCCATTTGGAGGAAAAGTTATTGTTTTCGGGGGAGATTTTAGACAAATTCTACCTGTTATTACCAATGGCAGTAGATCAAACATCGTCAATGCATCTTTATGTTCGTCTTACATTTGGGAAAAATGCAAAGTCCTAAAGTTGACAAAAAACATGAGGTTAACTGTGGGAAGCCAAATATCTGATGTGGAAGAAACTATGAAATTTGCAAATTGGCTTTTGGATATAGGTGTAGGAAAAGTTGGTGGTGGTAAAGATGGTGAGGCAATTATTGATATACCTGAGGATCTTTTGGTTACTAATTCATCAAATCCAATTGGCTCATTAATTGAATTTGTTTATCCTTCGATTCTTGGAAACATCAACCTTCCTACTTATTTTCAAGAAAGAGCAATACTCGCACCAAAACATGAAGTCGTTCAGGAAATAAACGATCGTTTACTCTCATTTTTTCCAGGAGATGAAAAAGAATATCTAAGTTCAGATAGTCTTTGTGAATCAGATTGTGTCCACGATCAATTTGATGAACGTTTATACTCACCTGATGTTCTTAATGGTCTTAAAGTTTCAGGTTTACCAAACCACAAGTTAGTACTAAAAGTCGGTGTTCCGGTTATGTTACTAAGAAACATTGATCAAAAAAGTGGTTTGTGTAATGGAACAAGATTGCAGGTGATATCATTGGGTAAACGTGTGATAGAAGCATTAATCATATCTGGAAGTAATATTGGAAACCGGACGTTTATTCCTCGAATGTCATTGACACCGTCAGACAAAAAAATTCCTTTCAAATTCAAGAGAAGACAATTTCCTCTTACTGTTTGTTTTGCAATGACAATAAATAAAAGTCAAGGACAGTCGTTATCCAGGGTTGGTTTATTTCTCAGACAACCTGTGTTTACGCATGGTCAATTGTATGTTGCCTTATCAAGAGTTAAAAGCAGAGAAGGATTAAGATTATTAATCCTAGATAAGGATAATAAACCTACGAATACAACTATCAATGTTGTATACAAAGAAGTATTTAGAAATTTATGAAACATGACTATGCATTGTAATTTATGAAATCAGTGATTTATTATTAGCATTTACCAATATTTTGTTTCGTTTTTGTATTATACAAATACAGATATTTAAATTTTATGACTGGTTTAACAATATATATCCTAACGAACTTAACAAACCTATGTTTTTTATGTCATATAATTATAAATAACTAACAACTATTAAAAATTATGAAATATAAGTCAATTTTATGTTTCCGTGTTTATAAGTATCCAACCCGTGTTTAACACGGGTTTATAACCTAGTATATATATATATATATATATATATATATATATATATATATATATATATATATATATATATATATATATATATATATATATATATATATATATATATATATATATATATATTCAACATAGAACCAAATTATATCACCTAACCATAGAACCACGATCTTAACCGTTTGATTAGATTCTTTCATTAAGGGTATGATGGTAAAATGGAAATACTAGAAATAAAACCGCCAATAAATACGTCCAGTAAATGAACAAAATATTCATCAATGACCATATGTTCATCAATGAACAAACAAATGTTCATCTACTTCTCTGTATATTATTCCTTTGTATATGGATATATGTTCAGAAATGAATAAATATTCATCAATGAACATGCATTCATCTTCTTATTATTCCCTGTAAATGAACAAATGTTCATAAATGAACATACGTTCATAAATGAACATACGTTCATAAATGAACAAATGTTCATCAATGAACATACTCATTCTCTGTAAATGAACATATGTTCATAGATGAACAAATGTTCATAAATGAGCATATGTTCATAAATGAACATATGTTCATAGATGAATATATGTTTCAAAAAATCACGCAACATTTGACACTCTTATATTTTCGAGATGGATAAAAAAACCCAATATACCCTTGCATGGGTATGATTCTCTACATTAGGTGCATAGTTTCTTAATACGTCCCTTTTAATCTAATCCATTGATATAATGATCCAAAGGTTATAAAGATGGTTCTATGGTTAGGTGATTTAATTTCGTTCTATATTGAACCTTCCTCTCTCTCTCTCTCTCTCTCTATATATATATATATATATATATATATATATATATATATATATATATATATATATATATATATATATATATATATATATATATATATATATATATATATATATATATATATATATATATATATATATATATATATATATATATATATATATATATATATATATATATATATATATATATATATATATATATATATATATATATATATATATATATATATATATATATATATATATATATGTGTGTGTGTGTGTGTGTATGTGTGTGTGTGTGTTCATATATTTACTATAAGTATCGTGTGAATGTATGATCAATTCTGGATCAATCACCATCTAAAGACATATTAGTCAATTTGTATAATATAATTATGATTTTTATTAATTAATTAGTTAAATTACCCTAATTAAAGCTGTAAATTAAGAACATATATATCTCTCTCCTTATAAAGAAATATGTATGATCAATCACCATCTAAAGACATATTAGACAATTATGATTTTTATTAATTAATTAGTTAAATTACCCTAATTAAAGCTGTAAAATTAATTAGTTAAATTACCCTAATTAAAGCTGTAAATTAAGAACATATATATCTCTCTCCTTATAAAGAAATATGTTACGATCTCTTATCTCACAATCTCTATACCCATATTATCTTCAACTCCTCTACGATCTTACCCCCTTTCTACAGCAAATCAACTGCAGAAGTAAGAAACCAAATTCAAATCAGGTTTTGGAAAGTTAGGATTCATTGATTATGAATGTTGGATTAGGTGTCTAAGCCATGACTAATAATTAGTATTTACCTAATTAATAGAATCAAAGTCCATTTGGGTTGCCCTTATAGTTGGAGGTGTGGTAGAAAGTTCAGTAGAGAGAAAGATTGATTTATCATATGATTAATAAATCAATAGAAATAAAATAAATAGTTTATTAATATATTAAAGTGATAATATATTAATTAGAAACTATATTAATTAATTAGAAATCAATTGGAATTAATTTGGTGATTAATTTAATTAATTAAAGATGTGGGGACTGAAATTGTAATTATTCAATAGTTGAGTAAGTGACAATTTTAGTAAGTGAGTAACCATCGAAATTATATATATTAATATATATATATATATATATATATATATATATATATATATATATATATATATATATATATATAATTTCTATAATCATGATGGGGATAAATAGATTTGAATTGTCAGATAAGTGTTTATCTTGATTTGAATTCAAAATGTTTATCTCTAAATGCTTATTTGATTATCTGCTTGAAACTATAAATAGGGACCTAGGGGAGCCTTATTTTCTGCGCCATATTCACCTGATCTCTCTGGAATTTTCGAACCTACTCCTGCTCCTTGGGCGTGGCTTCATTTGAGGCAAGATACTTTTGTTGCTTAGCTTCTAAGAAAACCTAAAGGTTAGTTTTTCTGATTTAATTCTTTAGTAATTTTTCTGTTGGCATTTTAGGAATTATTTATATGTTCAAAGATAGAAAACATAGATCCTTTATACGTTGCATGTGAACTTAGGGTTTTAGTTCATAGATTTGCAGAAAACCTTTCAGTGGTATCAGAGATATTTGTTGTTTTCTAATTGAATTGTTATAATAGTTTTCCTAAAATTTAGGGTTTAAAGCTTATAAACCCTAATTATATGAAAATCGATTTAGGGTTAGGGTTTTGGAAACCCTAGCCCCTCCCCTTTATTATTTTCGAAAATTGCATAGGATTTTAGAAGGTATTATATTTTTGGTAACTTTTGATTATTTAATAATTGGATAACCTTAAACCCATTATTTGTTTTTCGAAAATTAGGGGGTTTAAGATAGGTTTAAATTAATTTGATTAATTTGTGATACATATCTGGATTTAATTAATTTGATTAATTGTTTAATTAAAAGATAAATTAAATCATTCAAAGGTTTAAATTTAATTTTAAAATTAATAGTTAATTTTCGAAAAAATTAAATAGATAAACCAGAAATATTTTAAGTGTTTAAAATACATCTTATATATATTAAAATTAAAAGTTAATATTATATGTATAAGATAAATTGGTTAGTCAAATCAATAGTAGGCCTCATTCACGAAGCTCATCTATAAAGAGGGTATAAGGAGATTGCCTATAAAATGGTGGTCTAATGGGTGTCCACTCTCACCCACCGCTCTCCTGATCAGTGGAGTGTCGTTAGCCGAACGGGTTTGATAGGACCGCTTAATCTGACTAAAAGGATAATGTTATTAATCAAAGTACTAGAACAGTTTTATAAAATCTCAATCTAGTTACTTTAGGAAAAACGTGAATTGATGGTAATCCATGAAATTGCATATTGCACTTTATGAAACAATGGTGGAGCGTGTGTGGTTTACCGACACACCAATAGGAGTTCATAAAGAGTTGCAATGGGTTTCTCAATCTTATCATTGTTGATGGAGCGTGTGTGGTTTACCGGCACATCAATTAGAGATGGTAATTGACTTTGAGAGTACCAAGCTAATTTGCATGGTTATTCACATCCAGTTTGTGATCCTCGGCATCCCAGTCACAAACAGTGGAGCATATCCGAGATTAAACATGCTATTGAACAGTTCAATAAATCTCAAAAGATCTAGGAATTCCATTAAAATATGATTATCTTCCGCGGTGGAATTGGTTGAATCGTCATTCGCCTACCTTTATAAAATTTACAATTAGACTATGGCATCCCTCTTCTAAGTTGTAAATTATATAGTTGGGTCCTAGCCTTATTATTATATTGGGTTAATATTAAGGATTATATATCTAATTAAAAACTACATTCTTTTATAGATGTCTTCCGCTGACCACTCCGTTCCCCACTCCAACAACAGTAACGTCACTTCAATCCTCTCAATGTGTTCTAAAGTGACATTGGATGGCACGAACTACAATGACTGGATGAGAAACATAAAGATGGCTATGAGGTTTGAGAACAAAGAGTATGTTCTTGATACTGATCTCATTGAAGTTGATCCCGACACAGCTACTCCCGAGGAATATGCCTCGTACAATGATGCAACCAAAGTGGCCTGCATCATGATTGCTACAATGAAACCCGAATTGCAAAGAATCTACGAGGACTACTGGCCTTATGAAATACACAAGGACCTTGCGGAAAAGTTCCGCAAGCGAGCACGTGTCGAGAAATGCGAAGTGGTCCGAGCCTTCACGAACGACAAGCCAAAGGACGAAGAGTCCGTCTGCACTCACGTGCAAAGGATGCAAGGTTACGTGGATAGGCTAAAGAAGCTGGGTAAGCTAGTCGAGGAGGAGTTGTCCGTTGACATAGTGCTTAACTCCTTACCGAGTTCTTATGACCAGTTCACACTGGCGTATCATTTGAACAACACTCAGACCTCTTTGGCTGAGTTGCATAACATGCTTCAGACTACAGAAGATGGGCCGAAGGGTAAAAGTGTACCCTCAGTGAGCCAGCCTGTCTTGGCAATTGGTCAAGGCAAAGGAAACAAATGGAAGGACCCTCCCAATCAGAATTGGAGGGAAAAGGTTCAGGTCGGGTCATCCAGTAATGGCCCGAGACCCAAGTCTTCCGACATTCCTCATGTCGCCAACCCCAAAGATGCCGGCTACTTCTATTGCAAAGAGAAGGGACATTGGAAGAGGAGCTGCCCGAAAAACTTGCAGGATGTCAAGGATGGCAAAGTGAACCCATCGACAGTAGGTATGTACACTATCTCTAAAAACTCACCATCTTCCAGTTCTTGGGTCCTTAATACAGGATGTGGTTTTCACATATGTTCTAATTTGCAGGGCCTAAAGAAAAGCAGGGAGGTGGAGCATGGTAGATTGAATCTGATCATGGACAATAGGAGATCGTCGCCTGTTACCAAGATCGGTGTCTATAGTTTAGTGCTCAGTAGTGATGTTAGTTTAGATTTAATAAATTGTTGCTATTTGCCAGAAATGGCAAGAAACATAATTTCATTTCATGCATTGTTCAAACAAGGTTTTCAATATTCTTTTGACAATTTGAATGGTTCAATTTCTGTTTTTAATAATGGTGTTTTTATTTTTGAAACTTTACATTGTTCTAGTATGTATGAAACAGTGACATGTGTAGACAATTTAGGAAATAGTGTATTAAATATTGATTCTTCTAGTGGTGTAGAAAAGGCATGCATGTGACATTGTCGTCTTGGGCACATTAACAAGAAACACATCGCCCAAGTCCAAAAGGATGGAGTGTTGGAATCATTCGACCTCAAGTCGGATGATGTATGCGAATATTGTCTTTTGGGCAAGATGACCAAGTCACCATTCATAGGGTCTTGTGAAAAAGGTGAAGGTCTGTTGGACATCATACACACAGATGTGTGTGGTCCCTTCAGATCAACCACAAAGGATGGCACGCGGTTCTACGTGACCTTTACTGACGATTATAGTAGATATGGGTATATCTACTTAATCAAGCACAAGTCGGACACTTTTGAAAAGTTCAAAGAGTTCAAAAACGAAGTTGAGAATCAATTGGGCAGGAAGATAAAGATGCTTAGATCCAACAGAGGCGGTGAGTATCTTAGTATCGAGTTCCTAGACTATCTAAAGGAATGTGGAATAGTTTCACAGTTGATACCTCCTAGAACCCCACAGTTGAACGGTGTTGCCGAGAGGCGTAACCGAACCCTGTTAGACATGGTTCGTTCCATGATGAGTCGAGCTTCGCTTCCCATCCACTTCTGGGGGTATTCCTTAGAGGCTGCCTCCCACATCCTCAATCTTGTCTCTACTAAGAAGGTTTCCAAAACACCTCATGAGATGTGGACGGGGAAAGTTCCCTCGTTAGCCTATATCAAGGTCTGGGGTTGTGAGCCTTTCGTAAGACGAGAGACTCAAGACAAACTCGCAGATAGAAGTGAGAGGTGTATTTTCATTGGATACCCCAAACAGTCTTTTGGATACTTGTTCTATGGACCGAGCGAGGACGTGATCTTTGTAGCGAGACGAGGAGTCTTTCGAGAGAGAGAGAACTCATATCCAAAGAGGACAGTGGGAGTACCATTGACTAGGGCTGTAAACGAACCGAACGAACACAAACGGAGACTTGTTCATGTTCGTTTGTTTAACTTTAAACGATAAACGAATGAACACGAACACTTAAACAAACAAACTTGTGTGTTCGTGTTCGTTCGTTAAGAATTTTAATTTGTTCGTGTTCGTTTATGTTCATTTGTTTAGTTCATAAACGAACATAATTGAATACAAACGAACATAAATGAGCACAAAGAAACACACAAAAACAAACATAAATAAATTTAAACAAACACACATACCCACGATAAAATCATTCACAAAATATAGATTATAGATTACATATCTTAACATTAGATATTATCAATAAATTTCAAAAACCACACGATAAAATCATTCATAAAATATAGACTATAGATTACATATCTTAACATTAGATATTATCAACAAACTTCAAAAACCACCTGCTTCTAAATGTTATTAACCAACTTCAAAAAACTAACTTCCTTCTAAAGGTTAGTAACTTCAAATGAACGAACATAAATGAACAAGAGTAGACGAACATAAATGAACGAATGTAAATGAACGAACGGGTGCATTGTTCGTGTTCATTCGTTTAACTAAACGAACGAGATATCTTGTTCATGTTCGTTCGTTTACTAAATAAACGAACATAAACGAACTTCCCGCCGAACAATTTACGAACAGTTCGCCGAACGTCCAGTTCGTTTACAGCCCTACCATTGACCTTGAAGAAATTCAGGAGTCATCCGATGATGGAACCTTAGGAGAAACTAGCAACCAACAAGAGGAAGAAGTTCCTGTTGGTCCGACATATATATCCTTACCTTTTAGGCGCTCCGGTAGAGTTAGCATGCCACCCGAGTTTTATGGTTTTCATATAACTACGGATAGGGACACGTTTGTCAGTGATAGGACACTGATAAATTTGGATGAGCCAGCTAACTACTGGGAAGCAGTGGTGGGCCCTGAGTCTACCAAGTGGAAAGAGGCAATGGGCAGTGAGATCAAGTCCATGTATGGCAATCAAGTTTGGAACTTGGTTGACAATGTACCGGGTCGAAAGACAGTCCGGTGCAAGTGGATCTTCAAGAAGAAGATCGACATGGATGGAAAGGTGCACACCTTTAAGGCAAGATTGGTTGCGAAGGGCTTTATTCAAACCCCGAGGATTGAATATGACGAGACCTTCTCACCAGTGGCCAAGATAAAGTCTTTTAGGATTATGCTAGCCATAGCTGCATTTCATGACTATGAAATTTGGCAGATGGACGTCAAAACCGCTTTCCTTAACGGGAAGTTGACTGAGGATGTTTACATGAATCCGCCAGAGGGTTTTGTCGATGCAAAGTATCCTGATAAGGTGTGTAAGCTTGAGAAATCGATCTACGGATTGAAACAAGCTTCTCGCAGCTAGAATCTTTGTTTCCATGAGAAAATCAAAGAGTTTGGTTTCTCTAGGAGCGAGGATGAGTCTTGCGTATATGTCAAGGCTAGTGGGAGTATAGTCACTTTTCTGGTGCTGTATGTTGATGACATACTGCTCATGGGAAACAACATTCCAACCTTGCAAGATGTCAAGTCTTGTCTTGGGAAGTGTTTCTCCATGAAAGACCTAGGAGAAGCTGCCTATATTCTCGGGATAAGAATATTGAGAGATAGGAAGAAAAGACTAATTGGACTTAGTCAGAGTACATACTTGGAAAAGGTACTAAAGAGGTTTAGTATGGAAAATTCAAGAAGGGAGAGCTACCTATCCAGAGTAATGCAAAGTTGAGTAAGACTCAAAGTCCGAGTACAGACGAGGAGATAGCTGACATGAGTCGGGTACCTTACGCTTCGGCTGTAGGGTCGATCATGTACGCTATGACGTGTACTCGCCCTGACGTGGCCTTTGCTTTGAGCATGTACCAGGGAAACCCTGGAAGGGCGCATTGGATAGCTGTAAAGAATATACTCAAGTATCTGCGAAGGACAAAGAACATGGTGTTAGTCCTTGGTGGCAGTGATACTTTGAGAGTTAATGGGTATACAGATGCCAGCTTTCAGACAGATAGAGACAACGATCGGTCTCAGTCGGGCTGGGTATTCCTTTTGAATGGAGGAGTAGTTACTTGGAAAAGTTCCAAGCAAGAGACGGTGGCTGATTCTACGTGCGAATCAGAGTTCATAGCAGCGAGTGAAGCGTCAAAGGAAGCGGCTTGGCTAAAGAACTTTATCGGTGACCTTGGAGTAGTCCCGAGTATTCAGGAGCCCATGGAACTGTTCTACGATAACGAAGGAGCGGTTGCTTTGACAAAGGAATCGAGAGACCATAGGAAGTCCAGGCATATCGACAGAAAGTACCACTATATCAGACATAGAGTAGAAGAAGGTCACCTCCTTGTAAAGAGGGTATCATCTGAAGATAATCCTGCAGATCCCTTGACAAAGGCTCTAAGTAGGATCTAGCACAATCAGCATGCTAGGAGCATAGGATTGAGAGATGATATTAGTTTTTTGTAATTAGATAGGATTTGAAACTTGTAACAATGTAAATGTAATTGACTTTGATGATTTAATAATAGAGATTTATTAATGAGTATTGTTTACTGCTATTTGTCAATTGTTTATCATTGTGTTTCATTTTGCATGTTTACTTCCTGAGTAATTTGATTATTCAAATGTCCATAGTCGCTCATACTTTTAGGGAGTAAGTATGAACGAAGACTGTCATGAATTGGTTTGTAGATTGTCTAAGGAGTTAGACATAGCAATAGGATTGCTACAACGTTTATGAGTACTTAAAAATAGATATTTGAGTATTGGATAAACCCACACTCAATAGATTGCTTCATGGATTATATCACGAGCAATGTTGAGACAATAATATCTTATGATCTTGAAGTATAGACATATGAGTTATAATTTGTAAGGCGGTTGTTCATTGATAATGCGAAAACGCATAGGTAACTCGATGTTATAAAACGTGTTGTTGTGAGTGATTTAACTGGTAAAAGATATAAAGCATATGAGTCAAAGCTTATTCGTTCCTTGACCCTGACGGGAAACAGATATCTGTAGGCCTCTCGATGATTTTGAAGTTGACTGAAAGTGTTTGCCAACCAGGACTGAATTGATGTGTTCAATTAGTAGTCTTAAAGTCGTATGCAAATCAGAAATCGGGAAACTGAGAATCAGAACGACATTGATCTTAATCCATGTCTTGAGTCTGAAAAATATCTTGTTGGACGGAGGATCATATGACCACTTATCTATGGACAGAACTGACTGGGTCAGAGTTCAGCAGCAGTTTCTAGGAAGCTACAATTGCTGATTAATTAGAGGTTAAATTGGTAATTATAGTCATAGACTTATCCAAGTGGGAGACTGTTGGATTAGGTGTCTAAGCCATGACTAATAATTAGTATTTACCTAATTAATAGAAGCAAAGTCCATTTGGGTTGCCCTCATAGCTGGAGGTGTGGTAGAAAGTTCAGTAGAGAGAAAGATTGATTTATTATATGATTAATAAATCAATAGAAATAAAATAAATAGTTTATTAATATAGTAAAGTGATAATATATTAATTACAAACTATATTAATTAATTAGAAATTAATTGGAATTAATTTGGTGATTAATTTAATTAATTAAAGGTGTAGGGACTGAAATTGTAATTATTCAATAGTTGAGTAAGTGACAATTTTAGTAAGTGAGTAACCAGCGAAATTATATATATTAATATATATAATTTCGATAATCATGAAGATGATAAATAGATTTGAATTGTCATATAAGTGTTTATCTTGATTTGAATTCAAAAGGTTTATCTCTAAAGGCTTATCTGGTTATCTGCTTGAAACTATAAATAGAGACCTAGGGGAGCCTTATTTTCTACGCCATATTCATCTGATCTCTCTGGAATTTTCGAACCTACTCCTGCTCCTTGGGTGTGACTTCATTTGAGGCAAGATACTTTTGTTGCTTAGCTTCCAAGAAAACCTAAAGGTTAGTTTTTCTGATTTAATTCTTTAGTAATTTTTATGTTGGCCTTTTATAAATTATTTATATGTTCAAAGATAGAAAACACTTATGTGTGGCCTGATTGCAGCAAACGCATACCATTCCTCAATAATGTCTTTACATTTTCTCAAGAATGTTTACATTATTCTCTAAAAATGTCACTTATGTACTTGTAATTCATGATATATTGTCATGGGAATGATAACAACGGAAGTTGAATTGTACTTTCTTATTTTTCCATAATGTTTTTTTATTTTTTAAGAATGTTAATATTATTCTTTTAGTGTTAGTCATGCACTTACAATTCATGTCTTATTCTTCAAGAATGAGAATGATAGGAATGGAAGTTGAATTATACCCTTGGAAAGCATTAATAGAATGGATATTAAAATACCTCGAAAACTGATTTGAATGTCATGAAATGTATTCTGAAACAATTTGATTTAATTTAGGCATTGAATAGAATCAAATATTTAGTTTGATTTTTATTAACTAATTTTAATTAATTGCCTAAAATGTAGGTAAATGTCATTTTCTCTCTCTCTCTCTCTCTCTCTCACACATAAAATGTCATATTTGCCCTTATAATTAATTAAATGTAATTATATACTACATTCTATCTCATGTTAATATCATGTACCCTAATATCACAACCATCCATTATTTTAATTTAATGGATAAGAATTTGTCATACAATCACACAATACTTGTAATTCATATTTAACCTAACCTTATATATATATATATATATATATATATATATATATATATATATATATATATATATATATATATATATATATATATATATATATATATATGTATATATATATATGTATATATATATATATATATATATATATATATATATATATATATATATATATATATATATATATATATATATATATATATATATATATATAATGAACTTTTAAAGATGAAACATTTAAAATTAATATTTTTTCAATGTAATACTTTATTTTACTAGATTACCAGTTTAAAAAAAAACGAGTTGAAAATGATTTGATTCAAAATGACATGATCAAAATCATTCAAAGATATTATTAATCATGTTTATGATGCTTTATTTGTTATGATCTAAAGAATTTATTATCCAAATATGATCCACAATGACACGATCTAAAGTATTTATGCTCCAAAAATATTATGATTCAACATGTTTGTGATGCTTAATTTGTTATGATTCAAATTATTTATGATCTAAATATGATCCACAATGACATGATCTGAAGTATTTATCATCTAAAAATGTTAAAATTCAAAATGCTATGATCCAAAACGTATTAGAAAACATTAACATAATTTAAAATAAATAAAATTAAATAATTATTATGAGACAAAATATTGTTTTGTTTGAAAAGTATCATTCCTGAAATATATTATCCAATATGATATCATCCAAAATGTCATTATCTAAAATTATATGATACAAACTATTATGAGCCAAAATGATATGATCAAAACATTATGATCCAAAATGTTATGATCTAAAAACATAAAGAAATAAGTAAATATAGATTTAAGAAACATTAAAAAATAAAAAACCATTATTACTATATTAAAATAAAAAAGAAAAAATAAATAAAAAACAAAAAGGTAAAGAAAACTCACATAAATTACGTTTCACGGGTGTGTATCGCATGTGATTGCATCACGTCAATTCATCATATGTATATGTGCACGTATGCACATATGTGAATGTGTATATCTGCGCGTATGTGCATGGGTACATGTATGCATATATGCATTTATAAATATGCGCATATGCATTTAATAACATATATGCATCAAGTTTTACATCACAATCCATAAAAAAACTAATACAAGAACAATGAAACAAAGAAAAATTCTCCTTATGCACACATGTGCACATATACAAATATCCACTTTTGTATATATGCACATACATGTGTGTGTATATAATATATATGCACAAATATACATGCATACATGTAACTGTAAATCAAGATTTTAAACCAAAAATCACATAAAATGATGCTAATAATTTTCAAGGGTCATAAAGAGATGAACACGCCATTATCGAATAATTTGATTCGACACCATATTCAACATACCAGGTTAAAAGATGGGATTAGGGGTACTGAAACATGTATAGATAGAAGCAATGTCTGGTATCCTCTTCACCATACAGACTCTCTTGTTTATTCAAGTCATATGAAAGGGGAAAACAAAACAATGGAGATAAAATAAAGGATAGAAATCAACATTAAGTTTTTCCTTAATCTTTTCCATTGCTACCACATATTTCTATCATGTTAGTACCTTAAAAGCCAATACTAATAGGACATACTTTGTTCAATCGATTTCACAAGTGTGAAAGACTCTTCCTAACATCATGCATATGAGTAATTATACATTTATGGTTGTCAGTTCATAAGTAGCAAGTCAAAATAGATAAATGAGACACTACAATGTCAAATGCCTTTTTTCCAAAAGAAAAAATGGCAAGAGAAGTAGCCCCGTGGGTGAATCAATATAGGTTACACGACATTGACCGATCATCAATAATACAATACACTTGAGCCAACATGAATCCCACCAAAATCATGTGTAATTCATGGGATCTCTATAAACGACTTACAAAGATGATAAGTACTTCAATTAATATTGCACATGAGAACCATATTGTCTCAAATAAATCTAGCAAAAAGATGAAATAGAGAGTACACATATCTGCCAGACCATTGAGTTTGATTTAAGGGGCGGAAATAAGTCAAAAGACAATCTTATGCTAAAGCAAATGTAGAATATTCACCGTGTTATATAAAAACGCTATCAAAGAGTTGCAGAAATAAGGGTCTTGTTTAGGCCACCCGGTGTGGGGTGCGAGCCCGGATGCGATGCCATGCTAGCCCGCGGTGAACACCGCCCCGGGTTCCGGCTATGCGACGAGCCCTTATAATCAAGCTTGCACAAGCTACAGACGTCGCGCGAGGTGAGGAGTGAATGTTGAGATATAGCCGTTGGACAACTGCTAACTAGCCGTTAACATTAAATTTTTTTATTTAAAACACACACACACACACACACACACACACACACACATATATATATATATATATATATATATATATATATATATATATATATATATATATATATATATATATATATATATATATATATATATATATATATATATATATATATATATATATATATATATATATATACATATATACATATACACACACACATACACACACACACATCTCATATTCTAAAACCACACACAAACACTAATTTACACACAAACAACTTAAAAAAAATACAATGGCTTCCAGGAAATCATTCCAAAGGAAATCCAAAGCCGCAAAAAATATATTCCTGCAAACGAAATCATCACCCACGTTGTACATCCTACAAATAATGGAACAATTATTTTTTCCCCACCACAATTTCAATATCATTGGATGCCGCCACAATTCCAATACCCGCAATCGCCGTTTAAACCCCTTTTTGGGGACACCTAGCACGACTTTCACGGAACCACAACATATACCCGTCGAGGATTTCGATTCGAGCGAGGAGGCTGTGCCGGAGACTCAACCGGAGGAACTTGAGGAATCTAAGCCCGAGGAAGTTCCGCTCTAATGGAAAAATAAAAAGAAGGGGAAGAAAACTAACGGTTCGGCTGCACCAATACCGTGGTCCCAAGAAAAGGAAGCGACGTTATCCTGGTCGTGGGTTGCCATTTCTGAATATTGCGAGGCCGAAAACGCTAATTCGAGAGAACATTTTTGGGAGACGATACGCACTTTATTCCACAATATCTTGGAGCGCGAACCGTATCGTTCAAAGGATACGATTACGACAAAATTCCGAGTCGTCAACGGCCACACGACGAAATTTAACGGCTTGTTCGTTAATTTCAAGGACCAACGGGAATCGGGCGAAAGCGACTAAGACATCCTCAAAAAAAGCACTTGCGGTTTACCAATTGGAAAACAATGGTAAACCATTTAGGCTCATGACTTTTTGGGCGGTTGTCCAAGCATACCGGAAATGGAAGGGGGTCGGCAAAGACCCGACATGGATACATGGGTCTAAACGATCCAAAACATCCGAGACGCAATACATGACGTCTTCGAATGCACATATCGGGGCCGACGTCAACGAAGAGCCCAATGGGTTTGAAAGGCCGATGGGCCGCAATCAGGCGAAGGCGAAAGGAAAAGCGACATCTTTGAGTTCGGTCCACAACAACCGCATGGATGAAGTGAATGAAAATTCGATCAAATTTTTACGACTATTTCGTATCACATCAAATTCAACGAAGAGCAAGCGATGAAGAAAGACCGTGCCCGCAAGAATAAAGAACAAGCCCGCGACATGCATCTTTTGATGCAACAGACCGACCATCTCATGCTTTCGAGTTGGCGTTGAAGCTCAAGGAGGATATCGTCAAAAAATAGGACTTCTGGTTTTTTAGTTTTTTCACTTTTAGTTTTAAGTTAATTTTGAGTTTTTTAATTTTAGTTTAACTTAACTTTTTGTTTTTTAAATTTTAGTTTTAATGTAATTGTTAGGTTTTAAATTATCTATTTTAATAAAATCTTTTAATTTTAAATTATTAGTTTTATTTTATTTTAAGTTTAGTTTTTAAATTAAAAAGTGAGGGGAAGTGAGAGGTGACCATTTCAGGGGTGAGAGGAGGAGTCAGGGGTACTGATTGGATGCTTGGATGCTGAGGTGACATACAAAAAGTGAGACTCCATAAGAGCCCACTTCTGAGGGCCTTAGAAACGTAATGTAACAGGATTGTGAAGAAAATTAAAAATCATTTTACATGAAATTATGAAAATCAAAAAGAATTTTACCTAAAAATCGAAAATCATTTTAATGACCTAACTAGAATTGTACTGTAACAGGACTGAAGAAAATAAAAAAAATCATTTTACTTGAAATTTTGAAACCAAGAATTGAAGCTTACGACTCTGGCACTCAGCAATGCCGACTCCAATTCTGATTAGAAAAACAGAAATTCAGATAATCGGAGGAGAACCAGACTGTGAAGAAGTAGAGAAGCGAGAACTGTCATTGACTCACCAAGAAAGAAGCGATATTAGATAGAGAATCAAGAAGAGGGTGAGACAGAGAAGAGGGTGAGGCGGTGGTGGGTAGTGGGATCGTTGGTTGTGGCGAAGAAGAGGGTGAGACAGAGGAACAAAGGGATGCAGCGAGGCTACTGCCTGTTTTTGTTATCCTAACTCGACAACTCTAATATGTCTTCATTTCTCGATCTCCCACTTCTCTTGTGCGAATCCGATATCAGTGTAAACCAAGATTGTAAAGTCGCTAGTGTAAGACCCATTTTTAAATTAAGATGCTTTATAAGGTAAGTAGAGTTATTACCTTATAGTTGGTGTGATTCTAACTATGAGTTTGTTTAGCGTAAAGGTATCGCGATCCTTGTGATTTCCTTCGAGTTTTGAGTTGTTGATGAGTGAGAAGAGGTTGGAATCCCTCTTATGTACTAATCTTAGTTTAATTAAGATTAGTTAAGTTGTTATATGTGTTAGTATGGTTAGAGGACCTTTTGGGAGAAGTTTGAGTTTGAAAAATACCAAAAAGAACCAACCCGGGTCGTGTTTCTGAAACCCGGGTCGTGCTGTGTCTACTGATCAAACAAAATAAAAGTTGTAAAAGGAACCCGGGTCGGGTTACGCCTGCAGACTATATAAAATGCAGCAAAACCCATTTCGAAGTAATATTTCCCCTTTTCGATTTTGAGAGCTCCATATGGCGAATTTGGGTCAAATTAGGCCTGGAGATTCATTGGGATGCATAGAGGGATGTGGAACTAACCAAGGAGGAGAGAGCCCCTATCACATGATTGGAAAAGATACCGATGCAGATGTTAGAATATGAGTTGCGTATAACTCTTCTTTTATATTTATTATTTGTTATATTTTGTGTGTGAATACAGATATTGAGTTAGATGAATGATGAGTTGAGAAATTGGTCACAATCGGTTGGACCTACATCGTATGATAAGACGAGATTTTGGTTGATATGAGATATCAGCTAACGAGGAGACAAGAACTTCAGTTGATAATGAGATGTCAACTAAATATGAGATGAGATACTAATTGAGATGAGATTTCAGCTGATGGCGAGATTCCAGCTGATGATGAGATGAGATTCCAACTGATGATGAAATGAGTTTCCGGCTAATGGTGAGGTTCCAGTTGAAGATGAAATGAGATCCCGGTTGATGCGAAATTTCAACTGATGATGAGAAAGAGTATAAGCATAAGCTGAGCATGAGCTAAGAGTTGAGATATGTGAGTGTAGTCGATTACATTCAAGAGTTGAGAGCCGAAGTACGCAAGTTTTAGCTAACGACGAGATGTGATTTTATTGCTATGAGGTATGTGTGTAACTTTACTTAACATGTTCGTTGTAAAGTGTTACATGTATTAAATTGTAATAATATATGTGTAAAAAAATATGTGGACACATAAAACATCAATTGAAATGACATGTGTTAAAGAAGCATGATTATAAAATGTAGTAACCGGCATCGAGATGATAATTTCGTGTCCACTTGAGGAAAGGTTTACATATCACATAACGAGTGCTTTGTGATTATGTATAATTGAGATTATAAGTGGTTGCTTGGCGAATACTTAGCAACCATGGAGAAGTGTGTATATTGAGAATATACATAGTGGAAAATATAAATTATGATATCGTATATATATTGCTTGTTGTTTCACAGATGTGACGAGATTTCTGTGTACGAGTACTTTGTGGTTGAGACCACATATTCTGTGGGGCCACATAACTAGTACTTATGATTGATCAAAACGAATGGCTGAGATAGCCAAAAGAGTATGATTTGAGAAAGACAGTGAGTGTGTGGTTGAATGCCTATTATACCTAATTGTAAATAAGTATGTTGAGTATTGACTTTTTGTGACTTGAAATCGTCACATAATGAGATAATTGTGACAGGGATGTTAGATGACATTTGAGTAACCACATAAAGAGTACCTTGTGGTTATAATTGAGAGAACCTAGAGTGGTTCATATAGGCCTTATTGGCCTAGAGATTGAGTTAATTGCCTAATATATGTGGTTGAGACTACATATTTTGTGGGGCCACATATCGAGCAAAGTGGTTGAGACCATATATTTTGTGGGGCCACATATCGAGCAAAGTAGTTGAGACCACATATGTTGTAGGGCCACATAACGAGTAAATGTGATTGAGACCACATATTCTATGGGGTCACATATTGAGTAGTTGAGGTTGAGACCACATATTTATGTGGAACCACATAACAAGCATCTTGTGGTTAGAGTAGTGGGGACATTTGTGACTCAAATAAGAAGAAGAGTGACGGTGAGTCTATATGGCTCGAGACCGTAGAGAAGACCCACTAGAGTCAAAGAGGAGATGGATTGAAATCAGAAAATGGTACGAGGTACCATGATTTGATCAGAGAATGGTATGAGATACCGTGACACAGCGTTGAGCGGTTAGAAAAGAGAACGGTAAGAGGTACCGTGAGAGAGTATTGAGCAATTAGGTCAACGAACGGTACGAGGTACCGTGAGATAATGTTGAGTAGTGAGTTTGGAGGACAGTACGGGGTACTTTAAGATAATGTGAGTGACGAGACAGGAGGATGGTACGGGGGTACCATAAGCAGAACTGGAGTGATGTTGCAATGTCGTGCTTAGTTGTAGACATGCGTGCACTGTATGGTGATGATATGAAGTATTGAAACTGTACTATTTTGAGTATGTGTGAGTTGTGTTTAGTGTGTTAACATATTAATTTGAGAATGTGTGAAACTTACTTGATTGTTGAACGAGATAAAGTTGTATAACTATGTAATGAGTTAAAAAGGAGTATAAAAGTAATTGTGATTGTGATTGATAGGATTCGTTCCTTAGCAATCAAATCGATTACCGCTGATAAGAGAGATGTGTGAATGTCGAGATGACAAAACTACTTATTCGTATGAAACGATCGATAGTAGATTTTGTTATAATAATGTTGAGTTATTTTCTTGAGATTAATGAGTTAGTCGAGTGATGAGATATTATCTCACCGTAGAGATTGCGGTGTTAAACATTATTAATTCTTTGCAAGTTATGTGTATAGATTATGGTGAGCCGTATATATGTATAATTTATTTCATGTCATTATGATGAATTAAAAAATTTAGATGAGAATGACGGAGAAATGGCGAGGGGAGAATTCTTACTGATGATGTGTCGGGAGAAATATATGCGATTGTGTTGAAAAATTTATTTGATAATAAATTGCTGAGTTCCTTATGATTATCGAATTGAATGAGAGTGTGATGTGGATTGTCCACATAAGTGAGGAGGTAATAAGTGAGTACATCGAGAGAAACAGCATGAGGTATGTTGTTGAACTGAGATAAAGCGGAGCCAATTGGTGGAAGATTGTTAGTTGTATATTGGGTGAAAACCCTAATATGTGTGATGAGGTGGGAGCAGAGATGAATGAGGTTTTGGAGAAGTTGAAGTCGGTTGTGGTGATGAGACGACTAAAATGGGTCTTGCGTGACTAAAGTGTCGAGAGTTAAATAACAAATTCAGAGGAGGCGTGAGTGAAACTCGAGATAGTTTCTAATATTTTGTTATTTCTGGATTTTTTATCCTAGTATTTATGAGCTATGTTTATGAGAAATCAATAATTGACATGTTGCAATATGAGGAGTAAATTGAGAGAGAATGTGAGCTTGGAATCGGTGAGACCGTTTTCCTTATTGAATTAGAGTAAACCGTTTCAAGGATATTGGAAACGGAAGTTGAATCTCAAAAAGTTATTGAGATTAGTGTTATAGAAAGAGTGGATGGTACGTTGAGAATGTGGCTCGATGTGAGCCATAGATATAGGTGTATGTAAGTGATGATAGTGAGTGGAGTATCACTTGAGGAGTGATGTGAGATACCTTGGTATCGATAAAACTATAATAAAGGAAGTGTCCTAAAAGAGTGAATGGTTGTCCACGTAGAAATGGTAATAACCAATATGGTTATAGAGATCATCTTACGAGAATAATGGCGGGCGTTAAGATTTTGCGGAAAGCGAAGTCGAGTGAGAAAGTTTCTAAATGTAATGTGAATCAAGGAAACTTGAGTTCTATAGCTATACTATGAGTGAACGAGATGTAATGATATATACATGTCATATGAGCTGACGAGAGGATAATATCATTATTGTGTATAATGTGTGATTGCAGTGATAAGATGGTTGTATAACTTATGCCTAATCTAAGAGATTCCGAGGACATAATCTTTTGAAGGAGGAGAGAACTTGTAAGACCCATTTTTAAATTAAGATGCTTTATAAGGTAAGTAGAGTTATTACCTTATAGTCGGTGTGATTCTAGCTATGAGTTTGTTTAGCGTAAAGGTATGGCGATCCTTGTGATTTCCTTCGAGTTTTGAGTTGTTGATGAGTGAGAAGAGGTTGGAATCCCTCTTATGTACTAATCTTAGTTTAATTAAGATTAGTTAAGTTGTTATATGTGTTAATGTGGTTAGAGGACCTTTTGGGAGAAGTTTGAGTTTGAAAAATACCAAAAAGAACCAACCCGGGTCGTGTTCTGAAACCCGGGTCGTGCTGTGTCTACTGATCAAACGAAATAAAAGTCGTAAAAGGAACCCGGGTCGGGTTCTGTAACCCGGGTCGGGTTCTGTAACCCGGGTCGGGTTACGCCTGCAGACTATATAAAATGCAGCAAAACCCATTTCGAAGTAACATTTCCGCTTTTCGATTTTGAGAGCTCCATATGGCGATTTTGGGTTAAATTAGGCTTGAAGATTCATTGGGATGCATAGAGGGATGCAGAACTAACCCCGTACACGTGCTCGTGATTCCTAATTCCTCGAGGTGAGTATCTCTCGGTTTTGGGGGTTTTAAACCCTAGTCTTCAATTTTCGTGATTTAGCTATAATTTGTTAAATACGTTGTTAGTAGATTGTTAGTGGATGTATTTTGAGCTATTGGTGTGATTATTGTCGAGTTCCTACGGTTGAATGAGTACAACTGCGGATTTGGGGGTTTCGGTAAATATAGAGTTGATATTGACCGTTGATATCCCTTTTTCCTCTTTCAATTACTATATCTTTTGAGTTAGATGTTGTTGAGATGATTGTGGATGTTGGAAAATTGATATAGACTGTGGTGTTACAACCAAGTTTAGCGGACAGGAGCCTGGTACACGAAGTATTTGAGAATTTCACGTACCAAGTCGATAAAAGGTGAGTACTCCTTTGTATTTGAGTAAAGATATGTTTAATGATTGTTAAGATACACGTACTATATATGTGGTTGTGTTATGTTATGGTTATTGTAGTAATTTCTGATTGAGTGAACTGACATATGGAAGTAACAATAGCCAAGTTAAATGTACATATTGATTGTATAATCAGAGTAGATGTTGAAATGGTTGTGTTATAGAGTTTTCTGTGGGATTGTATTGCCATGAGGGTTATTGAGCTGGAATATAGTTTGTCGTTAAATGAGTGATTATAATAGAGTATATAAGTAGTACCGAGTGTGGTACTTACTAATGAGTGGATGTTATTAATAATTAGCTGGTGTTTGTGAAGCTAATGTGATTGCAGGTTTCGGTTATAAAGAGGAGATTCTTACTTGCTAATAAGAATAGCAAGAGAGAAGGATGAGAATGTCCATTGAGATATATATATACAGAGTGTATTGGAGATTACTCACTAAGCTTTATAAACTTACACTTGAGTGTTATGTTGTTTTGCAGGTATCTGTAGCTGTGATAGGGGAAGACATGTGACAAAGAATGATGGACAAGTTTAGAGCCTGTCCTTTAGTCGTATTTGATTTATTTGTAATGCTTAGTTAAAATTTGTAAGGACCTTTGTATAATTACTTGTGATGATAACATATTGATCCGTGATTTGAGTACAAGTATACCCATTTTAATGTATAATTGTTTGAAAATTTTTGGGTGTACTTTGTATGAGAAACCGGGTGTTACAGCTAGGCGCTAGTCGGTCGGTCGACTAAGGACTAGCGACTATTCAGACTAGTCGGGGAATAGTCGGACACACTAAATTGTAAAGAAATTAATCTTAGAAAAACTAAATATTACTAATATTTTAAGAAAATATGTAAAAAACTATAAAATAATTAGTCATTTTCAATTGTTTGAATACTTATGTAACCAACCATAAAACCATAAGTCCATAATAAGTTTAGTATTTTTTTTCATGTTGTTCAACGTCTTCTACTCTTCTCCTTTTGGTTCTTTCCATTAAATTAGCATTAATTTGGACTTTTTTCTTTATTTTGACATTTTGACATTTTTTGTTGCTTTTTTTGACAAATTTGACATTTTGACGACTATGACTGCTTAGGCTGGTTTGGACCAACTTTTACCGACTTTTACCGACTTTGACCAAGTCCGATTTTTTAGTCGATTAACTCTAGTCCTACTCAGTAATAGGCAAACTAGCGACTAGGCGCCCACTAGCCCGACTTTTACAACACTGGTGTAAATAGACAGCCTCCGGAGGCCAGCTCTGACCCCTATTCTCTTGCGTGAATCCAGTATATTGTGATGGCAGGGTGGCGTCGTAGTCTAGCTTTGATGATGGGTGTCGTTGGCTCAAAGAAGGTCTTAGCGGAGGCAATTTTTTGAGGTGGTTGTTATTGATTTTAGGTTAAAAGGAGAGAGAGTGTGAGAGTTACGTGCATTTAGGGGCGTAATTTTAGTGACCAGTTGTTGGACTTGAATTTGATACCTATTATACACTTAATTGGAACTAAAGAAGAGAAAAAAAAACCTTCTTATTATATATATATATATATATATATATATTAATTACCAAAATAAGTTTGTGAGAGCTTTTTACTATTTAATTGGTACCTACTTTTTCTAGAGCCATAATTACTAAAGTCAGATCACAGTATAATTTCTAATACATTTGATACAAATCCAAATAAACTTCTATTTGGAAATAGCAATTTATGATTCTTCTTTTGAATTAATTATTTTCACCCCTATTTATTATAAAGTTATATTATTGGTATTTCGTAAGTTACGATTCCGGTCCCTTATTATATCTTAAAGTTACATTTTTTATATTTTGTTTTTTCGTCGAGCTGCGTTTTTCAATATACCGGGCTTCCGCAGCATCGCGCAGACAGTCCAAATACTAGTTTCTACTTAATTACAAAATTGCCTAACTCATCCTAGCCATTTATTTTTTGATCCAATGGACCACATTTGTTTTCCATGTTCTCGAAAAAATTTGGGTTCTTAAATGATACCATCTCTCTCTCTCTATATATATATATATATATATATATATATATATATATATATATATATATATATATATATATATATATATATATATATATATATATATATATATATATATATATATATATAGCGTGCCGACAAATATGAGCCTTAAAGCAATGACACTCTTGGTTCGTGTTTTTCGGAGCGTTTGAGAGCTTATAGCTTCTAATGTTTAGGAAAAAGCCCCAATAAAAACAAAAAGCTTCGTTCGGCGACACGAGTTTGAAGCTTTTATTTTAGACAAAACGCTACTATTTTAAAAGCTAGTTGAAGTTGTTAGGTGAAGTTTGAAGTTTTGGTTTGGTGAAGACTTTTTTTTTTAATGTTAGGCAGCCTCTTTTGTTGAAGGCCAAAGTCTCCTTGTTCATATTGAATTTTCTTTCACATTCCAAGCCTATAAATATGAGACTGCACAACACAATTCACTTGCACCACACAACACCATGTAACACTGAGAGTGCAGAGTAGCACCAAGAAATAAAACTCCTAGTTACCCACCGTGGACGTAGGTCATTTTTGGACCGAACCACGTTAAATTCTTGTGTTCTTAATTTGTGAGCTGAGTGTGTGAGTCTAGTGTTCGTATGCTAAGTGTCTCGATCCTAACAAGTGGTATCAGAGCCTTGGTATAGCTCCAGAGAGTGATTTTCTGTTTTTGGGTCGAAAATTTTTTGTCTCAAAAACGATTTTGGTTTACGCCGTTGGAAAGGTCTCGTTCCGCAGATTCCGAAAATATATTTTTTGGAATTTTTCGACCACCGGAAGACCTCCAAATCGCCGGTCAAACGTTCGCCGGAATAGTGACCGAAGAAACCAGATCGCCGGAGAAGACGACACTGTAGCGCCGGAGTCCGCCGGAGAAGACGACACTGTAGCAGTTCACTGTAGCGTCCTGTAGCAGTTCACTGTAGCGGTTCCTGTAGCAGTACTGTAGCAGATTTTCAGAAAATTGCAAAACAGGTCCCTGAAGTTCCAGAATTTGCAAAACTGGTCCCTGAAGTTCCAGAATTTGCAAAACAGGCCCCTGAACTTTCATGAAAAATGCAGTTTAGTCCCTGAACTTCGGGAAAATTGCAGTTTAGTCCCTGAACTTCAGGAAAATTACAGTTTGGTCCCACAACTTTGTCAAAGTCGCAAAACAGTCATTCAAACATTTGTTTTGGGCAGTTTAGCCAGAAAATAATTTGGGTGGGGATTATATTTTGCAAATAACGAGCCAAGAACAGTTGAATCAAAATTCTATTTAATCGGTGAAGAACAGTTGAACTCAGAAGAAATTTAAAGAAATCGAAAACCAGTGCCAACAGCGTTTGTCGGGTTTTATCGATTCAGTTTAAATTTTCAGTTACTGATTCTCAATTCGGTATTCCACTGTAGTTTAAATAGGTTGATTATTTAACAGAGTTCAGAAGAACAGTCGTTAAGTTCAGACAAGGTTTCGTTTAGTAAAGATTGAAAAGTTGGTGGAAGATGCAGATTGAGGCATTATGTTTCAGAAAGTTCAAGGTGTGGTATTGGTAAAGGGAGAAAATTAGAGAATTACAGAAGATCAGACGTTCAGACAAATCCAGCGATGATCAGAGTTCAGAGGTTCAAGAACAGATCATGGGATGAACAGATCAAGTAATTAAGAGAAAATCCATTTTCGGTAGATCCAGCAGTGATTAGAAAGTCAACAGACTTAGGTGTAATCACGGGATCAGAAAGTTCGGTGTTATTCATGACGTTGAGGTGTGGACATTCTTTAGAGTCGATGTCCAAATAGAGAAAATTCTGCTTCTGAGAATGTGTCTGGGTTTGATACATTGGGACTCAGTGGAAGGCAGTGAAGACTCTTGGGTCAAGAATTCTGGTGCTTCATTTCACGCTACCCACAACAGTGAAGCACTGCAGAATCTGAAAGTTGGAGACTTTGGAAAGGTAAGACCTGTGAACGATGAATGTTCGCTGTATATGGTCGGATTACCGTCTGAAGGAGTGACCGTCCCAGTTCAGAAGAGAAACAAAGTCCGGTTCACAGAATCTCATGGGCAGAAGAGGGTGACCTTTTGCAAGTAGGAAGCCTAGAGCTACAATGAAGATTCAGGTTGAACGAGCATGGAAAGGTTCAGAAAAATCAGTCGAAGGATATTGTGGCAATGAGAGCACAGAGTAGTGTTTCAGTTGCAGGGTTTTGCAACAGTGGGAGCATAGGTCGTGTTTCAATCATAGGTCCAGGACGACAGTGGATTTAGAACTAGTTTTCAGCTGTAAAAGTCTCTTCGTTTTTGATAAACTTGCTAAATATGGAGAGTGTTGTTGTTTGTTCTCAGATTGTTCCAGGATTCGGTAGTTCGTTTTCAGTGGGAGCCGATAGGGATAGAGAACAGGTCAAGGGCAGTTTAAGTCATGACGAACATGTTGAAACTCATGGGAGTTTTAACGGGCCTTTCAGGTTAACTGATGAGAAGGCCGGGGTAACTAAGAAGGAGTTTACGGAAATACAAAAGTCACAGTTGAAGCACAGGTGAAGATTGTTCCGTGGCTTCAAGTGAGAGATTGAAGAATTGTTGCAAGAGTTGGACGGTAGATAAAGACTACGTTGTTCAAAGTCTTCAAGTGGGAGATTGTTAGGTGAAGTTTGAAGTTTTGGTTTGGTGAAGACTTTTTTTTTAATGTTAGGCAGCCTCTTTTGTTGAAGGCCAAAGTCTCCTTGTTCATATTGAATTTTCTTTCACATTCCAAGCCTATAAATATGAGACTGCACAACACAATTCACTTGCACCACACAACACCATGTAACACTGAGAGTGCAGAGTAGCACCAAGAAATAAAACTCCTAGTTACCCACCGTGGACGTAGGTCATTTTTGGACCGAACCACGTTAAATTCTTGTGTTCTTAATTTGTGAGCTGGGTGTGTGAGTCTAGTGTTCGTATGCTAAGTGTCTCGATCCTAACAGAAGTAGCGTTTAACAAAAAGCTTCTATCAATTATACTATTAATTATTAGAATACCCTTAAAACTATAACCAATATTTACGCATGCCATTTTATGTAATTTTACATATTTTAAAAGTTTACAGCTACTTTTGCCGAACAGTCATATACAAATTAAACGCTACAGCTTCCAGCTTCCAGCTACCCACTACCCGCTACCCGCTACCCGCTACCTGTTAACAACTACCAATTTACAGCTAGTTTTGCCAAACACGGTGAAACCATGACAAGCTTTTTAGAACATTGCATATTATTACTCGAGTAACATATATAAACAATAAATTCCGTTGGTAATCACCTACAGATTTTGTTGTTAAAATAATTATATTTGGAGACTCTCTTTATATTTTTGCACAGAACATTTAGAATCAACTAACCCGATTTTAAGAAGTATTCATAAATTATGAAACTACCGATATCTATAAACGTAAAAAATAGAAATTCGAGATAAAACTGATTACAAAAGACTACAAATTGATGATTAATTAAAATAAATTTCAAAGTCATACCAAATAACATCAACATTTTCCCTGCAGGCGGTCTCTATATTCCGTTGAATCCTTCCCTGTTTCTCTACAAACCTTCTACATTTTGTTTTCTTTTTAATCTTTTCTGATTCACGTGAACCATGAATCACAAGAATCCACTGAATTAAGTTCCTTAAAGTAGAACAAGTAGAATCAGAGTCATGTCCGCAGAAAAGTTTGTCCTAATCGTGTTCTTGATTTTAGTCACTGGTAATTCTTGCTAATCCCTTTCTATTATTCTGGGGTTTTTCCCGACATTTATAATACCCAGAAAAAATAATTAGTTTTAAGTAGCTCAAATGCTATTCTTTTTTAAATCTTTTTAGGAATTGAGTTTCTTTAAGAAGGTTTTTCACTTTTTCTGTATTGTTAAATTGCATTGAATGAATGGATTATGATTTCAGGAAGAGAAGCCATTGGAGATTTGCTTGATTTTGACAGGGAGGTACTTCTCGGTCTGAAATCGTTTCTAGAACAGGGGAATAAAGTCAATCCGCGCGATTACAACCAATGGGACCCACAAGCGTCTTCACCGTGTACATGGCCGGGCATTTCATGCGCCGGCGACAGAGTCATCGGGATAAACCTCTCCAACAACAATATCGCCGGGAAGATATTCAACAACTTCTCGTCCTTGACGGAGCTTGCCTACCTCGACTTATCAACAAACAACATCGGCGGCAGTCTTCCGGTGGATTTGGGTAGCTGTCAAAACCTCAAAGTATTGAACCTGTCACACAACATGATTCACAGCGAGCTTAATTTAAATGGACTCGGCAGTTTGGAAATTCTTGACTTATCTGTCAATCGACTCTCCGGCAATATTTCAAAGAGTTTTCCGATGATTTGCAGCAGTCTGATGGTTGCTAATCTCTCCGCAAATAATTTTTCCGGTGAAATTGGAAGCTCTATTGATGGGTGCCCAAAGCTGGAGTACGTCGATATGAGCGGAAATTCCTTGACCGGAAACCTGTCGTTTGGATTCCACAGGTTTAAGAAGTTTGCAGTGTGCGAAAATCAGTTAAACGACGAGCTCCATGCCTGGGTTTTCTCAGAAAACTGCAGTTTAGAAGCATTGGACCTGTCGGAAAACGCACTCACCGGAAAAATCCCAACCGCGATTTCTAATTGCAAGAATTTAACAGTCTTGAACCTGTGGGGAAACTTCTTTTCCGGGAATATTCCAGGAGAGCTTGCGTTAATTCCGAATCTTCGACAGCTTTTCTTAGGCAACAACACGTTTGCCGGCGAGATTCCGGAGGCTTTAGTCGGTTTGCAGAAGTTGGAATTCTTGGATCTAAGCAGGAACAACTTCGGTGGCGATATACAAGAGATTTTTGGGCGGCTAACTCAAGTGAAAACTCTGCTCCTACATTCAAACAACTACACCGGCGGGTTAACGTCGTCTGGAATACTCCGGCTGCAGAATCTCTCAAACCTAGACTTGAGTTACAACAATTTGTCAGGTAGGTTGCCGGTGGAAATCTCTCAGATGGCAAGTTTGAAGTTCTTCTTTCTTGCCAACAACCAATTCTCCGGCAGCATACCTTCAGAATACGGAAACATCCTAGGACTCCAAGCTCTTGATCTTTCAAATAATCACTTAACCGGGTCAATTCCGTCAAGTTTTGGACAATTGACGTCCCTCTTGTGGTTAATGATCGCAAATAATTCCTTAACAGGTCAGGTGCCACCGGAATTAGGGAATTGCAGCAGCTTGTTGTGGCTACATCTTCAAAACAATCAACTTTCCGGTACATTTTCACCGGCGTTAACTAACATGGGCAAGAACGCGACACCGACTTTCATATTAAACAGACAAGACGATCTCATTGCAGACTCCGGAGAATGCTCGACCCTCAGAAGATGGATTCCGGCCGATTACCAGCCGTTCAGTTTTGTGTATACGCTTCTGAACATGAAGAAATGTAAGAATTTGTGGGATAAGTTACTTAAAGGATACGGGATTTTTCCGGTTTGCCTCCCTGAATCGAACGTCCGAGTACAGACAATATCCGGCTATATTCAACTGAGCGGGAATCAATTATCCGGGGAGATACCTCCTGGTATCGGGACGATGAACGACTTCAGCATGGTGCACTTGGGCGGCAACCAATTTTCCGGCACACTTCCCGCCGAGTTCGGTCAAATGGCCCTGGTTGTGTTCAATGTTTCTCAGAACGATTTTTCTGGACGAATTCCGACGGAGCTTGGCAACCTCAAGTGTTTAAGGAATCTTGATTTATCATACAACAATTTCTCAGGGACGTTTCCGATAAACTTGAACAATCTGACAGATTTAAGCAGCTTTAATGTCTCCTACAATCCGTATATCTCCGGCTACATTCCCGACACAGGACAACTTGCTACTTTCGAGATATGGTCGTTCCTCGGCGACCCATTGTTACGTCTGCCTTCTTTCATAAGCAATTCAACAAACAGTTCATTAACAACCGGTGGCCGGAAATCAATACCATCAAAATGGGGCGCAGTTTTAGTTTTAATCGTTCTATTGCTAGCCTTCTTGGTGTGTGGTGTTATGACAATGATAGTTTGTGTGGCAACCAAGTCCAACACAAATAGACCACAATTTCTTCTCCCGGAAATAAAGCCGGGAAATAGCCACGGTGACTCTTCACCGTGGTTATCAGACGCGGTGAAGGTAATTCGTTTGGACAAAACCGCGTTCACACATGCAGACATTTTGAAGGCAACCGGTAACTTTTCGAATGAAAGTATCATAGGGAGAGGTGGTTTTGGGACGGTTCACCGAGGAGTTTTGCCAGATGGGAGAGTAGTTGCGGTGAAGAAGAAGCTAAGAGAAGGGATCGAGGGGGAAAAGGAGTTTAAAGCTGAGATGGAAGTACTAACTGGCAACGGGTTCGGGTGGCCCCACCCGAACCTCGTTACTCTTTATGGATGGTGCTTGGATGGATCTGAAAAGCTATTGGTTTATGAGTACATGGAGGGTGGCACGCTAGAAGATGTGATTCATGATCGGGTCCGTTTCCCATGGAGGAGACGAATCGATATCGCGATGGATGTCGCGCACGCGCTCGTGTTCTTACACCATGAGTGTCATCCTCCGATTGTTCATCGAGATGTAAAAGCTAGCAATGTGTTACTAGACAAGAATGGGACGGCTCGTGTGACGGATTTCGGGTTGGCTCGGGTTGTTGATGGCGGTGGTAGTCATGTTAGCACGATGGTGGCCGGGACAATTGGTTATGTGGCACCGGAGTATGGCCAAACATGGCAAGCCACAACAAAAGGCGATGTGTATAGTTATGGTGTGCTAGTGATGGAGCTAGCTACAGGGAGGAGGGCGGTGGAGGGAGGAGGAGAGAGTTTGGTTGAGTGGTCAAAAAGAGTGATGGGGCGGTGGTCGTTGATTCCTGTATCACTCATGGTGTCTGGACTTGCCGAGGGGGCAACGGAGATGCGTGAATTGTTGCGGTTGGGAGTGAGGTGCACAACAGATGCACCTCAGTCCCGACCAGATATGAAGGAAGTGTTAGATACGTTGATTCGAATTTCGGCTAGGTCGAAAGGATTTTAGTTATGTGAATGTATATGTATAAATTATATATTGTCCTTAAATGTTTCTTACACATGTAAACTAATGATCCTAACTCACTCTCCGCTAACTACTTTCTTGTGTACTAACAAAAGCAATGTAAGTTGATGTGAAATGTATAACATAAATAAAGAAAACCTATTATACCATCAAATTGCGAAGTTGGAACGATAGGAATGTTGAATTTATTTATATTTAGGTGTTGAAACTTGGTACATTCTCAACATAGCGATATTGACTTGGAGAGATTTGATCATTTGTTCTTCTCATATTGACTTGTGAAGATCTTTCATCTTTTAACTTTGAGGACATATAGCGTTTGATACCATTCACGCTTGTAGCCAAGATCAATATACATAGACATAAATACAAATATAACGTAAATTTATAAAACACAAGTGCAGCACAATTTGACTGTTGGTCAGAATTGTTTGGTTCCATATTTATTAGATAAATAGTTGTGTTTTGCTCTAAATCCTTTGAATCTAGCTTGATTTGATGAACACCAAGGAACATTAGATTCCATTTCGATTAGATACATAGTTTGACCATTATTTCTTTTAACCCAAAAGTGAAATTGAGCCTAATCCTGTTAATATAGGAATATTTAGTAATTTTGACAAAGTTTACTTTTAACCAAGATAACTGTAATAGATGCATAAAAACTGAAAACCACTAAACAATGAAATACTACATTGACCCTAATCGTATAAGGACATATTGCAAATTTGATCAAATACCAAATAAGACCAAATTTCGTCTAATGAGTACATAAAAAGTGAAAACTAATATACATTTAAACATCGAAATGGACCCCAATCCTATTAAAAAATGAATAACAGTTGTCAATTTTATCCGAATTTCAATTCTTACCAAATTAACTCTATTAAATACTTAAAAAATGAAACGCAATGAACGTTTGACTACTGAAATTGATTCTAATCCTATTAGCATATTAATAACATTAGCATATCAATAACAAATAGAAAATTTGAGCAATTTCTAGTTCAGCCAGAACAACGACAGGGGTGGACGTAGGATTTACCAATAGCCGTGGCACCGGATTTTTTTTCTAAGGTAATATAATAAGATAAATTTTTTTTCGGGGTTGCACCCTATTAGAAAAATAAATAAACAAATAAAAATTACACTACGTGTCCGAAATTTATATGAAATTCCGATTTTATTCTTAATTTAAATTTATAGATATTAAAATAAAAATAAACAACAAAAAGAGCACACCTTCTCCGACTCGATTGAACAGTCCGCTTTTCTCATTGTCCATGGCAAGGCACCGGCTGTTGGAGGACTCTCCGTTACAAAATCGACCGTCTATCGAATCTTCTTGAGGGCGTCGCTGCGATCTTGGGTCAGATTCTTTGTTGTCATCGGCATGAAGGTACATGTTGTGGTGGCTCTTTAGCCGGACGACCTTTGCGTTACCGAAAAGATCCATCTCCGGCACTGTTGTTTGCTGAGATGAATGCCTTTATGTGTGGGGATTTTTAAGATTGAATCATAAATGAAATATTCTTGGAACCGGTCCCTCCAAGCGGTTTCCTGCCAAATTCAAGCGATTTAGATTCGAAACACTATAGAGACTATCGTGAATTCTTCCGAAACCTTGTTGTTTGAAAAATCTAAATCCATTCCCATGAAGATCAATCGAAGTCAAATGCAACATATTGCCTAGCGCTCGAGGCAATGCACCAGAAAACAAGTTAATTACTCAAATTCATCATCTTAATCCGCCACTCCTCTGAACCAACAAATAATTAATCATGTTAAATAATGAATTGGAATTAAACCCGTCTAGGGTTTTACTGACTATCATGAGGTTCTCACCGGTCATGAAGCATAAGTCAATTCGGGTTCTTTTGGCTATGGTGAGTGCGTTTAATCTAGAGCTTGAGCAGCTCGATGTCAAAACTACATTTCTTCATGGAAGCTTGGAGGAGAAGATATATATGTCAATTCCTGAAGGTTTTCTGGGTTCTAATAAAGATCATGCGTGTCTGTTGAAGAAATCTCTTTATGGTTTGAACCAGTCTCTTAGATAGTGGTACAAGAGATTTGATTCGTTTATGACTTTGCATGGCTACATTCAAAATCAGTTTGATAATTGTGTCTACTTGAAGCAGTTGTCCAATGGGTCCTTTGTTTATTTGTTGCTATATGTTGATGATATGCTCATTGCAGCCAAGGAGACGACTGTAATTATTAACTTGAAGAAACTCTTGGAAGTGAATTTGAAATGAAGGATTTGAGTGCAGCAAAGAAGATATTGGGGATGGAGATTCGGAGAGACATGAAAGCAAGGTTGTTATACATTTCTCAACAGAAATATATTGAGAAAGTCTTGCAGTCTTTCGGTATGGATCATTCAAAACCAGTTGGAAATCCTTTGACAGCGCACTTTAAATTTAACATTAGTACTATACCAACTACCGATGAGGAAAAAGACTATATGAGTAGAGTTCTGCACTCAAGTGCAGTTGGAAGTCTTATGTATGCTATGGTCTGTACTAGACCCGATTAACACATGCAGTTAGTGTGGTTAGTAGGTTTATGAGTATCCTGGAAAAGCTCACTGGGAAGCGGTCAAATGGATCCTGCAATACTTGAGGGGACTAAGGATATTTGTTTGGTCTATGGTGCTATTACCCATAGTGACTTGGTTGGATATGCAGACTCAGACCATGATGGTGACTTTGTAAAAAGGTGATCGCTCACCTGTTATATTTTCACTTTGTTTGGATGTGCAATCAGTTGGAAGTCAACTTTACAACCTACAGTTGCCTTGTCTACAACTGAAGCGGAATACATGTCAATGACTAAAGGTATAAAGGAGTTTATTTGGCTACATGGTTTAGTGGAGAGTCTGGGGCTGAAGTGGAGAAGCCTATCTTGAACTGTGATAGTGAAAGTGCTTTGTGTCTAGCAAAGAATCCGGTTTATCATGAAAGAACTAAGCATATTGATATTCGGTTGAATTTCATTCTTGACATAGTTGAAGAAGACAAGTTCTCAATCTTGAAGATCGATACCAAGGTGAATCCAGCAGATATGTTAACGAAGTCATTACCCAAGGAGAAGTTCGAGCTATGCTTGAACTTGGTTGATGTTCGCAGGAGGTAACTCCCTACGGGGCAAGCTGGCAGGAGACGAGGGGAAGTTTTTTGGTTTTTGGAGCGAGGTGGAGCTATGGTGAATTCGCAATTCAAGGTTTAGGTTGTTAAATAATGAATTGGAACCCTTTTAGGGTTTTACTCGCGTCGCGATGGTTAGGGTTTCCGTGCCGTGATGGGCTGCGACGGCTAGGGTTTCCGACGGCTAGGGTTTCTGTCTATTTGTAAAGCCTACAAATATAAAGGCTGGTCATTAGGGTTAGAAGGTATCAAAAGTAATATGTCGTTAGTCAGAGGAAGCCAATATTATCAATCTAGGTTATAGACTCAGATCTATATTCCTAACACATCAATTTTACCGGACATTATGTTGTTTTTTTGTTAAAAATAGCCTGATGAGATCCACCATGTTTGAAAGATTGGAAGGAAGTTCTCCATTGAGCAAATTGTTGCTTAAATCCAAATGTGTCGGACCAGTTAACCCCTCAAATGTGGACGAAATTGAACCAGAAAGACGATTTCCAGTCAGGTTAAGATTCACCATAACAGAATATTCTATGTTTAGGGATTTTTGATTGTGGGTCGGATGTATTTCTGCCATTGATGAACTTTAAATTACCAGAGAATTTGATTTCACTTGAATATCGATCACTCAAGGGTCAAGGTGTGTTTGTGATTTGGTATGTTCTTAACATGTGAACGCAGGTTTGGAAAAGGAGCACTATCGAAAAGATAAAAAAAGGAAGAAGGAGAAATATCCCTATAATTCTCTTTTAAGTAATAAGGGGTAAAATTGGAAATATATATACATTTCAGTAATGTTTTAAAACCAAGGTTTTTAGTTGACTCGGTGTGGTGACCGGTTCACGGGTCAACCGGTCCAGCTGGTTCAACCGCTGAGTCAACCCAGTTTTTATAATTTTCATACATTTTATATTTTTCAGCATAATTGTATATTTCTAAAAGATAAACAATACAATGTCACATTTTTGGTTCCAAAAAATATATTTTTGTCAAGTTTCAATAGGAAAAATTTACTACATTTGATGAACCAATGGTGGATTAATTTTAAAAGTATGATCCTTGAACTCTTTAACCAAGTTTTTAAAGCTCAAATTCTAGTTTTTGTTTTAACCATCGGGTTAACCCGGTTCCGGGTCACAGGTTTAACCAGTTTTTTGAGAAAAACCGGCCGATTCAATCCAAGTCGGAAACTAGCAAAAACTCGGTCATAACTGACCCGCTCTTTTCACCGGGTCATGGTTAAACCGGTCCGACCGGCTGGGTCAACTTGGGTTTTAAAACATTGCATTTCAGTAGATTGATAAAAAAAAATTCGTGGATGAATCAGCTCCCTTAAAATATAAGACTTAAATGTATTTTTTTTATTATTTTCAACTCGGAACACATAAATTTTTTATATCATTTTTATTTCCTTCCAACTTGAGAATATGAAACTATAATTTTCTTTCCATTTGTCTTCTATTTCTCTCTCTAATTTTTATATCCTTTTCATTTCTTTCCAATTTGAAAACAATACATTATACATACTATATTTATCTAATGGATTATTTGGTATTTAATTTTAGGAAACCTTTGCATAAAGCCAAAATATTAATTAAGAATAATAAAATGTACTTAATCCATAAGATTTCTAGAAATATTGTTCATCAATTTCTCCCTTATCCATTCAATGATCCTAACAGAACCCTATTCACATTAGATACAAACAGTTGCATCCATCTTTAAAGATAAAAAAATAGATGTCTATAGACAACAACAAAACAATCAATCAAGAAATTTCCGATGATGAAATGGGTGAAGTGGGGGTGCTGTTATTAGCATCCTACGAAGATATTGATTGCATCCCTCCTGACATTGTATGACATTTTTTATTGTTTACATTGACTTTCCGTTAGAAACAATTATATGGTTAATTTTTTGAATTGACAATATTTAATAACCAAAATATTCATGCGGCATTTATCATGAATCAACATTGTATTGTTAATTTACAATATATATTATTGAGAATTCTATAAAATATAGATATTGAGAATAAATTTGGGCCACATATTTTTTTGCCGTTTTAATGCTCCCGTGCCGCCGACGCATTGAAGTTTTAACGACAAGATGAATATATAATGCTCTTGTAGCTCGTCAATTATGATAACCCTAGCGTCGCCTCACCTTGATCTGAGGTCAATAAACGTCGTTTGAAAACCCAAGTCTAAAAAAACCATAATCAAATTCGTTTTTGTAAACAAGATATGCAAACGTCGTTGGAAAACCCAAGTCTACCACCACCACCACCACCTCCCCTACTGCAACCAACCACCAGCATCATTAATGCTACCTCCACCACCTCTATCACCATCAGCACCACCTCGACCACCACTGCCACTACAACCTTTACCACCGCTACTATCGCCACCACCACCTCCTCCATCTCTGCCACCACCACCTTCGTCACCACCCACCGCCACCGCCACTTCTAAATTTTAATTTAATATGTTGTTTGGATCATTATTGAACCGACATGGATCATTATTCAATTCTCATCAACAGTTAATAGATTAATACAAAATATGGGGGGTGAACGTGTATACAGTTTAGTAATAAAGAGATCCAATGCTATCTTAAAAAAAAAATTCAGTGTTATCGTGGTATATATACAAAAATAAAAAAAATATCCACAAAAATACTAGTAGCAAAAGAGCGACTCTCGACCATATAATTTTTAACATTTTATTATTTCAAAAAATAACGTTGCAACACAAAGTTATAGATTTTATTTGTATTAAATGGTTTGTAAATATTAAAATAGTTGCTATAACATTTTAGTTGGGCTTAAAAAGGTAATAGAAATTGCAAAAAACAATTGTTTTTTTGAATTTTTTTTATTAAATAATGGTCAGAAAAAACCACAAAAAAACAGATTGCTTTTTGTTAAAAGAAACGGTTAAAAAACCGTCATAAAAATGGACTTTCAAATTTTATAAAATCACTTTCAATCATCGGTTCAGTTATTGTAACACCCGCGTTTTCGACAATTATCAACCACGTATATTTTAGCACATTATAAGTTATCTGTATTTTCAGCAATAATTGACGAGGTATATTTTACAAAGTTATTTTTACAAACTATCACCTATTAAATTTAGACGGTTAATAAAATAATATATTACATCGTTTCCTAATATATCACGTTTACGGATAATACCAATCGCCATTTTATTTATAAGGTATATATTACATATATCTAACTTATAATAGTTTATTATCATCTCCTATTATATCCATATGTGAATACTTTTAAAATTATATATGTTTATATAAACGTAATTATATAGTTAAAAGGTTGTATACTACTATGTGAAATCTAGTCATATAGATGATCCATGAGAATTGGTAAAGTGCTCGACAAAAAAAAAATAGTGTTAGATAATAATAATAATAATAATAATAATATATGTTTCATTGAAACCAAAATGGCAGGTTATTCAAATTTGATGGGTTTCAATTGTAACTAGTTTCCTCCCGTGCTCCGCACGGGTCCGGAGGAATGTCTCGAATACGTAAGCATATTTTTGTAAAAAAAGACGTATATGCCCTCCTAATAAACCTTGTAACATTCCATATCTTCTGTCACACCAGACAAGATTGTGGGCCCCACAAAGTTTCCTTGTTCGTATCTTGGAACCTAATCAACATTCAACAACTTATCAACAATCCGGGTAAATGAACATTTTACCATTCTGTATAGAAATGATGATAAATAACAAATGAATGTTTTATATAAAAATTGGTATAAATCACAGTTTATTTCGTTATAAATAATAATGCAAATGTAATTATATCTAATCAGATTATGATTAGTAACTTGTATCGAACATGACTGCAAAATTTTGAGTATATGATTAATAATGTTTTCTTATTCAAATATGTAGAATGAAAATGGTCTACAAATGTTATGATTTAAAAAAAATACCACAATATCACTTCAAGCAGTAGTTTAGTACCACTTTGAACTCCACTTTGGATCAATTAGCACACTTGCTCTTTTGCCTATTGAATTAAATTTAAAATTCAAAAATTTATATAATCCACATGTAAATATGACTTTAATCTTTTTTTTTAATTTAGAAAAAGGTTAGTTGCCTGTTTGGTAATTACTGGACCTAGGTCAGCATCAGGTTCTATTCCCGCATTTAGTTTTAATTGCTTGGCACGTTACACCAATGCATTTTCCCTGAAATATATTTAAAGATGAAATTTAAAATTCCAAATTGGTAAAATAAACAGGGGAGTCATTAAAATTAAAATTAAAAGTAAAATACCATTTTGTTGCATCTCCAACTAAGACAACAATACTCAAAGCCATACACCTTTGTCCTGCAGCTCCAAATCCAGCAGCAACTAAAGCATTTAAAGTAGCATCAATATTTGCATCAGGCATCACAATTCCATGATTTTTGGCTCCCATATTTGACTGTATTTATTGGTCAAATAATCGAACACCTAGAAATTCTCTTTTTCATCATTATAAAATAAATAATAAACAGATACCTGAACATGTTTCCCTTTTGCTGATGCTCTTGAATATATATGCATCACGGCCTTTCAAGAATCCAAAATGGTAAAAAAAAAAAAGGTTTCTAACTAAAAATTGGATGATATTTAAATGAAAGTGTTAAATTTTTTTTAATTTACCGTGTTAGAACCGACAAATGAAAGTGAAAATTTTTCACGCTGTTGATGGATCTTCTGCTCCTGCTGTCACATTTCGGAACTCAAATTCATGGATTAAAATTGCACATTATAGAAATTAAACACCAGAACAATTGGACTGTTATCGCTTTTGTTTTACAAACAAAATGAAGGGGCCATTTCTAATAAAAATCCATGATTAAACATACATAATCCTATTAAAATCAAGTAAAAATACTTAAATTACAGAGGGAAAAGAGTCTAGCTCCTTAAATCGATAGAGTCCCTCATTTTACATTCAAAATATAAAACAAACATAAACCTCATTTTCCTTCTAAATCAGTAACAAACATAAACCTCTAAAATCTATACATAGGCTACATTTGAGTAGCAACAAAAATCTTAGAACTAAAAACAAAAATCTCAATTTTATACACATGGAAATCTGCATAATAAAAAATTGAACGAATAGAAATGTTTCAAGACCTGTAAATACACATACATTTAAACACACATTTCCTAAAAATTTAGTATAAAAAACATTAAAATAATTTTTAGTAGTCAATGGAAATAAAATCAAATTAGATATAAATAGAGCGCAATCCAGGACTACCAAATTACATATATACCCATGTTTGTTCAAGTTTTTGAGCATCCGACCTTCCAATTTGTCTATCAAATAATCTGACTAATTTGGTACTACCAAATTACTTATATATCCTTTTTTGATCTATTAGTTTCATATTTATTTAGTGTTATTCAAAACCACAATAAACAATTTTAGAGTAATCTAATTCAAATAAACCAATTAAGATTGTTATCACTGGGTTAATTTCAAAGTACATTGTCCAAATAATGAATAAAAATAAAAGAAAAATGATTGGGACCAATGTTGCAACAAAAAAATAAATGGAAGTAGAATGGTACTTTTACATACACTCACAAGTAGGGTGCTATTTTCACATCTATAACATCAGGTTTACTCTTATAGCGTTTAGCTTCACTGCGACTAAAATCTTTGTTGAGTATGACATGTAAATAAATCCACAACCAGTAGCGTATTATTAGAAAATTTTCATAGAAAAACCAACAAATGGTTGAACTCTAATTCAAATCATAGCAAAACAAAAATATAATGGAACCATCTTATTCTTAACGCAGACAGACAAACCAGAGTAATTTGAAAAACCTGCCACCATGTTTTCGGTTGTAAATTGCTTTGGAGGTATTCGTTGGTTGGATTTATTAGGAATCAGTATAAACTGAAATTGAAAGTAGGATGTTATTGTAGATAAAAATTTGAAAGTATGCTGCTAAAAATGTTACAAAAATTCAAAAATTATTACAGAAGACAAAAACTGAATAGTCCTTGTTAATCTCAATATCATACGAAAGTAGGATGCTATTGTAGTTAAAAAATTGAAAGCATGTTGCTAATAATCTCATAATAACTTTACAGTCAGTTTTCTGAATGGGAAAAAAGAATGTTTTTCATTTTTGGTCCTTTTTTGACATTTAGTTTTGCTTTTAGTTCAACTATAGAAGGTTTCAATCCTAGACTTTAATATAAACTTGTAACTGCAATTAGGATGCTATTGACCTTCAATTGTCTTTTAAAGTATATTGTAGTAACAAAAACAAAAGACAACAACTATATATGTACAGATCTGTTTGCATTGTTAAGTGCATTGTAGGATTCTTTCTATATGAAAGTAGGATGATATTGTAAATAAGAAATTGAAAGTATGTTGCTAATAATCTCAAAAAAACTGAAAGTATGTTGATATTGATTTGATTTGGTTCAGATCCAAAAAAGAATGTTTTTTCATTTTTGGTCCTATTTTGACATTTTGCATTGCTTTTAGCCTCTCACAACAAAACACGCATATGGAAGCCATACACACATACACAACATATGCAAACACATAAAAAAATCAAATACATTCACATTCACATACACAGCGGAATAAATGGCAGTGTACTTTCATTGAGAAAAATCAGTAACTAATACGGAAAACATAGGAAAAACGAAGCAACAAATCGGTTAATATCCAAAATCGATTTCAAAAGAATAATCGGATTATGTTTAATAAAAGAAATAGTTGATGTCAATTACTTAATGTCAAAGGAAAAGCTGTTTGGTCCGTCAAATTCATATGATTTTGGGTGATACATTTCATCAAGCAGTTTATGTATGTAACTATAAAGCATCTACGTAATTGAAAAAGAGAAAAAAAAAACCTTTCTTTGGAGTCAACTAAGGTGAAAGTTAGAGAACGTTAAATCATCTTCATCATGTCGATCTCCCAATGTTTTAAAAAAACATAATTATACTCTGAAATAGCAACCAACTTTATGAATGTACAATATTAATTATTAATTAATAATTACCAACCTTGTTTTGTTAACTTCTGAATCTTGATGGAGCGTAGTTCTTGTAATTTCTCCACAATTAACACTAATTCAAGCTGAAATAAAGAAAATAAGCATTTACGTTTTAGGATTATAAATTTATACTTATTGAAAATTTTATCACCTCTGATTCTAGTTTTTTCTGTTTTTTGTTCTACTTCAATCGTGTTTTGTAACACATCTACCTGCATACAAATAAAATTAACAAATTCTAGAATAGTTAAATAACTCTTTTGGTGTGTTAATTACAAGTAAAATCATAAAAATCAGAAAGAAAACTGTAATCTTACTTTTACATGACTACAAGAAGTATGAAGTTTCCTGTAGTTGGATTGCAGTCTTCAATTGAGCTTGTTTTGACATGATCCATTAGTTGGATTGCCTTTTCTTCTACTCTAAACGACTCAAGATCATCTAATTCGATATTTCTATTTGCTAAACATCGATCCTGTACCTCAATGTGAATCTCAAATTCTTGAATTTGTTGCTTAAGCATGGCGTTTCTTCCTATTGAATAGAATTAATCGATCAATTTGAGTTTTATGAGGAATTAATACGAAATTATAAAAATGGATCAGGGATATAGAACACATACTTTCCATGTTTGCAAGGACTTGATGAAACGAAGAGAAGGTTTCTTTGTGTTACAGTGCGTAATCAAGGACTGAAATTGGGCTAAATTGGTCCGCTTCTTCTTCATTAATGATTTGATTCTGTATCACAGTTCACAAATGATCATCCATTACATTAAAACTATCAAAATCAAGGACTGAAATTGGGCTAAATTGTTCCGCTTCTTCTTCATTAATGATTCGAATTGTAGCAAATCATCAGAAACAACAGGCATGATTGGAATTGGAATTGGAATTGAAATCGTTTCTTTCTGGTTGTCTCTACAAGGAAGACTATTCAATCCAACTGTAATGCAATTTCATAGAAACATCGACTAATTGTACGAAATCAATTGAAAATGAAAGTAAAAACTCATCTGGCAAATCATCTTTCGACCTCCACACAACCCACCCAACAGCAGCATATACAAGCCCGTAATTGTGTCCGCTGAAATTAATGGTCTTCACAAGCGACAATTTGAAATCCCATTCGAGATTAGGGTAAAGAAAAGGGGCAACGAATCCTCCAGTTGCAGCGTCGACGGGAATTAGGGTTTCCCAATCCGGTTTCTTTGTTTTTCTCCATTAGAAAGTCGTTGAGAATCTTCACGTCTTCGAACTCTCCGGTCATCGAGGAACCCAGAATCGCAAATTTTTCCCAACACACCTACGAAACAGAGTCTCAATCAACGATTGATGGTGCAAGAAACACATACATACTTCCATTAATTTGAACCGAACCTGCATATTGGATCCAGTGAGTATGTTGGGGTTATCGCAAAGCCCCCTTGGGATCCTCCGCAAACACGGATAACCCTGGAGAAGAATGGAAAAAAAGCTTTCAGTAGAGAGAGAGAAAGAGAAACACAGAGATGAACCAAATGGGTCACAAAGAAGAAAATGCCGAAGCTGAAGAAGACATGAAGGAAGCAGGGAGTCGGAGACGTGGATGAAGGAGAAGGCGACAGAGGAATGCGACGGTGGCTATATGGGATGCAAGACATCTGTTGGAACGTGGAAGCCACGGATTGACCAAAAATTACCCACCCCGTATAAATTCCGAAAACCCTCCCACCCACCCCTTTCTTCTAGAAACCCATTCAAATTTGATATTAAGAGTAATATGTATAAATTATGGATGGATTGGTTGCTACGTTATATATGATAAATATTGAATATGTACAATAAACTAAATTGAACCTTATCCATAATTTGATGACTCATATAAAAATAGTACATATATTAATTTGGTTCGTACATACGTGTCAATTTTTGGGTTAATTCTAGAGTGCTCAAGTTCAACTTTCGTAGTATAAATAGGAGTGTCATCTTTACTTCTCATTCATTCAATTAAAATATTTAGAGAGTGCATAGACCAATTGTTGGTCTATTCCACATTATAAAGATCGAGAAGTCAACATATGGGCTATTCAAGAAGTGACACATATATGCGTTGTTCCAGGTGAGTCATGTTGCATTTTCCCAAACTGGGTACATGTCAAAATTATTATTTTGATGATTATACATCTTTGAAAGGTTTAATATCAATGGCGTTTTTCACATATCATGGTTTAAAGAATATTATTTACAACAAATTACTAATGTTGGATTTTTATTCAATAATATACATACTTGGAAAGTTTAAAACAAATTCTTTTATAAAACGTTTTATTTATAAAACAAACGCTTATTCCATCGTGTGCTATTATTGATTAAAAGAATGAAATTATAACCTAAAAGTTACAAGGATATATGTTGGATTATGTTCGGCAATGCACGGTTACTCTATTGAAGGTTTCGGTCGACGCGAATTAGTAATCTCCATGGGTAGCACCCATTTGATGTCACGAATGACATCAGATTTGTAGTTGTGAGCTATGACTCGGGTGATAGGCATAGAGTCCGGAGGTACCACCGACTCCAGGACCGCACTCCCACTGATATGGGGGGATGCTGAAATCAGCCCAACGGTCAATGGAATTGCTTTGTGTTTTTTCATCCATACCGGAAAACCCGCCAATGGTTATGGATGTTCTAACGAAAGTCGCTGATGGTTACGGATTCAAGGGAAACAAGTTTGTGATCTACATATAACTGCAACATGGAAACTGTTGATACAGAAATGAGTTTTCTTAAACTATAAATCACAACATATTTTTATATTGCTATAATTTACATCTGGTCAATGATTTTTGAATATTTTAATATTTCGTAAACTCCTAAGCTCACCAGGCGTAGAACCTTTTTATAAATCAACGTGTATCCAGGTTCAGGTTCTGTTGTGAGGACTAGCAAGGGTAATGATAAGATACCCTAGAAAAAATGTAGAATTTCTGAAAGAAGTGTGCTTTTTGGAAAACAGTCTTATGAGAAAATAAACGAACGCCAATGTTTGTAGGCTAGTTTAGCCAGATGTATTTCGCTTTCGACTTAGCTTACTCTGAAAATGAAATAAAAAGATTAAAATTTTTAGAATTTCCATCTTCCAAGAAATGAGGGCGTTACAGTTATAATAAGATCGGTATTAAACCCGATTAAATAAAAAATAGTTTGATTTTTTGTCACTTAAAAAAATACAATTGATTTACATACCTAAAATTTTTATTCTCGTAAACGATGTTAATTTAGCTAAATCGTTTTACTTTGAAAATTATAGTCCGTCTTTTGTTTTGATTTTATTGTTTTAAAAAGTAAATTTCAAATTTAATAAAATAATTATTTATATATGTATAGCAATTTGCAATTTGCCAGCTTCATTTAAACGTTCAGGGTTTTCTTGTAATTATGAAGGATTCATATAGATAAAAGTCAAAAAAGAATATAACATGTCAATATATAGCATGCAATAATTACGCGTAGGGTGTATTTAAAATCCACCGTGAAGTGGTGTCCTAACTATAATAGTGATCGAGTGAAAGGTGTCGATTCAATATAACTAGGTTGAGCACGGGTTGGACCATAACGCATTAAGCAGTTGAAATTTTTTGATTGTTAAGGTTACTTTGCATGGTAAGGTTTCGTCTATGGTTCAAAGACTTTTCACAAAGTTTAACTCCTCTGCTGTTGTGTTTTTTCCTAATTTTTTAAGAGATTTAAAACTTGTTTGATACTTGAAGTGTTTCTTTAGCAGTGAAACTGTATCTTTTATATAATCGTCTTAGAGTTTTGTGGCTTTTTACAGAGTGTAACTCCTTTGTTGTTGTATTTATTCGTAATTTTTTAAGAGATTTAAAGGTTGTTTGATACTTGTAGTATCTCTCTAGCAGTGAAAGCGTATCTTTTGTATAATTGTGTTAGAGTTTTGTTTGTATTTATAAGACATATGATGTAAAAAACAAAAAGACATAGACGGTATAAGGTATTTTAATATAAGTCCGTTCATAGATTTCATTCAAAGCAAACATACATTAGTGTTTAACAAAACGATTACCAGAAGAGCATACTATTTAGACAAATGACCAACACATTCTACTACCCAAAAAACTGCCCTTGCTGCCCTGTTTTCATTGTCGAAGTTTACTTTTCAAAGTCAAACTCATACCGGATGAGTTTGAGTTTTGCTTTGTAGGCTGCTGCTTCGGCTAATAAAGCAGCATCCATGTCAGCCACAAGATCCCTTACCTCTGTCGCTTTAACCTTCGTGTCTTTCTCTGCTTCTTCGGCAAGCACAAAATTCATGTATTTAGGTAGAGTGTTAACAGTGTCGAACAGCTCCTGCCTTGTAGAGTAATCTTCTTCCAAGTTTTTTGCTAAGTCAGCAAGAAGCTGGCGATTGTTTTCTGTTCTCGTGATGAGAGCTAACAGAAGGGACTGAATGTCTTGTGCTTTCATCTTTAGTTGTATGCAATAGAGAAGAGTTATAGTTTGTTGTGTATGCGATAGAGGTGCATTATGGTTTCTTATATACTACTCTTTTGGAAGATAGAAGCTCTCTTGTATTTATTATAGTCTTAAATGTTTCTGAACTGAAAAGATATATCGCTGGCGATAAGCAATCGAGTTTTTCCTAGAATTAATTTGCTTTCGAAAACTCCTGAATCGAGAATACAAATTGCCGGTATTGTACAGATGTTATCATTAGTAAATATTAAATGTTGTTGTTGGTTATTAATGCAATGGCTTTAAAATTTTCTTTTATGGGGCAAGCAATAATAATTAACCATACCTTTCCACGCGCAATTGATTGAGTTTGTAGATTTGTACTTTCGATAATAATTGATAAAATCAAATGCGACCTTGAACTTGTTTCATTCATCAATGTCTCACTTGTTGTATGGCGTTGAAAAAAAGGATAAAGGTAAATATTTGGAGGTATAATAGATAATCTTAAAATTGTGATCTGTGAAAAAAATGAAATAGGTATTCATAATCTGGTAGCAAGTTTAGGTTTGTGTAAGAAATGAAATAGATTAAATATTTTAGTAACAACTTTTGTTTTATATAAGTATTGGTTATTTAATAAAAGATTGTAAAATGAGAAAAAGTAACTATAATAATAGCAAATTTCAACTCTAAAATTTGTTTTGTAACTTTTAGAATGTTATCGTTATGTATTTGTTAAAATTATGATCTATGAAAATTAGTTAAGTATTAGTAATGTATTTATATATTTATTGCAGAGAATAAAAAAGATGTTGATTGACTTTAAGTTATTTTTATTACTGTTTTGAATTTATGTAACTATTAATTATCTGATAGTAGATGAATTATAAACTCTATGGTTTCTCTTATAGTTTTTAAAATTTTAATACGTTGAGATTAATTAAATATTACTATGAATATATTGTAGAATATACATATTAGAATTTGGAAAAACAATTTATAAATTTTCGTTACAAAATGAAATTACATAAATTTCAAAGAATTAAGTTAACTACGTAAATTGTAGGAGTGCTATTAGTTAAATATTAGTATGAATATATTGTATAATGTATATTATGAATTTAGATAAATTAATTTTTTCAATGATAGATTACTAATATTAGTTCGTTAGAATTAATTTGCTTTTGAAAACTCCTGAATCGAGAATACAAATCGCCGCCGTTGTATAGATGTTATCATTAGTAAATATTAAATGTTGTTGTTGGTTATGAATGCAATGGTTTTAAATTTTTCTTTTATGGAGCACTTGATCAGTTACTAATTAAACAAATGTCGACTTATTTTGGTTTTGAAAGTGAAGTCAGAAAATGGCGGAGAAAAAAAAAGTTGTTGTGTTGGAAAAAGGATAAAGGTTAATATTTGGAGGTATAATAGATAATCTTAAAATTGTGATCCGTAAAAAAATGAAATAGGTATTCATAATTCCAGTAGCAAGTTTAGGTTTGTGTAAGAAATGAAATAGATTAAAATATTTTAGTAACAACTTTTGTTTTATATAAGTATTGGTTATTTAATAAAAGACAGTAAAATAAGAAAAATTAACTTTGATAATAGCAAATTTCAACTCTAAAATTTGTTTTGTAACTTTTAGAATGTTATTGTATTGTATTTGTTAAAATTATGATCCGTGAAAATTAGTTAAGTATTAGTATCAACATATTACATAATGTATTTATATATTTATTGCACAGAATAAAAAAGAAATTGATTGATTTTAAGTTTTTTTTATAACTGTTTTGGATTTATGTAACTGTTAATTATCTGATAGTAGATAAATTGTAAACTCTATGATTTCTCTTATAGTTTTTAAAATTTTAATATGTTGAGATTAATTAAATATTACTATAAATATATTGTAGAATATACATATTGGAATTTGGAAAAAGAATTTGTAAATTTTTGTTATAAAATGAAATTACATAAGTTTCAAAGAATTAAGTTAACTACGTAAATTGTAGGAGTGCTATTAGTTAAATATTAGTATGAATATATTATATAATGTATATTATGAATTTAGAGAAATTAATTTTTTCAATGATAGATTACTAATATTAGTTCGTTTTAGTTAATTAAATGTTAGTATGAGCATACCGTACAACAGTAGATTTTCATTATAAAATAGAACTATATAGATTCCAAGGGATTAGAGTTATTGTATTAATTTAAAGGATGACGTCGATCGCCAAAAATAATCAAAAATGTTGCAAAATTGTTTGTCATTGTGTTTTTTGATGGCTAAAAATTGTTGTTTTATTACATTAAAAGAAAAGATGTTTTAATTGTTAATAAAAAAAATTTATATTAAAGATTTATATTCCGTAAACTAATTGAAGAATATGAAAACAGTTGTATTCTGAATTAGCATTAAATCCTTTTTAATTCCAACTACTTTAAAGTAAAATTTCTGTTACTTTTTTTTGTCAAATTTTATTTAGAGAAATGTTGTCTATTTTTTTGGTTTGTTTATTTTATTTGTTATCTTAAAAAGAATGAAATAAATACGAAGTCCTACGGTTATTGCATATCTCTTTATTATCAATCCTGGAAGAATCCTAAATCTACAAATTTATTTCTGTGTTTGTTATTCTTTCCTTTTCTGTTATTATTGTCTTTCTTTTTATTAATTTTTTTTGGTCGCTAATCGGATAGAGTATGAAAATTGGAGAAATTCATTTTTTATAATACAAAATAATAATAAGTTAATGTTAAGAGAATCGATAAATACAACTTTACATTATAATCATGATTAGTTTATTATATAAAACATAGATATAATTTTTTTTATGAAATTTCTTACCTTATAACATATATATAATAAGTTGTTAGGAGCAACAGCATAAGTAAAAGCTAAGACCTATTATTTTAAACTTGGAAAAGTATTAATATTTTTTTTATGATCAACATTGTGTCAAAATACCCTTAAATATTAAAATCTGTTTTCTGAGAAATAAATTCATTTGTATAATGTATAGTATTTAAAGTATATCATTATTAGTTGTTTATTATAAATTATAAATTAAACACAAACACATGAAATAGTTGGTATCTTAAACAAATTTGTGTTAAAAAAAAGACTTAAAGATTATTATACGTGTCCATATTATCGACTTGTTTTTGACATAAGTTAGGTAAAAATTGGATGGTTCTGTTTAGATGTACATATCATAGTAAGAGTTTATTAGAGTTTTAAAACATAGTTTCAAAGCATACATATTTTTCCTAAGAGACATCATATTAGATAGATTGTGCATTAGTAGTTACAGATTAAGATCACTGTTAGTTCTGGTGTTCCTTCTTCTTCTTTTTCCCTTCTTCTGGATTATCATATGTGAAGAGAAATAAGTTTTAGTATATATCAGAATACATTAAATCTTATATGTATCTAAGTAGTACTAACCTTTATCTCCAAAAGGCAAACGCTTTTTGGGACCGTGATCCGACTCCTTTAAACTTTGAACAACTTTGTGAGTTGTCTCTTTTTTTATTGGTGGAGTATAAGTTGCAGGAGGTGGCGTGACATCTGAAGTCTGAGGTGCTGCTATCTGAATTGTAGTTTCTTTTGGCGCATTTGCAGCAGAAGTGTTTATTGGAGACGAATATTCTAGAGCTAAAGGTTATGAAATTGGAGTTTTGATGATATCGAGCACAACAAAAGTGATTTTGTTTGGAGAAGACCGCTTTGTCATTTTAATCAAGAAATTTTGTGTTTTTCCTATAAGTTTTTCAATAACTGGAGGTAAAACACACTGGTTATTGTAACCTTCTTCAATTACCAATTTTTGACAGTTGCAATCAATCATGTTTTCTACAAAAGTATTTGTAGCAATTGCAGACATTGAGCAAGTATCATCGACAATATTCGTTGAGAAGCTGTAACTGTTTTGTAAGAGAAGAAATACGTACTTAGATATTTGTAATAGTTATTTTTAATACACAATAGAAAACTGTATTTTCTTACTAAAAAGTTGGATGTTCAATTCGTCCATCAGTAATGCAGAACCAAATGGCACCCTGTCTTGTAATCCGTTCATTGCATTTCGAACATATCGTAATGTACCAAGAGTCTACAAATTGGCAGCTTTGTATAGACGCTTCAATGAGAATTCTTTTACCCTACAATAGACACTTATATAATAAAGATTAAATATATTAAATATATTATTTAAAGGAAGGCATATAAAGCTTACCAGTAATTCAGAGTGGTGTTTACTTAAAAGTTCAGTTATAGTCATTACAGTATATGGCAGCATCATAGTATTGGATGGACCTGCATGAATCCTGTAATATATAACACTTATTCATTTAATAAACATCCAATATACACATAAGATATTCAGATAAGAAATAATACCTTTCAAAATCAAGAATTCCTGTCTTTAAAACCGGATTAATAATAACATGAGTAGCATCTGTAGAAGCTAACTTAAGAACTCCTGTAATAAGTTATGTCAGTGTTACGATCATGAATGTGTTAGCATGATATTAAATTTGAAAATGTTAGAATTTGTAGGACATAAAAAGTTAACATATGAGACTACAATAGTATTCCATTAATAAATCTATTATTATAATATCAAATGTGAAAAGTATACAATAAGCAACGCATATACCTCCATAACTTTCCACTTTGACATTAGTGATTGCGATTGGAGTACCAACTGATACAGCCAATAAGTCATCATGCTTAACCTTTTGTGGTGATTGGTAACAGTCTTTCCAAAGTGTAGTAGTAATTTGTTATCCGCTATAGTGTATTATAAGATAAAAAAATCAATAAATTTTGACAAATTTATTAAAGAACACTCTTAGTATTTTAGATATCTTATTCATTTCCCACTAAGTTTAGATACATAAATCGGTCACTTTCTTTATTCTTTCCACGCTCGTAAGATTTAAAAAAACCTATATAATCTGCAAGAAAATGTCTATTACGAATATTCGTAACAATGACATATAAAAATTTAAAAAAGAAGTGACTTGAGTAAAAAAAGTACCTGGAAAGTAGTCTTGACTTATCAACAGATTATGAAGCTCTTCAAAGTCTGATGGCTGATACCATTGCGTTGGTATATCTTCGACATCTGTTAATTGTTCTATTTTGGATGCACGTCCAACATTTATATGAATTCGTTTTTGAAGCATTATTCTATATGACTCAGTTTTTGAACATATGTAATCTCCAAGACTATAGCAACGCGAGATTTGAAGTTTCGATTCTATGTAACTCTGATTCGTTTTTTCTGCAAGAACATGAATAGCATCACCCGGCAAAACGTAATTAGGGATGAGAATAAACATCGAACAATATAATATTTATTATCTCAAAATATATTAAATTATCAACCTTAGCATCCACAACTAAAAACCATGTTTCTTGAGATCTGAAATGCGGAATCCACTTCTGAATAACACGTACTTCTAAACGATGTGCTGGACAACCACTTGTAAGTTCAGAAATTCCCAGCATGTCGGCTTACCTATTATAGAAAACAATATTATAAACAGAAAGACTTTACAGGAAAATGACAAATATGAAAAAATGTCCTTTATCTTGAACCTCAACATGTTCAATCATTGTAAGAAGTTGTTTAAAAACTATATTTGTGGTTTTGTTGGACACACGACCATCAGAATCTTCAATAAGAATCTTTATAGAATCAGGAGTTGTAGCTCTCGAAAGACAACATAAAGTTGTCCATGTGTAAAGACAGCCTCTGGTAAATAAATACCATTTTTTCTAACGATTGACCTTGGCTTTTATTGATAGTTATTGCATAGCAAACTTTTAAGGGAAATTGTTTTCTGATAAAAATAAAAGGCAACTCATCATCTTTGTGAATAAGCTTGAATCTCGGAATATACACCCGCTTCCCTACACATGTGCCGGTGATTATAGATGCTTCTACTACATAAGGAAGAAGCTGAGTAACAATCAATCTAGTACCGTTGCAAAGCCCGTTTGCAGGATCCATATTTCTTAACAACAAAACTGGAGTATTCTCTTTAAGAAATAACTCATGTAATGGAAGACCTGGAAACGATAATTGATTCAAATACTCTTCCGGATATAATAAATCAAGATCAGCAGATTTATCTGTACGTGGAGTAACTGTATCAATACTTCGATAAACCCTTAATCTGCTACAGTTCATATCTAGCACCATTCGATTAATCTGATTTGTTGTTTCATTTTTAGGACAAATAATAGCTCTGTTATACAGAGTTGTAGGCACAGGATTCATAAGAATCTGAGATCCATATACAAAATCAATGAGACTCTGAATATTATTTTCTGATTCAGAAACCAACATCTGCTCAGGAATTTCAATAACCATAGCATTTACAGATTTCTTTAAGTCAGCTTCTCCAATCTGTCCATTCCCAATATCTAAAAGCCAAGCTGCAAATTGTAGACACCGTTGTGTTTTAGCTGTACTATTATCATTTGAAGAAAGACGCATATTGGTAAAGAGCTTATACACAGAAAATAATTGCCATAAATAAGAATTTGGTAAAGTCGAAGCCATGATTTCAGGATCAGAAGCCTTTTTCTTAACAAGAAGTGTCTGTCTAAAATCTCCTCCCAAAAGGACAGAAATGCCTCCAAGCGGAACACCTGGCTTGTCTAATATGTCTTGAAAAGATCTACTAACTGTCTCAAAACAAACTCGATCTGTCATTGTATCGTCATCCCATATAATAACTGAAGTAAGGCTTAAAAGTTCAGCAAGTTGTGACTTTTTCTTAATGTTACAAACAGATGTGTCAGATATATCTATTGGTATATTAAATCTAGAGTGTGTAGTCCGACCAGAAGCAAAAAGAAGAGCTGCAATACCGGAGGCTGCAACAGCTAATGCAATTTTACCATTGCCTCTGAAATATGCTAAAACTGTAGACCATAAAAAAGTCTTCCCCATCCCTCCATGACCGTATACAAATATCAGTGACTGCACACCATTTGTTACATCTGTACATATACGATTATAAACAGCTAACTGTTCAAAATTTAAGTTAGAAACCATTTCTTCATGTTGATGTCGCAATAAAGGTTTATCATAATTTGTCTCTTCTAGAAGCAATCTGTTTCCAAGAACTGAATAGGTACTGGAAGATGGAAGTGGCAACTGAAAGTCAGAAAGACTTTTAGATGGTGTAGAAGCATTTAAGTACTTTTCAAGTTCTAAAAGGAGTTGCTGTTGCACAATGTTGTCTGGAATGAGATCATATCTGGAATGAGAAGTAGAAGAGAAAGCATAACGAATATCGTCAACCATTTTTGACTGTGCATATTCCCACATTTGCAGCGGATTAGATACATCACAAAATAGTAATAGATGACAAAATAAAGCCCGGAGCTGCACTGAAGAAGCCCATGAAGAAGCATCATTTAAGGAAAACTGCCACTCTTTATCATCTCCAATTAGACTAAGTGCTTCACATGCGAGTCGATATGAAGGATAAATAATTCCATTTACCTTTTTTAAATCAGAAAATGTACAGCAACCTTTCTGATGACACAGCATCATCCTCAGATAAAAGAGTTCCCCACAAGTTAGATGTACGTATGCGAGTCTTGACACAGCTGGTTTTCTAGTTGATGTTCTCCGCAACCACTCACGAGAATTAAGATCCCACCTGAACTCTCTTGGATATTCATCATTTCTAAGAGCTCTGGCAGAAGAATCATATCGATTGTTAGCTAACCAGCCGGTAAGCGTAGTCTTACCAAAAAGTGGACTTCTAACCAGAGTTTCAAGATCATCACTATCTCTAAAGGTTCCATTTTGCATATTCTCTAAATGAACAGCAAGAACTTGAAAAGAAGGAACCCGCTCATGAATTGTAAAATTCAAAATACGCCACGCAGCTTCATGAGGACATATAAAGCGGCCATCAACAAAATTTTTTATTTCATCAACCTGAGCAGGTACTGCAACAGAAGTAGACGCAGAAGTAGAATCGGTTCTATGAAGCGCAAAGCTAACACGTTCAACACCCTTAGCAATATACTTGAAAAGATACTTAATTAACATATTCCATCCGCAATACTCGACATTAATATGTGCATTAAACTTACTGGATAGCCGTCTATTATATGGAACTACAAAACCATTATCCACCCGTATTCCGCTATTCAAGGTATGGAATGCAAACCTATTTCTCTTGTAATGCACATAGCCTTGCTTGTCAAAAAAAGTTTTATCATTAAAATCTTTTGGGTATGACTTGCTACATTTACCATTGCGCATACAAACCGATTGGGGATTCAAAAAACCACAAGGCCCATGAATCATACAAGTGGTAATCGTTTTATATAACAATGGATCGGTAATAGGATCTGGAAGCTCAGCGGATATATATTTATCAACATCAACGGGAGTCTTTATATGTGAAGATACCGATACCCATAACAATGTATGACAATGTGGAAGCCCTCTTTTTTGAAACTCAATAGTATATAAATCTGGAAAATAAAAGAAAAAGTTATAACATGAAACAGGGAAAAATAATCTAAGCATATTCAAATAAAAAATACTCACAAGCAGATACATCACCAAATGGCTTATCATTCTTCAAAAATTCAATAAACTCAGTCACTTTGATTTGAAAAACTCTGGCAATTATATCTGGCCGATCTTGAGAGTATTTAATATCATTGTCCACCATATATCTAACAATCTCCGGCCAGCCAACATTACAAGTAAACGTAACAAAATACTGCGGATTTCCGTACACTCTACAAATAGCGATTGCATCTTGATAATGCTTGTACATATATCTAGGACCGCCAACAAAAGACGAAGGCAAAAGAAATCTTTTTCCAATAAGTTTCCCATCCAAATCTCCTTGTGAGATGGCATCATAAATACCACTAACATGTTCAGAACGTAAATTGTTTTGATTATTACGTATATAATCAAGGCGGTTCTCTTCAACACATAGATAAGCATCCACCAAAAATTGTTGAAACAAACGACCGCACTGCAACAGTAAAGTATACATACCACTACGGCTGTGAATTAAATAACTATAATACATATTCAAAGTGACTGATCTTGAAGTAACCGAACCAGCGGAACGTAGCCTGAATCTGTTTGACCATCCTTTTTCTCCATACGGAAACAACAAAAGATATTGCAAAGGCATGTATGAAAAATGCAGCTTACTTATACGCGTAGGACAACCACCACGAGAATGAACAATATATCGTACTTCGATGCATTCGGATCATCAGCTGTAACAATACCTCCCAAAGCACCCCCATAGGGTAAATTATATCTCACATCAGGAATATTGTTATACAATCATATAGCATAAGTATGTAAATTATTTTGAGCAGCTGTATCCACTGCAATTTTAAACATCCGTACATACTCATTTATCCTATTTAAAAACACAGACAATCCGAATACAATATCAGGATCCAAAGTTTCAGCACTATCACCAAAAACCCGCAGACGATTACTAACTTCATTGTCCACATCATAAACATACAATTGCAAAAAACGTGGTGCATCAGATCCCTTAGGACAAAAGGAACCAATTCTATGAGAAATTTGACAACATACTTTGAAAGTGTAAGGACCACGACCACGATTCACTGTCTCGTCAATCTTAGCTCCAAATGAAGTCATAGAAAACATGGAATTGTAAGCTCTAATATTATCCATATAGTATGTACACTGAAGCAGACCTAAGATATAAGAAGGAGGTATTAAAGGTATAGGTAGCACAACACCACCTTGCTTACAGCACTGACTGTAAATAGGATTTGCCTGAGTGGAACCTCGAATAAGTCTTTCAGCACACCAAAACTCAGCCTTACAATGAACACAAACACAAACACAATCTCCAATATCACCATATATAGGCAAAGCACGATTAACAGTAGAAACCGAATTACCAGATGACTGTCCGACTTCAAAATTAGACGTTATTGCAAAAAAAAAAAAGTAGAATCCGGAAAATACCAAATTACCTGCAATACAACTGATGTCGTACGAAGATAGAGTAAAAAAGAAGACCTGCGAAAACTAAAGGCGTAAAACAGTACCAAAACCGAGCAACATGAAAAGAAAAAAACCCCACGTATCAGACACGTGTCAGCAGGAGAAAGCCCATAAAAAACGCAGCTAATAAACAATCATATCTTAATGTTGAAGTTAAATATCTGTTGAAGATATAAAACCTCATAAACATCTACGTTGTCACAACAAAAGTGTAAAAAGTTTAAGGTGTAAATATGAAAATATAAAACCTAATGAGTGTCCTCGAGAATTGGTACTTACAAAGACTCGAGCAGAAAATAACGTTCAAGTTAAATAGCGCTGGTGTCGGAGAGAAAAAAAAAAGAAACGAAACTTTAAAGTATAAATATCAAAACACAAAAAATAACGAAACTCTTCCTTATTACAAAACAACCGTAAAAAGGTAAAGTTTTAAATATGAAAATATAAAAGTTAATGTGCATCTTCATCATCAATATGAATAGAATTTGTCATTAACATCAAATTCTTTTTACTCTTAAAAAAATATAAAAAATGGCGTATTATAACAACCAAGTTTTGAAATTCTGTATTTTATAACAACCAAGTTTTCCATTTTTCTGATTTAAAAAAGATAAAACATAATATCAAAGCAACGACAATCAATTATATCCTTAAAATGAAGAAAATATAATTATAAACTTTTCGTTCATCATCAATATGAATAGAACTTGTCATTAACATCAAATTCTTTTTACTTTTAAAAAAAATATAAAAACTGGCGTATTATAACAGCCAAGTTTTGAAATTTTGTATCTTATAGCAACCAAGTTTTCCATTTTTCTGATTTTAAAAAGATAAAACATAATATCAAAGCAACAACAATCAATTATATCCTTAGAATGAAGAAAATATAATTATGAACTTTTCCACGAAATACTTCCCGTCATCTAACAGAATTAAAAGTTTAAGGTGTAAATGTGGAAATTTAAAAGCTGATACCCATCAAAGTGTAAGAGGACTAAAAGACAATTCCACCATTAACACAATTAATGCCACAAAACATAAATAACTTTAATCTTAACAGTCCACGTATAAAGCACGTGTCATGTAAAAAAATTATAAGTTTAAGTTGTAAAGGTGGAAATTTAAAATAAAAGCCGATACCCATCCTCATTATCACTGCAGAAATGTAAGAGAAATGTAAGAGGACTAAACGGTAATTCCACCATTAACACAATTAATGCCACAAAACACAAATCCCTTTACTCTTAACATCCCACGTAGAAGCCATGTGTCAACAGGAGAGAACCGAAAAAAACCCCACCCCCCTTAAAACCCGGAAAACCATCCTACCCCCGAATCTTTCTAGAAACTTGCTTCTAATTCATTATATAGTAACTAGGTTGAGCCCGTGCTTCGCACGGGTTGGACCAGAACTTGGTAAGCAGGTTTTTGAGTTTGTCCAATTACAGTACCTCTACGAATATCACGAATCTGGGTTTTTGATGGTGACATGGAAAAGCAAGGGGAGGTCAAAACTTTTGGATGGTTCAAAATGCATATAGTTTATACAAACAATTATCGGATAGATGCAAAAGTTTGTCATTTGAATAGTTGTAGATGCATAAGTTTGAATGTGTTTCCACATCCTGAATAGTTGTAGAACTCTCCTTGCAAAACCATGTATAAAGAGACAGAAAGACCATTATACCCCCATTCAACTTCATGAGTGAAAAAGAAGTGTAGTAATGCCTGGTATTACTATTACTATACCTTAGGTGCAAGCATATAAAAGACACTGTTATCAACACCCCGAAAGGACAAAATGGGACCATTTTCATTCCCTTCAACAGTGTGATTGAAACCACATCCATGAGCACCTGTAAAATTTTGAATTAGAAAGCGGATTTGTAAATTTTAGAGAAATAATTTGAATCCAAGTTGACACAAGTCAAAACCTCAATTCCACGTTTGTGTGCTTCTTTAATAAGGTGTTTGAACTCATTTATTGCATCAAGGCCACCATTACTACCACTAGTTGATGCGTATCTCAACATTGGTGAAAAGTAGTTGATAGTTGAATACCCCCAATAATTTAACCTACACAAGAATTTGAGAATTATTGGTGAGTAATATAAATATAATAACTTGTTTCATAGGGTGTAGTGTTTGTGAACTTGTTTCAAAGAAAATTATAAACTAAAGCAGGAAGGCAGAATGTGGATACCTGTAGTCAGGATTGTAGCTGAAATACTCAAGTTCATTGAATTCATGGCATGGCATTAACTGTATGCAGTTCACACCAAGTTCCTACATCATAAATAATACTCTTAACAACACTAACCAGTATTCAACTTTGATGCTGCTAAATATGGAACAAATATATAAATAAATAGTACTGTTAAGATATCATTGGTATTGTAATGAATTATTCCAGTCAATCCATTGTGTACCTTCAAATGATCAAGTTTGTCCACTACACCTAGGTAAGTACCAGGAGGCTCTGTTTTACTGGACTCGTACCTTGTAAATCCACGAACATGCATTTCATAAATTACCAAATCTCTTTGTGCAAATGACAGAGGTAGATCTCCTTTGCAGTTAAACTAAGTCAAAGAATAAAAAAAATTCAAACATATAATAGATACAAAACAAAATTAGAACAATATATGGTTTGATGTGAAATGAAATTAAGAATAATAAATAACATGATCCCATGTTTCTTAAACAAATTAAATATTTAAATGTGTCAATTATGTTAAACATACTGAGGTAAAGTATTATACCTCATGATTAGAAGGAATTTTACAGGCCATTTGGCTCCATCAATCATCATCAGCTCCCAAAACACCAAACTCGTCCCTGCTTAAAACAGTCTGAATAAGCACAATTAGGATAATAAGTATCTAACTCATTTAACTCCACCTAACAAAAGTATCTAACTAAATCAGGTTTTGGGTATATAAAAAATTCTTTTCTTTCCCTGGATTCTCTAATAAGTATCTAACTCATTTAACTCCACCACAAAACCCATTTTCTATACAGCAGTTCAAACATAGCATAATCACTCATACCCTGAATTATATACTTATTAAAGAATCCAAAGAAAGAAAAGAATTATAGATACGTGATTGAATATTGGGTTTGAGTACAAATCCAGGAGCAATAAGTTTAGGGAGAAGAGACATAATGGCGAAGGCGATGAGAAATCCTAAAGCAAAAAAACGCAAATATAGAACATTGAATGCTTACCTAACTGCGAAGGCGATGAGAAATCCCGTTCGGTTCCAAAGTATAATCTGAAAGCAGCCGCCGCCTGCCACTTCAAACCATCACCAGAGCCAAACCAGTAAGTGTGATGTTATATTGTTATTTGATTTTTTATATTTTCTGCTAGCATTTCAGTGAACACATGGAGTACGTCTTCACCAGGTGCATTCAAGAGAAAGCGAGCAAGAGAGAGGGGAGGGGGGAGAGAGAGAGAGAGACGACAAAGAAACTTACAGCTTAATTGAAACTCAATCATATGGGTAATTGATGCAGAACCCAACCAGCAAATCTGAACTCGTAAAGCCAACATGTAAACTTGAAAAAGAATGCAAACAATGTTGTTATCCATAAGTTTAATCACTGCATCACGTACCTGCTACTTCTTCATTTATCAATCGATGGATGTATCTCATTCTCTTCCTCTTTTCGATGGTAAAAAGCTCACAGATTGTTTGATTCTCATATGCCGGTGATTATTTGAAGAATCCCCCTTTTAATCTTTCTATTCAATAGTACGATTTCTCAATATATTTTCGTTTGTTGCTATTTCTTTCAATAACCGAGTCTTCTCTTTTCTCCAGTTTCGTTGATTCAGTTGATGCTTCTCCTCAGCGGTAGAGAGGAGCGGTGATGGTAGAATAAGAATCGATCGGTAGGGGAAATGAGAGGGGGAGGGGGAGATGAAAGTGATCGGTGATAGGTCTGGTTAGCTTCTGTGCGAATCAAGGAACACAACAAATCAGTGAAATCACTTATGAGTCATGAACAGAAACGCTTTTGTGAATACATATATACAATTGTAAACTGCATCTGTGTGAAACCCTAACCTCAGTATCGAGATGTTTTTTTGGCATAAATTAGTTCGGCACTCCGGCGAGTAGGGTATTCTTCTTGTCTGGTGGCGAAACAGCCGGCGAGCAAATAGAAACGATCGATTGTCACGAAAAGGGAGCATCGAAGGTCTGGTAATCCGTCATGCAAAAGTTCTTATCTTCGATGTGTATTTGGAGTTTTAGTCTGTCAATGAAAGAGAGAGAGATGGGAAAACGTGGCAGTGGGGAAAACGTGGAAGGCGGGAAGAGATGGAAAGAAAAGCACCCAAAAGAGATGGCGGATAGTGTGGTGAAGCAGACAGGAGGTGGCGGATGGGGGAAGACGGATGAAGAAGACAGATGGCGATTAGAGATTAGTAAAAAGGAAGCACCCCGCTTAAAAATGGAAAACCCTCCCACCCACACCCCAAACCTTCTAGAACCCCTTGCATTTAATCTATATAATAATAATAATAGTAGTGGGGGTAAGGCCCCAACGCCTAAAAATATATTTAGAAGGGATGTAAGATGAATTTTGTTTATTTTTATTTTTGTATCCTATATAACATAATATTCGACAAAAGAACAAGATATTTGGCAGTATAAATGGTTATGACGCACTAGGTTTGTAATATCATGTAGCGGTGCACAAGTTGAACTAGGTTTTTTAAAACTCTTGTATCCTATCCATACCAGATTTTATCCATACCAGATTTTATAAAATATGAATTGGAAATAACTGAATCAAATTAATATGATTCGTCGATATTGGGTTCGTCTTTCCAAGAAAATGATACCAAATTTTTATCTGATTCTTTTAGACCTGCTTTATCTGGTTTTACAAGATCATGGAGGCTAAAATATGAATTTTACGTGACGTGATTTTCGATCTTAATTTAAAAGATAAAGGTTTTCAATTTCATTTGATAATGCCTAAGTAATAACAATGTTGTTATACGACTTAAACTACACTAAAAACCAACTTTATAGTACATCTGTTTTCATAGTGTTGCACACATTATAATTTAATGTCCCAAATGTTACGGTCAAATTTTCATTTTTAAAACATGGTTCAGATATAAAATCAACTCAACATCGTAAAACCATTTGTTTAATTTTCAATAATCACATTTCAAAACTATAGTATAAAATCCAAGATAATAAGATGATAATAGCGGAAGTCTCAAAACGATCATGCCGGATGCGATACAGTCACGTCACGCTCTTCTCCTTATCAAAAGATGTACCTGAAAAAATATTTAATTTGAGAGAGTAAGCAAAAACATTAGTGAGTTCCCAAAATATCATACATTCTATCACATCACATACAAACCACATAATGATACTCGACACGGCCCTACCCTCATGGGACTCGACACCGTCCTACTCCTTCAACGTACCACATCAGGACTCGGCACAACCCTACCCTTAACGAGACTCGACACCGTCCTACCCATAACAAACACCAAACAATCCATAGTCATAAGAATGAATCATATGACTATCATCCAATCAAACAATACTATACTAGTCTAAGCACACAATCTCACTCTACGGGTCTTAAGCCATCTACGCATGCAATGTCACACAAAGTATAGTGAGCAGTCTCACCTAAATCGTAGAGCTGGAGTAAGCACATGCACACGTCCTCGAGTGCTTAACAACACGAACCTCCTAAACCATCATTGAACATCACTTAGTGACTTAAACCACTCAAGGTCAACCCCTTAATCCATATCTTAAATCTATCAAAGTTTGACCAAAAGTCAAACATGTCAAATTCAACAGTCAAGGGTCAACGGTCAAAGTCAACGCGTTACGCGTCGTGTCTAAAGGTTCTATCACGCCACTACGGGCCGCGATCAGAAACAGTTTCCCACTAAAGGTATCGTCGTTATCCTTTGGTGTTAGCGGCACTATCTCTTGTGACAACTTTCAAAATTAGTCAACGAAAGTCAACTTAAGTCAATCAAAGCGTACGTTATTATTATACGAACAAACCATGCTGAGCTAGATGTTTTTAATATAAAATATAAAAATAAAATAAAATAAAATAAAATAAAATAAAATTTACGTCGTGAATAGTATCCGACGTGAATAGTGAACGGTAAAAGTTAAAACTCGTCCGAATATTACAAATTTTATATCGAAACGTAGATAAAATTTCGACGATTCCAAATTTATATTTATATTTTACCAAACGTTATATATAAAAAGTTATGATAGAAAAACGTTTAATTTAACTTGAAAGCGACGTTTAATTATTATAATATATTTATTTATTTAAAAAAAAAAATTAGTCTCCACCTACCGGTGGAGATTTGAATTCAAAACTTTGAAAAAATTTTATATTATATTATTTTAATTTTATTTTATATAAAGTGGATCCCACTTCATTATTTAATCAATTTTACACATTTTACCCTCAAAGAATTCGTATTTTCATTTCGAACACTACGTATTCAATACGTATTTTTAAATTTATCAATAATATTATGTCGTTTTATAAAATGGAAAATTTACCATCAAAACGGTGTCGTCAATACGAATAATCTGACGTCAAAATTTAATATTATTGATATTAGTTTTATATTTAATATTTTCTTTTTCTTTAAAATGAAATTGTATTTACATTTAAACCCTATATTTTTATCAAACTTACAATTTATACCGTTTCGTTAATTCGTTAAAGACTTTTATTTAAAAAGTTGATATTATTAAACTACGATTTTTGTAGATTATAGTTTTATAAACAAAAATCAATTGTTTTATATAAAAACTATTAAATCTATTTAAAAAGCATTTCAAGGGTATGTTTTGCCAATAGCAAATCTTAACGACTATAATTGTCCAATATATGTATCTTGAGGGCCGCTATACGAAAATAAATCTACTATAAATAGGACTCAAATTCTCATAATCAAACCACACCAATACAAGCTATATACATATATCGAGAGAGTTATAGATATATAGCTTGAAAATATAGTAGAAAGATAGAAAAAGAGGGTTCTAGTTAGAAGCAGGAAGAGTCGGGCGATCTAACAACAATTGGTGATAAGATCATCATCGACATTAAGGTGAGTTCATACCCCTTCTTTTTATATTTATTCAAGTTTTTAAGGGGGAGAATACAAGTTATACTATAAATAGCTATTTATACTCATTTGTAACATTAGTAAACAAAATGTGAATTTTGTAAATATCATTATGACAACAATTCAATTATAGTTCCAAAATATAATATCGAATGATCTACTTACGAGAGCGGTGTCTAGGCCGATCATTTGGGCTAGGTTGTTGGATTTCCGAAAGGCTTATACGCTGAAAGGGTCCTGCCTCCCCATTTGATATTCTACCTGGCCGTTCTTTATTTGATAGTCATGAAATATTATATTGGAATTAATAAAGGGTATAACCAATTTATTTCACCACTATTGTGGAAAATATATCTTAAAAGAAGTTCTTTATAACTATCTAAATAAGTTATTTCACATATATTTGTAAATATACGTTTTTTACGACGGAATACAAAAAATAGACTATTATAGGTATAGTTTATGGACACAAGGTAACTATGACATTTTGAACAAGACAAAATAATTATATAAAAATATATAATTATTATACATTACTATATTATCATGGGAAAAATGATAATGGGCAAATACAAAGGTTTCTCATATACAAACTTTACGTAAACAAGTTGATTGATACATACATTTTTGTGAGACGGATCTTCACAGTGCTTATTTAAGTACATACTATAAGTCCTGAAATTTATAACCAGAGTCTCGGTAAGAGAGCGTGATATTTGTGTATAGATCTATACGTGATTGACAAACCCGCACCTGAGCTACTAGCTACAGCTAGACCGACGGGTCTGAGGTGACAAATGTCATAACAGTCCGACGCCTGAAGAACGTCGAAGCAGGCCTACATTGTCACAGTATGGTTATAGGGCGTCTCGCATGGGAAATCAACTAATTAAATTGTTTACGTGGAAGTATACATTTTTACTGGCTTTATACTACAAACTATGTTATACATTTTAGTCTTTGGGTTTTAAAACTACAATAACGTTAAAGAAAATACCGATTTTCTTGGTACATATACTATTGATTTTCACAAATGAATTATTAAATTTCTCACTACAAAAATCTTATGAACTCACCAACGTAATGTTGACACTTGCAAAATTACTTGTATTCTCAGGTAACAATTAGTCAGGTCTGACTACCTATTTTGGGATGGGACGCGATGATGTCTCTTTTATTTATTTCATTATCATTTTGTAATCGGGTTGAAACAATATCATTTGAATAATGTAACTTTCCAATTTCAATGTAAGATGGTTGTTTATTTACTTATGTTCCAATGTATGCAATGGTTGTGACACTATGTTCCGTTCCACCCTCAGACGTTTCCGCCATCGTGGTTTGGGGGTGTGACAGATTGGTATCAGAGCATTGTTTATAGTGAACTAAGTATATCAATCCATTGAAGATATACAACTATAAATACAATGGGACTAAAACTCTCTAAAACATTTCGTATAAAGGATACTTTTAAAATACAATGATATTTTTATAAAGTATAAGTACGAGTACATACATACTAGAACAGTGTCATAACCAGAACCAAATAAGAGTAATAAGATGAGTTGAACACTACGGGTACACCTAGGTAGTTATTTAATCATACCTAGGATAGATAGAGCCTGATCAACTGTATTGGTCCAAGGTGTGACTAACAGGTACTTAGGGATAATCGTAGTGAACAACAAGTCTAAAACTTAGCAAGAACTATATACAAAGAAACTCTAGAATAGAATATAAAGCTAAAAATACTATAGGAGTATTTTTTTTTTACAACTAGACACTTTATGTACCTCTTAGACCCCTATCCTTGCCTAGTCGACCTGACATTTTGATATGACCTGACCAATAACTATTATCGAAAAACCTACCCTCATTTAATCTTAAATCCCTATGGCAGAAATATGCCACCCAGAACAAGAAACAGTAGACACACCGGGACGGGGACTCCAGAAGCACCATTAATGGATTCCGCCACCTTCCAGGCCGCTGTGACTGCAGCCGTAGCAGCTGCCGTTGCTCAAATAAATCCAAACGGTACCAATGGAAGCGGAAGCAGGAACGGTACAAATGATTCAACAAACGGAGAAACCCCGAACCACCAACGAGTATGTATATATAAGGATTTCCAAGACTGTAAACCCATAGCTTTCAGTGGGGACGGCGGGGTTATCGTCCTGACTAGGTGGTTCGAAAAGACAGAATCGGTGTTCGACATCTCTGCTTGTCCCTAAGAATTTAAAGTTAAGTATGCTGCCTGTACTTTCTCAAACAGGGCCTTATCATGGTGGACAGACCACGTAAAAACAAAGACGCTCACTGTAGCCAACTCCATGAGTTGGGAAGAATTGAAGACAATGCTGCTGAAGGAGTATTGTCCTAGGAGTGAGGTTCAAAAGCTGGAGCAGGAACTATGGAATCTCACAATGAAAGATTCAGATATAACCGCCTACACCGACAGGTTTAACGACCTAGCAGTTCTATGTCTGTCAATGGTCACACCGGAGTACAAGAAAGTGGAACGATACATTTGGGGACTATCACCCTAAATCCAGGGGCATGTCGAAGCTGCAGAGCCCACTACGTATGACAGAGCCAAGCGGTTGGCACAGAGATTGGTCGATAATGGTGTCCGCCAGGGTACTATGACGCTTAAAACAGAGCAACCGAGAGGAGGAGACCACAAAAGAAAGCCCTGGAACAGGGGAAGAAGCCAACTAAACCAAGAAAGTGCCAAAAGACAACATATTGGGACGGTCCATGCCGCCACTATCCCTGCTGCCCCAGCATCAACAAAGCAATATGTTGAGACCTTACCCAAATGTAACAAGTGCAACTTCCATCATCATGGGGCTTGTAGGGAAATGCAATGTACAAGATGTGGAAAGAAAGGGCACATGTCACGATACTGCAGAATGCCAGCTCCACAAACCACCCAAGCCTCTAATGCTGGGATGAGCCAAGCTTGTTACGGTTGTGGAGAAACGGGGCATTTCAAGCGGGATTGCCCGAAAACAAAGACTGTTGGAAGAAATGGAAGGGTCCTGGCTATGGGACGCGTGGAAGCAGTGGAGGATCCCACTGTAGTTACCGGTACGTTCCTCGTCAATAATTCATATGCTTGTATACTATTCGATAGCGGTGCGGAGAGGAGTTTCGTAAGCCACGAGTTTAAATACTTACTAAAACAACAATCACAACCACTCAATGAAACATTTACGGTAGACATGGCTAATGGCAAAACAGAAAGCACCAACGACATATACATAGGTTGCACACTTAATCTGGACAATCACTCCTTCCAAATCAACTTAATGCCTGTTAGAATAAGAAACTTTGACGTGATTGTTGGTATGGATTGGCTAATTCCCCATCATGCCGACATCATGTGCTATGAACGAGGAATCCGACTTCACTTGTCAGATGACAAGACCCTTGTCGTGTATGGCGATAAACCCAGCACTAATCTCCGAATCGTGTCTTGCATCAAAGCCCGAAAATACCTACATAAAAGATATGATGCCTTCCTATCCCACGTTGTTGACAAGAAGAAAGAAGTAAAAAGCATCAAAGAGATTCCTGAAGTCTGCGACTTTTCCGACGTATTCCCAGAAGACCTCCCAGGAGTGCCGCCCGCACGACAAGTCGAATTCAGAATCGATTTGATTCCTGGAGCCACCCCGGTAGCAAAAGCGCCATATCGGTTAGCCCCGTCAGAAATGCAAGAATTATCCAGCCAACTGAACGAACTGCTAAGTAAAGGGTTCATCAGGCCGAGTTCCTCACCTTGGGGAGCACCGGTCTTGTTCGTAAAGAAGAAGGATGGGTCATTTCGTATGTGCATTGATTATCGGGAGTTGAAGAAGCTCACTATCAAGAACCGATATCCGTTACCCCGAATTGACGACCTTTTTGACCAACTTCAAGGATCGAGTTACTTCTCTAAAATTGATCTAAGGTCGGGGTATCACCAACTGAGAGTTCAAGAAAAAGATGTTCCTAAGACGGCATTCAGAACTCGTTACGGCCATTACGAGTTTGTTGTGATGCCCTTCGGATTAACTAATGCGCCTGCTGTATTCATGGACTTAATGAACCGCGTATGCCGACCTTACTTAGATAAATTCGTGATGGTATTCATCGACGACATACTAATCTACTCTCGAAGTAAGGAGGAACATAGTCAACATCTACGACAAGTCTTGGAGACGCTAAGGGCGGAGAAGTTGTATGCAAAGTTTTCAAAATGCGAATTTTGGATTCGGAAGGTGGACTTTCTAGGCCACGTAGTCAGCAAGGAAGGAATACATGTGGATCTCTCCAAAATCAAAGCCATTGAAAACTGGAAAGCACCAAGAACACCGACAGAAATCCGCCAATTTTTGGGCCTTGCTGGCTATTATCGAAGATTCATACAGAACTTTTCTAAGATCGCAAAGCCACTTACTGCCCTGACACAGAAAGGTGTAACATTCAATTGGGAAGAAGAACAAGACGCCGCCTTCCATACTCTAAAGAAAGCTTTATGCAGCGCTCCTATTCTGTCCCTTCCAGAAGGAGCAGAAGACTTTGTGGTCTACTGCGATGCATCGAATCAGGGTCTGGGTTGCGTGCTCATGCAAAGAGGAAAAGTCATTGCCTACGCTTCGAGACAACTTAAAACCCACGAGGTCAACTACACCACGCATGACCTCGAGTTGGGGGCAGTAGTATTTGCATTAAAGATCTGGAGACACTACCTTTACGGCACAAAATGTACGATCTTCACTGACCATAAGAGTCTTCAGCATATTCTCAACCAAAAAGAGCTCAACATGAGACAGCGACGGTGGGTAGAGCTGCTAAGTGATTATGAATGTGAAATACGTTATCACCCAGGAAAGGCCAACGTAGTGGCAGATGCCCTTAGTCAAAAGGAGTACTCGGGTCGTCGAGTAAAGTCAATGACAATAACAATCCATTCCCATTTATCCACTCAGATCAAGGAGGCGCAGCTAGAAGCCTTAAAACCTGAGAACATCGCAAGTGAAGCCTTGCGATGTATGGATAAAAACCTGGAAGTCAAGGATGACGGAGCACGTTATCTCATGAATCGAATCTGGACACCAAGATTTGGCGGATATAGAGACCTTATCATGAACGAGGCTCACAAAACCAGGTACTCCGTTCATCCTGGGTCTGATAAGATGTATCTGGATCTCAAGAAATTATATTGGTGGCCAAATATGAAAGCAGAAATTGCTACTTATGTGAGCAAGTGTTTGACTTGCGCCAAGGTCAAGGTGGAATATCAAAAGCCCTCGGGTTTATTACAACAACCAAAGATACCCGAGTGGAAGTGGGAGCGGATAACTATGGACTAGACAACTGGTGGGCTAGACACCATATGGGTAGTCGTTGATAGGCTAACTAAGTCCGCTCACTTCCTGCCAATCAAGGAAACCGACAATATGACGAATCTTACAAGGACATACATCAAAGAAATAGTACGATTGCATGGCGCGCCAGTTTCTATTATCACAGACAGGGATAGTCGGTTTACGTCATGATTTTGGCAATCATTGCAAGAAGCCTTGGGAACCAGACTCGACATGAGTACAGCGTACCATCCACAGACGGACGGGCAAAGTGAAAGAACTATTCAGACGCTGGAAGACATGTTGAGGGCTTGTGTGATAGACTTTGGTAAGGCGTGGGACACCCACTTACCACTTGTTGAATTTTCATACAATAATAGTTATCACAAGAGCATTAAAGCTGCCCCATTCGAAGCCCTCTATGGACGCAAGTGCAGATCCCCTCTATGCTGGGCTGAGGTGGGTGATACTCAGTTAGCTAGAGGACAAGTGCCTAGCAGCACTCTCACCGGTCCTGAGATCATACGGGAAACGACAGAGAAAATCGTTCAGATTCGTGAACGACTAAAAGCATCTCGAGACCGACAAAAGAGCTATGCAGATAAACGACGCAAGCCCTTGGAATTTCAGATTGGCGACCGCGTATTGTTGAAGGTCTCACCATGGAAAGGAATGATATGTTTTGGAAAACGTGGGAAACTAAATCCAAGGTATATTGGGCCCTTTGAGATCCTTGTCAGGATCGGCCTGGTAGCTTACAAACTTCGGTTACCACAGGAACTCAGCAACGTGCACCCCACTTTCCACGTGTCCAACCTAAACAAGTGTCTGTCCGATGAGACTCTTGTCATTACACTTGACGAGATTGAGGTGGACGAGAACCTCCATTTCGTTGAAGAACCCTTGGAGATCATGGATAGAGAAATCAAAAGAACGAAACAAAGCCGCATACCGATAGTGAAGGTCCGCTGGAGCGCTAAGCGTGGACCTGAATTTACCTGGGAACGTGAAGACCAGATGAAACACAAATACCCACATCTATTCCCAAACCCTTGAGAATCTACTCAAAGTGCTAAATTTCGGTACGAAATTCCCTTTAACGGGTAGATAATGTGACAACTGTCAAAATTAGTCAACGAAAGTCAACTTAAGTCAACCAAATCGTATGTTAAAGTCAATATGTGAAATGTAAATTTCATAATCTCTACGTTGTATTATTTGATATTATTATACGAACAAACCATGCTGAGCTAGATGTTTTTAATATAAAATATAAAAAAAAACAAAAAAATTTACGTCGTGAATAGTATCCGACGTGAATAGTGAACGGTAAAAGTTAAAACTCGTCCGAATATTACAAATTTTATATCGAAACGTAGATAAAATTTCGACGATTCCAAATTTATATTTATATTTTTACCAAACGTTATATATAAAAAGTTATGATAGAAAAACGTTTAATTTAACTTGAAAGCGACGTTTAATTATTATAATATATTTATTTATTTAAAAAAAAATTTAGTCTCCATCTAGGTAGAGATTTGAATTCAAAATTTTGAAAAAATTTTATATTATTTTATTTTAATTTTATTTTATATAAAGTGGATCCCACTTCATTATTTAATCAATTTTACACATTTTACTCTCAAAGAATTCATATTTTCATTTCGAACACTACGTATTCAATACGTATTTTTAAGTTTATCAATAATATTATGTCGTTTTATAAAATGGAAAATTTACCATCAAAACGGTGTCGTCAATACGAATAATCTGACGTCAAAATTTAATATTATTGATATTAGTTTTATATTTAATATTTTCTTTTTCTTTAAAATGAAATTGTATTTACATTTAAACCCTATATTTTTATCAAACTTACAATTTATACCCTTTCGTTAATTCGTTAAATACTTTTATTTAAAAAGTTGATATTATTAAACTACGATTTTTGTAGATTATAGTTTTATAAACAAAAATCATTTGTTTTATATAAAAACTATTAAATCTATTTAAAAAGCATTTCAAGGGTATGTTTTGCCAATAGCAAATCTTAACGACTATAATTGTCCAATATATGTATCTTGAGGGCCGCTATACGAAAATAAATCTACTATAAATAGGACTCAAATTCTCATAATCAAACCACACCAATACAAGCTATATACACATATCGAGAGAGTTGTAGATATATAGCTTGAAAATATAGTAGAAAGATAGAAAAAGAGGGTTCTAGTTAGAAGCAGGAAGAGTCGGGCGATCTAACAACAATTGGTGATAAGATCATCATCGACATTAAGGTGAGTTCATACCCCTTCTTTTTATATTTATTCAAGTTTTTAAGGGGGAGAATACAAGTTATACTATAAATAGCTATTTATACTCATTTGTAACATTAGTAAACAAAATGTGAATTTTGTAAACATCATTATGACAACAATTCAATTATAGTTCCAAAATATAATATCGAATGATCTACTTACGAGAGCGGTGTCTAGGCCGATCATTTGGGCTAGGTTGTTGGATTTCCGAAAGGCTTATACGCTGAAAGGGTCCTGCCTCCCCATTTGATCTTCTACCTGGCCGTTCTTTATTTGATAGTCATGAAATATTATATTGGAATTAATAAAGGGTATAACCAATTTATTTCACCACTATTGTGGAGAATATATCTTAAAAGAAGTTCTTTATAACTATCTAAATAAGTTATTTCACATATATTTATAAATATACGTTTTTTACGACGGAATACAAAAAATAGACTATTATAGGAATAGTTTATGGACACAAGGTAACTATGACATTTTGAACAAGAGAAAATAATTACATAAAAATATATAATTATTATACATTACTATATTATCATGGGAAAAATGATAATGGGCAAATACAAAGGTTTCTCATATACAAACTTTACGTAAACAAGTTGATTGATACATACATTTTTGTGAGACGGATCTTCACAGTGCTTATTTAAGTACATACTATAAGTCCTGAAATTTATAACCAGAGTCTCGGTAAGAGAGCGTGATATTTGTGTATAGATCTATACGGGATTGACAATCCCGCACCTGAGCTACTAGCTACAGCTAGACCGACGGGTCTGAGGTGACAAATGTCATAACAGTCTGATGCCTGAAGAACGTCGAAGCAGGCCTACATTGTCACAGTATGGTTATAGGGCGTTAAAGAAAATACCGATTTTCTTGGTACATATACTATTGATTTTCACAAAGGAATTATTAAATTTCTCACTACAAAAATCTTATGAACTCACCAACGTAATGTTGACACTTGCAAAATTATTTGTATTCTCAGGTAACAATTAGTCAGGTCTGACTACCTATTTTGGGATGGGACGCGATGATGTCTCTTTTATTTATTTCATTATCATTTTGTAATCGGGTTGAAACAATATCATTTGAATAATGTAACTTTCCAATTTCAATGTAAGATGGTTGTTTATTTCTTTATGTTCCAATGTATGCAATGGTTGTGACACTATGTTCCGTTCCACCCTCAGACGTTTCCGCCATCGTGGTTTGGGGGTGTGACATCTCTGAACATTCCAACTTCTTTGTTAAGTGCTTAATCCGTTAAGCCAATGACTAGGGTTCTCTGAACATTCCAACTTTATAGACATGCATGCCCAATACATGTCCAACCCAAACCCTAGGTCACAAAAGGTCCAAAACATCAAAACTCTTGCATGACTTGAAGAGAGCTTGAGCATACTCTCTTTTCTAGTTTAAAGACTCCATATGTGGTCCAAAAAACGACTAGGAACCCTGAAGTTTTCCTAACTCTAAGAACACAACAAGAACCGACCAAGACATACAACAAAACTCCTTTAACTCCTATATTTACGCAAAGAAAACATCAAGCGGGGAACTTTCTTACTTACAATGGTCCAAAATATGAAAAGGATGCTCGATCTTGGCTGGAGAATGAAGCACTTCTTAACCTTTCTACCAAAATTTTTATTCTTATTTGATCCCTATCATACACACACACACACACACACACATATATATATATATATATATATATATATATATATATATATATATATATATATATATATATATATATATATATATATATATATATATATATACATAGATGTAGGTTCATATGTGGAGGCTAAATATTGTGTGAGTGTATGAGTGATTCTGAACCAATCAACATTTAAGGGTAAATTAGTCATTTATATAATATAATTATAATTTATATGAATTAATTAATTGAATTACCCAAATTAAAATGCTACAATTAAGGAATGTGTTGAATAATGTTTTTATGTATTTATGTGACCATCACTGAAATAAGTCGAAATGTTTTTATTAACAGTTTATTTCAGATTGCGTGAATTCGAGATCAAAAACAAGAATAAATCAAGACCCGAGAAACTTTGAGAAAACATCCAAACCTGAGGAAGTAACGCTACAAACCAAAGAGCAAAATACAAAATATCACACTGCTACAGCAATCACGACGCGACAGAAGCAGTGGTCGCGACGTGAAGAGAAGAGAAGAGACAGAACACCAAATCGCCACAGCGATCGCGCCGCGACGATGGAGGTGGTCGCGCCGCGAAGGACCCAACGCGACACCACCAACTTCTTGATCGCGAGACTACCAACCCAACGCACTAACCAGTGGCCGACCAAAAGCAACCCGACACACGCCCCTTCGCGACGCGACGGCATGGCCTGTCGCGACGCGAGCACTGTGTGTTCAGCAACTATAAATTGAGCCTTTCTCTTGCTATTTTGTTACACCAATACACCCAATCAACCAAGGATTATACACTCATATACTCTCTAAGAAACCCACGACCAGAAACCTCAAGACACTCAAATCTCTGCATTTGGCAACGAGGATCAAACCGCAAAACCGCAAGAATCAAAACCTCCTCCCGACACCTAAACCTCAAACCTCCAAACAACCATTACCCGACACCAAACTCCAAACCTCTAAACAACCCTTACCCGACACCAAAACTCACCAAAACCTCATCTCACCGTGAAGTACAAGAAATCGACATATCAAGAAAACCGCTATCTTCCGCAACTATCGATAAGTTCTTTTAAAATTATATGTGTCGTTATTGATTTATTTAAACTGTAATAAATCAACTGTACCAAACTTCCAATACACCCGAATTGAACCGTGACAACGAAAACATATGTGGACTGTATTTAACCGAGACATCTAACTTCTAACCTTTTTACTTATTGTAAAAACACGTTATCGTTGATAATGGCGTTTATTACATCTAACATCTAATTTCTAACTTCTAACTTCTAATTTTTAACCTTTTTATTTATTGTAAAAACACGTTATCGTTGATAATGGCGTTTATTACATCTAACCTTTAACTTCTAACTTTTACTTTATTTACCGCTTTCTGTTTATTTAAATACTGTCTAGTTTAGATTTACCGCTTTATTTTATTCCGCAACCCTTATTTATTCCGCATAATATAGATATAATACATATCTGTCACACGGTAATAGGCTTAAAAACCTTGTTCGTGGAGATCAGTTATCGTATTTTTTCAACAATTGGTATCAGAGCTCGTGTGATTTAATCTGAAATTTTTGTCGTGAACTGTTGTGTAGCGTTTTTATAAACCACCAATAAGTTTCCTTTAAAAATTTCATCTTAATATCACTTGTTCATCAAAAAAAAAAAAAAAAAAAAAAAAAATATTAAAAAAAAAAAAAAAATTACTTGTGTGATTTATTTTGAAAATTTTTGTCGAAAACTTTTGTGTAGCGTTTTTATAAACCACCAATAAGTTTTCTTTAAAAATTTCATTTTAACATCACATTTTTGTTAAAAAAAAAAAAAAAAAAAAAAAAAAAAAAAAAAAAAAATGTCTTCCGCAAACTACTCAAACATAAATTCTGTATCTATTGCTAACAGTATAGGTTCAGGTACTCGAGCACCCATTCTTATTCCCGAAGAATATAAATCATGGGTAGGTCGTATGAATCTTCATCTCAATTCTATAAGTGAAGACGTGTGGAAATGTGTAGACGGATCTCTACCAGATAACATGACCTCTCTTACGAGTAACTTGGATATACTAAATGAAAGGAAGAAACTCGAACTTCAAGCCAAAAAGGAACTTGTGTCTGGAATACCCCACAGTATTCTAAGCCAAATGAATGATATAATTCTTTTAACCGCAAACCAAATTTGGCAAACTTTGAAAAATCGTTTTGAAGGAAATGAGAGAATCATTGGAAACAAGAAAACATCTGTTTTAAACGAATTTGACAATTTCAAAATGTTTTCACATGAGACCATCCATGATGCTCATGACAGGTTCAATCTCATTACCATCAAAATGAATAATCTGGGAATCAAAAAGTCACAGCATGAGATAAACCTTAAATTTTTAAACAACCTTTATGAAAGCTGGAAAATGGTCAAACTCATCATCCAGGGAAATCCGGCAATTCATACTGAATCTTTGTACAATCTGTACGGAGAATTACAATCGTATGAATCCTCGATTGACCCACCAACGTCTACTTCTTTTGGAGGACCGCTTGCTCTTTTGTCAACATCCTCTCAAAACCAAACACATTTTCCTGATCAAAGTCAAATTGATTTAAATCAAAACCAAGCTTTCTTAAGTAATCCTTGTGACTTGTCCGATCCAAATAATGAAGCCGACTACCATCAATTGTGTGCTTTGGTAGCAAACACTAATCTCGAAAGATTTTTGCCACATCATAGACCAAACTTTCAACAAAGATCCACTTTTGGACAAAACTTTCAGAATCGTGGTTTTCAAAATAATAACAACTCTTACAATCAAAACAATGGTTTTCAAAATAACCAAAATTCTGGATTTCAGCAAAATCATTCAAAACCATCTCAACAGAAACAAACTCAAACATCCGAAAGACCACCCGTTAAAAGCCAAAAGGCTGACAATAACGATGATGATGATGAAGTAATCATTTGTCACAAATGCAAAGGACTAAATCATTATGCCCGAGATTGTCGAGCCAAAATCAAAGTCAAAGACTCAGCCTACTATGCACAAAAAGCCGAAGAGCTGAAGAAACAAGAACAGAAAGCAAAGCAAAAAGCTTTGATGGCATTCCACGAACCTAGCGTGGAATACTGGCCAACTTCTGATGATGAAACCGACACTGAACCAGCTCAGTCAAACTTCTGCTTCATGGCTGACAATGAACCAACCACAAGAGCTCCATATGTCATCGATCAGGTATGGTCTATGATCTCAGATCTCGGTCTTTCAAGAACACCATTTGAGTCCCACATGACTAAGATTGAGAACAGTCTAAAAGCTGATCTCAGACTGTATCATGACACAATAGTCAAATCTGATATCTACAAATCTGAATTACAAACATTGCAACTCAGATTTGGAGAATCTACAAGGACTAGAGACAAACTTGAAAGAGACATTGAACGAAAATCTGAAGAAAATAATCACATCCTAGAACAATTAAATGAAGCTCTAAAACAGAAAAGGGACTTAGAAATAAAAAATCAATCTGTTATTTCATCTGAAATAAAAGATACGTTAGAAAAGGAAGTCCTTCAGTTAAAACAAAAGGTTCAAGATTTAACTGACAAAAACACTAGTTTAATTCTAAAACTAGATGATTCTTCAAAGCAAATGAAATTTCTTGAATCCGAAAATCAAAGATTTCAAGGAAAACTGGAATCTATCAATATTGCCAGAAAATTAAGTGATGATGTTTTCACTAAAGCAAACAACTTAGGAACTGGCAAAATTGATACGAATTATAAACCGGGAATTGGAAGAGAATCTTTTGAAAATGAAGAGACTGAAAAGAAAAATGGGAAAATTTGTGAAAACTCTAAATCGCCTCTACCAGATTTTTTCTTATCTGCTAATGAGGATGATTCAGATGACGAAACAGTTATCAACTGTAGCCCAGATGATACTGCTTTCACTGTTTCCAAAAAGTCTTTCAAAAGAGTCTTAAAATCTGAATCAGATTCTGCTAGTTCAGTAACTCATCAATTGAGATCTACTAAACTAACAATGAATGATGGGACAATCAAACTTGAAAATTTCTTAAATGGAGAAAATTCTGATCATCAAAATGGTAGTACTTCTGCTCCAACTGTCTTTCCCTCTTTAAACTCAACCTTTATTGGAAAGAACAATCTGGGACAAAAGTATTCAAAGAAACAACAGACAAATAAACAAACCATTCAAGCTGTCTGTAAACCAAAAGAACAAAGCAGGCCCATTGTTTTCAAAGAAAAACCTTTGAAACCAAGCGCTGTGCCACAAAAACAAACCTTTAATCCAAAACAAAAACCGTTTCAAAAACCAATTCAAAATCGATTTCAAGAGATAAACTTTAATCTCTCAAGGAACTTTCAGAGACCATCATTTCACCAAATTCCATTCTATCATCAAAGTGTTTTCCAAAACCATTCAGATCCTAGATACAAAGAAAGGTCATCAAACAGAACTTCAAATAAAGGATACTTTTCACAAAATCATAAATCGATACAAATGACAGGTTTTCAAAGACAAATCTTAAATTGGGAAAATCTGATAAGTCAAATCAAGCCTCAACCACTTCGTCCAATTAACACAAACCATAATGATTTCAGATTATCAAAAACCATTAACAAATCAGGACCCACCATGGTTTGGGTACCTAAACTTTCCGTCTAATTGCAGGCATTTTGTGCTGGAGAGCCCAAGGATGGCACATGGTATATCGATAGTGGCTGCTCCAAGCATATGACAGGAAACCAAAGCTTTCTACGAGACTTCAAACCCACAGAATCCAAACAAGATGTGACTTTTGGAAATAACATGACTGCAAGAATCAAAGGTTATGGAAACATAACAAATGGTCACTTCACCATCAAGAAAGTAGCCTACGTCGACGGCCTGAAACACAACCTAATCAGCGTATCACAACTTTGTGACAACAATCATGAAGTTCTTTTCACCAAACAGCGAAGCATAATCACGGATGCCAAGACCAAAGCCATTCTAGTCAATTCTGATCGTCTAGGCAACATGTATCCACTAGATATGGACCTTATCTATGGAAAACCAGACATCTGTCTTTTATCCAAAGCTTCAGCTGATATTAGCTGGTTGTGGCATCGTCGTCTTTCTCATCTCAATTTCGGCTACATCAACAAGTTGATCGCAAATGATCTTGTTCGCGGACTTCCACTTCTGAAACTTGATAATGAAACTCTTTGTGCAGCTTGTGAAGGAGGAAAACTGTCCAAATCCTCTCATAAAAGCATTTCTGAATCTAGTGTATCCGAACCACTAGAATTACTGCACATTGACCTTTGCGGCCCTGCAAAAACCCAAAGCATAAAAGGGAAGAAATACATCCTTGTTATTATTGATGATTACTCACGTTTTACTTGGGTTTTCTTTTTAAGGCTAAAGTCAGAAGCACCTGAAGAAATGATCAACTTCATCAAACAGATTGAATTAAAGCTCAAACGACCAGTTCGAAGAATCCGAAGTGACAATGGTTTAGAGTTCAAAAACATAACTCTAGACTCATTTCTCAAAAACAAAGGCATCGAACACAACTTCTCAGCCCCTTACACTCCTCAACAAAACGGCGTTGTTGAAAGAAAGAACCGAACTCTGTGCGAAGCTGCAAGATCAATGCTCATCTTTGCTGATCTGCCACAATACTTCTGGGCAGAAGCTATAGCCACAGCTTGCTATACTCAAAATCGTTCTTTAATCCACAAACAACTTCATAAAACACCATATGAAGTCATTAATAACCGAAAACCAAACATCAAATTCTTTCATATTTTTGGTTGTCGATGCTTCATAAAGAATAACAAAGATCACCTTTCAAAATTTGAATCAAGATCAGACGAAGGAATTTTCCTTGGTTACTCCTTTACCTCAGCTGCTTATCGAGTACTGAACAAACGTACAAGAGTAATTGAAGAAAGTACCGATGTCCACTTCGATGAATTTTATGTCAGAAAATTGGATCGTGAACATTTTGGTTCACAAATGATAGATACTATTTTTCAAAATCCAATTCCACAAACACCATCTCCTGACATGAACATAGAAATTGATCTTGATTTACTTTTTGAACAACCCAAAACCGCTTATAGTTCTGAATTTCTAACATCTTCTACAATTCCTACAGGAAACTCCGATGCAGAAACTTCACAATCAAACCAAGAAAATACGGATCAAGTCGAGGGGGAATTACCAACACCAAATCCCTCTTTGAACACTCCCAATCCACCTGTTCAAAATGATCCCAGTGCATCATCTATGGGGGAACCTTCTTTACCTCATTCTCACCCTATAATCCAAAAAGACATATCTGACAACAACCAAAATCTATTCCCAACAGAATCACCTGACCAAGAAGAACAATGGGACATAGAAACACCAATCGAAATACCTGAAAAAACTCGCCTAAACAAATGGACCAGAAATCATCCTGCAGAACAAATTATAGGAGATCCCAATTCTGGTATTCAAACAAGAGCCGCTTCCTCAAACGAATGTTTATACGGAGCATTCCTATCCATGACCGAACCAAAAACCATCCATTCAGCTCTCAAAGATCCAGACTGGGTCAAAGCCATGCAAGAAGAACTAGCTGAATTCGAAAGAAACCAAGTATGGGATCTTGTTCCTACTCCTCCCGATGTTACTGTAGTAGGTTCAAGATGGGTTTTCAGAAACAAAACTGATGATCAAGGCATAGTTTGTCGAAACAAAGCAAGACTTGTCGTCAAGGGCTATTCTCAACAAGAAGGGATCGATTACGATGAAACTTATGCTCCAGTTGCAAGACTCGAAGCCATTCGTATCTTTCTAGCATATGCAGCACACAAGAACTTCAAAGTTTACCAAATGGATGTAAAATGTGCATTTTTACATGGAGAGATTGATCGTGATGTGTATATTCAACAACCTCCAGGTTTTGAAGATCCACAGTTCCCAAATCACAGTTTTAAGTTACAAAAAGCAGTTTACGGCTTAAAACAAGCACCTCGAGCCTGGTATTCAACATTGTCAACATTTCTAGAAGAATCAGGATTCAAAAGAGGTTCAATTGATCAAACTCTCTTTCGTAAAATTTTTAATAAACATCTGTTAATCGTTCAAATATATGTCGATGACATTATTTTTGGTTCTACTGATGAATCCTTGAGTATCAAGTTTGCAGATTTGATGAAGAGCAAATTTGAGATGAGCATGATAGGAGAAATGACTACTTTTCTTGGACTACAAGTCAAACAATCATCAGATGGAATTTTCATCAATCAAGAAAATTATGTCAAAAATCTTCTAACTCGTTTTTCTCTTGACAAATCCAATACAGCTAAAACCCCAATGTCCCCTGGTTACAAATTAGATGCAGACTTAAATGGCAAGCCTGTTGATCAAAAGAAATATCGAGGAATGATAGGATCACTCCTATACCTCACAGCCAGCAGACCCGACATCATGTTTTCTACATGTGTCTGTGCAAGATACCAAGCCAATCCTATGGAATCACATGCTATAGCCGTGAAAAGAATTTTCAAATATCTTAAAGGAACTCCATCTCTTGGCCTTTGGTATCCAGCTAACTCTGATTTTCAGCTTAACGCCTTCACCGACTCCGACTATGGAGGATGCAGACTAGACAGGAAAAGCACATCTGGTTCTTGTCAATTTCTAGGAGGCAGACTCGTAAGTTGGACCTCAAAGAAACAATCATGCGTGTCCACTTCAACCGCAGAAGCTGAATATGTAGCTGCTGCAAGCTGCTGTTCACAAGTCATGTGGATGCAAACCCAATTACGTGACTATGGCTACAAAGTATCACAAATTCCCATATTTTGTGACTCAACCAGCGCAATCGCCATTTCTCACAATCCAGTGCACCATTCCATGACAAAGCACATCGACATTCGATATCATTTCCTCAAAGACAACATACAAAAAGGTCATATCGAATTGCACTTCATAAACACCGAAGATCAAATTGCCGATGTTTTTACTAAGGCTTTAGACGAAACCAAGTTTCAATACTTCCTAGGCCGTCTAGGAATGTTGAATCCAGATAACATCCATTCCTAATCTCTTACCTTTTGTTTGTACATAAGAGTGTTTACTTTCATTCAAAAAGAAAATCCAAAAACATTCAAATAACCAAAAATTACCAAAAACATTCAAATAACCAAATTATTCAAAAAAATTAGAATAAAGTTTTATCCTTTTAAAGTCTTTATAAAACCATGTGATTTAACATCTTCTTGACTAAATTTTCAGATACTTATGCTCGATGAATGCTCTCAGTTATATTAATTCTTAATTAAAGAGAAGGTTCAAATTTCAAACATTTTTGTTGTGTACATTCTCCTATTCCCTTTGAATTTATTTCAATTATAACGATTTTATCTGTAAAGGGACATAAGATCAGGAGATTCAGATGAAAACCAAACCCATGTGAGAAATTGTGCCTCGTCTTTAAATGCTAAGTGGAATTCATTTCTGTGAGCAAAGGTGTTCTCATTATGACTTATAGGATTTATACTCTTATACCGTGATGCTAGTCTCATTTTTGCTTAGATATCAAAATGACCAGGGACGATACAATCATTTCCTTATATATTAGACAAACTGTCTATTATATCACCTATCCCTATCTTCAATCAAACCACTTCAAAGAAAAGACTGATCATCTGGCATAACGAATCTGACAAATGAAGAAACGACAAAGTCATATCCAACAAATGCTGTCAACAAATCACAATTGGTAACCACATCAGATATCCTTTACACAAGGTGTATTCGCACAAATCAAGAAAAGATAAAGACAAAGATGAACACCTCACCAAAGAAAAGGAAGATTTACAACAACAATCAATCAAAGACAGACATCTCAAAAACTTTCCAAACAAACAGATTTTCAAAAACCGAAGATTTACCGGGATACTGTAGCCTTCATAATTGAATATTCTTAGTTGCAAATTGCACTATGAAAATTTCTAAACCCCTCTACATGTATTTCCCGACGGAGAGAGAGTGAACATCAATGGCATGAATGAAGAAACCCGCTGAGTAATGCCGAAACCAGTCTTATGTGATTGATTATCGAATATGAAGACCAAGTGACTAAAGTATATAGGTATAAATCCACATTAAGCATAAGTCAACACCTTCAAACTGAGAGATATCACTCATCTTTAGTGATTAAACACCCGTTCTGCACCCAGAACAAACAAACACCTCAGTCAAGTGTGAGATATACCTATGAGAAGTTCATCTGAATCGACCTATTAAGATCACTTGTCGTCCTTATAAATGTTATAAAATCTTAAGGAATATTATGAAAATACATATACAAAAACCTTTTGATAATCGAACTCGAGACTTTGATTCAGAAACAAATATTCTTGACAAACATTTTTCAAAACATAAGTAAAATCTAGTCACACTCTTTCAAAACAAGTGATATGGTTTTATAAATGTCTTATCCAAATTTCAAGAATTTCAATCAAACATTTTACTCCTCATTTCATTAATGATCACATAGGGGGAAATTGTTGAATAATGTTTTTATGTATTTATGTGACCATCACTGAAATAAGTCGAAATGTTTTTATTAACAGTTTATTTCAGATTGCGTGAATTCGAGATCAAAAACAAGAATAAATCAAGACCCGAGAAACTTTGAGAAAACATCCAAACCTGAGGAAGTAACGCTACAAACCAAAGAGCAAAATACAAAATATCACACTGCTACAGCAATCACGACGCGACAGAAGCAGTGGTCGCGACGTGAAGAGAAGAGAAGAGACAGAACACCAAATCGCCACAGCGATCGCGCCGCGACGATGGAGGTGGTCGCGCCGCGAAGGACCCAACGCGACACCACCAACTTCTTGATCGCGAGACTACCAACCCAACGCACTAACCAGTGGCCGACCAAAAGCAACCCGACACACGCCCCTTCGCGACGCGACGGCATGGCCTGTCGCGACGCGAGCACTGTGTGTTCAGCAACTATAAATTGAGCCTTTCTCTTGCTATTTTGTTACACCAATACACCCAATCAACCAAGGATTATACACTCATATACTCTCTAAGAAACCCACGACCAGAAACCTCAAGACACTCAAATCTCTGCATTTGGCAACGAGGATCAAACCGCAAAACCGCAAGAATCAAAACCTCCTCCCGACACCTAAACCTCAAACCTCCAAACAACCATTACCCGACACCAAACTCCAAACCTCTAAACAACCCTTACCCGACACCAAAACTCACCAAAACCTCATCTCACCGTGAAGTACAAGAAATCGACATATCAAGAAAACCGCTATCTTCCGCAACTATCGATAAGTTCTTTTAAAATTATATGTGTCGTTATTGATTTATTTAAACTGTAATAAATCAACTGTACCAAACTTCCAATACACCCGAATTGAACCGTGACAACGAAAACATATGTGGACTGTATTTAACCGAGACATCTAACTTCTAACCTTTTTACTTATTGTAAAAACACGTTATCGTTGATAATGGCGTTTATTACATCTAACATCTAATTTCTAACTTCTAACTTCTAACTTTTAACCTTTTTATTTATTGTAAAAACACGTTATCGTTGATAATGGCGTTTATTACATCTAACCTTTAACTTCTAACTTTTACTTTATTTACCGCTTTCTGTTTATTTAAATACTGTCTAGTTTAGATTTACCGCTTTATTTTATTCCGCAACCCTTATTTATTCCGCATAATATAGATATAATACATATCTGTCACACGGTAATAGGCTTAAAAACCTTGTTCGTGGATATCAGTTATCGTATTTTTTCAACAGAATGTAACCTCTTTCTCTCTCTCTCTCTCTTCTATTTATGCGGATGCCTGGTATAACCTAAGCAGCCATCGTCATGTTGTCTTCTCGTCTAGAATATGAAGCCCTAATCCGATGTTGCTACCATCTCCAACCTCGCATAGTGTCTCCACCGCCACTGCCACCAGATCGTGATCGAACAAAACAGAGCGGCCACCACACCTCCGCTGTCTCTCTTCCCGTTGATCTCATCTCTCTCTCACACACTCTATCGATTGAAAAGAGACTGTCGATTCGATGACTACAACCCTAATCCACATGGTTGGTTCTAGTGATGCCACTAATTCGATTTGCCTTCAATAAATTGATTTCTAATTGCCTTCCATAAATCGATTCCTGGTTACAGATTTCATTTAGTTGTAGCAGCGAGAATCTACTCGAAGGAGTAAGCCGATATGATTTTCAATTGCCTTCCATAAATTGTATTCAGTGATTCAAAATCGAAACTCGCATATAATCGAAATCCAAGCTCACGTATAATCGAAGCAATTGGTTCGTGAATTGAAGCAATTGATTCCAGTTTGAAGCAATCGACTCCAATTTGATGTTCCAATCGAATTTCGGTTTGTTGCAATTCCATTCCGCCAATGACAATCGTTGTGAAATGGTTTAACTCGGTTTTGGCAATATCAAGTGTGTTGAGCACTTACAGCTACTCTCAAGCCAGGTAACTAAAACATGAATTCAAAACTCATGTTTCCAGATAATTACAGCTATTGAATATACACGTGATTGCATATATATACAAAATTAAATCTTCCGCATTAGTTCCACTTATTTCTGCATTTGTTTACTCACTTGATAGAATTATACAATTAATCTGGATTAAATTCCAGTAGCTTGAATGTTGAAATGAGTATGGAAACAGGCAAGGGATAACATGTTCTTGACTTTTTTGTTATTTGGGATGCATAACAGGTGTTCGATTGAATGCCTCATAGATAAAAAGATCCAATTTATGACAATTATTGTTCCAAAATTGAGTATGTGTTTATTCTTCTTGACATTTGTAACTTTATTCTTTTTGTTGTATAATTGGAATGCCTCAAAGACTATAAGGTCCTCTGTTTCTTATTTCCCCATGTTTTCTACACTAATTTGTTTTTTTATTTCCCCCATGTTTTCTACACTAATTCATTTTTTTGTCTTCAGAACCGGTGTGTAACTTTTGTGTTGATTGGATGAAGTGAAGAGGTCGCTGAAAGAAGACTTGGCGTTCGATGACTACAACCCTAATCCACATGGTTGGTTCTGTTAACGTTAAAGGTATGAATAATCTACAAATGTTGTGTATATATCTGTGTATTTTTTGTGTGTAATTATCTAGATCTGTGGGTTCAGATTAGGATCATCAGATCTGCTGATCGATTAGGAAAAGGGAGGGGGGCTCGATTCTTCAATTTTATTGAGGAGAGTTTACACGCAGAGAAGCAAAGGGGAGATACAGACTTAAGGATAGACACGTACAAAAGGAGGTCATACACCTGGTTCATTCCCTTTTCACTTTCTTGATTTTGTTTTAATGTCTTATTCATTTTTTTCTACAATAGTTTTTCGTGTTTAGAATTTGATACAAAAAATGATGTTTAACTTTCTTTTCGTTATAATTATGTTATTATTTAGTTTAATGGAGATCACGATGCTGGTGAATGTGAGCAGCTTTGTTAATGGCGATGCTGGTGAATGAGACCATAATCTAGAATTTTATGGCTAAACCAAATTTCATCTTGTTAATGGCGATGCTGGTGAAGCAATACATGAGCCAAGCCTAATTTTCAGTCACAAATTTCATTTTCTAAATCACTTAATTGATAAACTCATGTAAGTTCCAGACCAATGAATTAATTATTCTTGGTATGTCTTTTTATGCTCTTTCTTTTATAGGAGTCATCAATCTAGAATTTTATGGCTAAACCAATGTTGGAAGAAACACGGTAATCAAACAATCCATTTTGGTTCTATATTTAGGGTTTTGAATTTCAACTATTTTTCAGGCTATCGTGGTTGATTTGCAAGAAGCAATATTCTATTAGAATTTCAAAAATTGAGGTAACACAAACGGCAATATTCTTTCAGAATAAATGTGGTGATACAACAATATTTGTTAATTCTTTAGTTTTTTTTTTATTGCTTTTGGCTAATATAGATGAATTTTCCTTTTATGGATGTTGTTTTGTATTATGCAGGGGAGAACGATAAGAAGCCATATGCAGTTAGTATGAAGAACCAGAATTATGGATTGGTGTTCGGTTTTCTTTGCAGTCATACGTACATATTCTTTAAGAATATTTACAGACATTCTCATATATTTTCTTCTTCACACATTCTTTAAGAATGTTATGTATATTCTTCAAGAATTTTGTATATACATTGTGTTTTTAGTAAAGAATGTTATATAGTATAGAATATTGTGTATTTTATTATTCTTAAAGAATTATTATTCAAGAATATCAGTTTTGCAATTGTAATTAATGTATAATTCTTCGAGAATTAAAATGGTAATAATGAAACTTGAATTTTATCCCTAAAAAGAGTTCAAATTCATGTCTAATTCTTCAAGAATGAAAATGGTAATAAAGGAACTCGAATTTTATCCATGAAAAGAATTCAAATTAATCTCCAGGAAATCGACATCAAATATGGATTTTCAAAAATGTTAATTTTAAATTTTAAATTATGATTTCAAAATTTCCCTGAAATTTGGTATATATTCTAAAATCCGAAATTTCCTTATATATTTTTCAACAAAATGTCCAATTTAACCTTTTTGATTTAATTTAATTAAAAATAATATTTTTTTTTCAAATTAATTACGATCATGTCATCATCATCTTAACCATTCATTCTTTTCATCTAATGGCTGATATTGTCTCACACAATCACACAATATTTGTGTTCCACATTTGATACTAACTCTATATACATATATATATATATATATATATATATATATATATATATATATATATATATATATATATATATATATATATATATATATATATGGTTATAGTTAAGTTGGATTTTGCCAAGAAAAATATATTAAAAAATATTATCAAAAAAAAAATAAATCTAAAACCGAACCTAAACTAGTTCAATCGACTCAATATATTGATGGTTTAAAATTAAGGGTGTTGGTACCAAAGAGGACCAGACCGGTTGGTACCACTAGTTTTTGGAGGCTACAGATGGTGCCGTGCACCGAACCAGGTGTGGTAGTATGAGCCGGTTCAATATACGAGTTTGGTAAGAGAAAAAAGAGACATGAACCACTTTTGCTCGACGTGTGTAATTAGATACGAGATAATAAATTGTAAAAATCAAGGTTCTAAACCTATCTTTAAGAAAGGGCCATGAAAATCATGGAGATTCAGATAAGAAAATTAGTAATGCATATATTATTATGCAAAAATACAATAATTTAAGGTAGAATAACACATAACATATCACTTGTAATGATGATGTTGTTCAATTTAAATGAAAACACCTACTCAATTCATTAATAACCCCACAGCGTCACACACACCCCATGAAAGTGTTACAAATAGTCGATGGTGATGAAATTTTTATTTTTTTAATTGGTGACCAAAATAGATATACCAAATCATTTGGAACCACATATATCATAAAGATACACTGTTGGTTAATAATAACTGTGTATTGATATATTAGTTTTAGATGATAAACAAGAAACACACAGTTTGGAGGTTTCCAAAATTTCGATGATGTCTATTCTAGTAAAATAAAAAACATAAATAGAATATGATGGTGATGATGATCATTTCAGTTCGATTCACGAACAACCGATAGCTATAGAAGAAGACGAGATGCTTAGTAGTTGTCTTGACATATTCTTGTATGAGGGGTTATACGTAGGAACAACAGTTCACCAAAAGTAAGCATTCATGTTATCAAGATCAACAACAGTACGGTTGCATTTATAATATGCAGACACAACTTGGTGAAAAGAAACCTAGATGTTTAAAGATTCTTTTAATATGCCAATGTTTATCTTTGGTATACAATATCTTATTGTAATGCAACTTGCAGATCAAGTTATTAGTATATATTGTATCTTATTGTATTATGGCCTTTCTGAGCAATCCGGCCCATGTATATATATATATATATATATATATATATATATATATATATATATATATATATATATATATATATATATATATATATATATATATATATATATATATATATATATATATATATATATATATATATATATATATATATATATATATATATATATATATATATATATATATATATATATATATATATATATATATATATATATATATATATATATATATATATATATATAGTGTTAGGTTCTTTTGAGAACTCAAAAAACCATGAGATCTTGAGAACCCTATATAGGCCCTTAGATCAAAAAAACTTATGGCTGAGATGAAAGATGACATTTTCGTAATTAGTAGAAATTTCAATGATATTTTAGGGTTTTAAAATAATTTCTAAGGGTAAATCAGGTATAGAATTTTACCCTGATCCTAAAATTTAGCCTAATTATTTTGAAACAGCCGTTCTCTTTCTCTATCTCTCACATACACTTTCACACCTCGTTCTCATCATCTCTCTCTCACAAGTCGCTGTAAATCCTCGTCCCACTTTGATCTTCGCCGCCTCATCTACCGGAGGATATCCTTGCTGATTTGACATCGAGAAATAGGAAGGGGAAATCGTAGAGATTGAAACATGTTTGTCGTCGATTACGATCTCCCTAGTCATCTCCTTCGGACCACGCAACCCGCCTCCGCCTCCTTCCGCCATCGATAGCAACCACCACCAACACAGTCTTCTTCTTCCGCCATCTGTAGCAACCCTCTGATCGCCCTTGTCTAGAATGTTGAACGCAAGTTTTTTGCACATCGGGGAAATTCTTCAATCCTGGGAAATAATCGCGTTCCAGACTTCCAGTTGATTCATCGCAAGAAGCAGAAAGAAATATTTTTTGATTCTTCAATCCATCGGAAATAATCGTCCTTCCGATGTCAGGTTTCCTAAAACTCCAATTTGCAGGTTATTATTCTTATGCATCAAGTTTCCTCCTTTTTTATTTCAGTTTTATTTTTCCACCACGATAATGGTGAAACCCTCATCTCCGTCTGTATCTGCATATATGACAGAACGAAACAGGAGCCAAAAGTCTTTGATGATTTTTGGGAATCAAGGTTGACATCGAAATTGAATCAAGATCTATAACGGTGGTGTAATCATGATATCATTCGCAAACAAAGCAACAATATGAAGAGTCCATAATTAGTGGTTTGTATTTTATCATTTTATGCGTTAAAAATTATACCATCGACACATATTTTGATGATTTTTGGGAATCAAGGTTGACAACGAAATTGAATCAAGATCTATAACGGTGGTGTAATCATGATATCATTCGCAAACAAAGCAACAATATGAAGAGTCCATAATTAGTGGTTTGTATTTTATCATTTTATGCGTTAAAAATTATACCATCGACACATATTCATACTTTTGAATATATTATTTATTGACCAAAATGATTGGTGCAGGTTCACCAATGAGAAACCTTCCATGTGGAATATGTAAAACATTATAGTCGAATTAGGACACCTTTCACATGATCAAAATGATATTGCTTCATTATTTTCCTATAAAAGTTCATGTCCCTTAGTCTCACTGACCTGCAAAAAAAGTAGATCATGGCTATATTGTTTAAACAATTAAAGTTTTCACATTTTATAAATGATACTTTGTTATTATTATTATTTTCGTGAATGTATAAAACGGGATTTTGATTCCAAGCTCATGTTCTGATTCCAAGGTTTGATAGCATTTTTTGAATGTGCATATTGTTATGTTTTTTTCATTTATACGAATGTGCATCTGTGCATATACACATGCATTTTTATGAATGTGCATATTGTTATGTTTTTTTAGAATAGTGGAGATACATATGCATTTTTATGAATGTGCATATTGTTTTGTAATCATAAATATTAGTACATTGGTATGTACATATATGCATGTGCATATGTGCACATGTGCATATATACACATGTGCATATATGCACATGTGCATAGGTGTACATATTCATATATGTATATTTTTTGTGTATACATGTATCTATATTTGCCTATATGCACACATATATGTGCCTATGTACATATGTGTATATGCATGTAAGTATTTTTTGGGGATTTTTTAATATGTAGTTTTATAAATGCATATGTGCATATATGTTTATATGCATATAAATGCGTATGTGCACATATGCATATATGCCAATATATGCAAAAATAGATATGCATTTGTTCATATGCGTATATGTATGTATGTATTTATTTTATTGTTTTTGAATATACATGTATATTAATTTTTAATGTTATTGCAGGTTTTTGAGAATTTATCGAGCAAATTGAAGAAATTGAAATTGAAATTTTGAGAAATGATGATATCATGAATTTTCGTTGTATTTTTTATATTTTTTGTATGTAACATTCATTATTTTTCGTTGTACTTTTTAAATTTTATGTATGTATCGTTAAAAACAGTTGTATATTATTGTTTATAATAAAATGCGTTATTCATTTTTTACATTTAGATATTAAAAATACGAATATGTATATATGATTTGTAAAAATATGCATATATGCATCTGCGAGTATGCATATATACACATGCAAATACACTAATATGTTTTTTTATTTCCGAAATTTTGTTTTTTTAAAAAATATTCAATATTTTTATGTTTTTTTAATTCCGGAAAAAAAATTTTAAAAATAAAAACGAAAATCTCATAAAATTTTTAAAATTTAAAAATTCAAATTTGTTAGGCTAATTTTTAGCCTTGATTTTAGGAGAGGTTAGTATTGTTGCTAAATATAAAAAATCAAGATTAAATGAGAATTGTAAAATGACAATCATGCCCTTTTGTGATCTGACCAATCAGAAGGAGTTCTCAAGATCTCATGGTTTTTTGGGTTCTCACAAGAACCCAACCCTATATATATATATATATATATATATATATATATATATATATATATATATATATATATATATATATATATATATATATATATATATATATATATATATATATATATATATATGTATATATATATACTTGTTCCATTTCTATGCAAGACAACATGGGAATTCTCCCACTATTATGGTATCAGAGCTATTACATTTAAAATACCGTAATTAGCTCATCTCCTCTCTTCTCTTCCCTCGATCCTCTTTCTTCAGCCGGCCCTAATCGACTCTTCTCCCTTCTCCGATCATGGTTGCTGTCACTGATAAGGATGCCTTAGAGAAACCCTTAGGCATTACTAATGTACGCGCCTACGTACCTCTCACACTCGATCTCAACGAGCTTAACTATGATGCTTGGCGGGAGCTTTTTGAAGCTCTTTGCCCCTGCAACATCATCCGCGGAATTGGTGAAAATAGACGCTCTCGTAAGATTGTGGCTATACGGGACACTTCATCCCTCTCTTTTGCAAATGGTCCTCAAGAAAGGTGGTACGGCTCATACAGTTTTGATAAGCCTTGAGAGCCTTTTCTGCGACAACAAACACTCCCGCACCATCGAACTCGAAAATGACCTCCGTTTCGTTGAAATCGGTGACTTGTTTGTCAACGCCTACTCACGGTTTTTAATTCGCGCTTTTACTCGTCAATACTCGTTAGTGACGGTTCGCAAATTCCGGTCACCAACATGTCCTTGTTACCCCCAACATCATCAAAAATCTTATTTACATACGTAAATTTACTCGTGATAATGATTGTTCTATTGAATTTGACAAATGTGGTTTTTCTGTGAAGGACCCTAAGACCAAACAAACTCTTATCCGTTGTGACAGTTCGGGCGACCTCTGTCCCTTTCATTGCCTCAAGACTCGCCCTCAAGCCCTGCTCATTTCCAGCACCACCACATGGCACCAAAGACTCGGCCATCCCGGGAATCAAGTGCTTTGTTTTTTAATTTCTAGTCGTTCCATTTCGTGTAATAAAAATTTGTAAAATTCCCTTTGTAATGCATGTCAATTGGGAAAACACACTTGCCTTCCTTTTCAAAACTCGAATAAAATAGTTCTTGCACCTTTTCATTTAGTCCATTCTGATTTATGGACATCCCCTATCGAAAGCAACAGTGGTCTCAAATACTACATAATTTTCTTAGATCAATTTTCCCATTATTTGTGGGTATATCCCATGCGTAGAAAATGTGACGCTATCTCAAAATTTTTACATTTTCGTGCCTTTGTTCGCACATAATTTGACAAAGATATTCGAGCCTTCCAATGTGATCATAGGGGCGAATTCGACAATGACGCCCTTCGTACACTTTTCGATACCAACGAAATTCATTTTTGTTTTTCGTGTCCCAAAACCTCCCAACAAAATTGTAAGACCCGTTCCGCCGAGTCGCGGCCCGAAGGACTCCGCGGCGCGGCTTTTGGAAGAATCTAGAATCGCGTAGAATTTGTACGCGCGGCGCGGTGCGCCGCAGTCATGAAAAACCCTAATTCGGATTTAAACGCCTATAAAAAGGACCCCAGCCCTAGGGTTCGTGTTTTTGGAGAGTTTCTAGAGTAGAGGTGTCTGGTTTCGGCAGATACTCTTTGGTCTCGAGGTGTTGAAGGTTTTGGGAGTTTAGAAGGAGGAGATCCACGCGGGAGAAGGTTTAGAACGGATCGTGGGCATCACTCCGTCCTTCAGAAGTGAGGTAAGAAGATTTACTCTTCTGACTTTTCTGTTTATCCCGTCATATGGTGTTACCAGTTGGTTTGTAGCTTTAGACGATTTGTAGCCCTTAGGGTTTGAACCAAGGACATGCATGGACTTGCATGTACATAAGGAAGTGCCCTTAGGGTAGTTCCTGATCCCAGGAAGGGTGTAGAAAGGAACCCTAACCGATTGATGTACTGTTAAACGCTGAAAAACATTTTGGAATGTTACGAGCCGCGACGCGGACTGGCTATGTCGGCGGCGCGGACTCGGCTGAGACCCCGTAATTATTCGATGATAGCCGCGGCGCGTAGGATGAGGTGCCACGCCGCGACGAGCGACTGTTTGACCAGGAACTTAGTTTTGACCACGGTTTGATGGCAAATAGTGAGTCTAACCTTTAGACAGGTCTGTAAGAGCCTAGTCAGTAATTGATATGTTGTATGTGTGTGGGATTTCGGTGTGTGGACGAGCTAAGTGGGGATATTAGAGAATATCTGTGCGGTTTCGAATCAGGTGAGTATCCTCACCTTACTATATGATGTTGCATGTTAGGCATCTTGTGTGTTATTTACAGTTATATGATTTGCTCTATATCTGTGGTTATTTGTTGTTGGGCTCAGTACTGATGCGTGTCCCCTCGTAGCTGTTGTATGGCGAGTTGGACTATGCCTTGTCCCATAGCTGTTGTATGATAGGCTGGGCCATAACCGGGAACCCATAGCTGTTGTATGATGGGTAGAACCTTCCCGTGTCCATAGCTGTTGTATGATGGACGCCCGTAGCTGTTGTATGGCGGGTAGGGTCGGGTCGTTCTCGAGGACGGGTTGTTTAATGTGTGGGCATGTATGGTAATTTGTGGACTCACTAAGCTTTAAGCTTACCCGTTGTTTTTATAATATTTCAGGTAAATCGATTGACAAAGGGAAGGGCAAGGCGTGACGGCGGCGCATCGCATACAAGAAAATTTATGTTAATGAATTATGTTATGATTTTCAATTGTTTCCGCTGTTGGTTTAATAAATAGGTTAAACGGATTTACTTTTGGAATAAATGTTTTATTGAAACTTTGATAATAAATGAATTTTAGAAATTTTGAAATTGGGGCGTTACAAATTGGTATCAGAGCCTTGGTTTGAGGGATTTGGATGAACTGTATGGGGAATCCAAACTCAAACTTAGGACTGAGCGATTTTATTAAGAAAATACTTTTGGAAGGTTAAATTAAAGTAAAAGAAGATGCGATGCGAACCGTCAGCCGAGCTCAAGTAAGTTTTGTGATTCCCAATTACCCATGCCAAGTTTGTGTTATGTGACAAAATGTATTGTGCTAGGATGTAAAGCTGCCTGGATAATATACTCTGTAGACTGTTTGTGCCTTATGTGCTGCTTTGGAATTTTATGCTACTGTCATTAGGTTGCTTAGTGAATGCTGGTAGGTTATATACAATTAGGGTAAGATAGCCTAAGAATTCTTGGTCTGGCTTTACTGGCTGTTCCTTGTTTGGTTGTGACTTTAAGGTAGATCAGTTATTCAAACGTCTATCTTATTCCTGATTGTGTACGGCTATGCGTCCGTGAGGTGACTCGACGACATTAGCAATAGTTCTCTTAGGCACGTGTGAGAGGGAGAGTTAGATCAAAAGATTAGGCACCACGGTGCATGACCACATGAGTCAAAGGAAATGGTTTAGTGTGTGTGACGTTTTAGGAGGATGGTTGACGAACTTGGAACAAGGGCGAATAGGTGTGGAAGGTAGTACCAGGCCAGTATTACCGAAAGCACAGGATTCACGCTTGAGTCAAGAGTAGTCAAACAAAGTCCTAAAAAGTCAAGTAGTTGGATAGATAGGAGTGACCCGAGTATTGATATTAGAAACTGTTGCGCATTTCAGAATGGCAGTCACTCGAAGTAACGGTGGACCAGATGCGGGTGCCTCGAGTGGGGGAGGACCGACTGATGAGAATCTCCGTAACCTGATAGCGGAGGAGGTTTCGCGGGAAGTGTTGGCTGCGATACCTCAGTTCTTTGGTACGATTAAGGCTGAGCTATGGGCAATGCTCGAGGAACGACTGGCTACTCAGGGCACGTCACGTGCGAGGGATGCAAGTTATAAGGACTTTTCAGCTTGTTCGCCTCCGATGTTCGATGGGGGCAGGGATCCGATTGTTAGCATGCGGTGGATTTCCGCAGTGGAGGGTGCTTTCCGCACATGTTCCTGTCATGAGAACTCCAAGGTAACGTTTGCGGCGAACCTTTTAAGAGAGGGTGCGAAAGATTGGTGGGAGATACGAACGAAAGATCTCACTCCTGCTCAATTGGATGCCATTACATGGCCGCAGTTTAAGGAACAGTTCAAATTGGAGTATGTTCCACAGGTGGAAATGGAACGTTTGGCGCAGGAGTACCTAAATCTGAGCCAGACTACTGAGACGGTGACGGAAATCACCAAGAAGTTTAATGAACGGGCACTCTTCTGTCCAGAGTTTGCGGCAACCGAGCGCATGAGGATGACCCGATACTTGGCAATGCTTCGCACAGACATTCGGGAATTTGTGTCTGCTGCTAGGCACCAAACTCTTACTGATATGATAGCGGCCGCTCGGGCCCGAGAGTTGGAACTGGAAACCCAACAAAAGCAGAAGCGTCCAGCGCCTGCTCAGACTCAACAGGTGTTGAAGAAATTTCGAGGGGCAGATCAGGGAAAGCAAGGTCAAAAGAGCCAGGGTAAGTGTGGTAAATGTGGAAGGACTCATGAGGGACGTTGCTGGGTGCTAATATGTCATAAGTGTGGAAAGGAGGGCCACTATGCTAAAGATTGTCGGCAAGAGGTCAAGATTTGTTTTAATTGTAACCAAGTGGGCCACTTCAAGGCCCAATGTCCCCGTCTGACTCAGGGAGTGGTTCAGAATCCGGCACCCACTACACTCCGGATTACCGATGGTAGGCAGGGGAAAGGGGAAGCCCCTAAGACCAAGGGTCGAGCATTCGTCATGACCGCCGAGGAGGCACAGGATGCGCCCGACGTCGTCACGGGTACTCTTTCTTTACTTGCCTCGTGTTTGTGGTGTGTGTAATTAATATGTCTATTATGCTTTGATTAGGAACATTCTTAGTCAACTCTACGCCTACCTTTGCACTATTTGATTCGGGTGCTAGTCATTCTTTTGTGTCTGCCGCGTTGGGAAAGAGTTTCGGTATTGCTTTAGGAACTCTTCATCAGCCGTTAGAAGTGGAAATCGCAGATGATAAAACCGTGCAAGCGACTAGTGTTTATCGGGGATGCGAAGTCGTGATTCAAGGAATAAAGTTTCCGATCGATCTCATCCCTATACCGTTGAGTGACTCCCGAGTCATCATCGGTATGGATTGGATGGGTCAGCATGAATCATGGATCGATTGTAAGAACAAGCGAGTGTGGATTCAAACCCCAAGTGGGGGAGAGCTGGTTGTGCAGGGCGAGAGAAAGAATCGAGGTGCAGTTTTCTGTTCAGCTGCTAGGGCACGCAGACATTTTCAGCATGGAGGTTCGGGATTTGTGGCTTATGTTGTAGACACACGAGAAAGGAAGCCACAGCAGAAAGCAGGTGATATACCAGTGGTTCGGGATTTTCCTGATGTTTTTCCCGAGGACGTGCCTGGCGTGCCGCCAGAGAGACAGGTGGAATTTAAGATCGACTTAACTCCCGGTGCAGCTCCGATAGCCAAAGCACCGTATCGTCTTGCGCCTCCGGAAATGCTGGAGTTGTCTATTCAACTTCGAGAATTATTAGATAAGGGATTTATTCGACCCAGTTGCTCGCCATGGGGAGCGCCTATTTTGTTTGTTAAGAAGAAGGATGGTTCCAACAGGATGTGCATAGATTATCGTGAGTTGAATAAGCTTACGGTGAAGAATCGATATCCATTGCCTCGCATCGATGACTTATTCGACCAACTGCAGGGCGCTTCGTGGTTTTCAAAAATTGATTTGCGGTCAGGTTACCATCAAATGCGAGTTCGGGAGGAAGACATCCCGAAAACGGCTTTTCGAACGAGGTACGGCCACTTCGAGTTTGTAGTGATGCCGTTTGGACTGACCAATGCACCTGCAGCTTTTATGGACTTAATGAATCGGGTGTGTCGACCGATGTTGGATCGGTCAGTTATAGTTTTCATTGACGACATCTTAGTCTATTCTCGGAGCAGGGAACAACATGAACAGCACTTAAAGGAAGTATTAGAGACCTTAAGGAAGGAGAAGCTTTATGCAAAATTATCCAAGTGTGACTTTTGGCTACGGGAGGTTCAGTTTTTGGGTCACATTGTAAATGAGCAAGGAATCATGGTAGACCCGGCTAAGGTAGAGGCCGTGATGCGGTGGGAGGTTCCGAAGACTCCCTCGGAGATTAGAAGTTTCTTGGGTCTGGCTGGTTATTACCGTCGTTTCATCCAAGACTTCTCAAAGGTTGCAGTACCTTTGACCCGACTAACTAAGAAAAATACTGCTTTTCGGTGGGGTGAGGAGCAGCAGCAAGCTTTTGAGAGTTTGCGGCGGAAATTGTGTGAAGCTCCGGTTTTGACTTTGCCTGAGGGCATGGAGGATATGGTAGTTTACTGCGATGCATCAATCACGGGATTGGGGGCAGTCTTGATGCAACGAGGCAGGGTGATCGCTTACGCCTCGCGACAGTTGAAGCCCCATGAAACTAACTACCCAACTCATGATTTGGAATTGGGAGCGGTGGTCTTCACTCTCAAGATTTGGAGACACTATTTGTATGGAGTAAAATGCACCATTTTCACGGATCACAAGAGTTTGAAGTACCTGATGGATCAGGCAAACCTCAATATGAGACAGAGGAGATGGTTGGATGTATTAAAAGACTATGATTGTGAGATACACTACCACCCTGGAAAGGCCAATGTGGTAGCGGATGCGTTAAGTCGTAAGGCTTCGAGTGCACCCCTTCGGGGCGTTTGTTTAAGGATGACAATTGTGACACCGCTGCTTGAGCTGATTAGGAAAGCCCAGGTGGAAGCAAGCAAGAGCGAGAATCAGAAAAGTGAGAGGATTGTGGGTCAGTTGGCAGCTATGGTCAAAGATAGTAGGGATTTGTTGACTTGTCACGAGAGGATTTGGGTACCGAAGCTGGGCGAGGTTCGTCAAACCCTATTGGAGGAGGCGCATAAATCCAGGTTCTCTATCCACCCTGGAGCGACTAAAATGTATAGGGATCTACGTGAAGAGGGAAGTAGCTGAGTTTGTCGAAAGATGCATGACCTGTCGTAGGGTCAAGGCCGAGCACCAACGGCCTCATGGTAGATTGCAGCCCCTTGAGATCCCAGAATGGAAATGGGAGCATATCACAATGGATTTCATCACGAAGTTGCCAAGAACCCCTCGACATATGGACACTATTTGGGTTATCGTGGATAGGTTGACCAAAAGTGCTCATTTCCTCCCCATCCAAGAGACTTACTCTGCAAAGGAATTGGCTAAGGTCTTCACAGATGAGATTATCTCTCGGCATGGTATGCCGGTCTTGGTGATATCCGACCGGGATGTCCGATTTACGTCTAGGTTTTGGAAGAAGTTTCATGAGGAATTAGGCACTCGCCTTCATTTCAGCACAGCATATCATCCTCAGACGGATGGGCAGAGTGAAAGGACGATTCAAACGCTGGAAGATATGCTCAGGGCATGCGTCATCGATTTTGGCGGGAGTTGGGATTCCCATCTCCCTTTAGCTGAGTTTTCTTACAATAACAGTTATCACGCGAGCATTGGCAGAGCTCCCTTTGAAATGTTGTATGGAAGAAAATGTCGGACACCTATTTGCTGGGGTGAGGTTGGCCAGCAGGTATTGGGAAGTACAGAGGTGGTGCTCAAGACAACTGAGTTAATTCAGAAGGTTCGGGAGAGATTGTTAACCGCTCAAAGCCGACAGAAAAGTTATGCGGATAGGCGACGGTCCGATCTCGAGTTTCAAGTCGGGGATTATGTTCTTCTAAAGGTGTCACCTTGGAAGGGAGTTATTCGTTTTAGGAAACGAGGAAAGCTTGGCCCTAGGTACATTGGACCATATCGAATTGTCGCCCGTGTAGGTGAGGTAGCTTACCAGTTGGAGCTACCCGAACAGCTTAGTCAGATTCACGACACGTTTCACGTTTCGCAGCTCAGAAAGTGCGTGACTGAGGAATCCACAATAGTACCTTTGGAGGATATTCAATTAGATGAATGTCTAAATTATGTGGAGCGACCAATTGCCATCATTGAAAAGAAGATAAAGACTTTGCGGAATAAAACAATAGGATTAGTGAAGGTTCAGTGGCAGCATCGAAAAGGGTCCGAATGGACTTGGGAACCGGAGGAGGAGATGCGGAGGCATTATCCAGAATTATTTATCGGCACGGATTTCGGGGACGAAATCCAGTTAAGTGGGGGAGAATTGTAAGACCCGTTCCGCCGAGTCGCGGCCCGAAGGAATCCGCGGCGCGGCTTTTGGAAGAATCTAGAATCGCGTAGGATTTGTACGCGCGGCGCGGTTCTAAAGAATCCGCGGCGCGGTGCGCCGCAGTCATGAAAAACCCTAATTCGGATTTAAACGCCTATAAAAAGGACCCCAGCCCTAGGGTTCGTGTTTTTGGAGAGTTTCTAGAGTAGAGGTGTCTGGTTTCGGCAGATACTCTTTGGTCTCGAGGTGTTGAAGGTTTTGGGAGTTTAGAAGGAGGAGATCCACGCGGGAGAAGGTTTAGAACGGATCGTGGGCATCACTCCGTCCTTCAGAAGTGAGGTAAGAAGATTTACTCTTCTGACTTTTCTGTTTATCCCGTCATATGGTGTTACCAGTTGGTTTGTAGCTTTAGGCGATTTGTAGCCCTTAGGGTTTGAACCAAGGACATGCATGGACTTGCATGTCCATAAGGAAGTGACCTTAGGGTAGTTCCTGATCCCAGGAAGGGTGTAGAAAGGAACCCTAACCGATTGATGTACTGTTAAACGCTGAAAAACATTTTGGAATGTTACGAGCCGCGACGCGGACTGGCTATGTCAGCGGCGCGGACTCGGCTGAGACCCCGTAATTATTCGATGATAGCCGCGGCGCGTAGGATGAGGTGCCATGCCGCGGCGAGCGACTGTTTGACCAGGAACTTAGTTTTGACCACGGTTTGATGGCAAATAGTGAGTCTAACCTTTAGACAGGTCTGTAAGAGCCTAGTCAGTAATTGATATGTTGTATGTGTGTGGGATTTAGGTGTGTGGACGAGCTAATTGGGGATATTAGAAAATATCTGTGCGGTTTCGAATCAGGTGAGTATCCTCACCTTACTATATGATGTTGCATGTTAGGCATCTTGTGTGTTATTTACAATTATATGATTTGCTCTATATCTGTGGTTATTTGTTGTTGGGCTCAGTACTGATGCGTGTCCCCTCGTAGCTGTTGTATGGCGAGTTGGACTATGCCTTGTCCCATAGCTGTTGTATGATGGGCTGGGCCATAACCGGGAACCCATAGCTGTTGTATGATAGGTAGAACCTTCCCGTGTCCATAGCTGTTGTATGATGGACGCCCGTAGCTGTTGTATGGCGGGTAGGGTCGGGTCGTTCTCGAGGACGGGTTGTTTAATGTGTGGGCATGTATGGTAATTTGTGGACTCACTAAGCTTTAAGCTTACCCGTTGTTTTTATAATATTTCAGGTAAATCGATTGACAAAGGGAAGGGCAAGGCGTGACGGCGGCGCATCGCATACAAGAAAATTTATGTTAATGAATTATGTTATGATTTTCAATTGTTTCCGCTGTTGGTTTAATAAATAGGTTAAACGGATTTACTTTTGGAATAAATGTTTTATTGAAACTTTGATAATAAATGAATTTTAGAAATTTTAAAATTGGGGCGTTACAAAAATGGGAAATTGGAAAGAATGCTCCGTACAATCAACAAACTTATCCGCTATCTCTTGTTCCAATCTCAACTACCGCCGACATATTGGGTTGAAGCCCTTCACATGGCATCACACATCTTGAACCGTCTCCATCCAAATCCATCGAAAATCAAACACCTCATTTCAAACTACATAACGCCACCCCATCCTATGATCACTTGTGCATCTTTGGATGCCTCTGCTATCACCATCTACACCCACCACACAAACTTGCCCCTCGATCCACTCCGTGTGTTTTCCTCGTCTACCTCGACAATCATCGTGGGTACCGATGCCTTGACCTCCACACTAAAAAGGTCATCATCTCTCGTCACGTCACATTTAACGAGTGAGTATTCCATTTTGCCTCAATAACCCCCAACGAAACCCCATCATACACCTTCCTTGACTCTAATCTCGAACCCAACCCGATGGCATCTCGACTCCTATTCTCACTGACCCCTTCTCTTGACACTGCTCTCAATGTCGGCCACTCATCATCGGCTTCTACTCCCTCCAACAACACCTCGGCCGACTCAACCACCACTGACTCATTCCCAATGCCGGTCATTCCTACTCGTTCTACACATACACCCACTAATCATTCCCAACTGCCCACACACTCGATACCATCCCACCCCATGACTACTTGATATTGTCTTGGAATTGTCAAACCTACTCAGCGATTAAACATTCATACTTCTGCTCTCTCCCCTATTCCAAAATCTCACATTCACGCCCTTTAAGACCCCCAATTGGAAATCTGCTATGTATGATGAGTTTCAGGCTCTTATTAAAAATCGGACGTGGACTCTCGTACCACGCCCTAAAGGAGTCAACATTGTTCATTCTATGTGGTTATATAAACACATATTTAATGCTGGCAGTACTCTTAGCAAGTACAAAGCCCGTTTGGTGGCAAATATTAGAAGCCAGCAACCCGATATAGATTGTGATTAGACTTTTAGTCTGGTTGTCATACTGGCCACCATTCGTACCGTCCTCAGCATCGCCGTTTCCCGTCATTGGCCCGTGTATCAAATGGATGTCAATAATGCTTTCTTGCACGGTCACCTATCTGAGACGATCTACATGCATCAGCCACCGGGGTTTACGCACCCCGATGCCCCACGTCATGTTTGTCTCCTCCATAAGTCTCTATACGGCCTAAAACAGGCCCCTCTGGCCTGGTTCCATTGCTTTGCCAGTCACGTGGTACACCTTGGGTTTCAACAAAGCAAAACAGACTCGTCTTTATTTGTTTTGCGACAGGGTCAAGAGACATCATATTTGCTTTTGTATGTCGATACCATCATCCTTACTGCTTCATCCTCAGCTTTATTTCGTCGGCAAATTGATTCCCTTGGTCGTGAGTTCGCTATGACAGACCTTGGCGCACTCAACTATTTCCTTGGGATCTCTGTGTATCGTTCTCCTACCAGGATGTTTCTCTCTAAAAAAAGTAAGCCATTGAGCTTCTTCAGCGGGCCCATATGTCTAACTACAATCCGTGCCGAACACCAGTTGATCCGGTCTCCAAACTCGCTGCTGATAGAGTTCCTCTTTTGGATCCTTCCACATACCGAAGTCTTGCAGGGGCATTACAATACCTGACGTTCACTCGACCAGACATATCTTTTGCAGTTCAACATATATGTCTTTACATGCATGATCCATGAGAGCCTCACATTCAAGCTCTCAAACGCATCCTTCGGTATATTAACGGTACCCTCGACCACGGACTTCAGCTTCATACCTTTCCGGCATCTACTCTTACTGCATACTTTGATGTCGACTGGGGTGGGTGCCCTACGACCAGAAGATCCATATTTGGATATTGTGTTTTCTTGGGAGACAATCTCGTATCTTGGTCCTCCAAACGCCAACACACAGTTTCTCGGTCTAGTGCCGAAGCTGAATACCGCGCCCTTGCTAATGCTGTAGCCGAAACAGCTTGGCTATGAAATCTAGTTAGAGAACTCCATGCTCATCTATGCAGTGCAACCCTTGTCTACTGTGATAAAATTAGTTCCATCTACATGTCAGCAAATCCTGTCAATCACCAACGGACCAAACACATAGAGCTTGACATACATTTTGTCCGGGAAAAAGTCGGTATTGGTCACGTTCATGTGCTTCATGTCCCCTCGCGCTATCAGTATGCATACATCTTCACTAACGGTCTCCCTTCTTCGCTATTCTCCGAGTTCCGATCCAGTTTGAGCATCCGTACACCTCCTGCTCAAACTGCGGGGGCATATTAGTATATATTGTATCTTATTGTATTATGGCGTTTCTTTGCAATCCGGCCCATGTATTATGTATATATATATATATATATATATATATATATATATATATATATATATATATATATATATATATATATATATATATATATATATATATATATATATATATATATATATATATATATACTTGTTCCGTTTCTATGCAAGACAATAGGGGAATTCTCCCACTATTACAAGTTATCAAGATACTGAGATACGTATTACGTACATTTATTTAAGGAATAGAGAGTGAAAACTATGCAAGATATACAATTATTGATACCTTCTCGGTTTTTTCAGGAATTTACTTGGTACCGGCACCGATTTTACCGAATACCGTATCCGTACAAATACAAGAACCGATAAGGTACCTATTATATACATTACTACTTGTTCGGTACCGCTTCCATATCGAGAATAGTTCTCCATGCCCACCTCTACTCAAAACTGGTTAAATCTTAGTTGTATTTTTAAAAACGATTTTATCATATTCCAAATAAATTCTGAAACGGATTAAAAAACGGATCGGTTTTATCGACATGTGCACATTTAATCTCGTGTCATTCCACTCGGAAAGACTGGTTCGAGTATTGTCCGTGGCTCCGTGCAATTTTTTGCAACTTCTACAATTGAATATTGGACTTAGATCACTTAATATAAGGCCCAAGTTCTAGCTATACAGTTACTACAGTACACTTCTTATATTTAGATTATTAATAAGCCCAAGTATTTGATAGAGTTAAATCTTTTAACAGAAGGTCCGGGTTCTAAAACTCGTTTAAATATTGGAATTATTAAGTTTTTTTTTTTTTTTTCATCTCAACCGAATGGTATTGAAGGAATTAGTTCTCCTAAAGAGGTTTCACGTTTTCACAATAGCCGGCTATTGAAGGGTTTCAAATCAAACATCTCAGTAGATTTAGAGGGTCACAATATTTTGGGATGTCTAGAATAATTATTAAAATTATATTTTATTATTAGATCCCGTTTCTTAATGATGAAAAGAATGTGTGTACTAAGAATATGCATTAACCTTATAGATTATTGCATATGTGCTGTTACTCAAGAAAGTGTGCCACTAGAACAAGATGACAATGCAAAAAACAGGAATGAACAACCTTAAAGCTTACGTTATATACGAACGCGCATTGAAAACATAAAACAAATAAAAATGCAGTGCAATAAACACAATGATTCAAGTGAAAACGTTACTTAAGAGTTAAGACCAACTTATTGGGAAATGAATTCAAGACAAAATATGAAAAACATGTAATTGAACATTTCTATTTTTCTTACTAGTTTTTAAGACCGTTCGACCCTACTCAATGATGTGTGGGGAATTGAATCTTTAGTAGGGAGTTAGTAACAAGAAAAACATGGCATCGAATTCAGCCAAACAAATATGAAAACTGAGTGGTAGTAGACATACGAAATATTTGAAGGAGACAACATTCAAAATCCAACAAAATACACTTCCAAACTCTGCCATTGTTGGGTTGTTGTCCAAGCAAAATATGAGTATACCCGAATCAATTTTTTTTGTTTTTTTTTTTTCTGGTGGTACCATCTTGCTTCTGAAAGCAAAAGCATTCTATTCATCTTTGCTTTCAGAAGCAACAAAAGCCGTTGGTGCAATTCTAATCATATTATATAATTTTTATATAATCCAACTCAAAGTTTACATGGAAGAAAAATCTTCAGCTTCAAGTTGAGTAAAATGAGGACTTTGATGAGCTACTTGAAGCAATTCTTGATCATCGTAATAATCCCTGTAAGTCTCCAAGTTCACATATGAGTTGACCAAAGCCGAAATACAAAGATCCTTCCTCCATTCTTCCAAGTGCGGAAATCCAACATAATCCGCATACTTATCACAGTACTACACAATCAAACATAAATAAATAAATAAATAAATAAAATCAGCACTTGAAAAAAAAGAAAGTCGGATAGAAGGAAAGTGACTGATTTTTGTTACCTCAAACTCGGCTAAATCGTGAGTATTATGTTTTGGAATGCCGGCGGCTTCCCTAGCGTTATAAAATTCTTGTACGGACTTCATCATTTCATCCCTTGATGGTAAAGTTCTCTTGCCAGATAGTAACTGAGCTATCCATTTCGCTTGTGATTCAAAGAAAGGGAAACCTATAAGCTACACCAATCAAAACCCGGTAAAGTTATAAGTTAAAGGAACTTTTATTGGTATTACACATCAAGAAACAATATGATAGAGAGTGTGCAGTTAACGTTTCGAGTAACGAAAGCAAAATGTCTTTTACCTTTCTAGGAATGCCTATAAAGGAGAGAGACGGGGCAAGGTTTGGGGGAAAAGTGTGTTCGTATAAGGGTCCCACTCGGTCATCATCAACAGCAACAGCTCCTTTGGTGTCAAGAAATGGGAAGGAATATGAATACCTGCATGCATATATGATTTTAGTCATTTTACACCTGTTTCGAAAGTCGAAACCAGAAGCTAATAAAGTTATGATGGTCGATCTTTTACCCTGTGCAATATATGATTGTGTCTGCCGTGACCCATGAACCGTCAACAAACTCAACCCGTCCATCTTCGTGTAGACTTTCTATCTGCAACAGATTAGAAATAAGCCATTAATTAATATTAAACTGATAAAAAGTTTTGTAGAAACTTGTCAAGAAATGGATCGTACAGTCGGATGAAGATGTAGATTATCATGTTTGGAGATCACTTTCGATAAACCTTCTGAAACTTGAAGCAATTTAGAACTAAGATGGATCTCTTTGGCTACCTTCACTAGCTCCATTGATATATCTTGCCCACTCAGTGAGTTCCCCACGACCACTACCACCTTCATATATATAAATTAAACCCGAGTTCTTTAGAATACGCACAAACAAACACAGCGACGCCATGAAAAAACCTCCATTTTGCGATAAAATTAAGGGAAACAAGATTTGGTATTACCTGGTCGCGAAATGGCTCTGGAACTCTGTAAAGGTGGCTATGCATCTGCTTTCTTCTCCATGCATCCATTCCTTTACAATTTGAAATTAAAAACAGATGAGAGAGGGATATACGTATTACATATTTACATAACACACAGACGCATAGATTTATAAGTATATATATGTATAATAGATTTAAAAACAGATGATTTTGAACCTTTGATGGAAGGCAATCTAGGGTGGGAATAGTGTCCGGTGGCCACCACGACAGCATCGAACACCTCTGACACCACCTTATCAGAATCTATAGCTTTGCTCTCAACAACCCACCTTAAATCTTTACCGAATTCACCATAATCCAACATCCCGACATACTCTACTCTAGTATTGAACCGAATCATGTCCCTCAAACCGAACCACTCACAGAAATCCTTTAGATACAACAGAAGCTCTTTATGGCCTGGAAATCTTCTTGTATCCCTACCTTTCTTGATCAAGAAAGGGAAATCGGTGAACCCCATTATCTCTCTAGGCGACGTGAGCCTTAGTGACTCATAGATGCTGCTATGAACGTTTAAAGCCTTGCCCTTTCCTAAAGGATCCTCACCCTCGATTTTAGGGTCATACAGCCATTGTCCTCCAACGTCATGTTTCTGTTCCAACACCACGACTGTGTGCCCTTCTTTCCTGAGCTCCCTAGCGGCCACCAACCCCGATGGTCCAGCACCAATAACACACACGTGCCGTGGTGGATTCCTTGCTGAAACCATCGTGTGGGAGACTGGGAGTGTGTTAGAAGGGTGGTTGAGTTGGATGCATATATGTGTGAAGGTTGGGAGGTGTTTTTATAGTGAGAGTTATGTAAAAAAGATTGCTTTTAAAGTAAAACAAAGTTAGGAAAACAGATTCTACCAACATTGTCTATTTAGAAGTTGGTTGTATGATTACTTATATTATTTCCTTTTTAGCATATGATACATCTAGTTACGTTTCTAATTAAGTGTGATGTGTACGAACGTAGGAACCATAATCATAGTGTTGATTAATTAAGGGGGGATATGCTTAGTTACCGACATAACTTGATCATACGTAGGATTTACAAATTCGAGAGGGGTCCAACCATCATCAATGTAGTTTGTCTTGCAAGACTTGATACGTGGTTGGTTCCTAAAGAAGCAGTCTGTGCTCCTAGTAATTATCAAAATCGATCGTAACTGAATTTTTTACGAATTAACCATCGCTTTTACAAAAATATGTTCGACAAATTACTTTATAATTGGGAGAACAAACTTTGTGTTGGGATATTCCCAATTGATCCAGTTACTATTAATTGCAATTGTATATTAAATTGATAATTGGTTAGATGACAATGATGAAATTAAAAAAGCAGCAATGAAGAAAAATGTGTGGAAGAAATTCCTTGAAAAGGGTGTAGGTGAGTCCATGTATGTTCCCTTGGCTTCAAGGAGGGGCAATCTTTGTGGCGACTCCTTCATTTGTTTTTTTAGAATGAGAAATTATTTTATTTTTTTCCTAAATTTGAGGCAAATTTTTATTGTTAGAGGTTAGACGAATTGTTGTTGATAATATGGGAATTTAGTTAGCAAATATTTGTAAAATTGAGGTAATTAGTATTGTTATGAAAATATAATCCTGATAAATAATTCTTTTTTATGATTATGTACGAATAGTTGTTTACAAAAATAAGTAAACATACAAAAAAAATTGTCAAAAGATCGGCTCGTTAGTCGTTACCCATCTTTGACATATTAAAAGACCTTCTACATATGTAACCAGTTCATTTTGGCATCCTCAGTCATTAGCGGCAGACATAGCCTTATTTTCAGAATTATCAATTATGCAATTCAGATCTGAAGCAATTCATAATATGCTCTAGACATATAAATATATTCATGTAATATCACTGACTCCTTATAATATATGACCTTACATATGAGTTTTTTATTGTTTATGTTAGTGGTTGCAATTTCTATGAATAATTAAAGGCTTTCGTTGTTTACTCATGTTTCTTGGATAGATGATTATGACCGAAAACAATAACTAGGAAGAACAAAGTAGGAAAGAAAGGCACATCAATATCCATTTTTGTGAGAGTTAGAAATTTTTTTATGTATATTAGTAGCCCAAGACGCGAAGAACTTCAATCTTTTTAAGAAATGGTACATTATTTCACTTAACGTCACACAAGTGTGATGTTAGACAGTCCCCAGAAAATACAATTGTTGTTGTTAAATGTGGTTTGAGAATTGTAAATCCGACCCATCCAAATAAAGTGAATAAACCCGACGCCCAATTTTCAACTGAATAAGTATACGGAGCAGGTTGATGGCATAGATGTTACATTGACCAAACCACGTTAAATACTATGTCTTTTCTGTGTGTGATTTTATTCTCGTTTATTCCTGACAAGTGGTATCAGAACTACGGTTTGAATAGTTGATCAAAGAGATGGCTGTTAGTGTATCCCACATCGGTGTGACAGGTCTTATAAGTGTATCTATGTTGAAGTGTCTCTTCTCTCCATAATGGTTTTTTGGGGAGATAACATTGGCCTCTAAATATATCTTACATGGTATCAAAGTCGACATGTTATTGTTTATCCTCACCGAGCCTCCGGTTCTGACGAGCAGTGTTAGTGTATCATACATTGGTGCGACACGGTCTTATAAGTGTCTATATATGTTGGAGTCTCTTATATCTCCATAAAGGCTTTTTGGAGAAACAATCTTAGACTCCACATATATCTTACAATGTCATCCAACAAATTCTATTTGGAGAAGTTCAATGGTTTATACGATTTCGATTTGTGGAAGGTGAAGATGAGGGATATTCTAGTTCAATTGGGCTATGCAGCGGCTTTGGAAGGAGACGCAAAATTACCAAAAGACATGACTGAGGAGCTGGAGAAGGATATTAGGGTGAAAGTACATAGTGTTGTTATGAAAAACTTGGTCGTCTAAGCGTTACACGAGGTTGTCGATCAAACGACTGCTATTGGGCATTGGAAGAAACTCTGTGACAAATATCAAAACAATTATCTCACAAATAGGCTGTATGAGATATAGTGTTTGTATACTCTCAGAATGTCTGAAGTACCTAGGTTAAAGGCCATCTTGATATCTTTAATTGTTTTATCTTGGATTTACAAGGTGTTGAAGTTAAGATTGAAGGTGAAAATCAAGACCTTGTTCTGTTATGTTCACTCCCGAATTGCTGTGAGAATATCGTTTATACCATGTTGTATGGTAGAACAACAATTAGTGTTAATGGTGTGAAGGACCCTTTATTGTCGAAGAACTAAAATAAAGGGTTTTTATTGGCAAAGAAGGGTCCGATTTAGGTCTATTTGCAGGCAGGAGAAGAACAACATAGAGAAATTGTGGTAACAGTGGTAAGTCACGATCCAAATCTAAAGCTTCTTCTAAGGTTAATTGTTATAATTGCAAAGAAAAGGGCACTATAAAAGAGATTGCATGTAATGAAAGAAGGGAAATATTAAGAGTGAATCAAGCAGTAATGGCAGTGATGTAGTTGTTCATGACCGTTTTGGTGAAGGGGACAGAGGTGAAGTTTCGACTGTATGCATGTCTAGTTTTGGGGATGTTTGGATCATGGGTACGGGGCGCTCTCATCATATGACCTATAATTATGACTTGTTTGAGTCTTTTAAAGAATGGAATGGCATGGTGAAGTTGGGTAATGACAGAATGTGTTGTATCAAGGATAGTGGCAAGGTGCAAATCAAGATGTATATTGATATTGTTAGAAAATTTGATGGTTGGTATGTTCTAGAGCTTCAGAAGAATCTAATTTCTCTTGGCACTTTAGCCAAGCATGGGCTGAAATATTCTAAAGAATGCAATCGAGTTAAGGTATTCAAAGGCGCTCTTGTAGTTATAAAAGGAAAGCAACCTGTCATTTGTTTTCTGGAAGGCGGTTCATTTAGAGGTATGGTGGCCATATCCCAACCCTTGGAGTAGTAGTATGATGATAAAAACAAAGTTGTGGCATCATAGATTGAGGCACATGAGTGAGAAAGGCATGTCGACCTTGAGTAACCAGGTGCGGCTTGGTGATGAAATAACTAGAAAAGTTAAACTTGGTGAAGCTTGTGTTAAAGGAAAGCACCACAATGTGAAGTTCAATTCTAGTCAACACACAAGCAACGAAATAGTAGAAAATGTTCACTTAGATTTATAAGGCCTTCTCCTATTGTACTTTGTGACTTTTATTGATGACTATTCAATAAAGGTCTGGTTATATTTTATGAAGAAAAAAGATGAAGTGTTTGGAAAGTTTAGGAAGTGGAAGACTATGGTTGAAAATAGATAGAGAAACAAGTAAAAACACTAAGAACGGATGATATGTTAGAGTTTTGTAATGCACCATTTGAAAACTTTTGAAAATAGAAGGTATATCGAGGCACTACACTATACAACACACACCATATCATAATGGAGTGGTAGAATAGATGAACCATATATAGATACATCATGCAATATATATGCGATTATTTGCTAATTTATCAAAGCAATTTTGGGCAGAAGCACTCAACACTGGTTGCTATTTGGTGAATTGATCTCTATCAATTGAAATAAACTTAAAGACCCCTCAAGAGGTATGGTCAGATAAACTCTTTGATTATTCTAGTTTACGTATATTTGGTTGCCCTGCTTATGCTCATTTTAATGATAAAAATTGTAGTCAATGGCTATGAAATGCATATTTCTAGCATATGTAACTGGAGTGAAAGGTTATCGAATGTGGTGTATAGAAGTAGGCAATACTCTAAAACTTATTATTAGCAGAGATGTTACTTTAGAGCAGATCCCGAGACTTCACCCGTTTCTTTAAACTGTTGGGCACTTCTGGATTTTCTATGTGTATCTAGAGAGAAGAAAGCTAAAATCTTGCAAGGAAACAAGATGATGGTGCTACCCCTAAAGGCGAAGTTTGTGACACAAACTCCAGATAGAGTTTTGATAAATGACGAACAACAATCTAACAATGAACAATCAAGACAAGATGAATCTCAAAAAGAACCCAGAAACCAAAATTCTAGAGAGGTTGAAGTTGATAGAGAAGAAAATGAGGCAAAAACTATAGCAAAAAGAAGGGAAAAAAATGAACATTTAACAAATTGTTAGATATGTTAGATGTGTTAATAGTTGTAACATTGGTTCTGTAGCATATTCACTAGCAATTGGAGACGACATCAATAAAAACAAGCATTGGTCCTACAAAGAGGTTGTAGCTAGTAAAAAAGCAATAAACTAGTTAACGACAATTAATGAAGAAATGCAATCACTTGAAAAAATTGAACCTAAGATCTTGTTCCATTACTAAAGGGAGAAAACTAGTAGGATGCAGATGGGTCTTTAAAAGAAGAGAATGAATTATTGGAGTTCAACACAAAGTATTCTCACCTATTATGAATCACAAGACGATTCAAGTTCTATTTGTCGTGTTTACTTAAAGGTAATTGTGTTTACTCAAAGTATTGTATGATGGTTCCTATTTAAATATTCATAACTGAACATGACAAATAGAACTATACGATGCTTGAAATTTCATAAATATTCATAACTGAACATGTATAAGTGTTATGAACAGACATAAATATCAACTATATGTTCATTGATGAACATTTATACAAAAAAAAAAAAAGAAATTTCAAGCATCGTATAGCTTCAACTCTAATCTCTCTTTCTCATATTCCTTCTTCCTTTTTTTTCTCTTCTGTTGCAATCGAACCAAATCACCACCATCATCTTCTTCGTTTGATTTCATTTTACTTTTAATCTTCATATATTCTTTCTTCATGGCTAACAAACTTATTAATAGCAAAAAAGTTAGAATTTCTATACTTGTGTTCTGTAATGAACATAATTAAAAAATGTTAATTTATGAACTAAAAACAATCATGTGAAATAAACAAGCGTGTCAATAACTAACGTTGTGTTCATAAATGTTCATTAATGAACATCGGGATGTTCATTACTGGACATTGGGATGTTTATTACTGAACATTCGTATTTGAAGAACATTCAATGAGACGATCTACCTATGGTCTGTGGATGGTGGACCAATCCGTTCATTCATTTGTTTCCTCATATTCGATTTAACAAAAGTGTTCAATACTAAAAAATCATATGTTCATTAATGACATTAACATTTTTAAAAAGCTTAAAAAACACTTAACTACTTGTTTAAGATCAACAGAAACAAATAATATAATGTAACACTAAAACATAATATAATCTAACACTAAAACAAACTTAACTGAGCAATAAAGCAGATTTAAGTCAAGAATAGAGAAGTGTTCATAAATGTTTAGTAATGAACATTCAAGATAAATTGTTTATAAATGTTCAAACCTGTTAACATAAACTGAAATCAGGACATGAGAGTTGTGCAAGGCAGTAGATCTAATGGTGTTTCACCGCAGATCAGAGAGAAAGAGAAGGAGGCAAGATGATAGTGTTTCACTGGAGCAACGATGGAGGCGAGCTAGCGGAGCAGCAACATAACTTGTTCACTAGTCGTAATAGTGGTGGCGATCGTCAACTGTGGTAGGGTTGTCGTCGATGATGGTGGCGATCGGCGGCGATGTTGGCGATCGCAGGTGGCGATCGCAGGTGGTTCAAATCAAAGAGAAGGATTTTTTGTTCTTGAACATTGTGAGAGGAGAAAAACTCAGATCTAGATCTGAAACTAGATATGAAATTAGATCTGATAAGTGTTTATGAAAAGGTGAATACCAATTTTATCCTTCCAGATCTAGTTTAAGAAAACAATTAATTTAATTTAAATCAAAAATCATCTTTTAATCACAGCCATTGATTGCTAGATCCAAGGGTTAGAAGATTAGTTCTATGGTTCTATGCATAAAATGGGGTTTTATGTTGATCTTCTCCCTATATATATATATATATATATATATATATATATATATATATATATATATATATATATATATATATATATATATATATATATATATATATATATATATATATATATATATATATATATATATATATATATATATACATTGAGAAGTCTTGCAATCGTTCCATATTAATCAGTCCAAACCTATTTTTAGTACTTTAGCAATTTTAAGCTTGATCGAAGTACTATTCTTACTATAGATGAGGAAAGGGATTACATGATTAGAGTTATATATTCAAGTGTTGTTTGAAGTCTCATGTATGCTATTGTCTTTACTAGACTTAATCTGGCTCATGTAGTCAGTGTAGTAAGTAGGTTTGTGAGTAATACCAGAAAAGGTCGCTAGGAATTAGCGGTCAACTGGATTATATGATACTTAAAGGTAATGGATAACATTTGTTTGGTTTTTGGTGCTAACACACGAAATAATGGCTTAGTTGGTTATGAGACTCGGACCATGGTGGTAATCTAGTGAAAAGAAGATCACTTACCTATTATATTTTCACTTTATTTAGATATGCTATAATTTGGAAGTCAACATTACAACCTACTATTGCCTTGTCTACAACTAAAGCAGATTACATGTCAATGACTATATGAAATAAAGGAATACATATGGTTACAAGGTCTCATTCAAAGTCATGGTTTGAAGGAGGAGAATGCTAGTCTATTTTATGACAGTAGAGTGCTTTGTGTCTTGCAAGGAATGCGGTCTATCTTGAGAAGAAAAAACATTTTGATGTAAGGTTGAAATTCAACATAGATTTTTTGGAGGAAGAAAGCTTCTCCATACACGAGATTGATACCAAAGAGAGCCTGACTGATATATTGACTAAGTCCTTAATCGATAGACAAGTTCAGGCACTGCCTGTACTTGATTGATGTTCGCAGGAAAGTAAGTCCATATAGGGTGAGATGGCATATAAGAGAAGGAAGTTCTTCATATCTTGAGTTTGAAGCATACATAAGTCAATGTGGATATTTTTAAATGTGACATGAGAATTGAATTCCACCCAAATAAAGTGGAGAAACTTGACATCCGACTTTCAGTAGAATAAAGATTTGGAGTAGATTGAGGGTCATTAGCTTAAACCCGTATACGAGAAATACTTAGGCCTCTGGGGAGAAGCCCCCACGCGATATAGACCTGTGTCAATATGTGTAGATAGGCGCGAATTGATTTCTGTTTAAGGTTTACACTGGTCAATGCCTATATAATAAATGTTGCTAGCTAGCATTTCAATAGTATTGTAACTCATCTTTTAAGCTCCTGAATAAGAATACCTCCTCCTACCCTGTGGATGAAGCTCACATTGACTGAACCACATTAATATTATGTCTCATGTGTGTGTGTGTGTGTATATATATATATATATATATATATATATATATATATATATATATATATATATATATATATATATATATATATATATATATATATGTGTGTGTGTGTGTGTGTGTGTGATTTTGTTCTCAATTATTCCCAATAGTTGTAAATTGGACTTTCAGTTTATAAAACACAAACGCTTCCAATAAATATTCTCAACATAAATATAGAAACCTCGGTTTGTTATAACCTACTTGAGATGCGTATCCAATATATAAGTTTATTACAATATAATCTAAACCTTAGGACAATCACCATATCTTCTTCATTTTGCTTAAGGAATTGGAAAATGGATAACTCGTACAAAACTGAGGATTTGTTATAGTAAGTCAATCGGTGAACAAAGAGTACAATTCTTGATTCTTAGACGAGAGTTTGTGTTGAAGAGTTACGAATAAGCTTGGTAAAAACTACAAGAGTTCCTTATCAACTACTGAAATATTCTATAAAAATATTATTTCAGTAAATAAAAAGTCCTTTAAGTATTGAGATTAATAATTGAGTTTATTCACTTAAATGGCCATATTTTGAAGGAGCATGTCGTGGAAAAACTTCACTTTTTTGGGATTTAACTAGTTGACCACTAGGACATCAAAAGCTTGAACGCGAATCACAAGCGTTTGATGTAACATAAAGATTATTAATAAAATTTAGTGACTTTTTTAACTGTGATGCTATTGTTTTCTCTTAAACAACATACTAATCAACCATGCATACATGCATATTGCTAGTTCATCGCGAGTATTGCTAATTGGTTGTGAGATTATTAATAAAATTTAGTGACTTTTTTAATTGTGATGCTATTCTTTTCTCTTAAACAACATACTAATCAACCATGTATACATGCATATTGCTAGTTCATCGCGAGTATTGCTAATTGGTTATGACCATGCAATTTCTTATTTAGAGTTGATACCCCCTAGAATAGGAAATCACAACAACTTTTAAACAATAATTTTCATTCATTGAGAATGTTCGTAAATATAAAAAAACAAATAAACAAGGTAATATTAATTTTGATGTTTCCGAACATTCTCCTTTTCGTATACAATAATTACTTAGATCGTTTAGGAGAAGTATTGGTGTTGTGGGATTTGGAATGATTCTGACACTTGAAGCTATAGAGTATTTTAAATAGATCTTTGACAAATTGGATCAGTATAGTTATATCGACATCCATTTCTACAACATCTAAAGCTCTTCCAACATGTCTCCAAATAGAGCTCGAAGAAGAAGATGTGTTTGATGCAGACGAACCACTGGAAATGGAAATAAGAAAAGGTAGTCTGAAGGTAGTTTTTTTACCTATTTCACTATTTGTAGTTATTCTACAAGTTTTCGCCATGCGTACCATCATCTGTTAATCTATAATATTCATCCTGTGACCTTATGTATTTATTCACAAACTAACTAAAAACACTAACCATTCACGGTTGAACTAACATTGTGATATGATAAGTCGAGACGATCAATTGCGTGGGAAATGATGCATCTCTTATATTAACTCATGAAGGAAGCGAACATTTAGCGTTACACGTAAATAGCTGCATATGGAAAAATATGCTTTTATAAATACAATTCGTGAAGAACGTGAATGTAGTTCCTGTTGGGAAATGATGTATGTGATAGCTTCACGATGTTTACCTTTTCACATATAGGCCTAATGAACAAACTTATACTTTACACTGAGTTAGAGACTTTCTTCTTATGCTTTTTGGTGTCATTTGTGAGGATTAAGAAGACTTCAACAAACACAAACACAATAATAAAGATGCGAAGAATAATAAGAACACAAGGATTTAAAGTGGTTTACTTGATTAGAGTAATCAAGCTACGCCAACTGTCAAAAGAATTTATTGATAAATTGAATAGCATGTTCAACTGCTTTTCTTTTTTTACTTTTAGTGTATAATCACAAATATCATCCTAGCATTAATAAAGATCTATTTATTACAACCATTTGACCTTACTTTGAACTGGACTGAGGCCCATAGGCTATGAAATCACTAACATAAACTAGCCCATGAATATACAAACTTGGTCAACAAGTTTCTTGGTCTATCCATAACTCGAACTCCGGAACAGCTCTTGATCACCTAAGGCTGAAAGCATGAAGTATATTGAAAACGGAGCTTAAGTGATGAATCCTACAACTATGCGTTGGTGTTTGCCTTTGCTGCCAATAATTAGACTTTGCTTCTCTATTTCGTCCATAGATCCTCTTCATAGTTACGCTTTTGATCTCTTCTGGAACTTCACTTGTCGTCAACCATATAGTTGTACCTCAGACTTTTCATCTGCAACTTATGTACAAATTCTAAAGTTCTCGATTTTGATGCTAAACCATATATACAAATTGCCCTGAAATGATTTTTTCTTCTGGATGCACTTCTCTTGGTCCTCGCAAGGGGTTGCTACCCCTTAACCACAGCCTGCTCTTTCGAGAGCGAGACCCTATGATTGGTCTCTGTATCAATAATATGGCCAAAGGAAGATCAAATTCTACAACTAAATGTCATCATAATCATTTGTAGCAAGCTACTGAAGAATGGTGAGTACATAGAAAATAATGAAATAAAAATGGGTAACTATGATTTTGAAGAGATGTACATAGAAAATAATGAAATAAAAATGGGTAACTGTGATTTTGAAGCTCCATTATTTACATCATGGGCTACCCTGAATCACCATAGAATGTTTTTTGGATGTCCGAATTTTAAGGTGTGTTTCTAAACAATATTGATAGGAATTATACTGGATATATATATATATATATATATATATATATATATATATATATATATATATATATATATATATATATATATATATATATATATATATATATATATATTATGTTGAGTTTTTATAGGACAATATGAAAGACTGTAGATATTTTAGATGGATAAACGATGAGCTAACTTTATAACCCTATAAATATTTGATTGTTAATATTCATGAAGACTTGAAAGATAATTTAAAGGAAATAAAGGACGCAAGTTAGAGTTGAGGAAGAAGTACAAAAATGATAGTTTGAAGTTCGAAGATAAGAGGTTTGAATTGAAGGAAATGTGGTTGGAGTTAAAGAAGCGAAATGAAAACACTAGTTTGAAATATGAAACACAAAAGTTTGCCAATGTTATCTTACTTAAGGTTGTTTTAGTCACGATGATAGGGATTTTGACAATGTGCTTCATAATGTTTGTTTTGTTTATGAAAATACATGGCTTTGCTATGATTTGTTAGATACTAAAAGTTTATTATCTTCCTAAATAATTATGTTTATTACAAAATAAATATGTAATCAAAAATCCAAAAATCAACTAACATGATAATGTTTTGATTATTATAGTGAACAAACTATTATATTACAAATGATAAATTAATAAATCCAACAAACCAAAAAAAATAGGTTATCAAAATTGAAAACTAACAAGTAATGGAAAATTTTGGAAATCATTACGTATACATGCCTTCTAACATCTACTAGAGAATGAACCATTACATATGTATTTATAATTTTAATGTAGTGATACAGGCGGTGCTTAATCAATTTATACTTAACACTAAAAAATGTATGTAATTTTTCTATGCATTTTACCTCAACGTTAACGTGATTCCATGCGAAGAAGCAAACACATGACAATTAAAGATCCTTTGCAATCAACAGTACAAGCCTGTACAAGCCTTCTGTAAAGGCTACAATGTACTATAACTACGAGGTACATTAACTCTTGCAAATTGCTTCTTTGCATTCTTGTGGAACAACAATAACTTACATGTAGTTATCACTAAAATGACCATTGATTGCTCACAAAGTTGGAGTCTTTTTAAACTAGTTGTTTGTCTTCTTTATAACTATATTAAAACAATACAAAACAAAACATTATTATTAGTTAACAAAACAAAATAATATTATTAGTGATAACTGAAACCTAAAGATGTAATATATGGAAACCAAAGAAGATCATTCATCGACTTATTTATATATAATCCATGATATATGTTATATAATTATATTCGTCTATATTGCCTTCTTCGGTTGACAACGTTTATGAAACTTTTGATAATATATGTTGTTCTATTATGATGCTCTATTAGGTGTGAGCAACGACCGAACCACAAACCGGAAAAAAACCGAATAACTAAAATCGAACAAATAACTGATGATTTGATTTTATCTTATAAAAACAGAGTATTTGCGGTGTATTTGTTTGCATTATATATCACAATGAACAAACCGCTCCATATATTCGTAAAACCGCATAACAAAAACCGTACCGGAAAACCACACTGTATGATCTTTTAAGTATTTAGATGATATATATTACTTCTTTAAAATATACAAAATATATTACTTTTTTATGTTTCAAGACTTATAGAATGTATATTTGGCGACCAAAATATCATATTAAGATTTAGTTTCAAGAGTTAAAATGTATATTTGACAACCAAAATATTATTTTAAGTCGTCTCAAATATGTTTTGGCAATAGTTTTGACATTTTTTGTATTTTAGGTACTAACTCACCACAAAATGGTTTATAAGTCCAAAGAAATATGACTACCATATATCGGATTTGCGATATTAAAACCTCTGCGATATAAAAACCGCACCACACTTGTTGTGGTTTATAAACAATTGAACCACAAGTTAAAAGCTGATTTATGTTTTAGCTAGAAACCGCACAATAGTCTCACCGATATGCTGTATCTTGATTCTACTATATATACAGAAGTATATGAAACCTACGACTTATAATGAGGTATCATGATCGATTTATGTAACCAATTGGAAGTAACCTAGTTGTGCGAAAAATAAATTGTGTCCACAAGATCTTAGCGACCATGAACTTAGAAATTGTGGAAATGGTAGTTCGCAGGCTATACTTCACGATGTTAATGATTGATTTTATGTAAATGAAAATTTAATAATTACCAAGAAACATGCTGGCTTTTAAGTGGGTTTTAGTGAGTAACTCATAAAAATTTCTCAAGATTTATCGACTCCAGTAGTTAACCAATGCTTCTGAAATTTAAGCATTTTTTTTATCACTTGCATTATGGTTTCCGATATTGACACCATGCAGCGCATTTGGTGCTGGCTAGCACGGGTGGCCACATACGAACACCGTTCGGTATGTGTGTGAGGAGGAGTTCGCGTGATGGTGAATGATGCTTTTCACAACCCTTCTCGCTCATCCACCCCCCTCCCCCCTCAAAAAAAAAAAAAAAAAAAAAAAAAAAAAAAAAAAAAAAAAAAAAAAACAAAACAAAAAACATCTCCCTTTGCTTCTCTCTAAAACATATTATTTTTATACTAAAATATTAAAACGATTTGGGTGTTGGGATAATGAGTATTTTCTTAAATAAATATTAGAAAAGCGATGCGAAAATACTAAAGGTTTAGTATGATACTTAGATGGCCATACCATATCTTATATTGTTTCTAAGAACAAAAGCAACATCGACGTCCGAGACAAGACTGTTCAAACGAACAAGTCGAGAGCATAGAGGACTTGCATTTAATGCACAAACTTTACATTTAATACAACTTTTCTTACTATATTCAAAAAATTTAGCTTTTCCTCTAATGGGTCTACATAAAACAATGTTATTAAAAGCAGGTATATTGACTATGCATAGAATGTTGTTTCTTCGAATACTAGTTAGTTTTGGTCTTATAAGATACAATGACATTATTTACAAAGCAATTTGTACTTTCATTTGTAAATCGATCATTAAACCAGCATGATTGCCAAGTGTGATAAAATTTAAGATAAAGAATATTTTTACATCTGCACAACCATGTGAGATCCAAAGTGAAAATATTAACTTTTAAGGTATAACTTAGTTAGTTGCAAAATGACATTTTTAGTATTTAAAACAAAAACAATAAAATGTTTAATATATTTTGTATTAGCACTCTTACATATTAACAAACAATCATAGTATTGTCTCTTGATTTTGTTTTAATGTCAATAAAAATATTCACTTATAGGAAAAACTTACGATCATAAACAAATTTAGTTTTATAATTAAACCAGGAAGGTTATAAGTTTAAAAGGATTCAATTATTCGTAGATAATTACATATGACATGTTTTCACATAAACATAATATAAAAGGCCAAATAACATTTAAACATGTATCTGTCCAGGTTTTCTCGTGTTTTGATACAAACACATGGAGAAACATCACAATAAGTTCCATAACACACACTCTCTCTCCCACTTAAAAAAGTGTCCAAAAAGTGGTTCGTTAGAATGTTTTTTTCCTTTTCCACAACAAACCCAATATTAGTTTTGCTACAAATATTCACTAAGAGTTAGAGGAAGGTCTTTTGATTTGCGTATGTTTTCTTCGGAATGAGATAAATTTCATTACTTTAACAAGATGTTAAAAAAAAACAAAAAATTACAAAAAAGAAACAACAACTATTACATAGTGTAGACAGTCAACATAGTTTAGTTTAAATTTCGTATTTCGAATAAATAGGCAAACCAGTGAATGAAACAATTTTGCCATATAAGAACTCAAGACCTCATTTTCTCCTTTAACCCCTCAAAAAATCATTACTTTTCGAAAATTCTAAGGACATCTTTAACCCACTTCTATAATTATATTTATTCTATTTTTAAAAGCTATTTTGCTCTAACCCTACTTCATAACCACTCTACTTTTGGGTATTTTAATAGTATCACTCCAAATATGGTTTACTCAAGATAGCCGATACAAAGAAATTATTATTATTATTATTATTATTATTATTATTATTATTATATATATATATATATATATATATATATATATATATATATATATATATATATATATATGGAATTAAATGTGAATTGCATCTATTGTGTGAATCTATATATATATATATATATATATATATATATATATATATATATATATATATATATATATATATATATATATATATAGTTAGAATTAAATGTGAATTGCATCTATTGTGTGAATCTAGGACCAATTGTGGAGCGTCCGATCGAAAAGATCTACAATTTTAGATGCAGTGGTCTAATCATAAATATGTGACAATTATAATCAGATGTTACAATTAAACCCTAAAAATAGGTATTTTAGTCTATTAATCAAATTTTAAAAAAAGAATCCCTTATTTATCTCTTAATTTGGTGGGATTTAAGAAAATATTTAAATGTCTAATTAAAAAAATTTAAACATGTATTTTTTGATTAAAAAAATAACAGTTATATTTAGAAAACATAGAATCATTTGATATTATATGAACACATATACACAAACTTTTTATACTACATTCTTTAATAATCTATTTGTAAGATATACTACATTCTTTGTTTAACATACAACATTCTTGAAGAACATGCAAAAAAAAGTACAACATATATTACATTCTTTAAGAATATGTTTGTAAACAGGCTAAATTGAATACGAGAATATACACAACACTTACAAGAATATACATATACTTTCTATACTACATTTTTTGTTTACAATACAACATTCTTGAAGAATATGAAAAAAAAAGTACAACATATACTACATTCTTCAAGAATATGTTTGTAAACAATGCAAAATGAAATATGAGAATCCTACATCCTTCCTTATTCTTCATCGTTTTATTAGCTTTGTTCATCTTCGACCAGCCACCGCTACCTACAACATTCTTAAATCATCAATCCTCTCTTTTTCAATCTTCATTCTTAAATAATGCTTTGGTTTCAGTCTTTCATTCTTAAAGAATACACTTACCATATATTAGATCTAGTCTTTCATTCTTGAAGAATACAAAAACCTTCGTCATCATCGACCTGCAAATACAACCAACAAATCAATTATTTACTCATTTTCATATCTTCCAAAAAAAGAACCTATAATCGATGACCATATTCTTGGTTTCAGTATTTCATTATTTAAGAATATGAAAACCCATGTTCATCATCTACCAAGAACATAATCAGAAAATCAGAAAAAGGAAGACCTTTGTGGTTGGATAATGGATGATCTAATGACCGACGGATCACCGATAGATCGTGTTTCATTCTTCAATAATCATCTTGTGTGTGTTTCTGATTGTAGCAAACGCATACCCAACATCCAATTTTGCATTCCTCTTTCACTTCTGTGTTTTCTTATTATAAATGGTGGTGTTGGTTGTTTGCAGCTCTGAAGAAGATGATGATGGTGTGTGATTACAAGTGATGGTGTTGATTGTTTGCAGGTTTGGAGAATATGATGGTGGTAGTGGTAGCGTGATGGTGATCATGACATTGTATAGGGTGAAGAAGATGACGGTTGAATTAGGGTTGTGGTTATTTCTATTTCATTAATATAGGCTTTTAATTAGGGTAATCTAATTAATTAATTAATGGAAATTATCATTATATTATAGAAATTGACTAATATGTCCCTAGTTGGTGATTGGTCTAGAATTAGTCCAACAGTCACACAATATTTATAGTTCACATATGATCCTATCTCTCTCTCTCTCTCTCTCCCCCCCCCCCCTCTCTCTTATATATATATATATATATATATATATATATATATATATATATATATATATATATATATATATATATATATATATATATATATATATATATATATATATATATATATATATATATATATATATAGTAACAATCATTTGAGAACTCATATATTCACGAGAACTTTAGAAATCCTAAACTAGAATTGTTTTTCAAATAAAAACGGACTTGCTGCACTAATGTGTTGTTTGTTTTTGAAGACGTAAAAGGTCTGCAATGTACGGATCACATCTATAGAAGAAGATGTGGACTAGACGTCTACAGTCAGCAAGAAAAACACTGTTTGTTTTTAATGTCTGTAGGTTGTGAAAATAAACTGATTTTTTAAAAGTAAAACACATCAGTCAATTCGATCAACCACTCGATATTATTAGAATAAAAACTTGTATGACTTCCTTTTCTTATTTTTCATCTACCACTTAATATTTTTCAATCATTTATTTATCTATTACAATAATACATATAAATCTCTCATCTGAATTATATTTTTATTTTAAATATTCAATTATTTGAAATAGTTTTAAAAGAACTTATACATTAAACAAGATAATTTAAAAAATAAATCGTTCTTATTTGTTTGAAACTAATGTGTGAGGAGACGTTATTTAACAAAGTATATATATATATATATATATATATATATATATATATATATATATATATATATATATATATATATATATATATATATATATATAGGCAAAAGTTCAACAAGGGACTAATATAAACCATGGTACCAAGGGACTAATCTCATCCACACGATTGTACACTTTACAGTGGACGTGCATCTACCGGATTATAAAAAAAACCCACTTCGTTTTTTTTTTTTCGTTTTTTTAGTTTTTAGGGCTTATTTTTTATCGAAAAAAAAATCTGAATATATAGAAATTTATAACTTTTTATCCTCTACAAATAGAGATCCATATTGATTTACAAAAAATGATTTTTTTTTCGAAATTTCCGCTAGTTGAGATTCACATGTGAATCTGAACTGTTATTATGTTCACTTTTGACATTCACAATGGCATATGATATTGTCATCTGAATCTGAATAAATTTTTATGTGAATGTGAATGGAATTAACTTTATGAATCATAGTATATTCATTATAAATGATTAAAATATTGAATTGTTAAAATTTTTCTAACTAAATTAATCATATTCATATTTCGAAGTATATTTAAAATACCATATGATATTGATATGTGAATCTGAATAAATTGTTGTGTGAATGTAAATTATTTATAGTGTGAATCAGAGTAAAATCATTATAAATTGTTAAAATGTTGAAGTAGTAAAAAGTTCTAAGTAAATCCTCAATATTATATGATTTTGATATGTGAAAATGAATAAGTTTTCATGTAAATATGAGTAAATCCACTTGTGAATAAAGTATATTACTTATAAATGGTTATAATATTGAAGTAGCAAAAGTTTTAAAAGTAAAATAATTACTCATGTTCAAATTTTTACACTTCAGATTCAAATTTTCCGCTAGTTGAGATTCACTTGTGAATCTGAACTGTTATTCTGTTATTCACTGTTGGCATTCACAATGACATATAATATTGTCATGTGAATATGAATAGTTTTTTGTGTGAATGTAAATAGAATTAGCTTATGAATCATAGTAAATTCATTATAAATGATTAAAATGTTGAAGTATTAAAAATTTTCTAAGTAAATTAATCAAATTCATATTTCAGAGTATATTTAAAATACCATATGATATTCATATGTGAATTTGAGTAAATTTTTTGTGTGAATGTAAGTAAATTCAATTGTGAATCAGAGTAAATTCATTATAAATTGTTAAAATGTTGAAATAGTAAAAACTTTTAAGTAAATTCTCAATACTATATGATATTGATATGTGAATATGAGTAAATTTTCGTGTAAATATGAGTAAATCCACTTGTGAATCAAGTAAATTACTTATAAATGGTTATAATATTGAAGTAGTAAAAGTTTTAAAAGTAAAATAATTACTAATATTCAAATTTTTACAGTACAGATTCACATTATGAATCTAGACTAGCTGTACTTATGAAAAAAAAATAATTTTTTGTATATCAATATGGATGTCTATTTGTAGAGGACAAAAAATTATGAATTTTGGTATATTCGGTTTTTATTTTTGAAAAAGAATATTGTCGAAAAATTAGAAAAACTAAAAAAATGAAGTGGGTTTTTGTTATAATCCTCTACGAGCTGTACTTATGAAAAAAAAATTATTTTTTGTATATCAATATGGATGTCTATTTGTAGAGGACAAAAAATTATGAATTTTGGTATATTCGGTTTTTATTTTTGAAAAAGAATATTTTCGAAAATTTAAAAAAACTAAAAAAATGAAGTGGGTTTTTTGTTCTAATCCTCTACATGTGCGTCGATATAAAAAATTTACAACCTAATTTTTAGTCGTTGATGATTTTGATTCCGACGATCGAGATTAGTCCCTTGGTACCATGGATAATTTTAGTCCCTTGTTGAACCCAACCATATATATATATATATATATATATATATATATATATATATATATATATATATATATATATATATATATATATATATATATATATATATATATATATATATATATATATATATATATATATATATAGAGAGAGAGAGAGAGAGAGAGAGAGAGAAAGAGAGGAAACTTCTTTTTATAACTACCGTTTTTGTGTGAACTTGAGAAAACCAATTTTGTGACCAAACATTTTCATTCAAAATATCGCCACAAACAACCAAGACATCTCGTTTATACACCGCGACATGAAATTTGCATAAATAAAACCAAGTTCTTTATTGTTATAAACGATTGACACGAGTAACTATATTGACATGGCTCACACATATTGTTTTTGGTCAACTTAACCCTTCAATATTCTTTTGTGTATATCTAATTTTGTTTAACCATATATTTAATACTGTTACAGAATTATGCCAGGAAAATAGTTTTTTACCTAATAAAACAATTAATGGATTTAACGTTTGAATACTTTTTAAACTGGTTGGATTCATATCAGTTTAGCTAAGAGTCTATTTTTAAGTAATGCGTTGAAGATAAAATATAATTTAAATTGACCAGGATTTAGATGGATGAACATAATTTAGTCATTACCATATCTACTACCAATAAACACCCCCATTGTAAATCATGTACATGGAAATGTTTAGTATAAATAGTAAATATTATTTATCAATCTACCATCATTTTCCCTTTTTTTAGTTGGTCAAAACATTTACTAGAAACTAAACCAACCAATTAACCAGAAAATCATCCAACTAGAAATCATCACCCAGTCTCTCTTCTTTATATACATAATTCTTTTTTTCATTTAAAAAAATAAATTATTAGAGTAAAATAAAGATAGGGACTGTTTCAATGGTTAATTTAAATCACAACTATAACAAGTTCTAAAAATTCAATGTTCCAAAAAATTGAAATTTTCAATGTTAACACTGAATTTGGTCACTTAACTTTCTGGTTTATGCTCATTTGGTCACTTAACCCTGTTTAAGTTTTAAATGGTAACCTAATTATTTATTTATTTCTGAAATGGTAACTATGACCGGTTATAACAGGTCATAGTGACCATTTTGGAAATAAACAAAAAATTAGATGACCTTTTAGCACTTAAACAAAGTTAAGTGACCAAATGGGCACAAAACAGAAAATTAAGTGACCAAATTCGACATTAACCCTTTAATTTAGGTTATTTAATTAATTTATCAATAAAGTTTACTATTTTGCCATTATCAAATGATTGGAGCGCATTTGGTCAAACATTCATAAAATAATTATGGTTTATACATGATTCTAAGACTCGTGCACGCACATACACACAAACTCTTTCTCTCTTTCTCTGTCTTTATATAATAATGATATATATATATATATATATATATATATATATATATATATATATATATATATATATATATATATATATATATATATATATATATATATATATATATAAAGGAATATTATCATATTGGTATTTATATAGTTATTCTTTTACAAAATAAATACATATATATATATATATATATATATATATATATATATATATATATATATATATATATATATATATATATATATATATATATATATATATATATATAAAACTTTTATTTTAAGCATTTATAACTTTTCCATCATTATTTAATAAATTAAACATCATATTTTCCTTATTTAAAAGAGTAATACTTCTAAATAATTCATAATTTAGGATATGAATAAAAATCTCATTTACCACCTCTATAAGTAAATCATGCAAAATACTTCTTTTGATTTTATCTATTTGAAAATTATATATTTAAAATAAATAAAATAAAATCAGATATGATTTTTTTTTTTAAAAATGATGAAAAGACATACATATGGTTTATCAACGTTATCATATTGTTGTTGCAAACTTAATTTATTTTTAAAATGAAATATGTATTTTAATCATTTATAATTAATATTACCTTCAAAATCTTTCAATCATTTAGTTTTTTTATGTAATAATTAGAGTTTATCTAATTTCGAGATATCAATCATTTAATTTTTTATGTAATAATTAGAGTTTAACTAAGTTCGACATATTATTAAACATAGAATTTTAAATGTTATGGAGCTTTTTTGAACTGGTTAATCATTTAAGAGTTAACATAAATTCTGAATTAAGAGGTTGTGTTTAAATATATTGAGTCAAAAATTATATTTATTTAAAAGTTGTATAAAATTAAAAAAACATTTAACTTGCAAATGAATGTTTTGATAATAGTCATCTTTAAAACTGAAAATGACCAAATAAATATTTTGCAATTTAGGTAACTATAAACACACACACACACGCACGCGCGCGCAATTTAGGTAACTATATGTCAAGGTTGTAAAAATCGTTTGACGGTAGCTTAGCGGTCGAGTGGGGTTAAGGGATTAATCGGAGAACCTAAACTATAAAGAACTTTATTTAAAAATATATAAATATAACAAAATAGAAAAGTTTGATTCATTTTATTCCGAGATACACATCAAAGATTATATATTTGTTTATTTTTATTCATTAACATTGATTTTTTTCGGTTTTCTTGAGTTATTAGAGAGTATTTGTGTCGTCATTTAAAAAAATAATAAATAATAAATAAAAAATAAAAAATGACCACCAAGAAAGATAAATCGGCCGCCAAGGACCGTCAAGGCCGATATTCAATCGATTTTTGCAGCAAACCGTCAAACTGACCGATTATGCCTAATCGTCATCGGTTGAAGACCACCAAATGATTAATCAGCCGCGAAGGCTGATTTCTGCAACACTGATATATATATATATATATATATATATATATATATATATATATATATATATATATATATATATATATATATATATATATATATATATATATATATATATATATATATGTATATATATATATATATATGTATATATATATATATATATGTATATATATATATATATGTATATATATATATATATATATATATATATATATATATATATATATGTATATATATATATATATATATATATATATATATATATATATATATATATATATATATATATATATATATATATATATATATATATATATATATATATATAAAAGAAGTATCAAATAAGTAGTAAAATTATGGTAAGAATGTAAGACGTTTTTTATTTACTTGGTTTTCTGACGAACCACCAAAATGAATCACTAGATGAATAAAAAATAACATGATTCATAGAAAAAAAATTCCTAAAAAAACATATTGATGAATCATTTTGCAATTTAGGTAACTATAAATATATATATATATATATATATATATATATATATATATATATATATATATATATATATATATATATATATATATATATATATATATATATATATAGACACACAAACACACACACACACATGTTAGATGCATAAATATGCACCATTTAGCACATTTATTTATTATTTTGACATTGTAATTTACCTTAAACCACATGCTTTATGCACGTTTTTGTACAAATGGTCTTATTTTGGAGTAATGTCGTTTTGTGTGTCTAAATGGTACGTCTTGCAGGTATTTTGAGAAGTTGGAAAACCACCCCTAACAGTGAAGGACTCGACTCGAGTCAAGAAAGGCTTGCCCAACTCGAGTCAAGTCAAAGCAACAAAGGCAGTATACTTTGAATAGAGCTTGAGTCGAGTTGATTAAAGGGTACTGGACTCGAGTCGAGTCAACCCAATAAAGGAAATTTACTTTCCTAGGAACTAGACTCGAGTTTAATAAGCCTTGGGCAACTCGTGTTGAGTCCTGGCTGACAGGCCATGTACAGGAATCTGCCAGCAGGTTGTCTTTTTTATCATCGCGCAAGGGTCTTCCTTGATTCTTTAATCTGTCCAGAAGTCACTTCAAGACCATTTAAAACAATAAATAGAGTGTTTGTGTTATGTAATAATCATCCTTGAGTATTCATTCTTTGGGTATCCAATAATCATTCATCCACCCTATCATTTAAATATCCATTTCTATTATTTCTAGCTTTTTAGGTAGTTGTAGATTTTGTATTTATGTTCGTATGGGAACTTTTGCCAACGTGTTTGACTAAAACATCCACCATTCAACCTTTGGTTGTACAGTTTTCTTGTTTTGTTATTTAATCTTGGAATGAACATTTGAAGTTTTTAAAACCGTTTTGGTTTAGTTTTGCAAGTTGGTCACCTATTATCATCTTGGTTTGTTATTAGGATTTAGTCGATCACTAATATTCCAGTTCTTAACAAAGTAATTGTTTTTGGAAATTGTTAGGTCGAACCTATGAATCTGATGTGTCAAAGTGTCTTCACGCTGATTATCAACTCAACGAATCATATGTTGATTATTCTTCAGCGCTAGCGTGAATATTTGTTTTGAGTTTTAGATCCATAATTAGTGATTAGGATCTTATCTTTCTATAGTTTTGTATAAATCCATGATTTGTAGGGATTTTCCTTATACGTAGTTTTGACCTAGTATATGTATATGTATATGTGTGTGTGTGTATATATATATATATATATATATATATATATATATATATATATATGTGTGTGTGTGTGTGTGTATGTATGTATGTATGTATGTATGTATGTGTGTGTTATACTATGGTTTTAATGGGTGTGCATAATTTGTAATTACTCTTTATGAGAAATTCCTAATCAAAACATCTTAATCAGAATTGGTTTCTGATTAAGCTTTGAAATTGTTTGTGTTATTTGCTTGTCGATTGATCTACGATCCAACAACTAGTATCAGAGCAGGTCGTTCGATTATCAAAAAGTTGTAAGGCTTCATCATCAATATCGTCTTCCCCGTCTGTCTCTTCCTCTTCCTCGTCCATCAGCAAGATTCCTTCATTCGATGAAAGGAACTTTACCATGTGGAAGAGCAAGGCGTTGATGGTCTTTGAAACCATGAATTACAATATGCTGAAAGTACTCAAGAATGGTCCCTACATTTCCATGTACCAAGTAACCAAACATGGGGTTCTGTGAGTTGAAAAGAACACCTGAGAATTCTTGGACTAATGAAGACATAACGAAGGTTAATCTTGATGTTCGTGTCATAGCTGCTATTGGAAATACTCTTCCCTACGAGATCTATTATCTAGTGCAAAAATGCTTAACAATGAAAGAGATGCTAAACATGATGACAGTTGCATATGAAGGCACTGGTGAAGTTAAAGAGACCCAAGAGAAGAATCTAAATAGGAAGTATGAACACTTCTTCACCTACTGGAATGAATCAATTACTCAAACTTTTAATTGTTTAATTGTTTAGTTAATGATATGAAAAGATTTAATCTTTTTAAGTATGATACAATTCTTGTTCTTAAGTTTCTCGACTCACTTGATGAAAAATGAGAACATCATGTTGATGTTCTCAAGAATAGTGAGTAGATTAAAGCCATGGATCTACATAGAATGTTCGGGAACTTAAGGAACTATGAAGAGACCAAGACTCGGCATAAGGAGATCATGAAGGATAGCATCAGAGATAAATCGTCAACACTTCTTTCTAAGAAGTATGTTGTCGTCCCTGACAGCGACAACGACAACTTAGATGATGCTGACACTGAAGATTATGAGCTCAAGCAGTTCTTTGAGCTAGCCTCGCATGGTGCTATGGTTGTTAAGAAGTTTAATCAGTTCAAGGACGCCAAGAAGTTTAATCGTCAGAGGAAGTTTCAATCTGGAGGATCAATGTCAAATTTCTTAGTGCAGAGAAAGTTTGACTCTAAAGCTAAAGGTTTAAAAAAGCATGGTATTAAGAAGAAAAATGATGGGAAGTGCTTTAAATATGGAGGCACTAATCACTTTGCTAAGGAGTGTGAATCCAAGAAGGATGATCCAAAGGAAGAGTAAGATGAAGTCAGGTACAAGAGGCTGGTTGCATCCCTAAAGATGTAAAACCTGGGATCAAGGGTTTCTTCTTGATGATGAGTAGAACTGGGTGGATGAAGCTGAGTCGTTTCAGGATGAAGTCGAGGGAAAGGATGTTTTTCTAATGGCCACTACTAAAGAACATTACACTGAAGCATCAAGAAGCAGCACGAGCACTTTTGACGTTGATCTTACTCAAGCTGCCAAGGGTAATGTTCCCCATGATTGGGACTCATCGTCAGTGTGTCAAGTTAACAAGTTTGTCAATTATTCTGTAATGAAAAAGCTACAATGTTTGATTATTTATGTCTTGAACTAAGAAAATCAAACCAAGAGAATCATGATCTAAAGAAAAGAATTAAAATAGTATATGTTAAGATTGACGAAAAAGAAAAATTCATCTCACAACCTAGTATTGATCTTAGAGATTTAACTCGCTCAAATCAATCACTTGTTTGTGAGAAAAACATTGTTGAAAAGGATTCACATAATATTCAAAGAATCATAAAAATTTGGGCACTTCCACACACTAGCATTATCAAAATAATAAATGATCAAATATCACATCAATCAGAAAATATTAGTGGAGGTAAATTTCAAGAAGCAATTGAAATATTTGAACAAATTAACATTGAATCAAGCTTTCCTTCAGCAGATGAGTTAGTTCATGAATATAGATCAAAATTTGTGAACTCTAGTGAATCAAAAGGCAATACGTGATAGACAAACTTTGTGTTACTCACTCTCAAGGGATCACTACTCTTGTTAGTTAGTTAACAATTATTGATCCATCTGTAAAAGGCATAAGTCAAGAGTATGTTAGTTTCAACGTGTAGATTCTAAAAACTTTCCAATCTCAAATGGTGAATTTCATGTTGTTTCTAATATACTTAAAGAACATCCATACAACATCACAAGTAACTCGGACACTAAGTCACATTCAGTGTGTAGTGACTTTGATAACTCATGCTATTCATCATTAGAGTGTTATGACACTGAGTCCTGATTGAACTTCCTCACACTAATAAACACACTTTTATATACATTTCAAACTCTCAAAAAAATATTTTCAAAATGAAAAGTAAGGTTCACCGAAATTTGGAAACCAAAGTCTTGTTAATCAAACAAATCATCCATTCCTGATAAGAAATCCAAATCTAAATCAACAGTTAGAAAGTGTTATAGGTGTGGTGATCCTTTACATGAGGATATAAACTGTTCCTTTGAGGATGGATCAAAAATAAAATATATTATTATCATATGATGTAACAAGTGGATTAAAATAGAAAAATCCTTAAATTGTTTTCGTGCCGAGTGCCATGAAGTTTTTTCTATGAAATCAGAAGTGCATCTCTGAATCAGAAGCAAACAAAGGCATCCAAACCAAACAAAGCATAACCTAACTAATAACTAGGGTTCTGACTGAACAGTTACTAGCTAAGATTCAATGCTCAAAACTAACCTAATTGGCTACTGATTTCAGCAAAGGAAAACAGCTCCAAACAAGGCCAAAATAACACTCAACACAAACCAATAATCAAAATAAAAAACAAACATCCAAAACACCGAAAAACCAAGATTAATTGCAACCGAATGATTTCATTCATAAAACTCAGATCCAAACATAAAAACAGTAACCAAACGATACCAAAACAGAAACCTAAGCTTGGTATCAATGGTTGTCACTCCCAAAGATACCAAAGCTTACAACTATCTAACTAATTAAAAATAAAATCTAAAACATAAAAATACCACTTGAGAACTTGCTGGAACAAAATCTTGGAGTCAAAGAGCTTCAAGGTCGATTTTACACCCGGTCTTTGCTAGGGTTTTCGGCTGGAAATGCCTCTATTTATAGTTGCAAATTTCTCGAGGCCGCGCCGCGCTTTTATAGATTCCGCGGCGCGCGTACTTATCAGATCCCGTTTTTTCGTCATTTGAATGTGTTCCACCGCCTTAAGCCCGCGTTGCGCGTTTCATAGATCCGCGGCGCGCGTACGTATTTCCTTGATTTTTCATTCATTCCAAACTTCTTCATTTTGCCCGCTTTTAGTCCCTGTTTCCATTCTTTTCTTCCAAACAAGTCCTGGCACAAAAAGTGAGAATACCCAGACATAACTGATATAATTTTATCAAGAACAGGGCTCAACAACGCCTAAAATACTTGATATCACTAGGCGTTGTCAAACACCCCACACTTGTGCCTTGCTTGTCTCCAAGCAAGAGAGTTTTTTTTAACAAATTATAATAAAGACTCAAACAATTTTTTGACTGTGTTCAGTTTCAAAGTTTATTGCTCCATGAGTTAGAGTGGAATAGTTTGCGAAAACATAATTGAATTGTTCTTTGGAATTCATAGCTTTCTAGAGAACCCTTGATTACAAATTTTCTGTCCACAATGAAGTGTACTTACTCATTCAGATTCTAAAGGCCATTAAGGAATTGTCCATGACTTTCGATGTTGTCCGTGTAGAGAGCTTTCAGAAATACCATCCCAGACCAGACGATCTTAGGTGGTAAGGTGCATAAGCCCCACCCATTTTAGACCTACCGACTCGAACAACAAAGGCCACTGATTGATAATTCCTTCCTAAATTCCAATCCTAAAACAGCTCAATCTTCTAAACTCGTAAAACTCAACTTATTTGACTAACTAATAGCATGATCACAACTAACCGTATCTCTTGAAAAATACCAATGCTATCACAATCACAAACCATTCGTTTCAAAATTGCAATTTATTAAAAATTTTGAAAAAGTTGCTAAAATTTTGAAAATCGGTCATTTCTGCAAAAATGTCAAAAAAAATTTCTCTTTCGACCGTCTACACCCCACACTTAAAACCGTACAACGTCCCGTTGTACAAAAATTATTTTTCAGCATACGGGAGAAAGAGTTACCCCTGTTGGACGATAGATTTCTTGGTGCTCAGTATCACAGGTATAATTGCGAACAAACGGATCCTTGATTTCGTATGCTGGAGTTGTAGCGCTACAGTAAACACGCCGGTGGTCAAGACAAGTGGAGGGGGCACGGTGACCCCATACTTGTCTGAGACAACTCCTTCTCATTTGGCATATCATGCATGATACAGATAGTGGTGCTATAAGTTTTGTACATATATCCTAAAAAAGTAAAAAGAAAGAAAGAAAAAAGTACATCAATCACCACCACGTGGCCTGGAAGGTCCAGCCTCATGATCATGGGCCCTGGCTGGGAATGGTCGGGGATGCTGGCCCTGAGCTGATGCCATCTGTAGAAGTACCTCCCCGATCCACTCAAGCTGGTCCTCGATCCTGGCAACCCTGGCTGCCAGGTCCTCCTGCTGTGGCTGCGGCTGTGGTGCTGGCTCGGCGGGTGCCTCCCGTCTCGGTCGTCTCCGACTCGGCTGGGCATATGCAGGCTGAGGTGCCTGACGAGGCTCTGTAGGTGCCCGAATGAACTGCCCCGGGCGCTGCTGCTCGATGAGCCGCATCCTCTCCAGAGTGCGCGCCGTAGTGCGAGACGGAGGCAGACAAGTCAAAGAAGCGGCCACGGGGGCAGTGAGGATCCCGTATGAGTGGGCCAGGCGAGTAATGAAATACCTCCGGGCCAGTGGACTGCTGGCAGAAGCTCCCGTCGAGTGGGTGGAGAGGGCGACCGCGAGGGCGAATGGCAGATGGAGGAATCTAGAGGGGTCCAAGAGAACCCAGAAGTAGGTCATGTCGTCTCCTGACACCTTCTCGCCCCCCTCCCGCTGCATAATAGAGGTGGAGACGATACGGTGCATGAGGCGGTGGAGTGGGTCTCGAAGCTGGCTCTCCCTGGAGGTCCCCGCCTCATAAATGACGTTGGACAGTGGTGCCCAAACCGCCATATTGGCATCCCTGTCCGGCTGCCCCTGGATACACGCCCCAAAGAACTGGGTGAAGTGGCGATGCTGGAGGTCCGCTAGAGTGTATAAGCCGACCCTCCTCCCGAACTCGCGGAGGTTGCACTCCCTCTGCTCACCCCCCAAGCGAAATCGAACAATCCTGGATCGCGGGTCTGACGCCCGAGGAGCGAAATGGATAGTAGAAAGGAACTCCAGGAGGAGCTCTGTGTAGACCACGTCCTCCTCAGTGGCCATAATCCTGTCCCAGGCCCGACATGTGAATGACGCGTCCCCATGGGTCCAGGTGCGATGTAGGAATGGCTCGATCGCGCCCTAGAGTCCGGCGTCCCTAAGAATGTCCCTGTCGATGACTGTCGCCTCGAGAACCCGACGACTAGTCAATGAGTCCCTCCGTGAAATATACTCTGCTGAGCTGGCCAGTCCCTCTGGAAACTGGAGGAAAGGGTGATCCAACCTGAACATCTATGACACGATGGGTTGCCTCCCAACAAGCGCTAAGTTTAACGTCTTCAGCCAGACGCGATATTCTTGCTTCAGCTACGGTGGATCGTACGCCTTCTTCCTTCGCTGATTTCCAGTCACCACCGTCCCTTTGTTGACCCACTGCTCCTCAGACTTTCCTAGGTCGAATGGCTTGCCGGTCCTTCTGCTGCTGCCCGGTTGTTGCTTTCTGGTTAATTCGCGTGAATGCTTGTAGGTAGCTTTGAACCTCCAAGCTCGATCCTGAAACGACCAAAAATATATAATATAAATATGTAAACTAAAATGTGAGTAAGTTAAATGTTATATGTAAAAATGTGAGAAATTATGGTTGTAAGGGTAATTTAATCATTTTACCATAAAAGGGGTAAATTGGTCATTCGACCACATGTAGAAATTATTATGAAAATTTATTTATAACTTAGGACTAAAAATGTAAGAACCATAGTTTCATGTGGCCAAACTTAGTGTTAGTGTCAAAAGTCCAATGAATGCAAGTTCAGGGACTAAATTTGTAAATATAGAAAATATAAAAATGAGAAAATATCTCATTAAGGATCATAATTCAGTAGAGAATTCTAGAGATTACGGGAGAAGAATTGATCCTTGTGAAATTCGTGAGATTGAAGCAAGGAATTGGAGAAGTCAACACTTGGAATCAGTAATTCCAAGCTTCTAAGGTAAGAATTCAACAATTTTAGCTTAGTTCTTCAAGTTGTGATTTGGATGATCCGTAAATTCACCTCCTGATTTTGAGGATGAGGTTAAATCAATGGATTTATATACCTTATCTAGCTCAAAACAAAACCAAGAAGTAAATTCCAACCATAAAATTTTGGTAAAATCCATAGAAGTGGGTTTGAGCTCAAGAACCCTAGAAATGGGTTAATGGGACTGAAATTTGTTTCTATGATGGTGTTAAGTCATATAAGTTATAAATGAAGTGAAAAATCAATTCCATTCTTAAAAATTCACCAAATGGGTTTTTGGTGTTAAAATGGGCATTACGGGAATGTTTTAAGCAAAGGAATGGAATTGATAATTCCATGGTTTAAAAGTAAAAGTAAGTTGTTATTTAAGGCCTAGAAATTACCTTAAAATGATTAAGTTATGTATTAAGCACTTAATATGAGAAAATGGGAATTTGTAGCATAAAAATCGGGGAATTCTGGACTGCTGCACAGCAGGCGCGGTGCGCCCCTCACCTGGGCGCGATGCGCCCTGCGCCAGAGTGAAAATGCAGTTTTGGTTCATGGTCTCCTGCCAAGTGATTTCCATTTTTAAGTTTTGGTCCAAAACTTGTCCATTTGACCCCAAATTTTAAACATAGGACTAATATGGTCCAAAACTTCATAAAAAATTATCGGAATTGAAATACGACCCTCCGAGGGTACTGTAGTAAAATACGTATAAAATACAATTTAACTAAAGTTGGTCATTCAAGAGTTATACACTTGTTTTGACCATTGATGGTATAATAAGGACTCTAACATGTTATAGAGTCAATTAAAATATAAATTAATGTATCATATACCATATATAGGTGCAAGCCAAGTAATCGGACACCGAAAGGGTAAAGAACCGAGGGACGTCTAAACGACTTTTCAAGAGTTATAAGGTGAGTACATGTAGCATTTTTATCCATTTTGGGATACATGGCAAGTAAGTAAGTATTTTTAGATTTTTTTTATATTATTTTTATGTGTAAAAATATTTGCAAAAATGGTACACTTTCTAGCTTAAATAGAGAGTTAACTGCTATATTTGAAAGTATGATTCCTGGCAATAGCCTAGATTATATTAGAAACATGTTTGAGTCAAAAGTTTGGCAATTAGCCATTACGTGTGCAAGTAATGTTTTAGTTTTCCCGAAAAGTATTTTATGTTTGACTGGTATTGTGGCTAGCATTGTTAGTAAGGGAACTATGTTCCAACCTACCCGGGTTAGGTAAGGAGTCTACTGGGAAAAACCCCTTCGCGAAGTAGACTGCCTCAGCACTTCTACTGTTAGTATTGATCCGTTATTTCTAGCTGTAGAGACTTGGGGTATCACTTATAGTGATTAACGCCCTAAGTATAAAAATTCCAGCAAGTTTATACAACCAGTCAAAGAAAGTATAAAAGATGTTATTTTTACAAAGTTTGATATAATATGATTTTGAAAAGTAAAAAGGTATAGTATGTTTATACTATGTAGTATGATAATGGTTTATGTTATAAATTTTTAAAAATGGTTGGAAAAGAAATTTAATGGTTGAGTCTAAAACTCATGTAACTCACGAGACATTTTGTCTTACGTATTCTATTTTTATGTCATGTATTCCAGGTTCAGGTACAAAATTGTAAGATAGTTTGGAGCTGTGAAATAAGTCCTAGCGTGCAAGGGAGTGGAGCTGAATACAGCCCCCATGTGTTGGTATTTGATTGAATCCATTTCCCTTAAACTTATGGTTGATTGATATGTAATTGTAACACCCCTTTTGTTGTATTTAAACAAGTACAATGGTTTTGATGAACCGTATTTTTTTGTAAAATATGCTTTTATGTAATATAAATGGTTTGTAAAAATTGGGGCGTTACAAGTTGGTATCAGAGCCATAGTTTAAGCGAATTAGGATTGGATCATTCCACTCCTAGGCTTAGACTAATAAAATTAAAATAGTCAATTAAAGTGAGTTACATAATCTATTATGTCTTAAGGAATTAAGTCATTATTTGTTACTGGAATTATATGAGCATATTTATGAGTTAAAAATAGCAAATTGATACCAGTGAACAGTAGAACCAAGTGGAAACATTGGGAACAACATGTGTAGGTAATTATGGTAATATGGGCCCGTATTATCATAATCACAGGACGCGTATTGAGCCTGGTGTACCCGCGAGGGAATACTGGGAAACTGGTGGAAATGTAGTAAACTAATGTTATGATATATTATGAAATACTAAAGTACTTGAAATTCTTATAGCAAGATGCGAACTAGAAGTGGTCAAGGATCGTATGCGGAAAACCCAAATCCTAATGCAAGGCCTCCTATGCCTCCCCGACCGCCCCAAGCCGTTGATGAGGGCAATTCTAGGGGTGAGGGTAATCCACCTCCATTGAACCTGGAGGCAATCCAGAAATTATTTCATGACTCTCAAGTACAAAACAGACAAGAAATGACTCGTCTTCTGGATGAGCGACTGGGCGAAATATCTAAGTCACAACCCGAAGATAGTGAGAAGAGTGTGGCTCCTGAAGGTACTAACCCAAGACAGACTTCTTCCCAGGGAGATTCTTCCTCCAAATCACAGCCCCAGTTCAAGACTAAAGGAGCGTGACTGAAATGGAACAAGTTCTTCGCATCTGTCGTTGTGACGAGGATATGAAGGTAGGGTTTGCTTCTCAGATGCTAAAGGCGGAAGCTCTTACTTGGTGGAATACTCTCTGCCGAATCAAGGGGAGTGAGTTCGTGGATGCGTTGTCTTGGGAAGAGTTTGTTCAGCGGTTGAAAGGCAAGTTCTGTTTAGCTAGGCATCGGGAGAACTTGGTTAACGAATTCTTTGCTTTTGCGAAGGAAAAACAGACGGTTGACGAATACACTAAAAAGTTCTGTGAGATGCTGCCATTTCTGGAAGATACACTACCGACTGAGGCTGGAAGGATAAACCGGTATGTTAATGGGTTGCCGGGGGACTACTCGTTAGAAGTTGGCAATGCTACTACTCTTGATAAAGCCATTGAATCTGCGGCTAGGGTTGAGAGTATGATAGAGAAAAAGGCCAAGGAACGACAAGCTTTTGCGGAAAAGCGAAAGTCTTCAGGAATCTCTAGAGCAAACAAGAAAAGTCGTTTTTCACCGGGGTTTTCTAAGCAAAGTGAGGTTAAAGAGTGTAAGAAGTGTGGAAAAAGGCACATTGGGGAATGCAAGAAGGGCACTAGTGGGTGCTATAAATGTGGTCTTCCGGGCCACCAAGCCAAGGATTGCAAAGTGAAAGATATTAGCGAAGTGGAATGTTTCAATTGCCATGAAAAGGGTCATTACAGTAACAGTTGTCCCAAGAAGAAGAATGAGACATTAGTTTCCACTGCAAGTAATAAGAAGACAGAGCCAGCAAAGACGAAGGGGAGAGCGTTTCAGATGACCCTTGAAGAGGCCAGAGAAGATCAGGATGTGGTGGCAGGTACACTCATTGTAAACTCACAACCTGCTTATGTTCTTTTTGATTCTGGAGCACATTTCTCTTTTGTAACCCATGAATTTAGTAAGCGTCTGAACACACCAATGAAACCATTAGATGATACCTGTGTAATAGAAGTCGCGAATGGAGAACTAGTTACGGTACGTCATGTGTATGAGGAATGTCCGGTTGAGATTAATGGGCAAATCTTAAAGGCAGACTTGCTACCCATCGGGATTAAAGGATTCGATATTGTGATTGGGATGGATTGGCTCGGAGCTCATAATGCTAAAATTCTTTATGGGAAACGGATAGTATCGATCAAAATGCCTGATGGTAGTAAAGTTTATATATACGGGGAACGTCGGAAGAACATGCAAAGTCTCATTACTGCTATTAAGGCCCGTAAATGCATCCATAAAGGGTGTGAATCATTTATCGCTTATGTGATGAATGGGAAGAAAGAGAAGCAGAAGATGGAAGATATAAAAGTGGTCAATGAATTCCCTGAAGTTTTTCCTGATGACTTACCTGGGTTACCACCCATTAGGCAAGTTGAATTTCGTATTGATCTGGTCCCTAGAGCAAGTCCCATTGCTCGGGCACCGTACCGTCTTGCTCCTACAGAGATGAGAGAACTCATGTCTCAGTTGCAAGAACTTCTTGACAAGGGGTTTATCCGTCCCAACTCTTCTCCTTGGGGAGCGCCAGTGTTATTTGTCAAGAAGAATGATGGTACTATGCGTATGTGTATAGATTATCGTGAGCTCAATAAGGTGACCATCAAGAATCGATACCCTTTGCCACGAATTGATGATTTATTCGATCAGTTGCAGGGAGCTAGTTATTTCTCTAAAATTGATCTTCGTTCTGGATATCATCAAGTACGGGTGAAGTATGAAGATGTATGTAAGACTGCATTTCGAACTCGATATGGTCACTATGAATTTTTAGTGATGCCATTCGGTCTCACTAATGCCCCAACTGTGTTTATGGACCTCATGAATAGGGTCTGTAAACCTTTTCTTGACAGATTTGTCATCATTTTTATCGATGATATTTTAGTCTATTCAAAAAGTGAAGTGGAGCATGAAATGCACCTACGTGAAGTGTTGCGTACCTTGAAGAATGAACAGTTATACGCGAAGTTGTCAAAGTGTGACTTTTGGTTGCGGGAAGTTCAATTTCTGGGTCATGTTGTTTCAGCTGAAGGTATTAAAGTGGACCCAGCAAAAATAGAAGCGGTAATGAAATGGGAGCCACCGAAGACACCTACTGAAGTTAGGAGTTTTCTTGGGTTAGCCGGTTATTACCGACGGTTTATCCAAGATTTTTCTAAAATAGCAGTGCCACTGACTCAGTTAACTCGGAAAGAAGTGAAGTTTGTCTGGGGAGAAAAACATCAAGAAGCCTTTGAGATATTGAAGAAGAAGCTGTGTGAAGCTCCAGTATTATCTTTACCAGAAGGCATAGAAGAGTTTGTAGTATACAGTGATGCGTCTAATAAGGGTCTCGGTTGTGTACTTATGCAACGGGGCAAAGTTATTGCCTATGCCTCTAGACAGCTAAAAGATGCAGAGACACGTTATACTACTCATGATCTGGAACTGGCTGCGATTGTGTTCGCATTGAAGATATGGAGACACTATCTGTATGGGACGAAATGCAAGATATATACAGATCATAAAAGTCTACAATATCTTTTCACTCAGAAGGAATGAAATCTAAGACAGACACGGTGGATTGAGTTGGTGAATGATTATGATTGCGAAATAATATATCATGAAGGGAAGGCTAACGTAGTAGCCGATGCCCTAAGCCGAAAGGTTCGTGAAAAAGTTGTAAAAGGGAGATCCATGAGAATTGAAGTAGTCTCAACTTTAATTCAGAAGATTAAAGAAGCTCAAGAAAGTGCCTTAACCGAAGAAAACATAAAGAAAGAAAAACTTGGAAAGAAGGTGATGTTTGAAGTAAATACACAAGGATTGCGTACTTTTAAAGGACGTATTTGGGTTCCCAAATATGGAGCAACCAGAAAGATAGTCTTGGATGATTCCCACAAATCCAAGTATTCTATACATCCTGGAAGTACCAAAACATATCAAGATTTGAAGCAGCATTACTGGTGGCCAGGAATGAAAAAGAGAATAGCAAAGTACATATCCCACTGTGAGACCTGTGCACAAGTAAAAGCAGAACATCAGGTGCCGTATGGTAATGCACAGTCGTTGCAGATACCAGCAGGGAAGTGGGAAGAAGTGACCATGGATTTTGTTATGGGACTGCCAAGAACGCGAAGGGGACACGATAGTATATGGGTCATTGTTGATAGATTGACCAAAAGTGCCCTATTTCTCGCGTATAAAGAAACTGCACCAATTGGAGCACTAGCTCAGCTGTACATTGATAAAGTGATCAGACTTCATGGAGCACCATTGTCCATAGTTTTTGACAGAGATCCTCGATTCACGTCCGACTTTTGGGATGCTCTACAAGAAAGAATGGGAACTCGAATCAAGATGAGTACAGCTTATCATCCTCAGACAGATGGACAAAGTGAACGTACTATCCAGACATTAGAAGATATGTTGAGATCATGTGCCATTGATTTTGGAGGTAATTGGGATGAGCATTTACCATTGGTAGAATTCTCGTATAACAATAGTTATCACTCAAGTATCAAGATGCCTCCTTTTGAAGCGTTATACGGTCGAAAGTGTAGAACACCAGTGTATTGGTTAGAAGCTGGTGAAACAAAACTCACTGGGCCAGAAATTGTAAGAATGACGAGTGAAAAGATTGGTGTGATACAAGCCAATATGAAAGCTGCGCAAGATCGCCAAAGAAGCTACTCAAATTTGAAGAAAAGACCCTATGATTTAAAAGAAGGCGATTTGGTGATGATAAAAGTATCACCTTGGAAGGGGGTGATAACATTTGGCAAGAGAGGGAAGTTGAGTCCAAGATATATTGGACCCTTCAAAATTCTGAAAAGAATTGGATTACAAGCGTTTAAACTAGAGTTACCACCAGAACTCAGAGGAATACATGATACATTTCATGTATGTTATCTTAAGAAGTACTTTGGAAAGAAGCAACTATGCAGTTATCTCGGCCATAAACCTTATAGCGGTCACCTAGCGAGATTTGATTTAGCGTTTATCGCGGTGGTATAGCGGTGGTATAGCGGGGGTTTTTTTTGTTACTTTTAGACTATTAATACTACGTAGAATTAATATCACAAAAAGTTGCATAAAAATGTCACATAAAACATAGATAGTATTCTAATATGAAAAGATAGTATTCTAATATGAAAAGTGTCAACGTGTCAAACATAAATCTAATCGCAATCCAAGGGTTCGGCATCCGAGTCAACATCGTTTAATGCATTCACATATTCCGAAAAGTAAATCTCGGCAAATCTCGGCAAATCTCGGACATTATCTCGGCAAATCTCGGCAAATCTCGGCGAGATTACTGAGCGAGATTTTGATTTTTATCTCGGCCTAAGCCCGAGAAACGCTATCTCGGCGCTATCTCGGCGCTATCTCCCGAGATTGACTGCATAGAGAAGGAATTAACCATTCCTTTAGAAGAAGTAAGGGTGGAAACACCCAACAGATTAGTGGAAGAACCTGAAGCGATGTTAGAGGTGAAAACCAAGAAGTTAAGGAACAGAGAAATTGACCTAGTCTTGGTCAAATGGAAGCATTCACTGGGCACAGACTTGACTTGGGAAACTTTGGAAAGCATGAAGAAAAGATACCCTAATTTTACAGATTATGAAGCGATTCCGAGGACGGAATCCTAATTAGGGGGAGGTAGTTGAAACGACCAAAAATATATAATATAAATATGTAAACTAAAATGTGAGTAATTTAAATGTTATATGTAAAAATGTGAGAAATTATGGTTGTAAGGGTAATTTAATCATTTTACCATAAAAGGGGTAAATTGGTCATTTGACCACATGTAGAAATTATTATGAAAGTTTATTTATAACTTAGGACTAAAAATGTAAGAACCATAGTTTCATGTGGCCAAACTTAGTGTTAGTGTCAAAAGTCCAATGAATGCAAGTTCAGGGACTAAATTTGTAAATATGGAAAATATAAAAATGAGAAAATATCTCATTAAGGATCATAATTCAGTAGAGAATTCTAGAGATTACGGGAGAAGAACTGATCCTTGTGAAATTCGTGAGATTGAAGCAAGGAATTGGAGAAGTCAACACTTGGAATTAGTAATTCCAAGCTTCTAAGGTAAGAATTCAACAATTTTAGCTTAGTTCTTCAAGTTGTGATTTGGATGATCCGTAAATTCACCTCCTGATTTTGAGGATGAGGTTAAATCAATTGATTTATATACCTTATCTAGCTCAAAACAAAACCAAGAAGTAAATTCCAACCATAAAATTTTGGTAAAATCCATAGAAGTGGGTTTGAGCTCAAGAACCCTAGAAATGGGTTAATGGGACTGAAATTTGTTTCAATGATGGTGTTAAGTCATATAAGTTATAAATGAAGTGAAAAATCAATTCCATTCTTAAAAATTCACCAAATGGGTTTTTGGTGTTAAAATGGGCATTACGGGAATGTTTTAAGCAAAGGAATGGAATTGATGATTCCATGGTTTAAAACTAAAAGTAAGTTGTTATTTAAGGCCTAGAAATTACCTTAAAATGATTAAGTTATGTATTAAGCACTTAATATGAGAAAATGGGAATTTGTAGCATAAAAATCGGGGAATTCTGGACTGCTGCACAGCAGGCGCGGTGCGCCCCTCACCTGGGCGCGATGCGCCCTGCGCCAGAGTGAAAATGCAGTTTTGGTTCATGGTCTCCTGCCAAGTGATTTCCATTTTTAAGTTTTGGTCCAAAACTTGTCCATTTGACCCCAAATTTTAAACATAGGACTAATATGGTCCAAAACTTCATAAAAATTATCGGAATTGAAATACAACCCTCCGAGGGTACTGTAGTAAAATACGTATAAAATACAATTTAACTAAAGTTGGTCATTCAAGAGTTATACACTTGTTTTGACCATTGATGGTATAATGAGGACTCTAACATGTTATAGAGTCAATTAAAATGTAAATTAATGTATCATATACCATATATAGGTGCAAGCCAAGTAATTGGACACCGAAAGGGTAAAGAACCGAGGGACGTCTAAACGACTTTTCAAGAGTTATAAGGTGAGTACATGTAGCATTTTTATCCATTTTGGGATACATGGCAAGTAAGTAAGTATTTTCAGATTTTTTTTATATTATTTTTATGTGTAAAAATATTTGCAAAAATGGTACACTTTCTAGCTTAAATAGAGAGTTAACTGCTATATTTGAAAGTATGATTCTTGGCAATAGCCTAGATTATATTAGAAACATGTTTGAGTCAAAAGTTTGGCAATTAGCCATTACGTGTGCAATTAATGTTTTAGTTTTCCCGAAAACTATTTTATGTTTGACTGGTATTGTGGCTAGCATTGTTAGTAAGGGAACTATGTTCCAACCTACCCGGGTTAAGTAAGGAGTCTACTGGGGAAAACCCCTTCGCGAAGTAGACTGCCTCAGCACTTCTACTGTTAGTATTGATCCGTTATTTCTAGCTGTAGAGACTTGGGGTATCACTTATAGTGATTAACGCCCTAAGTATAAAAATTCCAGCAAGTTTATAAAACCAGTCAAAGAAAGTATAAAAGATGTTATTTTTACAAAGTTTGATATAATATGATTTTGAAAAGTAAAAAGGTATAGTATGTTTATACTATGTAGTATGATAATGGTTTATGTTATAAATTTTTAAAAATGGTTGGAAAAGAAATTTAATGGTTGAGTCTAAAACTCATGTAACTCACGAGACATTTTGTCTTACGTATTCTATTTTTATGCCATGTATTCCAGGTTCAGGTACAAAATTGTAAGATAGTTTGGAGCTGTGAAATAAGTCCTAGCGTGCAAAGGAGTGGAGCTGAATACAGCCCCCATGTGTTGGTATTTGATTGAAGCAATTTCCCTTAAACTTATGGTTGATTGATATGTAATTGTAACACCCCTTTTGTTGTATTTAAACAAGTACAATGGTTTTGATGAACCGTATTTTTTTGTAAAATATGCTTTTATGTAATATAAATGGTTTGTAAAAATTGGGGCGTTACAGATCCTTCCTTCTATATCTCTCCAAAATCACTGGCTTGACATGAAGCGCGCCTAGTGCTGCTCCCAGTAGTTGTTTTGTAGATTTCATTTTGCCAGTGTACCACGTGCCATCTTCAGTTTGCAATTTTGGCTTGCAATGCCAGTAAAGATTTTCCAATCGACTAGGATTGAAAGGCAACATATCAGGATGCTTCCATATGTCCTCATCGATGGTATTTATCACATCTAATTTTCCATTCATGAATGGATCATGAGTGGTGATAAAATCATGTTTTTTATTATTTTCAAAAATTAACTCGTCAGCATCAACTTCTTGATCCTCGTCCAACAGGTGGATCGGAACCAAGAGTGAGTGGCTTATTTGATATGATGGTGGTACAAAGTCACCCATCATCGGATCCTTACTTTCAAATTTCTCAAAATTTTCAAAAATTACTGGGTCGGGGGTAATATTGTCATCTACACCCCTTCCTCAAAAACATCAACAATTTTAACAAATTCGGGAGTTGTTGGGCTGGGATCTGTACTGTCACTTACAGTCCCCTCCACAACATCCTCATCAACCAAATTGTCTGATGATGGTACAGATTCACTCATCACCAGCTCAACATTATCAACATTCTCAAAACCCTCAAAAACATCAAAAGCTGTTGAGCCAGAGGTAGCATTGTCACCTACAATCTCTTCCTCAACAACCGTTTCGACCATCTCAATGGTTTCTTGATTTTCCCAAGGTGTATGCCCTTCCATCACATATTCAGGTGATGCAAGCTCACACACATTATCATTGGTATAAAAATTACTCACCTCCGGTTCTGGCGAAGGTGGTGAACATTGCCAACTTTCCTCTATCTTATCTAAAGAAGCTTGCAATTTTTCAAGAGCTTCAGCCTGATCCTTATGCTCTTGGTGATTGTTATACAAGAGTACCCAAAGTTGGGCCCAAATTGCAGAATTCTCAGGCTGAGATGACTCATCGGTCCGCCATCCATTGTCATCAGATGATCCATTATAGCAATCATCTTCGTAATAGGTTTCGGCCGGATTTTCATAATACTCAAAATACTGATCCGGGTACATGTAATCACCCATTATAAGGATGTACACATACCAAAAATCAGCAAACTAAAATTAAATATCAAAAAAAAATCAGAGACTAAGTCCTACAGATCACCTAATCTAAGCGCACAACTCCCCGGCAACGGCGCCAAAATTTGACACGCCTAGGTCGTCGTGCGGTCAAAAATAAAGAAAACCTAACACACACACTAGTACAGTGGTAGTCAGGGTCGATCCACAGGAGCTTCGTGGTTAGACGATGACAGATTACCAACTAGTAGTGTCACGCTACAGTCGGAGGACCTGATTTCTAATTCTCAACTACTCCAAAAACAATCACCAACTAAGGTCAAGCTAAGCCTAGGCTAACTCAACTCAAACTAACCTAGTCACTTTCTGAAATCAGAAGTGCATCTCTGAATCAGAAGCAAACAAAGGCATCCAAACCAAACAAAGCATAACCTAACTAATAACTAGGGTTCTGACTGAACACTTACTAGCTAAGATTCAATGCTCAAAACTAACCTAATTGGCTACTGATTTCAGCAAAGGAAAACAGCTCCAAACAAGGCCAAAATAACACTCAACAAAAACCAATAATCAAAATCGAAAACAAACATCCAAAACACCGAAAAACCAAGATTAATTGCAACCGAATGATTTCATTCATAAAACTCAGATCCAAACATAAAAACAGTAACCAAACGATACCAAAACAGAAACCTAAGCTTGGTATCAATGGTTGTCACTCCCAAAGATACAAACCAAAGCTTACAACTATCTAACTAATTAAAAATAAAATCCAAAACATAAAAATATCACTTGAGAACTTGCTGGAACGAAATCTTGGAGTCAAATAGCTTCAAGGTCGATTATACACCCGGTCTTTGCTAGGATTTTCGGATGGAAATGCCTCTATTTATAGTTGCAAATTTCTCGAGGCCGCGCCGCGCTTTTATAGATTCCGCGGTGCGCGTACTTATCAGATCCCGTTTTTTCGTCATTTGAATGTGTTCCACCGCCTTAAGCCCGCGTTGCGCGTTTCATAGATCTGTGGCGCGCGTACGTATTTCCTTGATTTTTCATTTTTTCCAAACTTCTTCATTTTGCCCGCTTTTAGTCCCTGTTTCCATTCTTTTCTTCCAAACAAGTCCTGGCACAAAAAGTGAGAATACCCAGACATATCTGATATAATTTTATCAAGAACAGGGCTCAACAACGCCTAAAATACTTGATATCACTAGGCGTTGTCAGGTATGAAGCATAGTTTCATTGCTATCATCCAACTTTGTGACGTTGGTTATGAAGTTCACTTCAACAAAAGGAAAGGAAACATTATAGAGGTCAATAAAAATCATGTCCTTACAGCAAAAAGATGTGATGCCATCTACATTCTAGATATGTTTTCTGCTGATAACTCCCTAAAAAGATGTTTATTCTCTCGTGCTCAATCTCATCTCAATTGGTTGTGGCACAAACGCTTATCGCACCTTAATTTCAAAAATATTTCAAATATTTCTAATGATCAGCTGGTAAGAGGAATTCCAAGAATGAGATTTGTCAAAGAAAAAATTTGTACGACATGTGAAAAAAGAATACAGACAAAGTCCATATTCGAGTCTAAGAAATTTTCCTCAATTATGAATCCATTCAGCCTTCTTCATATGGATTTGTTTGGTCCTGTTCAAGTCTCATCACTCGCTGGAAATAAATACCCAGTGGTGATAGTTGATGAGTTCTCATGTTTTGCCTGGTTTATGTTTTTGAGACACAAGAATGATGCTATTGTAGAAATTCTCTTTAATCAAATAATCTGAAGTTCTTTATGATCACAAAGTAAAGCAGTTAAGAAGTGATCATGGCACTGAGTTTAGAAATCACACGCTGGAGTCCTTCTGTGATGAAAAAGTTATTTTCAAAACTTTTTAGCAGCTCAAACCCCTAAGAAAAATGGTGTCATTGAAAGAAGAAACTGAACACTCATTGAAGTTAGGCAAACAATGGTGGTTGACGCTGGTCTCTCTCTCATTTTGGGCTGAAGTTGTAAACATTGCATGCTACAATCAGACTCAATCCATCATGGTAAAGCGCCATGGGAAAACATCGTATTAATTGCTTAAAGGAAGCTGGTATGATATTTCTTACTTTTACGTTTTTGGACGTGCTTGTACTATTCTTAAACAAGGAGATGAGCAATCAAAGTTTGAAACTAAAGTTGATGATGGTGTCTTCTTGGGTTACTTATCCATCTCCAAAGCATACAGGGTGTACAATCTAAGGAAAAAGAAAGTGATGGAATCCATTCATGTCAAGTTTGATGAATAATCCTATCCAGTTCACACTGAGAATCACCCATCCTCTATTTTAGATGAACTCCTCTCTACTCATTCATTTGAGTGTTCAGCAGATGATATTCCTCGCCTTATTATCTCCAATGTTTCTTTCGCTTAAACAATCACTGACACTGATCCGACTTCATTAGCTGATGCTAACACTGACTTTACTGACTCTTCCACCAATCCTGTAACTCTTATTACTGAAGACGCTCCCACTGATGTTGTTTACCATGTGTATCCAAACTCTAGTTTTCGAGACATGAAAGATCGTCCTATCTCTCAAGTCATTGGAGAAGTCTCCTCTGGAGTTTATACTCGTCGTCAAATCTTGAGTAATTATTGCATGTATGTTAACTTTATCTCGCTCAAAGTAAATTGATGAAGCTTTAAAGGATATAGACTAGATTAAAGCTATGCAAGATGTGTTGCATGAGTTTAAAAGGTACAAAGGTTGGACTATTGTCCCTTGTCCAAAGGGAAAGACTATTGGTGGTACAGGATAGGTGTATTAAAATAAGATGGATGAAGATGGGGTGACTATTAGAAACAAAGCTAGGCTTGTTGCTCAGGGATTTACTCAGTTGGCGGGATTGGACTATGATGAGACTTTTGCTCCGATAGCTCGATTAGAGGCAATCTGGTTATTCTTGGCTTATGCTTCCTTCATGAATTTTAAAGTATATCAGATGGATGTGAAGACTGGCTTTCTGCATGAAGATCTCACACAAGAAGTGTTTCTTAAACAACCCCTGGTTTCGCAGATGGAGATTTTCCTGATCATGTCTACAGACTTGACAAAGCTATTTATGAGGTAGCAGATGCTCTTAGCCGGAAAGCTGAACTAGCAGCTTTAAAATACCTTTCCCACGTCTCCTACCTTCGTACTGCCTTTAACTTTAAGTCGAACTCCCCTTACTGCTGTCCCTATTGGCATGTCTCCATTCGTTTGCCGGATTATACGTTGGCAGCCTATCGCCTGTAAAATGGTTATAAAAAGGGACAATTGATAACTCATTGTTCATCAAACAGTCAGGGAGTGATATTATTCTAGCTCAAGTTTATGTTGATAATATATATTTTTGCTCTACCAATGAGATACTGAGTGAGGAGTTTGGTGTTGTGATGTCCAAGAAATTCAAAATAAGCATGATGGGTGAACTTTCCTTCTTACAACAAGTTGTCCTAATATCATGTTTGCCACCAGCATGTGTGCTCAATTTCAAGCTCATTCAAGGGAATCTCATGTTGCTGAGGATCTTCGGCTATCTAAAGCATACTCCTAACCTTGGATTGTGGTATCCCATATATTCAAAATTTGATTTGGTTGGATACACTGATTCTGACTTTACATGGTGCACTCTAGATAGGAAAAGTACATCAGGAGGATGCTAGCTCTTAGGGAGTTGACTTATAAGTTGGTCCAATAAGAAACAATCATCAGTGGCATGCTCAATTATTGAAGCTGAATATGTTTCTGCTAGGAGGTGCTGACTTATCAGCTGGTCCAATAAGAAACAATCATCAGTGGCATGCTCAACTATTGAAGTTGAATATGTTTTCGATGGGAGGTGCTGCACTCAGATTCTTTGGATTTAAAACCAAATAATGAAACGAGATGTAAAGTTGACATAAATTTAACTAAAATAGAAAAGCGTACCATCTGAGCGATCAACGTTAATCCGCATCAAGACCTAGATGTCGGATTGAATGAGAAAATGAGGGTTCACATTATTAATATGTGGTCTACTACTGAACTTTATAGAGTTGAATAGGTTGTAGAAATTAGATAACAATTTATATAAAAATTAAATATTAATATTTCAATTTATTTAGATTTATAAAGTAGTGCGGATTATGAATGCGATTGGTTGGATTATACAATTGATAGAAAAATTATGAGTTATGTTAGTATTATGATTCAAAATTTAAAAGATATTACTAGTTTGGACAAAAAATATTAAATTTATTGTTATTTACCGAATTTATGATAATTTATCGTAAATAAAACAAATTAAAAAACACATTCTTATTTTTATGAAATTTTACTTTGCCAAATTATTTTACAAATTCTAGTGACTTTTAGTTATAACAAAGAAAGGCGAATGAAAAAAACTTTAACTTCAGAAAAGTGTAGAGCGCTTTTGTAAAAGATGTGTCATATGGACCTATAGAATCAATTTATTAGTCCCGTTCCTCAGGGCCTCAGGGGACGTCAAGACCAATAAAACTATATCATAATGACAACTCAATTTTGGAAGCATGTATATGAATTCACCGAATCGTTTGGAAGCATGTATAATAATTATGATGATTATTTTTTATTATTAATAAAAAATTAAAATTCACCGAATCGTTTGGAAGCATGTATAATAATTATGATGATTATTTTTTTTTGGAACCAGCGAATAGATATGGTTTCATCTGAGGGTAATCAGTCCCGCAATCCAGGGCGGTTGGCGATTACCTAAGGCGCAAATGTCTTTCCCCTCCACCTAATTCGCCTTTCCAGAAAAATCCCCCATATGAGGTTAGTCGGAGTCGAACTCCAGACCTCCCACCACATGAGTATATAACTCGGATGCATCCACCCAGCTAAGCTGGGCTTCACTTGCAATTATGATGATTATTGTTTATTATTAATAAAAAATTAAAAGAAATTTGACTAATACTCATTAATCTTTTTTAAGGTTTGGATTAAAAATTATTTGATTTTCAAGAGTAGCTAGCTTTTTTCGTAAGCATTACTTGCAAAATAGGCACAAGGTATGTGAAATGACCAAAATATATTGTTTTGGCCATTCTGCAGCTCATGTATACGAAGTAAATGTGACCCGGATAATTTAGAATATAATCTTTTTCGAACTTAATTTTAAAAACCGGTTTCAGCTTAAATTTCATTTCTTAAAGTTTGTGATTCTAAATTATCATTCTTTTATAGTTATTTACAATATTTCAGTAATCATTTCGCAGTGTCGTATTTTTCAAACTAAGATATAGTGCAATTTGGGCGACCATTTCTTAGTGTATATGGACATTTTCAAGATTGGCCATCCTTTATCGTACAAAATGGTCATATCGTAAACTGAAAAATGGACATTTCATAGACCCTAACCGTGAAATGTTCATATTTCTCACAAGAAAAGTTCATTTTGTTGATCACATCTGGGAAATGACCATTTTGTAGACCCCCTCTCAAAATTGGCATATTTTCTCAGTGGACACATTTTACTTGTACATGGTCATTACTCTTGTATGTTCCATAGGCAACTGGAAAGATTAGGTTGTTCCTATCCATGGAAACTACAGATAACTTGGTGCCCTTAAATTCACCATTTAGGTGTGCACCTTCTATTATGAGGGTTTTCTTACAGTATTTATGAAACATACATAACTACAATATGTTGGAAAGAAATTTAAAAATATTGATGTGGAAATATACTACATCCATATATGAAAATTGTAAAAAATAAAGTGTACCATGAAACCAATTAAGAGGAAAAGGAACTCAAACTGGTTTTCTGTAACGTCCCAATTTTCAATCAATTTTTTTCTTTTTTAAACTCGATTATAACCATTAAATCATGATAACATTATAAACATTCAGCTAATATTTAAGATAAAACGGTGTATCCCGAAACCTATAATGTTTAAAACCAATACAAATCTATATTTATCAAAGAAATACTTGAAAATGATTGCGTCAGATGCGATACAGTTACGCCGCACCCTTGCTTCTATTGAAGAAGTACATGGAAACATTTAAAGTGAGAGGGCAAGCATAAAGCTTAGTGAGTTCCCCAAAATACCACACGATCTGTCACATAATACACATCATATATCGGACTTCGGTCTTATTCCGAAAAGTAGGGCTCACAGGCTGTTGTCGTTCTGCCAATATCTAGGGACTCTCTAGTCATATCCCAATCCGCCCGGCTTGCAGACTGTTCCCATACTGCCAACATCTATGGACTCTCGAATCATATCCTGATCCGTCAGGCTCGCGGGCTATTTCCCGTTTCGCCGACCTAACTGTCATAAAAACACATTCTACCTCCAACTATCAGTAAGTAAGACTACATTAGTCTAAGCATACAACTCACCCTAACGGTCCTAAGGTTACCTATGCATGAAACATCGCGCATGGTATAATGAGAAGACTCACCTAAATCGTTGATTGAGAATACACACCCATCCATCCTCAATGGTCAACCTACACGAACCTTCTGAACCAACATAATACATACTTTAATGATCTGAACCACTTAAAACTAATCCTTATAGTCAAATCCTTAATTCATCCAAGTTTGACCAAAAGTCAACAGGTCAAAGTCAACGCTTAGCTATGGGGTGCATTCCAGAAACTGGACTCGCCAAGGATACCAAGGCTATCTTCAGACTTTAACGACGCTATCCCCGAAGTTTCCAACTTCCTTGTTAAGCACTTAATTTGTTAAGACAAATGCTACAAACTTCATGAATTCATTCATTTAATCAATTAATTCATAAAAATGGTGACTTTATGGTCATGCATGTCCAATGCATGCCAAATTCTAAACCTAGGTCACAAAGGGACTTGGATCCTTCACAAAAAGCTAGAATGATCAAGAGCTCACCATTTCTCTGATCTAAAAGCTCAAGAGGGACAAAACAGGGGACTAAGTTGTTTAGATTTTCCCCTACTCTAAGAACAACATAAAAAATGCCATAAACACCAACATTCAACACAAATTAGAAGAGAAAACTTTTTCATGAAAGAAACTAGAACATCATATACTTTTAGCTGGTTCTTGGCTGATGATGCCTCTCTTGCTCCACTTCTCAACTCCTTCTTCCTTAAGTAACCTTCTTTAACAAGATTCTAAGCCAAAAATAACAACAATGGACTAGAACTTCGTGCATAGAGGTTTTCAAGGTTCATGGAGGTTGTAAAATAATCTTCTTAGGATTTAGTGTACTTAAATAGGGCCCAAGGCCCGAGATTCTAGGGTTTTGCATTGTGGCACATAACGTCGCTATCTATAGCCTATAGCGTCTCTATGCTCCAACTCCTACGAACCACTTTTAGTCTATCTTAGCATCGCTATATATCATATGATAGCGTTGCTATGTCCAATTCTTCATTATCCTTTGCTCCCTAACCCCAATTTCGTCGTTCAGGAATCGAATCTTAGATTTTCATTGTCTGTTTAAATGGATGTCACGTCGCCAAAAATATGCTTCTCTCAATTGTAAAAGTACGTAAGGACTGGAAATTTTTTTTTGGTACCCTTACAAAGTTCAAGAGCAAGGTTTAGCCTACCAAGATGGTTTGTATGAAATATTAATCTTGTACTTTGAACGGAAATTCTGAATGATGTCACTTCCTTGGTAGATTTTGTTATGATTACTACCCATAACCTTAGAAACTAAATGACCCAACACCTTTTTTGGCTTGGTGATGGTTTAAGATCATTCATGTTGAAGATAAAGTATGTATGTCAACAGATTTCCAAACCTGAAATATGTTAGTTGACTTAATCAACAGAACAATATAAGCCGAATATATTTTTCTGATAACATACTTCCTCAAACCTTTCCATTGTAGATTTGGAAAAATTACACTAAAATACCGCATGAATAGTTTTCACTCCAAGAGCTAGTTAAAAAGATTATTTTATTTTGAGGTTTGTAGGCTATTTATCCTTCTTTTTGGTTTTTGATGTGTGATGAAATTAGTGTATAAATCAGGTCTGAACATGTTAGTGTAGGAGGCATACACAAAATGGTGTATTTGTGTACTGATTTTTAAATTCATTATTCAACCAAGGGAACCCATTTCCTTACTACTTAACCCTAAAACACAAGCAAGAAAGAAATGAGAGAGGAAAGATGGAGATGTGACGTAGGGTGAGGACTTTGGAGCAGAGGGGTGGTGCAATCAAGGAGAGGAAGAAGACCAAGTAGGAAATAAAAAGGAGCTATGTTGTGCATTCAAGAAGAAACCTTATTTCTAGATCCAATCTCATTTTCTTGGACCCCTCTATATGTTTGGATGATCCATGAAGATTGAACCATTGGATTGTCTTGATTTGTGGACTGAAGCTTTGTGAAATGAAAATAAAGGTTCTGAACATAATGTTTTGCAATATGAGTTCTAGAGGTGTAGTTTCATTTTCTTAAACAGAACCAAATGTTTGAAAGGTATACGACCTAGTTTTTGTATCTCATGACCCTTTTTGGTTCTTATTACATTAAGAGTCTTTTTTTTCTAAGTCTTAATTGCTTGAATATTAACTTAATGTCACTGGTGTTTGATGGTAAGAGGGTGGGAATAAAGGGATTAATGATTATGTCAAGAACTAGTTCAAAACTTAATGCATTACAAATTCAACAATCAGTCCTCATGTTCGAAAAATCATATAAAATCCTAAGAACATTCTTTTGAGGTGAATCCAGTGCCATGCTCTCGAAATTTTTTTCCAATTTCATCGCATTGAACGCCATGAGCACACTGTAGGGTGGTCAAATTTTAGGATTTGTACAAGTTTGTCCAATGTGTTGGACAATTTGTTACCCTATATTGCGAAATTGATCTCCTTATGGAAAAACTATTTTTTCTTGAAAGCAACTGGAATTATTTGGTAAGGGAATCTACTTTAACCCCACCGATTTTCATTGTATAATTCCTTCCACATCTTGTGTTGTGATTGTTTCTCCCCGAACCTATCCAACAAGAAGGCCAACAACATCAGTGAACTTTGTGAGTCCATAAGTAATTCTATAGAAGTCCAAAGGACATGGGGTCAAGGACTGAGGTTTATTAAATTTTCCTAGTGGATGTCCTATTTTTCCCAAGACCAAACGCACATCCTTCCTAGGGTAAAAGTTGCAAACTTTGCAGCTTAGTCCAAAAAGTGACTGTTTCAAAGAATCTCATTGTAAATTCTCTAAAAATTTACAGATGTACTTCTCCTGAAAAAGTTTTAGAACTCCTGAAAATATGTATTGCATGATGATCATTCCCAATTCCTGCTTAGTTGTGCTTAAGTACTGCAACTGGCTGACCAATCAACGAAGGTATCCCGGGGAAAATTGACCAATGTCATCGTCAAGGTTGGAGACTTCTTTTACCCTGTAGATTTCCTAGTCATGGAGTATGAAAGTTTGGATGACACGCCCGCGCTCATTTTAGGACGCCCATTTCTAGCTACGGCTGGCGCCGTGATTGACTGCAAGACGGGGGATGTGGACATCTCCTTTGGGACGCGAAAAAGAAGGCTGAATATGTTTGGAAACCCTGTAACGATACCTCCAGGGAACGATGACAAGCAAGCAGACAAAAATGTGCTAATGGAGCCTGAAATTAGGAACAAAGAAAAAATATGGACGCGAACGGGAGAAGGAGGTAAAGAAGAGATTGTAAAGAAAACAAAGAGTCACCTGTTGGCCACTATTGATAAGAAGCAATTGCTGGATATGATGGAGATGCTAGAAGCCAGACACCAGTAGTATGAGAAAGAATCCAGAGAAAGGGAAGCAAAAGTCTTCAAGCTTCTAGAATCGCAGCAACAACGGATCAGTGGAGTGAGTGATAGGATGACTCAACTCCCATCCTTAATATCAATGATGGCTCAGAATTTCATACCAGAGTTCAAGTAAATGTCATCCGGAGTTCAAGAAGAAGAATAGGGGTAGAAGTACCACGTCTGGCTGAAGACGTTAAACTTAGCGCTTGTTGGGAGGCAACCCATCGTGTCATAGATTAGGGTTTGTATTTCTTAGAAATAATTAGGAAAAATATCATCATTAATTGCAGGTACCAGTGGTCTAAGGTAAGTGTGGGGTCGTGTGAAGGAGTTGAAAATTTTAATGACCACGCCGCGGTTTGTACATATGCTTGACGCGGGATCGTAAACCAACCCGATGCGCAGGGGTTGATTTGGTGACACGCGCGATGCGGGTTGTGCATTTGCGCGACGCGTGAAGCGATCGGTAGGTTTCCTTCGATATTAAGGTAAGTCGCGATACTATTCACACACACCACGACTCGGAGCTCTGATCAGCAAAAATTTCTCCCGTTTTTTCTTGCTCTTTTCGTTCTCACTACTACGGTACGTCATTCTAACTAGCTTTTACTTGTTAAAACTAGTGATTAGGGGGTTAATTTGGATGATTTCTCCAAAAAATGTCAAAACTTAGAAATCGCCAATGCTGACTCATAGGGTGTTTGTTGTGCCAAATAGACACCCTAGATGACTTAGTCGGCACCTAGGCTACCTTGTGGTGTATTTGGATTGAGTTTAACAGGTTAAAACTCAATTTGGTTCTGATTTTTGAAAACAGGCGCTCGGCGCGACGTGCCTGGTTCTTGGGCCGCGTCGCGGTGCGGTGGGGAAGACAAAGGACTAAAATTGCAAAAAAAAATTGTTTTGTGCAGATGGCATTCAGATTGGACCACCAGTTCCTCCAGTTCCCCACCGAGCTCGATAGCTTAGTGGAGTATATATCACGGAGGGATGCCCTCGTCGGTCGCCGGGTTCTTGAGGCAACCGTCATCGACTGAGACATTCTCCGAGATGTCGGGCTCTGGGGAGAGATTGAGCCGTTCTTGCATCGCACCTTGACCTATGAGGATGCCTCATTCACTTGTCGTGGCTAGGACAGGCTCATGGCCACCTACGAGGATACGGTATACACCGAGCTTTTGCTGGAGTTCCTTTCTACTGTGCATTTTGCACCGGGTTCTCAGGAGGCCCGTTCCAGACTTGTTCGTTTCAGACTGGGGGGTGTGCACAGGGAGTGTAGCCTCCGGGAGTTCGGGAGGTGTACAGGGATATACACGGAGGCGGATCTACAGCACCGCCATTTCACGCAGTTCTTCACGGCGTGCATTCAGGGGCAACCCGAGAGGGCTGCCAACATGGAGGTTTGGACACCGCTGTCCAACGTTTACTACGAGGCGGGGACATCCAGAGAGAGTCATCTTCGCGACCCACTTCACAGACACATGCACCGGATCGTCTCCACCTCCATCATGCATCGGGAGGGAGGCGAGAAGGTGTCCAGCGAGGATATGACATACCTCTGGGTCCTCCTCGACCCATCCAGGTTCTTCCACCATCCGTTTGCCCTAGCCGTCGCCCTGTCCACACGTGTGACTGGCGCATCTGCCAGCAGTCCCTTGGGCAGTGGGTATTTCATCACCCGCTTGGCCCGGTCGTACCGGATTCTTACTGCTCTGGTTGTAGCATCCCTGAACGCTATACCTCCAGTCCGCACTACAACACGGGCACTGGAGATGATGGGGCTGATCGAGCAGCAGAGGCCCGGTCAGTTTGTGAGGGCACCGATAGAGGCTGTCTAGGACCCCCTGCCAGCGCACGCTCAGCCAGGCAGGAGGCGCAGGAGGCAGGCAGCTGCAGCACCAGCAGACCCAGCGCCACCACAGCCACAGCAGGAGGATGCATCGGCCATCCATCGATTGGAGGCCCGAGTCGCCAGGATGGAGGACCAGCTGGAGTGGATTGGGAGGTACTTTTGGAGATAGCCACACAGCAGGGACGACGCCCCCGACCATTCCCAGCCCGAGCCCATGACCATGAGGCTGGACCTTCCAGGCCACCAGGTGGCACTTGATGTATTCTTTTTCTTTTTCATTTTTTGGGATATGTGTAGTGTATCTATGACACACTTTTATCTTTTGCTTTGTTTATATTTTTTTTGTTATGTTTGCATTTAATGTTTTGTTGAGTCGTGCATGTTATACCAAATGGGAAGGAGTTGTCTCAGACAAGTGTGGGGTCACCGTGCCCCCTCCATTTGTCTTGACCACCGGCGTGTTTACTGTTGCGCTACAACTCCAGAATGTGAATCGCGGAACCTGTTTATTCAAATTTGTACCTGTGATACCGAGTACCAACCAAGCAATCTACCGTCCAAAGGGGTAACTCTTTCTCCCTTGTTCTAAATAAATTTTGTACAACGGGGACGTTGTACGGGTTTAAGTGTGGGGTGTGGACGGTCGAAAGAGTAATTTTTGAAATTTTTGCAGAAATGACCGATTTTCAAAAATTTTAGCAACTTTTTCAATTTTTTTATATAAATTGTAAGTTTGAAACGAATGGTTTGTGATTGTTTATAGCACTAGTATCTTTCAAGATATACTATGTAATTGTTATCATGCTATTAGTTTAGTCAAACAAGTTGAGTTTTAGGAGTTAGACGATTGAAGTATTTTAAGCTTGGAATTTAGGAAGGAAATGCCAATCTGTGGCCTTTGTTGTTCGAGCTGGTAGGTCCGAAAAGGGTGGCCTCGATGAGGCATTTATGCACCTTACCACCTAAGACCGTCTGGTCTGGGATGGTATTTCCGAAAGCTCGTTACACGGACAGCATCGAAAGTCATGGACAATTCCTTAATGGCCTTTAGAATTTAAATGAGTAAGTACACTTCATTGTGGACACTGGACAGAAAATTTGTAATCAAGGGTTCTCTAGAAAGCCATGAATTCCAAAGAACACTCTGATTATGTTTTCACAAACTATTTCACTCTAACTCATAAAGCAATAAACTTTGAAACTGAACACAGTCAAAAACTATTTGAGTCTTAGTTAGAATTTATTAAAAACCCTCTTGCTTGGGGACAAGCAAGGCACAAGTGTGGGGTGTTTGACAACGCCTAGTGATATTACATATTTTAGTCGTTGTTGAACCCTATTCTTAGTGAAATTATATCATATATATCGTGGTATTCTCACTTTTCGTGCCAGTACTTGTTTTGAAGAAAATAATAAAAACAGGGACCAAAAGCGTATAAATTTGAGGAAGTTTGGAGAAGAAGGAAAAATCAGGAAAATACGTACGCACGCTGCGAGAATCAAGAAGGCGCGATGCGGATACAAGGCGGTGGAATAAATTCAAAGTCCGAAGAAACGGGGATAAAACCCTACGCGCGCCGCGGAAACCATAAATGTGCGGCACGGTTGCGTAAAATTTGCAACTATAAATAGAGGTGTTTTCAGCCGAAAACCCGAGCAAAACCCTGGTGAAAAATCGACCGTAGAGGCTCTTTGACTCCAAGAACTCGTTTCCAGCAACTACCTTTTGGTATTTCAGGTTTTTATGTTTAATTTCTTTTTAGTTTAATAGTTAGCATTAGTGGCTAGGGTTTGTGGGAGTGACAACCACTGACCTTGAGCACTTTAGTTACTGTTTTTCAGTTCTTGTTATTGTATTGGATGATTGGAACCTGTTTTGGTTTTATAATAATCATTTGGTTACAAGTAATATTGGTTTTTCGGTGTTTGATGCTTGATATTGGTTTGTGTTGTTTGTTTGGTGTTTGGATGTGTTTATGACCTTGTTGGGACTGTTTTCCCTTGCTGATTTCAGTAGCCAATTAGGTTAGCTTTTAGGTTTGGACTCTAGCCAATGACTATCATTTGGACTTTTAGTTATTGGTTTAGTTCATGCCTTGTGATTGTTTGGTTTGGTTGTTTGCCTTTGTTGCTTCTGAAGCAGAGATGTACTTCTGATTTCAGAAAGTAACTAGGTTTGAGTTGAAGCTTAGCTTAGTCTATGCTTGTTTTAGATTGTTTGGGTTATGCTTTCCGGGTTTAGTAGTCAAAAGTGTAGGAACTAAGTCCTCTGACTACAGCGTGACACTATAGTTGGTAATCTATCACCTGACTTGACCACGTAACTCCTGCGGATCGACCCTGACTTCCACTGTGCTAAGTGTGTGTGTGTGTTAGGTTTTCTTATTTTTGACCACATGACGACCGCTGCGATGTCAGTTGCCAATGATAACTGAGAAACTCCAAGGGCCTACTGATTTAGCATATCTAATTCCTCCTATTTAATGCTAAAACAAAGCTATATAATATTTAATGCACTTTTTCTCTAATTGGCTCACACTCTTGACATTCTCATAATTAAAAATCGAGATCGTATATATACCGGAAAAAACGATATCCTCAGAGATGATGGCAAATCTTTTAGCATTATGCTTTCTGCAATAGGTCTGCTAAAGTGACATGTCATAGACCATGCTCGACAAAACAATTCTATGACAGTAATATACCTAGGAACTTTTACCAAGGAGACACTTTAGCTGAAGTAGCTTCTACTATATATATCAACATCTCTTCTCTCCAAATTTTTCCTAACTGAAGTCTATACTGCAAATCGGGACCGGAGTGAGGCTTGCGTCGGTCGTTCTAATCACCGGTTACAACTGAACTGTTGATCCAGTAAAGTAGTCTGATAAAACGATGTAAATGCACCCGATTCGTGATACTACTTTAAATCTGTCGATTTGTCCAATTGAGGCGAAGAACCTTCATCGGACGAGGACAATTATCCAGCCTAAGCGCAACCATCCAACCACACTAGCAGGCTTTCCTTGTCTCTTGGTTACTTTGGTCGATCTTCTTCGGCTGCATGGTCTTCTTCTGATTAGACTCTGCATACTCAAAAACAATAATGCAAATATAATAAGGTTAATTGGATCTAAATGAATAAGTTATGACACTTTAAAAATGTAAAGTTGCTTGTTTGAAATATTAAAGTCTACAACTCCCTATTTTTTATCGGTATTTAGGTAACAACTTAGTAATTTATTGATTCTAAAATGCAGCCAAGAAATTAAAAAAAACATAGCAAAGAGAATAAGCTCAATCGGAGTTCATATGAGAAAGTTATACTTGTTCAAAGTTGAAGAAAAGTATCACAAGACTCATGGAATATAAAAAGAAAAAGGCACTTGTCTAGTCATGGTTTGGGCTTAATAGACAAGGAAAGAGATCAAGAAAACCCAGAGTTATGGGGGCTCCTGCCCCCTTCCTTTTCTCTTACGCGGGCACATGGCGGTTTACTCACGATTCGTGGCAACATATGGAACACGTTTTAGGTGTGTTTATAGTAGGTTTTAAGTCTGATTGACGTATGGATCTTGCACATTGAATTTCATTTAGCATCAAATTTAACTCACATTTAATGCTTTTTTAACCATTATCACATTTGGAAATTTTGGGAACTTTTGTATGTGTGTTCTTGGTGTAATAGTGTGTGTAAATGCAATTCAAATGGATTCATGCATGAGCAAACCAAAGGTTTATTCAATCCATTTAAAGGATTTAAGCTATGAATCAAATAACTTTCTTTTAATAGGTTTAATTTGTATATATTGTATCGCTTATTAGAACACTATTTGTGAACTGGTTGCATGTTTGAATTAGAAATGAATAATGATAGACTGTGCTTTGTTATCAATTTATAATTATTAAACCATCAAAAATGAATACTAAATCATGCAGATTGATGAAAGGAGACTTATCAAATTAACCATTGTTTGGATAATTGTTAGAAGGGGAATTTTAAATAAACACCCTATGTGTGTGAGTTGAAACCCTCTCCACACATACATACATACATCATACATACACTCACACACATATGTCTCAACATGGGTTGTGGAGGGGGAGGGGGCGGAGGAGGAGGGGGAGGGATTTAAATTGAGTGTGTGTATGTGTGTGTGTGTATATATATATATATATATATATATATATATATATATATATATATATATATATATATATATATATATATATATATATATATATATATATATATATAGATCTTTTTAATATGTTACTCATTGTCATTTTTCCCTGATATCATATTTAAATGTTATACTTGCACATTCTAAAATGGTTGAATCACTGATGCAAACATGAAGTTGAAGGCTTGAATTGATTAACCGAAAGAAAAACATTGATGATACATTAAACGTGAAAAGGATAAAAAAGACGCATGCATACACCAAATCTAAAAAAAAAAACCCTGATATTACAAATCCTAAGATAAATAAATATACATGCAATCCTAACATCGATAAATCACCAACACTGGTCACCTTTTCTCAAACATATAAATTGTTTAACCTTTTAATTTTGACACAAACAGTAAAGTCATATCATGCTTTAAGGAAAGAACATATAGGTTCAAAATAGGACTGAAACTTTTGCAAAAGTGAAATCTTATAATATAAACAAGGAAACAAGCAATGAGTTATAGTTGTCATCATTCTAGTTTTAACTTGAGAGTAAAGCTTTTCTTATAGTTGAATTTCACTTTTGCTTTAACGAAAGTAAAGTAATTTTAATTCAATAAGTATTCTTGTGATCTTGTCTAGTATTTCAATTGTGATGTACAGAAAAAGTTCTTTTTTATTGATTGCCATTCAACAAGATTACAATACTATCTTAATGGGCTATCTAAAACTGGGCTATTGTAATTGGGCCTAATTGCTTAATCGACCCCACATTGTACTTACGGTGAGCCCGCGATGTAGCGGATCAGCTTCATTGAGTACACTTGGATTTCTTGTGGTCTGGAACTGGCCGCTTTCAGATCTCTTCGCCGACGTTGTCTGTGTCTTTCACCGTTTCTTAAAGAGAGAAAGTGACAGCCACTGCGTATGTCGAATGAATTTCTCCTTCCGGTGGTCTCGCTGAATCATCATCTCTTGATTACTAGGTAAACGATCTTAAATTTCATTGATTTTATCCGGTGGTAAAGTAATTCGTTAAATTGTCGTTTCTCCTGTTGGAAATATCTTGATCGGAATTAAACCTTCGTTTGCTTTTGTAGAATTCAATTAGGTTTGTTATTGATAACGTAGATTTCATTGTTTTCATATCGATAATGAAATCCAGGAATATCGTTTTCTGAATTCGTGGTATTTTGATGTGATTGATCGATAATACGCTTGCTTTTAGTTAATTGAATATATTCCGATTCCGGAGAGAGATCTGAGCATCTGTTGCTGTTGACTCTGTAGAAGGTGAAGAGAAAGAGATTCTTCTTCGTAATAAACCTCTCATTCGTCATGTGGGGTTTTGCTTCAAATGTCATCGCCGGCACCCCAAAGAACGACTCCACAAAACCCAATCAAGCTTCTTCAGACTATTCCGATGATGAAATCTCCATTAACAACAGCAGAGACGAAGCTCTAGAGTGCCCAATTTGCTGGGAATCTTTCAATATCGTTGAAAACGTCCCTTACGTCTTATGGTGTGGCCACACTCTTTGTAAAAACTGTGTTCTTGGGCTTCAATGGGCTGTAGTCAAACTTCCAACTCTCCCAATTCAACTCCCCTTTTTCATATCTTGTCCATGGTGCAACCTGTTATCATTCCGCCTTGTTTACAAAGGCAACCTCAAGTTCCCTAAAAAGAATTACTTTCTTCTATGGATGGTTGAAAGCTTAAATGGTGAAAGAAAGTCTCATTCAAATTCTTGTGGTGACCATTTGTCTGTACCTGCTTGGAATTGGACTCGAGGGTTGGTTACTAATCAGGGTAATACCCATAGTACTAATAACCATGTGGGTCCACATACCCATGAGAATACTGAGAGATTGCAGTCATTTTTGCGTAAATCTTTGATCTTTTTTGTTCACTTGACAGCAAAGTTCCCTTTGGTGTTCATTTTTCTGCTGATTGTTCTATATGCCATACCTGCAAGTGCAGTGATCTTGGTTGTGTACATTCTCATCACAATTCTGTTTGCTTTGCCATCTTTTCTTGTTCTTTATTTCGCGTACCCGAGTCTTGATTGGCTGGTAAGAGAAATCATCACTTGAAGTATGCAGAATTTTGGAGTTTGTTGAATCTTGGAAGAAGTTTGGGTGGTAAGGATCATATATAGTAGTAGATTAGTGATCAAGTGTTGTTGTTTTGTTGGTTTTCTTAATGCATGTAAAAAGTGAGGTACTTTGTACATTTTATGGATGTGATTGGTGTTTTAGTGGATTTGAATCCGGTATTATTCAAGATTTTGTTGGAATTTTGATGGTAGTTTCAAGAGTATGTGTATTAGCAAACGGGAAGGTTTGCTCCTTATTTAAAATAATCTATTTTTCCATCTAACTGCTCTCCGGAATCTATTTGCATATTCGTTTGGATTGTGGATTGGTTCTATTTGTAGGAATTGGAAAATGTTAAAGGATTTGTAATTGATACGGTTGGAATATGTAATGGGATTGGTTGGTAAGATTTGGAATCTTTTCTTATGTAAATCTTATTTGGTTTTTAAATTTGTCAAATGATTCGGAATGCATATACGTTGTGTCGATAGTGAATAGTGATAAATCCGCCATACTTCTGATAGTCTTAAATCAACATTTGACTGCTATCCCCTCCATTAGTTTGACGTCCCTAAGAATGCTACCCTTCTGATAGTCTTACATCCACATCCGACTGCTGCCCCTTTCGATAGTATGACGTCCTTAAGAATACTATCATCTTACATCTATTTACTTGCGCACATACTAGTAATCATACACTTACATGACACATAGGATCACATAAACGACGCTAAACTCACTTGACACAGTTGAATAACTTGAGGTTGATTGAAGCAAAATGGCACAACCACACACACGTGTCAACCTACACAACTATAGCTAATTACACATTTGATTTGCCTAAACCAACTCCTAATCATTATATGTTTGTTAAACAATTATTTCAGTTTTTTTTATTGAATAACAGTCTGTTCTAGCCTATTTTCACCTATCATAATCGCATTTCTACCGAAGGGTTTTAGGATAGTAGCAAAGTACTCCCTTTTAGCTTTCTAGGGATGCTAAACAAATCTCCAAATGAGTTCCATACAAGTTAGTATGATTTTTACAAGTTTGCATATCAAATTTGTCAACTCCAAACAATTTTGTGGAAAACGAAGCTTCACCATATCTAGAGCCAAAATCAGGCTTAGTATTCCTCCAGTGACAGAAACTAGACTGCAACACTATTTTCGGTTTTATATATAAACCCTAACCTAAGATCACCAAGAAAATGAGACTATTCAAGGTTTTAGTGGAGATACTTACATAATGATTAAGCAAATGATCATCATTAACTCTTTTTTTTATTCCCCCTTACATGGCCGAAGCCCCCTCCGTTCTTTTTCTTCTTCTTCTGGAAGGCCAATACACACATAAGGAGGGCCTAAAAGGCTAGAGTTTCTTTAGGGTTTGCACATATATAAGCATGGGGAAGGCATGAGGGCCCGTCCATGCCCTCTTTGGGCTTCCTAAAAACATGGCAAACAGGCCCCCAAAGGCCTCTATGCAAATTTTAACCCTTACCCAATTAGTCCATTAACTAATGGCAATGGCATAAAAATCTCATTTGACCTTTCATGATAACTTTTGACATTTAAAGTTCTTAAATCCCTTATTTAGCCCCTCATAAGTATTTTTATCCTTCTACAAAATCTTACCTCACTCATGCATATAATCATAACCAAGCACCAATGGCATGACTTGTCACCTTAATGCCGACTATTGTCACATAACTCGACTCATAACAATTTCTTGATTGAAATACGTGACATATTAAGTTCCCACATTTATAATTCCTACCTCCAAGCACGTAATATCAATTACATGTGGACATCTAACGATAATAATAGTATAAGAAAATACGGCGTTACAACTTTTTCCCAGTTGCAAGAATTTTGTCCCCAAAATTCAACCTTCAAACCACTAAGTGTAGTTCTTATTCAATTCCTTTTGCCACCTCACAAGTCTACATGGAACTAGCATAGTGTCACCATTGCACCTTCACATATCGAATTTTCTTATTGCACAGGGTCTGGTATTATATTCTAGAATTTGTACTTGCCTCCCTACATAGTTTAGCTTGCCATCAACCATAACGTCTTCAAAGTACATGTGTTGGTTCGACCGCTAAGAACTTCCTCAGTTAGGATACATGAACGTATAATGCATCAGACTGTGCTCTTCTGGTAGTTCTAACAGTTAAGTTATCGTGCCTACTCGAACAATAATCCCTGAATGGACCAATAATTCATGGGGCATAGGTTGCCCCGACTTACCCGCATTTGGAGATTTCTTTCCAGGGTGAACCGGTTAATGTGTGCTCTCCAACTTATAGTTCCATGTTTGATCATCTCCTGTCAGTAACGCTTCACTGTCTACTTTCTGCAACATACACCATTCCCAAATCTTATGGACGTTTTTCCCGTGGTCTTCTAACTATGTCGTACTATCGACTACTTGCTGACCTAGCTTTCCCACCAACAAACATGGATCCTTCTCTCCCTCCCATATAGCATCTCAAAGGGAGGTATGCTCTTGTGGTAACTATTGGTGTATGAAAACTCCAACGATGGAAGGTAAGTATCATAACTGCCCCTGGAAACTAATCACACAAGCCCTCAACATCATCTTTATCAAATATTTAGATATCAACATATTACCATAGTACATCGCTAAAATCATAATCATTATCTTCACTATATTGCTCAAAATTCTCTTGATCAACACTATCATGTTGAAAATCATTAACCTCAATATCGTTAAATTTTATTCATTTTGCAAATAGTTATGTTCGATGACATACGTGCACCACCACCATCAATTGCCACCATTGACCACTACTATCATCGACCATCGTTCACCAAATTTTACCACCGGCCACTTTCCATTGTCTATCTTGCACCACCATTATTGGTATCTCACCACCAATGTCCATCTTTCACTACGGATTTTTATCAACAACAAAAAACAAAATAAAATCGTAAAACAAAACTAGGGAATGAGCTAATCTTTTTCATCTTGTTTATCAAAGGTCAAAAGAAGAAAACGTACAAAGCATAACAAAAGCAAAAAATGAACTCAAATTGGAACCATAAAGGGACATACACAGTTTGAATATTAAAAAGTAATCATGCACACCCTTTATATCTCTTCCATCCACATCTTGTTTACTGATGGTTAAAACATAATGCAAAAGTGAGAATAAACATGTTTGCAATGATGGCTTCTAACTGAAATGGAAAGTTAATTGTGTTTTCCCTACGGTTTCATTTCCATATCTTATTTTTTTTTCCTTTGATTTTGTTTATAGATTTGAATCTGAAACTTAATTTTGTTTAAAAACGAAGGTGTCTTTAGGTACTGGGTTTATGATAAAGATGACTCGAGTATAGAGTTCCTTTTTTCATATAAAAACCCAAGGGTGGCAATCGTGTCGTGTTTATGTTTGGGGGTTGCAGGTTGGTAGGTTGGGAGGATAGAGAACATGAGTTGGACAAGACCCCTATAATTAAACGTGTTATATTATTCAACATTAATACGTATGTGCTAAACACATACATAACGTGTGTAACCCATTTCATTATACATGTTCACAGACTTGCGAGACATACTCGAGTACATAGGTCATAAACTAGACATTCGGTTGAATAATAGCCGGTGATATTCGAGTTCACATGTCATAAGTGGGTCATAGTTCATAACTGATAAATTTTTCAGTTCACGGGTCATAAATAAGTTTAATTAACCTGATTGGCGGGACGACCCTCAGACCTTCCTAGCAACCCAAATACAGTATGTTTATTATATACGTTACACGAGTGATACTGGAAATTACCAGAACCCGCTCATGGTCAACCCAAATCCGTTTATTTGTGTGTCAGATTCGTATCGTGTTTTGTTTTGTGTTGAAAATTGCCACCTTTAAAAGGACCTCATCCATTCTTAGATAAAAACTACTCCAATTTTTTACACTTTGATGGAAGAGAAACTGAAATGTATATAATATGTTACAAAATAAAAAATGTCCGAATCTTAAAAGAAGAGAAAGTTAATGCTTTATTCCATATTCTGCTCATGGAAGATCCTCCCAATTCTTTCTTGTAAATTCTTCCCAATTCTTTATCATAACATCATACAACTAAACAAATTGTTAACATATAATGAAAAAGCAAAAGTGCAAAGTTTAACTTGGAGATTGATTGATCCCACGATAAGAAGCATAGCAGCGGACACCAAGGAACCAAGATGAGAAACATAGGACACACGTAAAACACATGCATCATACATACGGTACACACACAACACATATATAGTACACACTCACCACATATACAATACCTCATATATACTTCATTTTATATTTGAAAAGGTAGAAAATGAAAGTAGGATGCTATATTAGACAAAATATGAAAGTGTATTGCTATTGGCTAAACAAAAATTGATAGTACATTGCTATATTTGACAAAACTCGAAAATATGATGCTATTTCTTTGAATAATCCCTTATGTCAAAATTTATTAGATTACTACATACCCTTATGTGGATTTCTCTTTGTTGTTGCATTGTGTTCTATTGATAAGGTTCTCATGAGTTGCTTCAGTATATCAACATAAGATGATGTAAGCCTGAAATACCCCTGCTAACAGATGAAACCATGGGGTCTACAAGGAAAAAAAATCAGACTAGCAAAATACAAAAGAAGAAAGCTAATCTTCTTTTATGTTTATTGAAATCGGACTAGCTAAAGCAGAAAGCTAATCTTTTTTCAAAATCATGAAATCTGAATCCCGAAACAGGCACTGAAATACTTCTCGAAAACCCGATAGCCATTTGATCCAAAGTAATCTCTTTACGATGGAACTGAAATGAACATTACCGACTTCGCAAGGGAAATGAATCTAAGAGAAATTCGAATTTGAAATGAATATTACCGGGTCATGAGTCGATTCTGAATCGGAGATGAAACTAAATTGAAGGTCGCAACCCAGTAATTCAGGAACAAACAGAGACACCGATTAGGGAACAAGGTCGTAACTCAGTGATTAACTTTTAAAGAGATAGATAGAGAAGAATATAGGCTTACCAATGGCGGAGAAGAGGAGCTGGTGGTGGGGAAGCATCATCGACGGAAGAGGGATGACGACAGTCTCGACGTTTGGATGGGACGGTGGCTATGAACGGACCGGAGCAGGTGATGATAACTGTTGGAACAACGGCGGAGCTGTGAAGAGGAAGATAAGGATAAAGCGTGTGTATGGGAGCCGTGAAGACAATGAGAAAGGGCGCTAGGGTAAATTAGGGTTAAACACTTCTTATTCTTCTAAAAATTAGTGACTTTTGAACGAGGGAATGTTCCAAAATGTTTTGAAATTAATTTCATTTTGGTTTCTCAAAAGTTTTGAAGTTTATTTGATCCGGGTTTCTCAAAAGATTTAATGGACTTATTTTTTACAATATAATATAAAAAAAATTAGTGGTATTTTAGTTATATATATGCAAATTAGTGGCATAAAATTTAAAAAGTGCCACTAATACATAATGAAATAGTGTCAGAAAACATAAAGTGTCATGTATTAAAAATTATAGTGTCATAAAATAAGTGCCACTAAAAGAATGTTATAATGACACAAAAGCAAAGTGCCACTAAATGTAATTTTATTTGTAGCGATAATCATTTGAATTCCTATTCATTTATAATGCCTAATCATAAGCGTATCGGATTTCTATCATGTTTTGTTTTGTGTTGAAAATTGTCATCCTTAAATGCACCTCATCCATTCTTAAATAAAAATACTTCATTTTTTACACTTTGATGGAAGAGAAATTGAAATGTATATAATAGGTTACAAAACAAAAAATGTTCAATATTCAAAGAAGAGAAAGTCAATATAAAATAAAATATTAACTATTTTTATATTTGTATATTAATTGTTTAAATTTGAAAACATATAAAAAAAGTACACTGCGACATCCAACCAAAACATCCTAAGGCATACCGAAAAACCCAAAAAATATATTTTTCTAATATTTTTTCCTCTTTTCATTATAAGTAAAAGTTAAGTGACGACACTATCTAAAAAATGATTATGAGCTTACTAATAAAAATTCAATTGCCAGGTGGATTAGAATGATATTAACCCTTAACCCCGTTAAATTGCACCTCGTCTCCATTCAACTCTCATTACCCCCAATTAGATATGCATAATCGTTTTAATGCATATTCATTTATAATGCATAATGATATGTGTGCCAGATTTGTATCGTGTTTTGTTTTCTGCTAAAAATTGTCATTCTTAAAAGCACCTCATCCATTTCTAGATAAAAATAATCAATTTATTTACACTTTGATGGAAGAGATATTAAAATGTATATAGTATGTTACAAAATAAAAAATGTTCGGATCTTAAAAGAAGAGAAAGTTTGTATAAAATAAGATATTAAACATTTATATATTTTTATATCAATTGTTTAAATTCGAAAACGTATAAAAAAGTCACACTACGACATCCATCCAAACACCCTAAGGTATACCGAAAAATCAAAAAATATATATATATATATATATATTTTTAATAGATAAATAAAAGTTAAGTGACCTACACTAACTAAAAAAATGACTATGAGCCTACTAAATAAAAATTTAATAGCCAATTGGAGTAGAATAATATTAACTCTTAACCCTGTTAAATTGCACCACGTCTCCATTCAAATCTTATTACCACTAATTGGAGATGCATAATCATTTAAATTCCTATTCATTTATTATGCCTAATCATATGCGTGTCGGATTTGTATCATGTTCTATTTTTTGTTGAAAATTCTCATCATTAAAAGCACATCATCCATTCTTAAGTAAAAATACTCCATTTTTTATACTTTGATGGAAGAAAAATTGAAATGTATATAATAGCTTACAAAACAAAAAATCTTCAATATAAAAGAAGAGAAAGTTTATATAAAATAAAATATTAAATATTTCTATATTTGTATATGAATTGTTTAAATTTGAAAACATATAAAAAATTCACACTGTGACATCTAACCAAAACACCCTAAGGTATACTGAAAAACCAAAAAATATATTTTTTCTAATATTTATTTTTTCCTCTCTTTTCATTATAAGTAAAAGTTAAGCGACCACACTATCTAAAAATGATTATGAGCTTACCAAATAAAAATTCAATAGCTAGTTCGACGCTCATTTACCTTTCAATGACACATTCAAGGAAAAATATAAATTTTCGGGATCTTTATCCAAAGGTCAATTAAAAACTGAAAACTTGGATTATGAAATTGCGAAACAAAATTTTAAAATTCGATCAATACTTCCAATTGAATGAGTATGAATAATGAATCCATGGATGAAGATAGAAAATTAGATTTCTAATTTCTAATCGTAACTAAATCTTCAGTTTTTGTTTGGATTTATAGCGAATAAATTTGAAGCAAAATAGCTATTAAAGAATATCTTTAGTTTACTAGAGACATCGACATATTATTTTAGCTCGGTGGAAATAAAATCATTTTCCTTTGAGAATGATATTAACCCTTAACCCGGTTAAATTGCACCTCGTCTCCATTTAACTCTCGTTACCCCCAATTCGATATGCATAATCATTTTAATGGATATTCATTTATAATGCATAATCATATGCGTGCCAGATTTGTATTGTGTTTTGTTTTGTGTTGAAAATTGCCATTTTTAACCACACCTCATCCATTCTTAGATAAAAATACTCTATTTATTTACACTTTGATGGAAGAGATATTGAACTGTTATAATATGTTACAAAATAAAAAATGTTCAGATCTTAAAAGAAGAGAAAGTTAGTATAAAATAAAATATTAAATATTTATATATTTGTATATCAGTTGTTTAAATTTGAAAACATATAAAAAGGTCACACTACGACATCCATCCAAAACACCCTAAGATATAACGAAAACCAGAAAATATATATTTTTCTAATATTTCTTTTTTCTTTTCTCCTTGTTAATAGATAAATAAAACTTAAGAGGCATACACTATCTAAAAATGATTATGAGCCTAGTAAATAAAAAATTAATAGCCGATTGGATTAGAATATTTTTAACCCCTAACCCCGTTAAATTGCACCGCATCTCCAGTCAACTCTTATCACCCATAATTGGAGATGCATAATCATTTGAATCCATATTCATTTATAATGCCTAATCATATGCGTGACAGGTTCATATCATGTTTTGTTTTGTGTTGAAAATTATAATCCTTAAAAGCACCTCATCCATTCTTAAATAAAAATACTCCATTTTTTATAGTTTGATGGAAGAGAAATTGAAATGTATATAATAGTTTACAAAAAACAAAGTTCAATATTAAAAGAAGAGAAAATCAATATAAAATAAAATATTAAATATTTCTATATTTTTATATGAATTGTTTAAATTTGAAAACATATAAAAACGTCATACTGCGACATCCGACCAAAACACCCTAAGGTAAACCGTAAAACCAAAAAATATATTTTTTAAAATATGTTTTTTTCTTCCTTCTTTGTGTTGAAAATTTTCATTTTTAAAAGTCATTCTTAGATAAAAAATACTCCATTTATTTACACTTTGATGAAAGAGATATTGAATGGTATATAATATGTTACAAAATAAAAAATGTTCGGATGTTAAAAGAAGAAAAAGTTAGTATAAAATAAAATATTAAACATTTATATATTTGTATATCGATTGTTAAAACATATAAAAAAGGTCACAGTGTGACATCCATCCAAAACACCCTAAGATATATCGAAAAACCAGAACATATATTTTTTCTATATTTTTTCTTTTTGAATAGATAAATAAAAGTTAAGTGGCATACACTATCTAAAAAATAATTATGACCCTACTAAATAAAAATTTAATAGCCGGTTGGATTAGAATATTATTAACCCTTAACCCCGTTAAATTGCATTTCATCTCCATTCAACTCTTAGTACCCCTAATTGGATATTCATAATCATTTGAATTCCTATTAATTTATAATGCCTAATAATATGCGTGTCGGATGCGTATCATGTTTTGTTTTGTGTTGAAAATTGTCATGCTTAAAAGCACCTTATCCATTCTTAAATAAAAATACTTCATTTTTTGCACTTTCATGGAAGAGAAATTGAAATGTATATAATAGGTTACAAAATAAAAAATGTTTAATATTAAAAGAAGAGAAAGTCAATATAAAATAAAATATTAAATATTTCTATATTTGTCTATGAATTGTTTAAATTCGAAAACATATAAAAAAGTCACACTGCGACATCCAACCAAAACACCCTACGGTATACCGAAAAACCAAAAAATATATTTTTTCTAATATTTTTTTCCTCTTTTCATTATAAGTAAATGTTAAGTGACCACACTATCCAAAAAATGATTATGAGGTTACTAAATAAAAATTCAATAGGCAGTTGGATTAGAATGATATTAACCCTTAACCCCGTTAAATTGCATCAGTCTCCATTCAACTCTCATTACTCCCAATTGGATGTGGATAATCATTTTAATGCATATTCAGTTATAATGCATAATCATATGCGTGTCAGATTTGTATGGTGTTTTGTTTTGTGTTGAAAATTGCTATGGTTAAAAGCAATTTGATGGAAGAGATAAAAATACTCCATTTATTTACACTTTGATGGAAGAGATATTGAAATGTATATAATGTGTTACAAAAAAATGTTCGGATCTTAAAGGAAGAGAAAGTTAGTATAAAATAAACTATTGAACATTCATATATTGGTATATTAATTGTTTAAATTCGAAAACATATAAAAAGGTCACACTGCAACATCTAGCCAATACACCGTAAGATATACCGAAAACCAGAAAATATATTTTTTCTTATATTTTCTTTTTTTAATAAATAAATAAAAGTTAAGTGACCTACATTATCTAAAAAATGATTATGAGCCTACTAAATAAAAATTTAATAACGGTTGGATTAGAATAATAGTAACCCTTAACCTTGTTAAATTACACCTCGTCTCCGTTCCAACTCTCATTGCCTGTAACCGGAGATTGATAGTCATTTTAATGCTTATTCATTATAATGCCTAATCATATGTTTATTATATAATTTATAATAACCATATCAATTTAAATATCCGAATGTTTTACAAAAGTGAATTTGATATTTAATTTGTTGGAAAGAAACTCATTTGGAGAGGATCGGAGTTCATGGAAAGGCATTTAGTCTTTATACATATTGCATTCGACATTGACTGATTTTTATACTATAAATAGGGTTCGCCAACCAAAATTTTCAAAGAAATCCGTTGATTTTTTATACCGAACCAATTGTTGTCAACCACAAGGGATCTTGATGATAATGTAAGTCAAACGGTTGTCATTAAAAAAACGCCATTTCTAAACATAGAGAATAATCTCGTGTTCTAGAAACCAAATCGAACATTCTTCGTCTATATATTCTAAACATAGACAATAATCTCGAGTTCTAGAAGCGAAATCAAACATTCTTTTTCTACATATCTTTACCCAATTTAGGATCTTCTTGAATGGTCCAAATAAATTATTTCAATTGAAATAGAGGAACATCTTTAGGAAGATTTGAATCAAGAATGTTATTCCTGTTTTAAAACTAGATTCGGATATTGACTTTCAAATGTCAAAATGGTTTATTTCCAAGCTAACACAATTGTCAATTTGCGTATTATTGAATGTCGAATAATTTGTTTTCAAGAATCTGAAGATATTTCTAGATTCATTCATTGATGTGTATTCTTCTGATTATGGCACCAAAAGAACCGTATCCTGTTTTGGTTCATTTTGTTGATTCAATGTCCACTTTTGATTTTGAGAACATCCCTTTTCAAATTTCAAAAGTACATTCATGTTTATAGTTTTTCCTCTGCATATGAAAAAAATTCCTATACGTTGATGCATCTGTGCACGCTCTCTCCAAAATCAAACGGATTCTTGATCAACTTTGAAGAGAAAACCAATTCATTTTGACTCTAAAAGTCAAAGATCGACTCATTAAAAAATCTTAACCCGTAGAGAAAAGAACCAAAAGATCGTACGAGGAGGAATCCTGTTGGTGAAAAACCAAGATCCTCTAATTCAATAAGGTAATACATTAATGATTGAGCACTTTCCTTGTTAAAGGTTTGATTTTTGAGAATGTTTGTTTGTAACCCGTACCATGTTTTATGTTTTCTTAATTTCCAGGATCATTAATCTCCTAAATATCAAAATTTTTAAGAGGTGTCTTCTTTGTAACCAGACGAATTTGGTACGTAATTTCTTCATGAAATCTTTTTCCTAAAATTAAACTTCAGTTCTATTTTAGTTCGTGAAGTCATAGCTTCGAAAACCGAAGTCTATTTTTGGAAGCATATTATAATATGCATTTTTAATTCTACAGGAATATTGGTTCACATTGAGAAAGATACAACTAACCCCTATGCGGAAAAACCCACCTCGGACCAACAAAATGGAGCCAAAGGCTCCAAAAGTTTTAAGTCGATATCTCAATGCTCCGACAGCTTCATGCCATGATCACTGCAAAGGTGCGACTAAAGAACAAACAGATACAAAGCCTATAAGAAGAATTCCAAAAGCACCTCCGGATAGAACAAAGACAGATGCATCCAATTCAATTAACAGAATCAAGAAAGCACCTTCGGTCGTTCCCAAGATCACAACACGCAATGTGAAGAACAATAATGTTGTTAAGGATCCAATTTTAAAGAGTCGAGATTTGAAGCCAAAGTCTGAGAATTCGCAAGCAACCAAGAAATGCAATCCGCCAAATTCAACAACATCTAGAAGAAGACATAGTGACATCTTTCTACCGAATGAAGATATACCGCTCCCATCTTCAAGAGTACTTCCTAAAAGACGACTCAGTGAAATCGGTATACATCCCAAGAAAGATGTTGTATCAGTTTCTAATACGTCTATGGTTCGAGGTTCAAGGACCAACAAGAACGAACCAGGAAAAGATACAAAACTCTCCTCGGTGAACAAGAAATCAAATTCTTCGAAGCCTATGGTTCCCAGCCCGATAAGAGGTGCAAAGGTGGCGACTTTGAGAAGCTATAAAAGTCTCCCACAGTCAGACCTTAAAAGTTTAACAAAGTCAAAGCCTAGGAAACCTATCGAAAATGTTGCGCTAGAAAAGACTTCGCATGTCATTGAGCCAAACAGTGAGGTTGGAAATACTAAAACCGAAAGTCACGTCACGCTTGACTCTTCTCCAAGCTTTGAGGAAAAAACCATGACGCATGGTCATAAAGGGCTGGTGGAAGGTTCATCGTTGATGGAGGATGATGGTACCACTGCAACAAATGGTCAAGACAATCAAAGCGTAGCAGATTCAGAAGTCACTGATAGTAAAGATGGTGGAAAGTTGGTGGTGGAAACTACAGATTGTTGTACTAAAACCGAAAGTAACATTATCCCTAATTCTTCTCCAAGCAATGAGGAAAATTCCATGACGAATGGTGATAATGGGCTGCAGGAATGTTCATCGTCGATGGAGGATGATAGTACCACTGCAACAAATGGTCAAGACAATAAAAGCGTAGCAGATTCAGAAGTCATTGATAGTAAAGATGGTGGAAAGTTGGTGGTGGAAATTACAGATTGTTGTACTAAAACCGAAAGTAACATTATCCCTAATTCTTCTCCAAGCAATGAGGAAAATTCCATGACGGATGGTGATAACAGGCTGCAGGAATGTTCATCGTCGATGGAGGATGATAGTACCACTGCAACAAATGGTCAACACAATCAAAGCGTAGCAGATATAGACGTCATTGATAGTAAAGATGGTGTAAAGTTGGTGGTGGAAACTACAGATTGTTGTACTAAAACTGAAAGTAACATTACCCCTAGTTCTTCCCCAAGCAATGGGGAAAATTCCATGACGTATGGTGATAACGGGCTGCAGGAATGTTCACTATTGATGGAAGATGATACCATTGCAAAAGATGGTCAGCAAAATGGCATCGTTGCAGATTCAGAAGGCGTTGATACAAAAGAGGAGACATCGGTTGGAAAGTTGTTGGTGGAGACTAGTGATTGTTCTCTCGACGACCTTATTTTCAAAAGAGGAAACGTCCTCAGTCCGCATTCCGAGGGCAGCACCCCAAGAAAACAGCAGTTCAGGGAAGAAAAAGAATTAGATGATAACGAAACTGAGAAGTTTGAGAGGATATGTTTGAGGAGAATGTCATATGATGGCGTGATACGTATTCCTGAAAGTCAACCGGTCAGTGTTGATCTTAAACACCAAGAAATGGTAGAAAAAGAAAGTCCTTCATTGTTCAACAAAGTTCTTGAAGAGACTGCTAACAAGCTTATCCAAACGAGGAAGAGTAAGGTCAAAGCTCTTGTGGGTGCTTTTGAAAACATTGTTTCTGCTACCAGCAAGTCACCTTAGACAAGTAGAAGTATTAAATTGTTATGGTTATGTGTTTTTCTTCTTTCTTGATGAAACAATGTATATTTATCATATCGATCTCTTAGTCTCGCTCTAGCTCTCATGGGTTTCATGTATCCAATTCACGGTTTAGGTTTTAGGTCTTGATGGCTATGGTTGCACTTTATGGCCCTTTCTCGCACACTATTTTGTTTTCTAGCCCGGGTCGTGGTTTCTTACATCTGACCCCATCTCTACTAACTTTTTAACACCTCTAACTTTGTTTCGAAATTTTATATAATCTTTAGGTTACGCGTTCATGCTTCATGTTGGTACTAGAAATCTTGAACCCATCGGCCACTTGCTAATGGCTTGAGTTGCTCTAACAATGTAAAACCCTCAAATTTTGGCCCATTAACTTTCAGTGACACATCTGCTTCTTAGAAAAAAATGATTAGAACTATGAAAAAACAAATAGCAAGCCGATACTTCTGGCTATGAACGTGAGACCAAGAAAACAACAACACAAAACCACATGTGGGTATAAAATAAATTCATTCTTTTGATTAAAATGAAAAACCACATGAAACTTCAACGTATCAAACCTTACTTATAATAAAATAAAGAGATAAAATAAGGAAACAATTCAAAGTAGACTAATCTAACATTCTCCCCCTTAATCAGAATTTTAAAGTGTTATTTACTCCCAACTGCTCTCGCATTTAAAGTGTTCTTCGTTGGGAGTAGGCAAATAAATGGCTTAAAGGAAAGTGGATTCCATAAGAAAAACCACTTTTTCATTAATGAGTTTGAAATGAATGGTATAAAGAAGTATCAACAGCTACCAACTTGTAGGCATGTTGGCTACAGCGAAAGGGAACAAAGGTTGTTGTCTTCATGAATGATGTGAAACAAACATGGTTGCGTATAAACTCAGTGATGATGGCGACTGAAGGATCGAAAAGCGAACTATTGAACATCGTAAAAAGCAAGACGAATTTCTGCCTAGACATTCTACAACTTGGAGGAAATTACAAACTTTACCATTTTAATTTCACAAAAAAAAAGAAAGAGACAGCTTGGAGTTGCAGAGAAAGTTCCACTCTGAACGGACGAAAAGTCCTTAACAGGTTCAGCAACTCCAAGTCCTAGCCTTAACATGTTCTAAATAGATGGAAAGTCCTTAAAAGGTTCACTGACTCCTGACACCAACCTTAACAAGCTCCGAACTGACGAAAAGTCCTTTGCAGATGTGGCAACCATGGGTTCTGAACGCTAAAACATTATAAATAAGTGGAAAGACCTTATAGACCTACCATTCTTAACACAAGTGTAGGGGTGCCCTATACAAACGAATAATACAATTGAAAACCTTGCTACCCTAGAAAGAAGGTCCCAGGGAGCAACACAACAAATTGAGGGCTATAGAGTCGGTCTAAGAGAGGAGAAAACAATGTCGAACCATTGGACATATATCTCACCCCCTAATGGGCAATACCTAAGGGACACCAATAAAAGCCAGAGAGCAATATCGACACAAACAACCAAAACATGCACACAACCAAGCATATCATATCCAAACGGTCAGTAACCAAAACAAAAGAAAAGTATTGTTTAACACGGCCAAGCATGGCCTTACATACCTAAATTGTCTTAAGCTCGTTGGGCTCATATTTATGATAATCAAAAGTAAATACTCACCGGAAGTCAATATGAGGGACCAGCTGTGTCGGAAGGCTTCAGCAGCTGCTTGAACTCGGAGACACTAAGCTCACTTAGCTTAAACAAGGACGCGTAGTTCAAACTCGCCAAAGCACCAAGAGCCTCATCCACATTGGCTCCATAATCAACACGACAGTCCCCCTCAACCAAAGCCTTGCTCGCTTTCGCATCCTCCAAGGCCTTTTGAAGACTAGACGCCTCACCACAGTGAGGCAAGTGTTCCTCAATGTGTTAACACCATGCTCGAAGTCCCGACTCTCTAGCACCAAATCAACCACATCCACAAAGCCTTCCCTCATCACCCACTGCAAATCCACCTCGACCTCCACCAACGCTTTGGCTTTTGCCTTAGCAACATGGTCCCGCTCGTCGGCATCTCTCTCAGCACTCTCCAACTGTATGTTCAGACCCTTATTCTCTTGTTTTAACCTTTTCCACTGTGGCAAATAGCTCCATCTTCTCTCGCTCCAAAGTGACAACCTTCCGCTCAAGTGCACTCTTCTCCTTCTCAGAAACCTGCAAGATTGTTTTGAAATTGAAATTGAGAATCCAGGCGAAGAACCCGCTCGTGAAGCTCTTTTAAGGCATCCTTGCTGGCGGTAGCCTTGGCTTCGCTTAGCCAACAACTCCTGCTGCAGGTGGGAGCGATCGTTCTCCACGGTCAAAAGCTGCTCCAAGGGTGGCTCCCTCGGAAAAGAAACAAGCGCTCTGAGCCGCTGCATATCGAAGGGAGCCCACAAGGTCGACAATGAGTAGCCCGCCATATCCGCCCGAGTTCCCGGTGGAAATACATGCTGCACGAATTCTACGGCTGTATCTAATGAAGACAGGCGAGCATTGCTGCCAAAGGACCACCCAAGAACAAAGCACGGAATCGGGGCTGAACGACCTTGTCCCCCATCACTAAGACCCACCGTCTCCCCAGTTCCTTCAGCAACGGTCTGAAGGGTTTCTATGCAATCAATGAACACAAAAATTCCTATGGTTCACATGCAACCCTAATATTGATCTATGTTTTCTTCTATAAAGATTAGAACTAAGAACCTAAAGGAAACAATTCAATTCTAAAGAACAATTAGAAAAACCAACCTTTGATCTTATGATCCTTTTCAAGCAGCAGCAAAAGTATCCTGGCTCAAATGCAAGTCACACCCAAGGGATGGAAGAATCAGTCCAGCAGAGTGAATCCAGAGAGAAGATGGCGTGAAGAATGAGATGCCAGGGGGTTCCTTTTATAACCTCCTAGGGTTACACCTGAAACCCTAAGGAGCCTCCAATTGGACAAGGCTTTTGACCACTTGGACCAGGCTTACCAAAACCCTAATTAGGGTTTCGCCAAACCCTGGAGAAGCCTCCAGGGTGGCGCCATTTTGGCCCCTGGTTTTACCTGGCCAGTTATTCAACTATTGAATAAATGTCAAACCAGTCCCTGCACATTTTAATTAATTAATTTAATCTCTAAATTGAATCCAATTAATTCTAGATTAAATATCAATTAATTAATATAGTTTCTAATTAATATATTAACACTTAAATATATTAATAAACCATATACTTAATTTCTATCGATTTATTATACAATTAATAAATCAACTATTCTCTCTGCTGAACTATATATCTATCCTCCACCCATGAGGGCAACCTAAATGGACTTTGCTTTTAATCATAAGATAAATACAATTATAAGTCATGGCTTAGACACCTAATCCAACAGTCTCCCACTTGGATAAGTCTATGACTTTAATTGTCCGAACTCTGACCCAGTCAGTTCTGTCCAAAGATAAGTGATCTGATGATCCTCCGTCCAACAGGATATTTTCAGGCTCAAGACATGGATTAACATCAATCTTGGTCTGACACTCTGTTTCTCGATTTCTGATTTGCATATGACTTTAGAGACTACTAATTAAACACATTAATTAAGTCCCGGTTGGCCAACACTTTCAGTCAACTTCTAAATCATCGAGAGGCCTACAAATATCTGTTTCCCATCGGGTCATGGAACGGATAAGTTTTGACTCATATGTCCATAACTTTTTCGGGTCCAAATACATACAACAATGCGTTTTATAGCACCGAGTTACTGGCGCGATTTCGTATTGTCAATAAGCACTTGTATCGCAAATAATAGATCATATCTCTCCACTTAAAGATCACCGGATGTTATCGTCTTAACATTGCTCGTGATATAATCCATGAAGCAATCTGTTAAGCGCGGGTTTATCCAATACTCAAATCTCTATTTCTAAGTACTCATGAACGTTGCAGCAGTCTTACTGCAATGTCTAACTCTTTAGACAGTCTGCAACCAATTCATGACATTCTTAGTTCATACTTTACTTCCTAACAGTATGATCGACTGTGGAGTTTTAAATAATCTAATTATTAAGGAAGTTAAACATGCAAATATAGAAACACAGAAATAAACAATTGACAAAGGCAGTAGCAATACTCATTTATAAATCTCTATTATAAAATCACCGAGTCAATTACATTTATACTGTTACAAGTTTCTAATCTATCTAATTTCTAAAACTAACATCATCCTTCAATCCAATGCTCTGAGCATATTGATTGTGCTTGATCCTATTCAGAGCCTTAGTCAAAGGATCTGCAGGATTGTCCTCGGATGATACTCGCTTAACCAGTAAGTGCCCTTCTTCTATTTGATGTCGAATGTAGTGGTACTTTCTTTCGATATGCCTGGACTTTCCATGGTCTCGCGGTTCCTTTGCCAAGGCGACCGCTCCTTCATTATCGCAGAAAAGTTCCACCGGCTCCTGAATGCTCGGGACAACTCCAAGATCCCCGATGAAATTCTTCAGCCAAGCCGCCTCCTTAGACGCTTCACTCGCTGCGATGTACTCTGATTCACACGTTGAATCAGCCACCGTTTCCTGCTTGGAACTTTTCCAAGTGACCGCTCCACCGTTCAAAAGAAATACCCAGCCCGACAGGGACCGTCCACTGTCCCTATCTGTCTGGAAACTGGCATCTGTATATCCACTCACTTTTAACTCATCACTGCCACCAAGGACTAATACCATATTCTTTGTCCTTCGCAGATACTTGAGTATGTTCTTGACTGCAATCCAATGTGCTTTTCCAGAATTTCCCTGGTACTGACTAACCATGCTTAGTGCATAGGATACGTCGGGACGAGTACATGTCATAGCATACATGATCGATCCTACTGCCGAAGCATAAGGTACCCGACTCATTTCAGCTATTTCCTGATCGGTACTCGGACTTTGAGTCTTACTCAATTTAACACCACTTAGGATTGGTAACTCTCCCCTTTTGGAACTTTCCATGTTAAACCTCTTTACCACCTTTTCCAAATATGTACACTGGCATAGGCCTATCAATTTTCTCTTTCTATCTCTAAGTATTCTTATCCCGAGAATATAAGCAGCTTCCCCTAGGTCTTTCATGGCGAAACACTTCCAGAGCCAAGCCTTAACATTCTGCAAGGTCGGAATGTCGTTTCCCATGAGCAGTATGTCATCAACATACAGCACCAGGAAAGTGACTATACTCCCACTAGCCTTGACATAAACATATTCAGTCAGTTTCCCATTAAGGAAAGCGGTTTTGACATCCATCTGCCAGATTTCATAATCATGAAACGCAGCTATGGCAAGCATTATCCTGATTGACTTAATCTTGGCTACTGGTGAGAAGGTTTCATCATAGTCAACCCCTGGGGTTTGAGTGAACCCCTTCGCAACCAGCCGAGCTTTATAAGTATGCACTTTTCCATCCATGTCGGTCTTCTTTTTGAAGATCCACTTGCATCCGACTGTCTTTCGACCCGGTACATTGTCAACCAAGTTCCAAACTTGATTGTCATACATGGACTTTATCTCGCTGTCCATTGCCTCTTTCCATTTTGCAGACTCGGGGCCTGCCACCGCTTCACGGTAGTTAGCTGGCTCATCCAAATTAGTCAATGTATGATCACTGACTAACGTGTCTCCGTCCGAAGTAATATGGAAACCATAGAATTCGGGCGGTATGCTAACTCTACCTGAACGTCTTAGGGGCAACGAAATGTCGACGGGTCCAATAGGAACTTCTTTCTCATGTTGGTTGCTAGTTTCTTCCAAGGTTGTTTCATCGGGCGTCTCCTGAATTTCTTCGAGATCGATCGTACTCCCACTGTCCTCTTTGGATATGAGTTCTCTCTCTCGAAAGAACCCCCGTCTCGCTACAAAGACCACGTCCTCGCTTGGTCTGTAGAACAAGTATCCAAAAGACTGTTTCGGGTATCCGATGAAGTAACACCTCTCACTTCTTTCTGCGAGCTTATCTGAAGTATCTCGTCTCACGAATGCTTCACAGCCCCAGAATTTGATGTGTGCCAACGAGGGAACTTTCCCCGTCCACATCTCTTGCGGTGTTTTCGCAACCTTCTTGGTTGGGACAAGATTTAGGATATGGGCGGCAGTCTCTAAGGCATACCCCCAGAAATGGATTGGAAGTGAGGCTCGACTCATCATGGAACGAACCATGTCCAACAAGGTTCGGTTTCAGCTGAGGTGTTCTTGGAGGCGACAACTGTGAAACAATTCCACATTCCTTGAGGTAATCGAGAAACTCGATACTAAGATACTCACCGCCTCTGTCGGATCTAAGCATCTTTATCTTTCTGCCCAATTGATTTTTTGCTTCATTCTTAAACTCTTTGAACTTTTCAAAGGTATCCGACTTATTCTTGATTAAGTAGACATACCCATATCTACTAAAATCGTCGGTAAAGGTCACATAGAACCGCGTGCCATCTTTAGTGGTTGTTCTGAAAGGACCACACACATCTGTGTGTATGATATCCAACAGACCTTCACCTCTTTCAAAAGAACCTTTGAATGGTGATTTTGTCATCTTGCCAAGTAAGCAAGATTCGCATACATCATCCGACCCGATGTCGAATGATTCCAACACTCCATCCTTTTGGAGTTGGGCGATGCGTTTCTTGTTTATATGGTCAAGGCGATAATGCCACAGACATGCCTTTTCTACACCGCTTGAAGCATCAATAGTTAAAACATTTTTACCATAATTATCAACACACATAATAGATTCATAAACACCATCACAAGGCATAGCATTAAATATAAAAACATCATTTTTGAAAACCGAAATTGAACCATTCAATTTATTGAATTCATAATAAAAGCCTTGTCTAAATAGTGCATGAAAAGAAATTATGTTCTTTGCCATATCTGGCGCATAGCAACAATTATGTAAATCTAATCTAACTCCACTGTTCAGCATCAGTCCATAAACACCAATCTTGGTAACAGGTGACGTTCGCCTATTGCCCATGACCAGGTTCAGTCTGCCATGCTCCAGTTCCCTACTTTCCTCTAGGCCCTGCAAATCAGAACAGATGTGAAAACCACATCCTGTATCAAGGACCCATGAACGGGAAAAAGATGAGTTATTAGATATAGAATATGTACCTGCCTGTGACGGTTTCACTTTACCGTCCTTGACGTCTTGCAGATACGTTGGGCAGCTCCTCTTCCAATGACCCTTCTGCTTGCAGTAAAAAGAGTCGGCCTCTTTGGGGTTCCGAACATGTGGAATTCCGGAAGACTTACCTTTCGGGGCACCGCTAGATGACCCGACATAAGTCTTTTCCCTCCAGTTCTGCTTAGGAGGGCCTTTCCGTTTCTTTCCCTTTCCGGAGCCAATGGCCAGGACAGGCGGGTTGACAGGGAGCACAGCTTTTCCCTTCATTCCGTCCTCAGCCGTACGAAGCATGCGGTGTAACTCAGCTAGATTTGCCTGGTTGTTGTTCAAATGATACGCCAGTGTGAACTGGTCATAAGAACTGGGCAAGGAGTTCAGCACTATGTCAACTGCTAAATCCTCATGAACCGGCATTTCCAGCTTTCTAAGCCTTTCCACGTAACCATGCATCCTCTGCACATGTGCACAGATGGACTCGCCCTCCTTGGGCTTGCTGTTAGTGAACGCTTTTACAACCTCACGCCTTTCGATGCGTTCTTGCTTACGGAACCTTTCCGCGAGCTCTTTGTGCATCTCGTAAGGCCAATAGTCCTCATAGATACGCTGCAGTTCAGGGTTCATAGTAGCGATCATGATGCAACCACGATCATGATCATCAGAGTGTTTAGTGTACGCAGCGATTTCTTCGGGAGTGGCGGTTTCAGTGTCCACATCAACAAGCTCGGTTTCTAGAACATACTCTTTATGTTCAAACCTTAGAGCCATTTTGATGTTGTGGATCCAGTCATTATAGTTGGTGCCGTCCAACGTCACCTTTGAGCACAATGACAGAATCGAGGTGACACTACCGGGATTTGAGTGGGGAACGGATTGGTCAGTAAGACATCTGAACAAGAAGAAGATAGTTTTAATTAGATAGAGTAATAATAATAATCCTCATATTCACCCAAGAATAAATACGAGACAAGGATCCTACAATAACAATCTACAATACCGAAAAGGGATGCCGTAATCAATATTGCAAATTTTACAAGGTAGGCGAATGACGATTCAGCCAATTCCACCGGGGAAACATAATCATATTATAATGGAATTCCTAGTTTCTTTGAGATTTATCGAACTGTTCGATAGCATGTTTTAATCTCGGGAATGCCCCACTGTTTGTGACTGGGGTACCGAGGATCACAAACCGGGTGTGAATAACCATGCAAATTGCTTGGTACTCTTGAAGTCAATTGTCATCTCTAATTAACGTGCCGGTAAACCACACACGCTCCGTTAATAATGACAAAATCAAGAAACCCATTGCGACTCTTTGCAGACCCCAATTGGCATGCCGGTAAACCACACACGCTCCACCAACGTTCCACAAAGTGCAATGTGCAATTTCATGGATTTGCACCAATTCACATTTTTAACCTAAAGTAACTAGATTGGGATTTGTTTAGGGTTCTAGTACTTTCAATTATAGCATTATACTTTTAAGAGGCTTAGCGGTTCTATCATACCCGTTCGACTAACAACACTCGACTGACCAGGAGAGCGGTGGGTAATAGTAGATACCCATTAGACTAACATTTTATAGTCAGTCGCCTTATACCCTCTTTATAGGACAGTTTTGTGAATGAGGCTTACTAGCGGTAGATTAACCAATTTTCTTATACATATTAAATTAACTTTTAATTTTAAATACATATAAGATATATTTTAATCTCATTAAAATATTTTAGAATTAATTAAGTTCTAATTTTCGCAAATTATACAATTTTATTGAAAATTTTAATTAATTCTTTAAACTGATTTAATTGGTCTTTTAATTAATCAATTAATTAAACTAATTAAATCTAGGTTACAGATTACCAATTAATCAAATTAATTAATCTGTATTAGTCCATATGATTTTCGAGATTTACAAGCCAAAGAATAAGGGTTCAAGTTATTTTAGTTGATCTAGTTACCAAAAATAACAACACACAAATAAGGAAAGCAAATCAAGCAAACAAGGGGACCATTTAGGGCATGGCGGCTAGGGATAGGAAACCCTAGCCAAGCCGTCGACTTCAAGGCCTCCAAGAGGTGAATTTTCGCAAAAAACACCAAGGCCAAGATCATGCAAGCAGTTCATAATCAAATCACAAGAAAATAGCCTAAGCTCTGATACCACTGAAGGGTTTCTATGCAATCAATGAACACAAAAATTCCTATGGTTCATATGCAACCCTAATATTGATCTATGTTTTCTTCTATGAAGATTAGAACTAAGAACCTAAAGGAAACAATTCAATTCTAAAGAACAATTAGAAAAACCAACCTTTGATCTTATGATCCTTTTCAAGCAGCAGCAAAAGTATCCTGCCTCAAATGCAAGTCACACCCAAGGGATGGAAGAATCAGTATAGCAGAGTGAATCCAGAGAGAAGATGGCGTGAAGAATGAGATGCCAGGGGGTTCCTTTTATAGCCTCCTAGGGTTACACCTGAAACCCTAAGGAGCCTCCAATTGGACAAGGCTTTTGACCACTTGGACCAGGCTTACCAAAACCCTAATTAGGGTTTCGCCAAACCCTGGAGAAACAGGAGATCGGACATCACCACCTTCAATGGAGGCCCAATGACGAGGACAGAGATGCCGAGTCAACTCGACCCCACTAACACCTTCCCCAGCGCTCTGCCAGGGAGCTTTCTTTTTCACCATTGGAGCTCCCGTAGACGTTTCCCTTTTGAGGTTAACTGTTTCACTTGTCATTTCAAAGGGCTTGAACTTGGAGTATCTTAGACATACTTGAATTGACCAGCTCCGCTAGCTGCCGCCTGTTGTTTCTCCTCCTCTTGAATACTGGCGGCCCGAACCATGAAAAACTGCTGACGGAAAACTCGAGACGGTATAACTCGGTCAATCAACGACACTTCCATTAACCGGAGAATTCTTATCCATTTCTTAGCTAGCACATCAGTGAAAGAGATCTCCTTCTCATTACCAGCGAAAGCCATCACTAATATATTTTCAAAAAAATAGGGGAAAAGGGGCAGATAGTATGCACCAGAACAGAAATGTGAGAACAAACAAAAAACAACATACCTCCGACCATGGTGTGGAACTCTGGCATTTTCCCTCGAAGGTGTCAGGCGGTACTCATCCCAGCCCCTACAAGGATGTGCTCAGGGAAGTCCTTGGCTACCACATGGAAGCACCGCAATGTCCGAGCGATCCACTCTTTGTCGGTGTACAGGGTGAACGGCTGGGGTCAGAAATGAGCTCCACACGCCATTGCATCGGCCCAACTCTATCTTTGTCGACCTAAAAGAACTGATTGACCTAGTTTTTGAGAGAACTCTTTTGCTCTGTCACAAGGATATGGCTATGTTTCCGAGCACAGTGGGTGTAATTCTCACCGGAGGAAGCAAAGGCGAAACACGAAAAAAGTGGCGAAAAACCCAAAGGTGGGGTTGAATCCCATTTACCTGACATAACATCTCAAAACAAACCAATTTGTTGACGCCAGTGGGAACTAATTGGTGAAGATGTACTTTGTAAGGACCCAAAACCTCATGGAAGAAATCCGATTTCGGAAGAAGATAGCCTACATCGAAATGCTTCACAAACATCCTAATTTTACCAAGAGGAGGCTTGGAAAAAACAACATCATCAAAGGGAATCTCGACTTCATCCTCGGGTTGGAACCCATAACACTCGTACAAAGCATCGAGATGTTCGGACGAAGGCAGAAATGCAGTAAAAGAACACATGTCGTAGAGGTACAAAGATGAAAAGAAGAAGAAAGAAAAAAGACGGTAAGGGAAAACCGTAAAATGAGTAACTCAATGAATAAATAGCGAAGAAGGAGGTAGGTGGGAAATTAAAAAACATAAAACCGTTTTTATAATTACTAATGCCATCACAGTCACGTCATGGTAGCAGAACTGACAAGATAGTGACAGTTGTCAGTTGCTAGTCTCAACCATCACCACCAAGCACGCCTACGTAATGATTGCTAAGACTAGGGAGACTTGATAGCGTGTCATACGTCAGGCACTCTATCCCGCTCCTGGAAGCGGTCACCAAATGTCAAAGAACCATCCATGCCTCCAGGCTAGGATGGATTTTTCGCCCCAGCTAACCATCCACACTGGCAATACAAGAGATCACGCACCATCGACGATCCGGCCTGGAAGGTGCCTATAACGCACTGACCAGATGGTACGGGATCTGTACCCGATTGAGATCGTGCACACACCACTTCTTCCACTGAGTCATCAAAGACGTGGCAGGAGATAATATCTTGATCCTCCCATCAGCGACCTTGTCCCCTCCTGCCACCACAGGCGCCTTGTCGCTTAAAGCGAAACCTGTCACACATATAAAAGCCACTAGAGGGTAAACGGTAAGTGGGTTGCTTCCTACCACCTCAATACTATCAATTCCTCATATACTACTATATCGTCGGAGACTAACTTGACCGTCAGAGCATTTTCCCGGGACCTCCTCCTAGAAAACAACTAACGACATTTCTTTCTCATGGGTGTAATTACAGACGTGCCGTTAACAAACCAAAGAATGCCTCGGCAAACACGCTAGAGTCTGAGTTTGCATCAACCGAAATGTTGTAAATCACAGAAGATGACAGATGTTTATGACATACATTTTTCTTGTAACATAGTCATTAACATGTAACCAAAGTCAGTGACCTATTTATTATGGTTACTAAACAGGTCATTAAGTGGATAAAATAGTGGCAAGTTGCATTAATTACTGATTATAATAGTGATAGAATAAATCGTCACAAATATACTGACCACTATACTTTACTCACTACTAGAAAATATGTTCTTAATGACATACGAACGATGACACATACTGATATTACGACACACAAAATTGTATGTCATAAACCAAATGTCATCTTTTCTAAAATCTAAAGATTATATGACATACATAACTGTATGTCATAAATATATGTCATCAATGTAGCATATTTATGACATACAAAATTGTATGTCATATGATACTGTCATAATAAAAAAAATTAAAACACAGAAGGCACTAGTATTTTTTGTATGTCATCTAATTATTAAAAGTGTCGTTTTATAATTCATCCCCTCATCCCCGATATTTAATCATAATGCATATTACCTTCTCCACATACTCCTTCTTCATTGATCGTATACTTTTCTCTCTTTATATGAAAAAGCGTAAATCATGATTTTTTTAGAACGAGTTAAAGTAGTCGATGGTATCCTTCTCCCGATCTGTACCTTGGCGTCTAATCAATTTAGAGATGGACATATAGTAACGAAAAGTAACCATCAAAATTTTGGTCACTAAATAATTTTAATGACTACTCTTGTACTGCTATCAACCATATCACTTTCGTCAGTAAATCAAAATTTTCTTGTAGTGTACAAAAGCTAGATTAGTATCCATAGCTTCAAATCAAGCTTTTGTTACTAGAATAATATAACATGATGTAACGATCTTGAATTTCTGTCTTAGTTTTATCAAAAATCGCCCCATGGTGCTCTTGCCTGAACCCGTAAGCCAATTGAGCACATGCACAATCTACGTTACCTTATGGTTCATGCCAAAACTCTACCTTTCAGGCTATGTCTGGCACGCCAGACCTAGCTTGTAAGCTATTTTTTTCGAGCTTTTTTCATTTTACATGTTTGGCGTACTTAAAACTAGTGTATAAACTAGCATATACGCTAGTGTTTTATAATGCTAGTATGAGTAACATCTAAAGTAGCGTTTTCATCTTCCAAATTTACCCTTCAAAATATAACTGGATATGTATATACACATACATATAAATTTTGTGGATGACCTTTTATGTCATTTTAAGCTTTCCAGCTAGTTTATACAACTAGTTTTTACCAAACGTCATTTATTATCAGCTAGCTTTTCAGCTGCAACTAGTTTTTGAGTTTGTCTCTAGCTTTCTAGCTACTTGCTAGTTTTTCAACTAGCAGCTAGTTTTTCAATTAGCCTTAATCTGTTGTGGTCGAACGTTTTTTTATTTTGCTTCGGCTGTGTTAATTAAGCCCTAAGTTAGACGTTGAAACGATACCTTTTTGTCTTTTGCCAAATCTCGACATCATTCTTATCTTGTGTAATGTTCCAACCACTACTAGAAAAAAGGGTATTTACCTACGAGAAATACCCACGCCTTTTTGCGTGGGTAAATACCCACGCCTTTCACACACATTAGTGACAAAACCAGAAAACCTAAATTTACCCACGCATTTGTGACGGAACGGCGACGTAGCAGAATTTTGTGGGAGTTGTGTGGGTAAATTTCCAACGCTTTACCCATGCAATAAGAATTTCATGTGAGTTGCATGGGTATATATATATATATATATATATATATATATATATATATATATATATATATATATATATATATATATATATATATATATATATATATATATATATATATATATATATATATATATATATATATATATATATATATATATATATATATATATGGTACCGTTCCGGTGAGGACTCTTTTTTCGGTGAGGACTCGTAAGGACACCTTAAAAAAATTGAAAAAATATATAAAAAAATACAAATCATAAAATCGAGAATAGTACTATATCATGATTCAAAAAATTTGGATCATTGAGAAACAGTAATGATCCACAAAAAATTTTATTTTGTGGATCATTGTTTCATTATAAAAAAAAACAATGATCCAAAAGTTTTTTTCGAATTTTTTTTCTCCAATATAGTACTATGATCCATTTTATTATATATATATATATATATATTTCAATTTTTTTAAGGTGTCCTCACGAGTCCTTACTTTAAGAAGAGTCCTCACCCGATCGCTTTTATATATATATATATATATATATATATATATATATATATATATATATATATATATATATATATATATATATATATATATATATATATATATATATATATATATATATATATATATATATATATATATATGAGGATAGTGAATATGTGGCTGTTATATACCTAAGCTTAGGTGTAGAACCTCTAAAACATCCCCGTTTTTAACAAAAATAAAAGGTCAATGTACTTAATTTGTTCTCCATAGTTGTACACAATTTGTTGTTCTACTCAATTTAACTTATTTACTTCTATTTTAGTGATGTTTTTTTTTTTACCACCAATTTCTATATCACTGATATATATAGGGGTGATACTTTTAATCACTTTATTATATGACTCATGCATTCCCTTTTCATCTTTGTGTAATCAATTATATGGATTACTTATATTAAGGAAAATGTAAATGCAAGTTTTTCATAAAAAACCTAATGGATTTTGATGGTTCTACACCTAAACTTAGGTATATAACAGCCACATATTCATTTTTCCATATATATATATATATATATATATATATATATATATATATATATATATATATATATATATATATATATATATATATATATATATATATCATTATTATATACAATCATGTGTATTCCTAGATTTTGAGCAAATGGAATCAAAACTTTGAAGAGATGTGCTCTTAAAAGAGCGCGTGGTTTTTTCTTTGAGCGCGTTTATACGTGTTTACCAAGAATGTTTGTATTCAATAAAAGAATTGGATTAGTCTTCTAAACTCATAAAACTCAACTTATTTGACTTAACTAATAGCATGATCACAACTAAATTGTATTTCTCGAAAAATACCAATGCTATAAACAATCACAAACTATACGTTTCAAAATTAAAATCTAGTAAAAATTTTGAAAAAGTTGCTAAAATTTTGAAAATCGGTTATTTCCTGCAAAAATTTCAAAAAACCACTCTTTCAACCGTCCACACCCCACACTTAAAATCGTACAACGTCCCCGTTGTACAAAAATTATTTAAAACAAGGGAGAAACAGTTACCCCTTTTGACGGTAGATCGCTTGGTTGGTGATCGGTATCACAAGTACAAATACGAACAGAAATACCATCCGAGACCAGACGATCTTAGGTGGCAAGGTGCATAAGGCTCACCCATTTTAGACCTACCGGCTCGAACAACAAAGGTCACTGATTGACAATTCCTTCCTAAATTCCAATCCTAAAATAGTCCAATCTTCTAAACTCATAAAACTCAACTTATTTGACTTAACTAATAACATGATCACAACTAAATAGTATTTCTCGAAAAATACCAATGCTATAAACAATCACAAACTATCCGTTTCAAAATTAAAATCTAGTAAAAATTTTGAAAAAGTTGCTAAAATTTTGAAAATCGGTCATTTCCCGCAAAAATTTCAAAAAATCACTCTTTCGACCGTCCACACCCCACACTTAAAATCGTACAACGTCCCCGTTGTACAAAAATTATTTAAAATAAGGGAGAAAGACTTACCCCTTTTGACGGTAGATCGGTATCACAGGTACAAATACGAACAGAAATACCATCCCAGACCAGACGATCTTAGGTGGCAAGGTGCATAAGGCCCACCCATTTTAGACCTGCCGGCTCGAACAACAAAGGTCACTGATTGACAAATCCTTCCTAAATTCCAATCCTAAAACAGTCCAATCTTCTAAACTCATAAAACTCAACTTATTTGACTTAACTAATAGCATGATCACAATTAAATAGTATTTCTCGAAAAATACCAATGCTATAAACAATCACAAACTATACGTTTCAAAATTAAAATCTAGTAAAAATTTTGAAAAAGTTGCTAAAATTTTGAAAATCGGTCATTTCCTGCAAAAATTTCAAAAAACCACTCTTTCAACCGTCCACACCCCACACTTATAATCGTACAACGTCCCCGTTATACAAAAATTATTCAAAACAAGGGAGAAAGAGTTACCCTTTTTGAGGGTAGATCGCTTGGTTGGTGATCGGTATCACAGGTACAAATACGAACAGAAATACCATTATAGACCAGACGATCTTAGGTGGCAAGGTGCATAAGGCCCACCCATTTTAGACCTACCGGCTCGAACAACAAAGGTCACTGATTGACAATTCATTCCTAAATTCCAATCCTAAAACAGTCCAATCTTCTAAACTCATAAAACTCAACTTATTTGACTTAACTAATAGCATGATCACAACTAAATAGTATTTCTCGAAAAATACCAATGCTATTAACAATCACAAACTATCCGTTTCAAAATTACAATCTAGTAAAAATTTTGAAAAAGTTGCTAAAATTTTGAAAATCGGTCATTTCCCGGAAAAATTTCAAAAAACCACTCTTTCGACCGTCCACACCCCACACTTAAAATCGTACAACGTCCCCGTTGTACAAAAATTATTTAAAACAATGGAGAAAGAGTTACCCCTTTTGACGGTAGATCGCTTGGTTGGTGATCGGTATCACAGGTACAAATACGAACAGAAATACCATCCCAGACCAGACGATCTTAGGTAGCAAGGGGCATAAGGCCCACCCATTTTAGACCTTCCGGCTCGAACAACAAAGGTCACTGATTGACAATTCCTTCCTAAATTCCAATCCTAAAACAGTCCAATCTTCTAACCTCATAAAACTCAACTTATTTGACTTAACTAATAGCATGATCACAACTAAATAGTATTTCTCGAAAAATACCAATGCTATAAACAATCACAAACTATACGTTTCAAAATTAAAATCTAGTAAAAATTTTGAAAAAGTTGCTAAAATTTTGAAAATCGGTTATTTCCTGCAAAAATTTCAAAAAACCACTCTTTCAACCGTCCACACCCCACACTTAAAATCGTACAACGTCCCCGTTGTACAAAAATTATTTAAAACAAGGGAGAAAGAGTTACCCCTTTTGACGGTAGATCGCTTGGTTGGTGATCGGTATCACAGGTGCAAATACGAACAGAAATACCGTCCGAGACCAGACGATCTTAGGTGGCAAGGTGCATAAGGCTCACCCATTTTAGACCTACCGGCTCGAACAACAAAGGTCACTGATTGACAATTCCTTCCTAAATTCCAATCCTAAAATAGTCCAATCTTCTAAACTCATAAAACTCAACTTATTTGACTTAACTAATAGCATGATCACAACTAAATAGTATTTCTCGAAAAATACCAATGCTATAAACAATCACAAACTATCTGTTTCAAAATTAAAATCTAGTAAAAATTTTGAAAAAGTTGCTAAAATTTTGAAAATCGGTCATTTCCCGCAAAAATTTCAAAAAATCACTCTTTCGACCGTCCACACCCCACACTTAAAATCGTACAACGTCCCCGTTGTACAAAAACTATTTAAAATAAGGGAGAAAGAGTTACCACTTTTGACGGTAGATCGCTTGGTTGGTGATTGGTATCACAGGTACAAATACGAACAGAAATACCATCCCAGACCAGACGATCTTAGGTGGCAAGGTGCATAAGGCCCACCCATTTTAGACCTGCCGGCTCGAACAACAAAGGTCACTGATTGACAATTCCTTCCTAAATTCCAATCCTAAAACAGTCCAATCTTCTAAACTCATAAAACTCAACTTATTTGACTTAACTAATAGCATGATCACAACTAAATAGTATTTCTCGAAAAATACCAATGCTATAAACAATCACAAACTATACGTTTCAAAATTAAAATCTAGTAAAAATTTTGAAAAAGTTGCTAAAATTTTGAAAATCGGTCATTTCCTACAAAAATTTCAAAAAACCACTCTATCAATCGTCCACACCCCACACTTAAAATCGTACAACGTCCCCGTTGTACAAAAATTATTCAAAACAAGGGACAAAGAGTTACCCTTTTTGACGGTAGATCGTTTGGTTGGTGATCGGTATCACAGGTACAAATACGAACAGAAATACCATCCCAGACCAGACGATCTTAGGTGGCAAGGTGCATAAGGCCCACCCATTTTAGACCTACCGGCTCGAACAACAAAGGTCACTGATTGACAATTCATTCCTAAATTCCAATCCTAAAATAGTCCAATCTTCTAAACTCATAAAACTCAACTTATTTGACTTAACTAATAGCATGATCACAACTAAATAGTATTTCTCAAAAAATACCAATGCTATAAACAATCACAAACTATCCGTTTCAAAATTACAATCTAGTAAAAATTTTGAAAATGTTGCTAAAATTTTGAAAATCGGTCATTTCCCGCAAAAATTTCAAAAAACCACTCTTTCGACCGTCCACACCCCACACTTAAAATCGTACAACGTCCCCGTTGTAGAAAAATTATTTAAAACAATGGAGAAAGAGTTACCCTTTTTGACGGTAGATCGCTTGGTTGGTGATCGGTATCACAGGTACAAATACGAACAGAAATACCATCCCAGACCAGACGATCTTAGGTGGCAAGGTGCATAAGGCTCACCCATTTTAGACCTACCGGCTCGAACAACAAAGGTCACTGATTGACAATTCCTTCCTAAATTCCAATCCTAAAATAGTTCAATCTTCTAAACTCATAAAACTCAACTTATTTGACTTAACTAATAGCATGATCACAACTAAATAGTATTTCTCGAAAAATACCAATGCTATAAACAATCACAAACTATCCGTTTCAAAATTAAAATCTAGTAAAAATTTTTAAAAAGTTGCTAAAATTTTGAAAATCGGTCATTTCCCGCAAAAATTTCAATAAATCACTCTTTCGACCGTCCACACCCCACACTTAAAATCGTACAACGTCCCCGTTGTACAAAAATTATTTAAAATAAGGGAGAAAGAGTTACCCCTTTTGACGGTAGATCGCTTGGTTGGTGATCGGTATCACAGGTACAAATACGAACAGAAATACCATCCCAGACCAGACGATCTTAGGTGGCAAGGTGCATAAGGCCCACCAATTTTAGACCTGCCGGCTCGAACAACAAAGGTCACTGATTGACAATTCCTTCCTAAATTCCAATCCTAAAACAGTCCAATCTTCTAAACTCATAAAACTCAACTTATTTGACTTAACTAATAGCATGATCACAACTAAATAGTATTTCTCGAAAAATACCAATGCCATAAACAATCACAAACTATACGTTTCAAAATTAAAATCTAGTAAAATTTTTGAAAAAGTTGCTAAAATTTTGAAAATCGGTCATTTCCTGCAAAAATTTCAAAAAACCACGCTTTCAACCGTCCACACCCCACACTTAAAATCGTACAACGTCCCCGTTGTACAAAAATTATTCAAAACAAGGGAGAAAGAGTTACCCTTTTTGACGGTAGATCGCTTGGTTGGTGATCGGTATCACAGGTACAAATACGAACAGAAATACCATCCCAGACCAGACGATCTTAGGTGACAAGGTGCATAAGGCCCACCCATTTTAGACCTGCCGGCTCGAACAACAAAGGTCACTGATTGACAATTCCTTCCTAAATTCCAATCCTAAAACAGTCCAATCTTCTAAACTCATAAAACTCAACTTATTTGACTTAACTAATAGCATGATCACAACTAAATAGTATTTCTCGAAAAATACCAATGCTATAAACAATCACAAACTATACGTTTCAAAATTAAAATCTAGTAAAAATTTTGAAAAAGTTGCTAAAATTTTGAAAATCGGTCATTTCCTACAAAAATTTCAAAAAACCACTCTATCAATCGTCCACACCCCACACTTAAAATCGTACAACGTCCCCGTTGTACAAAAATTATTCAAAACAAGGGACAAAGAGTTACCCTTTTTGACGGTAGATCGTTTGGTTGGTGATCGGTATCACAGGTACAAATACGAACAGAAATACCATCCCAGACCAGACGATCTTAGGTGGCAAGGTGCATAAGGCCCACCCATTTTAGACCTACCGGCTCGAACAACAAAGGTCACTGATTGACAATTCATTCCTAAATTCCAATCCTAAAATAGTCCAATCTTCTAAACTCATAAAACTCAACTTATTTGACTTAACTAATAGCATGATCACAACTAAATAGTATTTCTCAAAAAATACCAATGCTATAAACAATCACAAACTATCCGTTTCAAAATTACAATCTAGTAAAAATTTTGAAAATGTTGCTAAAATTTTGAAAATCGGTCATTTCCCGCAAAAATTTCAAAAAACCACTCTTTCGACCGTCCACACCCCACACTTAAAAAAACAATAAGCAATCAACCAAAATATAACACCAGAATTTTAGCGTGGAAAACCCCTCAAAACGAGAGTAAAAACCATGGGACTACTAGAGCCGCTTCAAATCCACTACCATCAATATTTGAGCAATACAAAGTCTTCTCTAGATGAACTAGAGGTATACAATAACCATCATATACTTGGAAACAAATTACATCAAGTATATGGAATCAAACAACAAAGAGAAATGAAAGATATCACCAAATAAGTGCTGCTGTCCAGAAGCAAACAGATGCAGCGATTCCCGATGCTCCGAAATAGATCTGGACAAGCCAACCGGACAGAATGTCGGTATGGATGTTAGGAAGCCGCTGTCCGAAAATCAAGGCAAACGGACCGACGGATCTCCAGGAAATGACGAAACACTGCAGGGGTATCCAGAAAAACGGAAATGAAGAAACCCTTTCTTTTGCTCTCTATTTTCTTCTGTAATCTCTCGAGGAAGTGAATCTGCACACACTAGAATAATAAAGCTAGGGCTGAAAATAAACATATATATATATGGCCCAAATAGTTTGGGCTTCCTCATGGGCTAAAAAACCCAACAAATCTCCCCCTTTTGCCTATGAGGAAGAGTTCGCCATTCCGGCAATCGAGCAACATATCTTTAACTTTTCCCTTGCTAAAGCTTTAGTCAACATATCGGAACCATTATCATCGGTATGAACTTTATTAAGTTCAAACAACTTGTCTTCAAGAGCATCTCTAACCCAATGATACCTCACATCGATATGTTTTGTTCTTTTATGAAACATAGAATTCTTCGCAAGGTGAATAGCACTTTGATTGTCACAAAGAACCACGTAACGCTTTTGCATGAAGCCAAGTTCTTGCATAAATCTTTTCAACCATAATAGTTATTTGCACGCTTCTGTTGCCGCCATATATTCAGCCTCGGTGGTAGATAAAGCAACACACTTTTGTAGTCTTGACTGCCATGACACAGCTCCCCCTGCAAAAGTCATCAAATATCCAGAAGTGGATTTCATGTTGTCTTTGTTTCCTGCCATATCAGAATCAGTATACCCAACAAGCATTGGCTCCCCCTTTCCAAAAGTTATACCCAATTTGGAAGTACCACGCAGATATCTGAAAATCCACTTCACTGCTTCCCAATGCTTTTTACCTGGGTTTGATAGAAACCGACTAACAACACCTACTGCATGTGCAATATCAGGCCTTGTACACACCATTGCATACATCAAGCTACCAACGGCTGAGGCATATGGAACTCTATCCATCTCTTCAATCTCCTTCTTAGAAGAAGGGCAGTCTTTATCAGTCAATTTAAAGTTGTTAGTAAGAGGTGAACTAACCACTTTAGCTTTATCCATATTGAACCTACGAAGCACCTTCTCAATGTATTGCTCCTGTGACATGTGTAACTTCTTTGAAGCTCTATCCCTAGTAATCCGAATGCCAAGAATTTGTTTTGCTGGCCCCAAGTCTTTCATAGCAAAAGACTTGCTCAATTCTTTCTTCAGGTGGACAATTCTCTCTACATTCTTACCAACAATCAACATGTCATCAACATAAAGCAATAATATGATGAAATCATCACCACCAAACCTCTAGTAGAAAACACAGTGATCTGAAGTAGTCTTTTTGTACCCTTGCTTCCCCATGACTGACTCAAATTTCTTGTACCATTGTCTTGGTGCTTGCTTCAACCCGTAAAGACTTTTCTGAAGTTTACAAACATAATCTTCTTTGCCCTTAACCTGAAAACCTTCAGGTTGCTCCATATAGATTTCCTTGTCCAAATCACCATGAAGGAATGCTGTCTTGACATCCATCTGCTCAACCTCAAGATCAAGGCTAGCAGCTAAACCAAGAATCACCCGAATAGAACCCATCTTCACGACTGGAGAGAAAATCTCATCAAAATCAATACCCTTTCTTTGACTGAATCCTTTGACCACCAACCTAGCCTTGTACCTAGGCCGTGAGGTATGTTCTTCAATCTTCACTTTGTAGACCCATTTTTTCTTCAAAGCTCTCTTGCCTTTAGGTAACTTTACTAACTCAAATGTATTGTTTTCATGCAAGGAATTCATCTCATCTTGCATAGCTTCAACCCACTCTCTTTTGTGCTCATCTTCCATGGCTTCTGTATAACATTCTGGCTCTCCCCCGTCAGTGACTAAAACATATTCATCAGCATAATAACGGGTGGAAGGATGACGATCTCTCGCTGACCGCCTAAGTGGGACAAATGGTGGTATATCTGGCACTAGTAGATCTGGATGCAACTCATCATCTAACTCTAACTGCTCTGGGACTTCATTGTCATTAGTACCATGTTGTTCATCATTCTGAACACTATCTTCATTCTGTGGCTCATGTTGAGGAGAAACCGGATCCAAATCAATAAGATTATCAGTAGATTGAGGAACTATCTTTATCTTCTCAATATCTTTCAATGTCTGATCTTCCACAAATACAACATCACGTCTTCTTACAAGTTTCTTCAGAACTGGATCATATAACATGTATCCAAACTCATCTTGGCCATATCCAAGGAATATGCACGGCTTGGTCTTCACATCAAGCTTTGATCTTTCATCTTTGGGAATATGCACAAAAGCCTTGCATCCAAAGACCCGCAAATGATGATACGAAACGTCTTTGTTACTCCAAACCTTGTCAGGGACATCAAAAGACAAAGGAACAGAGGGAGTAAGATTAATAACATGTACCGCCATATTCAAAGCTTCGCCCCAGAAAGAATTAGGTAATCCTGCATGTGAGAGCAAACATGTAACTCGCTTAGTCAATGTTCTGTTCATTCGTTCTGCTAAACCATTTAGCTGTGGTGTCTTTGGAGGAGTCTTTTGGTGCCGAATACCTTGCTCTCTACAATAAGTATCAAAAGGACCAATGTATTCACCTCCATTATCTGTTCGAATACACTTAAGCTTCTTACCAGTTTGCCTCTCAACTAAGGCATGAAACTGCTTGAACGCACCTAATACTTGATCTTTAGACTTTAAGATATAAACCCATACCTTCCTTGAATGATCATCGATGAATGTGACAAAATATAAGCAGCCCCCAAGTGATCTAGTCTTCATGGGACCACATACATCGGAATGTACCAGATCAAGTATATTCTCCTTCCTAGAGGGAGGATGACTCTTAAAGGAAACTCTGTTTTGCTTACCCGCCAGACAGTGAGAACACTTCTTCAAATGAACATCATGCACACCTGTCAACACATTTTTCTTCAACAGTAGAGACATACCCTTTTCACTCATGTGACCAAGTCTCTTATGCCACAAATTAGTTATATCAGTATTCACCACTGCATTGACCCTATCTTTAGAGATCTGTAGATGTGCCATGTACAATTTTGAAGTTCTTTTACCTCTTGCCACGATCAAAGAACCACGAGTGAGTTTCCAAATTCCATCACCAAAGTTGCTGTGGTAACCATCATCATCAAGTAAGCCAGTGGATATCAAATTAAGTCTAATATCTAGAACATGTTTTACATTGTGTAAAACCAACTCCATCCCAGTATCAAACTTCAAACAAACATCACCAACACCAACAATCTTTGATAGCCCACTATTACCCATCTTAACAGTCCCAAAGTCACCGGGAGTATAAGATGAATAAAAATCCCTTTGTGATGTCACATGACACGTAGCACCACTGTCAATAACCCAACTCGAATCATCATGTGCAAGGTTAACCATATCATAATCACAACAGATAAAGAACTCTTCTGTAGCAGTATTAGCTTCAGCACCATCATTGCCACCTTCATCTTTCTTATGGTTGTTCTTTTGTTGGATGTAATTAGCCTTCTTGTTTTCCTTTTTCAACTGTCTGCAAAATCGTATTATGTGCCCTTTTCTACCACAATGATAGCACTCAAAATCAGCAAACTTTCCTTTGGATTTACTACGATGCTTTCCTTTGTTACTCGGACCTCTACTTTGACTTCTCCCCCTGTTTTCTGTAACCATGACATCTGAACTGGAAGAGGAAGCTTGTGACTTTCTTCTCGTCTCTTCATTTAAAATACTACTTTTAGCCAATTCCATGGAGATAATACCATCCGGTGCAGAGTTGGACAATGATGTCCTAAAAGTCTCCCAAGAATCCGGTAAAGTGCCAAGGAGCCATAAGCCATGTATCTCATCTTCAAACTTGATACCCATTCCTTCAAGCTGATTAATAATTCCTTGAAAAGAATTCAAATGATCTGTAATAGGATTTCCATCATCGCACTTCAAAGCTATCAACTGTTTAATCAAGAACAGTTTATTATTCCCGGTCTTCCGAGCATACAACTGCTCAAGCTTGTGCCACAAAGTACGAGCATGAGTCTCCCCGCTGATATGGTTCAAAACATTATCATCAACTGCTTGTCGAATATACCCACAAACTTTCCTGTGCAAAATATTCCATTCTGCATCTGTTTTATCTTCAGGTTTATCCGTACTAAACACAGGCGCATAATAATCCTTCACATAAAGAAGGTCTTCCATCTTGCCTTTCCAAATATGAAAATTAGAACCATTCAAATTAACCATCCTACTTGTATTATCTTCCATCGTTCAAACAAGTAACCAAATAACAAGAACCAATGGCTCTGATACCAAACTGATGGGAAAAACGCAGCTACAAACGGTAAACAATAATTGCGGAATTAATCTTCGTTTGAGTAAACTTTTCCGACTTGAATGAACCTTTGAGGATGATAACAAATAAGGTATTTTAGATAAAACCAAAACAGCCCCAATGCGGTTTTATAACCAATCTAAACAGCCCCAAGACAATAAGCAATCAACCAAAATATAACACCAGAATTTTAGCGTGGAAAACCCCTCAAAACGAGAGTAAAAACCACGGGACTACTAGAGCCGCTTCAAATCCACTACCATTAATATTTGAGCAATACAAAGTCTTCTCTAGATGAACTAGAGGTATACAATAACCATCATATACTTGGAAACAAATTACATCAAGTATATGGAATCAAACAACAAAGAGAAATGAAAGATATCACCAAATAAGTGCTGCTGTCCAGCAGCAAACAGATGCAGCGATTCCTGATGCTCCGGAATAGATCTGGACAATCCAACCGGACAGAATGTCGGTATGGATGTTAGAAAGCCGCTGTCCGAAAATCAAGGCAAACGGACCGACGGATCTCCAGGAAATGACGAAACACTGTAGGGGTATCCAGAAAAACGGAAATGAAGAAACCCTTTCTTTTGCTCTCTGTTTTCTTCTGTAATCTCTCGAGGAAGTGAATCTGCACACACTAGAATAATAAAGCTAGGACTGAAAATAAACATATATACATGGCCCAAATAGTTTGGGCTTCCTCATGGGCTAAAAAACCCAACAGTTCGTTCCCGTGGAAGTTTGTAGATTGCCTTTACTGAGATAATCACGTTTCTTCTTAGTTCTTACAAATGGATGGCGGTGGTCAAGATTGGTCAAGATAGAAGGGATTAAAGGTTCGATGATTTATGCTTCATTGATTATACATAGGAATCTTAAAGTTAATCGATGTATTTTTCTAGCAATCGAGTCCCTGATCTTCCTCTTACTCGATTCACCTAACATCGAACACCCCAAATTGGTTTACATGACCGCATCCCTTTATCTCCGTTCGATAAAACTCCCATGTATAATTTCTTAATTTTCCTTTCAATTGCATCGTCTTAAAATTTCTAGAAATTTAAGTGAACTTTTTCTTATCTGATCAAGCTCGGTATGGGACAGATGGCCTTTGTTCTAGACACTCGACATTTCAGAGAGTATGACACTTGCCTTCTCCTTTGCCACCTGCCCCACATTTCCCAATACACCACCGTTTCAGATTCTCTCCATATATACCGTTTCAAATTATCTCTCTGTGATCTATTCCGTGCTTTCTGTCTTTCTACGATCTCTATCTCCATCTCCGTCACAGGGATGTCATGTTCTTCCTTTGCATCTTAATTCATCCCTTCATCTTATTTCTTCTAGGATTTGATGATAGCAAAAATAAGGGTATTTTTGGAAGACCCCTAGATTCCTAAATCGATTTTATCAAATGACTTTAAAATCAACATCTACGCTGCAAAGGGAATAATCAAACCCCTAATAATCGTTTTTTGTACCACCAAAAAGCTAATTTTGTTGTTCTTCAGACCCTTCTTATGTTACCCCCTCCGTTATCCGATCAAACCCCATTACTTCTTCCCCAATATTTTGCCTCTTCTCTATCTTTACCCCTCACTAGGAAACGAAGGCGATTTTAGGTAAGCTTCATATTTCCTATATATATATATATATATATATATATATATATATATATATATATATATATATATATATATATATATATATATATATATATATATTGTTATGATGTAATATGTAATGTAGAGGAAGGAGAAACCGAGAGACAATCGGTGAATCACCCTAGATTCTTGCTTTATTCTATGATTTTTTTTTGCTTTCTTTGATGTACTTTGAATCAATTGATCGCATTCAAATTTTGGGAGGTAATTTGTTGTTTTTCCTATAATCAAATACAAGATAAATATTTATCTTGTTGTTTGTTTGAATAAAGGGATTCAACATTAGAAAGCATTCAAGCCATAAGATTTGTGATGTTGATGCTTTTAGAGATACGGTGGTGGATGCTAGGGTTCTTGTGGAGACTGATTGGCTTGAAATCAGGTCAGCTGGCTGACTGCTTCCCTCGTTCTGGGTTAGGTTGCCATGACGGCTTCATAGTATGTGGTGCTTTGCTCTCCTGGTAGGAAAGAACATAGACACAAGGTACAAATTTATTTTATATGCTTCTTTTGATACTTGTTTGTTGTATTACGTTACAAGTACCATAATCTTGGTATGTTACTGTGTAACTCATTGGAACTCACATGGTACTAATATGATGTGTATATTCTATGTGAATTACTTGATTAATTTACTAGACACAGAACACAAGGAAATTATTTCAATTCCTTGTCATTCACTCTAAATGGCAACAATGTTTCCTATTTGGTTCCATACTCCCATTAAGATGAACACATAATTGAAACAAAGGGTGCCGTATTAAATACATCGATGTTGTATTTTAATCTAGCTCCATAATTTAAATTGTTAAATTTGACTTTTTATTTTTGTCTAAATTCAGTGTAGGATATGGTAAGAGAGAAATACAAGCAAGATCTGGATTCAATAGCAAGAGAGGGAGAAATTGTAGGCTATTTGGAGGTTTGATATTAAATTGAAATATTTTTGGTTTGAAATATTTTTTCATAATTTCGCAAACATATTTGGATTCAGTTATTGCAGATAAAGTAAAATCTCTTTGTGAAGCCTTCTTCTTTCTCTTTAATTCCCCATGTTCGAAACCATATTCACTCAATCATATTTTTAGAATTTTAGGATGAAGTTTCAATGAATTGTATCTTAATATTATACAAGTGCAAGCAATGGGTGGAATGGGATATGTGGTAATCTACTCTTTTTTAATCAGGAGAACATCCTCTCCATGGTATATATATTCATTATATTTTAAATTACTTTAATAACCTCGTATTATGATATTCATTGAAATTGATCATGGTTTTCTTGTAGATCCCACAAACATTCATGCTTCAACCACATTTATCTTCACATCATCAATGAATTTAATATACAACATTTTAGGACTTTGTTTCATCTTATTACTCTCCCACTTTATTTATTTACTCCTCTCCGTATTTGAAAAAGAAGGTACAAACACTTTTGATCAGACAGTTGAAACTTTATCTATAAAACCTATCTGAAATTTTCAAACATCTTGATGAAAATGGATTAGTTTTCATTTTCAAGTTGATTTAATCTCAGAAGTGACGATGTACCTCTTTTATTATGTTTATTGGTTTTGGTACCTGTTAGTTAATTGTTGTTTTGTGTTCGTGCTAATGTTTTATATGGTCTCTTCTTGACAAGGCTAGGAAATGAAGGCTACCCTGAGATTCCCAAAATCTGTTGTTAAAGCCATTAACAGATTACCCTTATTACTGACCCATCATTGCTTCTTGTTCAATTTTATCTGTATATTTTTATTTTGTTACTAAAGTAACACCCAACATTTGGCAACTCGGAGGTTATATATGTTTTATACATTGTAGACTTGTAACCTGTATCATATTTTTTTGGTTTTGTATCTATGTAGTGACATGACATAGCTAATTAAAAGAGGATTTTGAGAGGTTGGATTAACCTGGATACTAGAACAGTATTTTTATTATCAATGAAAATTGTTGAGCAGGCAGAAGCTATGCCAAAAAGTAGAGGGCCAAAAGCAAGCAAGATCAATGCACTTCTATATACTTCTATATTATAGGACCCCACTTCGAATTTGAACAATAACATTATATTCTCATTTTTCATTAGGGTATTAGGCATTATCAACCGTACCCAATTATAGCAATAATGCCGCCATGTCTTGCTAATTGCGCTTGATGCTCTTACTTTTATACAAGTACCAAACATTTATGTTTTGAAGCTACTTGCTTATTTCAGATTGACGACCTTATTGCTATACGGGTTACAAAAAGTTTCCTTTTCCAAAGTCCTTATTCAATGGGATTTGTAGGCGATGTACCTTAGTTTTTTTTCTAAAGTGGCAATGTACTTTCAATTCCTGACATATAATAACGACTCACTTCCGAGGGTCGTGTACGTGCCTAGTATATATATATATATATATATATATATATATATATATATATATATATATATATATATATATATATATATATATATAGTTAGCGGAAGAAGTTCGGGTGAGTAAAAATATAAAGCCATTATTAGAATGGGCTTTTTAGTTTCCTTTTGATAGAATTCTTTGTTTTGTTTAACTTGATTTTTATTATTACAGTTAATTAAAAAAAAAAAAAAAACATACGTCTTAAAAGAATGATTTAAATTTAAGCCACGAAGCCATAGCGAATAAAATTGACCCGTTTGAAGACCTTTGTGGTGTGATTTGATTGCGGAAAATTGAGACCAGAATTACGAGTGAGTATTTCTATACATATGTTTCCACATTTTGTTGGTATATGTTTTATTATTACCTTCTTATCGATCCATTTGTGGTGACGTTTTGTTTGCTTTAGTTTACTTCCTCGAGAATTTTTGTTAAAAGACGTGTTTGGCTTCCTTTGTTGGATAAATTGATTTGAATTGTTGATATGCACATATTAGTAGTTATCAATTTATAGTTTATTAGTTTAAATTATTAGATTAGGATAAGTATTTTGAGTCTTCCCATAGGGTAATTTTATTAGGCTGTATATATTGCTTTTATCTATGATAATAAAATTATTAGAGTTTTAGTACTTTGTTGTTTTTCCCAGCATACGTAACTTGTTCTAAAGTTTTTTCTTTTTTTTTTCTTTCTTTCTGTCTCACGTCTGCTTGGCATACAAAAAGGAAGGGGCTTTAATTTTTTTGCTTTCCATTCTACACTTGGCACCAGAGCACCCGGGTTCCGTTGGAGGGGGTGTGAATCGTTTTTATTAGCGGACGGAAAAAAAAACCCGCTTCCACTCTTGATCATCCGCACGTGTTGAAAAGAGACTAACCGGGGAGGTACGTAAAAAGAACGACCGAAAAAATTGGTCAAAGCAGGTGGTTTTTGGATTTGGTTCGTTTTTGTAGGTGCAAGAAGACGGTAAAGCTTGGAGCTTGTTTTCTTGGTCGGTGGAAAAGTTCTCTTAGAACGGGTTTTGATTGGAAAAGAGTTGAAGTTGTCAAAAAATAAATGGCAAGAGGAGAAGGTTCGATGTCGTATCAGGTTCCGATTTTGACTCCGACAAACTATCCGGTGTGGGCTGTCAAGGTGAAGTCAGTTATGGATGCATATGGGTTGTGGGAGACGGTCGACTCAAGAACTTTAGGTGCATAACCGGATCCAAAGAAGTCTAAACAAGCCCTCGCGTTTCTATTTCAAGCAATACCAGAAGAGATGGTCTTGCAAATGGCGAGTTACACTGATCCAAAACAAATATGGGATGCATATGGGTTGTGGGAGACGGTCGACTCAAGAACTTTAGGTGCAGAACCGGATCCAAGAAAGTCTAAACAAGCCCTCGCGTTTCTATTTCAAGCAATACCAGAAGAGATGGTCTTGCAAATGGCGAGTTACACTGATCCAAAACAAGTATGGGATGGTCTAAAAACAAGATATTTGGGAGTGGATCGGGTGAGAACAGCTCGGCTTGCAACATTGAAAAGGGAGTTGGAAAGCTTACGCATGAAGGAGGGAGAAACCGTGGATGATTTTGCAACCAAGTTGAGTGGTTTAGCTTCGAAAGCAAGGAGTCTCGGGTACGAACTTGAAGAAGTAGACTTGGTAAAGAGGCTGTCTTTTCTTCAAATTGTGGCGTCAATTGAGCAATGCTTTGACTTGGATTCGATGCTTTTTGATGAGGCCGTTGGTAGATTGAAGGCATACGAGGAGCGAATAAAAGGAACGGAGAAAACAGAGGACGTTCAAGGTGGTTTGTTGTTGACTAGTGAAGAAAAATCACATGTTTGTAAGCATTGTGGCAGCGGAGGTTCAAATCGGGATGACTTTGGACATGGCCGGGGAAGAGGTCGGGGATCCGGGAAAAGTCGGGATGGTAATGAGCGTTTCCAACGGGATAAAAGTCACATTAAATGTTACAAATGTGGTGAGTTTGGTCATTATATCAACGAGTGTCCTAAGTGCAGTGGCAAAAGCAAGAAGCAAATATGATCGAAGAGGAAGAGCTGGCATTGTTCTAAGCAAGTGCTATGATCAAATCAATTAAGGGGGTGATTGTTGGATAAATTGATTTGAATTGTTGATATGCACATATTAGTAGTTATCAATTTATAGTTTATTAGTTTAAATTATTAGATTAGGATAAGTATTTTGAATCTTCTGATAGGATAGTTTTATTAGGCTATATATATTGCTTTTATCTATGGTAATAAAATTATTAGAGTTTTAGTCCTTTGTTGTTTTTCCCAGCATACGTAACTTGTTCTAGAGTTTTTTTTTTTCTTTTCTTTCTTTCTGTCTCACGTCTGCTTGGCATACAAAAAGGAAGGGGCTTTAATTTTTGCTTTCCATTCTACATCCTTGCTTATTTTTAATTATTTAATTATTTTCCTTGCTTATTTTTAATTATTTAAGCAAGAAAAAGGGTGTGTATTTTTTGCATGAGTAGTGTATAACACAGACAAATAATAATGGATATGATTGAAGTGGAAACTGGAAAGGGGAGTTCATCCATAGAGTAGATGCTGCTACATGTGTACATGACAACACAACATAACACAAATGTACAAGATATATCCAATCATTTCACATGAATCCAGCCTGTGTAATTCAATGCTATGGGAACAAGCTCATAAATCCGTGGAAAGTGAAACTTTCCCTCAATTATTCTAACATACCTTATTTAGTTATTTTTTTTTAACGGCACGTGATCCCCAAGTTGATAGTTTGAGACCTTTAAAAAACATGCCTTGTTTAGTTTGATTTATTTATGTGTTTGAGTCTTTCCTCTTGAATTTGAATATCATGCTAATAATTATATATGAGGTCCGTGATCAATACATTAGTGATGTTGTAAGTTGTAACTCAATGCGGGGAACAAGCCCATAATTAGTACACCGAAAGTAAAACGTTCCCTCTTATATTCCAACATAACTAAATTAAACTAGATTTGCTTAAATGGATAAGACAGTTTTCAAGATAACCTAAAGATCTTTTGAATATCATATTAAATATTGACATCAATAATTGGTGGTCAAAACTCAAAATACATCCCCTTACATCGTTGTTTCGTGCATCTGTCTATTCTTAGTACACTATTATGGTTTTCAAGTAATTAATTCTATATCATTTTGAAATCTTTCTTGAGGTGCTCCTGCTTCTGAAAACCCAGATCAAATCTTTTGGGGATAAAGTATTGATCCATTTTTATGGGACCATGGAAGCCTGTGGCGTAGGATCATTGGAATCGATTATCTGTCCCCACTTCTGGTCAAAATTAGCCACAATCTTCAATTTACTTGTGAGTTGCTTTTGTAAGTCTGTATCACGTATTGTTTATTGTTTTCTGGGTTGTACTACGCGTAATAAAGGTCACACTTGACCTCTTAACTTTAACTGCCATTCCTTTAGTACATGTTTTTAGTTATATATTTTGTACTTGATTAAAAACATAACAAACCAACACAGCGTATACGGAATAAATACATCAGAAAAACGCTTACATGATGAACACAGTAACGCATAATTATAATTATAGATTCATTAATAATAACTACAAGATGCTTTTGATTATTCGCCTAGGACATGGTCTGACTGAGATGAGTTCGCGCCAATTGACTTTCCCGCCTGTTGTCGGTAGAACGCCGCCATGTTGGCATACACATCCATGTTCATATGCTGCACCAGAAAAATACGACTTTATTAGCTTTTTGGTGCCTGAAATTATGATCCCTCTATCCTTTTTTCAAACTCAAACTACCCATTTTACCATTCTTGACATACTTGTGCTAGAAATGCGCTATGCGGATTACTCAAAGGAACTGTAGCGCTTGTGGATGGGTGACCGTGGATTGGCTGTGACGTGGCGGGGTTAATCATGGTTTGTGGGACCATGAACGGATGATGAGCTGGCGGTTGCATTACTCCGGGAATCCCCATCTGAAGACCGAACCCCATTCCCATTCGAGCAAGCATAGACATCTGAAGTTGTTGCTGTTGTTGTTGTTGCTGCTGTAATTGTACGGAGATTGGTATCGACATTTGTGGTGGTGAAATTGGCATGTTTTTCATAAACTGGACTTGTGCTTGTAGCTTCTTTAAGTAATCTATCACTTCATCCAACATTGATGCTTTGTCCGTCTATGTAAAAAGAAATTTCCAAATTTAGAAACTTTTTCCAATTCATAAAAAAGAGAGGTGTACTTGACGTGTGAGGTCAAAAGGACTCGTGTTAACTTCAAAACTGGCAAAAAAATGTTCGTACTTTTTTGGAAACCACTTGATAACCCACTTCATGTTGTGGAATTTTCTATATGTGGAAAGATTTTCGTGGTATACTTTTTTTATAATACCTACCTGTTTTGGGTATGGAAATTGGTGGGTTTACTTTAAAAGGCAAACATCATAACAGAACACAAAAATACTTACCTTATTAGCATTAGGTACCAACTTCTGTAGGGCTTTCATCTTTTGGTTGATCCTTTCTCTTCGTCGCTAAAAGACGATGGCATTTCTCAATATAATTTCTTTAAAAGATTTTCTATATTTCGAAATATTGAATTTATACAACAAATTACCCGTTCAGACTGGTTATGAATGGCGGCAGCTCTGCTTCGTCGACTTGATTGAGATCGAACTGTTTCACCTTCAGTCCTGCATTCTTCTTCTTGATTTTCCTGTTCAAAATCAAGAAATAAAAAATTAATTCAACTTTATTGTCGTGTGAATTAAAAAATCCAATTTTTTCAAAGAATTTTTATATCTTTATACCGATCCATATTGACAAGCAGAATCATCATCTGTGTTTTTACTCTTCAAGCTTTGATTAGGCGAGTCTGACGAAGGCCATGTCATCATTGTAGTGTCATTATCTTTAGAATTAATTGTCCCGCTGTTGCTAATATTATCTTCTTGCAAACTTGTAGTCCCCAAATTTCTTACACATTGATCATGAACAATCGCAGATGATCGTGGTCGTTTCTTCAGGTAACTTGGGCCTGCTTTTTCGCTCCATTTCCCACTTGAAGATGCAACATTCGAGCTTAAATTGCGGGTTCTTTGTAGATTTTGACTTTGTTGCAGGTAAATTTCTTGGGTTTGACTTTGGTTATAACATGTCGTAGCTTGATGAACTATAGATTCTAGTGTTTCATTGGCCCTTCCGAGGCCATGCATGGCCGGCTGACCGTTTTCCCATGTTATTTCTGCAATTCCGTAGTCACTAAGCCTGAAAATTCAACATAAAACGTGAGTAAATTAATAACATACCCATCGCTAAAAATCAAGATCATCATTTCTTAGGTTTTTAATATTAATATTTTTATGCCAATTATGATAACCTGGAAAATGTCATTTACTTCTGAGCAAATAGAAGGGGAGAAGAAGAAGAAGACTGTATGTGCACAGTGTCGCTAAATACGGGTTCTTTATAGAATAGGAAAAAGAAAGGTCGGACCTTTTTCCAGATCAGTGATGTACAACCTTCGTTGCACAAGGTACAAGTCAGTGAAGCACCTCTGGAAAAAGGTTTAACCCAAAAAAGGAAATGATTATGTAGTGGGCATATACATGGGGACAAGAGAAGGGGTATGCTGCTCTTGCTGCTGCCTGTGCATGTGGGAGGATCTTTATCTTTCTTCTTGTTCTTTGCTTTCTTTTGGTGTTATTAGATTCGAACTTCGTATTCCCCACTTAATTTGGGGTCATATATAAATAATGCTTCTACAGGACTACACCCCCCTCTTTCACCCCCTCACCGCAACCCACCCTCAATGATATCTATGGCTGGGATTAAAGATTGGATTCTGTGCTTTCAATTGGGTGGGGTTTGTGGGTCCCATCAAGGATTTCCAAAATTAGGGCTGTGATAGATAATGTGGTGGACTGAATTGTCATGTGGGGAGAAGTGGATATTTTTATGTCTATTTTGCTTCTTTTCTTCTCAAAACACCATGTTTGGGCTTATAATTTTATGTGCATGCTTCTTGATTTGTCCCTTTCTTTTTTGTCAAGTTCTTATCTTTGGCCATCACAAATTTTAATCATCTATTCTAGTACACGATGAACCTATGATGATCGAAATTTGATGCATTAATACATGTCAATATGATCAAATCAAATCCCATCCGGAGTTTCGTGGTCAATGATCAAGAAGCAAGTCAGAATGATCAATGGTCTTCAACTTAACTAATTTTTAAAAGGTCTTCAACGTCCCAGAGATCATATATTATACCTATGCATTTACATTAACTGAAAATATATTAAACTAAAACTTGAAGTATTTTTTGTTGTCGTATGAAACTAACATAATTTTGGTGTAAAGGAACAAAATAAAATCATATTGGCGTTATAGTATTCCTTTATAATCACTACAAAATATGTTCGCATTAGTGGCGACAAAAGTCGACACTAGACATAAAAAATCGTTGGTAAATGTATTAGTGGCGACATGTCGCTACTAAAAAGTCGTCGCAAAAGGTTCATTGCTATTGTTCTATAATCGCCGGTAAAAGTGTCGCCGCTGTTGCCTGTCGCCGTTAATATGTTTTTTTAATTATTTAATTATTTATTATTATTATTATTATTTGATATAAAACTGAAATTACAAATATTATACAAAATACGAGATAAATGATTCGAAACAATTAGCATCTAAAACGTAAAACATATTAGCGTCATATCATTTACACAAATTAAAAGAGCCAAGAAACAACTACAAAAGAGAGCCGAAACATAAAATAAAAACTACTCTAAGTCGTCATCTTCGTCATGGCTATAGCGGCGGCGGCAATGGAGGGAATTTTTGCCGCTTTTCTCCTAGCACACGAATCGCCGACGTGGCTATAGCGGCGACAATGATCATTATCGGCGACATGAAACGCGTGTTTTCAGTGTCGCCGGTAATAATCCTTGTCGCCACTAATGCCGTCACTGCTATAGCTAACATTTTTTGTATGAGATTGTTACGAAAAGATCAAAGTGGAACAACCACAAATAACATCAACGATAAATATGATGATGTTTGGAACACAAGAAATCAACATGAAGAACAATAGAACACCACGATATGTAAAGTGGAAAGCCAAAAACGGAAAAAATCACTATGAAGCAACACTTATTTTAAAAACTTACATGGTTGGCAAATCTCCAAGGAGATACCGGGAAAGAAAGAAGATGTAATGGAATCAAAGATGATGAATGATCTAAAAGGTTTTATAAAATAGCCTCAAAAGATTTCTAATCGTATACTCTAAAAACCCTACCATAAAAGGAAACATTCCTTATAAATTGGAGTACTAACAACATAATTAGTTGTATTTTTGGATTCCACATAAAATGATAAAGGGTTTCAAAACATCTTACAAACTCCCCCTTAGACAAAACTGATCTTTAGCAAAAGAACCTTCAAACTTCAGGAGACATAAGTAGAAAAATAAGTAGTGCCAAAAGTCTCTAAGAACTAAACTCTCTCAAACAACAAAAAATGGGATTTTTCAGAATCTGTTTACGTGACGAATTTTCCAGACGGGTTCACGGCTAGGGACTTGTGGAAGTCCTGCGAGCAATATGGTAAACCTGCAGATGTGTACATTCCCAAAGAGAAATCCAAATCGGGTAAACGTTTTTCTTTCGTTCGATTCCTAAATGCAGATAATTTGGCTTTAATTGCATCAAATTTGTGTACCATTTGGCATGGCAAATTAAGATTACATGCAAATATATCGAAATTTCCTAGAGGTTCTAAACCTTCTGAACATAGAAAGAAGGCAGAAAAGGTGCACAAGACTAATGTTATTATGTCGTCGGAAGGTTTGATCTTTTGTCATCTATGGCTGTGAGTGGGAATGGGGGTTCATATGCTGCTGTGGTGAGTGGAGGTAAGGCGAATAATGAAAAAGTTCGTGATGAACCTGCCTTAATTCTTGATGAGTCATGCTTGAATGATAAAGACGTCTCACTTACATTGGTGGGTAAAGTTAAGGAATTTGGTGCCCTTGTAAACTTAAAAGATGTAATTGTTAAGGAGGGATTTAAAGATGTTGTGTTAAGGTACCTTGGGGGTTTTTGGGTTATAATGGAATTTGTTTCCACAAAAGCTAAAGAAAATTTTCAAAGTCACAAAGGAGTGGGATCATGGTTTGCGGTTATCTTACCATGGCAAAAGAATTTCCAAGTAGAAGACCGTGTGGTGTGGATTGATATAGAGGGGGTACCTTCGCTGGCCTTTTCTCCAAGAAGCTTTGAGTTGATTGCTAAACGATGGGGAAAGATATTATATGCGGAAGACTCCAATGACAACAATCTATACCGCAAAAGACTTTGTATAATGACCTTAAAGCAAGAAATAATTATGGAGACTTTTAAAGTGATCGTGCAAGGTAAGATGACTGTGGTTCGAGCAAGGGAAGTGATTGGGTGGAACCCATGCTATATAGATGAAGATGAAGAAAGTGATGAGGATTCGTCCAAACATTCATTTGATGATAATACCATCTCTATAGATGAATTAGAGAGAGAGGAATATATTTTGGAGAGTATGGAAAAGGAATTTGGTGGAAGGAAGAAAGTATCAAATGTTTCGATTTTTGAAGATGACAATGATGATAATTCTAGGCAAGACGGAGATAGTCATATGGGGCCGAATACGTTGGAAGGGTTGGAGGGTATAGTGGAAGAAGCTAAAAAGGATTATCAATTGGAAGAGGGGGAGGTGGACCAACATGGCATAACAAAACAAAGTTCTGAGGATCCTTTTCTTTTTTATGATCTATTAAATAGAAAGGATGTAGATGTGACGGAGACGGTTGTGTCGGAATCTAATTCCAGTGCCACACCTGTGTATCCTCCGGGTTATACACCTCCAGCAAATGATGGTGACAACAGTGAAGGGGAGAAGTCGGTTCACATGGAGAAAAGGTACAATACGGTTATAAAATTGGATGCAGTTAGTCATGTGGACGGTGGAAACAATGATAACTCTCAAACAATAACCAAATCATTAATTAGAGGTGGTGATATTATGGAGCCCCATGCTTTGGCCCCAAGTGGTAACTGTGGTCAGAAAATGGAAGATATTTATATTATTGGTCATATGATGGGATACAAGACTACTAAAGTTAATGATGAGATGCTTGATCACCATGGGAGTAAAGAGTATTTTCAATGAATTTCACATCCTTAAATATTCAAGGATTGGGGCACAGTCAGGCAAAAAAGAGATGGGTTTTTGAGTTATGTTCTAAGTTCAAGATTAACTTCTTGGCACTTCAGGAGACAAAGTTAGAAGTTGTTGATGATGTTTTAGTTCGGCAGTTGTGGGGTAATTCTCGGTACCAATTTGCTTGTAGCGATTCTGTGGGTGCCTCAGGTGGAATTCTTTGTGTTTGGAATCCGAATACCTTCTTGAAAAAGCAAGTGGCATCTTCAGATTATTTTGTTATTCTTGAGGGTTTCTGGAAGCCTACTAACACTAATCTTATGGTTATTTCGGTATATGCACCACAAGAGTTAAGTGAGAAAAAATGCTTTGGGATTATCTTTCGCAAATTATCCTAAAGTGGAGAGGTGAGGTAATTGTTATGGGTGACTTTAATGAAGTGCGGGTAGAGGCGGAAAGATTTGGATCTACTTTCCATGCTAGTGGGCCGCGTTTTTTCAATAATTTTATAGCCATGACAGCTCTCGTAGATATTCCTTTGGGTGGGTACTCGTTTACGTGGACTCATTCTACGTCTGGTAAAATGAGTAAGTTGGATAGGTTTCTTTTTTCCGAAGGCTTATTGGATCTATGCCCACATATTTCGGGGTTGATTTTAGAGAAACATCTATCCGATCATCGCCCGATTTTACTTCGAGAATCGGTGTTGGATTACGGGTCTATTCCTTTCCGGTTTTATAATTCTTGGTTACAAAATGGAGATCTTGAGAAGATTGTGAGTGATTCATGGGCTAATGATGGGGTTACAGATAACAGCGCCATGATACGCCTTAAAAATAAATTAAAAGCCCTTAAAAATCGTTTGAAAGACTGGGCCAAAGAGATGTGAAGTCAGAAAATTGGAGATAAGATGTTGCTTAAAGAAAAATTGAGTGTTTTAGATAAGCGGGTCGATGACGGGGAGGGGGATGTTTTAAAAGAAAGGGGGGAAATTCTGAGTAAAATCCTTGATCTTGACAAGCAGGAAGCAGCAGACTTAGCTCAAAAAGCTAAAGTCAAATGGGCTATTGAAGGAGACGAGAATTCGAAATTTTTTCATGGAATTATCAATAAATCTCGTCGGCAACTTGCTATTAGAGGGGTCTTCTCTAATGGGGATTGGTTGGATAGGCCTAAACAAGTTAAGAAAGAGTTTCTTACTCATTTTGCTACTAGATTTTCTAAGCCATATACTTTTAGACTACAGTGTGATATGAAATTTCCTAGACGTTTATCAGAAGATCAATTGGAGCTTATGCAAGGGGAGGTAACATCTGAAGAAGTAAAACAAGCTGTGTGGGATTGTGGGGCAGGAAAATCTCCGGGTCCAGATGGCTTTACTTTTGAATTTATCAAAAGGTTTTGGGAGTTAGTAAAGGATTTGGTGGGTGAGGCGGTTCAGGAATTCTTTAGGACTGGAATCTTTCCAGTTGGTTGCAATTCTTCTTTTATCGCTTTGATTCCCAAGGTGGCGGATGCTAAGTTTGTGAAGGATTTTAGGCCGATTAGTCTCATTGGTGCCCAATATAAAATTATTACAAAAATTTTGGCTAATCGGTTAAAAATGGTGATTGGTGACTTGATTAGTGAAGAGCAGTCTGCGTTTGTGCATGGGCGTCAAATTCTAGATGGTCCGTTAATTTTAAATGAAGTGCTTTCTTGGTGTAAAATTAAGAAAAAAAAGGCTATGGTGTTTAAAGTTGATTTCGATAAGGCTTATGACTCGGTTAGATGGGACTTCTTGGAAGATATCTTGGGACGCTTCGGTTTTGGAAGGAAATGGTGTAGATGGATACGTGGCTGTTTGAAGACGGCTAGAGGCTCTGTGTTGGTGAATGGTAGTCCTACAGAAGAGTTTCAGTTTTACAAGGGTTTGCGCCAAGGCGACCCGCTCTCGCCTTTCTTATTCATTTTGGTTATGGAGACACTTCATCTGTCGTTTTTGAGGACTATCAATCGCGGAGTTTTCACGCCCTTGACGGTGGGCAGTGGGTTTACGTTATCTCACTTGTTTTATGCGGATGATGCGGTATTCATTGGAGACTGGAAAGAGGAAAATTTTACCAATATTGTTTCTATTTTGCAGTGCTTTCATTTAGCTTCAGGGCTGAAGATTAACATCCAAAAGTCGAAAATGTTAGGTGTAAGTGTTTCGTTCACAGAAGTTGAGAGAGTGGCGGCCTTGGTGGGATGTGCGGCAATTAAAACTCCGTTTACGTACCTGGGGGTTCTACTTGGAGGTTCTATGTCTAGAGCGAGTGCGTGGGAAGAGGTTGAGAAGAAAGTTAATGATAGGCTTTCTAAATGGAAATTGAAGACTCTTTCAGTTGGAGGAAGATTGACTCTTTTAAAGACAGTGCTTGGGTCCATCCCTAATTATTATTTGTCTCTTTTTAAAGCTTCGGTTGGGGTGATAAAAAGATTGGAAAATCTGAGGAGTCGGTTTTTCCGCGGAATGGAGGGTACGAAGACAAAAATCGCGTGGATTGGGTGGAATAAGGTGTGTGCGGATAGGGATAAGGGTGGTCTTGGAGTTGGAAGCTATTTTGCTTTAAATAGGGCTTTACTTTTTAAATGGATTTGGAGATTTAAGAATAATCCAAGGGTGATGTGGGTGAAGGTGGTTAAAGCGATTCATGGAGAGGACGGTCTTCTAGGAAATTGCGATGTTTCTAAAAGAGCTTCAGTGTGGCGGGATGTCGTTATTTCGACTAGAGATCTGACAAAGAATGGAATTGACCTGATGGGCTTCTGTAAAAGGAGGATTGGGGATGGTATGGATACTTTATTTTGGAAAGATACTTGGTTAGGAGATACGTACTTCATGCGTAGGTTTCACAGATTATACAACTTGGAGGAGAATAAAAATGCCACTGTGGCTTCTAAATACACGGGTTGGTGGGGTGATTCTTTTAGACGCTCGCCGATGGGGGGTATGGAGGAAGAGCAAAAGGGGGAGTTTGAGAGAATTATGAAAGACGTTCATATTTCTAATAATCGAGACATTTGGCTTTGGGATTTGGTGACAGATGGTTCTTTCTCGGTTAGTTCCACTAGACGATGTATTGATGACGTCGTCAATTGTGGTACGGGAGTGCCTACAAGGTGGATCAAGATGATTCCTATAAAAATCAATGTTTTTGTTTGGAAGATGATGTTGAATGGCTTACCTACGAGATGGAACATGTCTAAGAGAGGCATAGAGTTGGAGTCTATCTTATGTCCGGTTTGTGGAGTTAAAGCTGAAGAGATTGCTCATCTTTTTTTCGAGTGTAGTTTTGCTCAAGAGATTATTACTAGAATTGGAAAATGGTGGGATATAATTTTACCAAACGATTGGTCTTTAGCGAATTGGAGGACTTGGCTTCAAGATTTGAGATTACAAAAGCTGGCTAAAGAAATTCTGGAATGAGTGATTTCTGTGGCGTGGTGGTACATCTGTAGATTTCGGAACGATACAATCTTTGGAAAAACACTTCCTAAAAAGAGTGTTATATTTGATGATATTGTTGCTCAATCGTTCCTTTGGTGTGATAGTCGGTCTAAGAAGAAGATAGATTGGAACTTGTGGCGTTTAAATCCTTCCTTAATTATGATGTAATTGTTTTATTTCTGTGCTAGTTTTTTGCTAGTTGCTCTTAATAAAATTTAGTTGTTCAAAAAAAAAAACAAAAAATGGGAAAATGAAGATAGATCAAAGCACCCAAACACCAATGGACACAAACCTTCAAACTCAATGCAAGTAGCTTAAAAATACATCTAATGTTTTATAAAATGCATAAAAAGAATTGTAATGATGTCAAACCGCTCGAGCCAAAATGGGCTTCATACCATAACATATAACATTCTCTTGAACACACTCGCGAACCAAAAAGCGTTACCTTGCTCAAAATAAGGTTCTATCCTAATTAGAGATGATATATTAAAGAAGTAAAAAACTTCAAAACGAATATCATGCGGCACAATGTCTTTCAACCAAAATACCTTTCAGTATCATGTTACTTGAAACATACCCTTCGCTGTTAAAGTCGTGAAAATACCTTACGATGATAAATTCTTGAACATACCTTACAGGTACAAATGTGTTGAGACAAGATGAACGATCTTCGAAATTTTCTTCAACGAATGAGTGACACTTGGGATCCCAACACTCCGAATCCAAAAGCCTCTAAAAGTCACCACTCCGAATCCAAAAGTCTCTAAAAGTCAGCAACATAAAAGATAATATCTCGCCCGAAACTCCTAAAGAGTTCAATCTACAATTAAATGTCATAGAGAATAATTTCAAACATATCTCTCCTTCAAAAGAACCGAACACTTTATCATAATTAGCTTGAGCCGTAAAATCTCTTTTATTTACTTGTCCAAGGGAAAACCATATATATGTCACGGTCCAAAAAGGAAGCTTATATATGACCGTAGCCATGAGAAAAAAAAACGAGTTTGGATAGCCTAAAAAAGGCTATAGGAATATCACTTTATAAAGGTTGGAATTGAAAATTTGATTTATGAGGGTCTAAAAAAAAAAAACATTTTATAAAAGGTTGATATTCATTAAAATGGATAAATGAAATCGATGGTTGAAATATTTTTTACAGAACACGATAATTGGGGCAAAAAGGAAAACGGCTAATAGCCTAATATGAAAAGGAATAATATGAAAGAGATGGGTCATTTTATACATATCCTCCTATGGTCTACTTATAACCCTTCTGATTTGATTTTTTGTTTTTTTTTTTGTCTATTTTGTTTGTTCATTATCTTTTCCTATTCCTTTTTCATTTCTTTTATTAATAGTTTTTGATTTATTATTATTATTATTATTATTATTATTATTATTATTATTATTAGAGTAAATTACAATAATTGTCCATTTGGTTTGCATGAAATTGCAATAATCGACCAACTTTTTAAAAAGCCATGAAAATGGTCCAATTTAAAGATTAACTTTCAATAATGATCCATGTGGTTTGTAAAAATATGTAAAAAGACTATTTTGCCCTTTTTAATTTCTTTTTCATTTTTATTTTAATGTTTTATTTATTTTAGTAATAAAAAAAATGATACCCCACCCCACCCCTACCGTCTCTCTCTCTCTCTCTCTCTCCTGGGTTTGTTTTCTCTCTCTCTCTCTCTCTCTCTCTCTCTCTTTCTCTCTCCTGGGTTTCTGGGTTTTTTTGTCTGAATATAATCCAAGATATATGAACTCATAATTTAGCGTAAGAAATTCTGTGATCGTAATGCTGTATCAGACTTCCATCGCCAGATTCCATTAGCTCCTTTATCTATTCCTTCTTCCCAATTGATATGTGTATGCAAGATCAGGGTCATTGTTTACCTCCTCAACGCCGCCATGACTAACGAGAATACGTGCATCGATGGCTTTTCTTCTTTGAAACTCGATGACATCACCCAAACACACCTTACCTGGTACTTCCGGGAGTCTCTCACACCGATAAAGCAAATGATCAGCAACTGCTTAGCGATCACAAACTACCTCGAGAAGATCGGTTCGAGAGACTCCTTCACAGATACACGTCTTCTGTTTCAGGGGATTTACCTTGATCACGTCCCATCTTGGATGACCGCCGGCGACACAAGGCTAATATCATGCTCGTCGTAGATGGGATAAACTCTAGTTTCAACACCACTTACAAAGGAGAATGGATATATCTATATACTTGTATATAATACAGGTTAAGAATAAAACCAATAGATATTATAAACTTATTTTCTTAGTTTATAGTTTATACGTTGAACATGTCAACGATCAGATGACAATTTTGTTGTGTTATAAATTTCTATTGGTGCTTCCACATTATTTCAATCAGATGTTAGCTTTGTTATGTTGCACTGTAAATTTTTTTTCTATTCCACATACATCATATATGAGTTCCACTGCTCCGGCGACTACATCCACATAAAATAAAAATGATACGAAAATTGAAATTAATGAGTTTTGTAGATTTAGAAGAGGATGAAGAGGGTAAGCGTGTAGTTAATAGTAAAATGTCTAGGTTGATTGGTTTGCCAAAAAAATTATGACATGTGCCTCATGCGCCATGTTTAATCTTTAGTCTTTTTCACATTAATGTTTAAACAAACAAACATAGGTGTTGATTATTATGTATCATTTAAGCTTGCATACACAGATAAATGGGAAGAAGGAACAGGTAAAGGAGCTAATGGAATCTGGCGATGGAAGTCTCACATTACGATCACAGAATTTCTGACGCTAAATTATGAGGTCATATATTTAGGATTAGAAAACCCAGGAGAGAGAGACAACAAATCCAGGAGAGAGAGAGAGAGAGAGAGAGAGAGAGAGAGAGAGAGAGAGAGAGAGAGAGAGAGAGAGAGAGAGAGACGCATGGGGTGGGGTGGAGTATTTTTCTTTTTTTTAATTACTAAAATAAATAAAGCATTAAAATAAAAATGAAAAAGAAATTAAAAAAGGGTAAAATAGGCTTTTTTACATATTTTTACAAACCACATGGACCATTATTGAAAGTTAATCTTTAAAATGGACAATTTTCGTGGCTTTTTAAAAAGTTGGTCGATTATTGCAATTTCATGCGAACCACATGGACCATTATTGTAATTTACTCTTATTATTATTAGAAAAACAATAATAATAAATTTACTTTTTATAATATTTACGTTTTAATAACAATAAACAATAGTTTTTTATATAGTAATTACGATACAACGAATAGCGTTTATAATTTTATAAAATTATGTCAGATTATATCAAAACGGTTATGTCATATTCGAACGTTAAAAAGGAACTGACCCGAGGAAAAAATAAGATCGCATATATGGTTATAATAAAGGATCTAAAGATTGCTATTTCATCTAAAGGTTGCTATTTCGATCGAAAAGGCTTGTTAAGTGCTTCAACAGAAGGCTAGCTTTGACACTTGAAAAAGAAACATCCAAGAACGTTGAACTAATAACGGCCAAGAACGTCGATCAACCGATAACGGCAAGAAATTAATCTGTAATAAACGAATGGTCTGCTATGAAACATGATCAACAATGGTGGCGACCGAGGGTCAACAATTGATTAGCATATCAACAGTGGATCAAAACAACAACAGATTGGTGACAGAACAATAACAACACTAATTAATGATCGACAACTAACCAACGATCATCAACGAATTTGTGAGGGAACAACAGCTTATTGCTGACGGAACATCAACGGATTGGTGACGGAATAGCAACGGATCAGCATCCGCCGGCAGCGACAGATCAATGACTAATGAACGATTTGTTAACGGAACAACAACGAATTGTTGAAGAGACGTCAATAGATTGGTGACAAGCAACATATCAGCAAGAGATTGCTAGAGATGTTATGATACCACTTGTTATAAAAAGACCAATACTGAACAACCACAAAGAACACCCGTGATAAATATGATGATGCTTGAAATGCAAGAAATCAACGTGAAGAACAATTGTACACCACAATATAAAATGGAAACTCCAAAATAGAAAAAACATCACTATAAAACGACATTCTTTTTAAAAGATGACATGCCTGATAAATCTTTAAAGACAGGGTCGTTTCAAGCTAATTTGGGGCCCAGGGCGAAATAGAAAAATGGGGCCCTTAACAATATCTTTCTTTAATAAAAGAGAGTGGCACCTCCGAAATTTTTTATTAATTGAAAAAATTATTACAATTGAAGGCTAGGGACTCCCCACCTATGGAAATGAAAAAAGCTATGAGACATGCCTCATGAGCCAACAACCTAACAACTACATATTACAATAGAATAAAATAAAATAAAAAACTAAAACTAAAGTTTACATTTTCGAGCTTTCTTAGATGCAAAATTATCAATAATAGTATCAATATCAATGTTGTCTAACATATTTTTCTCGATGCATAACATAGCCAACCCATTTAATCTTTCTTGTGACATAGATGATCTTAAATAGTTTGTTAATAATTTTAATTTTGAAAAGATTCTTTCGACCGATGCTACAGTAACGTGTATAGTTAATAAAATTCGATATGCAATGGAAGCATTTGGATAAAAACCTTTTTTTTAATAAACTCTAAAATTTCAAATGCGGACATAACCACATTTGGCAAAGTCATTTGCAACACTTTGAGTTCCGCAAACAAATCATTTAAGTCTACATCACACATGTTTTTATGAGAAAACTTGCTTGCAAAATTAGTACAACTTTTTTTAAGTTCAATGTCATCCAATGACTTTAATTTTTTTGAATTATATAAAAACCAAAAATATTTTCAAAGGTTGTTATTTGCTAAAATCTAGCTTCTAATAAAGTAATTGTCATATCAACAACAACCAAAAAAATACTCAACTCTAAAAGATTCTTCGGATGATTCAAATTCATGTTCATCTTTATTATTAGTTTCATCAAATTGTTTTTTTTCTAGTAACTCGGCGTTTTTTTTTTGGAAACATAGGTTCAATATCCATATCAAATGCAATAGCTTTTGCATTATTTATACAAGTGGCAAAACCATCATTTCTATAATTTCTAAAAAATGTTATCATATCTTTTAATAGATCAATGGTGGCATCAAGATAAATAATTTTAGTTTGCAACTTTTTACTAACCATATTAATAGAAAATAAAATATCATACCAAATCACCATACCAAGTAAAAATTCATAACTTTTGATATCACTAACTAAACTTTCGGCTTCACTTTTTGATAATGCATCATCATAACTAGAAGAGCCTAGTTTTTTTTATAAACTTATTCATGGATCCTTTTTGTTTTTCTATGAATTGTTAAATTTTTTGTTTTTTTTTTTCCTTTTTCCATTTTCAGACATGTATTTTCTAGGCAACATTTTAAAATTAAACTAAATAAAAGTGAAAGGGAAAGAACTCAGAAAGTGAGAAACTACCTGCAATGCCAATAAAGAAGTAGAAAAACAGAGCTCTGTAAACAATCAAGCAACAACAACAAAATCTGTAAATAATCAAGCAACAACAACAAAATAAATCAATAATCAGCCCTCCAAATACAAAACAGAAAAAAAAAACATACTCAAGATTCAAGAATCAATACTCAAGAATCAATTGTATAAACAGAAAAATATCCTTATTATATAAACAGAAAAAAAAGATTACAGATGATAAACATACCCAAGAATGAAGAATCGATTGCTTGGTCTGTTGGTACTTGGTCAATCTATTTCAATATCAGGTGCTATTGCTTGGTAGAGTGAAATTAGAATTCTATCACTAGTCAGAAATAAGAAATCAGAATTCGATTAAAGAGGGAATCAGGGAAATCAAAATCGAGCAGAGGCAATAAAATCCGAAATCAAGAATCGAGCAGAGGGAGAGTAAAATCAAAAATCAGAATCGAGAATAAGTAGAATCGATTACCGTTTAAGATGCCGAATACTAATAATTGCTATGGTCCTATGGATTGTCGGATTGAGCGACGAGCGTGCCCTTGGTGAAACGTTTGAGATACCTAGAAGGATCCAATTAGTTTCGCCTAGAAGGAATGATCGACTTATGCAAATTTTGGGCATTTTCTGATTTTTTTGGGCTTTTTCTTGTATCAAAATTTTTTGGGCCTTTTCTTGTATCAAAAAGTTTTTGGGCCTTAAAATTTCTGAACTAATATAAGAGCTCTATATAAAGGGGCCTAGGAATTTGGGGGCCCGGGGCGGTAGACCACATTGCCCATGTCCACGCTACGGCCCTGTTTAAAGAGACAAAAGAAAGAATATTTAATGGAATAAAAGATAATCAACAATATAATGGGCTTTATATAATAACTTCCAAAATTCCTAATCATACTAAAACAAACCCTACAATAAAAGGAAATATTCATTATAAATTGAAGTCCTAATAAACATGTATTTTCGGATTCCACATTAAATGAAAAAGGATTTCAGAACATCTTCATCAAAGTTAATGCAAGAAATAATGTTAGCTTTAAGCAAGGCGGTGTAAAAAATGATGTTAAAAATATGAGAAATTGTATTCATTCCTAACTTTTAATCCTACTTATGTTTCTAACCATGTTAAATTATGACAAGTGTCATATTTAATAAAATTAATAATATTTTAAGACACTTGTCACAGTTTAACATGGTTAGGAACATAAGTAGGAATAAATGTTAGAAATGAATACAATTTCTCTAAAAATATATTTGATGTTGGTTTGAAGATGTCCTTATGAAATGAGACATGTAGTTCAAAGTATTAGAGCATGTGTCACGAACCATGATGCCCGAAACCCAAGATTCAACGTTAATAACATATATGTCGACCGTTTAAATAAAAGGCAAGTAAATGAAAGTAAAAATACATATTTTCATGCATAAAGTACAAGCATGTTCGTCAGAATAATTCGGAAGCGGGCTACTTGGGTCAGGGTACATCAAGTGATGGACCCATTCACATTGAGGCCTGAGCCCACATCTTTAAAGAGCCTGTCAAGGTGACCTTGTATCCAAGGCATACTTGGTGAGTGTTCCTTTACAATTTGTTGTTTATGCTTTTAACAAAAATAATATTATAGTTGCAATGGATAAGAAATTTCGTTTTGAAAGAGAGAAGAGAGATAATGAGTTTTTACTACGAAACGTTAGCTTTATTTATTTATTTATTTATTATTTTTTTTAGCTTTATAAAAGCAATGATTCGTTAAGTTTAAAACATTGTAAATGTTGTAGTGTTATTGAGTTTTGTAAAGTTAGATGTATGTAAATGATTGCTAGTTGGATACTATATGTTATGTGAGTTTAGGGCGTTTTGTTGATTTTGAAAGTTATATGCGAAAAATAAAAATAAGCTCCTAAATATAATTTCTATATATATAAACAAAATTTATTAATACTACGAAGAGTAGAAAATAGTCCCTAAATTTTTCGCGATGGAATTTGCGAAAGATTAGTGATGAAATTTTGTGAGCTACTAGTGACAAATTGCCAGGGATAGCGACAGATTAGCAACAGATTGCAAAGGTTTAGCAAAGGATTAGTGAGAGATTAGCTACAATTTTTCTGTCGCTAATATACCAAACGTCATTTTTTTGGGTCCCCTAGACGACATGGACCCTGTGTTGTCGCACACCCTTAGGGTCACCCATGTGTGAGTTTAAAACAAAGTCAAGGGGATCGTGTATGTAATTGAGGAGGGGGGGGGGGGGGGGGGAGGTTGTGGAGGTGCATGTTCTAACTAGTACAAATAGGAGCCTAATGTCATTATTAAGAGGCTAATGCATTTATTTAATCAACTTCATTCTTTCTGCTTGAACATTTTCTTCAAAGAAACCAAGAAACTTTTCAAATTTATTGTGGTGTTTCTTCAGTTCATTTGGCTATTGTTTTCTTTACATCATCAAACTGCACATTAGTGTTATTGGGCAACAAATTGGTATCATGTATTCATGGTGGAGAGAGTTGTTCAATCAATAGAGGAGTTATGCCTTCAGATTTTAACTATCGATCAAAGGATGGAATTCGAAGAACGTGAAATTAAACAGACCCTACAAAGTTTATTTTAAATTGGACTTTTGTTTTATCAAAGGGACATCTGGAATCTGATAATGGCTTATACATTGATCGATAAAAGACACCTCGGATTCAAATTATTGATTGAGATTCAAGAGATTGATCATAAGTTATGACAATGATCGCTTGGGTCATAATTCAACCAAAGGTTTTCACTTGGGATGATTATTGTTAGTATAAGCATTAAGAATTTGACAATTAGAGACTTTTGTTCATTAGATTGCTTAATTTCTAAGCCATCAGTTTGAAAGTTCACTATGTTTTATTTCAGGGACACTAATCACATGATTATGCATAGAAAGACTTACATAATCGTGAGATGTCTAATTCAACGAAGTGGATTGTCTAAGAGATTCATGGCTGGATGGGAACGCTTTATGTAGCCATCTAAGTTTACAATGATAATAAATTGACTTTAAAATGTCATGACTAGTTAGAAAGACACATACTTGTGTGATTTAGGTCACAACTCACAACTATGAGAGAGTATTTATGTTTCCATATAAAATAAGTGGGTGGTGGAATTATTACACAATATTGATTTCAATGTATGGGAGGCATGGCTACTCAAATTTTTGTTATGAAGTTCACGAGAACGAATAGTTTCACCTTATGATGTATCAAATATGAGATGTTGTACAAACAACAAGGACTTTTCCTACCATTTCACAATGCAGAACATAAAAATATGAATGAGACAGTTTCAACAACAGTATGAGAAAGTTCATTAAATGATCATATTGTCACTTTCACATGAGGTATCAAATGAATTTGCTTATGAGGAGAATGCAATGGGTTTTTGGCTTAACTAAAGTCCCTTTTTATGAAACACTTGCTCATATACAATATGTTACTCGAAAAATCACTATTCTTGTTGAGGATAAAAGACGCTTCCATTAGAAAAGATCATCTTGAATAAATAAACTCATATTGATGGATTTTAGAACGTTGATGTGAAGATAGAAGCTCAAGATATGGTGCTTATTCTCTTGATATCTTTACCATCATCATACCGAACCACTACCTTTGATTCTCCATACCCCATCATCTCCCAACTTTACTGTGTCATTCCACTCTTTGAGTGATTCGAAGAAGTCACGATTAAAAGTCATATGATGTGATGCACCCGACTCCAAATACAAGCATCAACAGAACTAGTTCTACATACCGTCAAGACTTTTCCTCTGCCCTCTTCGTCAAAAGTTTCATGAAAGATCACAACACTGTCACTGTTGTTCGTTTGACTCCTATCATTTTATCCGTGAACAATTCTGTCTATAATACCCTTTCTAATCTTAGCTAAAGCTTTAGATTTGGAATGTGACTTCCCTTGGTTCCCTCTATCTCGATCTATTGTTCTTCTTTCGCTGACAAACAGACCTAAACCGTATTCATCATCTCTAACTGAACCCCGTCTTTTGAGTTCCTTGGACAACAAGGAATCCTTCACGTCATTCACTGTGATTATATTCCTACCATACAACATCGTATCCAAAAACATTTGGTTAGATTTTGGCAGTGAACATAACAGAATCAATGTCTGATCCTCATCGTCGATTTTCACTACAAATCCTTACAATTCCAAAATAATTCGATTGAAGGCATCAAGATGGTCTCTAACATGTGTATTTTCTAACATCCTAAGACTATAAAAATTTTGTTTCTAATACAGCCTATTCGTGAGAGATTTATTCTGATACATGTCACATAATTTCTCTAAAAGGCCAGAAGCAGACATTTAATCGAGAACCTCCTGTAACACCTCATTCGTCAAGCTTAATAGAACACCATTGTGTGATTTTTCCATAAAATCCTTCTTCATCATGTATGCCATGGCATTTGGTAATTTAGATCTCCTTCCAAAGCAGTCGCACAACCCAGTTTAACCAAAAGAGTCATAATCTTCACCTTCCACAAAGTGAAATCATTTGAACCGTTGAACTTCTCCAAATCAAACTTGTGAGTCGACATCTTCAATCAACAAAGAAAATCGTTGGCTTTGATACCACTCATCGGGGAAGTAACAAGAAACACAAACAAATCACATATAAGAACAACGACAATGATATAACATGGTTCGGTTAAGGTGACCTACGTCCACACAGAAAGGAGGGAGTATTCATATGCACAAGCTTGGAGAACAAGTTATAGTGTTTGACAACTGTGAGAACCAAAAATTTGGCATATATAAGATAAGAATTAGATACAAGTATTTAATGTAAGGAATTTGATTCTTAAATAAATTAAACGTATCATGGAATGACAAAATGGTCAAACAAGGTGAAATCGTGGAACTTGTATGTTAAGACCTTTTATTAACATAATATGAAGTGTTACTTCATCTAGAAAATAGGTTTTAAGGATACAAGTGCAAATTGGAAAATAAATGACAAAAAGTGAAGTCTTAATTGCTCAATCTATAAAAATTAATATCTCAAATCTAAAAGGAATTGGGAAAAAGTCATCAAGGTGACTTTTGTAATATTTGAGATAAAAAAAATATAGTAAAAAGATTCAGGTTATTCAGAGTTATAACGAATAAGTTATGAAGGTTTCAAAAATTGCCAAAAAGTGGAAAAAGATTCACGTCATTCAGAGTTATAATATTTGAGATAACAAAATTATGAAGTTTTGGAAGCATATTAGTATCAAGTAAGCATAAAATAGCATGTTTTGCAACAGTTTCTATTTTTAGAAACTTTATTGATTGAAATTTGCAAAAATGGCATAAATGAGTAACATGAAAGATGTTTTGACATCTAACCATTGAGATAAGCTTATAAAGATGTAACAATTAGAATGACTCTAAAATTTACCTTTTAGAAACCAGAAAATACCATCTAGGTCAAAATCGGACTAAAAGGTAAAAGTGTCCAATATGGTTATTATGCTTTAAGAATCACACTTAGCCATTGGAATGGAATTAGATAATGGTTAGTAGTATTTCAAGAATGATTAGATGCACTTTGTATGTTTAGTTGTGTAACAAGCTCTAATATTCTATTAAATTAATAGAGGTTGAAGGACGCTTGGAAGCAACGAAAGGCTAAAGAAAGTGGATTAGTGTAGCTAGACGTACCTAGCTACTAAGGTGAGTACATGTGGCATATTCCCACTATGGGGTACACGGAAAAGTATTTATAAAGCTTTTATGTGACTTTCAAATATGAAATGAAGTGCAAGTCTTTTTACTTACGTCATAATTATGAAAGTTTTTAAAGAATGCTCATGAAAGAATGTTTTGGCATCTAGCCTTATGAATGTTATGAAATAATGTATTGGCATCTAGCCTTATGAATGCTATGAAAGAATGTTTTAGAATCTAGCCTTATGAATGTTATGAAAGAATTTTTTGGCATCTAGCGTATGAATGCTATGAAAGAATGTTTTGACATTTAGCCTTAATGTATTTGTGAATGAATGTTTTGATGACTAGCAATGTTATGTTTATGAATGACTGGTATTTGATGCAAGCAATGTAATGTAATGTAAAGTGAATGAAAGGATAATGTTTGGCCCGACCAATGATGTTCCCGAAAGGGACTATGGAGGATTCTACTAGGACGGTATCACTCCCTTCGTGAAGTACATGTCCTAAGCTAATGAGGCCAGGATTGACTGATCAAGTTCTTTCCATTTTGGTATAGACTTGGAGTATCGCCAAGTGTGATTAATACAGTAAGTATAAAAATCAAGCATGTTGAAATACTAGTCAAAGCATGTATTAAGAGGCTAAGGTGGTTTGATTATGTTCATACTATCTCATTATAGACTTAGGGTATCACCAATAGTAATTAAGGCCCTAAGTATAAAATTCAATTGTGTTTGAATGTCAGTCAAGCTAAAGGAAAGAAAAAGAAAAGTTTTATGTGAGTAGCTTTCTTACTTGATTTATTTGAAAGATTTTAAAAGTAAAATATCTTTACATGTTTGTTACGAAAGGTTTGACAGCAAGTGGCATTACACGAATTGTTTTGGTTTTGGAAAATGACTGAGTTATGGTTATAAATGTTTTGTGTCCAAACCCGTGTAGCTTACAAGACTTTTTCATCTTACGTATCTTTATTTTCATGTCATGTATTCTAGGTTCTAAACACGATGGATAAAAGTAAGTAGATGACCCGAAGAAATTAAGATTTCAGATGGAGTGAACTTTGGTTGATGTAATGGTTTGTAATCCTAACTTGCTTTCTATGGTCTAGTTTGATATGAAGTTGTAACCCCCGAAGTTATTTAAACACTTTTAAAACTTATGTGTTTTTGTTGGGACTGAAATTTTAAGACATGACTCGATGTCATGAGAAAAGTTTTTTTTTATGTTGAGATTTTGTCCCACAGTGTTGTTTTTTTTACTATTACACAATTTAAGGTGTATGAAAATTGGGGCATTACAACAACGGCACGTCTCTCTCAACTTTTTACAAGGATGTATGTAATATAACACGGTATCACTATTTATAGGCATTGATACAAAAGTCAATCGTAGAAATAACTGGGCTACACTCATGAGACTACGCTGACATAGAATTAGGGTTTCTAGAAAAATCGGATTTGAGATAATCATCATCGCAACCGAGTACCATATCAAATCGAGACCTTCAAATCTTCTTCCATTAGAGGATGAGCAGACAACTGAATCGAGGTACTACCAGATAACCGAACCGAGATGCATGACTTTCGAACCGAGACTTCGGTTCTAACCATATCCAGATAATCCAGTTGATCTTCATCTCTTGACAAGCCTACACAGTCAAATCTGAGATAGTATAAGTGGTCAGTTGGAAAATGTAAATATCAATTATATGCATGTAGCTTATTTTGTCATTGAGATCTATGTACAACATTCCATGCTCTGGAGCTGGGATCGGCTTGTAGTTCTTAGGTTGTATGTTCATCGATAAGCCTTTTATTAATCAAAGTTCTGTTGATCTTCAGGACATGAACACTAACATCCTTCCCCTACATATCAATCTAGATGGTCTTTCATAATCTTGATTCAATTCTACCTAACCTATTTTTGAAACATGCCCTTGAGCTAGTTGACTATGTCATATGGACCAAGATGTTTTAAGTCCTCTTGGATCTCAGGAACCATCGTCGATAACATAAGGCATCAGACCTCATCAGATTCATTGAGACGATTTTCATATTTGTCTCTAACATCCCTTATAACGCCAACTGGAGGTGTCTCAAGAATAGGTTTCTTAATGGCATAAAACTTTCCTTCGAACTCAAGAACCGTTCTCAAGTTCTGAAGCCAGTCTAAGTAATTCAGACCATTTAGTTTGTCTATATCAAGGATAGATCATAGTGTGAAATTTGTAACGTTCAAACTTTCTTTGGTGGACATCTTTAAAATAGAGTTTAGTTATTTTGACTAATCCTTAAAAATTAATTACCCAAAAAATATTTTTTAAGGCCAGGATCCATATTTCACTTCTGGTAATGAAGAGGGATGTCCTATCACACCAAGAAGCTATTTAGGTAGGCAATACTCTTTGTCAATTTCAGTCTTTATGAAAGACCTAGATCTTTCAAGATTCATTGACTCTAAGCATTGGCATGTTTAATCCATTTATGCTCATCCTCTCCCATGACTGGTATGTCGTGGATCAAAAGTTTGGATGGTAAACAAACCATGAAAAACCATGTCTCACCTGGCCCGAGATTCCCAAGTTATCACGAGTAAACACATCATTTTGGCTGAGTCCTATCCAACGTGTTAGCTATGGCACTTCCTACGCCAGAAGGAAAACAGTTAAATGTGTGGTTTTAAATGGGTAGCATATACATTTTCATGAAACGAGATCTTGTTTTGTTCGATTAAAACTTTTTAATTTTTCTTTTGGAAAAACGCCCATTACAAACCTTATAAATCGTTATGAAAATGTCCATTTTAGTTTGAAAAATCTGTTAACTTTTAACAATTTTATTTGTTTGTGTTTCCAATTCCATGTAAGCAGTCATGCAACAATTTAAATAAACACAACACAATCATTCAAACATGCAGTAATGGTAACATTTGCCTCAAGTCCTATGCGTTTTCTCGTGAGCTAACATGTGGAAAATTGTGGTCATTTCTAGGGACAAAATCAACCATACGGATGCTTCAGTTTCTCTCACTTTGCCATCAACTCCATGGTTCGATATTGGTGGTCTCCGGTCTTCATTTGTTACATTAACTAAACTAATACATCATTCCTAACTAATTTATAACAATACAATTAAATAAAACATTACATTACAAATTAATAATAACAAAACGACACGTGGGTTGCAAAACAACCCTTAAAATAAAAAAATAAAAAACAATCATTCAAGCATCACATACATAGGTATAATTGATGCCAAATGTTACCGGATCCATACAAGATAAATGCACACCTTTAAACAATTACAATGCATTCACAAAGAACTATCATTCAATGTTTTGATTAGGATCCAAAAGACATACACATGGACATAAAAGAAAATGATCTTTTTTACTAAACAATTGTGTACTTGAATGTTTAAATGACTTCAATGCTAAAATCATTTAAACATTAAATACACAATGAATCAAAATATCGATGCAATCTAACAAAATTAAACTGAATTGTTTTGATATTGCTAATCATTTGTTAATCATTTAACTTTTAAAACATTTTAAAATTTTCTTTTCCAGAGAACCGTTCTATTAAAATTACGTGACGTGAAGACCAATAGGACACGTCGCGTAGAAACAAGGGATCATGACTTTGACTAAATCTATGATGTAACGCCCCAAAATTTTTCCATTTTTTTTAAAACATAATAACATTAAAAGCACAATGGCGCTATCGCTTAAACATGGTTGTTATACTTCATGTTTATAAGACATGAATGTCAAAAATAAAGTTCAACCAAACATTTGGTTTACAAGTTTACAATCACGGGCGTTACGAATTTATATCAAAACAAACCATAGCAAGCAGAGAAGGATTAAACCATAACATCAAAAGATGAGAGCTATGCTTAGCTCCACTCCATCTAGTCTTCCCAAAACGTATCTAGCACTTCATATAGTCATCCTACTCTTGCGAACCTGGACCTGAGACACATGGCATGAAACATGAAATACGTAAGACAAAAATGTCTCGTGAGCTACATGGGTTTTAGAGTCAAAATATTTAAAAACATAATATATATTGTTCCCAAAGCCCTTGTAACCAAATCATATCATATCTCTCGTTGAAAACTTTTAAAAGCATAACATATATCGTTTTCAAAGCCTTTGATAATAAACTGTCATCATAAAACTTTCTTTATTCAAACTTGACTGGTATTCATTCGTGTTTGGATTTTTATACTTAGGGCCTTAATCACATTTAGTGATACCCCAAGTCTATACTGAAATGGTAAGAACGTAATCAAACCATCTCAGCATCGTATCACATGCTTTGACTGGTGTCTCCACATGTTTTATTTTTATACTTAGGATGATCACACATAGTGATTTTTCCAAGTCTATACTAAGATGGAAAGAACAAGATCAGTCCATCCTAGCATCATGTGTTTTAGGACATCTATTCGCGAAGGGGAAGGTACCACCCCAGTAGACTCCTCTATATTCCGTTACGGGAATATCATGGCCCGGGCAAAAGTGGGTAACATACTAACTTGCATTGCTGCATTCATTCATATTTCAAATACCAGTCATAAAAGAAAACATAATATGATTTGACATCAGATTACTTGCTGAAATCACATTAAGGCTAGTGCCAAACCAATCTTTTCAAATTCCAATTCAATTTGATGTCAAATCACACTTTCTAAAGCATGTTAGGCTTAATGCCAAAACTTGCTTTCAAACCATTAAAACTTTGTGCCAAAATACACTTTTCAAATCACTTGGGCTTAATGCCAAAAAATGCTTTTCAAATAACTTTCAAATCGTTATGGATTGATTGCCAAAACATGCTTTCAAATCATAGTATGAGACTTTAAAATAATCATGTCATAGGTAAATAAATTTGCATAACATCTCATACTCGAAAATCACATAAACTACAAAAACATTTTGCCATGTACCCCGAAGAGGGAAAATGCCACATGTACTCACCTCGGTCCGCTAGTCTTTGCCTCTACTTGCTTCTGCGCACTCCTTAGCTTCTATATTGATAATATAGAAGATTAGTATTATATTCAAATATTAACATACTACATATGTTAACTAAGTCCCATATCTACAACCCTTATCAAAAGAGTTCATACTAGCAATATTCTAAAAATATTCAATTTTTGTCAATTAATAAGTTAAATGTTCTTTTGGCAAGTAATAATCTAACATTTTCTAATATTAACTCGTTAGCGACAATTCCTCCTTTTATGGTCAAGTTTGACGAAATCCGTCAAACCAATAACTTTGTTTCTCATTTTACCCAAAAACTCCAAGTTTATAACTAAACGTCAAAAATTATCTTTTATTAAATCCTTTATACTTGTAGCATACTTGTGTTCTTGAGTCCACAATGACCAATTCCATTCCAACCTTCCTTTCCAATTCCCATGTCTAACATCCATGTGCAATGAAACATTATTCCATCTAGTTTAGCGAACTATTAACTCAAAACAGAAACTTTTTGACATAAAACCCCATTTTGATTGATAAACATTCCATGATTCTTCATCAATTCAACCATTTGCTAACTTGCATGTGAAAATCCAACCAAACTCAGATGATATCAAACAGAAACTCAACCATAGATGTTATAAAACCATAATTTCTTCATATTTTCAACTTTTCTCAAACATGCAACAAGGATTTTAAACCTAATGCTCAATACTTTCATTCCACAGGAAGTTTTTGACTCATAATTGTGATATAAACGAATATCGAAGCTCAAATTCAACATGCATGAGCAAATTTTCAGATTCTAGGAGCTAGGGTTTGAAGATAAGTTTATACCTTTTCTGATTTTTGCTCAAAAACCTCAAAATTCTGAAATTGAGGTTAAATGTGGCTTGAAATCGGACTAAAAAAACTTCCTTGGACCTCTCCCTTCTGATCGCCGGCAACCACAGCCGCTGCTATGTCGGGAATCGCCGGCACCGGCGCCGTTTCTCGTCTCCTTCGTGAAATCCGGCGACCTGCTGCTGTGCAGCTGCCCTTAGTTGACTCCCCTTGCTCGGTTTTGCTGTTGGTCCCTGTCGGCTTCCTCCCTCTCACCCGATTTCGAGCACACACACAAGTAGGTGTGCGTGATTTGTGTTTTCTGCTCCCCTTCCCGCTTCTCCTCTCTTTTTCTTTTAATTTCTAATTTCGTTCACGTGAGTGGGGAAAAGAGGAGAGCCCACAGACTTAAAGAACAGGTGGCTGATTTTTAAATCAGAAATTACGAAATTGCCCTTATTCCAGACTTAAGACTAAGACGAGTCCTCTTAGTCTAAATTTTACTTGATTTTATAAGACTAAGACGAGTTGCCTTAGTATAGAAATTTCCAGCCTCTTTATTTATTTATTTTTTTCGACTTTGCAGGGGCATAACGTCTTCGTACGAAATCCAAAACTTGCAAACTTTATACCTCTAGAAAGGTGTGAACGAGATCTACAACTTTGCTCTACTGACTCAGGTCTAAATGTGTATAGATTTTCGGTTATTAGCCCTTAAACATGGCCACTTGGCCATATTTTTTACTTTTTTGACCATCTTTACACCTTCATAACTTCTACATTATTACTCCAAACGACTCGAATTTTTTTCCTATATTTTTATTGCATCATAATCTACAAAAGTCTTATTGATGACTTTTTCCCAAATCCTTATAGATGTTTAGGTATAAATTTTTAAAGTTTAACAAATAATATTTTCACTTTTGTCCACTAGTTTCCCATTTTGCCATCGGGCTTTCAAGACTTGCTTCCAATTGAAGTAACACTTCATTATGACTAAATAAAATGTCTTAAAACATAAATTCCCATATTTTTATCTCCTTTGACCATTTTGCCCCCCTTTTTTTTGAATTATACTTTCGATATACGTAAACATTAAACTTTTAAGCCTCAACTATACTTAGATTTATCTATTACTTACATAAAATTTTAGTTGTCACATATGAGACTCATCGCAAAGGGAGACATTGAGGATAACGAAGCGAACCATCCAACTAATCATGATCAAAACTAGCAGATCTAGACGCGGCACCAACGGATCGCGATGCAAAGGAACCAGATGATCGTTATTAGATAGAAGATCGTGGCATGACAACCATAGGATCGTGACACGATTTATGAACAGATTACAGAGTTTCATAAAAAATGATTTTAAGAGGTTTCAACATATCAAAACAATTATTAATAGTGCAAAACCATATTCAAGTGGCTCTGATACCACTGTTGGGATACGGTAACAATACAAACATATACAGTGGAAGCAAAAACTAAAATCGTGCCTCACCACGGATCACAAGAACAAGATTTGCAACTGTAAACTAAAAGTGGAGTTCAAAGGATACCTCATTTGAAGATATGATGAATCTAGGATGACTAATGCCCAATATCAGGAACCTCTCTAATGTAGTCGCATCCAAGACAATGATTCAGCACCCCATGAAGTGGAATAGCTCGTGGCTTGCAAAATAAGCAACCTTCTTCTAGGATTTATGAGAGAAATTGGCTAGCGAGAGAGGAGGAAGGAGGGAGCACGAAATTTCTAGCATTAGATCACCTAAAATTGTTAATCATGATAGGTATTATATTATTCATCATGCTTATTTTATCCCTTTTTGGATAAAGCCTTTTAAAAGTCAAATTATTGATATTTTTTACTTAAGCCATTTATCCAATTTAAGTTTCTAATTAATATACATTACTTTGATATATTACTAAACGTAGTCCCTTATGTTTACTTTCGATCTCTTTTAGCTAAATCATTTATTGCATCTAACCCCAAAAGGACCCTACTATATATCACAATATCACCAACTTGTTATGACCATGGGCATATAACCAACAAGACTAACCAAAACAATGTTATGATTAGAATTGGGAAAACATAAGATTTTTAATCCGAAGAACACAATAAGTTTTTTCCTATAGTGGCAGAGTATTAAAATAATTCAAGAAGTAAGCTCTAATTGAGTCAATTTGTGGTAGCAAATTAGTCAAGAATTTATTGACAACCACTTGTTTGCTTTGAGTCTGCATAACTTTTACATCAGGACTAAATGGAAGAAGATAGTTGAGCTCTACACTTTATAACCATGAATCAAAACCATCATCTTTAGAGATATCATATGTGAGATAAGAACTTATTTACGTAGATCGATACAAATAGTTTTGATCCACACAGAGAAGTTAGGGCCATTAAGGTTGTTCTTGGTGAGTCTAGCGACTACCGGAGCCAACTCAAGTACGTATGGACCAATGCTACTGCCATATGATTTGTCTTATCTAGTCATCTTCCAATATGAATGAAGCGTCAAACTAGGAAGAAACGTAGTGAACTATGAAAGAGAATGAGACGCTCACAGGGTGCCTAAATTAGGAAACTCAGAATCAACACACTTATAGGGCGTCCTAATCAGAACTCTAGAAAACCAATAAACAATATCAAAACGAATTTGATGCTCAATACAAAACTCCTCAAGCCCTAAACCTCTATCTAATACCATGTAATGAACGATAAGATTGATGTTGAAATATTTAATTGATTTTTCATTATATAGACAATAATATATGCTACATGTAGACACTGGCGGATTCAATATAGAGCATCGGGGGGGCGGTGCACCTGCTAAAAATCGTGTACGGAGTGGAAATTTTTTTTTTTATTTATTTTCTATTAGGTGCAACGGTACGAAAAAAATTGTGCACCCGCTTAAATAATAAAATGTCACCCACCCACTATTGTGCACCCGCTACTGATAAATCCTGTATCCGCCCCTGCATGTAGACACCCAACCCCTAAAAGAGTCAGATCCCTACTGGACCATAATATAAATGGGTGTATCTTAAACAAGTACTCTAAATGGGGGTGTGTGTATAAATATTCTAACAAAGCTATTAAATCATTTTATTTAGTTTTTTAATTTCCATTTACGAGTAAACAATATCAATAAATGGCTTCTATCAAGACATATTTACTAAGATGACCAGTTTTGGAGTCGATATATTACCCAAAACAAATCAGTTTACTGTTAGTTAATAAAATAATCGATATGTTTGCTAAAAGCCTAAAACTGCTCGCATATTTGCAATTGAGCCTAGGCCCACACAACTCCTTTTATTTTTTATCAGTCGCGACGACTCAACGTTTCAATCATACTGGCTACCGGCTCTTACATTTCAACCGCATCTCCTCTCACAAAATTGATTTAATCTTTAATTCCAACAAATCGATTATGTCATTTGTGATGAAGCAAAGATGATCAAATAGCTAGACTTTGGAAGTTTGGAATTGTACCATACGAAAATTGACGAACGTTGGTAATCTTCGACCCTCCTTTGTCATGCTCACGCCTCCAACAGTGTCGACGAGCACTATTTTTCCTTTTTCCTGTTCTAGCCTTGTAACTAGCTCCCTCTTCCTCTTTCTCTTTCTCATTCTCTCCTTCAAGCTTTCTATCTCCTAATCGACCTCCCTCTATTCTTTTCTTGATCAAATACGTACACAAACAATGTGTGTTTTGTTTCTTACCTTGCTTGTTTTCTGTCTTAAACATAGTAACACACAATACGAAGCTTCCCACTTTAATCTTAATACTCTTAATTTTTATTTAATATAATTGATCAAATAAATAAACACAGAATATATTACACCTTGAGACCAACACAATCTTCTTTTTATTTTCTATGAGTTTATAAAAACATAAGAACAATGTGATTTTTGTATAAAAAAACTGTGGAAAACCACTCTAAAATAAAAAGAGTATCTCATAAGAAAAGTACAAGTGTGTGTATATATATATATATATATATATATATATTAAAAGATTGAGAACTAAAAGGAACTAATCTAAGTCACAAATTACTTTATAAGGGTTTAATCCAAGGGTTGTGAGGTTTGATCGTCTACAACGCGTTCATATTGGTTAACCATCTTATAATACACAACCCTCAAATGAATTACGCCAAATGCCGATATTGGTTCTCAACCTTTTGATGGTTTTTATTTGAATATATATATATATATATATATATATATATATATATATATATATATATATATATATATATATATATATATATATATATATATATATATATATATATATATATATACATATACATATACATATACATATACATATACATATACATATACATATACATATACATATACATATATATATATATATATATATATATATATATATATATATATATATATATATATATATATATATATATATATATATATATATATATATATATATATATATATATATATATATATGGTTAGGATCTGGTAGGAACCCAAAATCCGGTAGGAACCGCGATTACTCTTCTCGTCCAATCATTCTCATAAGGACAATAACGTCAAAACGTCTTCCTTTGACGTGACGCAATCACGTGCGACGCACGTCCACGGAACGAAATACGAACTAGAGGATTTAAGTGGGTTTTTTAAGTGAGGTTTTTTTTTCAACGTGATTTAAGTGGATTTTTTTCGTTTTTTTTTTCCTTTTTCATTTTTTTAATTTTTTTATTTTTTATTTTTTATTTTTTATTTTTTATTTTTTCAAAAAAAATTATTTTTTTTATTTTCGATTATACTCGGTTTTTAGTGTTTTATTTTTTTATTTTTTTATTATTTGTATCTTTTTTTGAATGCTACAGTACTCGATTTTTAATTTTTTTTGTTTTTTATGCATATTTTTTAACTTTTAATATTTTTTAATCTTAATTTTAACGTTTTTTTCGTATCTTTAATCTAATCATTTTGGATCATGATATTTTTAATCATAACATTTTGGATCATGTATCTTTGGATCATAACATTTTGGATCATAGTTTTTTTTTGCATCTTGGATCATAAATTTTGAATCATTTTGTCGTTGTATGTTTTTTTAACTCATTTTGGATCATAACGACTATTGGATCTTGAATCATAACGAATTTTGGATCTTGGATCATAAGTTTTGAATCATAAAACATATTTTGGTTATTAATATTTTGGATTATAGACTTTTTTTTGGTAATTTGATGAGTTTTTGCTTAAAAATAAAAAAGAATATACACATAAAAACTTATTTTCAAAAAATTCTTTTTACAAACTTACTAATATGATGTCTAGAATGATCCCTTAAATTTTCATAATTTTTGAAAGATTTTTTTATTTTTTTGAATTTTTAAATATAAAAAATAATAAAAATATTTGTTTTCAATTTTTCATGATTGTGCTTGTTTAGTTGAGAATTAAATTTTAAGAACTTTGGTTTTTTCAGATTTTTTTTTTCAAAAATACAAAGTTATGGTTAAAATACAAACTGGGTGGAAAAAAATAACCTGGCCAATCAGAATTAGACACGTGGCGCATGGAGAGTGGGTCTTCATTTGGCTGAACGTTAGGCGCGTGAGAGGTGAGCAAATTACCTTAATGTCCTTTAAAACTTCCATTTTCATCCCTCCTAGTTTCTAATATTTATAAAAAGAACCCCTGAATTTTAATACATAATCATTATTTGCACATTGAATCTAATTCATCCATTTTTCAAGATTAAAGGTATAGATTTGTCCTCGCAGTTCTTACCGGATTTTGGGTTCCTACACGATCATCCTTATATATATCTATATATATATATATATATATATATATATATATATATATATATATATATATATATATATATATATATATATATATATATATATATATATATATAGAGAGAGAGAGAGAGAGAGAGAGAAAGAGGAAGGTTCAATATATAACTAAATAACATCACCTAACCATAGAACCATCCTTATAACCCTTGGATCATTATATCTATTGATTAAACTAAAAGGGATGCATTAAGAAATTATGCACCTTATGTTGGGAATCATACTCAGGCAATGACATATTGATTTTTTTAGCTATCCCTAAAATATAGGAGCATCAAATGTTATGTGTATTAATTCTACTGTTGAAACATATGTTCTTCTATGAACATATTTTCTCTCTGCATTTATGTCTTTATATATGAACATTCATAGATGAACATATGTTCATAGATGAACATATGTTTCAACGTTAGAATTAATAAAATCACGTAACATTTGATCCTCATATATTTTAGGTATTTCATTTGGTTGTTATATTTTTTACCATCGTATCCTTTTGAATGTATTCTAAACTTACGGCTACAAATATAGTAAAAGGGTTACCATCTTCTTGACCGTTAGATCAAATTAGGATGATAAGGGTATGATGGGTAAATTACACTTATATTTTCATTGATGAACATATACGTATGTTTATTGATGAACATTGTCATCAAAATCCCAGAATTTGTTCAGAAATGAACATTCATAACATTGATGAAATATATCAACATACAAACATGTTCAAAAACGAACATTTATATATGGATGAACATTCATACAAAAACTCAAATGTTTATAACTGAACATAGATGAACATTGATACAAAAACTAAAACTTGATCACTTTTGAACATATGTTCATCGGTGAATATGTATACTAAAAACAAGAAATTATTCATGTTCATAACCGAACATGTATACAAAAACTAAGAAACTACTCTCGTTCTCTCTTATGTTGCAATCAAAACAGATTACCAATATCATCATCGTTCTCCTTTCTACTGCAATTACATGACTTCTTCCTCCTCTCTTCTGTTGCAATCAAACACCGCCATCATCATAGTTTTCTATAGTTGCAACCGCATCCTTTCTTCTTCGTTCTACCTTCTGCCTTGATCCATCTTCCTATTGCCTTGATCCATCTTCTTAGATCCATCTGCCTCGATATCAATAACTAATTATATGTTCTTGAATGTTCATTAATAAACATGGAGATGTTCATTACTGAACATCCGTATTTTAATAACAAATCAAAATCGAAATCGATTCCTAAAATCAATTCAAAATTGAAATCGATTTCTGGAAATCAAATCGAGATCTGGAATCGCCATCACCTAAGTCGATCAATCGAAATCTAGATATGATGTGGATATTTCCAAGCAGATTATATACGATTAGATACACAAGTCAGCGGTGGTGTTGAGCTCCTAATTCTAGACAACAGAACAAATAATTGATTAAGATTGATATCGATAACTAACATTCATATTTGAAGAACACGGATTAATTGATGTACCTGTGATCTGCGATACGCTTCATCAATTTCATCATCAGCTAGGCAATAGTATCCTTCGAAATCAACATCAGTTCCGATTCAGTTCACTGATTTCATAATTCCCTTCGTTTTCAACTTTTTCTGATTTTGTCTTCGATGCTTGCTTCACAGTGAACCAAATCGAAGGCAACAAATCACTTTCAATCTGATTCAATACCACAAGTTCATAAATGTTCAGTAATCTATGTTTATTAATGATCATTCTTCATTGTTCATTAGTGAACATTCACACAATGACATCTGGTATCTCAATTTTGACTTAAATCACAACTATACATTGTAAAATATGATCAACAAAATCAAAAACAGGAATACTTTAAGAAATCAAGCATTTAATACCTTTGTTGGTGGAAGGAGAGGGTGTGGTCGTTGATGGAGAAGTAGACGATCGGAAATAGAATGAGACCCGCGATGAGAGATGAGCGAGAGATCAGAAGGAGCTCCTGATTCCAGTCTTCGGTGACGAGCTCTCGATTTGGAATCTTGATTCAATTTGGATCGTTTCAATTAGAGAGGATACACACCAATCTCGGGAGTAGATTTAGCAATTCCATGATTTATGCTTTCAATTTGAAGAGGAAACGTAAATCAAATCAGTTTATGCATAATGATATTCCAATTCTACCCCTGCCAGTTCATAATGGTATTCCAATTACAAGTTTTAATCATGGCCATTCATTGAACAATCCAATGGCTTAAAATGTGGTTCTATGGTTCTATGTGTAATTAGGGTTTTATGTTGATCTTCTCCCTTTATGTGTGTGTGTGTGTGTGTATATATATATATATATATATATATATATATATATATATATATATATATATATATATATATATATATATATATATATATATATATATATATACTCATTTTAATTTATTTATTTTTGTAACGACTGGTTAATGGTTAGAAATTAGTATCTCCAAGTTAGTTAAATGCCTATAACAGAAATGGAACTCTATACCTCCTATCTAACAGATCTAAACCTCTACCAAGTTGATTATTCTCACAGTAATATATATATATAACCCTTTTATCAATCATATAGTATTTTTAAGTAACTACAATAAATTGTTTTGACCTAATTTTGAATTTTGGTCCATCTACCAAAAAGTAGAATTATTCTATTAATGGTATTGCGATTTTTTTTCATATTGTGTTTTATACACATTATTATTGCTTCTGTCATGCATCATTTATTCCTGAGTAAATTACAATAATGGTCCATGTGGTTTGCATGAATTTTTAATATTGGACCAACTTTTGAAAAAACCTCGATAATGGTCCAAATGTTTCGATTTCCTTTCAATAATTGTCCCAAAATAAGTAAAAAAAAGTAAAAAGACAAATTTACCATTTTTAATTTATTTTTCATTTTTATTTTAATGTTTTATTTATTTTAAGAATTAAAAAAAAAAGAAAAATACCCACCCCACCCCCACCCCCACCCCCTGCATCTCTCTCTCTCTCTCTCTCTCTCTCTCTCTCTCTCTCTCTCTCTCTCTCTCTCTCTCTCTCTTCTTTTCTGGTTAATCAAGAACAGAACATCCCCATCTCCATCATTTTTTCCGGCGAAGAGCTCTGCGATGAAATGGGTTTTGAATCAATAAACTGTTATTGTAATTTACTCTTTATTAAAGGAACCGGATTTCATTGATTTGCTAATCAAACACGCGCGTTATTGATTTTATCGTCCATTCAGATTCCGTCAAAATGCAACAAACAAACGAGCCCTAAGATTTCGAGTGATTGAAATCTATATTGCTTCACTTCTTTCTTAGAATTAATGAAGCAAAGGTATATATTTTATATTTTAATACAAAAGTAATATAGTTTATACGCTTCTTCAATTTCGTTCATCTATCTCTCAATGTTGCTCCATTTTTGGATAGAAAGAAGCTCTAATCATCTTGTAGTAGGGGCATGATGAGTGCACCCGATGATTCATCCATACAGATGGAAATCGACTGGGATTTGCAGGCTTTTCCAATTTCGTCAAGATCACCTCTCTCCGGCAGGTAAATGCTCACGATCACCGCCGGCCACTCACCGCGTCACCGACGACCATTACCGCCGCCTACAACAGCGGTTTCGTCGGAGAAACGCACCAGCACTGAGAAAAATTGCCAATCCAATTTTAGTACACCAGCACTGATATGAATTCTCTGCATTTTGGCAATCCAATTTGAGTCAGAGTTCTTTATGTCGAATTGATAAATCTCGAGCGTTGATTGCGATCTGTGCTGGTGGAGGAGAGCAGATTAAGAAAAATTGGTGGTGTAGTAACTGATCGCTAGGACCAATTGATTCGTTATAGAATTGCAATTTTCGTTTCTTTTTGCTGGAAATATTTGAATAACCAATCGTTACCCTGTTCTTCGAAAGGTCTGAAATCTCTTTCCCTCGATTCGATTTCTAATTTCGCCAAATGAATCCGCAAATCCCGATAATCAGTGAGAGAATTAGCTTTTCAAAGGTTTGGATCTATGTTTGATTCGTGTGTCAAATTTTCTGGTTATCAAAGCGGAGCCATGTATTAAGAGCGACGGTGATTCGCCGTCGCCGTCCCTGTCTCAGGCTGGATACAGAAAGTTCGCATAACTGGGTGATACTCCGGCGGCAATGGGTTTCCTTTAGATGGTGACGTCAACCAAAGGAAGGTTTTGTGGTTCTAGAAGCGGTGATGAAGAGGATAAAATTGCATAGCAAATGATCGAGGAACTCCTCAATATGAATTAATGGACCTACCTACTGATGTGGCAAATTTATTTCGAGCGAGAGAGATGCAGGGGTGGGGGTGGGGTATTTTTCTTTTTTTTTAATTACTAAAATAAATAAAATATTTAAATAAAAATCAAAAAGAAATTAAAAAGGGTAAAATTGTCTTTTAATTTGATCTTTGGACCATTCTTGAAACTTGATCTTTAAATTAGACCATTTTCGTGGCTTTTTAAAAAATTGATCGATTATTGCAATTTCATGCAAACCAGATGGACCATTATTGTAATTTACTCTTTATTCCCCCAAATGATCAAATAACAAGGTCCCAAAACTTTTAGAAGTGCATAGTAGTAACGTACGACATAAATGCACTATATTCAAACTTTGTACCTTGTCTTTTCCCTTGCGTAGCTTCTTGCTAAGCTTGGAGGTTTTTTTTTTTTTTTATTTATTGATATTTACCGTTTTTTAAAAAAAAAAGAGTTTCCTTTTATATCTTATTATCTTATGCTTTGTTTTTGGTAAATCAGAAATCAGTGATAAGATACGATGGTCCAAAACAACCGGCCTCCAATATGTACTCCCTTGAGGAAACAATAAATGGTCCAAATGGGGTACTATTTACTTAGCTTTCCCTTCCAATTTCCAAGTGAGCCCTACTTAGCTAGAGTTGAAATAGTGTATACTTGGTTGAGTTTATATCCGATATAGAAGGATTTATATTTGTGTATATTACGAATAGTGATGGATATAATTATAGTCATATCAATGTCGGTAAAATATACCGTCTTGAAAATTTTCATTTAATACATTAAGATTAGAGGGGACAATTTCAGTTCATATATCTATAAAAGGTACATAGATCTGATTTATATTTTATTTTTTGGGAATGGTAAAAAACATTACGAGAAATTTTTAGGTTATGGGGTGTGGATGACATTCATGGCATATCATGACAGTTGTCACGTCAGCGACACGTCAGCAAAACAACCACAGGAAATGCAAGACAATATAACACTCGTTTTAATTTCCATGGCATTAATTTATTTTATGTTTTCTTTAAATTAAAATAAAAAATTATAAATTAATTTAAAAACCATAATATTAAAATTAATATGAAAACATTACATTAAATTAAAAAATAACATAAAAAAAGATTAAACATTTCTAAAAAAAATAAAAACAAACTAGTCATCCAAATATTTTTTTTCCTAATTTTTTCTTTCAACGCCTCGAGTGTCCCGATTCTCGCAAAACTTTAAATTCAAACGCGTTTGTTGAATTTCGTTGAAGCGTTGGAATTGTTCAACGAGAGCATCGACCATCGTTGAAGTGTTGGAATTGTTGAATTTCATTATATTTGTTTAATCGAAAGGGATTTTGGTTTGGCGATGGGGTGTTGGCATCGTTTTCTATTGTGTGTGTAATATTGTGTGTAATATTTTGGATGTAAAAATGTGTTGAAGGTTGAATTGTTATGGGTAAAAATATGTATGGGATTAAAGTATTTATAGAAAAATTTTGATTTTTTTTTATGTCTCCAACGGTCACAAACGTTCACCCCAACGTCCGGATACGTTATCCCACACCCCTCAGTCTTAAAAGTACCGAAAGGGGAATTAAAGGTGATTAATAGTTTAATAGGCATTTATATTTTACAACTTCGTAAACCACATTATTATAAAAAATCGATTATTGTTTTTATACAAATAATGTAGGGCAAATTATAAAAAAAGAGAATAAATTAAAAAAAATCAATATCGACATTGTGTTATCTTTTCCGGTGAAAACACTAGGTTTTAAAAAAATAGATTTTGACACTATATTTTTCTATTTGTTTAAACGTTGATCATTGACTAGTTAACCCAGTTGCTAGTCGACGTGAAATAATGACATGTCAGTATTTGATGATGTGGCGCTGACATGACATGATGATGTAACATTTCTTGTGACGTAACATTCTTTGTGTCAAAATTGAAACAAAAAATAAAATGTAGCAACTTAATTGAAAAAAGTATTAAAATTGAGCTTTTGTGAAAACTTAGTATTTGTTTTGTAATTTGTTATTATTAAAATGAAAACTCTGTATTTTAAAAAAACCAAAGAACAATTTCTTGGTTATTTTATTAATTTTTGTTTGTAATATATACCTTATAACTTATTAATTTATTGAAGTTTTTAAAGTTATATTAGAATGTTTACCAAAATAAGAATATCTAAGCTCTTTATAAAAAATGGTAAACTACATCATTTTACTGGCACATGTCACCACAAGGCCCACGTGGAAAGTTAACAATCGTATACTAGTGATATTTTGGGTGTGCCATGATTTGAACTCTAGATGTCCTGTATGAAATTCCACTTCTCAAGCAATATGCTTTCATCGTGAGGCAACTAGATCTTTATACATTTATAAAAAGATCATTTTAACTTCATATTTAAGTAACATCCAAATAAAGCATTTGTTTGTGAGTTGTAACAACATAAACAACAAAATATCTAAGTAACTGTAAGGTATGTCTGAGTAACCCTAATCATACTACTAAACAAACTTTACGTCTAATTTCATATTAGAATGTTTTTTTTTTTCAAAATTTTTATAATTTTGATTCACAAGGAAAACCATGATTGACTAAGGCCGTAAAAGATTATATAGTTTGTGGAATTAAATCCTGTTAATATATAATTTATATAGTTTTTGGAATATCTGAACTCTCAAAAACCAAATAGTGAGAATCAATCAAATCAAATTATTTTTTCATTTGTGGCGGTCAAATTTAAATTTAATGTGAACCGCCAGATCCATATTTTAAGAACCAAAATAAATCTGAATTCACCCGATCGAAACATATCAAACCTATGAATAAGCTACGATTTTTGTGAACCCAAAAATTCGTCGAATTTGAAGTAAAATATGTCCCTTATCAACTATATGTGCCTTAAAGACACTTTGACGAAGGAGGCAATGAAGAAAAAATAGTCTCTTTTAGATAGTAGATAAAAAAACTAATTTTGTTAAATTTTAATTAATTTATTTATATTATATTTGGGGATTATAACTCTTGAAGACACATATATTTGATAAGAGAATGTGTTATTATTTGATATTTTTCGATATCTATTATTAAATGAATGCCTAATTTCAAATAGACTTTATGGTTTACGAAAATCATAGATCGTTAAACATTTTTTTTGAAATAAAATAGTTTTTTTAGGAATTAAAAATGTATATAAAGTTAACATACGTAGTGATTTTATAGAAAACTTCGTCAAGTGACATTTGGAAACATAAATAAAAGTTCATTAAATAGAATAAGTTAATAGTGATATTCAAATAAATATTTAGTTTATATTATTATAACAATTTTTCGATTAGAAAAACTTAATTTACAAACTGTCACATCATAGATTTTAACGAAATTTGCAAAATGACAATGAGTTTTTACAAAAGTTCAATTTTGATATTGTGTTTTTCTCATGTAAGTTACTACATTTTATTTTTTTGTTTTAATTTTAACACCTAGAAAATGATGTCACATAAAAAGGTCACGTCATCAACTCATGTAACTGTTACGTCATCAAAGACTACCACATTAGCTGACATTAATTGAGTTGAGCAGTCAAATGGTGAGTATTGAAACAAATCGGCAAATAAAGTATTAAAATCGAATTAAAATTTTTTTTTGCATGTTAATTTAAAAAAACAACAGTGTCAAAATCAAACTTTTTAAAAAAATGGATGTATGTTTTGCAATTTATCCAATAATATATAGTCACAATCTTCTATCAATTATTTATGAAATTACAATGACGGGTAATATTGTTGGTCGCAACCTATCCAACTTAACGTGTTGTGAGTGTGACTTTAAGATATGCCCATTAGAACCAAACCTTTCGACTCTTTATCCAATTTCTCTATCATATTTTGTTATCTGTAATTCTTTACTATAATAATTACATATTTTCACCGTAAACTGAGACTTTGACTATTCCAGAATCATAACAATATGTCCATCGCTAATGCTAATTCTTATAAGTACCCTTTACTCCTTGTACTTTTTAATTCTTCTTAAGTATTAAATAACATGTAATCCCGACAACGGTCTTAAACTTCACTTAGATTTAATACCTAATATACAGACAAGATCACATCGTTAATCACCTAGATATTTCTAGATTTAACGTTTTATATATAAGTTTGCGAATTGCCTTGATGCATTTAATGTGATGCACGAATGAGATGTTGACGGGGAAAATGAATGCAAAGGTCCAACATGACACCAAAGTCTTAAACAAGGTTTGTTCATGTCTTGATAAACTCAAGTGTTGAAGTGGATATCGCACTGGACAAGATGTGACAACATTGGTTTTCTGGTTGGCACTGTTCAAATAAAACTACAAATAATGTTAACCAATATAGGGGGTGGACCTGCCTACACCTCAATGACTTTGCTTCAACAGTGACATGTAAGTCTTGCCATATCGGTCGGTGTACAGCTTTTGGGTTTGACATGAGAAAACGGACCGACTTAGTCATACACGGTGTAGTGCATGTATATCCAATAATAATGTTTTTAATAATTTGAAGTGTCTTAAGGATGGATCTAGACTTTTAGGAGTGATGACACAGGCCCTATACAAAATATTCAGGAACGTGATTTCTTTTGGTTAAATTTGGGCTATATTTAATAATGCAGGTCCTCAATGTTTTCTTCTGATTGGCACATGAACTAAACAAAAATACGAAAGAAAAGAAAAATAAAAGCGGTAGTTAGAGTTTAGTGTCAAGACGTAGAGAATCTAGTCCATGGATGTGAAAATAAAATTAGTGATTCAAGAATACAATTACACGAATATTGTGAATCAAATGTTAAGTTCATGTTTCAACCTCATAAATGAAAAAATATTATGGATAAGATCATTTGGATAGTGTTCATTCTAATTTCGTCAAGCCCAAAATCCGTTCTACCTCACATTACATCTTTTCAAATTTCGTTGTGCGCTTTTTTGTTTTCTTCTAAAAGTTGCAGTGAAATAAAATACCATAATCAGGACATACTAAAGTGTTTATACAAACAAATAAAGCTCCAGATCTGAAATTCGTTTCAAGCAATATTAAATTGGAAAAAAAAAAAGTTAACCAATTCGATCCCATCCAACGATATAAATGATCACTAATGCCCTCAACCGACAATATCATGGCTTCGCCTTTGAATGTATATTCATGCTGCAAAAATCTTTAATTCGCTTTTGTGTGTACACAAAATCCTTATTCAAATTTGGATATGTATTTTCAATTTATAGTTTATCCGAAATAGAGTTATATATTTAAAAATTTTAGCTTGATCTTGGATTGGTAAGGCATAGGAAGATATGGTACATAACTCACTGGTCAACTTTCAAACCCCGACATATATATACTTCTGTGGTCGTGGAATATCGTTTGCGGTGACACCAGAGCATAAGACATAACTTCATGTTTGTATGGGGGCAGTGGCGGACCTTAGTGGTAGCCCGTGCTACCCCTCAAAATTTCCCGAGTAGTAGGAAAAATTTCGAATTTTTTTATATATAAGTGCAACCACTGGAAAATAATTGTGCTACCCCTAAATTTTTTAGTCCAAAATTAAATGTTTAAACTAAAAATTGATTGAAATAAAGAATCATTTAATAGCCCAAAAGAATTAATCTCAAATGTCTAATACTTCATTAAAATAGCCTAAATCATATTTAAGTAATTGACGCAAATTAGGCGCTAATTAACTGGTCTTTAAGGAAATGGGAAAAAGGTCCCGATAAGATGTAATTGCTTTGGTGGAGTATGAAATTGCCTATGTTGCTAGACATAACTCGTGTAACAAGGTTAGTCTTGTGTGGCGGAGTTAATGCCTAAGGGGTGAGGTTAGTGCTTGTATGGTGTAGTGTGTGCCTACATGGAAAGAATGGTGGTTATGTGGTGAAGTTAATGCTTAAATGGCTAGATACAATCTATGTGACTTGATGAATTTCGTTGGTGGCAGGTCGATGCCTAAGTATGGGAATTGACATTTGTATAACCGAGTATTATGAGGATGGTTGAATCATGTTTAGAAGGTTGGATATTGTCAAGATGTTCAGATATTGCATGATTGGCTTCTCTACGAGGACAATAAATAACTATAAAACTCATAGTTTGTGAGATAGATGAATGGGGTTACAATACTTGGCTTGATTGTTGTGGGGTTAAGTTGGTTATTGTATTTGGTTACTCACTGGCCTTTCGTAGCTCATAGTTATTGCATGCTTTGTTTGACAGGTATAAAGTAGTATCCCCGGGCTCGGACCGTGGGTTCAATTCATGAAGATATCTACTTGTAGTCATGGTCGATATAATGTACACCTAATATTTTAATGATCTTTTGAAATCTATTTATGTATCTATAATTTGGAAACGGAAATTTTTGGTGTACTTTGTATGCGAACCTGGTGTTACAAGTTAGTACCAGAGCCGTGTTTAAGGGAACTAAATTTCTTAAGTTAGATTCCTAGACTTGAACCAGGATAGATAGAAAAGTCCTTAGATTGTTGATGCTGAACAAACTAAGAAATTCACTGCCCCGGGTCGTGTGAGAAAGACACGGGTCGTGTGTCCTGCTAAAAGGCTTGGCATGGGTCGGGTGGAAAAGACACGAGTCGTGTGTATGTTGTGAAAATGCCTGGCACGGGTCATGTGGGTTGCAGTTTTCCATTTTTGCAGTCGTGAAGCTAAGTTTGACTCCAAGAACCAATTGGTCACCTTTAGTGATGAATATATATGTATGAAATATGCATTGTGGTATGGTTGTTGAACCTGATATCCTTCCTTTTGAAAATTTTAAGATGGGGAATTTTAAGAAAACACTTGATTTGTGGTAAGGTAAGAAGTGTTCGATTTAGACTTGGAGCTTGAATTATTGGCAATGGAACGAAGGGTATATGAATCACCAAAATTCTCTTGGGTGGAGGTTATTGGGATGATGTTATGTGGTAATCTTAAGTAGATGACTTAGTGGTTCATAAATAAATTATGTGGCTATAAGGTGACAATGAATATATCGTTAGAGGGTATCAACTAGTAATGAACATGTCTTGATCATGGTGAGATGCAATGGATGAAAATAACAATAGATGACAACAAATCGGACTACTTATCAAGTTTATGGTGGTGAGACAATAAAGTGTAGTTGTGTGTAATGGATAAGATAGTTGACATATTTAGATAATGTATCAGGGACAAAGGAAAGTAAATTGAACTATCGATAAGATTATTGCTAATAACCTTGTGGTGCTATATAATTAGCGTGGCATGAGAATTGCATATGATAGCCATGTATGGTCGGGTGATAGTAAGTATACAAATGTGGTTAAGTAGTTGAATGCTAAATGTGCAACGAAAAATTATTTTCTCCGCATGCGTGATAGTATTATCTGGATGATGTTGTCCTAATGGCTAGCAGTGGTATAAGCCTTTAAGACTCATGTGCTATTAAATGTAGTGGGAATGTGGAAGTCCTAGTATAATATTGAGAAAGGGGTGAGAATTGTAATATATTGGGATGTAAAACTTATGTAAAGAATGGTTGCGGACAATACATAATCTGATTAGCTAGTTGTTGTTGATGTAACTTAGTATAGAATGATACTTTATAGGTGAATGATGTGTTATAGCAGATGTACTCGAAATAGTGGTTTTAACCTGAAAGATTTCCATGCTGGGTTATGTAGCTGTGGTGATTGATCCTATGTAACTAGGTTGCTGGTTTTAGTAGATAACTATCATTGGCGATGTTAAACATTAAACCAGTGTACTTAAACTTGATTGGTGACCCTAATTGTTAGGTCTATGCTAATTAAATACTATTAATGTCTATGCTATTGGGCATATATGGTAGTTGTCACCATGTTAATGGTTAGGGTTTGATAAGCCTTTGTGGTTCGAGGCAGTGGAAATTGTTATAGAGAATGGGTTAGACATATAACTTGAATGTCCTAGTAAAAGTCTGAGTTATATAATGCAATCCCAGATTAATTAATATTACTCTAGCCGTTTGTGCAAGGACATGGTGCGTTGTGTATACTTGGTTCATGCTTAATTGGTTATGTGTATGCAAATGGTTGGAAAGTGGGCTTATGTGATGCTTGAGTGGTCGGTTATAGTCAATAAAACCAAAGAACTTATGAATGGTGAATGATGAAGATCAGTGATTATAACTGATTACCATGGAGTGGTGGTGGTGCAAGATTGATGTGGATGTATAGTTGTGCCATAAATAATTGGTGAATAATCATTAGTACTTAAATGGGATTGATTCTCATTGTCTATAGTTCTGTTATGTGGAAGTGAGGAATGATGGAATTGAATTATTGCAGCTTATATAACCGGGAGAGTAAATATGTCGATTCCGGTTAATGTAACTAGAAATGTTGAGTGGAATTGTTTGGATAATTATGACTAAGTTGTCAAATGGTAGTCGTATGTGGCTGGTAGGTAGGACAGAATGAGTAACGGGTTAAGATTGGTATTTAGGGCAACGATGACAACCTGGCTAATCACAATTGGAGATATATTTACCTAGTGGGTTGACCTCCCCTAGGTATTAGACACTGATGGATTGCACGTGTATGTTTGATTGATATGTCTGTAGGCTTAAGTGCCAGGATAGATGATCGTTGAATCAGTGTTGAGCCTTGGTGGCTGAGTTGTTGCCTTGGTGGCTGAGTGCAGCCTTGGTGGCTAAGTTGTACCATTGGTGGCTGAGTTGCAACCTTGGTGGCTGAGTTATGGCCTTAGTGGCCATGTTGTGACCCTAATGGCTAGGTCATAGCTTAGTGGCGGAATTGTAGCCTTAATAGCTGAGACTGAATTATTGTTACTTTAATAATTGTACTCTATTCTTTACCACACTATAGCAAGATGTGCTGTGATTTTAAATATATGTGAGGTTTATATGTTGAATGATAAGGGAGAATTATATAATACATTAAAGGATATAAATTACATTTAGATTTAAAAAGGAAATGAGGTGAGATATTGGTGTGTCAGTCGTGTAAGAAGGTGCAGTACCTGGTCGACAGATTGAATGACTAGTGCATATGTGGGAAGAAGTTGATTAATTGTGATGGTGCTTGATTTGATTCATTATTATGTTATAAATTGGAAGGCATGTGTAGGTTTGTGCCTGGAAAGAAACTTCCCCAAATGGTTTTTGGGAGCTCATTTCTGGTAAGTCTCAGTACTAATAGGATGTTGACTTAAGTGGTTCCAGATTTATATGTTGGGTGTTACATATATATGAGGTATAAGAAATTTGATATAAACTGGTCCAGGTGGTTGATCATGTATGAATGTGATTTTAGGTTGTGATTGATAGGACCACTCTCCTTAGCAATCCATCCAATCACTACCGAGGGTGAACGATGTTATAGATGAGAGGTAAAGATTTAATTAAAATTGAAATAGTGGTTTGAAAGATGATGGTAAGTTGTTACAGAATTAAGAATGTGATGTTTTATTTTCTCTTCCTAAGAGATTCCGAGGACGAAATCTTTTGAAGGGAGGAGAACTTGTAACACCACTTTTGAATTGATGTGTAGGAGTTAACTTCCTTTGATAATCGAAGATATATGTCAAAAATATGGTGGTAGTAATGTGATGGTCTTGGTGGGAAGGGAACCTAAATGTACGGAATTTTGTTAGAAGGGCCATTTTTGCCAAAATGGTGAAACTATGGGCGAAGGCTAATTTAATCAAGTAGGTGAATAATAAGTTTATATATGGGGTAAAATTTTAAAACTTAAGGTTTCCATTAAATGAGTAAGTTTGAGGTTCTTTGTGAGAAATTTGGAAACTATATGGGCTAATTGGGAATTCTCTTCATTTCAACCATAAGTCAGGGTTTTGAGAGAGAGGGAGGATAAAGTTGGCGATTCCATGGATTTATGAAGATTCAAGCTTGATTTTTGAGAAATTAGTGAAACAATGGAACCCTAGTGAATTAAGGTAAGAACTTCTCTATTTCATGCTTGCAAACCCGTTTTAGGATGGGGGTGAGGTGAAATCCGAACCTTTGAAGTTGGGGAAGGTTTTAACTATGATCCCAAGTTGTTTATGTTGGATCTATATGCTCAAGAATCATTTTAGAATGATATTTGCCATTAACATATGATCCTATAGGGTGACACCTTAAGCAAGTTGGCACATATTGAATACTTATTATTAATATGATTATTAATAAATAATCAACTCTTGTATTTAATTAGGAGATAATTATTATTTTATGAAAATAATTATTATATCATATGATATGATTTAATAAGTCATGTACAAAGTTTTGGACACTTTAGTTTCCATTCAACTTTCTAGTTACATAAAGTACATTTGGTTAGTGTAACCAAAGTGTGACTTGCACTCTTCCTCTTGCACACCATACCTCTTTGAAAACACTCCACCTTTGCATTAAATGAAAGCATGAGTCTTATGTCTTTAATGAGACTATATAAGAAAGTGTTTGCAAGAGTTTTTGGTGGGTGCTATTCTCTTTTCCTCTTGAAATTCGTCCATCTCTTTCTCTCCCCTATCTTGCATGTCTTTTGAAGCCTTTTTCAAGTGTAAGTGGTGTAGAAGTGCTTTTCCTTTAGTGCTTAATTGTGTTAAGCACTTAAAGGCATAAGAAGTCACAAATACAAAAGGAAACTTGCATTCCAAATGAATCAATCTTGTTGGTGCACACATTATAGAGGAACTCTACTTTGAGTTCTCTTGCCATCTTCATCAACTCCCCAAAACCATGTAGGAACAAAGTCTTCAAAGGTTGTTTTGTTTCATCAAATGGTTGTCAAATGATCTTAAAATAATTGTAAAAATGATCGTTTTAGCTTATTAAAAACTCATCAGTGGTATAAGAGCCTCTTTTACATGTTAGAAAGGTTTATTTTAATATTTGATAACCTTTGGTTTTGTAAAATATGTTTGGTATTTCTTTTGGCAAAGAAACCACCAAATATATTTTCTTTAGCAACTTCGTAGTTTTATAATTGTTATATTTTATGCAACCAAAATTTTCATGCATTTGGTTGTATAAAGTTGCCTTAGAAAAACAAAGTGTTTGTTTGTATATTTCATATGATGATGTTGTTGGATTAGGTGTCTAAGCCATTACTTATAAATTGTATTTATCTTGTTAATTGAAGCAAAGTCCATTTGGGTTGCCCTCATAGCTGGAGGATTGATGTAGAGTTCAATAGAGAGAGAGGTTGATTTATTAATTGTTTAATAAATCAATAGAGATTAAATAAATAGTTTATTAATATATTTAAGTGTTAATATATTAATTAGAAACTATATTAATCAATTAGAATTTAATTTAGAATTAATTGGATTTAATTCAGTGATTAAATTAATTAATTAAAAGTGCAGGGACTGGTTTGTATTTATTCAATAGTTGAATAACTGGCAAGCCAATAACCCTGATTAGGGTTTAGAAGCCTTGGTCCAAATGGTCAACAAGCTTGCTCATTAAGGAGGCTCCTCTAGGGTTTCAGCTGTAACCCTTGGAGGCTATAAAAGGAACCTCCTGGCTCCCCTTTTCTGCGCCACTTTTGATCTCTCCAGAGACTCTGCTATTTTCTCGCCTCCATAGCTTGGGTGTGACTTCATTTGAGGCAAGACATTTGTGTTGCTGGCTTCAAGAAGAAAATCAAAGGTTGGTTTTCTTAATTTAATCTTTAGAAATTATTGTTGGCCTTTAGTTTTTTTTATTATATATTCATTGTAGAAAAACATAGATCTCTTTTAGGGTTGCATGTGAACTTAGGAATAATTTAGTTCATAGTTTGCTTAAAACCCTTCAGTGGTATCAGAGCCTGCTTGTTTTTCTTGTGAATTGATATATCTGCTTTGCAAATCAAAGGGTATTTTACGAAAATTAGACCCTCCTTAAGGCTTCATCGATTTTGTGGCTAGGGTTTTGAAAACCCTAGCCTCCACCCCTTGTATGCGATTTCTACATGCTAGGGTTTTGCAGGTTTCTTATTTTTGGTAACTGTGATTGTTTAAAAACTGGAAACCTTAAACCCATTAATTGTTGTATGCGAAATCTAGGGGTTTAAGAAAGGTAAATTAATTTGATTAATTTTGTAATGCCTATCTTGATTTAATTAGTTTAATTAAAAGATAAATTAAATCACTTAAAGGTTTAAATTTAATTTTTGAAATCAAATGTTAATTAGCGAAAATTAAAAGAATAAAACCTAAAATATTTTAAAAGTTTAAAATATACCTTATACATAATATAATTAAAAGTTAATATTATTTGTATAAGATAAAATTGGTTAGTCTTACCGTTAGTAGGTCTCAGTCACAAAACTGTCCTATAAAGAGGGTATAAGGCGACTGCCTATAAAATGGTAGTCTAATGGGTGTCCACTCTCACCCACCAATCTCCTGGTCAGTCTAGTATCGTTAGCCGAACGGGTTTGATAGAACCGCTAAGCCTCTTAAAAGTATAATGCTATAATTGAAAGTACTAGAACCTTGAACAAAATCCCAATCCAGTTACTTTAGGTCAAAAATGTGAATGAGTTGCTAATCCATGAAGTTGCACATTGCACTTTGTGAAACATTGGTGGAGCGTGTGTGGTTAACCGGCACACCAACAGGGGTTAACAAAGAATTGCAATGGGTTTCTCGATTTTACCATTATTGATGGAGCGTGTGTGGTTAACCGGCACGTCAATTAGAGATGGTAATTGACTTCGAGAGTACCAAGCTAACTTGCATGGTTATTCACACCCGGTTTGTGACGAATTTCAACAGATCTAGGAATTTCATAAGATGAAATTAATAAGTGTATTATCTACCTTAATGACCATTATGTTGTGATTACGACATCCCTCTTCACACCATAGTTTGGGTATTTTGGATCCTTGTCTTAATAAATAATATATTGGGTAATTATTTAAAAGGATTGATTAAACTAATAAATTCTGTTTATTGTAGATGTCTGAATCAAGTGTCTATTCTCCTCCCTCTCCTCCTTCACCCATTTCTGAGAGCATCAGAAAGCACCTGCCAAATATGGAAAGGCTGACTGACCTGAACTGTAAGGAATGGCTTCGCACTGGTTCTCGTTATTGCTGGCAAACTACATCTCACCGAGTATCCGATCCCGGTTCTACCGGAACAAGTCATCACGAAAAGTCTTCATGATGAGCATGACATATTAGTTGATGAATCCGAAGAAATTCGTGACCTCATGCTATTGACCATTGACCCCGAGTTCCGCAGGGATTATGAATCCTTGGGGCCATATGCGTTAATGCAATTGGTTGAGGCAAAGTTCCAAAAACCAGTTGAAGAAGAACGAGCTAGGATCTTCAAAGGACTTGTAGAGTGCAAGCTAAAAGAAGGAAGTAGCATCGATTCGCATGTTCTTCAGATTGAAGCATACATAGGCGAATTGTACAAACTTGGTTATTCCATGAGTCAAGAGATGAGTGTTAACATCCTACTCGCTTCGCTGACTAGTAAGTACGATCTGTTCATTCAGACATATAGAAACGAAGACCAGAAAAAGGCCTTTATGGAAATGCGTCCACTGTTGACTTTATACGAGTCACTCTTGGACAGGCATAGCTCCAATGGTTCAGCTACTTCTGGATTGAGTCCAGTGAAAAAACGCAGCAAGAAACGATCCAGATCGTCTGGACATGTCTCAAACTAGGAATTCATAGGATCGGATACAGTCACGGAAAGATTGGAAGACGCTCCAAGGTCAAAAACTTTTGAAAGCTCAGGTATATCTAAAAACCTCAAAACTCCTGTTCCATAATTCCTTGATGCATAATGTGATAGTCACATTTTGGTTTGTATGTAGGGAATCAGTAAGGTATGGGACTCTGGCGCATAGGAGCACATTTGGATTGGATTTCCAGCTCGTGCAGTTTTGAAGTTTAGTTAGATATTAAAATCTTGTCATTAATACACTGTTCAAAGGATTTTGTTTTTAATAAAATTGTTTATTTCTTTTAACACATGGTTGTTTAAATTATCCTTGGAACGTTGTATGATTGTGTTAAATGCATGATTAGTAATAACTTGAATGTTGATGCATCCAAAGTGTTTGGATTCAGGAATTGTGCCCTTTATGATTGTTAAAGTGAATGTCATAAGAATCAATTCAACCAAAGGTCCAGTTGGACAGGACTTTGGAATCATTTAATTTAGAGTCGCATGATGAATTGAGTTCTTAATGTGTCAAGAAATGAATCAACCAAAGATCCAGTTGGACAGGACTTTGGAATCATTTGACTTAGACTCAAATGATGATTAAGTTCTTTATAAAGCACATGTGGCAAGAAATGAATCACCCAAAGATCCAGAGGATAGGATTTTGGAATCGGTTGACTCAGAGTCAAGCGATGATTGCAAGTATTGAACGGAATTAACAAAGTCATAAATTTACATTGAGATGTAAAAGATGTCAAGATCATGAGCAATGGACACATCCATGTGTATTGCTCAAATCTTCGAAAAGAACACAATTAGTTATACTTCGCAATATTTGTCAATCGGTATAACGAATATGGCTTCGCTTATCAGAATGAGCGATTGAATTGAAACCTTGAACGGTTCAAGGATTTCAAAGGAAGTATAAATTTCACAGAACCTAAGTGACATCATAGACTACGAAAGTGTTTCACAGTCTATTCTCTTCCAAGAACATTAATGGTTATAATGTGTCTTAGGGAAGATAATGGAGCATTAGTCGAAATAGTTCGATCATCGATGTATGAGATACATTTTTCAATTAGTTTCCAATGAATTAAAAACTAAACCAGTCAGACCATAGAAACCATATTCCGACCACATCCTAGACTAAGTAGGTTTTGCAGACACTGCCTGAAATGTGAAGCTGGGATCGTCCCACTTACACATAGGAAGTCTAGGGTCGTGTAGAGTTCGTCTGAACCTCACGACTAGCCTGAACCTAATCAGCAATGTCGCTTTCATTGGCTATCCCGCTGTAGCTGTAAAAGAAGAGCTCTTTTAGAAAGAGTTCATGTTCTAAGGAAACAGTGGGAGTTGGGACAGTCCTGAATGAGTTCAGGATTAGCCAAGTGAAAGAACCTTTGGTCACCACTAGGCCTGGAGCAGAAATCAGATTTCTGTTTTAAAACTGACATAATCCCCTCTTGACCAGTAGTATTGATCACCATCATAAGTATTTATGATCGGGGTGACATACCGATTGGTGGTAAAACACTGTAGTTGGTACGGATTAACAATCGGACTACTTGGAAGCATTGGTGAGCCCGGTTGCTGCCAAACAAGAGAACCTTAGGGCGAGACACAGTCTATGTGAAAATTTGATTGATTCTTACACCTGGTCTAAAAACTAGTGGGAGTAATTGAATCATCAAAAGAAAGCAACATGGACAGAAACGTACCTTCAGAACATCTGGTTGAGTGAAACGATACTCAGAGTCAAGTAATTGATTCCGGGAGAAGCACTCTCAATAGAAGATGAAATCCGAAAGGATACTGCATGACACATTGTGAGTCGTTAGTGGAGCGCGTGTGGATCACCGGCACACTAATAGGGACTCACAAAGAGCGTGCCAATACAGAGGTACATGGGCTCGGGATTAACCCTACGAGCATCTCGTAAGAAAGGATATTCAGATTCTCAAAATATGCCAAAGGATTGGATTTGGAGAAAGGGCTGAAAGATTTCCATTAAGATATCAGAAAGGTTTGGATTCTCAAGATGTGCCATAAGTTCTGGATTTTGTGAATAGTCCATAACCGTGTCAAAGCCAGTGGGAGTGTCGCTGTTATCTATCACTGTATTTGGGTTACATACCGCTTCTAGGAAACGTCTCTTTTCATTACAAAGTGTAATGACTTGTTGTTAAGAAACGGATCGCTATGAAAGACTTAATAGAGATACGACATACTTAGGTGGTTTTGAACATTTATGAGATAGATCAAGACTCTGCCAATATGATCTTGATGAGATTCAAGATGCATAGCCTAAGGAAAGGAGCTTTCTATCATTGCAAAGTGTGATGATTTGGCATGAGAGATATAAAGAAGGTGCAACATACTCACATAATCTATAGACATCTATCAGATAGATGTTATCATCAGTATAGACCTAGCCATAGTAAGCATGATCATGGTAAGATTCAAGATGCATGAGGAAAAGTATCCGGAAGGAAATAGTTATTAAAGGTCGTGACACAAGGATTATATGTAATCCTAAGATTCCAAAAGGGTTTGGAATAAGATTAGATCGGATTCCACGAGCTTCTTGGATCGATCAGAAGTGTCATAAACATATCCTGATGACTTAATGCTTAAAACATAGTGAGTCATACTCAGGATATGACCTGGCTGGGAATACTTAATGGATTCTGTACATACATGAGAAATCATTGAAAAATGATTGGGGTGAATGTTAATAGTAATTTGAAAAGAGTTTCAAATAAGAAAAAGGACTTAATGGTTAAAGAGTTTCGTTTGTATTCTGATGGAGCACGTGTGGGTCAGCGGCACATCGTAACACCTCGAAATAGTCTTAGGGTGTAGTCATGTGGACTAAAGATCCCAAGAACCATGGGAAGTCACAGTACACATCACAAGAATATAAATGTAAGTGAGAATAACAGTATATGACTAAATTGAGATATCATCGGAAGAATGTCCGATTGGATAAAGTGTATCAATGTATAACATTTGGATACATAGAAAGAGTGAAAGGTCATATAGACATAGATATAAAACATGAATTAAAAGTTTAAAAGAAATATAGAAACCGATAATAGTTTTATGAAGAATCTGACTTGGTGATTACCTCGTGGAGACTTGATAATAAGCAAGAGTAGCTACCAGTCAGATTTTATGTTTCATTTTTGCATGTTTCACTTCCTGAATAATTTGATTATTCAAAGGTCCATAGTCGCTCGTACTTTTAGGGAGTAAGTATGAACGAAGACTGTCGTGAATTGGTTTGTAGATTGTCTAAGGAGTTAGACATTGCAGTAAGACTGCTGCAACGTTCGTGAGTACTTGGAAATAGAGATTTGAGTATTGGATAAACCCGAGCTCAATAGATTGCTTCATGGATTACATCACGAGCAATGTTGAGACGATAACATCTTATGATCTTGAGGCGGAGACATATGAGTTGAAATTTGCGAGTCGGTTGTGCATTGATAATGCGTAAACGCGTCGGTAACTCGATCTTATAAAACGTATGTGTGCAATTTTGATAAGTAAAAGACACAAGCATATGATTCGAAGCTTATTCGTTCCTTGACCCTGATGGGAAACAGATATATGTAGGCGTCTCGATGATTTTGAAGTTGACTAAAGTGCTGGACAGCCTAGACTAAATTGATGTGTTCAATTAGAAGTCTTAAAGTCATAAGCAGAATTGAAAATCGGGAAACAGAGTATCGGACAGAGATTAATCTCAATCCATGTCTCGTGTCTGAAAATATCATGTTGGACGAAGGATCATAATGATCACTTATCTATGGACAAGAACTGATTGGGTCAGAGTTCGACAACAGTTTCTAGGAAGCTGTAAGTTGTTAATTAATCTAAGGATAAAAGAACAATTAAAGTCATAGACTTATCCAAGTGGGAGACTGTTGGATTAGGTGTCTAAGTCATGACTTATAAATTGTATTTATCTTGTTAATTGAAGCAAAGTCCATTTGGGTTGCCCTCATAGCTGGAGGATTGATGTAGAGTTCAGTAGAGAGAGAGGTTGATTTATTAATTGTTTAATAAATCAATAGAAATTAAATAAATAGTTTATTAATATATTTAAGTGTTAATATATTAATTAGAAACTATGTTAATTAATTATAATTTAATTTAGAATTAATTGGATTTAATTCAGTGATTAAATTAATTAATTAAAAGTGCAGGGACTGGTTTGTATTTATTTAATAGTTGAATAACTAGCAAGCCAGTAGCCAGGGGCCAAAGTTGGCGCCAATATGGAGGGAACTCCATAGTTGGCGAAAAGCCTGATTAGGGTTTAGAAGCCTTGGTCCAAATGGTCAACAGGCTTGCCCATTAAGGAGGCTCCTCTAGGGTTTCAGCTGTAACCCTTGGAGGCTATAAAAGGAACCTCCTGGCTCCCCTTTTTTGCGCCACTTTTGATCTCTCCAGAGACTCTACTGTTTTCTCTCCTCTATAGCTTGGGTGTGACTTCATTTGAGGCAAGACATTTGTGTTGCTGGCTTCAAGAAGAAAATCAAAGGTTGGTTCTCTTAATTTAATCTTTAGAAATTATTGTTGGCCTTTAGTTTTTTTTATTATATATTCATTGTAGAAAAACATAGATCTCTTTTAGGGTTGCATGTGAACTTAGGAATAATTTAGCTCATAGTTTGCTTAAAACCCTTCAGATGTTGTGTATAATCAAACCATAAGGACCATTCTGTTGTTTTTGGTGTATATTTAATTATTCATGAGATGTAATAGATAAATAGGTGTTTTTCATTTGGATGTAATAAATTAGTTAGACTAGTTTTATTCTTTTTTATCAAATGTAACAAGATGAAGAAATGACCATCATTGGAAGATTTGTCATTATCGAGATACAAATTGTAACTCATAGACTTCTATCCCAAAGCCACCAAATAATCAAACTACTTCTTCTTAAAAAAAAAACACATGGTTTATTGTGTATCCGTACATTATAGTTTAATGACTGTTCTCAATCAATATATCTGAGATTATAAACGTCTTTAAACAATTTTAGAAAATCAGATTTTAGAATATGAAATGGAAAGATAGGTAGTGGTAGTGACTTCATATACTAACAGTGATGTTGAATAAGACTTCATTGTCGACACTAAGAAGGACATGCAAATTCCATACCAAGTACATCGCCCAATGTTACTCTCGACCAAGAATATGTCATCCACAACCAAGAATAGTACGACAACGCCTACAATTTTTGAAAATTTCCTCCGTATATGCCATTTTGATGATATGCTTATGTTTTACAAGTTATCTCATTATGTTATGATCATATTTCTAAGTTTTTATATTAATTATACGTTTATGTTTTACAAGTTATCTCATCATGTTATGAACATATTTCTAGTTTTTATATCAATGATATGCTTATGTTTTACAATTTATATAATGTTATGAACCAATTTCAAAGGTTTTATGTTAATGATATGTTTATTTTTTACGAGTTAAATTATATAATGTTATGAAATATTAAAGTTTAAAAGTGATTTCACATATTGACACACATTTGTTACGATAAAGATGTTAGAAATATATATGGTTTTCGAGTAACTTGGATTCACTGAAAGTCGTAATATACACTTTCAGATCAAAGCATTTCGAGGGTACACTCGAAATCTTCAATCGGATAAAATTCAGTGATTTAGAAACAGAGAATATGAAAGATGATTTTTTAGTACCAAAAAACCAATGACCAAAAAAAGGGATTTTTCCATATGACAGGTCAGCGCGACCCTAGCCAGAGGCTCTGCCCCTTGGACCCCGCCAGGGGCTGCCGCCCCTTGGACCCCGCTCCCAGGGGCTACCGCCCCCGGACCCCCGCAGTGTCCGCGTGTTTATATACCCGTGCATATTAAACAAACTTGAACAAGTGTGCACTCCGCACCACCCATATCTTGTTCAATGTTTATTAAGAATACATTGGTCAATCAAAATTAATCCCATTACACTTAAATCATATTGGTGAAAATCACCAACAATCCTCCCCCATTTAAGTGTAATCTTGATTAACTTAAAGTAAAATCATAACAATCAACAAAACTGATGCATAAATGAAATGTCGTGACGACTGAATTTCACATTAGTATAATATTCATTCAAATATTCGAATATCAGGGTGTCACTAAGGATTGAACCCTTTCTATTCATAGTGAATACATGAAGATAAAATACACAACAGTTTACATTCTCATATGTTCTAACTTGACACTATATTTTACTAGCCTATGTCCCATCCTTCAATAAGCATATCAAAGCTAAGTCCCATACTTCTTGAAGCGGCTAAACTTCATGCTTATATAGGTAGTTCTTTTCCCTCTTGCACCTGCATATGCAATTTTTCAAAAGAACTATTAAGATATATACTATCAACCTCCTTTACTTGCAGTTCTGAACACAGACCTTGGGATATAACTAATAACGTGTTCCAATATTCAAATATTAAGCTTTCCACATTGAATTCAACATCTAATATAATATTAGATGGGAATTGGGTATCTTATCATCAAAGATTTCAGTTGGACTTCAAACCCATCCCTACAGCCGCCTTGTGCACAAGTTCTTTAGCTAACCCTTTGGTTAGATGATCGGCTAAATTCAACTGAGTTTTCACAAACTCCACAGATATCACACCATTTGTGATAAGATCACGAATCATGCTATGTCTAACACCTAAGTGTCTAGACTTCACATTGTACACTTGACTATAAACCTTAGCCAATGTAGCAGCACTATCACACCTGATAGAAATGGTAGATATCGGTTTAGGCCATAATGGAATTTCATATATCAAATGCCTTAGCCACTCAGCTTCTTTACCAGCAGCAGACAAAGCTATAAATTCAGACTCCATGGTTGAGTTAGTAATACAAGTCTGCTTCTTAGATGCCCAACAAATAGCACCTCCTCCAAGAAGGAATACCCAACCACTAGTAGAAGAATGATCTTCCACATTGTTAATCCAGCTAGCATCTGAATAACCTTCAATAACAGAAGGATATCCACTGTAGGTCAAACCATAATCCATGGTTCCTTTCAAATACTTGAACACTCGATTCAAAGCTTGCCAGTGATGAGAACTAGGATTGCTAGTATACCTACTAAGCTTTCCTACAGCATAAGCTATATTGCCTTGTGCTAATCATGGCATACATAAGACATCCAATAGCCCTTGAGTATTCAAGTTGAGACACTGGAGCTCCTTTATTAGGTAGAAGCTTTATGTTAGGATCCATAGGAGTACTAACAGCTGAACAATCTCCAAAGTTAAACTTTTCCAATATCTTCTTGATATAGTGAGATTGTGAAACTGAAATACCATTATTTCCACGTTTGATTCTTATACCAAGAATCACTTCAGCCTCCCCCATATCCTTCATCTCAAAACTAGATGACAAAAGTTTCTTCGTTTTATCAACTTGATCTTGATCAGTCCCAAAGATCAACATGTCATCTACATATAGACAAATGATGACGCCTTTACCAGAATTATCAAATTTGCTATAAACACACTTGTCAGCTTGGTTTAAAGCAAAACCATTAGACAAAACCACATCATCAAACTTTTGATGCCACTGTTTTGGTGCTTGTTTAAGACCATACAATGATCTCTTCAACTTGCACACCTTGTTTTCATTTCCAGGCATGACAAACCCTTCAAGTTGTTTCATGTAAATCTCCTCATCCAATTCACCATTCAAGAATGCAGTTTTCACATCCATTTGATGAATCACAAGATTATGTATAGCTGCAAGAGATAATAATAATCTAATAGTCGAAATCCTTGCAACAGGAGCATAATTATCAAATAAATCAATACCTTCCTTTTTCCTAAAGCCTTGGATAAACAATTTGGCTTTATACTTATCAATAGTACCATCCACTTTCATCTTTCTTTTGAGGATCCATTTGCATCCTAAGGGCTTGCAACCAGGAGGCAAATCAGTCAATACCCAAGTGTTATTATGCATGATAGAATCAATCTCATCCTGGATTGCTTCTTTCCAAAAATGAACATCCCTAGATGCCATTGCTTCACTAAATGTCTTTGGATCCTCCTCAACAATAAAACAATATTGATGTTGAGACACGGTTGTATCTCCAGTCCCTTTAACTAAATAAAGTTGAAAATCAGATCCAAAAGACTTGGCTTTTCTAGCTCTAGTGCTTTTCCTAGGTTCAGAAGGTCCAGGTACAAAACCAGTACCAACAGCCAGGGGCTCTGCCTCTTGGACCCCGCCAGGGGCTGCCGCCCCTTGGACCCCGCTCCCAGGGGCTGCCGCCCCCGGACCCCCGCAGTGTCCGCGTGTTTATATACCCGTGCATATTAAACAAACTTGAACAAGTGTGCACTCCGCACCACCCATATCTTGTTCAATGTTTATTAAGAATACATTGGTCAATCAAAATTAATCTCATTACACTTAAATCATATTGGTGAAAATCACCAACAAAAGATAAATAAGTACAAATGCATACTAGTCTTCAACGTGAGCTTATTTGATTGTTGTTGACGATACTTGGACGTCTTGGACATGAGAGCGGCATGAAGTGCAACCTACAATTTCCTTCACTCCTAAAAAAAGTCATCACAACTACTTTTCCAACATGCTTTTTGCAACCAAAAAGCCATTTCAACAAACTCAAAAGTTTGTCACCTGTCTATGGTTTAGGCAAGGGTTTAAGAAAACAGATACAACAATATCATTTCGGATTGCAACCATTATTTTGAATCAATAGATCAATTTTTTTAAGTGTGATGACACTATATCAATAATCACATTTTATATTATATTCGGATCAATTTTTTTAAGTGTGATAACACTAACTCATCAATTACCTTTTATATTATATTCAGAGGGGTAAAGTTGTCCAAATGCTCGCACTCCCATTTATGAACCACTCAACTCCAACCTAACGTGGTCATTTATGAAATCAGTCAACTCCAAAATAACTTGATCATTTATGAAATCAACCAACTCCTACCTATAACCTATTTAACACTAATTTCAATGAGTCCAAACCAAAAAAGTGAAACAAAAAAACCGAAGAAAAAAACCTCGAGTCCGGACAAAGTGAAAGAAAAATAACGCAAGATCGAATTAGTCCAGACCGAGACTGGACTCGAAAAAGAGCAGACGAGAGAGCCCGAAATCAGTTTGAAAAAAGACCTGTTTAGAAAAGACCACTTCCAAAAAAAAAAAAAATCTAAATCGTTTCGAGACCGTCTCTATCCCGATCGTAATTCGTAACCACTTTTATGCATACCCAAGTCGCACATTCATTTGGGCAAAGCCCAACTTGCATATGTCAGCATTTCAGCAATATAGTACGTTGGCCCAACTTCTAGAACTGGAGATGGAGAACAGTTTGGTACTTTGGTTCTTTCTTATGTGTTTTCGTTCTTTCTTTTATATTTCGTGTTTGGTTTCAAAATTAATAATTTCAATTCGTACACCTCACATAAATCGCATATTACCCATAAAAATTGAAGAAGCGAGATCTAGTTAATTATAAGTTAATAAAATTCCACACCTTTTTTCATTTAGCAAATTGTAATTATAGCAGGCAAAAAATGGTTCATCACAAATCCAACCCAAAATTAACGGGCTTGGTTAAATTTTGCATACCGTTAATCAAATGGGTTTGATTAGGGTTGAAAAGTTTGATATCAACTCGTTTACATACAATATATATTTGAAATTTAAAATTTGGACAATTGATTGGTATTTGTGGTGGTGCAATTTTATAACATTGAACAATTATTAGGTTTTTTAAACATACGTAATCTTTTTAATTTTATATATTTTTGGAAATTTAAATGGATTACCTCATGTTCAAACCCTTTATTTAATCCATTGAGTTGAGAAAAATTAAAAGGGTCAATAGACGTCAACTCATTTATTTAAAAGTTGAAACATCTCAACCCATAATTAAATAAATTTCGTTTAGTTGAATTTCAACTTATTTAATTAAATATTTCAACACAATTAAACCGATCTCAACCTAGACGATTTCCACCTATAATTGTAATGGAACTTTTTTTATAACATCGATTATTTATCTAAAAGTAAGAATATAAATCATACAAACTAATATTTAATGGTTTCTTGCAATGCAAAGTTTTCAACTCTCAATAATAATTTCATCGACCTTCAACTTAACAAAGTTGTCAATTTCATGAACATTAACCTCGATCAAGATCATTCACATAATTCTTAGAAACCAATCAAATCTTTAAAACATATACAGATCAAATCAGCACAAGAAGCAATATTTTGCAGATGAAACTCCAAGTGATCTCATTTCCCTTGCTCTTTCTTTTACCTTCTTCTCATCATTCCTTCTTTTCTCTTCGGCTTGTGATCTTGCTCCTCCAGCTACATGATCAATCCTCCCCAGCTTGTTCTGGTAATGCTGCCAATTGATAGATCTTCTCTGTTCTAGTTCTTTCTGTTTCAAATCATAAAAAGATATCATGTACTCATTACATTCACTTTTGTATAACAACACGAGTCATCATGAGATTTTAAGAATAAAAGGTCCTTGAACGGATAGAGTTAAACCTTTTTTTGTTCCACTCGACGTTTAGCTCTTGCTTTCTTCTCGTTCTCCCATTCAAGAATTGTTAGGTTACTCTTATCGTATCTGGGGATTTGTCATTTTAAAGAACATGAATCTAAGAGAGAAATTCAAGCAAATTTCTTAGAACAACATAATGGGTTTTGTACCGGTTTTCAATCTTTAGCAATTCGGCTTTTTCCCAAGCATCAACTTTGGTGTTTCCACTTCCATGTATACGTAAACTTCCATTAGCATGCACCTCTCTAGGCCTACTTGGTCTTGCAAACGATGGAGCTTTATCAGCCTGTCTCATTCTGGCTCTCATTGAAGCTTCAACTAATAAAACCGGTACAAAAAGTCAGACTTACTATTTCCTTGATGAAACCATATATTCTCATGCTCATGTAAAAGCTGAAAAAGAAAATACATATTTTGTAACCCATGGCATGCATTCATTATCACCTTCTTCTCTAGTTTTCTCTTTTTTCTGAAGCTGAAAGTTCGCTTTTTCTTCCAATGAATGTATAGCGAAAGTGGCTGCAGCTATGGCAGCCACATGTTCGGGGTTGATGGAACCATAATCTTGACTATTTCCCTGATGGAACCGGTTCGGCGACGACTTTTTATCTACAAATAAAAACCAACTTCAAAAGGCTCATCTTTTTGTTCTTTAATCTGGAATCATTTTTAGAAAAAAGAACTTATATTCTTTTTCTTGCTAAGAAGGTATTCTAAAGCTAACAAAACCAGAATCTTGAATCTGGAAATATGCGTGGACCATGAGAAATCAAACCTTTTGAGAACGACTCTTTGTTATCACGATGTCCAATTAGCTCCGAAAATGAACTCCTAAATGAAGAAAACCCTGGTTTTTTAATCATAAAAAAAAAGCTATATAATTGGATACAATTAACTGACCATGATCATGGATTCATTACCTTCTTTGTTTTATCGTATTCTCCATTCTTAACAGTCGAACAGAAACTCTAACGAAATGCTTATGAACTACGAAAAGATGATGGGGATGAAAGGGTTTTATATGATGAAGAAACCCTAAAAGGGACGTCACTGTACCTGTTTATGAACAATGGAGGAAGGCAAGAAAAGCGCCACATGGTGGGTAGCAAATTAAGTTTCTGTTTGTAAGGATTAATATGGTTAGGGGGGGAAGCAAAGTATCTCACTTTTGAATGTCTAAAAGACAAAGCCATTAAGCCAACCTTTCCCAAAGCCTTTCTAGCGCTAAAAAATGCTCACAAGGAAGTGTTCGCAATAAGTTCATTAGTATTGATATTAAGTTTTTTTATTATTATTATCTCGGAGTTTCTTACAATATATTTATAAAATTTCAATTTCAAATTTTTCATCATTAATTATAACTAGGAAAAATTTAATATTTCGTTCTTCTCCCGGTTGTTTTAGTGCCCAATATCAAAAGATTAACTATTCAAGCGCGTCTCCTCTACTGATTTGCAGATCTTCTAACACTCGCCTCTTTTTGTTAATCAATTACACTTTCACCTATTTTTGTGCTTAAGTTGGGTCTTTATTTATACATAACTAGACGAAAATGCCCACGGGTTATCTAGAAAGAAAATTATATAGTTAAAATATAGATAAATACATGTTATTATTATATTTTTTTAAAAAAGTTTATATAAAATGTTTTTATTATTTTCAATTATATGATAATAAATACATGTATGAAAATTTCAGAAAACAAAAAAATTGTAAAAATTCCAATAAATGAATACAATTCATGAAATAAAATTAATATAGTTCGAGATAAATAGTTCTCACAAACTACATGATGTTAATAGCATCTACATACACCATTTGCATTGATAAAACTTATGTACAAGTTCGATTTAGTTTTACTTTTATCTATTTTTAAATCAATTTAAAAACAACGTATGTATGTATGTATGTATGTATGTATGTATGTATGTATATATGTATAAACACACACACATAACTATATTAAATATTTAATAATATATAATTATAAATTCTACAAAATATAAATTTTCAAATGTTTTATTATATTTATTTTCTAAATACTACTATTAGTTATAAATAAAATATTAAGATACTACCTCTTAATAATGAAAGTTTCTCTTGAATTACTAAATATTTTAAATAATAAAACCTTAAAAAAACGTTTCTTCTTTTTCTTTATTAAAAACTCATTCGAAATAATATGTCAAAATTAGTTCATGTTCAATATTATAACTTTTTCTAAAATATTCAACAAAAAGTAAACTAAAGCTAATAAAAACTGTAATTAATTTAAAAATATATTTTACATATTGTTGAAATACAAATTATTTAAAATAATATAAATCTAAAACAACAAATGATGATTTTTAATAAAATGTATAGATTGTTTTTTTTTTTTTTTTTGCTTTTTAATTTTCTTCATATATTCTTATTTTTGTATATGCGGATTATAAGTAAAAATTGTATCGTCAAATGTTCTAAATTGTATTATGCGTGTTGGTGCATGCGGTTTTGTGCAATTTAATGATAAATTCAATTTGGGGATCGACTCTTCCATATTTTTAAAACGCAACATTATTAAAATAAAAACAATACAACGTTTAACTATATATTTCCTTGAACTTTAATATTTCCAGACAATTCCAAGGATAAAAATTACTAATGAATTATATAATTATTTTTAACTTTGAAGGAGACTTTATTTATATAACAAAAAAGCTTGTTAAGTTGATTTATCATGACGATATGAGATCAAACTTTCCTTTATTTGTGTGCTATTTTTGTATCATGTTTCTTATTCCACATCGCTTAGCAAACAATATCGAAGGGAAATCTAATAAGAGACTAATACGATCATTTATAAGTAGAGAGCCTAAAATCATTTCCTTTATATCTTTATTCTTATGTTTTAAAATTGACTTTGGCATCAGTTGCAACAATTTATGAACCATCGGTTCCCGGTTTTGGGATCGAGTTCGTAATTTGGTCATATACCCACCAGTGCTAACTTATACCTTTTGAAATTCAAATTAATATGGTAAAAGATATATATTTATCTTGAACTACATTGATTAAATAACATATATGATAAGATTGGAAATCGTCATTTTAGACCATCAATGTTCAGATAGAAATAAATGGATGAAGTCTACAAATGTCAACGATAATTGAGGGATATTGTATGTATTTTGCTATAGTTTTGCAAAGGCTTTCATTGTCACTCAAATATTTTAAATAACACGCTTTTAATGATAAGAATAGATACATGTTTTAATGGTGTTAACGGTATGATATATTGTCAAAACCGCTCATCGCACCAATTATGCGATTTGAGATTTTGAAAAACACAAACTGTTTTACAAAAATTTGAAATTGGATTATACAATATAGTGCATGTTGTTTTGTGCAACTTGATGAAAGAATACAGTGTTCATATCGAGATCGACACGCTATATTTTTAAAGTTCAAACTCATTTAAATAAAATTAATAAAATGTTTAACTATATATATTTTTTGAATTTTAATAGTTTGAAAATGTTTCCAACAATAAAAAATGACTAACCATTTATATAATTGTTTTAATTTGAGCGGGACGTTTATTTATAGAATAAAAACTTCTTAAGTTGGTTTATCATGACGATGTGGGATCAAACTTTCTTTTACAGTGTGCTATTTTGTGTCATTTTCTTATCCCACATCACTTAAGAAACACAACTGAAGTGAAATCAAACATGTATAAATAAAGAGGCTAATATATTTATCATCTCACATAGTTTAATAAACAAATTTCAAGAGAAAGCAAGTCTTTATAATTAGAGAGGCTAAAACTATTTCTCTCATATATTTGTGTTTTTGTGTTATTGATGGTAACCGACTTAGACATCGGTTAAAACATTTCATGAACCATTGGTTCGCGCTTTAGGACCGATTTTGTAAAAGTTGGATGGATACCCACCGGTGACCACTTCTATTTGTTTTAAAAGTATTCAAATTAATGAGTTACATGATAAAAATCCATCCACATTATCGGTAGGCCAATATCTTAAAACATATTGTTTCGATGAAATTTTATATATATATATATATATATATATATATATATATATATATATATATATATATATATATATATATATATATATATATATATATATATAATAGTTCAATTTAATTTATTTGAACAATGCTTAAATGTTTGTTATTCAAACATTTTATGTACATATATCGCGGTGAATCTAAATAACATAAACACCGTTGTCATTTTTTTCTACGACATATTTAAAAATTCTAATCTAATAACTTTTTAGTAATATTCATCTTTAGTTTTGATTTTTAATTACTTTTGGAATCTAAAACCAAATAATATAATCTTATAACATTTTGAGAGAACATGTCTCGACGATAAAGTGATAACTAATTAATAATAGACATTAAAAGTCATTTTATGATCAATATTGATGGATAATGCAATCAAATGAGTGGTATCATATAAGGGAAAGATGAAGTAAAATCCAAAATTGGATATTAGGGGAGGCCATTCATATGATCCCAAGTATTGGTTTATGGCTTTCATTCATTTGATTGAAGTCCACCATTGATTTGAAGTATAACTCTTTCATCTTTGCTTTAAAACCCATATTAGAAATTGGGACTTTTTTCTAATACAAACATATTAAATGGATGAGGGTTGTACAATGAATACATGTGTTAGGTTATGGTTTTAGAGCATTAAGCGATCAATATCCAATCCAGGGATAGTCTAAAATCACTCCTAATGAGTAAATAGTTGTTATGAACCCTAGAAATGGGAATTTGGATAAATTGCCATATGAACTATTAAGGGATTGATCTTTTGATGTGTTTTTGGATGAATGGTTCTAAATGTTTCCATAGTGATGCCACCCTTTTGAATTTTTAAACTCTTGATAAATCATGACATGGTGGAATGGAATTAGGGATTCCATTGTTTGGTTCATTTGGAAATTAGGAATGGAATTTATGAAATGAGTTCACCTTGGATTACTATTCGAATAAGTTCTTAATGGATGGATGAGGACTTCCTAATGTAATGAATGAATTTAGCTTAATGTTTGACTCCATATCTTAATGGGGGAATGAGACATTTGATAGTAAGTTCTTAATGATTAAGTCATGAATATTATGATGATATGATGTATTGTTGGGTGGAAAACCTTAGAATTACTCATTCTATAGTTGTTTAAGAGTTTAGGGAACTTTGGAATACATTTAGACATGTTAGGAGCGTATATAGAACACTAAAAGGTGAGTCCAGACTTGTGCGGCCTTCGTGGAATGCATGTGACCCACGTGGGTGCATGATCGAGTTGCAAAAATGTTTTTGATGGCATGTGCGACCGGTGTACCATTTGGTCAAGCTCTTCGTGACCCCCTAGCTGCTGGGACAAGTTTATGTGCACTTTTGCATAATGTAATACTTTCATTAGGCTTTAATACTTGGTGTTCAGTTTCCCCAACCTTGGGAACTATTGATTTGGAGATGTTTAATATGCTAACTCCATTTATGAGGGATTTTTAACCTAAATATATGTAGTTGATAGAGTTGGACGTTTGTCTCCAAAATTTAGTAAATTGGAAGTAGCACTTCTTTTCTTGGCTTGTAGGAATAGAGTAGAGTTATAGCAAACCTAGAAGAGGTTGATGGCTTATTTAACTACTTATCTAATGTGAGTTTACCGGAGTACATGTCCCCAAACTTATGTTATGATGTGTGTTGTTTTTAAAAGATTTTTAGGTAATCATTTATATGTCATGTGCTATACTGTGTGTATACTTATGCATTCATACAAATCTATTTTGAATGACAAACGAAAGATGATGAAAATATGATTTTAAAACCAAAGGTGCATCCTACATGTCCATTGCATTTAGGATGGGAGTCTATGGGTGTTATTCATGATATCCATATGGAAATTGACTTAAGATGTAATATGAAAGATGAAGTGATTAGATTTCTACATAATCATCACTTCGCATGTACGAGACTAGCTACCCTACATATGGTGCTTGTGTGGTCGTTCGCGAGAATCTAGCTAAGATGGAAGAGTATGATGTTATCCTTCAAACCACAGATGTGAGGATGTACTTGATGAGATGGACTTGGGATATGGGTTAGTTGCATATGCATACATCATGCATATGACTTACCCTTTTTATGATGAAATGATGTTTTAATACAAATGATGTTTTATGATGATAATATTGACCATGTTGATTTTGGGACAAATTTCCCTTAAAACTACAGGAGTGATGTTTTCGATGTTGGAAAGTTGTACATGAATCAAATGTTGACTATGATGATTTTGGGACAATTTTTCCTCGAACTATTTTCATGATATATGGGTGTTTTAAGATGTTTTTGTGGGTTTGAATTGAGTATGATGATTGGCATTATCTACTCTAAATGAGTTAGCCCAAGGTAAACTCACTACGTATTTTCATTGCCTAACTTATTTTGACATGCTTAGGTTGACGAAAAAGGATAACTTATGTAGAGCTTGGGATTTTTGAAGGCCATAGAGTTGTGTGGGCTCAATTTAAACTATGTGATGGTATTTGGATTATAACCACCTCATTCTTTTAAGACAAATTAATTTGTTTTTTAATTTGATTTTCTACAACCTATAACTCTGAAACGATTTTCAAGTAGAAACTCAATGGATTTTTAAAATAGTGTTTAGATGCAACTTAATTGCATTGAGGTGTTTTGGAACCAAATTCTCCCGTATGGTGAGGTATAAACTTTGATTAATTGCATTGAGGTGTTACACCTTTCAAGTTTAACTTTTTGTAATTACATACTCTTTTCTAAATGTTCATTAATAAACTTTTTCCGCATTTATTTGTTTATTAGCTTATTGATATATATTATTTATTACACATTTTAAATAATCTATAAAAATGTTGTTGTTGTTATTATTGTTGTTGTTATTATTATTATTATTATTATTATTATTATTATTATTATTATGAGCGTAATTTAAATAGTTATCTCCAACTTAGACAAATTTCGTATTTAGTATCTTTAGTTTATATAGTTGAATGTAAACACTTAACAGTATGAGACACCTCATAGAATAGTAATCAACTTCTGAACAAAATGTCAGGAAGGATCATATAAGTTCAAACATGACTACTCAATAAACTAAAGGTTTCCTCTTCACATTTTTTGCCCACATGTAGAGCTCATTAATAACTAGTGGGCAATCAAGAATGTTCATACCCTCCATATATATATATTATATATATATATATATATATATATATATATATATATATATATATATATATATATATATATATATATATATATATATATATATATGGTCTAGTTATAGTGAGAACCTAAAAAACTGAAAGAACCTATGAACTTTTTTTCTACACAATAATATTCATAAAAAATTGCACCCAAATTTTTATTTTTTTGCGTCTAAGAGGTTTTAAAAAAAATTCAAAAAAAATCAATTTTTTTATATTTTATATGCATATGCATATAAATTCACATGCATATGCATATATAAACTTTTTTTTCAAATATTTTTTTCAATGTGATTTATATAAAACGTCTAAGATTTAAAAAAAAGTGAAAAAACCATCTTTTTGCATATGCATATAACATGTATATGCATATATAATCTTTTTTTTTTCAAAACAAAACATTTTTAACTGATGTATATATACAACGTCTAAGAGATTAAAAAAAATTCACAAAAAATCATTTTTTTCATATGCGTATGCATATGAAAAAAATAAAAAATAAATGATTTTTTTAAATCTTCTAATCAAATATTATAAAATATTTGGGTTTTTTTTTTAAATATTGTGTAGAATAAATTTATTAAATGAGTATGTGTGTATATATATATATATATATATATATATATATATATATATATATATATATATATATATATATATATATATATATATATATATATATATATATATATATATATATATATATATATATATATATATATATATATATATATATATATATATATATATATATATAATGTTGAATTAAATAGACATTTGCACAACTTGTTATTTTTCGTCTTTGTAAAAATTCTTGAATATTTTGATTAAATATGGAGTGTTTTGTTTAAATTAAATGTTATTTTTTGTTTTTGATATTTTTTGTTTAATTTTAATATTAAAAAGTTGATATGATATTGAGAGTTGAACGGTTTGGAAAATGATCGGTTTATAGTGGTGAAAGATGAAAGTAAAAAAGAAATAAAAAAACTGATGTGATATGAGGGTCGAGAGGATTGGTTGAGATGGTTGGGGGAGATTCACCTCCTCCACGGCTCTACCCTTAAATAAACGAAGAAAAGGAGAGGTTTGAAAATATTGTCGAATTGTACTTTAAATTATAAAGTATATTTCACGAAAAAATTTTAATTTTTGGCGAGGCAAAATGATGATTCAAGAGAATTTACAGAAATTAGCTTTTAAAATCCAAATGCACTTCATGTAATTCGTACACAACAATTTAACAATTTTAATATTACACATCTCCCGTATATCTATGAAATAAAGTGGTTGGTTGATAGGTGACAGGGGAACAAGAATGTAGACTACAGTCTACAGGATATAGGTAACGCTTTGTGATTCAACATCGCTATACGTACCCCAGTTTTGGTAAAATAGCGGCAGTAGTAAGAATATTTGGAAAAGTGTGACATAATAACTTCATCTGCCCTCCTCCTTCTAGAAATCTTACCAAATTTATTAACATCGTAAAACCCACAAAGTGAAGGTTTATCACCGGCCAACCATGAAATCATGTGACATGAGGAGTCGGTGAACAACTCAACCCAACCCCAAAACACCAAACTAGCTCAAACTTTCAGGCCCATCTCCATAAAACAGATCAATCGAAGCAACTTCATATGAAACGGCAATTTAACATAGAAAAACCTGCGTTTGAAATAGCAAAACGGCATAAACCGAGCTGCTGCTGCTTCTTCACCGTCATTAAATCACTTCGAGGTTTGTTTATCTATCTGGGTATTTCAATTTGTTTAAGTTTGCTGAAACGTTTATGGGTAACTTTAGATCTTGTTAGTTGCATTTAATTAGTGAATTACTGGGTTTACTTATTTCTTCTTGAAAGTCATTGAATATATTGTTATGGAGTTTTCAATGTCGATGGTTGTCGTGTAGAGCATATTAATTCATAAATTAAGATCTGAAACTTTGGTATCAAGCAGTACGTTTCGTCTAAGCTAAGAATTATGACCCGTCATGACTTCGCTTTAACTTTTAGGGTTTATGTAGTAGCGGAGAAGACATGGCCTACAAGAAATAATGGTGTTTTAATTATCTCTCACTTGTACTCATAATCTCTCACAGGTGTAGGTAGCGGTGGAAGCTTTTAGTTGATCCATCAATGGAGTTTTGCACTTCGTTGTTTCTCTTTCTATCATCAATTTCTATGATTTTAGCACAAAATGTAGAAAAGGGACATCTAGTGATCAATGGGACTTCACCAATGGCTTATACGGATGCAAGTTATATTTGTGCTACTATTGATTGGTGGCCGAATAGTAAGTGTGACTACCACCAATGCCCGTGGGGATCTTCATCTGCTTTAAATCTTGTAAGCATGTTCTTGAAGTGCTTTTTTAATAAACAGTGGTGTCTAATAGTTTTCAGCATCTTAAAGTACTATAATTTTTACGTATTCTCAGGATTTATCTCATCCTTTTCTAGCGAAAGCGGTTCAAGGTTTGTTTTTGCTTGGTTTCTCGAGTGCCAATAATTTTTTACCGTGTCTTGTAATGTATGCCACTAAGTTTTTTGCCACAAATAATTTCTTTATCATGGCATTTAGGCCCACAACTTATGATGTAACATTCAGTCCCATGACTTACAACTTACTAAATAATGATGTGGCATTATATATTATTAGTCCCACAACTTTTGATGTGACATTCGGTCTCGCAACCCAATAACTTATTCTTTTAGGTTTTACTACAAATAATTTCTTTTCGATGAAATTCAATCTCACAACTTACTAACTGATTATGTGGCGTTACGATATTCAATACTAGGGATGTAAACTAATCACTTCTGAAACTGGACCGAACCGACCCGGAACCAAAAAAACCAAACCTGAAAAATGGCAAATGCTATAACCGAGAACCAAACTGCATACTTTATTCTGTTCCAATTCGGTTCCGGTTCGGTTCTTACTAATAATGTGACGTTCAGTCCTGCAACTTACTACCAGATGATGTGGCATTCGGCCCCACAACTTATGATGTGACATGTAGTCCCATAACTTAATAATTCATTCTTTTACATTTTACTAAAAATAAGTTCTTATAATGGCTTCAACAGCTTTTAAGCACATGAGAATACGAGTTGGAGGTTCCTTGCAGGACCAAGTATTATATAACATAGGTGGTTTCACGGGTCCTTGCCACCCTTTTACAAAAATGAAAGGGGGACTATTTGGGTTCTCTAAGGGCTGTCTTCACATGAGTAGATGGGATGAATTAAATCAATTCTTTAACAAGACGAGGTAAGCTTTTACCTTTTATCTTTATGTTTTGTATATCATTATAAATGCAGTGCTTGACCGGTCAAGGGTTGTTTGATGGTTAGTTAAATGTCTAAAATACCCTTGAACAACAAACTTGTTCAATGTAGAGCGCTTGTGACATTTGGCTTGAATGCTCTCCATGGAAGACACCAGCTTAAGAAGGGAGTCTGGGGAGGAGATTGGAATTCTACCAATGCCCGTGATTTTATAAAGTATACCGTTTCCAAGGGATATCAGATAGACTCATGGGAATTTGGTATAACTTTGTAGACGGTTATTTATATAATTACAATATATAATTTTGGTAGTTTTGCAGTTTAACTACTAATAATAGTTTATTTTTCTAATCAAACCATAGAAGTTTTTACATTTTCATCTGGATGAACCATTTTACAGGCAAGTTTCCAAAGTAACCATTTTAACCTGTTATATCTGGTCAAAATGATTAGTGGAAAAATGCCTAAAACTTTCATGGTTTGGTTGGAAAAAAAAAAATAAAGTATAATTAAGCGGTTAAACCACAAAATATATATTTTTTTTTCTGTAATTTTCCCTTAAACTAAAGGGATTTTTCGTATTAACTATCAAAAAAGAAAAGGAAAAAGGTGGCATGCATCTTTATCATTCTATTGTTGATTGCTGCAGGTAACGAGTTAAGTGGCAAGGGTATTGGTGCAATGGTGGATGCTAAGCAATATGCGACTGATTTAATAGAACTCAGGGGTATAATTGACAAATCATACAGAAATTTCCGGTCGAAACCATTACTCGTAGCACCAGGAGGGTTCTTTGATAAACAATGGTTTTCTAAGATGCTTCAAGTATCTGGTTCAGAAATTGTCAATGTCATGACACACCATATGTACAATCTAGGCCCAGGTTTGACTTTCTTAAGTCAACTATCTAATCTTTTAAACTTCAAGGTTGACAAGAATCTTTTTTTTTTTTTTTTATTTAAAAAAACACCATTAATAACCCATTTCACAACGCAAAATTTGGTACAAGATAGACATATTTATAGATAAAAATACCACATGAATGTATCTTAAATTTGAATCTGGAAAGTATTAGCTTTGACTTTCTAAAGTCAACAGGTGTCGATCCAAATTTGGTGAAAAAGATTTTAGACCCTCATTTTTTGAGCCGAGCATCTGTCATATTTACTGATCTTCAAGAAACCATTCAAACGGATGGCCCGTGGGCATCTTCTTGGGTCGGGGAATCTGGTGGGGCCTACAATAGTGGTGGTCGTCATGTTTCCGACACTTTCGTCAATAGCTTCTGGTAACCACAAATTTTAATATTTCAAAAACCACTATTTATGTGATTTCAATCATAAAGTCATACTTTTAATGAATCTATTTTTATAGGTACTTAGATCAGCTAGCAATGGCAGCTAAGTATCACACGAAAGTATATTGCAGACAAACATTAATTGGTGGAAATTACGGTCTCCTCAATAGAACAACATTCATACCTAACCCTGATTACTACAGGTAACAAATATTGAAAAACTTTGTATACATTTTGGTATTTTAAACTTGGCTAAAATAACAATTTTGATGTGAAGTGCACTTGTTTGGGATCGGCTTATGGGTACAGGAGTTCTTAATGTTGAAAGAGTAAATATTGCACCACATTTGCGCACTTATGCCCATTGTTCAAAACAAAAAGTAAGTTCATGTTTGTGATTTTAATTTAATAAACTAGAATACTAAATGTTAATAAATTGTTTGTGATCAGACAGGAATAACTGTGCTTTTGATCAACCTAAGCAATCACACTAACTTCAAACTCGATGTTCACAACATCATGAACATGAATTTGCATACAACTCAACAAAATACCTCGAAAGAGAAAACATCATTTGTCGATGGTATCAAGAAAACGGTTTCATGGGTTGGATTGAAGTCAACAGATGAAGATATGACACGAGAGGAGTACCACTTAACACCACAAAATGGAGATATTAAAAGTAAAACAATGCTTTTGAATGGAGTTCCGTTAAATTTAACGGAAAATGGAGATGTACCTAGTTTTAGACCCGTTATGGTGAAGGTGGATTCTACAATTTCTATTGCTCCTTTGTCTATCAAGTTTTTAAGGTTTCCGAACTTCGAAGCGCCAGGTTGTACATGATACATTGTTGTTTGTACCTTGATGTACTCGCTGGTGTTTTGGTGTGTTCACTTGTATATGTGTATATATACTAAGGGCATGTTTGGTACAGGGAAATGGAATTGACTCAATTTCTCCTTTAATCCTGATAATAGGAATCAGAGAAAAAAATATAACTTTCTTTCTTTGTTTTTAATTCTCTAATTTTAATAAAGAAATTGTGGGAAATCTGATTTTCTTTCCCAATGCCACCACCTACCATCACAGTCACCAACCATCGGCCACCGCCACCACCACAACCTCTATCACCACCACCACCACCTCCACCACCCATCACCGCCACCACCATCACCTCCACTGCCACAACCTACACCATTACCTACCACTAGACCTGGCAATTTAAGAAACGAATACACGAATTCGTGAGAGACACAACACGACACCAATACACGACATGAATACATTTTAAAAAGGGAGATAAAGCTTATTTCTCTTTGTGTATTCGTATCGTGTCAAATTCGTGTGTGACACGTGAAAACGACACGAATACACAAATTGCTAGGAATACCTACCACCACTGTCACTTATCACCACCACCACCATCGCCACCACCATCACCACCACAACTGCCACAACACACCACCACCACTTACACCCACCACCACAGTTACCCGCCATCGCCGCCGCCACCACCCACCACTTCCACCATCCACCGCCATCATCACCTATCACTATCATCGCGGTTACCCACCACCAACATTATCCACCACCACCATTGCTAGCACCCAGCACCACCACTACTACCTACCATCACCACCACTACCACCCGCTGCCGCTGCCACCGCCACCACCATAAGAGCATTGATTCTCATACTTATTTCTCAGGTGAATTCTCTCTGGTAGATACCAAACAATGGAATCAATTCTCTTTCTCTAATTTAATTCTCTTTTCTCTCTATTTCCATTCTCTGCTTCAATTCCATTTCTTCGTACCAAACGTACCCTGAAAGAAAATGTGGGTTTTTATGATTCTGCTCGACTAGGTTCGGCTTTAGTGTGGTCAGAGTTACCTCGAGCATGAATTGCAACATCTAGGATGGCATATAGCATTAGGATCTTGTTGATCTGATTTAAAAAAGGACATATAAAGTATATAGATCTTTTAAAGAGGCAATTGTTAATTACCATAGTAAAGGAGGACTTATTTAAACTAAAACAACCAAGTTGGTTATAATTTTTACGCGTTAAAATTTTTGTTATGCGTTAAGATTTATAAATTCAATTCACTACTAGAAAAAGGCTTCTGTTCCTACGGATTTCTCCTAGGAAATAAATCCCTCAGAAATTCCTAGCAAATGTGGATGAATATTGTTCCTCGGAAATCCTTCGGAAATTCCTACACATTTCCTAGGGAATTCCTACCAAACTCTATTCCTCGGAAAACCCTTAGAAGTTTCTATGCATTTCCTAGGGTATTTTAGCAAATTTTATTCCTCGCAAATGTGAAAGAAGTTCGAAGGGATTTCCTTGGGGGTGGGGGGGGGAATTTTTTTCGTTATTTGAGTTTCAAACATGTGTTTTTTCAATCTATATTTTGTAAAACTTTATTATATACTAAATAAGTTTATCTTACAAATTTATACATATTATGCACATATGTAGGTCCACATACATCATCGAAACCCCTTACTGATTATAACATTAAAATATTAATCTATATGTGTATATATGTATATATAGATGTATGTCTTTGCGTATACACTAAGACATATACATTAAATAGAAGGCATCATTAGACTATCCAATTTATATTCAAACACCTACAATTATTTGGTATGAACATTATTATCCTTGGTGTTACGTCTTAACATTTGCACAAACACTCTTATTTCACAAGATTTCTCCCATATCAAAATGTTATTTTTTGTCATTTTATCTTTTATGGGGTTGTTTCGTTGTGCGGTTTGACATCCACTAATAAGATAATTTAATAATTTGAGTGTTTAGATTACATAAAATAGTTTCAGAGCATTACTAAAATAAGAAGTCTTGGATAAGTTTTTTCATTTTGAATTGCCAGCTTATTACGATTTATCTCTAATAAACTAATTTGAATGTTCGAATAAATTGTTTCACTTAAGAGCTTTGGTACCATATAAGTTAATATACATATATTTCTCCTATGGCGTGTTATGGTACCACATAAGTCAATCTAAACATATTTGTTAAAGTACATTTTGGTAAATATATGAGCTAAAAAAACATAGATTTTTTAATCCACAAAACCTCTAACTCTTAGATAGATTGACAACATTTTGAATACTCATGAAGTTGATTATATGGAAATCACAACTTTAATCATCATAAACTTATTTCAACTATAATATCTTGAAATTTTAATTTCTTAATGTTGGATAATTGATAAAAATAATAAGTGTAAGTGTGATTGGTTGCAAGACTCTTAAAAACTTATAGATAAGAATAGGATGAAGTCTTATGAATTAAGAATACAATGATACACACACATACACACACATGTATATATATATATATATATATATATATATATCAGTGTTGTAAAAGTCGGCCTAGGCGGCCGCCTAGGCGGCGCTTAGGCGCTAGGCGGGCGGGTTCCGCCTACGATTAGTGGTAGGCGGTAAAGCTAGGCGGATTTGGTCAACGGCGGTCAAAATCGGGTTTAGGCGGGCCTAGGCGGGTCTGGGCGGGTCTAGGCGGCAAAATTTTCAATTTTTCAAATTTCAAAATTTCAAAATTTTCAAAAAATTTCAAATTTTAAAAATTTTCAAAAATTATCAAATTCTCAAAAAAATCAAATTTTTAAATTTTTAAAATTTAAATTTAGAAAATGTTATTAATTATGATAATCGGTGGCTAAGTTACAATTATCGATGATTAAAATGATAAAAAAAATGTCATTAATGAGTCTAAACATTCTGATGTTTGATGACTTACATATTTAAACACTTTGATTTGCAAATTTTTATACTTATTTATTCATTTTTTAAGGATATAGGTAATATCTAAATTTAAAAAAATAAATTTTGTTACAATTAATACTTCCCGCCTAGGCGCCGACTAGTCCTCGCCTAGACCGACTAGTCCTAGGCCCCAGTCGACCGCCCGCCTACCGCCTAGCGACTTCTACAACCTTGATATATATATATATATATATATATATATATATATATATATATATATATATATATATATATATATATATATATATATATATATATATATATATATATATATATATATATATATATATATATATATATATATATACTAGGTTATTAACCCGTGTGATACACGGATTGACAACTTAAAATATGATAAACAAAATATTTTGTGACCTAGAGAGTTTTATATTCATTGACAACTAAAAATATGATAGACAAATATTTTAGTAAACACTTAATCAATCCATATGAAGTGTAATTCTTATATTTATGAAGTGTAATTCTTATATTTAACACACAATTTTAGGATCTCTCAATTTCCATGCGACTTAAAGAGTTTTTATATTCCTCGATCTCCATCATTTTATACTAACAAATATAATAATGAGTTCATAAAGGCATAAAGACATTAGTGACATAGCATATGATCTACGCTATATCATCCAGCCAACTTTAAAAGGAAATCCATTCCCATCAATAAATCATAGAAAAAAGCAAACAATCTCTAACAGATACCAATCCAACCAACCAAAAACAAAAGGATTACAAACACTCAAATGTACTCTAAAACGATAGTATCAGCTCCTCAATCACGAAGTGGTTTCATTTCTACACTTTATCAGTGATGTTGGGTTCGTGGCTGATGCTTCCGTTGGTTTGGGTGTAAACGTGTCTAAGTTTTCTCAGATTTTGGCGGGTTATATTGACTTCAAGTGTTGTATTGGATTTGGACGTAAATACCCTTGAGGTCCTCTTTCTTTGGCAGTTAAGTCTCTGGGTTAGTGGCGTGGAGGTTTTCTTTTCCCATTTTCGGCTTCGTTTAGCTTGGTGGCTGTTGGCTGTGCCTGTTGTTTATAGTTTTCTCTTGGTGGCTAAGTTTGTTGCTATTTTGGCTTGTTTTTGTTGCTTTATCTGGTTGTAATTTAGCACTTGTTGTTGTACTTTGTGTTGTTGCTCCAGTTCCCCGCTGGAGTCTTCTTATTTTTTATAATAAATATTTTCATTGCCGTTAAAAAAACATAAAAAAGAAGTTGCAAACAGATAAACATACATATACATACATAGAAAAACTAAATCTCGTTTTCCAGTGACAAACACCAATTGTGCCTGATATGAAGTAAATTGTTATATTAGCCAATTAAATGAAAGTAAGCTATTATAAAAAACATTTAACTAAAAGTAAGTTGCTATATAAGCGTCTAAATGAAAGTAAGTTTCTATAATAAATGAATTTAATGAAAATAGGATGCTATAAAACACTACTTTCAGAAAGATTTTTTAAGTAAATTACATTTTGGTCCCTCAGATTATCTTCTTTTTTTTTTTTTTTTGCAGTTTTGGTCCCAATTTAAATAAATACATTAGGTTGTACCCCACTGTTGGATGTGACAGCTGTAGAGTTATTTAATTGCAGGGTTCTTTGTAAAGACAGTATTACATTTAGAGAGCATCGTAAGCCCATGATCCATGTACAGACACATAAACAAATATCCGCATACTCAAAATTACATGAATACACAGATAAAGGCACAAAGAAACTTACACAGATCCATAGAAACACACAATTCTTGCCGATTATTCAAGTAATATTCTCAAAAAACCTATAACATATTATACGTACCAGAAAGTTGAACCCCAAAAAGTAACAATAATTTTCCATATATCATGAAACTATTCTTCGAGGAGGGCCATTAAATCGTGTTTCTCCTAAAAAGCAACAAAATCAAGTAGAAAATTAACATAAATAGAAGAAGAAGAATAGCATAAAAGTAACCTTGAGACCGAACATGTTAATGATTATGATATTCGGAAAGTTACATAATAAATATTGTAGATCTTGAACATTCCATAGGCACACTGGTTCATCTTGGCAGTTCCTAATTCTGAAAATTGAAAGCCACCCGTATGATTAAAAATCCTAAATAAAAAATGCAAAATTGGTTCATATATAGAGTTTGAAAGCGAGAGAAATGGAGTGCCTTTAAAGGAGACACAAAAACTTTTCCGGATCATCAAAGCTCCGCTTGAGAGATGAGTATTAACGGGTGAAGTCACTCCGACCAAGAAGAGTATTCCGCATTTTGGGGACCGGCGTATTCATGGTAGTGGATCTTACTTAGCAATGGCTTTTTAGAGATGCCGTGGAGGGATCTTTGGATCTACAAAAGCTTTTTTGGTTTAATATAGCAATGGATAATAAACCGGGAATTAGTGCAAAGATTTAGGGATTTCAACATTTTGAAATCCGTATTTCACGCTTGAATTTGAGAATGCAGTTACGGAGTTGTCGGTGACTGTAAATGTGTTCCGCTTCTTCAAGACTTTTGGGCTTAGGCGGGAAAGAAAAATTAAAAAGGCTTATAATTGTGACACGTGGTAAATGGGAGTATCAGAGAGTGACAAGTGGCAAATTTTGGATTCCTTTATTAGTATAGATAATACAAACTATATAAAATAGTGATATAAATGGGACAAGGATCATGGAAACTTACGGTTTTTAAATTTTTGAGCGAATTAGACCTTAGATATTTGAGAATAAAATGTAACAATATGGAATACATATATTATGTAGTACAAGGATATGACAAGTATGTAAAGAGTATTGTTGTCTATTCATTTATTGGCAAAATGGGTTTTAATGACCATTATTAATTAAATTTATGTTTGATCATGTTATATATGAGTTATTAATAAAAGACTATGAGATCTAGGTTGTATATAATAGAAATCTTGAAGCATATGTAAGAAAGCAACTAAAATATAAAAGTTTCACAAAATGATAAGTGTCTCGTTAGGACTATGTAAATTATACTTAACGAATAAACTCACCAGCCCAACACGAATTTGACACGAAAATAAACGAGTTAACACGACACGGTTATTAAATAGATCAAGAGTCAATATATCTCAATCCGTTTAAGTTTTAACCCGACACAACACGACATGTTTGTCGGACCTACTTTTAGACATATAAAGTTGAAATGCGACAGACAAGTTTGGGCACCTTTTGAAGATTTCACATGGTGAAATGTCTTCCGAATCTGACCAGTTTGATCATAACTTTTTTATGATTATTCATAACTTTCAAAAAGAAAAACACTATTTTGTCATCATTATCCGATTTATGGATACAGTGGGTATATATACCAAATGTATGTGACAATTTTGGCTCTGCCAAAATTTGTAATACCTAAGACGTTAAGTATCTTCTTTTGGATTATCATGCAAAGTTATTTGTAATACCAGCCATATGGCCAATTAAAATTCAAGGAAAGTGAATTACACAATCCATCAAATATCCACGAATCAATTTCACCCCTATTTCTAACATATACATTTCTAACAGCGCATACCAAATATACACACAATAAAACACATCTCGTGTATTACAACCACTCATTCGAGATTTCGAGGTTTTATGTAGCTATTGTTAAGTACATGAAGGATGAAACAAAAACATTGGTAAAGTAGTTGTTAGATTGCCTCTACAAAATCTATCAATGATGTGACCAGATGAAAATATAACAACATACACGCATAAAGATTTCTACATAACAATTGCATTGACAAGTAGTAATGAGGTAATGTTTCGCCAATGTAATGATCAACATTCAGGGACCGAAAATGGACAGAAAATCCTCAATAAAAATAAAGAAAAAATAACCGAATTCATTCAAACCGATTCAATTATTTTCCAAGCAAACGGCGCGTGCGTTGATTGGCACCTCTTACTCGGAAATTGATCTCATCAACATCATCCTGAAGAGGATTAAGGGCTTTATCTTGCCTGAAAAATTCAAAAAACGTTATTAAAAACATCATGTATTTTGTCAGTTTTTTTTTTTAAATCATAAAACCCATTTTTTATAACACTAACCTCTCAATTTCAGAACCCATGTCAACAGCCATTTCCTTCAATTCCCCCAATATGTTACTCAATTCCGAGAGCCCATCATCCTGCTTCTCTTTTTCATACTGTCATCATGTCACCAAGGGAGGGAGGAGGGTATATTAGTCATTTCACGGGAGGGGTATATTAGTCATTTAGTGTTGGAAAATACCTCAACTTTCTGCATTGCATCAGCGGATTCAGGAAGCGGGTCCCTTGAACGCAAAGGTCCCTTGTTTGGAGTCGTTGTAATCCCTAATTTTTCTCTTTGCTCCAAATGGTTACCTTTTCTTCTATCAGGATCATCTGTAAAATTACCAAATAATTCTAAAAACAATATCAAATTATAGATTTTCGTTTATCTTGTTTGGTTAATTACCTCTAATGTTCGTGGGTCCTCTTATTGTCTGACCCTTTTTCGGCTTCCAAGTCCTTGAAAAAATACCCCCAAGGCTTCCCAAAAGCTTCTCTCCCTAAAAAAAACGAAAAAAAATCAAAATTTCCTAAAAAAAAACATTCGACCATTTTGGATCATGAAAAAGAACATACCCTACTGAGATCTTGCTCGATATTAGCTGCAGCCATGTGGGTTCTGTTAATCTGCTCACCTTGTTGATGCAAATTGAGCATTGTGTTAGTTGCGCTTTCTCTAATATCTTCAGCAATTTTTAACGCTTGATTCACAGACTTTGTAGTTTCTTCAGCTTTATACGCAGCATAATGCTCCAATTCTTGCACGCTTTGGTTCTCTACACCACCAGAATCAATGAAATCGTTCTTGTATTTGTTTCTCGATGCATACCCGGATGAAATTGAGGTCCCTTTAACCTCGTTATCATCAAAAAGACTGGTTTTTGAATTTGGGGTTGATGAAGAATGATCGGAAGATCTTTTTGATGATTTTAGTGTTGAATTTTTGTCAATTTCATCATCGGAATCGAATGGATTGGCGCTGGGTTTACTGGGGAATCGAGGTTTGTGAAGATGAGGTTTCTTGAGCCCGGACATGACAGATTTTGCAGGCTTTGATTATGCAAGAAAACACGAAGTGTTTAATAATCAGAAAATAAACTTAAAAGGTGATTAATTTGTCGATTTGCGTTTGATCGTTCTAAGTAACGAAATACCCAGAAGTAAAATCGAAGAAAAACCCAAAAAAGATCAAGAAAGTAACTAAACTCACATGAATTGAAGACCAAATTACCAGAAACGAAGAAATTAAGATGAACCAAATGAGATGATGGTTTTATCGACAAAGCGTTTAGTGTTGACTATCCTAACATCATAGTAACTATCTAAATTAAGAAAAAATTAATCCACAACAGCTCCAACAAACCATGGATTAGTTAACCAAACAAAGCAAACTTCAAGAACAATTAAATTAATTTAATAATTACAATGATACACCTAAAATTTTATTTTTTCTTATTCGTTTTCGGCAGCCAGATACCCGGCAAGTAAATTGAAGCAAAACCCACGAGAAAAATCCAGAAAAGTAACAAAATTCACATGAATCCAACGGATGAAACGATGATTTTATGATGTAAGTGAAATTGTATATGATTTAGGTTCCGATCGTACTAAAGTAAAGTTGAAATCTATGCTTATCGTCATAAGGAGAAGATGAAATCGAGTACCTGTGAAAATGGGAGATACGATTGAAAACGGTGGCTGCCGGAAAGAATATCCAAGTGGAAAGGGACGATGAGTGGGGCAATATAGAGGAAGTTGAAAGCGGGGGAATTGAATATTGGAAAGTCCTTTGAAGAAAAAGTCTTCGATAACGAGTAAACGTCTTTGGGGGGTTATTTCTTGTTTTCGTTTTATGAGAATAAATATAAAAATAAAAAATAAAAAAGGAACAGAATCACCATAAGATACCAAAAGGAAAAAAAACGGCAATTTGGGATAAGACTTTTTTGTTAATAATTTAACAGGTTAAATATTTAGTTGTATATTAATGTTTTATCATTTTAGTTTGTACAGAGAATTTTATGTGAATTATGTTAGCATCTTTAACTGTAAAACTAAATATACAAGTTTTATAACGAAGAATATGTTTTCTCGTAAAATAACGTAATATGACTTTCACGTGGATTAATGAACCGCAATACCACAGTATTAAATAATTTTTGAAATAAATTACAGAACCACACTGTAAAATAAACATTTAACTCTTGTTAGATTGATATTTTTGTAATATAATTTGTATAAATTATAAATATTTTGCATTTGATAAACGATAATTTTGTTATCAATTCTTTAAAAACAACAATTTTGACGTGTTTGACTATAATTTACATTATCGACTAATTTACAGAGACGGTAATGTTTTCTCATTTACCTATAAGTAAGTTTATTCTGATTTTATGTATAATTTCAAATGGCCAGACGAACTCAAAATCTTAGATAAACTTAATACTAATTACAATTTATGTAAAAGAATTATATATCTTTAATAAAAAAACTTTGTATTTATAAAAAGTTAACTTTATTAACAATTTCATTGCACCCATGTTTGTTTTCATAACCAAAATAGGTAGTTAACCATGATAAGTCGAACAAACTAGAATAGTACGAAGGACTCGTATGTATTTGGTTGGCATGAATAAAATAAAATCAAAAATAAATTGGACTTAAGGTTTCATTTATATTTGAATATTTTTGTTTACTATAAATATATATAACTGAATTTTTATTTTTATTCATTTGCGTAAATTTACGTTATTACCAAGAGAACTCTACTTATAGAAAGTGTCATTAAAACACAATCCCACATAGGTTCTTTCACCAAAACCTACAACATTACAATCATAAATTACCAAATCAAAAACAATAACGCTACAATAAATTATATTAATACAATAAAAGCTGTACATTTCTTTGAATTTAACCATTTTTAGAGAAACAATCAAATCGAATTCTTATTCCTTAAAATCAACCTTTAAGCATTTGGAAGACCACGAACATCAGCAAAACTTTTCCTTCGTTCTTTTTCAATCTTGATTCCAATAAAAACACAAAATATTAGAAACTCTCTTAATATTTCCAAAAATATAAAAACATTTATATACCTGAGATTCCAACTCAGTGATTCTTTGTAAAGCTCTTTGTTCTATACACGCACGTTTTTTATATTCTTCTTCAAGTAACCCAGTCAACTCATATCTTAACTCGGCCATTTCTTGAGATAAATCTTCACCTTCTTCTTTTGCCTTTATTTTTTCATCTCTTAATTGTACCTACCAACAATTTTATAAGATACAAAAAATGAAAATTGACAAATACCCTTTTTATATAACCTACATACCTTCAACTGGCTCACAAGAAGTTCGTATTCATGTACTTGAATCTTATAATTTTTAGTCATTTCTTGCATCTTTAAATGTTCTTGAACAACTTCTTCTTGAATTTCTTTAGCTTCAAAAAAACTATTCTCAATAGCCATTAAATCAAGATTCAAGCTTTCTATATCACATTGATAATCTAAACCAACATTTGAAATTGACTCCTCGAGTTTCTCAATACACAATCTCGACTCATGCAATTCTTGATCTTTTTTCTCTAATTTTTCCAACAAAGTCAACCTTTCAAAATTGCACGCCTTTAAATCTTGCTCTAAACTTTTCAAAATTCTATCTGAATCATCTTTTGCTTTGAGTTTTGATTCTAGAATTTTGATGTAATTGGTCATGTTGTTAATCTCTGTGTCCCTTGTGTTCACTTGATCCTGTAAGTAATCTTTGAGATATATTGCAATGAGTTAAGCCTACATTGAGTCATATTTAATAAAATATTATTAATGACATAAGAGTAATTACCTATTTCTTGTGAGCAATTTCTTAGCTCTCTTTCTAAATCTTGTATGCGTTTCTTGTCATCAGACCGATTCTTGGATAATGTTTTTGCATGGGATTCCAAGCTCTGTTTCAAGTAAATTATAGGTTTATTGTGTTAACTTAAAGCATTAGACCAAATAATGACATTGATTAAGTACAAAAACAATAAAATTAAGTTCTATAATAAAAGAACAATATGCAATATGTCTTGTAGATAACATGTTTATTTGATAACTTACCCGAATGAGTTCAAAGCTTGATTCTTTAAGCATGTCCTTTTCTATCCTCAACTACATCCAAGAACAATGATGTTGTATTTCATATACATTGCTTAATGAGGGTTAGACAAATTCGCATTCCATCAATGATTTGATTACATTAATCGAGTGTCTATCTTTATTTTGAAAGAATAAGTTGCTCACAACACTAAAGAATTTAGGACCACAGGAGTTTTGAAATTGTGTACAAGAGTCCAATTATATTTAAGCATAAGAAAGCAACAACTACCTTTGACATGGGAATTGAACAACAAACGTACCTCTTTACATCTTGTTTCAAACTGCAATAACTCTTCATCATCCAAAAAGCAACTGCTACCACTACTAGAACAGCTAGACATCTAAAATATAGAAACATTAGAACACAGAGGATCAAAAGACTAGTTTCTTAATGGTACATTTCATCTGACCCTTAAAACGATATAGAAAGTGCCAACAAATGCTGAAAACAATCGCTTATGGCCTCTTTTTCTCTCTAGTGCACTCGTAGGTCTAAGCTGAAACCAAGCCAACTCTATAAGCAGATATAATATCCATAATTTGTCCGATGATAATCGAGATATATGGCGAACAGAATATACATTCAAAATAACGAACAGAGAGAAAGAGGACATACTGTTTCTTCTAGGGTTTCGATTTAGACGACGTGAATCGTCGAAATTCAGCCGGGTTTCTGATGAATTAGGGGAGATTGATTTCTGATCTTCAGGTACGAGTTACAAAAAACAGAATCTTATCGGATGGAATTGGGGATTTCGGATTTGCGTAGGTTTATCAGTTTATGTGTATAGTTGCAATTCGAGTTAAAACGACATCTATAAACAACAATTGACGATGCGTCCGGTCAAAATGTGCTTTCTCCATCCAACCTGGCTTTCAAATAGTTTAGAGTAAAATAAATCTAAAATTCAGTCCATATTTCGAATTTTTCCTAAAGTTGTCCTTGGCTTTGGCTTTCGTTTCGGTATTAGTCCCTAACTAATATATAATGACTACATTACTCTTATACGATTTTATCTAATTTTTTTATTATTTATTTAGAATTTTATTGGTATTAAATAGAGTAGACCCAACCGTTGAATCCATCTTCTTCATCATGTTCATGTTGCCATTGGACCATCACCATCGGCGCCTCCCCACTTCATGTCCACTCTATACCAAAAGACGTTCTTCAATATATAATCTTTTCAATATATAGTGCGTAGAGAAAAAAAAAATCATCATAAGAACCGTCTTTTTGCTGGTTATTAACAATTAACATTAAACAAGAAAGAACTTTCTTCGCTTCTTACCTTTGTTAGGATAAGTTTGTCATACTTATACAAGTCTATCATGGTCTAGATCAAATCACTTATAGTACACACCTAAGGAAGTACAATATCAAACACATACAAAGTCAAAAGCCAAATAATTGTATGAAATTTATAACACGATGAAATATCTAAAATACAAAACTACACTAGTTTAATAAAATACAACACTCGATGGACACTCTCTGTAAGAAAACTATAACCTTATTAGATGCATAAATGCATGCAAAAACTCTCTTTCAACTGACAATATCATAAAATAACATATTATAACAAACAACAGCATAAGAAACAAAAATGTGGAGTTTGTAATTCTTAACAAATATAAAAGATACTCATTTATTAATAAGGAATACTTACAACTCAAAACTTACTAGAAAATACACTCAATTCTCTAACAATAGAAATACAAAGAATTGGGAGAAACCCCTAAGAGAGTAACGAAGAACAAATTGATAGAATGTTGAAAACATCTAGTTTATCTTCTACTGGCTAAAGAATTATATATATATATATATATATATATATCAGTGTTGTAAAAGTCGGCCTAGGCGGCCGCCTAGGCGGCGCCTAGGCGCTAGGCGGACCAAAACTGCACACGTTTAGTGCTATGCGGCTGAATTAGTCGGGCGTTGTCAACATCGGTCAAAACCGGACTAGGCGGTCAAAATCGGTCAAATGCGGTCAAAATCGGTCAAATGCGGTTGTGAAAATTTTCGAAATTGCCCCTCAAATGCGATTTCGTTTTTGATTTTGCCTCTGATTTTGCCGTTTCGTTTTTGATGCGATTTCGTTTTTGATTCCTCCCGCCTCCGGTTTCCAATATTCCTCCCGTCAAATGCGATTTCATTTTTGATTTTGCCTTTTCGTTTTTGATGTGACCTAATCGACCTAATCCCGCCTCGGCCTCTATGGTCCTCCGTCTCCCGTAGCTTCCTCCTTCCTCACCGATTACTGGTTCAAATCGATTCTAATCTGATTTTGCTGATTCAAATCGATTATTGCAGGCAAGTTACAGGTTCAATTATTGCAAGCAGGTTCGATGATTTCAAGTTACAGGTTCGATTACTGATTCAAATCGATTCTAATCCAAGTTACAGGTTCGATTATTGATTCAAATAGGTTCGATTATTTCAAGTTACAGTTCCGATTTCTACTTCTGATGTTCAATAGCTCGACTTTCAGGTTCAATAGCTCGACTTTCACTTCATTTATTCAATCTCTAATTACTTCAAGTTTTCGATTATGAACTTCAAGGTTATCGGTTTTAGTTTGTCTTGAATATTCCGACTTTGATTGCAGGTTTTCGATTATGAACTTGATTAGCAGGTCCGATTGTAATTATTGCAGGTTTGATATAGGTTTGTTCAATTCAGATTATGAACTTGATTAGCAGGTCCGACTTTTGATTTTGTTTGTAGGTTTGAAACTTTTGATTGCAGGTTTGAAACTTTTGATTTTGTTTTTATGATTGCAGGTTTGAAACTTTTGAAGGTCTAGTTTCAATATTCGAGTTTACAAGCTTCAAATTAAAAGGTTTTATTTCAAATTTTTATGATTGCAGGTTTGAAACAAGTTGCAGGTTCCAGGATATTAGTTGCAGGTTCCATGTCTTCATTATCAAGTTTCACATCTAGGATTCCAGGTTCATTAATTCCAGGTTCATTATCAAGTTTCATTAAAGTTTCATTATGGTTGCAGGTTCATTATCAAGTACATGCAAGTTTTGATATAATAAGATAGATTCCAAGTTCATTGTGCAGGTTATTGATTCCAAGGTTTTGATTCCAAGTTCATTGTGCAGGTTTTTTGATTCCAAGGTTATAACAGATTCCAAGTTCATTGTGCAGGTTTTTGATTCCAAGGTTTTGATTCCAAGTTCATTATGCATGTTATTGATTCCAAGTTCATGTTCTGGTTCCAAGGTTTAATTCTAAATTTTAGTATGGTTATTCACTTATTTTGTTAGGATATGTGTATTATTAATTTTAGAAAAAATTACATTTTATTACAATTAACGGTCCACGCCTAGGCGCCGACTAGTCCTCGCCTAGACCGACTAGTCCTAGGCCCCCGTCGGCCGCCCGACCACCGCCTAGCGACTTCTACAACCTTGATATATATATATATATATATATATATATATATATATATATATATATATATATATATATATATATATATATATATATATATATATATATATATTGTTGGATTAGGTGTCTAAGTCATGACTGTAAATTGTATTTATCTTATTAATTGAAGCAAAGTCTATTTGGGTTGCCCTCATAGCTAGAGGATTGGTGTAGAGTTAAGTAGAGAGAAAGGTTGATTTATTAATTGTTTAATAAATCAATAGAAATAAATTAAATAGTTTATTAATATATTTAAATGTTAATATATTAATAAGAAACTATAATAATTAATTAGAAATTAATCTAGAATTAATTGGATTTAATTTAGTGATTAATTTAATTAATTAAAAGTGTAGGGACTGGTTTGTATTTATTCAATAGTTGAGTAACTGGCCAACCAGTGGCAAGGGGCCAAAGTTGGCGTGAAATATGGAGGCCACCACCATAGTTGGCGAAACCCTAATTAGGGTTTAGAAGTCTTGGTCCAAATGGTCAACAGGCTTGTCCATTAAGGAGACTCCTCTAGGGTTTTGACTGTAACCCTAGGAGGCTATAAAAAGAACCTCCTGGCCACCATAAACCCTGCGCCATCTCTCTGTCTCTCTAGAACTCTGCTGTCTTCTCTCCTCCATTGCTTGGGTGTGACTCCATTTGAGGCAGTAAACTTTTGCTGCTAGCTTTTGGATCAAGAATCAAAGGTTGGTTTTCTTGATTTTAATCTTTAGAAATTATTGTTGTCCTTAGGTTTTGTTATATGTTCATAAGATAGAAAAACATAGATCCTCAATTAGGTTGCATGTGAATTTAGGATTTCTAGTTCATTGTTTGCTTAAAAACCTTTCATATATATATATATATATATATATATATATATATATATATATATATATATATATATATATATATATATATATATATATATATATATATATATATATATATATATATATATATATATATATATATATATATATATATATATATATATATACTAGTTGTAAGACCCGTATATTACACGGGATGATATAAAAAATTATTAATTAAGAATATCTAAACATTAATAATTATACATAAAAAATTTGTTTGTGTATCGTGACATCAAACTTTTGGTTTTAACTATTACGACTTTGTATTTTGATAAATATAATTGATTATGAGAATGTCACCGGTACTAAAATCAAATTTACTATTATGATTGGAATTGTTTATTATGATATCAATTGTCTCTCTATTGTCTCTCAAATCATTCTAAACATTAAAAAATAATATGATATCAAAAACCAATTAATTTTGAAATTGAATTATAACAATTAATGTTGAAATTGAATGATAATTAAACCAATCATTAAAGACTTAGAAACGTTTTAAACCAATTAATTTTTCTTAAGAAATTTAAAATTATGAGAAAATGACATGTGGCAAATTCAATGAGAAGATGACATGTGGCTTTGAGTTACTTATTTATTAGGATAGGATATATATATATATATATATATATATATATATATACACACACACACACACACATATATATATATATATATATATATATATATATATATATATATATATATATATATATATATATATATATATATATATATATATATATATATATATATATATATTAATAAAATTGTAAAAACAACAAGTAGATTTGCATATTTATATATAAATTTTTAATGGAAACACTACTAAACATCAAGGTGTTAAATTACAATGTTGATATAGCATCCTAGGTAATTTCTAGGTTTACCTATAGAATGTGTTATGTTCTCTTGCCCTCACTTTTTAAGGACAAAACTTCATAAATGGTCACTATGGTTTCACAGAATATCAACTTTAATCCCTAATTCTTAAAAACCTCAAGGATAGTCCCTACGGTTTGAAAACTTTTTATAAATGGTCCCTCCGTTAATTACTGATTGTTAAGTGCGTAACAGATGAGGGCAAAATAGTCTTTTCTATAACAGAAACCATTTATGAAGTTTACTCTTTTAATTTCTTTTTATTTTTAATTTTTAATATATTTCTTAAAGATTTTGTATTATTAAAAAACCCACCCCTAAACCCCTCCCACCCCACCCTCCCATTCTATCTCTCTCTCTCTCTATCTATCTATCTATCTCTAAATCGCCATCGCCAGTAGATATCTCTCCCTATTTCAACATACCACTCGACCCTTTTTCATTTTATAGCAGTTTTGTGTATAGCCTGATCAGAAATCGAGATAGCAAGATAAAGGGATTACAAGATAGAGAGACTGAAGCGAGATGGCAACAAAGTGATTTCAAGATTCAAAGGTAGAAAGCGAGACAAAGAAGTACAGAAGTAGCGATTTCGTTACTAGAGTCCGACCATGGCACTGACTGGCAGCGTGAAGGTATCTGGTGGGCGGTAGTGGACTCTAATCTCATCAATGGTCTTAGTTCTTTCCGCTTCTAGAGTCAGGGGGTTTGATTTAAGTCAAGAAGTTTGCTCTGAAGAAGTTGATATAAACTCGGTATTAATCTCGCTCTCATCAATGGTCTCAATTGGTTCCGCTTCTGAGCAACCACATCTTGTCAATTACAATAACCCTCCTACAATTCGAGGGTATCCTAGGGTGGAAGGGCTCCTACAATGGCAGGTGGCCAAGGATAACCCCTACCCCACCCTCCGGCTCTCAAACCTCAGACTTCAAAAATCAACTTCTGATATATGACTCGTGCATGAGAAATTGTCGGTAGCGGAAAGAATTTCCTTGTAAGTTATCTCCCTTGATGGTTCGACCATGGGAAATGCATTTAATTGGCGGTGGCTCAGTTGTGTAATAGAGATCATGGCGTCCCCGCTGTCAGCGTTGTCTCCATGTTCGTGTTCAGCGGTTATGTACAGGTTTTCTCCCATGGCGGTGGTGAAGGTGGATGATGCATTAGAAGTTGATTTCGAAACTGCCATACTGATGATGATCGATAGCGGCAGTTGCGAGGATATATTAGGGTTCTATGAAATGGAAGACGACCGATTTTTCAAGTACAAGTGAAATAGAGGCGATGGATTCAATGTTGAATTGGGAGCAGTTGTGTAATTAGAGAGAGAGAGAGAGAGAGAGAGAACCAGGGGTGGGGGTGGATTGGGTTTATTTAGGGTTTATTTCATAAAAAACCTTAAATTTCTAACTTTTTTTTGTTTAAACTTAAAGCTTTATTTTTTTTCAAAAAAGACCTAAATTTTGGAGAAACTTTTTAATTTAGCCCCTTTACCCGGTTTTACAGGTTATACATATTTTTTTTCAGAAAAGACCCCAATTTTTTTCTTTTTTCCGAAAGAAACCCTCAATTTTCTTTTTCAGAAAACTTTTTAATTTAGGCCATATCTTTCATATAAAATGTCCAAATTCTACCAACTTTATTTCTCTAGAAAAGTCGTAAGTAATACTACAACTTTATTTTAATGATTTTTGTTTGAATATGTTCAGATCTTTCGCTACAGTCTCTTAAAAATAAATATAAATATAATTATTTATAAGTAAATTTGAAAAATTAATTACATTAAATATAATTAAATTAAAATAAAACACTTCATTAATTAAGAAAATAAAATTACAAATGTAAACTAAAACGACAAATTACAAATTAAAAAATACGACAAACCAAAAACGTAAAAAAAACAAAACTACGATCGATATTTTTTTATGATATCGCCTTTATATTTTAAAACCATCTTGAGTGCTTCCCCATCAAGACCCTCCTCGGATTCGACGACAAAAATTTTATGTCTGTTAGCCGTTGTTTTTCTTCGTGGTCTCGTTGTTTATCATGACGGGCTCATTGTTTGTCTTCGTAAGCCTTTTTATCTTTATATCAACTCCAAACGTATGAGGAATTAGGAAAAAGTCATCATTATGAAAATTATAGTATTTGAATTAATAAAAACCAATGAAAAAAGTTCCAGATCGGTTAGAGTTATAATGAAGGAGATAGGAAGGTTTGAAAATCACATTTTTTTTATCTAAATAAGTTTATGCTCATGTTTATGGGATTGTAGCGAAATATCTGAACATATTAAAAAAAAGTTAGTAAAACAAAGTTGTAGTATTACTTATGACCTTTCCAGGGATATAAAGTTTGTAGAATTTGGACATCGTATATGAAAGTTATGTCAATTACAATAACGAAGAAAATCATTTTCTTTGTGAAAAAATCACTGAAAAATTGTATAACTTGATGATAAACTCATGACCGGGTAAAGGGGCTAAATTAAAAAAATTTCTGAAAAAAGAAAAAAAATTAGGGATTTTTTTCTGATATATATATATATATATATATATATATATATATATATATATATATATATATATATATATATATATATATATATATATATATATATATATTTATATATATATATATATATATATATATATATATATATATATATATATAAAACCTTTAAAACCGATTAATGGGCTAAATTAAAAAGTTTCTTCAAAATTTAGGTCTTTTAAAAAAAAGTTTTAGGTTTAAACAGAAATTTTTTGAAAATATAGAGTTTTTTATGAAATAAACCATTTTTAATACAAAATTTTTAAAAAATACATTAAAAAGAAAAAAGAAAAAGAAACTAAAATAATAATCTTCATAAATGGTTCCTGTTATAAAAACAATATTTTACTCTTACATGTTATGTACTTAACGGTTAAAAATTAATGTATGAGGTATCCATAAAAAGTTTTCAAACCATAAGGATTATTCTTTAGGTTTTAAAGTTATATATTATGTAAAACCATGGAAAGCATTTATGAAGTTTTGTCCTTTTTGAAGTAAATGATTTTTACAATGACAAGTCTAGCCCCTTCAGTTTATGAGAATTACCACTAATAAGTAAGACTATTTTAACAACCCATTGACATGTTTGTTTCTTTGTTGGATTAAATTAGGATTATTACAAAATTCATAACGATCTTGGAACTAGCTGACAAGGAATAAAATATACAAACAATGACAACACTATCCTGAAGCAATTTGATACATAAATTAAGTACCAAATTCTCCAATATGTACTTGCGAGAGAGAGATTGACACTGAAATGGGTAAATGTGTGGGAGTCTGGGAGACGATAGGACCAATTTTAAAATTTATAAAACAATTAAAGAAAAGGAGAGAAATTGAAAATAATATAATAGTCATTTTAGTTGAGATCAAAACCTAATATGTAACAAATGACAAACTTAGGCACCTTCAATTCCACTATTTTGATCGAAAAAAAATCTCTTCTAAACGACCAAGTCATAATAAGATTAAAAACCGATGTTTCCTTGGCCGTGTGGAACATGGATTAGTAATTAAGACGCTGGCAAATGACAATGGTTATATGTAAGCGGGAAAATGACCAAATTCGTTGGATCTTATAACCATTATATGCATAATGAGGTTGTATGTAACCCCAAAAATAACCAAACTCGATGAATTTTAAAACCATGAAGATCGATCGTGCCGATATTTTAAAATCTGGATTGTAACCGTGATAAGTGCGAACCAAGGAAACCAAATTTGTAATTTAAATATAAATTTAACAAGTCATCAAACTAATGATGATATATGGCAAAAATGTAGAAAGGATCATGTGAAATGCTCAGCCTTCCCATAAAGGAGGTGGCCAACAGAGGATCCCTTTTTTGGTTTTTAAATGGAAATATGGAATAAAGTCGATGAATAACTCATTTCTCTTTATTTTTTATAGTATTAAATAGACTTTCTTATTATAAATAATTATATGTGGCCATCGGATCATTCTATACCTTTTAGAATATCACAAATTCTTGTTTAACTCGCGAATTTGTGAAATTATATTTTTTGACAATATACCTCACGAATATTATCAGTTTTCATGATTATGACATATTTTTCAGGAGAGTAATATCAGCTCGAGCAAAATATAATGTTATTTTTATGAAATATAAAAACCGCAAATTCGGTTTTAACATATATATTCCTTTGACAAAATTACAGTTTTGGTCCCTGAAGTTTGTCATATATTTCATTTTAGAATTAACTATTAAAAAATCACGCTTTCGGTCACTAACGTTTGTGAAACACTACAAATTGTACCCCCACCCCCTCCCCCACCCCACCCCACCCCTTACGTCTCTCTCTCTCTCTCTCTCTCTCTCTCTCTCTCTCTCTCTCTCTCTCTCTCTCTCTCTCTCTCTCTCTCTCTCTCTCTCTCTCTCTTACAGAACAAAAAGGCAGCAACCCATCTTTGGGTTTATGTTTATCGATTACTTTAATCGGCTTGCTCGTCGGTTAACTACTCTGTACATTTGGTTCCACCATGACTGACCAAGAAGCTGCAAGCGAGCTCGAGAATCAAACCCAAACAAGTGATCTCATCAAGAAGAAACTTATAGCCATGATCAACTTCTCCTGCCCTGCAAAACCCATCAATCATGCAACGAAGAGTATTGTTATCTGGTTCAGGCATTTCATCAAAACAAATATCGTGCATCATCCATATTCATCTTCTCACTGGACCCTTTTATCGAGAATCAAACCCAAACAAGTGATCGAGAGTTCGAGAACATTGTTCCACGCCTATAGGATTGTTGAAATTGACCCGATTGTTGCCTTTCATGGTTCTGTTTCAATTTTTTCTTTCTTTGTTCATGTGCTTCTAGTGAACCCGTTAGATATTCTATCGTCAAATCTGCAATAACCTTAGATTCCTCAATTGCACACACTACATTTTCAAAATTTTCAGTCAATGATCGTAGAATTTTCTCAATCACTCTTGTCTCCGAAAAGACCTCACCATTACGTCTTAACTGGTTCACTACCGTCTGAATTCGAGTGATATATTCCTTTCCGATTTTGTCATTGTTAGGAAATAGACCTAAATCTATAACCTATTGCCAAGGAATAATAACGAGAATATAAATGCGGAAATATAAACACAAAGTATCGACACAGAGATTTACGTGGTTCGGTCCAAGATGACCTACGTCCACGGGCAGGAGAGAGTATTCTTTATTCCAGAGCTAAATACAGGTGTTACAGAGCGTACCTAGATTGCTAGTAAATCGGCCTCTTCTGACTACTGACTTCAGACTTGACAACTGACAACCAACCAAAACCATAATGACCAGCCTTTATATTTATAGGCATTACAAGAAACCCTAGCCGTACCCTAGCTGTTCACGGCCCACGCGACGCGGACACTTAATGGGTCGCGGCGCGCGTGTTTACAATTCATACGGGTTTTAATTCCCAATTCACTATTTAACAATCTCCACCTTGAATTGCGAATTCAACATAGCTCCACCTCGCTCTAGAAACCAAAAAACTTCCTCTCCTCTCCTGCCAGCTTGCCCCGTAGGGACTTACCTCCTGCGAACATCAACCAAGTTCAAGCATAGCTCGAACTTCTCCTTGGGTAACAACTTCGTCAACATATCTGCCGGATTCACCTTGGTGTCGATCTTCAAGATTGAGAACTTGTCTTCTTCAACTATGTCACGAATGAAATTTAACCGGATATCAATATGCTTTGTCTTTTCATGATAAACCGGATTCCTTGCTAGACACAAAGCGCTTTCACTATCACAGTTCAAGACAGGCTTTTCCACCTTCAACCCCAGACTCTCCATCAAACCATGTAGCCAGATACACTCTTTTATACCTTCAGCCATTGACATGTATTCCGCTTTAGTTGTAGACAAGGCAACTGTAGATTGTAAAGTTGACTTCCAACTGACTGCACATCCAAACAAAGTGAAAATATAACACGTGAGCGATCTCCTTTTCACCAAGTCACCGCCATAGTCTGAGTCTGCATATCCCACCAAGTTACTATGAGTATTACCACCATAAACCAAACAAACATCCTTAGTCCCCTTTAAGTATCGCAAGATCCACTTGATCGCTTCCGAGTGAGCTTTCCCAGGATTACTCATAAACCTACTAACCACACTAACTGCATGTGCTAAATCAGGTCTAGTACAGACCATAGCATACATAAGGCTTCCAACTGCACTTGAGTACGGAACTCTACTCACATAGTCTTTTTCCTCATCCGTAGTTGGTATAGTACTTCTGTTTAATTTAAAATGCGCTGCCAAAGGAGTTCTAACTGGTTTTGACTGATCCATACCGAAAGACTGCAAGACTTTCTCAATATATTTCTGCTGAGAAACATATAACAACCCCGCTTTCCTGTCTCTCTGAATCTCCATCCCCAATATCTTCTTTGCTGCACCCAAATCCTTCATTTCAAACTCACTTGCCAAAAGCTTCTTCAAGTTATTAATTTCAGCCATCTCCTTGGCTGCAATGAGCATATCATCAACATATAGCAATAGATAAACAAAGGACCCATTGGACAACTGCTTCAAGTAGACACAATTATCAAACTGATTCCGTATGTAGCCATGCGAAGTCATAAACGAATCAAATCTCTTGTACCACTGTCTAGGAGACTGCTTCAAACCATAAAGAGACTTCTTCAACAGACACACATGCGAAGTCATAAACGAATCAAATCTCTTGTACCCTCAGGCTGTGACATATATATCTTCTCCTCCAAGCTTCCATGAAGAAATGCAGTTTTGACATCGAGCTGCTCAAGCTCCAGATTAAACGCACTCACCATAGCTAAAAGAACCCGAATTGACTTGTGCTTCACGACCGGTGAGAAAACCTCGTGATAGTCGATTCCTTCCTTTTGAGAAAAACCCTTCGCCACTAACCGTTCCTTGAACCTTGCGGGTTCAACCACTGGAATTCCTTCTTTCTTCTTAAAGACCCATTTGCATCCAACCGGTTTAACTCCTTTTGGCAATGGAACAAGATCCCACGTTTCATTCTTCTCAAGAGATTGCATCTCTTCATTAATCTCCATCAACCAGCTTGATCCTTCTTTACTTGCCACCGCCTCTTTGTAGGACCGAGGCTCATCAGTACCAATGTTTTCACCAACAGCTAGTGTATATGCAACATAACCAATATCACCATTAGTGACACATGTAGCATATCTAGCTGGAGTCTTCGTGTTCCTTTTCTCTCTTCTCCTTGCTATAGATTCATCCTCATTGTTCTCACCATCGGCCTCAGCATCACCAGACTGATCCTCATTGGGTTGTTCATGAGTTTCATCACGTCTATGCTGATCATCACCGACATGCTGTTCTTCATTTATCACCATTCTGTCTGGAATTTGTGTGACAAACTCCACCTTCTGGTTGGCACCCTGATCTTTCCCTACATGACTTGTATCACCTCCTCTTTGGTTCACCATAGCAGATTCATTAAAGGTCACATCTCTGCTATTAATAAATTTTGGAGTTCTCCCTTCTTCTGTACACCACAGACGATAACCTTTCACTCCATGTGCATACCCTAGAAATATGCACTTCATTGCCCTCGCCTCAAGTTTACCATCATTAACATGAGCATAAGCCGGACAACCAAATATACGTAAACCAGAATAATCAGAGGGTTTTCCAGACCATACCTCTTGAGGAGTCTTAAAGTCGATTGCAGTTGATGGTGATCTGTTCACCAGATAGCAAGCAGTATTAACCGCTTCCGCCCAGAATTTCTTCGATAAATCAGCATATAACCGCATGCTTATAGCACGCGCTAACAGTGTTTGGTTCATCCGTTCCGCCACTCCGTTCTGCTGTGGTGTGTGCCGTATAGTGTGATGCCTCACTATACCTTCCGCCTTGCAGAAGTTATCAAACGGGGCATTGCAGAACTCCAACCCGTTGTCGGTTCTGAGTGTCTTGATAGATTTTCCGGTCCGTTTTTCAATCATCGTCTTCCACTCCTTGAACTTCCCAAACACTTCGTCTTTAGTCTTCAGAAAATAAATCCAAACCTTCCTTGAGTAGTCATCAATGAAAGTCACAAAGTATCGATGACCTTTATGAGACTCGACCGGAGAGGGACCCCACAAATCTGAATGAATGTACTCCAGGATTTCCTTGCTTGTGTGCTTACCCGAACTAAACTTCACCCTACGTTGCTTGCCTTTGACACAAGCTTCACAAAACTTGAGTTTTCCCGTTAGCTCACCACCAAACAACCCCTGTTTGCTCAGAATTGACATACCCTTCTCACTCATATGTCCCAACCTTCTATGCCACAACTCTGTCTTATCATTACTACTCTCTAAGGATTGAGTAACCGCCATTGTTCCCCTAACCGAATTTCCTTCTAAGACAGGAACCCCACTTTTCTGCACCTTTCCTTTTATAACTACTAGAGAGCCCTTGGTGACCTTCACCCAGTCATCCTCACCAGAGTATTTCAACCCATTCTTTGCTAAAGTAGTAAGAGAAATTAAGTTCTTACGAAGATCCGGAACATACCAGCAATCAAGCTTTCTGACCATACCATCGTGCATCATAATCTGTACCGTACCGCTTCCTTTGACCTGAGCAACCCAATTATCTCCCAACTTCACCGTTCCTTTCAAGTCTCTAAAAGATTCGAACCAGTCACGATGGAAAGTCATATGATAAGATGCCCCAGTATTCAATACCCAAGCATCAACAGAACTAGATGTACAAACACCCCTGAAAATTTTTCATTTAAAACAAAGGTTTCAATACATAAAACCATAACAAAAGGGGTATATTTTAATAAAAACGGGTACAAGTGTATCAAGGAGAATATAAAATACCATAATCTCCTGTGAAGCCGGGCTGCTACTACAGCATCTATGAGTCCCACTTCTTAGTCACGGACTCTATCGTTTCCCCTATCAGGATCATGCTAACCTGCAGGGACATTTAACAAATAACGTGAGCTATAAAGCTCAGTGAGTAATCATATCTGCAAATAACGTGTACAATAAATACATCCATATATAATTCTTTATATATGATAAATCTTATCTATTTATCTTATCAAATCAAATTCCACTTTATAGTCTCTTCCGACTAACAGTATATATCTGTCTGGATATCGGATCCAAACTACTATCCTTATCGGCTGATCATATATCATGTGATTATCAAATCACTTTATTACATCTAATCTGTTATTTGCATACCGATCAAATCAATTCTGTTTGCCATCAAGGCCATATGTTTGTAAAAGAGAATAAACATACAAATTCTCAATTACCATTTCTGTCCCCTGTTTCTTAGTCATATCTGACTGTATCATATTTCATGACTATATAAGTCGCATCATTTGTCATGGCTATACAAGCCGCACCAAAACATTTCCAGCATATGAATCATAGCCCAAAGGCCGCACCAGTTTGGGTTCAACAACCCGGAATCATAGCCATACCATTTTCATATAATAATATCATAGTCATATAGGCCGCACCAGTTGGATATAACATCCAATATAATAGCCACAAGTGGTCGCACCATTTATTAACAGTTTATTTCATATCCGTTATGGCTCACGAGTTTACCCCACTATTTCCTAGACTCACGGCTCCGTTCTTGTCATCTCAATGACTCACGGCTTATCCGATATTGCCTTATTAAAGTGGACTCACACCTCCGTTCTTGTCTATCGCAGACTCACGGCTTATCTGGTATTGTCGCATTATTAAAGTGGACTCACAGCTCCGTTCTTGTCTATCATAGACTCACGGCTTATCTGGTATTGTCATATCACTGTTTATCTATTTATTGACTCACAGCTCCGTTCTTGTCTTTCTCAGACTCACGGCTTATCTGGTATTGTCTTTTTAATATATCTTACACTTATCATTTTCGTCCCTCGAAGCTGTTTCAATCTGTAACAGTTCAATAAACACATATCATATATGATATAAGTGAGATTACTCACCTGTATACTAGTTGCATTTAAATCCCAGTTGTTTCTTGCCTTTGCGTGCACCACAACCATTTGTCCCATACCTATATATTCATTTATATACCAAATGATAATAGGTTAATAATCATTTCAATTGACTCTAATACATGAGAGTCCAATATTATGCAACTATAAACCATCCCTAGATGATAAACTTTCTATTTATCATCTTTTCATGAGTTTTACTATTCACCGAGGCATTCGTATTAATCTACAGTGCCCTCGAGGAGTCGAAAACTCAATTTAAAAATTTTCCCAGACTTTTCAAACCATTAGGGACCTATGGTTCAAGTTTGGAGTAAATCGGACAAGCCAAACAAAAGTTAGCATTTTGAAGTCCCTGCCTGGAGGGCGCACTGCGCCTAGATTAGGGCGCACTGCGCCCTGCGCCTGTGCAGCCTCCTGATCAGTCGCGATTTGTGCACTGTAGCATGCAGTTTTGACATTTTAAGTCCTTAATGCTGTTCTTAATCGTTTGGGGTTCATTTCTAGGCTAAAACCTTACATTAAAACAAGGTTTTCAACCATTAAAAACAACTCAATCAATCAAAAGGAAGAATTAGGTTTCTTAGTTCCAAAAACCCCAAAACTTCTAATTCATCAAAATAGCAACCTACTTCCATAATCTTGGATTAAGTCCTTTTTTGCATGACTTAATGGAAGTATTAAACCATTTGAACCACATAATCATAACTGAAATTTGCAGAGTTCAGTTCCCATAAAACCCATCAAGAACACCTCAAGAACTTTGACTAAAAAGGCAATCTACTTACCTTATTTGCTTGGAAATCACCACCTTCCAACAATAGTTCCAAGTTCTTGCTTCAATTCCATGATCTCTGCAGAAATCGCACCTTCAAGACTTCTCCCGATGCTTCACCAATGATCAGTCAAAGAAGAGAGTCAACCCTTCTATTTATACTTCCAAACTTTACAATTTTAGTCCCCAAGTTCCATTTCTTGAACTTTGGCCACAATAATCAAGTTTTATGACATAAAACTTTCATTTCTTATGTTTTTACCACAAGCAAACAATATTTTTACATAATTGGTCCTTTACATGGTCAAATGACCAAATTACCCTTTTGTGGTAAAATGACCAATTTACCCCTTTTTAATATAATAAACTTCAAATATTTATCACAAGTATTTGGTGTTACAAATTCTCCCCTCCTTCAAAAGATTTCGTCCCCGAAATCATACAAGGAGTTGAGGGTATGTCTCCCTCGATTCGCTTTCGGTCTTCCACATCATGTCGAAATCTCTATGGTATTGCCTAAGCACTTAACCATACTAGTCTTCTTATCTCGTGGTTATATCACAGTTTGCATATCATTCCTCCGGTTGTCCCGGGTACCTTATCTACTTATTTATCTTCATCTCACCATAAGGGATTTGTTGGAAATTATCAATACATAATTTCTTTCTTGTCGTCCCAAACAGATTTTTAACCTTTCCAAAGGGTTACTTTCAGTACTACCATATTCCTTTACTTGGAATTTCAAGGACTTATATTCAGTGATCCACATACCACTTTTACAATTCATCAAGTCTTCTCTTCAGTTTGTGCAAGAATCTAGGATCCAGCCAACGGCTTTACCACATCTTCATTCCAAAAATCGAAGGATATCACGGTATTCCATACCATACTTCATATGAGCCATCAAACTATTAGCATGTAAGCTGCTATTTCTTGCAGATTCTATCAGAGATAGAAAATTTTCTCATCTTCTACTAGGGTCTTCTGTGCAATTTTCAAGCACATCTTCTAAAGTCTGCATCATTAGGTCACTTTGTTCATCAATATAGGGTACTTGCAGAGACTTTATTGCACAGTCTATAACTATGTTGTCCCATTTCTTTTCTGGGGCCAACAACGGGTAAATTTCTTCGCATGTTTCTAACGGTTTGACTTTACTTTGCGTACAAGTCAAATACTTTTCATGTGTCTTTCAATATCTTTCTTCAGTCCTGGCCACCAATACATAGGTTTTATCACCCTATCCAGTCAGGTATTGCTCCGGGTACACTGCATATCTAGTACGAGATGTATCTTTTCAAGATAATTTTCATGTTTCACTTTGCTTTGGAACCCACATATACAACCACCAAGGGTTTTAAATCGCTGTGATTTTCCAACTAGCTTCTGCTAATATCCAATCATTCATTCATTTTTCACGTTTTCAGACTTGCACACATCTTTCTGTGCTACCCGAATCAACTCAGGTAATCAATTTGCCACACTCATACATGTGGATGTAACCCTCAAAGGATGTTCTTGTCAATTCGAGGCATCTATAGCCACATCCGCCTTTCCGAGATGGTACAAGATTCCATAAACGAAATCTTCAAGTAACCCATCTATCTTTATTATTTCATATTTAACTTCTTTTTCGTGATCAATTTAAACCTTTCAAACTTTTATAATCCGGACAAACAACAAGCTTTACACCATATAAATAGTGTTTCCAAAGCTTCAATACTAGATTCATAATTGTTACTGTAATATCATGCACCTACAGTCAAATCTAGATGCATTTCTATAATCCAATAAAACCCATCAAGAACACCTCAAGAACTTTGACTAAAAAGGCAATCTACTTACCTTATTTGCTTGGAAATCACCACCTTCCAACAATAGTTCCAAGTTCTTGCTTCAATTCCATGATCTCTGCAGAAATCGCACCTTCAAGACTTCTCCCGATGCTTCACCAATGATCAGTCAAAGAAGAGAGTCAACCCTTCTATTTATACTTCCAAACTTTACAATTTTAGTCCACAAGTTCCATTTCTTGAACTTTGGCCACAATAATCAAGTTTAATGACATAAAACTTTCATTTCTTATGTTTTTGCCACAAGCAAACAATATTTTTACATAATTGGTCGTTTACATGGTCAAATGACCAAATTACCCTTTTGTGGTAAAATGACCAATTTACCCCTTTTTAATAGAATAAACTTCAAATATTTATCACAAGTATTTGGTGTTACAACTGATCCTTGTAGTCTTTGATAAACAAGTAAATCCGAAACTGCTTACTGCTCGTCGTCGCCGTGGCGCGGACTTCAACAAGGCGCGACGCGAGATTGAACAGACGACGCGATCCTTCAACAGGCGCGATGCGGTTTTTCAACAGGCGCGACGTGGCGAAGCCGTAAACCCTAGATATACTGCTGATTTCAAATAACTAGAACTACAACAAGATCTAAAACACGCAGACCTAAACCGCAAATAACCACAGATCTATAACACTACAGATCTAAAACCGCGGCTCTGATACCACTTGTTAGGAAATAGACCTAAATCTATAACCTATTGCCTAGGAATAATAACGAGAATATAAATGCTGAAATATAAACACAAAGTATCGACACAGAGATTTACGTGGTTCGGTCCAAGATGACCTATGTCCACGGGCAGGAGAGAGTATTCTTTATTCCAGAGCTAAATACAGGTGTTACAGAGCGTACCTAGATTGCTAGTAAATCGGCCTCTTCTGACTTCAGACTTGACAACTGACAACCAACCAATTCATACGGGTTTTAATTCCCAAGAAACCCTAGCTGTTCACGGCCGTACCCTAGCCGTACCCTAGCTGTTCACGGCCCACGCGACGCGGACACTTAATGGGCCGCGGCGCGCGTGTTTACAATTCATACGGGTTTTAATTTCCAATTCACTATTTAACAGTCATTTTCATAAATTCCAACTCTGCACGAAGAGTCTGAAGTCGCACCTGTTTAACTTTATCAACACCTTTAAAACCCTTCTCGAGTATCTCCCAGGCTTCCTTTGCTGTTCCTGCACAAGCAATCTTCTCGAAGGCGGATTCGTCCACAGATTGATAGAGAATATACAAAGCGGTCTTGTCCTTCATTCTCTTTTCTTTTAGTGCCTTAACCTGATTAGCAGACATGGCACCAAGATCCGCTGCAGTGGGTTCTTCAAAACTAGTTGTAATACTCTCCCACGCATCCTGATTCCTGAGTACCCAATAATGCTTTCATTTGAATGCTCCAATTGTCGTAATTTGATTTAGAAAGCTTCAGAAGAGAAACGTGACTGAATGTTGTACTGTTGTTCATCTCTTACCAGGCTCTGATACCAATTTGAAATTTTAAATTTAAGTTTGCATAAAACAGGGGAAAACAGAGTACAAGTTTTGAGGCTTCAAAAGGAATTCTGTATCACACTATTACTTCCCACGTTAACCATAAAAGACAGACAAACTAAAAGATAAAAGTACTAGGAGGTTACACAACTGAAAGCTCCTAAAAAACATGAAAAATAACTGGCAACAACTGAAAATAACTACAGACACAATCACACAAATAACTAAAACATAAGACATAAAAAACTGCTCCTTGAAAGACACTTTAGCTACCATCTGATCTGAGATTTAAACCAACAAAATATGCTTTATGCACCAGGTGACATGCGATACAGTGAAGCAACATTTGGGGAGCTTTTCAGGAGGGATTAACTTGAAGGAGGTGTTTGCTCCATCAAGCATTGGAGTGGTACAATGTTTTTGCCAACCCTTAATGTTTATCATTTATCGTTCCACGCGAATATCAATGAAACCTGAAACCTAAACATACATACCAATTTACCTTTTATCATAAAGATTTTGGGCTTCATCGTTGGAACAATTGTGCCAATGCGCAGGTTATTGATGAACGATGGCTTCATTTGATGAACAGGTGGTGATTGACGCAAGAAAGAAAAAAGACGTTATGAGAGAGAGAGAGAGACGTAATGGGTGGGGTGGGGGTATTTTTTTTATTAATAAAGTAATTAATTAATTTAAAAAAAAAAGAAAAATAAATTAAAAAGGGCAATTTAGTCTTTTTATCTGATTCAGGGACTGATTTATAGCATTTCACAAACCTTAGTGACCAAAACCGTGATTTTTTGATAATTAGTCCTAAAATTAAATATTTGACAAACTTTAGGGACCAAAACTATAATTTTGTCTATTCGTTTAAAATGTAAGCCAAACTATGTGCGACACACATGGATAACACTTTCTGGTGGGTGGGTGTGGATAATGGGTTTAACCCCAACTCCTCTTTTACTTTAAAGTAATAATAATAATAATAATAATAATAATAATAATAATAATAATAATAATAATAATAATAATAATAAATCTTTGCAGGAGTTTTGAACATAAAACTTAATTACAATCAAATACTTTACAACCAAACATTTTAAGACCTGTCTAAATCCACTCCAAATTTTATTTTTAACACAATTTTCATTGTATTTCTTGTACCATTTTAGTAAGGTATAATATAACACCAATTTTGATAGTATATTTATTTATTTTCATTACAATGGAGTTAAACTTTTACTTACACAAATTTGGTCTCTCAGATTTTGGTTTTATAACATTTCAGGTTTATTTTAATTCATTACTTATAATTTAAATATAATAGTTAGTAGTTTAAATATCATGTTATTTATTAATTGATTTTAACTAATTTTAAATATAACTTTTAATCATTATGTTTCAAAGTTATTTAAAAGTTTAAATACGTTTAAAAGATATGAGAAATAATCGCGAGAAAATATGATCACATGGACCCACATGTACGGTTTTGACTTTTTGAGGGGTGTGCAGCGTAGTGCTGTACAGTTTCGAAAAAAACCGCAAACTGCACCGAATATAAGGTTTTGACTTTTTCTGAAAACGCAAACCGCACTCCAGAGATTTTAAACCACATTATATGATGCACTTTGATACAAACAATTTGAATACGGTTTCATGTGCACCCCTATCATTTTGTGAGGAGGAACTATGTTTTTAATTGCAAGTAGTAACATATACAACTATTTTAACTCTTTGTTTTAAATAACTATTTTATTCTTTTTGCTCATGCATGTCATATTTCATAAATGTATCACACGTATTTTTCATTTGATTACATCTTGAACTTATCAGAAGCATGTCAGAATGCTCATGGCCTGCATTATAATATGTACGAACATCATTCTATTACAAGCCACATTGCACACTTTACAAGTTCCTGTAGCACAAGATGCTCCTTCTCCTATCATCATCTTCTTCTCTTTGTATCTGCGTCCTCTACACTTGCCAATGAGCCATTCGCTTTCCTTTTACACCTCTCAATACTCACAACTTTTTCATCTTCATTCATCGGATCCTGCAATGATTTTTCAGTTTTTTACAACAAATCCCACAAAGTTCATTCAAACTGCCACCAGCATGAACAGGTCAAATCATAACGTTCTATCACGACAGAATGAAAGGGCGAAAGCTAAAGTTAACTAGTCACTGTACATCCATGAATGTCGGTTCATCGGGTAAAAAAGAATTGCCGAAATTAAATGGGTCAAAAGATACTAGATCCGTCGAAATCATGTACTTTAATAACGGTTCATGTTTAATGCACAAATTATCAAATTGAAAAAAAGGAAACATAGAGAAAACATTGATCCACCAACCCGACCTCTTCGGACTTCAAAACTTCATCCATGGATGAAAATAATTCTAACAATAACAACAAATCAACAGGAGTAAAAAGGAGTGGGGTTACTTACATGTTCGGATGCAGTTAAATCAGTTGCTTTTGTGATGATTTCGGTCTGCGAAGCTGCACAAGGGTCGACATCTAATGGTGGCAGTGGCTCTATCCCATAACCGCCATACCGATTAGGGTTCATGAACGAAGAGGGGTCGACTCCTGGAGGATGAATTACAGGTGCGGGGATGTCGAAACTGCGCAGTAGAGGGTTAGGGTTTGGAAACAGGAAGAAGGAAGATGAAGATGTTTGCTGTTCTTGCAACATGATAGGTTCAGAATCAGGGGATTGAGGGTTTTGCAGAGAGAAACTGTAGCAAGCTAGCATTATTGTGTTGAGTTTTCAAAAGGAAGTTAATTTTATGGATTCTTGAATTATTGTGAGATCATATCACTCTATAAATAGAAAAGCTAGGACGCGTGACGCTCAAGTTATTGACCAATTTATTATTTTTTCTCTTTTAGTAAAATTTATTAGATAACAATAAAAGAGTATATTACATAAATGGTCATGTGGTTTGTTTTAATTTGCACCTTTGTCTATAAATTTTTTCATTCGGATTACTTTTGTTGTCGGTTTTTGTTTACCATTTGGTTCCGGCTCAAATTACAATAAGTGATTTGTCTTTAATGATATTTTTAGTTTATAAACATTTATTAGTATTTAATATAAAAATAAGAGTAAACTGTATATTTGGATAGCAGGGGTGGACCCAGAAAAAATGGACACGAATGACATTATTTTTTTTCGACAACTATATAATAATAATTTATCCTGGAAAAGTTCGATAACATTAAAAGTAAATCAAAGTACATTCTAAATGTGACATCTTCTATCCTTCATTTTCTGAAAACGACAAATTTCGTTTTCAATTTTTACATCTCTAAGTAATTCATGTTCTACACTACAAATCAAAGCATCATTCATTAATTTGTCGCTGCTTTTATTACGCAAATCCGTCTTCAAGAGCTTCATTGACGAAAAACATCTTTCAACTGTTGCGGTTGCGACGGGTAAAACCAAAGCTAGCTTCACTAACTTGTAGACCAAATCATAGAACGACATTTCCCTGTTTCGACCATCACACGAGCGAGGTCCGAAATTCACTTCAAGTTAGGAAATTTGGGTTCATTTGTTACACTGTGATAATAGACATTAAGTTGACCAAGAAGATGCTTCCTTTCCGAATCAGTAAAATCGTTCTTGTAGATTTCACTTAACTTGAACAACTTTGCTTTATCAAATTTAGAAAAAGAATTACAAGGACTCAAAGTCGCCATACATTCTATCAAATTTGTGGTTACTTCGCTAAATCCCTCCCCAAAACTTCCAACATCAAGTGCAAATAAAAGACAAAATCAACCGTCTTAAAATATTTCAAAATATCGGTTGCTTGACATCGGTTTGATAAGCTAGTACCTTCTTTTCCGGATGCATCGCTTGTTCGATCAGAGAGGAGAAGGAGACCCACGCTTCTTTTCTTTCGTTATTCGTACGCCACAGTCCACACCCAAATGGCCCAATTCCATTTACATTTCACTGAAGTTATAATTTTAGCCCAAATGTCTAATTACCCTATTGTTATAAATTTAGCCCATTTAGATTTGATAGTTAGCCCAATTTTACTATAAGTCCAAAAAACTAATTTTACGAGATGTTTTATTTTCTAAAAATTATCTAAATCGAGGAGCACTTATTTCTAAAACGGGGAACTAAGGAGCACATTTTTTTAGACGAGGGACACCTATATATAAAAAATTATTTTTTTTACTCTACGGGTAAAATTTCAGGAGGGACACGGGCACCCCCGGGGTTCTTAATAGGTCCGCCCCTGTTGGATAGTGTGGATTGCTTAAAACTAGGGAAAATGACTTTAAAAAGTAACGATCTTTTGTTTTTGTTCATATTTAGGTAACTTTTTTTTGTTCATATATAACCGACAACTTCTTTTTAGTGTTCACATATCACCATTATGCCCGGTTGGTGTATGTAATATCTGACGTGGCGTACACGTAGGATTATGTAATAACACAGAATGGTAATGAACTACTGGTTTTGTTCATATTTGGGTAATTTCCTTTTTTGTACACATTTAGGTAATGAACTATTGGTTTTATTCACATTTGGGTAATGAACATTTGATTTTGTTCACATATCACCATTTAGGTAATTTCGTATTTTCGTTCCATTTTTTACCTCTAGTATTTTTACTTTTAAAACATATTTTTTACATTTTAGAAATACAAATATGTTTCTAAAAATGTATTTTATACTTCTTAAAACATAAAACGTATTTATACTTAAAACATATTTATACTTCTAAATATTATATTTATACTTCTAAATATTTCTTAAATAGAAATGTACTTATATTTCTAAAATGTAAAAAATATGTTTTAGAAGTATAAATACTAGAGTTAAAAAATGGAACCAAAATAGGTTTTAAGAAGTATAAATATAATATTTAGAAGTATAAATACATAGTTTTATGTTTTTAGAGGTATAAAATACGTTTTTAGTTCCATTTTTTATACTTTTAAATATTATATTTATACTTTTAAATATTATATTTATACTTCTAAAAAAATATATTTATACTTCTAAAACATATTTTTTACATTTTATAAATATAAGTACATTTTTATTTCAAGAAGTATAAATATGTATTTTATGTTTTAAGTATAAATATGTGTGTTTATACTTTAAGAAATGTAAATACATGTGTTTAGAAGTATAAATACATGTATTTAGAAGTATAAATATAATATTTAGAAGTATAAATACGTGTGTTTATACTTTAAGAACGTATTTACATTTTTAGAAATATAAATACATGTGTTGTTTATATTTTAAGAAGTATAAATATGTGTTTTAGGCTTTTAAGTATAAATACGTTTTATGTTTTTAGAAGTATAAAACACATTTTTAGAAACGTTATTATATTTCTAAAATGTAAAAAATATCATTTAATAATATAAATACTAGAGGTAAAAAAATGGAACCAAAATACAAAATTACCCAAATGGTGATATGTGAACAAAACCAAATGTTCATTACCCAAATGTGAACAAAACCAATAGTTCATTACAATATAATATTTAGAAGTATAAATACTTGTGTTTATACTTTAAGAACATATTTACATTTTTAGAAATATAAATACGTGTGTTGTTTATATTTTAAGAAGTATAAATATGTGTTTTAGGCTTTTAAGTATAAATACGTTTTATGTTTTTAGAAGTATAAAACACATTTTTAGAAACCTTATTATATTTCTAAAATGTAAAAAATATGGTTTAATAATATAAATACTAGAGGTAAAAAAATGTAACCAAAATACAAAATTACTCAAATGGTGATATGTGAAGAAAACCAAATGTTCATTACCCAAATGTGAACAAAACCAATAGTTCATTACCTAAATGTGTACAAAAAAATGGAAATTACCCAAATATGAACAAAACCAATAGTTCATTACAATTTTGTGTCATTACATAATCCTACGTGTACGACAAGTCAGATATTACCTACACCAACCGGTTATAATGGTGATATGTGAATACTAAAAATAAGTTCGTTGGTTATATGTATACAAAAAAAAACGTTACCCGAATGTAAACAAAAGCAAAAAATCGTTACCTTTTTAAATCATTTTCCCTTAAAACTAAGGATGTTGTTCGAAAAACTTTAACTTTTGCATCACTATTCCAACAAAAAATTCCTTGGGTTTTTAGACTTGAAATGACTACTATATATTTATGTTTTTTTTTATAATTTTAATTGTTAAATTATGTAAAAACAAGAAAATACTTCGTCCATTCTACCTCACATCACACATCCCACACATTAAATCCATTTTTGATGAGACATTGTATGTGTAAAGTCAAACACATATTCGGATATATATATATATATATATATATATATATATATATATATATATATATATATATATATATATATATATATATATATATATATATATATATATATATATATATATATATATATATATATATATATATATATATATATATATATATATATATCACATCAAGTGAGGGATAATGGGTAATGCTGTATGTATTCCCCAATTTCATTTTGTATCTTTCAACCATAAAATCAAAAAGATTTTAGTTAAATTACTTTTTTAATCTATTAACTTCCCTGATTTGAATAATTGATTTATTTTATCTTATTTTTGTCTTTTGTTGTCTTTTTATTTATTATTATTATTATTATTATTATTATTATTAGTTTTTAGAAAATTATAACCGTTCGTGTTTATTCATAATTCAATGCCCCCTTTTTGTCGTTCAAATTTATACAACCATTTATAAACCAATTGGTTGTATGTATAATTTATTCTTTATAAAATCCGTCGGGTTTATACCGTTTGTAGGTAATCAAAATTCACGTCGTTATTTATATTGTTATTTGTATATTAGACAAAACTTTGCATTATTATTATTTATATTGTTATGTTTTATATTTTCGTTCAAATTATTTGACTAATTTTTTTATATAACTTGACATAATGTTATAAAATTATAAACTTTGTTCATATCACACATATTTCGGGCAGTGTTTTTATAGATAAATTAAGATAAAAAGAGCTTAAAATACTCACAACACTTAGAAAATGATTCTTGACATGAATTTTGGACAAACAAGCGAAAAGTGGCAAGAGTTGGAGAAAAATGAGGCAAAAACGACAAGTTGCTGAAACTTGAAGCTTAGCGACGCTAACTTCTACATTAGCGACGCTAACCAGGCTGTTACGAAAAATTCAGGTTGTTGAGATCGTGACGTGGACCGGACCAAGTCTTCCGGGAGACCACATGTAGCGACGCTAATGGGTTTGAAGCCTATAAATAGCAGATCATTTCAGCCTGGAAAGTGTTCAAAAATTATTATCATATCCCACGACCTAGAGAGCTTTCAAGGCTATTTTCTGAAGATTTAGAAGGCCGAATCATGTTTTTCAAGATTCGGTTTACATACATTTGGTTGTAAGCATTATTTACATTTTCATTTTTGCATTTCTTGATTTGATCTAGCCATATCTGGCTAGAACCCTAGATCTAGTTCTAGTTTCAAACAAGTTTATCGTTTAGATTGAAACATTCGATTTGATGATTGTTTTTTATTAATTCTAGTGATCAATTTATCGTTTCAATTTTAGTCATGAATTTGATTTGTTTCTGACTATCCATCTTAGATAAATTAAATTCACGCACTGTTAATCGACTGAGTCAGACACCTATCGTTTTGCTAAGTTGATGTTTGGTAACAATAACAAGCGTCCTTGTTAAGAATTTGGTCGCATGTTCACACACTTCAAGCGTATGAGAAAAATTCGACATTGTTGGTACTTGCACACCTCATGCAGATCCTGCACTCGATCAAGAGCGTATTTAGATTCAGTAATAAGGAACTAGGTTTAGGTAAAGAGCGTGTTTTACCTAGATAATTTAGCAGGTTGATTTCATAAAGACTTCATTTTATGATTTTCAAAAGCCAACTTAGAATTACATTTCATAAACACATCAAAGCGAATTCAATCTAGATCGGTAAACATCGAAGACTCAGAACTAGGCTTTTTACATTTGAGTTCTTAAATTTTATTATTTGCATGCTTCTTTTGTTCATTTCTACTTTTATTACAAAACCCCCCATTACAACATTCTTAGTACTCCTTACTAAGTGGCATAAACCTTATATTTCGTGTGTCTGTGGCTCGACCCTGCTTACCCTATACTCTATCCAAGTGCAGTATAGCAGTGATGGACTTATATTATATATTTTCAATCTCATTTGTGAGGGCTGCCAACCCTTAACAGCTTCCAAGTCAGTTTCCACCTCACATACTCCGGTTTCCTCTGGGATATCTCAGGACAGAGGATTTATAGAGAGAGAGAGAGAGAGAGACCAAAACGACCACGATTCTTGAGGTTCTGGTGCCTCGAATTGACTTCCCAAGAACGTGAACTCCAAGCAAGAATTCATCTCCATATAAAAGAGTTACATACGCTTCCTTAGATGATCCAGAAGCAAGAGCTCCTTGTACATACTCATTCAGAGCTAATAAAATAATCAATCCAAACCCAAATCCCAAAAGCAGGCTCAATTTCGTCTTCTGGGGAATTCAATCTAAGAGGAATTCCAAGAGATCAAAAGCTGACTAGTAGTGAATTTCAAAATCTAGCAAATAATATCATCTGATTTAACACATCTGGCGTTCAATATATAGATTTTGGAATGGGTTTATGAAACGATCACAACCAATTTTGGGGGTTTGAAGTTAGTTTGAGAATCTTCGACGTTTTTGGCTTTCTACTCGCTTGCGACTGATAGAAGCGTCATGATAGAAGCGTCAAGAGAGAGAGAGAGAGAGAGAGAGAGAGAGATTCTTTTTATTTTCTAAAATCAAAATTTTAATTAAATAAAATCAAGGGTATAATAGTCATTTTACCTTCCATTTAACAGAAAATGTTAAGTGTAACGGAGGGAAGGACCAAAATTGTAAGTAAAAGCATACCACAGAGGCCAATATGTGGGATTTCACAAGGCTGTACTAATATGATAAACGTGACAACCCACAGGGACCAAAATCGTAATTTACTCAAAATTCAATTTATGGAGTTTTGTAACTTAGCTTTTGATATTGACAAAATGGTTGAATTGGACGACCAAAACTTACGGTAAGTTACGCGAAAACCCCATTTTCTCTTTCATTAATACGGGAGTTTGGGCGTGTTCGTCACGCATCGTTTAAGAGCTTTTGAGAGCTTCTAGCATTTAGCTTTTAGGAAAACGGTCGGGAAAAAAAGTTTCGTTTGACAACAAGAGCTTTTAGCTTTTATTTTTAACAAAACGCTCCTAATCCAAAAGCTATTTCAAATAGCTTTTGGAGCGTTTAACGTTTAGCTTTTGATTTTTATATTTATTTTACATTTTTAAAAGCTAACAGCTATTTTTGTTGAATATTTCTGCACTAATAAAAGTTACCGCTATCAGTTTCTAACTAACCGCTACCAGTTGATTTTGTCAAACACACCATTTGTGTAACTTGCAATAGCTTTATTAGTCCATTTCAAAAAGTATTATAAAAAAACATTGTTTGTGAAAGCAACAATTGTCAAACATTGTTTTTTTGTTGAATATTTCGCTGTTAAAAAATATTGTCTTTCTTTGAATAAATAATTAGTTTTCTGAATGAGATTTGAAACTCTTTTTTATGTAAAAACAACATATTAAAAGGTTATCTTAGAAATTTTACATTTGTATATATATGTTTCATATGCATGTTAAAGCAATGAATCTAAAAAACATGAGTCTTGCTAAACGAATTATTTGGGTTAACACGAACCCAATTAATGATGCATTGTGTTATATACCTGTGTGGGTGGATGGTTTCGAGTTCTAACCTGGTTGATGCGTCCATGTGGGGGATTTTCCTAAATGTGGCGTACATACAGGAATCCGGGCTGCCGGCTAAATGCCGACCTGGTTAACTGATGGTGGTTTAACTGTGTCGCCGATTCCAAAAAAAAAAACATGAACCCAATTAATGACGATTATATAAACCCAAAACTCCACCCTAGGTGCGAGTTATTTGGGTTAACCTAATAAATCCGATTTGAATTATAGACCCTATTAAACCTAACTCTATTTTCATTATTCGGGTTCAGGGTTTTCAACATCTCTAACCACTATAGTGAGGAAAAAAAAAACGAAATTAACAAAATAAAATTAAATCATATTCTCTAAAAAAACAACTCATTATATGTCGAATGTAAGTATAGAATAAGGGAAAGTTTTTGAAATTAGTGATTGGTTCAAGAATCATGTAGACAATGTCCGAATTTAATATTGTGATCCTATGCCTGGATTGCACGAAATTCAAATTATGGGGATAATTTTTGAAGAATCAAATTTATAATTAGGTACAATTGCAAGTTCACAATTTAGATAGTTAAAAGAGAATTCGTATTCTTCTGTATATTACTTTAATATACAGAAGAATACGAATTCTCTCACTGTTAAAAAATAGGGCGGTAAGAGGAAACCCCGTCAGGGGCTCTATACCCTAGGATCCCGCAAGGGCATGACGCCAAAGCCAGCACCAGATCCGCGATGATAGCTCCCTTTAAGTCCTCAAAGGCCTCTTGATGTTCTCTCTTCCAATGTCATGGTTGGTTCTTCTTAAGGAGATTCGTGAAAGTAAAGGAGCAGGCCAACTCGGGATAGAAAGACCCTTTTACGTTAGTAGGCCGAGGTCAAATGTTGGGATTGAGATTGGATTTAGGAATGGAAAGACCGAACGGAGAAAAAGAGGGTTTTTCTAAAAGGATTGGAACTAGGCCAATGTCAATCTCTTCTATTACAGCAAAGAATGAGGAAAGAACCCTTAACACTCGCTACTTGGTCATACGATATCAACTTAGCCTGATACAAATGTGCACTTCCGCACCTCCTAACTTGTATTAGACCTAAATTGTGTACCCATTAACATACTTATTATTTCCACTATACCAAAATGTAAATATGACATTAAAATCATCATCATTATATCCGTCATCCGATATATAGCATGACAAAATGATACATCGTTTCCAATTTCAATGGAACAAAACATTTAATTTCTTTAACAATTCCCTCACACCCTACCTAATTTTTTTCGGGGGAGAAAACGAGATCTAATAATAGAATTTAGAGTACTCTAGTATTTAATTTCAATAAGTTGTTCTAACATATACAACTATTTTCGGTCTATGTTCCAAATAACATTTGAAAATTCTCTAAAAGCCTAGGTTCCAAATAACTATATATATTAAATCTCTCTCATGCATGCACGTTTCATCAAGGGATCAAAATTATTTCTCACGTAATCAAAGCTTTGACTTGTTTTAAAGCCATGGCAGAATGCTCTTGACCTGCAAGATGATCCGTAAACTCCACCACGCTATTACAAGTCACATTGCATACTTTACAAGATATTGAAGCACCAGATGGTCCCCCTTCTGTCACCATCTTCTTCCTCTTTGCATCTGTCTCCTTTTCATCTGCCAATGAGCCATTAGCCTTCCTTTTACCCATCTCTAAAATGACAGATTTACCCTCTTCCTGCAACAATCTTTCTGCAACACGTGCATGGAGCTTTTGGGTTTTTTCGTGTCTCTTCCCTGAAATGTGCCTGTTAAACTCATCAATGGAGCTGCAACGAATCCTACAAACTTCACACCGTGTAGAACTTCCTTCATCTGGATTTACAACTTTACCCTCGGTCAAATTAGGGTTTTCCACAGGATCATTAGGCTGTATGATCACTGGATCAATATCCGTTGAGGGCAAACCTGTAATGTTCTTTGATTCTCGAAGATTCTCCCTATGCTTCTTCCCTCGCACATGCCTGCTGAAGCTATATCCTCTACAATCGATCTTGCAAACTTCACACCACACAGGTTTACCTTCCTCTGAATCACCGGTTTTCTTCACAGGTTTGGGAAGTGGTGTTGTCGCCATTGAAGCAGTAGGGGTCGTCAATGGCGGGGTTCGTAAATTTTCAGAATTTTTTAGGTTTTTCTGGTGTTTTTTCCCTAAATTGTGTTCCACAAGTTTTTTCTCGCTGTTAATATTGACTTCACAGACTTCACACCACAATAACGTACCAACGTTGAGTTCATCTTCTGCTTTCTCTGTGCCACTATTGGAAGACTGAACCAGAGGTCCACTGGTTGCCTGGTTTTAACAAATTCATAATCAATGTTGATAAATTATGTAGTTTTAGCAATCAAGAGAGTAATTTTATTCAATTTTCTTTTACCTGGGTTTCGAGTTTTTCACACTGGAGGTGCTCTGTAAATGTGTTTAATTCAGGAATGTTGCAGACGAACAGTGATTCGACTGGTGGTTCATTTTGGAAGAAATCTTCTTTCTTCTTCATCTTCTCCTTCTTCTTGTTCTCGAATTCCTGATCTAAATTAGCGTTTGCGACCTCTGATGGCGTTTCTTTAATGATAGCAGTTGAAACAGAGAGCTGTTGCATGTTCTTCAAATGTTTCTTTCCTTCCTTGTGATCCTTGAACATTGCCTCGCTGTTACAAATTACATTACAGACATCACAACGGATGATTTGGGCGGTTTTACTTTCAATCTTTGTTTCCGTAACATCCTTCACGATCTGTGTAGAGCTGGTTTTTGAGTTCGCAGGGGAATTGGAAGCCATGGGCGACATTGGAGGATCATTCACGATGGTTTCGGAGTTTACAGGGGAATCGGAAGCCATGGGTCCCATTGGAGGTTCAGTCAAGCTTCCACCCGCCTGAATACAGATCGGAGAACCGTAAGTAGTCGGTGTACGTTATTGCTAACGATTTCCCATTTATCGAGTAAAAAAATATGATTAAATTGAAATGGGTCAACTGCTTCAAGATTCATCGGATCATTATTTTAATCAAGGTTCATGAGTCATGATTAATTAACTAAAAATATGAAAAAAGAAACATAAAGAAAACATTTTCCGACCAACACGTTCTGATCGGACTTACAAACTCATCGTTTTGACCCAAACCCATATTCCACTCTAAACATAAAAACATCATCCATTGACGAAAATAACTCCAACAATAACAATGAATCATCATACAGACGTACGAATGGACTAAAAAAAGTGGGGGGTGGGGCCTGTAACTAAGAACTACGGTCGGTGACGGTAGTACGAATCCCCTCGTCACCCCCACTATCAGTCCGAAAGCGAAAGGTCTTTCGATCTGGTGTACGGAAAATTACGATTGGGTTAGCAGACAAAAAAGACTTGGAACTTGATTTGTGTACTTACATGTTCAGATTCAGTTAAATCAGTTGTGTTTGTGATGATTTCGGTCCGTAAAGTTGTACAAGGGTCAACATATAATGAGGTCATCGGCTTTAATTTATCATCGGCATGGGGTTTAGGGTTCAAGAACGAATAGGGGTTGATTCCTGGAGGATGAATTATGGGTTCGGGAATGTTAAAAGAGCGCATTAGAGGATTAGGGTTTGGAAACAGGACGAAGGAAGATGAAGATGAAGATGATTGATGTTCTTTCAACATTCTAGGTTCAGAATCAGGGTTTTGAATATTTTGCAAAGAAAATTTGTTGCAGGTTTTGAAGTTTTTGTCGACTCGCATTTATGGAATATTTCTCGGACGAAAATTGATTGCGATATCTTTACACATGACAGCTAGAATCTGATCTGACATAGGTCCATAACCAAGAAACGATGTTGCAGTTTACACTTTTTCTTAGAATTATGTAGCTATTTAATTATCTATTTATCCATGAATAATTATCTAATTTAATTCAATTTAATAAATACTTGTAATCTTTTAGTTCTAAAACAAAAATGGCAAAGGATTTAATATGCAAATAAACACGATATATATATATATATATATATATATATATATATATATATATATATATATATATATATATATATATATATATATATATATATATATATATATATATATATATATATATATATATATATATATATATATATATATATATATATATATATATATATATATATATATATATATGAAGGTTCAAATGAGAACAATTTCAATAATTATTGAAATTGAGAACATGAGAACAAATATAAGCCACACAATTTTATAAGAGGTCCCATCCGCTCCCTTCCACCACCACCACCACGTCTCTTATCCAGCGCCAATACATCTTACCCGACCCACTCCCGCTCAACTCACCCACCCCACCCTACCCTACCCTACCCACCCCCACCCCACCGCCCACCAAAAAAAAATTATTTTTTTTACCAACACTCCCGCTCCACCCCACCCACCAGCACCCACCCTACCATATCCACCCCACGCCACCCCTACCCTACCACATCCTCCCCGACCACCAAAATTTTTTTTAATTTTTTTACCACCCAATTCCGTTCCACCCCACCCACCCACTCTACCTTACCCACCCCATCCCACCCTACCATATCCTATCCCGCCAACCAAAAAAATAATTTTTTTTACCATCCACACCCGCTCTACCCCACTCACCAGCACCCACCCTACCCTACCCACCCCACCCCACCCTACCACCTATCCCGCCCACCAAAATTTTTTTTAATTTTTTTACCACCCACTCCCGCTCGACCCCACCGTCCAGTACCCACCCTACCCTACCCACCCACCCCACCCTACCCTACCCACCCCCTCCCCCCCCCCCCCCCCCCCCGCCCACCAATTTTTTTTATTTTTTTTCACACTCCCGCTCCATCCCTCCCACCAGCACCTACCCACCCCACCCCACCGTACCCTACCCCGTCCACTAAAAAAGTTATTTTTTAAATATTTTTACCACCCACTCCCGCTCCACCCAACTCACCAGCACCCACCCTACCCTACCCACCCCACGTCACCCTACCTTACCCCGCCCACCAAAAAAAATTTAATTTTTTTACCACCCAATCTCGCTCCACCCCACCCACCAGCACCTACCCTACCTTACCCACCCCACCCCACCCTACCCACCCCACCCCACCTTACCCACCTCCCCCCCACCAAAAAAATTAATTTATTTTACCACCAACTTCCGCTCCACCCAACCCACCAGCACCCACCCTACCCTACCCACCCCCACCAATTTTTTTTCACTTACTCCTACTCCACCCCACCAACCAACACCCACCCAACCTACCCACCACACCCCGTACCCTACCCCTACTACCCCCATCCCTACCGTACCATCACCCCACCCACCACATTTCTTTTAAAAAATTTTACCACTCACTCTCGATCCACCCAACCCTAACCCACGCCACCCGACCAACCAGCACCCCACCCTGCCTTACCCCTACCACCCCCACCCCAACCCTACCATCACCCCGCCCACCAAATTTTTTTAAATTTTTACCCCTCACTCCTGATCCACCCCACCCCACCATTCACATGTGCATATTCACAAGTGAGTGATAGACTTTTAATCATATATGAATAATAAGGTTTAATCATATATGAATAGTTCAATCATATGCGAATAACAATGTTTAATCGCATGTGATTAAATACATATGATAGGAAAATTTATTTAAAACTAAAAAATTTGTTATGTACATCTTTACATATGAATAACATGTGAATAACTTAATTATATGTGAATAACAAGGTTATAATCACATGTGAATAATAGGGTTTTATCACATGTGAATAGCTTAATCATATGTGATCAACAATGTTTAATCACATGTGATTAAATACATATAATAAGAAATTTTATTTAAACATAAAAAATCATTATGTACATATTTGCATATAAATAACATGTTTTAATCACATGTGAATATGTGAATTACAAGGTTTAATCACATGTGATCGAAGAAAAAACATATCACATGTGAATAAGATTTCAGAATCATATATGATTAAGCGCTTAATAACAAGGTTTAATCGTATGTGATTGAACAAAAAAACATATCACATGTGAACAAGATTTCAGAATCATATATGATTAAGCGCTTAATAAAATATATACAATAAGAAATGTCATTAAAAATAAAAAATTCGTTATGTGCATATTCACATGTGAAAAACAGGTTTTAATCATATGTGAATAATGCGTTTTAATCACATGCGATTAAATACATATAATAGGAAAATTTATTTAAAAATAAAAAATTTGTTATGTACATATTCACATATGAATAACAAGTTTTAATGGAATGACATGGTCTATAACATGTGAATAACAGACTTTAATCATATATGAATAACAAGGTTTAATCAAATGTGATTAAACATAAAAAATTCATTATGTACATATTTGCATATAAATAACACGTTTTAATCACATGTGAATATGTGAATAACAAGGTTTAATCACATGTGATTGAAGAAATAACGTATCACATGTGATTGAAGAAATTCTGGTAAAGACATTTCATCGAACAACTTACGTGCATCCTTCTTCTTCAGCTTATGTTTCAATGTTTCAGCAAGTAATCAAACATTTTGGTAACTAGCTAAGATTGTAATTGTAATACAAGTAAGTTACCTAACTAATTATTGATATCTTTTTTGGGAGATTAGAGATACGATAAATACTTATTATGTGTTAATTTAAATTAATTGCAGATATGAAAGGTCGAATGAGATTCGCATACTCCAATATTAACCACGATAGCAGCCAATGTACATATATGATCAATTTGTTAAACAAAGGAAATTGCAAAATTAGAGTCTAACTTGAGATTTGTATTTCGCAAACACAATGTGACTGCTAAACGACAAGCACTCAAATAAATTAAAAATCAACCATGAAGTGAATTATTAACACAAAAGGTATCACCTGAACAAAAAGAAATAAAAGAAATAGAGTCTCGAAGTGAATTTGTTTGCCTCCGTCGCAAATTTTTCCGGCTGCGAAACACAAAAGGTATCACATCGGGAACACTTTTTCCGGCTGCCGAAGTCGCAAATTTTAATAATTGATTTTTTTAGTGGGTTGGTTAGGTGGGGTAGAGGCGTAGATTTTGGTGGTGATTGCAGTGGAGGGGTGGACGGGTGCCTCATTTAAAATTAAATGGTCTAAATTTGTTCTCATGTTCTCAATTTAAAAAATGTTCTCATTTTAACCTTCCCCTATATATATATATATATATATATATATATATATATATATATATATATATATATATATATATATATATATATATATATATATATAGTAAAGTTCAATTGAGAACCTAAAAAAGCCTAGAAACCTAAGAACCCATTTTATGAACTTTTTTTCTACACAATATTTTTCAAAAAAAAATATACCAAAATTTTTGTTATGATGCATCTAGAAGATATAAAAAAAAATTTCAAAAAAATCATTTTTTTTAATTTTTTTTTCATATGGGTTTAGGGTTTAGGTTTAGGGTTTAGGGTTTAGGGTTTAGGTTTATGGTTTAGAAATCTCTTAGACACTTTAAATAAAAAAATTGGATGCAAAAAAAATCATTTTTTATTTTTTTTATATGGGTTTAGGGTTTAGGGTTTAGGGTTTAGGTTTAGGGTTTAGGGTTTAGGGTTTAGGGTTTAGAAATCTCTTAGACGCTTTAAATAAAAAAAATTGGATGCAATTTTTTTTAAAAATATTGTGTAGAAAAAAAGTTCCTAGGTTCCTAGGTTTTTTTAGGTTCTCTCATGATCTCGACCCTATATATCTCTCATGATCTCGACCCTATATATATATATATATATATATATATATATATATATATATATATATATATATATATATATATATATATATATATATATATATATATATATATATATATATATAGGGTTGGGTTCAATAAGGGACTAAAATTATCCATGGTACCAAGGAACTAATCTTGATCGTCGGAATCAAAATCATCAACGGCCAAAAAATAGGTTGTAAATTTGTTACGTCGATGCACATGTAGAGGATTATAATAAAAAACCCACTTAATTTTTTTGGTTTTTTTTTTAATTTTTCGACATTATTCTTTTTCAAAAATAAAAACCGAATATACCAAAATTCATAATTTTTTGTCCTCTACAAATAGACATCCATATTGATGTATAAAAAATAAATTATTTTTATATGTACAGCTCGTCTAGATTCACATGTGAATCTGAACTGTAAAAATTTGAATATGAGTAATTATTTTACTTTTAAAACTTTTACTACTTCAATATTATAACCATTTATAAGTAATGTACTTGATTCACAAGTGGATTTACTAATATTTACACGAAAATTTACTTATATTCACATATCAATATCGTATACTATTGAGAATTTAATAATAAGTTTTTTACGACTTCAACATTTTAACCATTTATAAGGAATTTACTCTGATTCACAATTGAATTTACTTACATTCACACAACAATTTACTCAGATGCACATATCAATATCATATGATATTTTAAATATATTTTATAATATGAATATGATTAATCTATTTAGGAAATTTTTAACACTTCAACATTTTAATCATTTATAATGAATTTACTATGATTCATAAGTTAATTTCATTCACATTCACACAAAAAATTATTCAGATTCACTTGACAATATCATATGTCATTGTGAATGCCAATAGAGAATAACATAATAACATATCTGATTCACATATGAATCTGAACTGTAAAAATTTGAATATAAGTAATTATTTTACTTTTAAAACTTTTACTATTTCAATATTCTAACCATTTATAAGTAATATACTTGATTCACAAATGGATTTACTCATATTTACACGAAAACTTATTCATATTCACATATCAAAATCATATAACATTGAGAAGTTACTTAACAGTTTTTTACTACTTCAACATTTTAACCATTTATAGTGATTTTACTCTCATTCACAATATAAATTATTTACATTCACACAACAATTTACTCAGATTCGCATATATCAATATCATATGATATTTTAAATATACTCCAAAATATGAATATGATTAATTTAGTTAGAAAATTTTTAACAATTCAACATTTTAATCATTTATAATAAATATACTATGATTCATAAGTTAATTCTATTCACATTCACACAAAAATTTATTCAAATTCATATGACAATATCATATGCAATTGTGTGTGTCAACAGTGAACAGAATAACAGTTCAGATTCACATGTGAATCTCAACTAGCGGAAATTTCGAAAAAAAAATCATTTTTTGTATATCATTATCGATCTCTATTTGTAGAGGATAAAAAGTTATAAATTTCTATATATTCAGATTTTTTTTTCGATAAAAAATAAGCCCTAAAAATAAAAAAAAACGAAGTGAGTTTTTTTATAATCCGGTAGATGCACGTCCACCGTAAAATGTATAATCGTGTGGATGAGACTAGTCCCTTGGTACCATGGTTTATATTAGTCCTTGTTGAACTTTTGCCTATATATATATATATATATATATATATATATATATATATATATATATATATATATATATATATATATATATATATATATATATATATATATATATATATATATATATATATTACAAGATCGATTTTGCACATAACCATGGCACGGTACATAAGAACCATAGTACAAGATTGATGTTACAAATAAATATGTCATGTTATGAAATATTGCAAAATCAGTTTTCCGCATAACCATGACAAACGTCATGCATAACGTCTTACAAGACTGAATTTGTGGATAAACGAGACATGTGAAATAAGAAACATATTTCAGAAGTAGTTTTGTAATTAAACATAACACACATATGAGACACATATCACAATATCGGTTTTGACGTTTACAAGTGACATGCCACAAAAATGTATTATGAAGTTGTATTTTGATGATAAAGATAATATTGGAAGTGTTGAGGTGATTCACGCACACGTATATATAGCAAAGGTATGTTTATATTAGGGTTATTATGTTATTTTTGGAACTAATTTGTATACCATGTAAATAACATGAGATGTTATAACTATAATTAATAACCAAAAAGTTTAGCACACTACAACAACCTTGTAGAATCGTCTAACCTGCTACTCTGATGTTAGAGAAAATTATGCAATCTCATTTATTCAAAGTTCAATATAAACCAGGTTGATTTATACTATTCGAATGTATGTTTTCAACATTTCACAATACCATAATATCGATAGTAAATTCAATAATTTGTCACAACGATCTACAACCATTGATGGATTTTAAAACGATATTTTACATTAAAATGATATAATATTTTATGTAACCAGTGATCTCCAAACCTTCACTTCATTTTTTTCATGATAAAATGTTTCAAGTAGATGTTTCTTTTTCTAGATTATATAGATTTTAAAATACACCATGTACTTATTATCTTTTTATAAATTTGTCCTAATCATATATAACATCATATTGATTACTAAAAAGGTATTTAATATATAAAATACATTACAAGTAACAAATATAGCCTTTAATTATTAAAAAATATTTAAAGTTTCTAAATAAATTAGAAAAAAGCCATATTTAATGAATATCAGCTTATGATGTTGCATATTATTAGAAAAAAAAGGCATATTTTAATTGTTTATATAAATTAAAAAAAGTAAGGTTTGGTGAGGGTTTACCGTTTCCAAGATTTAAGGAGGTGGCGGATTAATGAGAGTTTATTGATGTAACGCCTACGTGACAGGTAAAAAATAAGCGGTGGCACCACTCCTCTTGGTCTAGTGCGAAAATATAATTTGATGATTTGTTAGAGATGACGTCAAAAGAGTAGTCAATACTTTCTTTTTCCCTCTTTTCTCATTGTCATATGGTCCCAACTCCAATACCTTAAAATGACATGGTCCCATACGTTAAACTAAAACAAAACTAGGTAAAAGACTTGGTAAATACATATACTTTTAAGCATGGCTATGCATTAAAAGGATTATCACATTGAGAGTATCTTATAAATGAGGGTTTTCATGAAAAATCTCAATAATAGAAGAGCTTTTTCAATTTGATTTTTATGGATTCTTTTTATAACTTGTCAACTTACAATTGGTTGAAAACACATACGACCTACACAATTATTGAAAAAACTCAAAACAATAGCTTGTGAATTAACAAGCTTTTGGAAAAGCTTAGGTTTTAAAAAGCCCCTCCAATAGCTTTTCCATTTTTCATGAGCTCTTTGGCTGGAAAAAACTCTTGAAAAAGCTTCTATCATGGATGCTCTGATAACACAACTCCTAGTTATTTCACAAAAATAAGAAATACATAAAATTACGTGAATGGTCCTTGTGGTTTGTCAAAATATACTAGTTGGGTACAATTATCACCCCCCCTATGCTTTTTGGTCCTTATGGTATGAAAAACATGTCTGCCTAGTCCTTTTGACCTGTAAAAAGACATTTTACTTTTTATTATTTTGCTTTTGTAACGACCCAATTTTTTTTAAAAAAAAACACGTAATATTCACTTTTATTATGTCCCAAAAATCCATCAAAGTTTCAAAATAACTAGTGTAACAAAAATGCGCACGTCTAAACCTAGGTTACAATCATAATGTCAAAATGAAAACTATAAAATTTGAAAATGAAAGCTGCGAGCAGTCATAACGGATCCTTCCCTCTGTCTACCCTAGAGGGTCCTGAAAAAGTTTAATAAACAACATATAAGCACAATGCTTAGTGAGCATACAATGACTACACATTCTATCATATGACATGCAAATATAATACATGTAAACATGTAATTTGATCCTTCCTTGCTCCCCCTTTCAGGAATAAGGACATAAAATCTGATCATTTGTGATACTTCCTTGCTCTCCCTTCCGGGAACAAGGATATAAAATATAATTCTTTCTAATACTTCACATAAAAAGGCATACACCACACAAATACATAATATCATGTATAGGATATTGTAACTCTCCTGGTATCAAAATGTTTGAGCCAATCAATTCAACAACACCATTGGTGTGAGCTAAGATGAGCTTCTACCGCTGATCATGTAACACCCCAATTTTCAATTTAGCGTTAACATTGGCGTTCATTTATTTAATTAAGTATTTTAAAAGAAAAGTGAATGAATTTTATTTAGAAAGCAAATTGTGGAAGTAAATCTCAATTATTAAAAATAACTATAATAATAATAATAATAATAATAATAATAATAATAATAATAAATGAAATTTAAATAAGATATTTGGAGGGGTTAAATGTCATTGATTGAAACTTAAAATGTTGGAAAAATGGGTTTGTCGGTGAAATAAAATTAAAGTATCAATTTCAAGGGACCAAGGGTGTAATTATTCAAAGTCTGCATGGAAGAATTAATCCCCATGAGCTGTGGACGTTTCAGCTTGTGAAAGAAGAAAAGAAGAGCTGAAAGGCTTTGGTTCTTGAATCAAAACCCATACAATTTCGAAGACACGATTAATGACACCCTTTATACCCTCAACAAGTACCCAGCTTAGGTCACACATCTTCTACAATGCTTGCTTTTCCAAGCCAAAAATCTTCTGGTTGCTAGGCAGCCAATCACATCTCCAGTTCACTAACCCTGTTTAAGAGCAAACAATTATGTTTTTCTAACTCAACCACCTTTCTGTTATGGACTGTCTCTATGGTATTTTTCCTCCAACTCAAGACCTATAACTTTCTCTTTCAATAATACAATGGCGTTCTCTATTTCACCCTTCCTATTTACCATCCCAACACAGTTAGACCTTAGGGTTTCAAACTCTTTACTAACAAAATGAATTAATCACGCAAATCGATAACCATCTTAGAGACTCCCTTGACATTGCTTGAATAAAGTTGCACGACACTTGTAATGGACTTCATTTCATCCCCTAAATCATGGTTTCGTTGTTCAGTACCCCCACAAGCTTCATTCTACTTAGGACCTCTGCAACACAGGCCATGGTTTCCATAAATTTTTCAAACTATGTAACCGATCCTCGTGAATATATAGGGGTATTCAGTGGTATTGGGAGGTATAAAATTGTCAAGGAAACTAATGGGCGATTTCCGTCCATGAGATTATTACCAGCATGAATATCCCAGCATGGAATAAATACAGAATCCCCAAGATGAGCAGTTTCAGCAAGGGTACTGGGAGGCCCCTAAATTGGGCACCCATTGGATATAGGGGCAGAGAAGAAAGAAATAACAGTACCAGTAAGAAGGAGGGGTCAAGATCAAGACTCCTCCTGGACCTCTTTAAGGGATAATATCTCTCATCATCATATAGAGCCATAAGATAATATCAGAAGGACGAATTTTTCTCCTAAGGAAATCCTCACCATAGCTAGCACCGCTATCTTCCTGGCCACAGAAGAATGAGTTGTATTGTCTTGGTTGAAATGTATATTGTACGAGTCATGAGGGTTGAGGATATCAGAAACAAGGGAATAATTCTCATTACCACCACTATAATTAATCGTCTTAGCAGGACTATCGACTCGCACGTCCTCAGGAGGAACATCACCCTCATGGTCGGATATAAGAACACCATGAGGAGCACCTCCCCTAATAAACTCATGAAGCAGAAAATAGACCTCCTCACCACCTAAAAATAAAAGGGGATAAAGAAACAGACAACAACCAAACATTTCAGGGCAGAACAAACAAAAAGCACTTACTAAGAAGTTGTATAGACATAAAAAGGACACGACAAATATGGAGATGATATGGACTCATTCCTGCCAATACCAAAATGGACTTAGGAAATTTGCATGCACGTATGGACAACAATACAATCTTCGTTATTGCTTCTCTCATGGTAATAGTCTCCCTGGGAGGATCATATTTAAGGGTTTCACAGGCAGAAAAGCTATTGTGGAATGCAAACCGATTTGCATTAACCCATATGAATTTATTTTGCAACCCTTGATAGATTTAGTAAAACTATCAATGATACTATCCCTTCGAAAACGAAATATAAACCGCCCTCCGTTATTGCAAAACCTAAAATAATGGCAGAACAGATCAATAGTAGGCTCAAATCCGGTGCCAAAACAGAGCAGTTCAAAACAAAATGATATTCGAATCCCCATTCGGCTTCAATTGAGCGAAATGCATGTGGTAAAATTCGACAACATTACCAGAAAGGTAGAAGGAGGGACACGTAGGCTAACCTTAAAGAAGTACACATAAAACCCTAATTTCCCTCGAGGAGGGCCGTCGATGCCAATCAACAGCAATGGCAATTCAGCACCATCTCTTTCAACATATTTCTTTCCAATAATTGAAAGCGTTGTGGTGTGAGATTAAAATAAATTTATGGTCGGACTATAGGACGAGCCATCTCAAGCGCTACAAAAGTTTAGGTAAAGAAATTACAGAGGAAGAAGGAAGAAGAAGAAGAAGAAGGAATGCAGTGGTTACCACCTTAAATAAAGGCAAATGATGATTTTGAAAAATATGGGAAGACTCGACGGTTGAAACTTTGACAGTTATAACTATTATCACGCCTATACGACAAACGTGTCTGGGAACCTAAGAGACATCTACTTTAAGTTCGGATAAGTGTGTCATGCGCTGTGACACGTTATACACGGACTGGCGGGCTCTATTGGCATGTCACTTAGGTTGGCCCACCAAGGCAGATCGAGAACACAGTCTAATTACTCTTATAGGGACACTACAACCCAGATATAATAAAAGTACAAAAGCTATGAACCGGGTATAAGGAAGTCTGGGAATATCCACAACCAAATCAAAAGACAAATCTGCACATCTACAAAGATCCCAAATATTTAGCAAAAATGCTACAATCCCCATTTTTGTATTGATCAAAGTACTGAATATCCCTTTAAACAAATACATGCAAGTATCGTCACAAAATCTATAACCCATGCAAAGAATAATATAAATAACAAGGTAGGAGGAAGCCTAAGACAGATAGAAAACTAAGGTCATTCTACATTCATATAACACACTATCACTAACATGTTGACCTGATCTCCTACCTTAGGCATCAAAGAGTATTACCAGGAGCAATCCCGGTAATAATCCCGACCCTTGTTTGCTTTATCTCTTTTTCCACAAGCAACTCTCATAGCTGCTAGAAAGTCTCTCTCAAGGAGTCAAGCCGGTAACATAATATACACACATATACTTATACACATACAAATATTCTACCATGTGCATCGTTGTAACAAGTGCAACCTTTCCAACATGTACAACCTTTCAATACACCCTTTCATTTGGCAGTTATTTTCTGGAAGAACTAATATTAACTACCCCAACAACCATTCAATAACTGTTATAGTAACACCAAATCTAGCTTAGTTTCGACATGTTTGTCCCATTCTCCATCTCTCCAATCTTATATCTATGAAATTGGTTTTCCCCTTCACCTCCTTGTCATTGTTACCCTCTTTATTCATTCTCCATCTGTAAAATAACAGACTTTCTAGTAGTATCATCGCCACGCTCAAATGTTTGACTTTGTTGTTGACTTCGTCTAGAGTAAAGTAGTTTTTGGTTCGATTTTGTTTATGAATTTATCAAATTTACATGACTTCACTATCTCCATGAAAAACATTTACAGGGATATAAATGCAAGCTTGTCGAGTTTCTTTTTCTTTGAATTCGTTCTTGAACAACTTGGTTTTATGCGAATCTAGTGTGCTATGACTTGTGTTGAAGAAAACCTGCACTGTCAATATTAGCATAGATTGTCAATATTAGCACAGATTCAGCTGAGAAGAAACAATTAACAGTTGATACTTTAGTTTTCTTACGGCTAATCAGTTTCCTATACAAAGGCAAAACAACGATATTAACACAGAGTCATGTAGAGAAGAAACGGTGAGGAGGGAATAGGATGCATTAAGACGACCAGTCAAATTTCAAGAGCTTTCTCAACTTTAACGATGGCCTTTTTTGTGAATTGACAGAGAAGAGGGTTGTCGTTAGAGAAAAAAAAAGTGAGAGCTGACGTGTCACTAATCTTAAATTAGTCCTAATAAAAATAGGACTTTGTAATATTTTAAGATTGTGTCGTAAATAAGTCGTAAACCACATTTAGTTTGTAAATACCAACCGCTATTACTATGTTTTAATAAAAATTGTGAATTTCGTATATACCTTTCTTAAACATAAAATATCATATTCGCCCAACCTAGAATCTAAATTTCGTATTTACCCTTTTTAACTTTCAAAAATATCGTATTTGTCCAAAATTTAATTTTAAACATTTTTTAAGATTTTATAATTAGTTTTCATATTTTATAATCATTAATTTATAATAAAGAACTAGACTGACTATTAGTTTTAATATTTTATAGTTAGTATTTGCCCAAAAGTTATATTCCGATCACTAGTTTGTTATTAGCTGTTTGTGTGAATAATAGTTGAGAATTTGTTAGCAATCAACATCTACAAGACTATAACTACGTGACGAGCCATACTAGTTGAAAATAAATGGTCAATATCTAAGAGCTTGCTTTATTCATATTGTTTATTTCAAAAAGGGATGAAAAACAACAAAACCATTTTCTTTTATATATATATATATATATATATATATATATATATATATATATATATATATATATATATATATATATATATATATATATATATATAGACGGGTTCAATGCAGAACCAAATTAAATCACCTAACTGCAGAACCATGTTCATCAATGAACATAAACCCAAAAACCACAAAACCGCTATTATCCCTAATCTCGCTCTCAAATCCGCCATCGTCGGGCTAATTCCTTCTTACCAATCCCTTAGCTTTTTCGATTGTTCAAATCATGTGTGTACGAATTTGCGATTATAACTTTCTCGCTCTTCAACCTCTCTGCAATTTTTCACTCTCATGGATAATTAGCTTCAGAAGGTCTAAGAAATTCACGGTATGTTTCTCTTTTTTCGAATCCAGATTCTCATATATCTTTATCAATAGCAATTGGTTGTATTTGAGTATATTCTGGGAAAGAATGTTTAATTTATTGAACAATCATTCACAAGATAACTTCATCATCTTCGATCTCGTCTCGATTAATCTGTTTTCCCAACAAATCAACGTTGATTTAGTAATACAACTCTCATTTTGATCGACCAACATGTGAATACTTGAGGTGCACACCAGGTGCTTGTTAAAATGTCAACAAGGGCAATTTTTGTGATTCTCGCTTGTAAGTTGTGTTGTTCAGTAATGAACATATGTTCATTAATGAACATAACATATGTTCATTAATGAACATATGTTCACTAATGAACATTTGTGTACAAACTGGTTTCAATATATATATTCTTAGTAATGTGGTTTATTTCAATTGAAATTCAATATACGTGCTCAATTATTCACGTAATTCTTAGTAATGTCGTTTATTTCAATAGGAATTCAATATGCGTGCTCAATCATTCACGACTGTATTGTGGTTTGATATGTTCACCAATGAACATATGTTCACCAATGAACATATGTTTACATATGCTAGTTTGTTTTATTGATTGAGTTATGAATATATACATTGCTTGTTTCTTGTGTCTGATAATCAAAAAAAAAAAAAGTTGGATAATTAAAATTTTGAAATATATTTTGTTTGCATGTTACATACAGTTGTTTTGAAATAGTTGGATTTATGTTCATTGATGAACATGGTTCTGCAGTTAGGTGATTTAATTTGGTTTTGCATTGAACCCACCCCTATATATATATATATATATATATATATATATATATATATATATATATATATATATATATATATATATATATATATATATATATATATTTATATATATATATATATATATATATATATATATATATATATATATATATATATATATATATATATTTATATATATATATATATATATATATATATATATTGGACTTGGCTTTTTGTATATATAACTCTCAAGAAGTTAAACAACTAGGTGAGGAGCCTATGAGGTAGAAATTGGCAATCCTTAGGAGTAACCAATAATCTGTCAAAATTTCCACCATTATTCCTACACAATCACAATCGAAAACAAATTTTGATAACAATGACCTAGTTCAATTGTTGAAGATAGGCAGAGAGTGATCCATATTTGATGCATGATTATGCGTCTATATGTGTAAATGATCGCTGTAAATAAGCCAAACTGATCAAACGAGAGTTATCAAGACTGTACGTGAACATGACTTCTCCAAAAGGGTTAGAGAAGGAAGAAGTAAAAAGGTCAATGCATTTTACGTCAAAAGGGTTTTATTCTTTAGGGGTCAAATGGTCAGTCTAGTTTTTTATTTTAAATTAAAATGATCATAAAATACGAAAATTTATTATAAAATTTTAAAAAATGTTTATAATTAAAATTTGGGCAAAATACGATATTTTGAAAGTTAAAAAGGGTAAATACGATATTTAGATTCTAGGCTGGATAAATATGATATTTTCATGTTTAACAAGAGTATATACGAAATTCTTCCTGATAAAAAAAACTCTACAAATCTCAATACTTCAATTTGTGAACTCACTTCAATTTTGGTTAATATATATATATATATATATATATATATATATATATATATATATATATATATATATATATATATATATATATATACACTCACACTTGGCGATTACTCGCGCGTTGCACAGTATACAATTATGTAGTTAAAATATTTATAAATATATGTTATCAAAAGTAAGTATTTTATTGTTATCAACATTGAAATAATGATTTTTATTTTAAGTCGATATAAAACACGGTAACAAATATTCAAATTAGTGTTATTTTTAACTATATCTATGATTAACTAATTAAGATAAACATATTTTAGAACAACATAAGTTCAATGACATTTACCCACGGGTTACACGTGAATCAATTTAAATATAATATTTAATTTGTATTATTTTTAACTTTTATTATGGTCAAGTAATTTGAAAATAACTTATTTGTCCAATTTTTTTTTTTATTTTGATCATTATGATTATTTCAAATACCAAACATTGTTTTTTGTTTGTAAGGAACAATACAATTTTAAATGTTCAGCTTAACTATTATTATTGTTTGTAAGGAAACAATACAATTTAAAACTGCCTTTTTTAAAAAGTTTGTATAATTATAAAATTTTGATTTTATACAATATTTTAATTAATTTGGCATTGTGACATCGCAGCGGTCATCATGCGTTCAAAAATAAGAAAATAAACCTCACTCTCACTTAGCACAGTGGAAGTCAGGGTCGATCCACAGGAGTTACGTGGTCAAGACAGGTGACAGATTACCAACTGCAGTGTCATGCTACAGTCAGAGGACCTAGTTTCTAACTTTTGACTATTAATCCCAAAGAGCATAAACTAAACTAAAACTACTAACCACACCTAGTCACTTACTGAAATCAGAAGTACATCTCCAATTCAGAAGCAAACAAAGGCAAATCAAACATCAAACACAAACAAAGCATAAACTAAACCAATAACTAAAGTCCAAATGAACAATCAGTGGCTAAGTTCAAACCAAAAAGCTAACCCTAGTTGGTACTGAAATCAGCAAGGAAATTCAGTCCAATCAAGGTCAATCAAACATCCAAACACAAAACAAACATTCACAATCCAATAATAAGCATAAACACCGAAAAGCCAACACTTAACAAAAGCTGAATGATTATTATTAACCAAAACAGATTCCAAGGTTCCAAAACAGTAAATAACTATTCCAAAACAGAAACAAATGCTTAATGCCAATGGTTGTCACTCCCAAAGACACTAGCCTATGATTTCTAACTATTAAACTAAATGAAAATTAAAGATAAAAACATGAAAATACCAAAAGTGGTTCTTGAAGCTGAATCTCGGAGTCAAAAAGCCTTGGGGGTCGATTTTACACCAGGTCTTCGCTCATTTTTTCGACCTAAAAGCCTCTATTTATAGTTGCAAAAATCTCGAGACCGCGCCGCGCTTTTATGGATCCCGCGTCGTGCGTAGGGGTTTATCCCCGTTTTATCAGATTTTGAATTCTTTCCACCGCCTCATACCCGCATCGCGCCTTTATGATTTCCGCGGCGCGCGTACGTATTTTTCTGATTTTGCCTTGATCTTCAAACTTCTTCCAATTTGCACGCTTTTGGTCCCTGTTTTCATTATTTCTTTCCAAACAAGTGCTGGCACAAAAAGTGAGAATACCATGATGTATATGATATACTTTCACTAAGAATAGGGCTCAACAACGACTAAAATATGTGATATTACTAGGCGTTGTCACATTGCAATTTAGGTTTTACATTTAAAAGGTTTAACTATTTAACAAATAGTTTTTGGATTTTCTTTTATGTTTAACAGAAAATTTGATTAAAAATTTATCTTTAACGTTATATTTAAATTAACAAATTAAGTATAATATATCAATTATTCAGAAGTTGTGATGTTAAAAGCGATAATGTTTTTTTACATACAACGACATATCTAAACTAATAAAAAAGTATATTGTGTTAAAAATTAAAGTGTTAGCATTAGAAGTGGAATAATAAATAAGTTTAATATATTAAACTTATTCTAGTATAAGGATAATTATTTTTATCTTTGTAACAAATAAAAAACAAATTCAACTTATATTTCGTATTTCTCAAGAAACAATACATATAAGAAATAAAAAAAATGATCAAGCTCATATTTACCTATATTTAACATCTTCATATTCCATATATATGTCTTTTTTCATAAATACATTCATCGACCTAGAAATCTCTATCATAGCTCTTAAGAACACCACGAATAATAAAAATAATATAAATAAAAATGTTGACTTATACAAAATGACATCTTCCAAAGCCACGTAAGTCTTTCTCGTTCCATACAAATTCACGCACCCCCTCACAATGTAGAGTTTTATATGTTATCAAGTCATGATCCCCTCCATGTTATTCTCTAAATTCTAACAAAATCATCTTGCTACGTCAAATATTTATATCTCTATTAAGCAATAGGTGTTATAAGTATCAATTAAATACCATAAGTTATAAAACTCTTCACATCGATTAATTAGATGAAAGTTAAAGAGTTTTAGAATTAAAATATATTTTTCATGTAATTAAGTTTGTTTATCAAATTAATATGGATTTACAATATAAGTTAGAGAAACTCTTGAGTGATAAATGTTAATTAGTTGGAAGTTGCAGTGTTGATGGAGTTTCAAATGAACATGGTGCGATGATTTTGTTTATCTTGAACCACAATGGCTTGGATGACCACTATTATAAAAGTTATATATACATACAATCTGTGTTTCTTTCTTGACTATGGTTTCTTGAAGGGCTCATCTCCAATGAGGTAAACTGAGAGTCACATTTAAACCACGACAACAAAATTGATTTTTCCATTTTAACAAGAAATTCATATTGCCTTTCATCTTAGTTTGCATTCATTGTTAATCTTTCAATTATAGAAATAGTTTTGTTATACATTCAGGGATTTGTTAGAGATGGTAACCTTAAAACCTTACGTCTTCAAGGTGCAGCAGTGAGAGTACTATTGATCTTAAGGGGAAACAGTCAGTGGGTGGATTTAGTTTCGCAAAACAAAGCATAAAAATGGTAAGAAGTTGTGATTTTTGTGGGGTTGTATCTACTTCAATATATAATAAATAACCTCTCTATCCAATGTATGTGTCAGGGGGACAGGTAGCAAGAATAAATCCGCACGGATAGATACTAATGTTTAACTGGACCTCAAGGTTTCCAATTTTAAAAATCTTTTTGTTTTTATTTGCAGCTTCTGGAGATGATGCTAGAACAGAGTTTAATTGTCAAAATGTAGGTATGGACAAGGATAATTGCTTTGATTTTGAATTGATTATATGCTAAAGTACATATTATTAGTTAAGCATAAGATCTTTAAATGGTAAAGATTGCTTTTCAATTATTTGGTAGGTGTTGCTTTGACTAGGGTAAGATCGTATAATCCTTCTAAGTGCAAGTTAAAATATCATAGTTACAAGAAATAATCGATGAAAGGGGCATTTTGGTCAAAAAGGAAAAATGAAAAAATATATCTTTGCTGGAATGTTTGAAGACCTGGAGATTTTGCGTTTTATATTCAAACTGGGGTTGTTTTTGATCAAGTGTTTTATTGAGATGTGAAGCCTTTTTTATTCTAATTGCGTTTTTTTAGTGTTCTTATTAACTTTTAGTATGCAATATCTAACAGCTAATATTTGTAGATCCAATGGATCTTCAAGTAAGCCAAATATAAAATTTTGTGTTTTAGGATGTCCAAGAATATATTGACCTGGCTCCAAATTCATTGCAACGGAAAAAAGATTTGGTTTTCCAAAATTCTTGAAAGTGGGTACCAGATGAAGGTCCCATATTGTTTTCTTCATAAACGTTTAATTTCTTGAAATAAAGATTTAAAAAACAAAATTTGACCAAAGAATTAAACCTTCACATAAATATTGCAATTGTTATTTTTAGTCATATAGTTCACCTCTTAAATCCCCGAGCTTGGCCCAGAAGAAAATAAACTTATCTTTCTCAATAGATATATTCAGGAACTTATTTAAGCTATTCATTGGGGGTAATATTGTCAAATACATATGTATGTGATTTAATAACTTATCGGTGTTAAACTTATTATGAGTGGTTAATTGTCACATGAGTTAAAGTGATAAAAGTATTTAGAAAAAAATATTTAAAAAATCTATTATATGTTGAAAAGAAAAATACGTAATATGATTTTACGATAAGCAATCCCATAATAAATTGTGGTAAGGTTTGACAATATGGGGATGACCGATTGTTGGAGTTATTAATGATTGGTTATAAAAGAATTTTATTAAGTTTAATAGTAAACCATAAGCTACTTTAGTGTCAACCTAATTAGTTTGTCAAAGGATATGTTACTTTTAAAAGTTGGTGTTCCGGTTATGTTACTAAAAATCATTGATTTGAAAAATAAGATATGTAATGAAACTAGATTTCAGATGATATCATTGGGTATTTGTGTCATAATAGCAATGGTTATAACTAAAAGTAATACCGGATATCGAATTTTTATTTAAAGTTTGTCTTTGACACATTCAGACAAGAAGAATGCTTTTAGATTCAAAAAAAATACAATTTCCACCTTTTTAGTTGTGAGTTATTTATTTTGTTAGTTGTGAGTTATTTATTTTGTTAGTGTATATATAGCTTGGCTACATTACCTTATTTGTTTGGATTTTTTATAATAGATACATCGTATAATCATGTATCATTGTTGTTATTATATTTAATATATGAAATTGTTTGATTAAATAAAATATTTTATTATAACATAAGTTTTTTTAATTATTATCCGTGTAACACACGGGTTTGTAACCTAGTATGTATATATATATATATATATATATATATATATATATATATATATATATATATATATATATATATATATATATATATATATATATATATATATATAGGCTTACAGAAATGGAAAATTTTGAAATCATGGTAACAGATTCTATTTGAATCAATTTAAGCCCAAAGTCCAATATCATCAAACTCATTGAAGTATTATGTTGCTGAAATTAACATCATACCTGTGGCTTATAGTAATAAAAAGTTATGATAATGATTAATGAAAGTAGTACTACAATTTATATGTATTCAATTATGGCCAGTTTCTCAACATGGATAAACACAAGGTGAGAAGAATGATTTCGTACATAATTTATATTAAGAATCAAAAGGTCGCTTTTCAATCGTCGTGTATCCGTACAACGAAAATTAGTCGATCTTCTTAAAATTTGTCACATTTCAGAGGGAATACCAATAAAAATTAAGTCCATAAAACAAATTAATAAACTAGTTTTAATTTTTCAGTCGTTCAAAAAAATAATAAACTAGCTTTAAATACATACTACGATATAATAAAAATTACTTGTTGGCGCATGTTATAATCCTAGTGGAAAAATAAATTTATGAAATAGAAGCTTTATAGAACGTCAATATGGCACAACTTGACATTCGGATAAACCATTAAATGTTTACTTAATGAAGTTGTTCTCTGAACCATGATAAAAACTTAGTTATACCGTACAAATTTCTAACTCACGAAATAAAAAAACTTATCTCATAGCTTATCTGATAAGGGCAATATTAGTATATTCGATCTATTAATCCATCAACATTGCTAATCATGTGGTGTTGGGAACCTTAAAATGTATTTAAATATTTGTCCAAACCCCAAAAATACCATCTCGGAGTTAATTAGATATAAACATTAAAAACAATATATTCATCTTACCTGGTAAAGTACCAACTTAATACAAAACTACTACTTGAAATAAATCAATTCACTAATCAAAGTCAATATTGCAGATACTTTCTTATGATAACCTCAAAATTGTTGATAAGCAAAATAGTATAATTATTAACTAACATGAAACCCCAAATAAACTATAATCCACTTGAACTACATTTGTGAAATATTAACAAGGAGGTGTCAATTTGTGTTGTGATGGTAGGTGACTATACAACCCACCTTTTATCATATTTTAAAAATTCCCCCTATCTCTTCAACCACTTAACACTTTTAATCCCATGTTCCAAATCAGTTCTAACTCATTTTCAAGAACAACGAATAAGAAGAAAATACATTAAAACCCAAGAAAATGATTTAAAGAAATGAAATCTCGACTGTTACAAGAATTATCCCTTGATCAAAACAATGTAGTTATAAGCACAAAAATTAGCACAAAAGTGAAGTCGTTGACATAGTATGTGTATCCTGTGTTTGTGTGTGTAACTGTGTATGGCTACTGTTTAAGCAGCAAATTACATCAATTATGCAAAGAATTAATAAAATCTGTACACTCTTGAAAATTGAAATGTTGTTATTACTTTTTTAAATTGTTGAGAGCAAACCAAGTAGTGTTGTCGATTCATGGTGCCATGGTTGGTACCCTGTGGAATTACTGTTCACGATCGTATTCGTATCTTCTTCCATTGATTCAGGAAGCATGTTGAGATCAAAAAAGCCACGAATCTCGCGAACATGTTCGTTCTCTTTCTCAATCGGATTCATGATTGTTTGTTGATTCAATTTAGCCTCTGCAATCATGTGCGATCTCTTGTGACCTCCCAAAGCTTGCCCAGATGAGAAGATTTTGAAGCAAATTGAACATTCATGTGCACCCAACACCATTGATTTCTTCAAAGAACCAGCACCAAGATTGGTGGATTTTATCGTTGGATGATTATCAGATGGTTTTGTATCAAACCCATTGATTATATATTCATGATCGAAAAAGGGTTTGTTTTCAATTGTGTTTTCACCTTCGGTTTTCGGATCTAGACTTCCCTTTAACTTCTTGTGACTTGCTTTATGCCCACCAAGTGCTTGATAAGTGTCAAAGCTTTTGTTACAAGTAATGCACTCGAACTTTCTCTTTCTCCCAAAACCCAACTCACTTTCGGCGTTAAATTCATCGTTTTGGACCGTAATTTTCTCTAATTCAGTAAAACCCACTTCAGATCTTCCAAGATAATCAACACCAACTTGTGTTTCTTCTAATTTCTTGATCTTGAAACCCTTCGCAATTCTCTTTTTACCTTCAACTTTAGTCAACCCCACAAAAGCAGAGGAATTGCAGTAATCAGACGATTCAAATTCATTCCCCCATTTTCCATCATCTCTTGAAAGCATCATCAAACACATAGCAATCTCAGATTCTTGATCTTGCTCAATCTCAGATACAACACTCGTTGAAGCATGATTACTGCTTATTTGATTTTGATTGTTATTATTACCATTCATCGAGATTGAAGATGACGCTGTTGTGATGGTGGTTGTTGTAACAGTAGCAGACGTAACTTTATACGCTTTGATTTTTCCGTTTCTTGATCTTGATTTCTTGATACGACGTTGTTTTGCACTCGATTTCTCATTATCTGATTGACTAGTCCAAGAATCGTGATTCAAATTGTTGTTGTTTGCGACTTTTTCAGAGTGACATTTCATGTGCCCAAACAACGCCTTCCACGATTGAAAACCTTTTCCACATTCCTTACAAATCTTATCAAGAACCACCAAACAACCGCTGTTATTCTCCAATTCACTTGAATCTTTGACTTTCGGAGTCTTTTTTGGATCTTTCCGCAGCTCATAACCCAAATCATTCGAAGAACCATCGATTGCTACAGTGTCGTTCTTCAACAACTTTCCGCCATTGTTGACAGATGAGAGCTTCTTCATCTGCTTCTTCTGCTGCTGTTGTTGATGATGATGATGATGATCAGGGGAGTTGATCACGTGAGACCTCATGTGACCACCCAATGATCTCCCAGAAGGAAATCCCTTGTCGCACAGCTTACACATGTGTTTCATCAATTCTTGATTACTTTCTTGGATCAAATTCGACATTTTCGGTAGAAAACAATACGAAATTCTGATTAGATTAAAGTCAAACAAAGAATTCAAGATCAAAACTGAAAATTGAGAAACACCCAGATCAAGAAACAAGATTAGAACCTCAAATTCTTCACGACTCAATCGAAAAACGAAAAACCCATCTCGAATTCACTCAAGAAAAAACCAAGATCTACTCATAGCTGTAGCTTTAGTTAGTTGAGATTTGAAGTAAGAAAAAAGATTGACGATAGGCGATGAACAAGCAAAGAAAAAGCTACTTACTCTCTCTCTCTCTCTCTAAACTTCCGAGTGATTCTCTCTCTAGAAATATATATCGACAGAGGAGGTGGATGGAGAAACCCATGCATGGAAGCAAGGATAAAAGGAGATGACAGCACGTGTACTCAACTGAGAATCCTACGCCAGTACAAATCGACGGCTGAGATTGTTCCACATCGATCATCCCAATAAGATCCTCTTCCTCAACTCTTGAACCCAACTGCCCCTCAACTATTCTTTACTTTGTCCGTTTGTCGTCCTTCCGAAGTGAAAGCTTCTTCTACTCGCTGGCCGTTATTCTTTTCTACTTTCTTTCGCTTTCAATACCTCAATTTTGTTACAATCAGAAAAAAAAAAAAAAAAAAAAATCGGAGTACTGTACAAGTGATGCTACACAACTTACAAGTGTCAAGTGGGTCCCAGAAACACCTCAAGTTTGCCGTCAGTATGATCAACTAATGGTGCCATTAGGTAACAAGTTGCACCTATTTGAAAAGTAAATGGTATTTATTAGGGTGGCAAAATTAGGGGCTATTTCGTCATTAAGTGGAAATGGCCCACATTCGCACAAAGCTAGAAGTGGTATGTAAAGTAAACGAATGCACAAGCCTGCAGAGTTCGCAACCTAAAAGCTATATGAGTATATGACCTGTTCTTTACTTGTCATTCTAGTAACAAACCTAAAATATTTAAAATAACATTTAGGAATTTATAAACTCTAATTTCTTTTGGGAAATACTTATCATCTAATTTCTTTAAGAGTATTTATATAAATTGTCTTTGTAGTTTGGATTATGTTAATGTTTGATATCTAATTCCTTTTTAACTCGGATCATCATTATAATATCAATTTACAGCCGGTTCGTTGCTGTAACACATAAGATGATTATATTATTAGGATATATGGTATCATGCAAAAAACATTTACCGGCATCGACGTGGTATGTTGATGCCACCGGTTGAATGTCATCGACGAAGGAGCGTAGAGGAAATGACTGTTTTATAGCCGTTTGAATATTCTTTTTACTTTTTTTTCAAAAATTAAATATTACACACTATAAATACCCCATAATTTAACCATTTTACACACACTTTTACTACCAATTCCTCTGTAGTTCTTTTACATTTTTCAAAAAAAATATCTCAAAATCCAAATTCATCAAACAATCCAAACCCCAATTGTTTTGAGTTCGATCCTTCATCCCCACCACCCTACCGACCACAATTTGACTCTCAAAATCCATTTCCGACTTACAACCAATTTCCGATGTCACCACAATTCAATCCTCAAATGATGTTGCAAAACTTCAACCCATTTGCACAATTCAACCCTCAATTCCAAACACCGTCTCCATAAACTTCATTCTAATCACCGTCTCCACAAACACCAAACGTCCCGCGAGCCGACGAGGAACCCAAAACCGAACCGAAGGAGGTTCCGCTCCAACGAAAAAAGGGGAAAGGGAAAGGAAAAGAGATACCGGTCGAGAAACCCAAGGGGATGACGAAAAGCAAACTATGGACTCTTGAGGAAGAGGCAAAGTTGGCACAATCGTGGCTCGACATATCCAAGGACACGACTACCGGTAAAGACCAAGGTCGCGACAAGTTTTGGTTACGAGTTACCAACCGGTTTTGGCTTGGAATGCAAAAACGAGAAAACTATCGGGGTCATGACCAACTCAACACCAAATGGTCGAATATGAACAAGGAAGTGATGCACTTCAACGGGCTCATAAAAATTTGACGAACCAATAGGCTAGCAGGGCTAGCAAGGCGACGATTTTGGAACGAGCTTCCTACATGTTTCAAAATGATTGGGCGAAAACGTTCAAATATTTGCACGTTTGGAATATCCTAAAGGATAAACAAAAATGGAATGGTGGTAAAAAAAATGGAGCAAACAAAGCAAAACTAGTGATTCGGGGTCGTATCACGATACATCGGACACGCATGTCGGAGTGGATCTCAACGACGATGACAGCGACATAATTGAGGTCGAAAGACCAAGTCGTCCGATGGGTCGAGATCAAGCAAAGCGGAAAGGAAAAGCAAAAGCTACGTCCTCATACTCGTCGGTTACCGGTTGCTCCGGCGGGATTCAACAAATTAGGACAGATTTCTTGGGTTTACGTACTATTTTGGAAGAACATATGCACTACTCAAAGGAATGAGATCGTGAGACTAACCGACTTGCGAAGATGTAATTGCTTTTCGCCGACGTTAGTCATTTGTTGGGTGACATGTACACGCGGCCATGGAAGTCAAACGCTAGATTAAGGACAAATATAATTTGTAGGTTTTATATTTTTTAATTTTCTAGGTTATTTCCATCTAATGTAATGTTTTTTTTAAATTTCGTGTAGTATTTAATTTTAATTTAATGTAATGGTTTTATTTTTATTTTATCTATTTTTAATTTAAATGTCACAATTTAAAAAAAAAACAAATAGTATAGAATGACATACATCCTCCATTGTAGGCATCCAAATGCATTTTCGTAGGCATTCTATGTGGCGCCTACATGACAGCCGATGCATACGACTTCATAGGCAACGATACCGCTTAGTCTTAGGGGTGTGTTAAAAAAATTCATGATCTGACATATATGTGAGGAGGCTAATCCACAGTCCACACACAAATACACATCCACACACATAGAGGAGTTTATTTTTATTACCCTTTTATATAATGTGGATTACAAACACCTATATAATTGTGATAAAATTAAGTTTTTCAATAGAGCTATTTAGAAATGCATACATTAAAAACGCAGTTTGGATCACGGTTTAACATATTCACATATTTGATCAACTTCTTTGTTATTTTTTTATATAGATATGTCACCTAAAAATAAAAGTAAATGATAGAATTAAGCGTTCATAGACAGTCTAAATTGTTACATTTTGTCCAAATTTAATATATCAGATAAGCAATATCTCAAATATATAATCTTTTTATCTAAAGTTTAAAAGCTCCCTATCATTCAATAGAAAATGAATAAAAGAAAAGGAAATAACAGAAACTAAAGGTTAAGGTACTACACTACCTATTAAGTATACTTTCTTCCTAAGTTCCAAATATGTTAATTACTTACAACCTGGCTAGGTGTTTGCGTGTTTATATTTAATTTTATTGAAGAACATTTTTCATATTACTTTATTCCCCGATAAATAAAAAATAGGTGTTATAAGAAAAACATAGAAACTACCATATCGGTGACGTGGTGGCCAGCCGGCACAACCCTGCTGCCGACTTCCCTCATTGCCCCGACCGGATCCTAGTGTCTTATTAGCAACAACAGTTGATATCCAACCTGTAGAGTTAGTAATGTGCATATTGCATAAATTAATGTCGTACTCTCTTATATAAGATAGACGACTCTTGCTTTTTTATACATACAAGGAATATATTTACATCTTTTCGCTCCCATTTTTATTATCGATAATGATAATTTGTAATGGAAACTTGTAATATACTATTACGTACTCACTTTGATTAATTGTTGGTGATTTGCATCACCAAATATTATTGAAGTGTAATGGGATGAACTAATTGATCAATGTAATCTTAATAAATATTGAACAAGTAATGGTAGTGAGGAGTGTACACTTATTTGAGTTTATTATGATTTGAAGTATATTGTTTATTTAGGGGCGAAGCCCCTGAACAACGGGGGTTCGAGGGCAGCGCCCCTAGTAGCGGGTCCAACGGACCCGTCTTTATAACAGTTAAGGGTGGTTTTTGGTTGTTTTCTAATTGCCTTGGACAGTTTCTCCAATTTTCAAGAAAGGGGGTTATTCTCTTTCGTTTTTGGTCATACGCTACAGTAAGAGCATAACAATCTGCATTCTCTATTCAAGAACACTAAGTTTTATTTGGTTGAGATTTCGATTGTACCATCGAAATAGGGATGTGCAAATGGTCCTCGGAACCGAGCCCAAGCCCAAGAACCGAGGAACCGGACCCAAGATAAGGAACCGACCATGTTACTTGGTCGGTACTCGGTCCGTATATGTGGCTTAATTCAGTCTTGGTCCTTCTCGGTCTTGGTCTTTCATGGTCTTGGTCCTTCGGTATTGTCGGGTTCTCGGGTACGGAATCGACCGAAAGTTTAAAAGACATTAAGATTATAATGTAGGCCTTTGAAATTTTTACGCTTGGTGAAATTTTTACGCTTGGTCCTGCTCGGGTAAAACCTGACCAAACCTGAGCAAACCCGTACCCGAACCCAAGACCAAGTCTCATAGTTTGGTCGGTCCTCGATTCCATTGAATGTCTTCCCTCGGTCTCGGTCCGGCTCGGGTTCAGTCTTGGTCGGGTCGGTCCCAGGACCACGCTCACCCCTACTTCAATTGAATGTCTTCCCTCGGTTTGGTCGGTCCTCGGTTCCATTGAATGTCTTCCCTCGGGCTCGGGTTCGGTCTTGGTCGGGTCGGGTCACAGAATACTTCAATATTTGTTAGAAAATTGGATGTTTCGATTGCTTGGATTCATTCAGAATCGTGATATACTTTCATATTGAAGTATTTCGATGATCGAAATACTTCAATATGAAAGTGTATCACGATTCTGAATGAATCCAAGCAATCGAAACACCCAAATTTCTAACAAAGATTGAAGTATTCTGTGAAGAATGGCGAACGAAGAATTTGTAAAGGATATGACCAGTAAGTTCGAAAAGTTGGTGAAATTTGAAGGGCAAGATTTTCGTAGATGGCAGAAGAAAATGCATTTCCTTCTTACTACCTTGAAAGAAGTGTTCATTCTGAGAACCCATATGATCGAATACGTTGAAGATAAAACCTTGGAAGCATCTAGGAGGAGATCGAAGTGGGAGAATGATGATTACATATGTCGTGGCCATATCTTAAACGGTATGTCTCACTCTTTATTTGATGTTTACCAAAATGTCTAATCCGCAAAGGAACTGTGGGATTCACTGGAATCCAAGTATGTGCTAGAAGATGCTTCTAGTAAGAAGTTTCTGGTCAGTACTTTTATAAATTACAAGTTGGTTGATACCATGCCTGTCATGGAACAATATCATGAATTGTTGAGGATTTTGGTATAGTTTGTCCAACATAATTTGAAGATGGATGAAGCCATCTCGGTTGCAGTTATTATAGACAACATGCCTCCTTCTTGGAAAGAGTTCAAACATACTTTGAAACACAACAATGAAGAGTTAACTTTGCTTTAACTTGGAAGCCACCTTAGGATTGAAGAGTCTTTGAAGACTCAGGAACTTGATAATAATCCTAAAGGTAATAATCAAGTTGGCTCTTCTTTTGTGAATATGGTAGAAAGTGATGGATCAAAGAATTTCAACAAGTTTAGAAACAAAAGGAAGTACAAATGTGAAGATGATAAATCTTCCAACAAAAAGTCCAAAATGGTATGTTGGAATTATGACAAACCTGGCCATTTCAAGAAGGATCCTCGTGTTCGAAAAATAAACAAAGATGCTGGTCCAAGTGGGTCTAAGGATCTAGGAAAGCAACAAGGTCAAAATTCTGATTTAATACAAAATTTCATTTATGCTCAGAATTATGTTTTCGTAATTTCTGAGGCATTTCATGTGCAGGATGATGATGTTGCTGAGTGAGTTTATTCTGGTGCAATAAGTCATGTTTGCAAGGGTCTTTATTGGTTTCAAGACTTTCAACCAATTGAAGATGGATCTGTTGTGAAGATGGGCAATGTTTGTGTTTAGACAATGTTTTGTATGTACCATGGATTCGAAAGAATCTCTTATCTGAAATAGTGATGAATAAGTGTCGCTACAAACAAGTGTTGGAAACTGACAAGTATATCTTGTCAAGACATGGTACCTTTGTTGGATTTGGTTATGTATGTAATGGTATGACTAGGTTGAATCTTAATTTTCCTTCTTATGATCATACGATTTGCATGATTACAATTAGTACTAGCAATAATTTAAGTAAATCAGAATTATGGCATGCTAGACTAAGGCACATAAAAGATTAAAACATATGTCTAAAATGAGTTTACTACCTACTTTTGATATGAAAAATGAAAAGTGTAAAACTTGCATGTTAACTAAGATCACTGGACAACCTTTTAAGGATGTTAACAGAGAAAGCAAAGTGTTAGAACTCATACATAGTGATTTATGTGATTTTCATGCTACACCATCACTAGGAAATAAAAAATATGCCATTACTTTTATTGATGATGCATCTAGATATTGATATGTCTATTTGTTGCATTCAAAAGATGAAGCTCTTGATAAAATTAAAATTTATAAACAAGTAGTGGAGCTACATAAAAATGATTTGATAAAAGTTTTGTGTACTGACAGAGGTGGTGAGCATTATGATCCATTTTATTTCGAATATACTTGTATAATACATCAAACCATGGCTCCTTACACACTGTAACAAAATGGTGTGGCTGAAAGAAGAATAGGACTTTAAAGGAAATGGTTAATTCTCTGTTGTCCTATTCTGGTCTAAGTGACGGTTTTTGGGGTGAGGCTACGTTGACACCCTGTTATATATTGAATAGAACTCTAAACAAAAGGAGTAAAAATACCCCTTATGAACTTTGGTATAAAAAGGTACCAAATTTGAGTTATTTCAAAGTTTAGGGTTGTAGAACAGTTGTAAGGCTCATTGAACCCAAAAAGAAAAACTTGGGTGAGAAAGGTATAGATTGTATCTTCATTAGGTATGCTGAGCATTCCAAAGCATATCGATTCTATGTTAAAGAATCTAATGACTCTGTGTCTATGAACAGTGTTATAGAGTCAAGAGATGTGATATTTAAAGAAAAGAGATTTACATCTATACCTAGACTAAGGGACATGATTCATAAATCTTCTAGCAAGAACTCAAGTCAAGTTGAAGATGTAACTGGTGGTACATATTCTGTACCTGGACCGTCTGAACACAGGAGAAGCACTAGATCTAGAAAAGCTAAGTCTTTTGGATATGATTTTCAACTTTATTTAGTTGAAGGAACAAGGGATAAGACTAAGTCTCAACATCAATATTGCTTTATTATTGAGGAGGATCCAAAGACTTTTAGTGAAGCCATGATATCTAGGGATGTTGCTTTCTGGAAAGAAGCAATCCATGATGAGATTGATTCTATCATGCATAATAATACCTGGGTATTGACTGGTTTACCTCATGGATACAACACATTAGGATGTAAATGGATCCTCAAAAGAAATATGAAAGTGGATGGCACCATAGATAAGGCTTTAGACAAAAAAAGGTATTGAATTCTTTGATACTTATGCCCCTCTTGCTAGGATTTCCACTATTAGATTGTTGTTAGCTCTTGTAGCTATACATAATCTAGTAATTCATCAAGTGTAAGAACCTGAAAATTTTGATAAAAGTCAAAAAATGAACATATGAAAAGTTGGGTTTGAACGAGGGCGTAATAGTTAAATTGTCAAAAAGGGAAAAATAGTCATTTGGCACACTAATGACTTTAATGTAAAGAAAATGTAACATTGTGATAAAAATGAAAGAAAACAAAACTTAAAATGATACAAAAATGAATTTTGGTGCCATTTTGGGAAATAATAGAATTTTGGTACAAGAAGGGTAAAATGGTCTTTTGTTGTATTATAGACCAAAGTGTAAAATAATTTTTGTGATGCGGGGTAAAAATGTAAGAAAATGAACTTTATGTAATAAAAGTTTGATTATGGTGTCAAATTGTAAGAGGTAGAACTTGAGGGGATTAAACTATCAATTGAGCAAAGTTAGGAGGTATAAAAAGGAGAAAATATCTCCTTAATGTTCAGAAGTGGAGGAATTCTCCAGAAAAAAATCGTGAGAGAGTGCTAGAGAGAGTTCGAGAAGGTGAGTAAGGAATTAAAGCGGGGACTAAAGATTTATAAGTTGGAATTAATGATTCCAAGCTCTTAAGGTAAGAATTCATCACTTTTAGTTCATTTCTTCAAGTTTTGGTAGATAACCTTCAAATTCAATTTCTGATTTTTAAAGATGAAAGTAACCCAAGGAATTCATATGTCTCATTTAGTTCAAATCTCTATAAGGAATAGATTTCTAACCATAAATTGTGGTTGAATCCATAGAAATGGGTTTTTAGCTCATGAACCCTAGAAATGGGTTTATGAGATTGAAAGTGATTCCTAGTGTTTTTTTAAGGTCTAAGGATCATTTAGGATGTTTGAGACATTGCTAAGTGATTGTTTTCAAAAAAATGGTATTTTTAGTGAAAATTGTCAAAAACGGGATTTTATGGGATTAACTGAATTTATGAGTTTGAAACTGATTCTTAATGATCTAATAAGCCTAAAGTGTCATAAAAGACATGAGAAATCGATTCCCTTCTTGAAAATTCACTAAAATGGTTTTTGGTATAAAAATGGGTATTACGGAAAAATTCAAGCAAATAAATGGAATTGATGATTTTATGGTTTAAACTTATAAGTATGTTGTTATTTAGGGCCTAGAAGTGACCCTAAAATGATTAAGTCGTGTATTAAGAACTTAATATAGGGAAATAGTGAAACTGCAGTTGAAAAATCATCAAAAATGGCAATATACTCAGAGATCGCGACGCGACCCTGCGCCAGGGTTAAAATGCAGTAGTCTCCTGCCAAGTGAAATTGGATTTTGAGATTTGATGCTAGACTTGTCCGTTTGGCCTCAAATTTTAAACATAAGTCTATTATGGTATGAAACTTTGTGGAAAATTATCAAAATGAAAATACGACCTCCCGAGGGTACTGTAGCAAAATACGCGTATCTCGGGAAAGTTTACAAATTAAAGAAAGTTAGTTTAATAAGAGTTGTAGCTTAGTTATGACCCGTAACTGTATAATATGGGACTCTTGTATTGTAGAGTCATTTGTAGTTTGTATTAACCAAATATGTGTATTAAATGCGTATATAGGCGGTGGTTCAAATACGGTTGATCGAGTAAAAGATCAATGAATAGAAGGGACGAGGAAGGGAATAGTTCTAGTTAGACTTCTCTAACTAGTTGAGGTGAGTAGTATCTGGATTTTTGAGTACATAGCAAAATGGGTTTTATGCAAAGAAATGAATTTTATATACAATGGTTGGGAGTCAAAATGGTTTTATGAAAATTGAAATGGTTTAATGAAAATGAAAGTGATTCTATGGAACTGGAAATGGTTTTGTGAACCTGGAAATGATACTATGAAATAGTAAGTAAAATGAAAGTGATCCCATGGAATTGGAAATGGTTTTGTGAAACTGGAAATGATGCTATGAAATAGTAAGTACAATGTGTACAGAAATGATAAATGAGAAATACAGAGAATTAATAAAGTGATTGAGCCCTGTTGATGAGTTGAGAAGTATCCGGATAAAGATCACGGCCTGCTGCGGTAGGGGTGGTCAAAAGACACTACTGGGATGGTACCTGTAACGCCCCAATTTCAAAAATTTTAAAAATCATTTATTACCAAGGTTCCAATAAAACATTTATTCCAAAACATAAAACTATTCAACATAATACTTAAATTTAACAGCGGAAACATTTGAAAATACTAAATATAGTTCATTGACATCAATCCTTGGAATGCGATGCGCTGCCGTCAAACCTTGCCATTCCCTTTGTCCTTTGAAATACCTGAAATGTTATAAAACAACGGGTAAGCTTAAAGCTTAGTGAGTCCACAAGTTACCATACATGCCCACACATTAAACAACCCGTCCTCGAGAACGACCCGACCCTACCCGCCATACAACAGCTATGGACACGGGAAGGTTCTACCCATCATACAACAGCTATGGGTTCCCGGTTATGGCCCAGCCCATCATACAACAGCTATGGGACAAGGCAATAGTCCAACTCGCCATACAACAGCTATGAGGGGACACGCATCAGTACTGAGCCCAACAACAAATAACCACAGATATAGAGCAAATCATATAACTGTAAATAACACACAAGATGCCTAACATGCAACATCATATAGTAAGGTGAGGATACTCACCTGATTCGAAACCGCACAGATATTCTCTAATATCCCCACTTAGCTCGTCCACACCTAAATCCCACACACATACAACATATCAATTACTGACCAGGCTCTTACAAACCTGCCTAAAGGTTAGACTCACTATTTGCCATCAAACCGTGGTCAAAACTAAATTTCTGGTCAAACAGTCGCTCGCCGCGGCGTGGCTCCTCGCCCTACGCGCCGCGGCTACCATTGCACAATTACGGGGTTTCAGCCGAGTCCGCGCCGCAGACTTAGCCAGTCCGCGTCGCGGCTCGTAACATTCCAAAATGTTTTTCAGCGATTAACAGTACATCAATCGGCTAGGGTTCCTTTCTACACCCTTCCTGGGATCAGAAACTACCCTAAGGTCACTTCCTTATGGACATGCAAGTCCATGCATGTCCTTGGTTCAAACCCTAAGGGCTACAAATCATCTAAAGCTACAAACCAACTGGTAACACCATATGACGGGATAAAAAGGAAAGTCAGAAGAGTAAATCTTCTTACCTTACTTCTGAAGGACGGAGTGATGCCCACGATCAGTCCTAAACCTTCTCCCGCGTTGGATCTCTTCCTTCAAACCTCCAAAGCCTTGAAACCAAAGAGTCTCTGCCGAAACCTGACGCCTCTGCTTGAGAAAACCCCCAAAAACACGAACCCTAGGGCTGGGTCCCTTTATATAGGCGTTTTTAAATCCGAATTAGGGTTTTTCACCTTAGCGGCGCACCACGCCGCGGATCTTTTAAAGCCGCGCCGCGCGTACAAAATCATTCGCGAATCCAGATCTCGCCCGAGCCGCGCCGCGGATCTGTCCTGGCCGCGACTCGGCGGAACGGGTCTTACAACTCTCCCCCACTTAACTGGATTTCGTCCCCGAAATCCGCGCCGGTAAATAATTCTGGATAATGCCTCCGCATTTCCTCTTCCGGTTCCCAAGTCCATTCGGACCCTTTTCGATGCTGCCACTGATCCTTAACTAATCCTATTGTTTTATTTCATAAAGCCTTTATCTTCCTTTCAATAATGGCAATTGGTCGCTCCACATAATTTAGGCGTTCATCTAATTGAATATCCTCCAAAGGTACTATTGTAGATTCCTCCGTAATGCACTTCCTAAGCTGCGAAACGTGAAACGTGTCATGAATCTGGCTAAGCTGCTCGGGCAGCTCCAACCGGTAGGCTACCTTACCCACACGGGCGGTGATTCGGTAAGGTCCAATGTACCTAGGGCCAAGCTTTCCTCGCTTCCTAAAACGAATAACTCCCTTCCAAGGTGACACCTTAAGAAGAACATAATCCCCAACTTGAAACTCGAGATCGGACCGTCGCCTATCCGCATAACTTTTCTGTCGACTTTGAGCGGTTAACAATCTCTCCCGAACCTTCTGAATTAACTCAGTTGTCTTGAGCACCACCTCGGTACTACCCAAAACCTGCTGGCCAACCTCGCCCCAGCAAATAGGTGTCCGACATTTTCTTCCATACAACATTTCAAAGGGAGCCCTGCCAATGCTCGCGTGATAACTGTTATTGTAAGAAAACTCAGCTAAAGGGAGATGGGAATCCCAACTCCCGCCAAAATCGATGACGCATGCCCTAAGCATATCTTCCAGTGTTTGAATCGTCCTTTCACTCTGCCCATCCGTCTGAGGATGATATGCTGTGCTGAAATGAAGGCGAGTGCCTAGTTCCTCATGAAACTTCTTCCAAAACCTAGACATAAATCGGACATCCCGGTCGGATATCACCGAGACCGGTATACCATGCCGAGAGATAATCTCATCTGTGTAGACCTTAGCCAATTCCTTTGCAGAGTAAGTCTCTTGGATGGGGAGGAAATGTGCACTTTTAGTCAACCTATCCACGATAACCCAAATAGTGTCCATATGTCGAGGGGTTCTTGGCAACTTTGTGATGAAATCCATTGTGATATGCTCCCATTTCCATTCTGGGATCTCAAGAGGCTGCAACTTACCATGAGGCCGTTGGTGCTCGGCCTTGACCCTACGACAGTTCATGCATCTTTCGACAAACCAAGCTACTTCCCTCTTCATGCCTGGCCACCAATAATATTCGCGTAAATCCCTATACATTTTAGTTGCTCCAGGGTGGATAGAGAACCTGGATTTATGTGCCTCCTCCAATAGGGTTTGACGAACCCCGCCCAGCTTCGGTACCCAAATTCTCTCATGGCGAGTTAACAAATCCCTACTATCTTTGACCATAGCTGCCAACTGACCCACAATTCTCTCACCTTTCTGATTCTCATTCTTGCTTGCTTCCACCTGGGCTTTCCTAATTAGCTCAAACAACGGTGTCACAATTGTCATCCTTAGACAAATGCCCCGAAGGGGTGCAATTGAAGTCTTACGGCTTAACGCATCCGCTACCACATTGGCCTTTCCAGGGTGGTAGTGTATCTCACAATCATAGTCTTTCAATACATCTAACCATCTTCTCTGTCTCATATTGAGGTTTGCCTGATCCATCAGGTACTTTAAACTCTTGTGGTCCGTGAAGATGGTGCACTTCACTCCATACAAATAGTGTCTCCAAATCTTGAGAGCGAAGACCACCGCTCCCAATTCCAAATCATGAGTAGGGTAGTTAGCTTCATGGGGCTTCAACTGTCGCGAGGCGTAAGCAATCACCCTGCCTCGTTGCATCAAGACTGCCCCCAATCCCGTGATAGATGCATCACAATAAACTACCATGTCCTCCATGCCTTCAGGCAACGTCAAAACCGGAGCTTCACACAATTTCCGCCGCAAAGTCTCAAAAGCCTGCTGCTGCTCCTCACCCCACCGAAAAGCAGCGTTTTTCTTAGTTAGCCGAGTCAAAGGTACCGCAACCTTTGAGAAGTCTTGGATGAAACGACGATAATAACCAGCCAGACCCAAGAAACTTCTAATTTCAGAGGGAGTCTTCGGAACCTCCCACCGCATCACGGCCTCCACCTTAGCCGGGTCTACCATAATTCCTTTCTCGTTGACAATGTGACCCAAAAACTGGACCTCCCGAAGCCAAAAGTCACACTTGGATAATTTTGCATAAAGCTTCTCCTTCCTTAAGGTCTCCAATACCTCTTTTAAATGCTGTTCATGTTGCTCCCTGCTCCGAGAGTAAACTAATATATCGTCAATGAAAACTATAACCGACCGATCCAACATCGGTCGACACACCCGATTCATTAAGTCCATAAAAGCTGCAGGGGCATTGGTCAGTCCAAACGGCATCACTACAAACTCGAAGTGGCCATACCTCGTCCGAAAAGCCGTCTTCGGGATGTCTTCCTCCCGAACCCGCATTTGATGATATCCTGACCTCAAATCAATTTTCGAAAACCACGAAGCGCCCTGCAATTGATCGAATAAGTCGTCGATACGAGGCAATGGATATCGGTTCTTCACCGTAAGCTTATTCAGCTCACGATAATCTATGCACATCCTATTGGAACCATCCTTCTTCTTAACAAACAAAATAGGCGCTCCCCATGGTGAGCAACTGGGTCGAATAAATCCCTTATCTAACAATTCCCGAAGTTGAATAGACAACTCCAGCATTTCTGGAGGCGCAAGACGATACGGTGCTTTAGCTATCGGGGCTGCACCGGGAGTTAAGTCAATCTTAAATTCCACCTGTCTCTCTGGCGGTACACCAGGCAGGTCCTCGGGAAAAACATCAGGAAAATCCTGAACTACTGGTATATCACCTGCTTTCAGCTGTGGCTTCTTTTCTCGTGTGTCTACAATATAAGCCACAAATCCCGAACCTCCATGTTGAAAATGTCTACGTGCTCTAGCAGCTGAACAGAAAACTGCACCTCGATTCTTTCTCTCGCCCTGCACAACCAGCTCTCCCCCACTTGGGGTTTGAATCCACACTCGCTTGTTCTTACAATCGATCCATGATTCATGCTGACCCATCCAATCCATACCGATGATGACTCGAGAGTCACTCAACGGTATAGGGATGAGATCGATCGGAAACTTTATTCCTTGAATCACTACCTCGCATCCCCGATAAACACTAGTCGCTTGCACGGTTTTATCATCCGCAATTTCTACATCTAACGGCCGATGAAGAGTTCCTAAAGCAATTCCGAAATTCTTCCCCAACGCGGCAGACACAAAAGAATGACTAGCACCCGAATCAAATAGTGCAAAGGTAGGCGTAGAGTTGACTAAGAATGTTCCTAATCAAAGCATGATAGACATATTAATTACACACACCACAACACAAGGCAAGTAAAGAAAGAGTACCCGTGACGACGTCGGGCGCATCCTGTGCCTCCTCGGCGGTCATGACGAATGCTCGACCCTTGGTCTTAGGGGCTTCCCCTTTCCCCTGCCTACCATCGGTAATCCGTAGTGTAGTGGGTGCCGGATTCTGAACCACTCCCTGAGTCAGACGGGGACACTGGGCCTTGAAGTGGCCTACCTGATTACAATTAAAACAAATCTTGACCTCTTGTCGACAATCTTTAGCATAGTGGCCTTCCTTCCCACACTTATGGCATATTAACACCCAGCAACGCCCCTCATGATTCCTTCCACATTTACCACACTTAACCTGGCTCCTTTGCCCTTGCTTTCCCTGATCTGTCCCTCGAAACTTCTTCGACACCTGCTGAGTCTGAGTAGGCGCCGAACGCTTCTGCTTTTGTCGGGTTTCCAATTCCAACTCTCGGGCCCGAGCGGCCGCGATCATATCAGTAAGAGTTTGGTGCCTAGCAGCAGACACAAATTCCCGAATGTCTGTACGAAGCATCGCCAAGTATCGTGTCATCCTCATGCGCTCGGTTGCCGCAAACTCTGGACAGAAGAGTGCTCGCTCATTAAACTTCTTGGTGATTTCCGTCACCGTCTCAGTAGTCTGGGTCAGATTTAGGTATTCCTACGCCAAGCGTTCCATTTCCACCTGTGGAACATACTCCAATTTGAACTGTTCCTTAAACTGCGGCCATGTAATGGCATCCAACTGAGCAGGAGTGAGATCTTTCGTTCGTATCTCCCACCAATCTTTCGCACCCTCTCTTAAAAGATTCGCCGCAAACGTTACTTTGGAGTCCTCATGACAGGAACATGTGCGGAAAGCACCCTCCACTGCGGAAATCCACCGCATGCTAACAATCGGATCCCTGCCCCCATCGAACATCGGAGGCGAACAAGCCGAAAAGTCCTTATAACTTGCATCCCTAGCACGTGATGTGCCCTGAGTAGCCAGTCGTTCCTCGAGCATTGCCCATAGCTCAGCCTTAATCGTACCAAATAACTAAGGTATCGCAGCCAGCACTTCTCGCGAAACCTCCTCCGCTATCAGGTTACGGAGATTCTCATCAGTCGGTCCTCCCCCACTTGAGGCACCCGCATCTGGTCCACCGTTACTTCGAGTGACTGCCATTCTGAAATGCGCAACAGTTTCAATATCAATACACGGGTCACTCCTATCTACCCAACTACTTGACTTTCTAGGATTTTGGCTGACTACTCTTGACTCAAGCGTGAATCCTGTGTTTTCGGTAATACTGGTCTGGTACTACCTTCCACACCTATTCGCCCTTGTTCCAAGTTCGTCAATCATCCTCCTAAAATGTCACACTCATACTAAACCATTTTCTATGACTCTTGCGGTCAGGCACCGTGGTGCCAAATCTTTTGATTTAACCCTCCATCTCACATGTGCCTAATAGAACTACTGCTAATGTCGTCGAGTTGCCTCGCGGACGCACAGCCGTATACAATCGGAATAAGATAGACGTTGAATAACTGTTCTACCCTAAAGTCACAACCAAACAAGGAACAGCCAGTAAGGCCAGACCAAGAATTCTCAGGCTATTTTCCCCTAATTGCATATAACCTACCAGCATTCACTAAGCAACCTAACGACAGTAGCATAAAATTCCAAAGCAGCACATATGGCACAAAACAGTCTACAGAGTATATTATCCAGATAACTCTACATCTTAGCACAATACATTTTATCACATAACACAAACTTGGCATGGGTAATTGGGAATCACAAAACTTACTTGAGCTCGGCTGACGGTTCGCATCGCATCTTCTTTTACTTTAACTTAACCTTCCAAAAACATTTTCTTAACAAAATCGCTCAGTCCTAAGTTTGAGTTTGGATTCCCGATACAGTTCATCCAAATCCCTCAAACCAAGGCTCTAATACCAATTTGTAACGCCCCAATTTCAAAAATTTTAAAAATCATTTATTACCAAGGTTCCAATAAAACATTTATTCCAAAACATAAAACTATTCAACATAATACTTAAATTTAACAGCGGAAACATTTGAAAATACTAAATATAGTTCATTGACATCAATCCTTGGAATGCGATGCGCTGCCGTCAAACCTTGCCCTTCCCTTTGTCCTTTGAAATACCTGAAATGTTATAAAACAACGGGTAAGCTTAAAGCTTAGTGAGTCCACAAGTTACCATACATGCCCACACATTAAACAACCCGTCCTCGAGAACGACCCGACCCTACCCGCCATACAACAGCTACGGGCGTCCATCATACAACAGCTATGGACACGGGAAGGTTCTACCCATCATACAACAGCTATGGGTTCCCGGTTATGGCCCAGCCCATCATACAACAGCTATGGGACAAGGCAATAGTCCAACTCGCCATACAACAGCTACGAGGGGACACGCATCAGTATTGAGCCCAACAACAAATAACCACAGATATAGAGCAAATCATATAACTGTAAATAACACACAAGATGCCTAACATGCAACATCATATAGTAAGGTGAGGATACTCACCTGATTCGAAACCGCACAGATATTCTCTAATATCCCCACTTAGCTCGTCCACACCTAAATCCCACACACATACAACATAGCAATTACTGACCAGGCTCTTACAAACCTGCCTAAAGGTTAGACTCACTATTTGCCATCAAACCGTGGTCAAAACTAAATTTCTGGTCAAACAGTCGCTCGCCGCGGCGTGGCTCCTCGCCCTACGCGCCGCGGCTACCATTGCACAATTACGGGGTTTTAGCCGAGTCCGCGCCGCTGACTTAGCCAGTCCGCGTCGCGGCTCGTAACATTCCAAAATGTTTTTCAGCGATTAACAGTACATCAATCGGCTAGGGTTCCTTTCTACACCCTTCCTGGGATCAGAAACTACCCTAAGGTCACTTCCTTATGGACATGCAAGTCCATGCATGTCCTTGGTTCAAACCCTAAGGGCTACAAATCATCTAAAGCTACAAACCAACTGGTAACACCATATGACGGGATAAAAAGGAAAGTCAGAAGAGTAAATCTTCCTACCTTACTTCTGAAGGACGGAGTGATGCCCACGATCAGTCCTAAACCTTCTCCCGCGTTGGATCTCTTCCTTCAAACCTCCAAAGCCTTGAAACCAAAGAGTCTCTGCCGAAACCTGACGCCTCTGCTTGAGAAAACCCCCAAAAACACGAACCCTAGGGCTGGGTCCCTTTATATAGGCGTTTAAATCCGAATTAGGGTTTTTCACCTTAGCGGCGCACCGCGCCCTGGATCTTTTAAAGCCGCGCCGCGCGTACAAAATCATTCGCGAATCCAGATCTCGCCCGAGCCGCGCCGCGGATCTGTCCTGGCCGCGTACAAAATCATTCGCGAATCCAGATCTCGCCCGATACTTCTGGTAAAGGAGTTATAATTTGCCTATATGTAGATGATATGCTGATTTTTGGTACTGACCAAGATCAAGCTGATAAAACAAAAAAATTGTCATCTAGCTTTGATATGAAGGACCTAGGGGAGGCTGAGGTAATTCTTGGTATAAGAATCAAACAAGGAAACAATGGAATTTCAATTTCTCAATCTCATTACACTGATAAGGTACTGAAAAAGTTTCACTCTGAAAGTTGTTCTCCTGTTAGCACTCATATAGATCCTAATCTTAATCTTCTACCTAATAAAGGAGATCCAGTGTCTTAGCTTGAATACTCAAGAGCTATTTAAATCGAGTATTCAAGTACTTGAAAGGAACCATGGATTAAGGTTTGACATACAGTGGATTCCGTTCAGTTATAGAAGGTTATTCAGATACCAGCTAGATTACCAATTTGGAGGATCACTCATCGACAAGTGGTTGGGTATTCCTTCTTAGAGGAGGTGCCAATTCTTGAGCATCCAAGAAACAGACTTGTATTACAAACTCAACAATGGAGTCTGAATTTGTAGCATCGGCTGCAGCTAGTGAAAAAGCAGAGTGACAAAGGAATTTGATCTATAAAATTCCATTATGGCCTAAACCGATATCTACCATTTCTATCAGGTGTGATAGTGTTGCTACCTTGGCTAAGGCTTATAGTCAAGTATATAATGGGGACTCTAGACATTTAGGTGTTAGACATAGCATAATTCTTAAGCTCACCTAATTCTTGACTGCCATGAATGGTATGATATTTGTAGAGTTTGTGAGAACTCAATTGAATTTAGTTGATCATCTAACCAAAGGGTTAGCTAGAGATCTTGTGCACAAGGCGGCTATGGGGATGGGTTTAAAGTCCACCTGAAATCTTTCATATCAAGATACCCAGATCCCATCTAATATAACATTAGATGTTGAATTCAATGTGGAAAGCTTGATATCTAAATATTAGAACACATAATTAGTATCATCCTAATGTATGTGTTCAGAACTGCAAGTAAAGGAGGTTAAAATTTTATTTCTTAATAGTTCTTTTGAAAAATTGTATATGCAGTGCAAGAGTAAAAGGACTACATATATAAGCATGAAGTTTAGCCACTTCAAGAAGCTGGAGACTTGGCTTGATATGCTTATTGAAGGATAGGAAACATGCTAGTAAAATATAGTGTCAAGCTAGAACATATGAGTATGTAAATTGTTGTGTATATTATCTTCATGTATTCACTATGAATAGAAAGTGTTCAATCCTTAGTGACACCCTGATATTCGAATAATTAGAATGTGTAATATACTAATATAAAATTCAATCGTCACGACATTTTATTTATGCATCAGTTTGTTGTTTGTTATGATTTTCCTTTAAGTTAATCAATATTACACTTAAATGGGGGAGGATTGTTGGTGATTTGCATCACCAATATTATTTAAGTGTAATGGGGTGAACTATATGACCAATGTAATCTTAATAAATATTGAACAAGTATGGGGGTGCGGAGTGCACACTTGTTTTAGTTTATTATGATTTGAAGTAACTATTATTTAGGGGCGAAGACCCCGGTCCGGGGGCAGCGCCCCTGGTAGCAGGGTCCAAGGGGTGGCAATCCCTGGCGGGGTCCTAAAGACCCGTTTTTATAACAGTTAAGGGTGGTTTTGGGTGGTTTTCTAACTGCCTTAGACAGGTTTTTCCATTTTTCAAGAAAAGGGGTTATTTTCTTTCGGTTTTGGTCATTCGAATTGGTACACAAAGATCATAACAATCTACATTTTCAATTCAAGAACACTGAGTTTTATCCGGTTGAGATTTTGATTGCACCATCGAACTATTTCAATCTGAAAGTGTATCACGACTCTCATTGAATCCAAGCAATCGAAATACCCGAAATTCTAACATTAACCGAATAAGAATAATCTTATGTGGTTTAGGTTCGAGTACTTTTTATTTTATTCGATTTACGGAATAATCCGAATAAGATATTATATTAATATTTTTTACTTTTATTTTTATTAATTAATTATTTAGAAACCCAAAGTTGTATTTTATTATGGTTCGATTTATCTTTTACTTTTTAATAACAAATCCAATATAACGTTTATAACTTTATAATGATGAAATGGTCTAAAATAAAACTAATAAAAGATTACAGGTAACAAGGAGAGCATGAAAGTTCCACCCCTCAACAGTGACCAAAGAGGTCCCCCACTCAACCGTTGCACTCAGCTGTTGCATGATAATCATACAAAAAATATTATGGATAACAGGAAAGAATCCAACATGAAAACATCTGTAAAGGCAGGACTGCCAAGATCAACGATAAAGGAAACCTTGAACACACCACAATAATCTATCTAAAAAGATTGTAGATAACCGGATATATTAGAATCCATTAAGATAATCCGTAAAGGTACAATCATCGGGATTAACGATAACGAAATCTTCGAACTCACCATATTAATTCATAAAGGTTGAGCCACTAGGATTATTGATAAAAGGAATTCATGAAACCATCGGTAGAGTCTAAAAAGATCGAGCCACTGTAAAAAACCGATAAACATTTTGGATAAGTTCTAACCACCAGGATTCGTAAATGCAGGGCCAGCGGGATCAAGAATAAAGGGACCACTCTGAACCGACAAGATCAAAGATTTGTAGATATAACAAAGATTTGGATAAAAGAGTTAACACTGAGTTTTCATTCATCCTTGTCTGCCTCTTACAAGAAAAGGGGTCCTCTGTACTAGAATGAAAAATAATATAATGTAAGATCTGCTACAAGAATTAAATCCTAGAAAATCAGGAAAAGAACATATCTCTCGATACGAGGTATGTTCCCTATGCCAATCACTACTCTTAAAAGGGGATGAATACAGCTATCCATAAAAAGGTACAACTACTATTTGACACACTATTACAATAAATATAAAACCAAAACAAAATGGGTAAGGGCCCAACTGCTTGCCAAGTCTGATTACTCTGAAGGAAGGAAATCAAGTCGTAGATGGTTACAAGATCTCTGAATGCCTTTTCTTTGGATGCAAGAGGTACAAGGAAGTGATTTAGTAAAGGTAGTTATGGACTATGCCTTTTCGTGCTCATTCATTTATTAAATAACGAATGTAAATGAACTTCCGGTCGAACAATTCACGAATGGTTTGCTGAACATTCAGTTCGTTTACAGCCCTAGTTAATCGTTTTCCATGGGTGGTTGTTCATGCGTCAAAACAAACACTTAAATATCAAGGACTACCTTCAATGCAATTCATATTTCCATAGCTTATTAATCCCCAAAAATGATTTCGGTTTAAGAAATAGAAAATTCAAAAACGATTTCATTTCCAATGCCTACAAATGATTCCAACATAAGAAACCAGACCATCATTACAAAAAAATTCGCAAGTAAACTCAAAAACTTACCTCTGATGGTGGCACTAGTGCCTGCAATGAAAGACTACGGCGACGACGATGATTTTGAGGAAAGAGATAGACGACGAGGGTGGCGGTGGCTTCAAGGAAGAGGGAAGATGGTGGAGTCGATTGAGAGTATTTGCAAAGATGGTTGCAACATAAAAAAAAGGAAAAGAGATTTCAGATTTGAGGGTAAAAAAAAATGTTCTACATAAGAATGGTTCAGATGCATTTTCTAGCTGAATGATTAAAGACCTCAGACCAATTTAGATTTGAAAATTTGACAACACGGACTTTATGAATGTTGCCTCCTTAATTGCCAAGTAAATGTAGGGGTGTGCAAAAAAAATTGGAAAACCGAAAAATCGAGCTGATCTGGCCAATCCGAAACCGAAAATCACCGAGTACCTATGGTTTGGATATTTAGATATCTGCAAATATCTGAACCGAACCAGCATATATTTTATTGATAACATTATATTATATATTATATATTTAATATAAGTATAAAAGTCAGTGTGTCATATTGCTTTCAAGTATTGATCATATTACCTTAAAGTGAGATATCATGGCCCAATGGCCCACACACAATTCAAAGGCTCATGACCTCATGTTCAATCGATCAAGAGTCAAGAGCAATTTGTCGACCAGTCAGAGACTTAAGGTACAAGCCACTGCAGCGGCTACAAGGAAGGTAAATGACGATTGACGGGAGCAAGGAATGTCTCAAGGACGAAGGCTACTGTATACGGCTGTATGCCGTCATCGTCAACCTCCACGGGTCCGCATGTCGGTCTATCACCAACTTGCTCGATATGAACCTTCAAACAGCAACCTCCGTGATTTGTGAACCTCCGCCAGGCGCTAGTCAGCCCGTTAAGTTAACATCCAGGTAAGAAATGCGATTCTTTCTAGTGAGTTTCAAATTTTTTTTGTGACTTTCTTTGACTTTTTAATATTCAGACTTCTGTGATTTTGATTTTTTTATATTTAGCGAATACCCGTGAACAGAAACATATTTAACAGCCTTCTAGCGTTTCTGGTCGGATACCCAAGGAAATGTCATAAATGCACAAAAACCGGACGCTGCACTATAGTCAAATAAAACCAAAATTTTAATTTAGTGACAAACTTGTGTCCTTAGCTAGATGAATAAATCAACTAAATTTGGATGACCATATATAGATATGACATAAACGTTGATAAAAAAGAACAGAATAGACAACATTCATCCATTACCTATATTCGCCTGTTACAAAGTGTTTACAGCAATTTCTCACTGAAAAAACAAAAAAACAAAAAAAAAAAAAAGCATACTTGCCTCTCAATTTTTCATTTTCCCCACTATTTTCTAACTTTATACAACAAATTCATCCCACAATTTGTAAACAGATGGGTGAAACCAAAACCGCTCTCTGACCTATAAGTTAAACCTCTCAAGATATATATATATATATATATATATATATATATATATATATATATATATATATATATATATATATATATATCTTCTAATCCTAACCAGGGGTAGTAACGTAATTGTACAACGAAAAATTGGACAAGCTTACTCCTACTAATTTGAGCTTTTATCATCATTTATCACTTCAAAATCCCAAGATTCAACTCCAAATACCTCTTCAATAGGCAAGAAATCACTTTCAATTCTTGAACATGAAAAATAACCAATATCCCACACTCTAGAATCCGACTGTTCAAACATAAACTCATGGTTTCCCCTGTAGTGATCGGTAACGGAATTCCCAATTCCATTCCCGTGTTCATCGGAATCACATTCACGAATATCATCATTTTCCTCTGATTCATCACTCCCTTGCCATTCATCATCATCACTATCAACATTCACTGGATCACATCTATTTTGTTCTGCTCTTTTACGCAACATAAAAACATTAAAATAATAACTAACAATTTCCTGATTTGACCTCGAAGGGAATACTTTTGAAAGATGCTTCCAGAAGTTTTGACCGAAAGACATGGGATTTGAATACACAACTTCATGAAATAACTGTTCTTCATCTTCTGTCCATTTTTCAGCAACCGACTCTCCCATGTTACCAAACCCTAGGTCGGTAAACTTCTTGTTTCCGATTTTGCCCTTTAGAGTCTCTCTTGCTTCGTTTATGTGTTGTTGGGTGCATTTGAGGGACCCGCGGTTTTCACAGAAACAATCTGTTTTTCCTTTTCCGACAGTGTCAGTGTCAGTATCAGTGTCTTGTATTGAAATGACACAAAAGCCCATGAACTTGATTTCATTGTCATCATGTTGTGGATTGATTTCATTCCATTTGGGAATTTGAGCTTGATATTGAGGTCCAATTGGGACTTCTTTTAAGGGGGGGTGTCTTAAAAGGTAAGAATAGGTATTTTCTGACTTCAAATCTTCTTCTTCACTTGTTGTGCTGCTGGCTAGTGATGAGGTGGAAAGGCGGCCTGGAAGGGTATTTTCGTCATCCTTCTCGATTTTGTTACTTAGAAATCCGTAGTCGAATTCAATGATGGGTTTATCTATCATAGGATAGCAGTAAAGTTAAAAAGAATGAAAGAGAAACCAATCCAGAAACCCTAAATATAGTTGAACATGGATGACAGTTATCAAGAAAGTTAAATGAAGGAAAAAGGCAACAATTTGCTTTACAAAAAGATTGAGAATTTGGAGATGGTTACAAAGTGAGTGTTAAAAACTGAAGCTCTAGACCCACCTGATAAAAGGGGCGCATCTTCTTTAGTAAATTGTAAATATGGAACTAACTCACAACTATGTTCCAACTTCAAGTGCTTGGGTGACACGTCATACTCCTCTTCAGTTAATTGTCTTTTCTGCACCATGTTTTAACTGCACAATGATGTGTAAATATGTCAATCTTGAAAAAGAACTCTTGTTATACATTAAATTACTTTCAAGAAAAATTGAATGTTAAAGAACAGAAAGTAAGCTGGTTTTGGTGTTAGATGTAAAGATCTTTGGTGAAATTTGAATTGGAAAAATGTTAGTTTTTAGGAGTGGGGTACATCGTAATTCAATGAAGCTTCGAGCTTTAAAGTGGTAAGGTGTAAAGATGGGGATAATCTGACAGAAGAATCTGAAACCGCACGTGCAAAGTCAACCCCAAATAATTAACATAAAATGCTCAACTCATTTTATTAAAAAAATAAATTTTCCACAAAAATATTAATCAAAATAAACGACGGAAAATAATCTGTAAAGATTGGAATCTGGGTGAGTCAAGACTTAGGAACTATGTGATTGTGAAAATGAAAGGGCTTTGAATTATACCTCAAGTAAATTCGTACGTAGTTCAAACAGCAGATGTCTTTATTTTTACAGAATCTCACGGGATAATTAGAAAGCCTTACGCTAGATCCCCAATTTGAAGTAATTAAAAAAATCGATTGTTTATGATAAATTCCTAAATATACAAGAAACCCTAACCCTAGATCCCCAATTTCACAAATTTCAAGAATTCGAACAAATCGTATGTACGAGAGCCATGCGTTTGAATGAATTTTAGATATACAAAACAAATCGAACGGTTGAACACGAAAAGCTACTCGATTCACAAACAATAGATGGATCTAGAATACAAAAAAAATCAAGATCTGAAAATCCGGGACAAATACAAAACTATCTGTAAGGGAAAACCGATTGATTAACAGAAAGGAATGATAGATCTGACAGATCTGATGAAAAGTCAACAAATATTTGTAACCCTAACCTAGAAATCGATTGAAACAACGGCGGGATTCGAAAAATAGCTCAATCGATAGACAAAAACGAGAATCGAAGGGATCTGTGATAAATCAGGGGCGTTAAGAACGAATCGAAATAGAATTTAGGAATCGAAAGGGAGAGATATGAGAAACAGGGATACGAATTGCACGAAAAAGGTAAAGTTGCGGTCGGCGATTTTTTGTAACCAGTGGTCTGAAAATTAGAAACGAAACTACCGAAAAGGGTCTGTAGTTACTAGTAATTACGCAACACGGTTTCTAATTTCAGCTGTTTCCATGGGCATTTTAGGCATTTAGTTTAGAACACTCAAAACACACGTGCACGTAGACGTTAATGGTCAAAGACAACTCCATAAAACTTGTCTTATTTTGTGTGAATGTACATGATAGGAAAACAAAAGACGAACAAAATAAATACAGAACCTAATATAAAAATAAGAGTAAATTACAATTTTGGTCCCTGTGGTTTGTATGAAATTTCACTTTTGGTCATCGTTTCGTTTTTCCACGCTGATGGTCCCTGAACTACACTTTTGCTTACACTATTGGTCCCTTGGCCAGGTAAAATGACCAATATACCCTTTTTAATTTCTTTTTTACTTTTCTTTTAATTTATTAATTATTAAATTAATTAAAAAAAAAGAAAAAAAAAACAAAACACCCCCCCCCCAATCCCCCCACCCCTCAAACGGCGGGGATGCACCACCGGACTGAAGGAGTTGCTGCTTTGTTCTCCGGCGTCTCCGCCACTGTCCTCCGTCAGACACTCGACTCTCTTAACCGAGCAACCTTCTTCTCCGTAGAATTTGATTCTCTAATGTCTGAAAGCAACCAAGAATTTCCACAGAGGATTCAAATAATTAAAAAGGGTACCTGCTCGACATCGTCCCGGTCAAAATCGTCGCGAGATTCGCTGCCGTAAATACCAGCACCCTCAACATCGACGCCATTTTTACCGAACTTGAACCAACAGGTGGTTCTTGAACCACAACTACTAGGCCCAATTTTTGAAGTTGGTCTGCAAAACCCGAGTCCTTTTCGAATACCCAAAAATTGTGAAGCATCAAATTTGTGGGGTATGGCGCTGAGGACGATGAAAGAGGGATCCAACGTCTTCTTATGTACGAATATATTCGCAATCGGAGCATTCAAGATCATTTGTGTACGGGATCCAACGTCTTCTTATCTCCGTCTCTTCTCCAACTTTCTCGACTTGTGTACCCTCCGGTAGGTCCATGTCGTCGCCGATTGCGTCTTCTTCGTCGCCGTCGTCGAGTTTTCCGGCGGTCGGAATATCAAAATCGTCTTCCATTTATCCGATAACACAATTATATATGTGTATATCCAAATGCAGACAAAAAACGGAAGGGGATGATGGTGAAACGTGGGGTTGTTATCTGAAGGGTGTTCGGATATGATCTGAGAGGCTGTGATTGAATCAAATAACACAGAACAGATGGTGCTTCTGCCATGGGAGATATATATACGCATGGGTTTGAAGGGAGAGAGAGTGAGAGTTCCATGGATTTGAAGAGAAGATGAGAGCGGGTAAAAGGGATGCTGTTGGTAAGTAAGCTGTCGGTGGTGGTAAGTAAGCTTTCTCTCGATCGCTCTCCCTTGCTTCTTGTCTGATTTTCTTTTTGGAGCTATCGGTGGTGGTCGGGGAAGATGACCGGAAGTGGAGGGGATATGTTTTTTTGTTTTTTTAATTCATTTAATAAATAATACATAAAAGAAAAATGAAAAAGAAAATAAAAAGGGTATATTGGTCATTTTACCTGGCCAAGGGACCAATAGTGTAAGCAAAAGTGTAGTTGAGGGACCATCAGCGTAGAAATCTCAAACGATGACCAAGACTGAAATTCCATGCAAACCACAGGGACCAAAATTGTAATTTACTCTAAAAATAAATTAGATTGAAATGGTTTGAAAATTGAAATAGAATTGACAAAAAGGTCGGGGTCGATCAAACTTATAAAGAATACTAAACTAAATATCTAAAGTTAAATGTTTATGTTCTTTTCTCATTGAATGGATTAAATCATAAAATAAAGTACTCGGTAAATTCTATTATCATATTATATATTTTAATGTTGCAGCCTTGCAAGTGAGTAACCGCATGAATAATGTCTACCATTTGATCAATAGAGAGGATTTTTAAGGAAGTTTTTATATTAAAAAACTTATATCTAAAAAACCTATTTTATCTTCATTATAGGAGAGGTTTTCAAGAACTTTTTTTGTAAGACTATTGTATGCATTATTTATTTATTATTGGTTAATAACATATGAGATCCACCAAAATATGAAAAAAAAAAAAAAAAAAGAAGAAGAAGAAGTCAATAGCTTGTTAATTAACAAGCTATTTTAACAAGCTATTTGAAAAGAGAAGTGATTTGTACACAACAATTTTTATCCATACACAACAATTTAATAATTTTATGCATAATGTACAACACTGCTAAAACACAGATTGTTGTGTATGGAGAAAACTTGTTGTGTACAAATCACTTCCCATTTGAAAAAGCTTGTAATTTAAAAACCTTCCCTATGACTTCTTCTTTTTATGCCTTTTTTTTTGGGTTGAAAAAGTTCCAAAAAACTCATATTGGAGATGTTCTAACCAAGGTAATGACATAATTCGCCGTCCTTGTTGTTAATCTTGAAAGGTTAACGATGTTCTAATTGCGTTTTTTTACCTTTTTTATTAAATCAAAGTTCATCTTTTGAATGTTTTTTAATACACGGAAAGGAGAGTCGAATGAAGGAGAGGGGTAAAATGAAGCTTATTCTTTTTTTTTTTTAAATGTTTTATAGCCTCAAGTAAGTTTATCTTTTTTTTTCGCAGGTCTACCTATAACAACATAGATTGTTGTGGACAGAATCAAACTGTTCTCAAGTAGTTTAAGGTCATGTTGGAACCTATTAGAAAAGTTTTGGCAGCAAAATGAGTTGTTGATGTGAGAAATGACATGGGAGAGGCATATAGCGGTCTAAAAATCTCCACTATGAGCCATTTTGGTGGTTTAAGAATCTCTGCAAAATTGTTTTTCTTCTCAAATTCAAAGGAATTTATGCTCAATTGTATGTAATTGCAAACAATTATAATTTCATGCAATTATGCTCCTTCATAAGCTACTCTAATTCAAAATTTTAACTACATCGTTCTACAATATTGAAGCCAATGTCACTCATGTTAAAAACTTCACCAGGAACGGATTCGGATTGGTCCTGACCTGCCCACCATTCCCTCCTACACACTCGTGTCCTTTCTCGTGGAGTCCATCGGCGCACGCCACTTTGGCTTCCTAGCGCTTAGTTTCAAGGTCCCACTTAACGGTATAAAAAACTGGAAGCGGATGGAACTGAGAAGAAATGAAAAGAATGTGGTATTCCAGAGTTTTTTTAATGGAATGAATTGAAAAAAAAAAAAGAGGAGAAATATCTTCTCTCCTAACTTTTCTTCAGATTTGGAAGGATTTGAAGAAAAAAGAATTCGTTATTAAAAATAAGACTTATATATAAATTTATTTTCTCTTCTTTTCAACTCGGGAACACATTATATCCCCTTCATTTCTTCCGGACTCGGAAACACGAAACTAGAATTTCTTTCTATTTTCTTCCCTTCTTTTCTCTTTTTCCCATTCCCCTTCTTTTCTTTCCTTGCTAGAACTTGGGAACATAGCGTAGGAGCAACTCCTCCTTGACCTCAAGACCACACTTAACCATGCGAACAAGTACCACCAAGAAAAAGAATTCCAAGTTGGTGCTTTAATTTTCGCCTCCATATATATCGTCTATCTTCTATCCTCAATTGCAAATCAACAAAAATTATGCATCACTTTTTGGGCCTTGTAAGACTATTGATTATTGAGTGTGTTGATTTGATTTCATAGCGACTCGCTCATCCTAAGGGTAACCTCATCAATTTTGTATTTCGCCTTTCGCTTTTCAAGTTGTGTTTTGGTGACCCATCCTCACATCATGTTAGGGGTGAGCAAAAACCGCGCCGATCCAAAAAAACGCAAGAACCGCCAAAAATCGAAACCGATATAAAAACCGACGTTGCGGTTTTTAATTTGCCAAAAACCGACCAAAGTCGGTGCGGTGCGGTTTTACCCTAGAAACCGACGTTTAAAAAACCGAACCGCACCACTAATATTATATATATTAAAAATATTTTATGTTATTCTGTATGTTTAAGATTCGTTGTTATTACGAATATTCGGTGCGGTGCGGTTATTATGTATGTTTAAGATTCGTTGTTATTATATATCAAAAATATTTTGTTGGTGACTTAAAATATCAAATGTAGCATCATAACTTATAATAGTTTGAGAGTAACTAATAATAATAATAGTCCAAGAGTATGTTATATGATCGTGTTTGTGGATCAAGACTATGACTTCACCAAACTTTTGATTGTGGGCTAAAAATGTAATAAAAAAGGCTAAATGACACTGTAGCACCATAAGGTCTTACATGTTGATTCATTTGGTCACTAAAAGATTATTTTTGCTCTTTAAGGGCACCAATTTTGGAGGTCAATGTTTAAAACTTCCTTTTATAAAAAATGAACAGGTAAGCCGGTAAAAAGTCCTAATCAGCAGTTGAGTCAGCTTCCCTTGAAGTCGTCATCAGGTGAGTCAGCTTGGAACAATTATCCCAGTCAACAAACAATTCTTATATCATTTCGAGTGGAAAAAAATTCAAAAAAACGAAGGGCAAACAAACGAAAACCCTGAACCCTTAAATTTGTAGGTTTTCCCCAAGTGTGTAACAGCGGATCGAACGATGGCAGCGAATATCGTCGTTAAGTTACACTTCAACGGAACCTTCAATCGGCAACCATTTGGGTACATCGAAGGCATGCAGCATGACCTTGACGCCGTTGATTTTTCGGGGATGGAGTTCAACGAGTTTATCGCGTTTCTTGAAAGGTTTGCTCAAAGAAAATGCAAGAACGTGTACTATTGTCTGCCGGATTACGATGTTCCTCATGGGTTACGGTTAATTTCAGACGAAATGGAGTATGTGGAATTTATAGAGATACTACACCATTTTGGAGTTACTCTGCCAGTTTACATGGATCACGAAGGTGTTAACATACAGGACTGGATCGATGAAGAAAATGATGAAGTTGTTAGTCCTGATGAAAACATATCTGCTACAGGGAAAGTGTCACCCAGAAGACCACATGAGGAAGAAGACATGTATGAGGCAGCAATTGTCATGGGTGATGAAGAATAAGACTTGGATGTTGATCAAGCAACCAACCACTGGAGTGCCCAACTAGGTTCAATCCTGAGATTGAATGGAAAAAGCAAGTGCCTGTATTAGGTATGAGATTCGAAAATCCTAAACAACTAAAAGGTATGCTTTGTAATTATGTTGTGGCTAATGGGTATCAGTTATGTTACAAAAAGAATGACAGAAATAGGTTGTTAGTAAAATGTTGTAATGGTGACTGCACTTTTAGGCTTTGGGGTTCATGGATGACTGAAGAAAGATCATTTCAAATTAAGTCCCTTAGAGATGAACATAATTGTGCAAGAAACTTCAAATTGGGTTCCATTGTGACTTATGCTTGGATTGACAGCCATTACACCAATGAGATACTACACAAACAGAAAATGAGTGTTAGACTACTTGGGGAGGAGGTAAAAAAGGATTTTGGCATACATGTAAGCTTGAGCCAGTGTAGGAGAGCAAAAAAATACGCCTTAACCCTAATTGAAGGTACCATTGTGGAACATTATGCCAAGCTATGGTCTTATGGTGAGGAGATAAAGAGATCAAATCCAGGGTCCACTATAAAGCTTGCTGTGAATAGCATGCCAGATGGGACAAATTACTTTAGCAAATTTTATGTTTGTTTTGATGGGCTAAAGAAGGGTTGGAGAAGTGGATGTAGAAGGCTTAATAACTTGGATGGTTGTTTTCTAAAGGGTTTATGTAGTGGGGAGCTGTTAAGTGTTGTGGGTAGGGATGCAAATAACCAGATATTTCCTATTGCTTGGGCAGTTGTTTGTGTGGAAAATAAGGAAAACTGGAAATGGTTCTTGGAATTGCTTGCAGATGACTTGCACCTTGAAACAGGTCTTAGTGTGTCTTTGATGTCTTATCAGCATAAGGTACTCTACTTACATAACTTAACTTTTAAACAATAAGGGTCTGCTAAATGATTTTAATTTTCTTGTTGTAGGGACTACTTGAGGCAGTAAAAGAGGTGCTACCAGAGGCAGAGCATAGGCAGTGTGCAAGGCACATTTATGCTAACTTTAAAAAGAGATTCACAGGAGCTCATTTTGAGAACCTTTTCTGGAAAGCAAGCAAGGCTACAATAGAACCCCATTGCAATGCAGTCATGAAGGAGATTCAGCAGCTAAGCAATGCAGCCCATGAGTATCATTAGATAAGAATCCTAAAACATGGTCTAGAGCATTTTTCAATTTTGGTAGCATGTGTGATGCTGTAGAGAATGGGTTTTCAGAAACATTTAATAGTGTAATTACTGAAGCTAGGAAAAAACCTATTATCACAATGCTGGAAGAAATTAGGATGTATGTGATGGACAGAATGCATATGATGAACCTTAAAGGAAGTAATTGGCCTGATTACGAAATTTGTCCAGTTATTAGGAAAAAAATAAGCGATCTCAAAATCCATCATATGTACTATCACATTATGCAGTGTTTATTGTTAATTGGAAAAAAAAGTTACTAATCATATAATATTTTGATTAGGTATTGGCAGGTCCTTCCTTGTCGGTTGATGCAATTTGAGACAAGAAATATGGGTGAGGCATATGCAGTGGACTTGGAGAAAAAAACCTGTACTTGCATATTATGAACGGTTATGGATGTGTGCATTCTGTGGCTACTATATCATATCTAAATGGTACTATAGAGCAATTTGTTCATCCTTTTTGAAAGGTTTTCCGCAACCATGAACTAAATAACCTAAGTTCACATGCAACCTAGAAAAGATCTATGTTTTCTTACTTTGAACATGTAACTAATTCCTAAAGGCCAAACAAAAATAACTAAAAGAATAAATCAGAAAAACTAACCTTTAGTTTTAATCTTGAAGCTAAGCAGCACAAGTGTCCTGCCTCAAATGAGATCACACCCAGTGACAACGCCTAGTGATATCAAGTATTTTAGGCGTTGTTGAGCCCTGTTCTTGGTAAAATTATATCAAATATGCATGGGTATTCTCACTTTTCGTGTCAGGACTTGTCTGGAGAAAAAGAGTAAAAACAGGGACTAAAGGTGTACAAAAGGAAAAAGTATGGAAAGAATGGAAAATCAAGAGAAACACGTACGCGCGCCGCGGATTTCCCTTCTGCGCGACGCGGGCGTAAGGCGGTGGAACACATTTGAATGACGAAAAAACGGGGAACGGATAAGTACGCGCGCCGCGGATTTCACTTCTGCGCGGCGCGGTCACGGGAAATTTGCAACTATAAATAGAGGCATTTCCAGCCGAAAACCCTAGCAAAGACCGGGTGTAAACATCGACCTAGAAGCTCTTTGACTCGAGGATTCATTTCAGCAAGCTCATAATTGGTATTTTATGTTTTTAGATTTAATTTTCTTTTTAGTAGCAAGTAGTTTGTGGCTAAAATCTTTGGGAGTGACAACCACTGACTTTGAGCCCTTAGGTTTCCGATTTTGAAGCATTTTGGTTACTGATTTTGTAATTGGAATTCGGATTTGGTGAATGAAATCATTCGGTTACATTTCATATTGGTTTTTCGATATTTTGGATGCTTGTTTGTGTTTCGATTATTTGATTGTGTTTGGATTGTGTTTGTGACTCGGTTGGAACTGTTTTCCTTTGCTGAAAACAGTAGATAACTTGGTTAGGTTGAGCATTAAATCTTGGCTAGTAATTGTTCAAGTAGAACCCTAGTTATTAGCTAGTTTATGTTATGCTTGGTTTTGCTAGTTTGGATGCCTTCAATTGCTTCTGATCCAGAGATGTACTTCTGAGTTCAGACAGTAACTAGGTCATTTGAGCTTGGCTAAGCTTGGCTTGAGTGTTTGAATATTGTTTTGAGGTAGTAAGATAGAAATTAGTTCCTCCGACTATAGCTGTGACACTATTAGTTGGTAATCTCTCATCTAGTCTAACCACGTAGCTCCTGTGGATCGACCCTGACTCCACTATACTAGTGAATGTTAGGTTATCTCTTATTTTTGACCGCATGACGACCTCTTCGTGCACGTCAAATTTTGGCGCCGTTGCCGGGGAGCTGTGAGCTTAGGTTAGGTGAGCAGTAGGAACTTGTTTTTGCTTTTTGAGATTTCATTTTTTGGTAAGTTTGATTTGTGATTTTTTGGGCGTATTGCACCTGTGCATGCGTACCCGCAGGGGGAGGCAACTATCCCCATTGCAGTTTGATTCTGAGATTGAGCGTACTGCGCGCAAACTCCGTGCCCGTAGGCGTTTAAACATCATGAATTATAGTCAAGTTAGTAGTAGTCCGGTCAGTGTTGCCCAGGATCCATCAGGTGAGGCAACTGGGAGGTTTTCTATCCCTCCGCTTTCGGAATTTCAGTTTGGAAGCACGAGTGCTTCTGGTGGTGCAGTTTCAGCCCCTGCACCCATACCATCATGCACTCCGCCTTCCATCCCACCATTTACACCCACCTCACAACCTCAATCCACCAATCCATTTACATCTGCTATGACTTGGGGAGAGCCGACCCGAGATGGCACCCCAATTCCTAGACAGCATACACCAACATCACAACCACAACCAGCCTTCTTTAAACCTCAACCTACATATCAAACAACACAACCTATTGTTGTGCATTCTGACATACATATAAAACATCTAAAAACGGCACCAAGAAACTTGATGTGTTATTAGCGTTTATAAGATTTTTGAAAATGATTTCACATTAGTTTTACATTTATTAACAGGGAAATACCATGTATGAATAGAACAACACAATTAGGCAAGTGTACCTAGTCGATTGTAGTATAGTAATGGTAAATCCGGGTTGTCGACCCAAGGGAAAACGGCTATCTTTAAGTTAAGAAAATCAATTATCAATTAACAATTATTCAAGCAAATACTCAGGGGCGAGTTTTAATGAAAACTCGTAAAACTTTGATTATAAAATAAATGACGAAATAATAAATGATCATAACAAAAATAACAAGGGAAACTTTCGTCTAGGATCTGTTGATTCATATAAAACTATGTTGACTAGTTTTGATTATGTGCAATGAGTTTAAATAAGTTGCATTAAGTCGTTGGATCGTATGGTCAAGTCACCAATTCTATGACTAATAAGTTAAAATAGCACAATGGTCATGTAACTAATTAACTTATAATCATCAAGTATTAATACAATCTAGCATGCAAACATAGCCCATATCCTAATGGTCAAAGTGATATGTTCATACAATCAATGGTCATGAGTTGCAACTAAATGTGATATAAGTCTTATTTCACTAATCAAGTTTATAACTTAGATTACCTTCCTAGTTAAATGGTCAATAACTAGTCCAATGATATATAGTTGTCAATTATACATCATGACGGTTCATGTGATCAATACGTTTAAACGGCCATTTAAACTTAATCATATGAAGATGGCAATCAAGAATACAAACTGTAACCACATTTAATATGTATAGCATGCAAGTTATATATCCTAACCGATATTAAACTCGAATCAAGAACTAGATCAACACATATTATATTAATGAATCAACATCACCTAGGAAAAAGTTACGGGAAATATAAATTACAAAATATAAAAGTAAACATTACTTAGATTCGATTTAACCATCTAGTTATGTTTGATATGCTATTAGTGCAATGGATATTGAACGTTAAATACCGATTTCTAAAATGATTAGATGTTTTGGTCCAACTACCTAATCCTATGATTATAAAGTCATTAATGGCAATGGTCATGCGATTATATATTCTAAATAATCATGTATTGGTTCGTATCATACAAGGTTCATTCGAGATTTTGATCTCAATGGTCATGATAATCAAATTGGCGTCAAATGAATTATGCGAGATAAAATATAAAACGTTCAATATCCGATAAATAACAATCAAATCATAACTAAACAGTAATCAAATCTAAGTAATAAATAATACAGATAACATAATCTGAAGAATACGGCTTAGGAAATCATAATAGAATGCTAAATATATATAAAGCAAACCGAATGAAGTCCCGGCCGAACATTCTTCAAGCTCTCGATTCCATAGGTTCCCCTTTGATTCTACAAGCTTCCTGGCCGAGTTTGGTGGTGTGGAGGTGCAGAGAGACAATCTGGTCTGAAGGTGGTGTGTGTGGTCTCTCAAAAGAAGAGCTGAAGGGTTGAATTTATAGCAGTCGCTGGAGTCGGGCGGGGTGCGCCTAAAGTGAGGCGCAGTGCGCCTTAAAGTAGATCTGGCAGGTGGTCAACTGTCGCACGAGGGAGCACGTGGTTTGCAGCTTTAATGTCGGATCTGAGGCGCGGTGCGCCCAAAAAGTAGGCGGGGCGCGCCCTTGCACATGCTTGGCAGGTCGGTTGAATCATTGGATAAACGCACGCTTGAATATTATAATCAAAAAGTCAGACGAACGTGCGGTCTGGTTCCCTCCATGGGCGCAGTGCGCCTGGAAGTGGGCGGGGTGCGCCCTGTGCTTCTGGCAGTTTTGCTCTTTGCTTCTTTTTAAGCTCAAATGTTCGTGTAATTCGTTCTTTCGCTCCAAACGCGTATTTTTAGCTTCAAAACGAATATTTAAGCATATTAGGTATCTTTTAGTTCATAACATATATGAAATTAAACTAAAATCACACTGATATCGTGCGGAAAATATGTATAATTTACGCGATATCACCTATACACTTTCAATCACCGCCTCAACCACAACATCATTACCCAGAGACGGAGGAAGTGTATGACAAGGAAGATGAAGGATGGATGCCACCAGCATCCCAACCACAATGGAACCGAGGTCGGGGACCTCCCAGGCGAGCACCACCATACCAACCACCAGGTCAGCGGGAGTACAACCCCGCCCAACCTTTACATTTTGCACAACCAAGACGGCAATCGGTTGCATCACATTTCCAACCACGGGAATATGATGATTCGTCGCCGATCTATATTCCTGATAACATAGATTCGCAAGTAGAGATTAGACCTCAGTTATTAGGAATATTACCAGAATTCAGAGGATATAAGCAGTATGATCCCTATAACCATTTATATGAATTCTTAGCGATCGCTAATGCTAATAATCCCAGAAACACAAATAGAAATATTTTTAGGCTTAGACTGTTTCCGTTCACCCTTAAGGACAAAGCCAAGTATTGGTTCACATCGTTGCCATCGAACAGTATTACTACGTGGGATCAGCTCAAGGCAAAGTTCCTGCAGGAATTTTATCCAGCGAGCAAGACAACTGAAGTCAGGAGGGTCATCCAGGATTTTCAGCAAAAACCTGGAGAAGCTTTTCATGAAGCCTTCGACAGATTGAAGGAGTTGCTGCGATCTTGTCCGCATCATGAGATTCCCAGATGGCAGTTGGTCAAGTTATTCTTTGAGGGAGTTAGCGAAACATACCAGGCCATGATAAATGCCTCCTCCAGTGGGACATTTATGTGGCAGGATCCAGAAGAAGCATGGCAGTTTTTAGAGCAGTTGAGTAATGGCTCCAAAGCAAACTTCTCCACCAGGAAGACCACAAGTACGGCGGCAGCAGTAGGAGTTGATGCTGATTGGAAAAAGGAAGTGAAAAAGGAAATCAGTTAATTAAACAGAAAGTTCGATAGGCTTATGGCAACATTACAAAATGGACCGCCAAATTCATCACAAGAAGGTCAAGGAGGACCTAAGATGCAGGAAGCTAATCAAGTTTATGGCCAGGGTCAAGGTCAACACAATAATGGACGACCCTACAGGCCATACAACCAACGACAGCAACAAAATTTCAGGCAGAACAATTATCAGAATCAATCAAATAGTCAGCCTAGAAACCAGCAGCCTGCTAACAACGGAAACAACAACAACAGGGGGCCCACCAACGCTGCCAACAACGCCCTAGGGACCCAAGAAGAGATGATATCAAAAATGTATGACATGGTCACTGCGACTCAACAACAATCTCAAGCGAATGCAAAAGCTATCGCAAATATGGAAAGACAAATAGGTCAAATGGCTGCAGATCAGCAAAAGAGAGATAATGGCAAGCTGCCAAGTGCTACTGAAGTCAACCCTACGCATAATCAACATCCAGGGAAGGAACAAGTCAATACTGTTGAATCAGGATGGCGAAAGGTCACTCTGGAGGATTTGTTTGAGGTAGGGAACGAAGTGAAATCAGGGGAAGAAGGAAAGGCTTTAAAGAGCGAGGAAGGTAAAAAAGGAGAAGTTTCGGTTGAGAATGGCACTCAACCAGAAATAGACAAAAAGGTCCAAAAGGAAGAACAACCAACGATAGCGGGGATCAAGCAGAAAAAGAAGAATAAGAAAGAAAAAAAGAAACAGGAAGTACCCAGATCAACGGGACCCTTAATGAATCAGCCCCTATGGGATGAGCTTAAAGATGCTCCCGAGGACACCAGGATTCTGCAAGAGATGTGTGAACAGAATGAGAAACGCAAAGCACCTACGCCAAAAACGGTGAGATTGACTATGAGAGCCAGCGAAGCATTATTGGGTACACTGCCCAGAAAGGAAAAGGACCCCGGGTCACCATTGATCACTACAACTGTAGGAGACGTGGTTATTCGAAACACTCTTTTAGATTTGGGAGCAAGTGTCAATATATTGCCAGGATACCTGTATGACAAGTACAAGAACGAAGAAATTGAGCCAGCAGAAGTCGTACTACAGTTGGCTGATCAATCAACTAAGGTATCTAGGGGGAAGTTGACAAATGTCATAGTCAAAGTTGGGGACTTTTTCTATCCTGTAGATTTTCTGGTCATGGAATATGAAAGTCCAGACGATGCGCCTGCGCTCATCTTGGGGCGTCCATTTTTAGCTACCGCTGGGTCAGTGATCGATTGCAAGACTGGAGATATGGATATTTTCTTCGGGACCAGGAAAAGAAGATTGAATATGTTTGGGAACCCGATATCATTACCTTCAGAGGAAAATGGCAAACCAGCAGACAGGAAAACACTAATGGAGCCAGGAATCAGAAGCAAAGAAAAGATATGGACACGTACAGGAGAGGGGGAAAAGAGGAAATCTTAAAGGAAACCAAGGATAACCCGTTATCCGCCATCGACAAGGAACAATTGCTGGAAATGATAGTGATGATGGAAGCAAGGCATCAGCAATATGAAAGAGAATCCAGAAAACGAGAGGCGAATGTTTTCGAGCTATTGAAATCTCAACAACAATGGATCAGCGGTGTGAGTGATCGGATGACCCAACTCACATCCCTTATGACAATGATGGCTAATAATTTCATGCTAGAATACCAGCAAATGTCATCAAGAGGTCAAGAAGAAGAAGGGTCAGCTCAGGAGCAGCACGTCTGGCTGAAGACGTTAAACTTAGCGCTTGTTGGGAGGCAACCCATCGTGTCATAGGTAGGTTTTATATTTCTTAGGATTAATTTAGAAAATACATCAATCTTTTGCAGGTATTAGTGGTATGAAGCAAGTGTGGGGTCGTGTGAAAGTTTTGAAGTCTTCAAGACCGCGCCGCGGATTTTTGAATTGCGCGACGTGATAGTGTTTTATTTTTACAATAAAACACTATCATTTAAAGACTGTTTTATCGCATAAATACGATCAGAGGCACACAAAAACTATATTTCCGTGCAAAATAAAAGAATCCAGAAACCGCCTTAAAACATGCAAAATGCTTCTTCATAAACAGATACGGTTCAGACAGACCCGTCTAACCTACCCCATCTGTTAAAACCAAACAGTCACATTTTATAAGAATGCATGTTTTCACAACAAAAAGGCAAAAGCTCACATTCCAACGGCAGCTCCTGATGCACACCACAGACTCCCAACAGTCTGGCGGTGATAATAGATCTACTGTCGGGTCATTACTAACCCAAGCCAGCCATTTGTTTTCACATAGAAAACATCTCACAAATCACGGGGAAATCCTATTATGATATCATTAATTCTCTCAAAAGAATTATGATTAATTTGTCTACCGTCCCCAGACATCCTCACAAAATTGCAAGCTAAACGAGAAAATATCTCATTTTTCATACACTGCACATCACAGCCCACTGCTGTGTCGCAGATGCAAATCTGCCAGAACTATGGTTTTACCATAGGAAATCCTGATAAGCTCAACATCAAAACAGGCTTATATTAACAGGTGGCTGAACATGAATTACGATTCATGTTTAACTTGAACAGAGTTCTCCGGAGCTGCTGGTGTGAGGAAAACAAGAGGGATTTGTGTGTTAACAATTATGGTTTATTTTCAGGAACAAGACCCAAGAACTATAAAAGAACAAACCCGAGGAAGTGATGCTCAAAACTGAAGAGTAAAAAGGCGAAATACACATAAAAATACAGCAATCGCGACTTGACACCACCTATGTCGCGACGTGAAGAAAATCAAAACAGAAGACCCAAATACCTACAGTGATCGCGACGCGAAGACCTTGGACGCGAAGACCTTGGACGCGAGACTACCAACTCCATGAACGCGAGACTACCAACAACCGCACTAGCCAGACCAGTGGCCGACCAAAAGCAACGACCGACGCCTCCTCGCGCCGCGACGGGACCCTTGGTCGCGACGCGAGCACTGTGCTCCAGTAGTATAAATAGAAGCTCTCTATGCACGGATTTAGACACCCATTCTACATCCTTTAGACACCAAGTTACTAAGTACTCTATATCAGTTGTAATAGTTTGAAATATTTCTTCTCTATTTGTTAGAATCAAAAGATTACCTCTCTCGGTGGTAATTCTAGTTGTAATTCAAGAAACTCGAAGGGTAAACGCATCAAGTTACATGACGAGGAACACCAAGACCATCATCACGATCATCACACGAATGGAAGGCTAATCTCTTCAGATTACTTCCGGTAATGTTATCCAACTTTTAGTATAGCATGTTTTTACTTTGATTCCGACAAATGTTTTGCTATTGTAACTCTTAAACTCCTATCTCTTGAAATACAACTAGTGAATCATTTGTGTTTACTTCTACTTATTACCATATTCTCAAGACATAGTATTACCAACATATCATTCGTGCCTATCTCACTTAAATCACGAGTTAAGACGGATAATCAGTTAATATACTTTGTGCCCAATTAATATGTAAAGAAGTTGTAATGTACTATCATCTAGTTAAAACATAATATTGCTACACCATTGTTTGTGCTTAATCTACCTAATTGTTAGACAAAGACAAATAATCGATTCAACATATTATGTATTTACCTATGTAATAGTAATTGTCAGTAAACTGTAATTATGTTAAAGTAATTATATCGGAATCATTGTAATAATACATGTGCAACTAATTGTTGATAACTAAACCGGAAGTAATTCTCTCTTTAATCTCAAGTTACAATCTCAATATTTTTACCATCACCGTTAAAATTCTACTTTACAACTCATTAAAAGTTAACCACTAAATCCTTGGACTCGACCCCGCTTGCCCTATCTACATAGTAAAAAGTGGGTTATAAATTGTTTTTGACGCGTGTGACGATAGCGTTGTCAAAATGGCGCCGTTGCCGGGGATTATGTGCGCTTAAGTTCTAAAGAGTTGTTTAAAGTTCAATTTTTACTTTTGTTTTTATTATCTTTCTTGTGCAAACTCACTTGTTTATGCATACAAGGCATAGTAGCAATAATTCACCACTCTTATTCAATCCGGAACCCGAAAGATCTTTTAGAAACAATCGAATTGCAAGACGCTTATTTAGAACAATGAATTTGGACGAAGTATTGGTAGAAGATGTTCCCGATGAATCACACATGCAACCTCCACAAATGGGACCGCAAAATCCCATACTACAAGCACATCCACCAAATCCTCCACAATACCGCAACAATGGCAATGGTGGTTATCAAGGAGATAACACCAATAATTGGAATGGCACGAACCGACACAACGGTGGTTTTCAAGAAGGTAATCATTTTCAATACAATCCTCGTTATATAGATCAACCAAATAGACATTCTGTAGCATCTCACTTTCAACCAGGTGATTATGATGATCCTTCACCTATAATATTTCCACACGGAAACGAACATATTGTAGAAATTCGACCACAATTAATTGGGGTAATCCCACTTTTTCGTGGATATAAAAATGAGGATCCTTATAATCACTTGTATGAATTTCTTGCAATAGCAAATGCTAACACACCAAGAGAAACCAATCGAGATACGTTTAAATTGCATTTGTTTCCATTTACCTTAAAAGAAAAAGCAAAATACTGGTTTACATCACTTGCGCCCGGAAGTATTAATACTTGGGACCAATTGAGAACCAACTTTTTACAAGAGTTTTACCCAGCTAGTAAAACCACAGAAATAAGAAAAGCCATACAAGATTTTACACAAAAACCTAACGAAGAATTCCATGATGCATTCGATCGTCTTAAAGAATTACTACGATCGTGTCCACATCATGAATTCCCTCGTTGGCAACTTGTACGGTATTTCTTTGATGGGGTAGATAGCACGAACCAATCCATGATAAACGCTGCCTCAAGTGGTACATTTATGTTGCAAGACAGTGAGAATGCATGGAAATTTTTGGAACAATTAAGTAATGGCTCAAAAGCCAATTATTCCACAAGAAAACAAGAAATTCCAAATCAAACCGTTGCAACAATTGCACTCGATAAAACATGGAAAACTGGAGTAAAATCTGACATCATAGCTTTAAGTAAAAAAGTTGATTTATTACTTACAAGCCTTGGGAAAGAGAAGGGTGTTAATGTTTTGCAGGGGCAGAAATCGTGTGGAAACTGTGGAAACACTGGACACGTTGCACATAATTGCACAAAGACTCGGGAGGAACTCAATCACTTAAATGGATATGGTCAACACCATAATCCACAAAGATCTTTCAGACCCAGCAATCAGGGTAATTTTAATAACAACAATCAGGGAAACTACCATAACAACAATCAAGGAAATTTTAATAATAACAATCAGAGAGGACAATACCAAAACCAACATCAAAATCAGCAACGAACATTTCAACCCAACCACAATGGAAGAGAAGGAAGTACAAGCAGGAAGGAACCAGAAAATGAAGGAACCAAGCTAGACAAGATTATGGAATTCATCACTCAAACATACCAGAAGACCGACACTAATACCAAAACAATCGCTGCAATGGAGAAGCAAATAGCACAATTAGCCGAACAATTGGGGAAAAGAGAAGAAGGAAAATTCCCAAGCAATACGACTGTGAATCCTTCTCACAGTCAACGACCGGGAAAAGAACATCAAGTCAATCAAGTCATATCCTTACGAAGCGGGAAGAAAGTCGACAACCAGGTAAGTTCTCTTCCTAACTCAACTTTAGAAGAAGAAAGTGACACCGAAGAAATATATAATGAAAAAGAGGAATTAGAAAAAATTTTAAAAGAAAAAGAATTAGAAATTGAACAAAACAACATCGCACCATATCCTTCAGCCCTTGAACCGTCGACTTCTAAGGACACAAAACGGACCAAGTCAGATGACATGTGGGAAGTCTTTTCCCAAGTCAAAATAAATATTCCATTAGTCAAACTGATCAGAGAAGTCCCCTCATACGCGAAATTTCTGAAAGACTTATGTATTCAGAAAAGAAAGTTGAAATCGCGTCTCCCAAAGAAAGTAGACTTAACAGAACATGCAAGTTCTATAGTCTCCAACTCTCTTCCTCCTAAACTCAAGGACCCAGGAGCACCCTTAATCTCTGTGACCATAGGAAACATCAACATAAAAAAGGCACTTTTAGACCTTGGAGCAAGTGTCAACATTCTTCCAGGGAATTTGTTTGATCAGTATGAACTAGGCAAGCTAGAACATACTGATATCATTTTACAACTAGCTGACAAATCCACAAAAATCCCACGAGGAATGTTGACCGATGTTATAATCAAGGTGGATGAATTTTACTATCCAGTTGACTTCTTGGTGCTTGATACTGAACATACTTACAAGGAAAGTCAAGCCTCAATTATTTTGGGACGTCCATTTTTAGCAACAACAAACGCCCAAATTAATTGTAGAACAGGAGCAATGGATATCGCCTTTGGAAATAGAAAACTCAGATTAAATGTCTTTAATACATTTAATAACTCATCAACGGAACATGAATGTTATCAAGTTGATGTAGTTGATGACTTAGTGCATCAAACTACACCAACCATCTTAAGATCTGACGAATTGGAAAGTTTCCTTAACAATACCAGGATTGAAGACAGGGATACGAAAGAAGTACACATGATAGAAGAAGTTTTTCAAACACAGCAATGGAAAACACCATGGATCCCTCAAGTGGAAAAATTACCCACAAACTTTGCAGCACCACTAAAATCATCTTTTGAAGTACCACCGGTCTTAGAATTGAAAGCATTACCAAAACATTTAAAATATTCATTCTTGGGACCTAACAAAACTCTACCTGTGATAATTTCTGCTGATTTAACAGGTGTTCAAGAAGAAATATTGTTAGAATTGTTGGTAAAATACAGGGAAGCTATTGGATGGACAATAGCAGATTTAAAGGGGATAAGTCCGGCGACGTGTATGCACCGAATCATTACTGAAGAAGGAACGAAACCAGCTCGAGAAACACAAAGACGTCTGAATCCGAATCTCAGAGAGGTAGTCAAGAAAGAAGTACTTAAATGGTTGGACGCTGGCATTATTTACCCAATATCTGACAGTGATTGGGTAAGTCCAACTCAAACAGTACCTAAGAAATCAGGAATTACAGTGATCGAAACAGAAGATGGAGAAAAGATGACCACCAGGCCAATCACGGGATGGAGAGTATGCATCGACTACCGCAAGTTGAATGCTGCAACCTCGAAAGATCATTTCCCACTCCCATTCATAGACCAAATAGTAGAAAAATTATCTGGAAAAAAATTCTATTGTTTTTTAGACGGATACTCGGGATACAACCAAATTGCCATCCATCCCGAAGATCAGGCTAAAACAACCTTTACGTGTCCCTACGGCACCTTCGCATTTCGAAGGATGCCATTCGGATTATGTAATGCTCCCGCCACGTTCCAACGTTGCATGATGGCTATATTTTCTGATATGGTGGGAGAATCGCTAGAAATTTTCATGGATGATTTTTCAATATTTGGCTCTTCTTTTGATAATTGTTTGAAACAGCTAGAGAAGGTACTAAAAAGATGCACAGAATCCAATTTAATTTTAAGCTGGGAGAAGAGTCATTTCATGGTCAAGGAAGGAATTGTACTTGGGCATGTCGTTTCAGAACGCGGTTTTGAAGTCGATAGAGCTAAAGTACAAATCATTTCCACTCTTCCCCCACCAAGCTCGGTAAAAGGCATCCGTTCATTTCTTGGACATGCCGGATTTTATCGGCGATTCATTAAAGACTTTAGTACCATTTCTAAGCCACTTTGTAAACTGTTATTAAAAGACGCACCATTTGTTTTTGATAATGACTGTCAAGAAGCATTCACTATTCTGAAACATAAATTGACAGAAGCGCCAATTCTGCAAGCACCTAATTGGCTTCTTCCTTTTGAAATAATGTGTGATGCTAGTGATTATGCAGTGGGAGCGGTATTGGGACAAAGGGTGGACAAGAAACCAGTGGTCATTTGCTATTCAAGCAAAACATTTTCTGAAGCACAGCTCAATTATACCACCACAGAAAAAGAACTATTGGCAGTTGTGTATGCCTTGGATAAATTTAGATCTTACATATGGGGATCTAAAGTTATTTTGTACACCGATCACAGTGCCATCCGTCATCTGATGGAAAAAAAGGAAACAAAACCAAGACTCATTCGGTGGGTACTTCTGTTGCAGGAATTTGACATAGAGGTCCGAGACAAAAAGGGATCTAAAAATGTGGTGGCCGATCATCTTTCCAGAATTCAAACAGATGAAATTCAAGGAGAAACAATACGAGAAGATTTTCCTGATGAACAACTATTTTCTGTACAAAAATTACCATGGTTTGCTAATTTGGTTAACTATTTTGTAACAGGAAAAACACCGCCACACTGGACCACTCAACAAAAGAGATACTTTTTCTCCCAAACCAAGCAATATCTATGGGAGGATCCAGATCTGTTCAAAATAGGAGCAGATCAAGTTATCAGGAGATGTGTACCAAACGATGAACAGACGGACATTCTCCGTCACTGTCACTCATATGCTTGTGGAGGACATTTCAGTGCCAAAAAGACTGGGCACCGAGTTCTCCAAAGTGGTTTTTTCTGGCCTTCTCTATTCAAGGATGCTTACACTTATGTCAAAGCTTGCGATAGATGCCAAAAGATGGGGGGAATCTCAAGGCGAGACATGATGCCAATGTCCCCGATATTGATTGTTGAAATATTCGACGTTTGGGGCATTGACTTCATGGGACCATTCCCCACATCATTTGGAAATTTGTACATTTTATTAGCTGTTGATTACGTGTCCAAATGGGTGGAAGCTGAAGCCACCAGAACAAACGACCACAGTGTCGTATGCAAATTTGTCAAAAAGAACATTTTCTCTAGACACGGAATCCCTCGAACCATCATAAGTGACGGGGGTTCCCATTTTAAAAACAGACATTTTGCAAAAGTTTTGAAACATTATGGTGTTACCCACAAAATTGGTACACCATATCACCCACAGACAAGTGGACAAGCAGAGGTCTCTAATAGAGAAATTAAAAGAATTCTCGAAAAAACAGTTAGACCAGACCGAAAGGACTGGTCCATTCGATTAGATGACGCTTTATGGGCCTATCGGACAGCATATAAAACACCCATAGGAATGTCCCCGTATAGACTCGTGTATGGCAAACCATGCCATTTACCTGTAGAGTTAGAGCATCGTGCCATGTGGGCAATCAAAAATGCTAATGTCAATTTAACTGATGCAGGTGAAGAAAGAAAATTCCAGTTATCAGAACTGGAAGAAATAAGGAAAGAGGCATATGAAAGTTCGAAGATATACAAAGAAAAAACAAAGGACTTTCATGACCGCCACATTGTCCGAAAACAATTTCATATAGGACAATTAGTGTGGTTATTCGATTCACGCCTCAAATTATTCCCTGGAAAACTTAAAAGTAAATGGACTGGTCCATATGTTATAACCGATGTTGCACTACATGGTGCAATAGAAATCAAACCAGAAAAGGGAGGAGAACCGTTTAAAGTCAATGGACAACGGTTAAAGCCTTACGTTCAAATGGTAGATAACTCAAAAGTGGTGTTTGAAAAAATCGCTTTAATTAACCCACAACTCTGACCATTTGAACATAAGGCACTGCGTCCGGCTGAAGACGTTAAACTTAGCGCTTTTCGGGAGGCAACCCGAGAACTTTGTGGGAGTGTTCACTGCAAACCCTCATTTACACTTATGCAAAGCATAAGTGTGTAGTATGTTTAATTAGTTGCTGTTATTATTTTTGATTATTTGATTTTAGTGTGTTTTATTTTCTAAAAACCTGAAAAACATAAACATTTGTGTGTATTAAATGTACGGGTATACAGGTAAAAAGAGGGGGTAAAAATGAAGTTGGAAAATGAAAAAAATAGCCCTCTGGAGACCCCTCGCGACGAGACGGAAATTTTTCGCGACCGCGAAGCAGGTAAAAACGCGACAAAGAACATCCATTTTACAGTGCTCGCGCCGCGACCACCACCTATGTCGCGACCAGGCCTTCCGTCGCGAAGGAGCGGGAATCAGGTATATAACCCTAAAACCCTAGCAGCCGCCACTTTTCATTTTCACTCTCTCTCTTCCTCTCGCGACTCTCTCTCACGGCCGGAGCTTTTCGAGCAAAAACCACCGATTTTCATCATTTTTTCTTGCGTAGATCATCATCTAAGGTACGTACAATACTCCTCTACCCTCGATTTAAGTAATTACATGTCGAATCTTAGCGAAATCGGAGAAAAATCGGCGAAAACCGAGGTTTTCGATCGGGTTGTGTTAATTGTTGTTATTGTTTGAAATTGATGCTTGTATAAGTTAGATATAGTCCTTAGGAATGTTTGTGACTTAATGCATTGAGTCAAAACTGAGCAAAACAGGTAAAAACTTCGATCCCGTTCGGTCCGTTCCGCCCTCGCGATCGCGACCAAGGAGGTCCTCGCGACTAGAAGCCGGACGCGACCTGGACGCGACCAGGCCGCGAAGGCTGAGCAGGGGCCAAAAATTTTGCTCATTTTTGCTATTTTTCTTGCGTGTTAAAATAGATTAATGATTTGTATGAATTGGAAATTTACAGATATGGCCCGCAGAAGAGAACAACGCGAACAACAAGTTGAAAGGAATAATATTGCTTCACACGAGTGGTTACAATTTCCAAACACTCTACCCACAGCAAGACTAAACGTATACACAGCAAACATAGAAAGATTTAGACAAAGGGATGTAGAGCCTGCCCTGGTATTAGACTGGAACTTTGCTAATACTCTAGGGATCACAGCAGCACTCGACCAATATTTGGTCAAGTCTGATGGTACATACACCAGCTACGCATGGAGAAATCTATTTCAGATACGAGAGCACAGCTACAAAGAGCTGATGCTCGAGTTCTTCTCCACGGTCACATTCGATCCGACCGAGGAGGATATGTTTGTACGTACCGGTCTCTCTTTTCGCCTCGGAGGAGAGCCGAGGCAGTGTAGCGTTGTCGAGCTAGGGTGGAGACTGGGTCTATATCCGCATGGTGAGACTCGTTCACCGGAGTTTAGAGCGTATCTAGCTCGATGCATCACCAGCCCACCCGAGGAGCTGGTTAATGAAGAATTCTGGGGAGGGATTGCCAGTACTTTATACCTCCCTGAGACTGCTGTAGAGAGTGCGCTCCGCTCTCCGATTCATCGTTTATTACACCGACTTGTTGCTACCTCCGTCAATCAACGGAGGGGCAGCGAGAAGGTTCCTGCAGCAGATCTCTTCTATCTGTGGTGTCTTTTGACACCAGGGAGACACTGCAACCTCCCATATTCACTGGCGTTTTTCTTGGCTCGCAAGGCCACAGGGGCTCGAGCTAATAGCCCCCTTTGTGGTGGTCATCTGATCACCAGACTGGCGCATTCATATGGTGTTACCACATTGCGAGGGATACGATCCATGACTCCGAGAGAGCCGAGAGCCATCGGACGTCAGTACCTGGAGTCTATGCATGTGATCAGACCAGCAGGACCACCAGGAGTATTCGTACTCGCAGAGCCAGATCAGGATGAGCAGGCACCCGATGCTGCTCAAGCACCACCTCCACCTCCCAGACGCCGCCAGCGTCAGCGCCAGAGGTCTCCCATTCCACCCCAGGATCCAGAGCCCGAGATCAATCTCGGGACGATATATCGACAGATGCAGGATTGGCATCTGACCCATCAGGAGTGGCATTTAGCTCATCAGGTACAGCACCAGTGGATGGCGGATTCCATGACAGATTTCTTTCACCATCAGGGATTCCAGCCACAGCATCCATACCCGAGCATCGTTCCACCAGTACCTGACTGGTACACAGGTAGCCATTCCACAGGAGACGGGGCAGGACCATCGGGGACCCATTTCGATGACGAGGAGGATGAGTGAGTATTTAGTTTGTTTTATTTCCAATTTAGTGTGAATTTCTAGTACTCTGTGTTTATTTACTGTTGGTTTAAATTTAACTGTTGTGTGGTGTGAAATTATTTTTGTGATTGTTCAGAATGACGTTTGTTTTTGTTGTTGATTATTATTACAGAAAGCGATCTAACATGCTGGCAGTCAGTTCAGCGACCAAATGAATCAAATGATCGACTGTTAAAAAAAAAAAAAAAAAAAAAAAAAAAAAAAAAAAAAAAAAAAAAAAAAAAAATATTTATTTTTGCGAAAAACTCAATTTTGCTTGAGGACAAGCAAACCTCAAGTGTGTAGTATTTTGATAGTGTTTTATTTTTACAATAAAACACTATCATTTAAAGACTGTTTTATCGCATAAATACGATCAGAGGCACACAAAAACTATATTTCCGTGCAAAATAAAAGAATCCAGAAACCGCCTTAAAACATGCAAAATGCTTCTTCATAAACAGATACGGTTCAGACAGACCCGTCTAACCTACCCCATCTGTTAAAACCAAACAGTCACATTTTATAAGAATGCATGTTTTCACAACAAAAAGGCAAAAGCTCACATTCCAACGGCAGCTCCTGATGCACACCACAGACTCCCAACAGTCTGGCGGTGATAATAGATCTACTGTCGGGTCATTACTAACCCAAGCCAGCCATTTGTTTTCACATAGAAAACATCTCACAAATCACGGGGAAATCCTATTATGATATCATTAATTCTCTCAAAAGAATTATGATTAATTTGTCTACCGTCCCCAGACATCCTCACAAAATTGCAAGCTAAACGAGAAAATATCTCATTTTTCATACACTGCACATCACAGCCCACTGCTGTGTCGCAGATGCAAATCTGCCAGAACTATGGTTTTACCATAGGAAATCCTGATAAGCTCAACATCAAAACAGGCTTATATTAACAGGTGGCTGAACATGAATTACGATTCATGTTTAACTTGAACAGAGTTCTCCGGAGCTGCTGGTGTGAGGAAAACAAGAGGGATTTGTGTGTTAACAATTATGGTTTATTTTCAGGAACAAGACCCAAGAACTATAAAAGAACAAACCCGAGGAAGTGATGCTCAAAACTGAAGAGTAAAAAGGCGAAATACACATAAAAATACAGCAATCGCGACTTGACACCACCTATGTCGCGACGTGAAGAAAATCAAAACAGAAGACCCAAATACCTACAGTGATCGCGCCGCGACGGATACCCTGGTCGCGACGCGAAGACCTTGGACGCGAAGACCTTGGACGCGAGACTACCAACTCCATGAACGCGAGACTACCAACAACCGCACTAGCCAGACCAGTGGCCGACCAAAAGCAACGACCGACGCCTCCTCGCGCCGCGACGGGACCCTTGGTCGCGACGCGAGCACTGTGCTCCAGTAGTATAAATAGAAGCTCTCTATGCACGGATTTAGACACCCATTCTACATCCTTTAGACACCAAGTTACTAAGTACTCTATATCAGTTGTAATAGTTTGAAATATTTCTTCTCTATTTGTTAGAATCAAAAGATTACCTCTCTCGGTGGTAATTCTAGTTGTAATTCAAGAAACTCGAAGGGTAAACGCATCAAGTTACATGACGAGGAACACCAAGACCATCATCACGATCATCACACGAATGGAAGGCTAATCTCTTCAGATTACTTCCGGTAATGTTATCCAACTTTTAGTATAGCATGTTTTTACTTTGATTCCGACAAATGTTTTGCTATTGTAACTCTTAAACTCCTATCTCTTGAAATACAACTAGTGAATCATTTGTGTTTACTTCTACTTATTACCATATTCTCAAGACATAGTATTACCAACATATCATTCGTGCCTATCTCACTTAAATCACGAGTTAAGACGGATAATCAGTTAATATACTTTGTGCCCAATTAATATGTAAAGAAGTTGTAATGTACTATCATCTAGTTAAAACATAATATTGCTACACCATTGTTTGTGCTTAATCTACCTAATTGTTAGACAAAGACAAATAATCGATTCAACATATTATGTATTTACCTATGTAATAGTAATTGTCAGTAAACTGTAATTATGTTAAAGTAATTATATCGGAATCATTGTAATAATACATGTGCAACTAATTGTTGATAACTAAACCGGAAGTAATTCTCTCTTTAATCTCAAGTTACAATCTCAATATTTTTACCATCACCGTTAAAATTCTACTTTACAACTCATTAAAAGTTAACCACTAAATCCTTGGACTCGACCCCGCTTGCCCTATCTACATAGTAAAAAGTGGGTTATAAATTGTTTTTGACGCGTGTGACGATAGCGTTGTCACGACGCGGGTTCGAAACTCAACCCGATGCGCAGGGGTTGATTTGGCGACACGCGCGTCGTGGAAACGGGAAATGCGCGCCGCGGGAAACGATCAGACGGTTTTTGCCTTTATACGGTGAGCCGCGGCTCACAACTCAAGTCACACAACTCGGAGCTCTGGTGATAAAAAATTTCCTGCATTTTTTCTTGCTTATTGTGTTTCTACTACCAAGGTACGCTCTTTTAACTATCTATCAGCTGTTTAAACTAGTTATTAGGTAGTTAATTTTAGGGTTTTATTCCAAAAAGTTCAAAAACTTAGAATCACTAATGCTAGCTCATCGGGTGTTTGTTTTGCCAAATGGACACCCTAGATGAGCTAGTCGGCACTTAGGCTACCTTGTGGTATGATTAAAATGAGATTTAGCAGGTTAAAATGGGGATTTGATCCCGGGTTTTCAAAACAGTCGTACGCCGCGCCGCGCCCTTGCTCTTGGGCCGCGCCGCGGTGCGGCTAGGAAGACAAGGACTGATTTTGCAATTATTTTTGTTTTGTGCTATGTGCTTTCTTTTGCAGACGATGTTCAGATTGGACCACCCCTTCCTCCAGTTCCTAGCAGAGCGTGACAGTTCAGTGGAGTACATTTCATGACGGGATGCATTGACCAGTCGCCGGGTTCTCGAGGCAACGGTTATAGATCGAGATATTCTTAGAGACGCAGGGCTCTGGGGTGCGATCGAGCCGTTTTTGCATCGCACCTGGACCCACGAGGAGGCATCGTTCACCTGCCGTGGTTGGGACAGGATTATGGCCACGGACGAGGACGTGGTCTACACGGAGTTGCTACTGGAGTTCATCTCCACTATCCAGTTCGCACCGCGGGCGGGGGACCCACGCTCCAGGCTGGTGCGTTTTCGTTTGGGAGGTGTGCACAGAGAGTGCAACCTCCGGGAGTTCGGGAGGCGCACAGGCATCTACACTGAGCAGGACCTCCAGCACCGTTACTTCACCAGGTTCTTCGGGACATGCATTCAGGGGGAGCCGGAGCGCCCTCCCAACATGGAGGTTTGGACACCGTTATCCAATGTTATGTACGAGGCGGGGACCTCGAGGGAGAGCCACCTCCGCGACCCACTTCACCGCCTTATGCACCGGATCGTCTCCACCTCCATCATGCATCGGGAGGGGGGCGAGAAGGTGTCGGGCGATGATATGACGTATTTGTGGATCCTCCTCGACCCGTCCCGATTCCTCCATCTCCCTTACGCTCTTGCGATCGCCCTCTCCACTCATTCGACCGGCGCCTCCTCCAGCAGTCCACTAGCCAGGGGTACTTCATTACCCGCCTGGCCCGCTCTTTTGGTATCCTCATTGCCCCCGTGGCAGCTTCCTTGACCGCTCTGACTCCATCGCGCACTACAGCACGCACTTTGGAGAGGATGCGGATCATTGAGCTGCAGCGCCCGGGGCAGTACATTCGGGCACCGATCGAGCCTATTCAGGCACCCCAGCCTGCATACGCCCAGCCCGGCGGAGACCAGAGCCAGCAGCACCAGAGCCGGCACAGCCGCAGCCGGAGCAGGTCGACCCATCAGCCCTCAGCCGGCTGGAGGCCAGGGTCATGCGGATTGAGGATCAGCTCACGAGCGTCTTGGACCAGCTCGAGTGGATCGGGGAGGTAATTATCCAGACCGCATCAGCACAGGGCAGACGCACCCGACCATTCCCAGCCAGGTCCCACGATCACGAGGCAGGATCTTCCAGGCCACCGGGTAGTGATTGATGTACTTTTCTTTCTTTCTTCTTTTTATATTTTTGGGATATATGTATAAACTTATGACACTTCTATTTGTATAATTGTTTGTATTTTATTTTTGTTATGTTTGCTTTTAATTTGTTTGTTAAGTTATGCATGATATACCAAATTGAGAAGGAGTTGTCTCAGACAATTGTGGGGTCACCGTGCCCCCTCCACTTGTCTTGACCACCGGCGTGTCCTACTGTAGCGCTACAACTCCAGCATATGAATCGGGGATCTTTCTGTATGCAATTATACCTGTGATATTGAGCACCAAGCAGTCTACCGTCCAAAAAGGGGTAACTCTTTCTCCCTTGTTTTGAATTAATTTTTGTACAACGGGGACGTTGTACGGTTTTAAGTGTGGGGTGTGGACGGTCGAAAGAGATATTTTTGAAATTTTTACAGAAATGATCAATTTTTCAATTTTTAGCAATATTTTTCAAAATTTTTAATGAATTGCAATTTTGAAATGAATGGTTTGTGATTGTGATAGCATTAGTATTTTTCAAGAAATACTATTTAGTTGTGATAATGCTATTAGTTAGTCAAATAAGTTGAGTTTTACGAGTTTAGAAGATTGAGCTGTTTTAGGATTGGAATTTAGGAAGGAAAAGTCAATCTGTGGCCTTTGTTGTTCGAGCCGGTAGGTCTAAAATGGGTGGACCTTACGCACCTTACCACCTAAGATCGTCTGGTCTGGGATGGAATTTCTGAAAGCTCGCTACACGGACAACATCGAAAGTCATGGACAATTCCTTAATGGCCTTTAGAATCTGAATGAGTAAGTACACTTCATTGTGGACAGAAAGTTTGTGATCAAGGGTTCTCTAGAAAGCCATGAATTCCAAAGAACAACTCAATTATGTTTTCACGAACTATTCCATTCTAACTCAAGGAGCAATAAACTTTGAAACTAAACACAGTCAAAAATTGTTCGATTCTCTATTATAATTTGTTAAAAACTCTCTTGCTTGGGGACAAGCAAGGCACAAGTGTGGGGTGTTTGACAACGCCTAGTGATATCAAGTATTTTAGGCGTTGTTGAGCCCTGTTCTTGGTAAAATTATATCAAATATGCATGGGTATTCTCACTTTTCGTGTCAGGAGAAAAAGAGTAAAAACAGGGACTAAAGGTGTACAAAAGGAAAAAGTATGGAAAGAATGGAAAATCAAGATAAACACGTACGCGCGCCGCGGATTTCCCTTCTGCGCGACGCGGGCGTAAGGCGGTGGAACACATTTGAATGACGAAAAAACGGGGAACGGATAAGTATGCGCGCCGCGGATTTCACTTCTGCGCGGCGCGGTCACGGAAAATTTGCAACTATAAATAGAGGCATTTCCAGCCGAAAACCCTAGCAAAGACCGGGTGTAAACATCGACCTAGAAGCTCTTTGACTCGAGGATTCATTTCAGCAAGCTCATAATTGGTATTTTATGTTTTTAGATTTAATTTTCTTTTTAGTAGCAAGTAGTTTGTGGCTAAAATCTTTGGGAGTGACAACCACTGACTTTGAGCCCTTAGGTTTCCGATTTTGAAGCATTTTGGTTACTGATTTTGTAATTGGAATTCGGATTTGGTGAATGAAATCATTCGGTTACATTTCATATTGGTTTTTCGATATTTTGGATGCTTGTTTGTGTTTCGATTATTTGATTGTGTTTGGATTGTGTTTGTGACTCGGTTGGAACTGTTTTCCTTTGCTGAAAACAGTAGCTAACTTGGTTAGGTTGAGCATTAAATCTTGGCTAGTAATTGTTCAAGTAGAACCCTAGTTATTAGCTAGTTTATGTTATGCTTGGTTTTGCTAGTTTGGATGCCTTCAATTGCTTCTGATCCAGAGATGTACTTCTGAGTTCAGACAGTAACTAGGTCATTTGAGCTTGGCTAAGCTTGGCTTGAGTGTTTGAATATTGTTTTGAGGTAGTAAGATAGAAATTAGTTCCTCCGACTATAGCTGTGACACTATTAGTTGGTAATCTCTCATCTAGTCTAACCACGTAGCTCCTGCGGATCGACCCTGACTCCACTATACTAGTGAATGTTAGGTTATCTCTTATTTTTGACCGCATGACGACCTCTGCGTGCACGTCACCCAGGGAGCCAGAGGGTGGACGAAAATTCCAGAGAGAATAATAGAATAAGCACTTATTATGAGGTCGCGGCCTTTACATTGGCGCGCCGCGCGCCGCAATTCAACTATTGAATTTGTACGACTTTAATCCCTGACTTCCTGATTAATCTAATTAATGCCACAGAAATTAATCCAATTAATTCCTGATTAATTATTAATCAATCAATATAGTTTCTAATTAATATATTATCACTTTAATATATTAACAAACCATATTTTTTATTTCTATTGATTTATTAATCCCATAATAAACCAACCTTTCTCTCTACCGAACTTTCTACCAAACCTCCAGCTATGAGGGCAACCCAAATGGACTTTGCTTCTATTAATTTGGTAAATACAAATTATTAGTCATGGCTTAGACACCTAATCCAACAGTCTCCCACTTGGATAAGTCTATGACTATAATTACCAATTTAACCTCTAATTAATCAGCAAACTGTAGCTTCCTAGAAACTGCTGCCGAACTCTGACCTAGTCAGTTCTGTCCATAGATAAGTGATCAGATGATCCTCCGTCCAACAAGATATTTTCAGACATGAGACATGGATTGAGATCAATCTCTGTCTGACACTGTTTCCCGATTTCCGATTTTGCTTATGACTCTCAGACTTCTAATTGAACGAATTAATTCAGTCCTGGCTGGCCAGCGCTTCAGTCAACTTCAAAATCATCGAGTGGCCAACAGATATCTGTTTCCCGTCTGGGTCAAGGGACGAATAAGCTTCGACTAATATGTTATATCTTTTACCAGACAAATCACTCACAACTGCATGTTTTATAACACCGAGTTACCGATGCGTTTTCGTACTATCAATGAACAACCGCCTTGCAAATTATAACTCATATCTCTCCACTTTAAGACCATAAGATATTATCGTCTCAACATTGCTCGTGATATAATCCATGAAGCAATCCATTGAGCGCGGGTTTATCCAATACTCAAATCTCCATTTCCAAGTACTCATGAACGTTGCAGCAATCTTATTGCTATGTCTAACTCCTTAGACAATCTACAAACCAATTCATGACAGTCTTCCTTCATACTTACTCCCTAAGAGTATGAACGACTGTGGATATTTGAATAATCTAATTATTCAGGAAGTAAAACATGCAAAAGCGAAACATAAAATCTGACTGGCAGCTACTCCTGCTTATTACCAAGTCTCCACAAGGTAATCACCAAGTCGGATTTATCATAACTATTATCGGTTTCTTATTCTCTTTTAAACTTTCAATTTAAGCCTTTTATATCTATGTCTATGACCTTTTCACTCTTTCTATGTATCCAAGTGTCTAACACTTATACACTTTATTGCAGATGATCCTATCGGATACTCTTCCGATGATATCTCAATTTGTCATTCTGACATTCTCTCTCACAACTCCATTCTGGTGATGTATACCGTGACTGCCCATGGTTCTCAGGTCTTTAGTCTACATGAATACACCCTAAGACAATTTCGAGGTGTCATGATGTGCCGGTGAACCACACGCGCTCCATCAGAAACCAACGAAATTCTTTAACCATGAAGTCCTACAGCACCACGTTCTGGTGTAAACAATTACCGATTTGAAAACCCTTTCAAATCAATCACCCTAATCATTTTCCAATGATTTCTCACCTCTGTTCAAATAATCCATTCAGTATTCTCAGCCAGGAAATATCATGAATCCAACTTACAATGCTCTAAGCATTAAGTCATCAGGATATGTTCATAACACTTCTGATTTGTCCAAGAGGCTCGAGGAACCTGATGTAATCTCATTCCAAGCCCTTTCGGAATCATAAGATTACCAATAATCCTTGTGTCATGATTTCCGGAAACCATTTCCTTTCGGGGACTCTTTCTTATGCATCTTGAATCCCATCAAGATCATATTCTCAACGGCTAAGTCAATACTGTCAGTCTCATCTATCTGATAGATGTCTATAAACTACGTAAGTATGTTGCACCTTCTTTGTTTCTTTCATGACAATTCATTACACTTTGCAATGACAGGAAACTCCTTTCCTTGGGTTATGCATCTTGAATCTCATCAAGATCACATTGGCAAAATTCTGATCTATCTAATAGATATCCACAACCACCTGAGTATGTTGTACCTCTTAAAGTCTTTTATAGCGAATCGTTTCTTAACACCAAGTCATTACACTTTGTAATGATAAGAGACGTTTCCTAGAACCAGTATGTAACCCACATACAATGATAGCAGATAACAACGAGACTCCCACTGGCTTTGACACCGTTATATGGCTCTTTCGGACTATTCACAAAATCCAGAACTTATGGCACATTTTGCGAAACCGAAATCCAAACCTTTCCGACATATTAAAGGAAATCTTTCAGGCTATTCACAAAATCCAAACCTTTTGGTCTATTTTGAGAATCCGAATATCCTTTCTTGCGAGATGCCCATGGGACGAATCCCGGGGCCATGTACCTTTTGTAATGGCATGCTCTATGTGAGTCCATATTAGTGTGCCTGTAAACCACACACGCTCCACTAACGACTCACACTATGCCACGCAGAATCCTCTCGGATTACATCTTCTATTGAGAGTGCTTCTCTCAGAATCAATTGCTTGACTCCAAGTGATGACTCATTCAGCCAGATGTTCTGTAAGTACATTTCTATGTTCCCTTCTTTTGATGATTCAATTACTCCCACTGGTTCCTAGACCAGTTGTAAAGATCAATCAAACTGTCACATAGACTGTGTCTCGCGGTAAGGTTCTCTTATTTGGCAGCAACTGGGCTCACCAATGCTTCCAGCAGTCGAATTACTTATTCGTACCATCTTTAGTGTTTTACCACTACTCGGTATATCACCCAAATCATAACTCCTTATGACAGTGACAAGAACTACTGGTCAAGCGAAGAGAAGGTATGTCAGGTTTAACAGGAATCCAATTCCTGGTCAAGGCCCAGTGGTGACTAAAGGTTCTTTCACTTGGCTAATCCCTGAACTCATTCAGTATTATTCTTACTCCCACTGTTTCCTTAGAACTTGAGCACTTTCTAAAAGGACTCTTCTTTCAAAGGATAACCGGAGTGACCAATGAAACGACATTGCTGATCAGTTTCAGGCTTGTCATGAGATTCAGACGAATGCTACATGACCCTGGACTTTCTATGTACTAATGGGACGATCCCAGCTTTACATTTCAGACACTGTCAACATAACCTACTTAGTCTAAGATGTGGTCGGAATATGGCTTCTGCGGTCTGACTGGTTGAATATTCAATTCATTGAAATATTAGTCGGAAATGTAACCAGTGTATCTTATACACCGAGGATCAAAACTATTTCGATCAATGCTCCATAATCTTCCCTAAGACACATTATTACCATTAGTATTCTTGGAAGAGGATAAACTGTGAAACATTTTCTCAGTCTATGTAGTCATTCAGGTTCTGTTGATCTTATACTTCCTTTGAAATCCTTGAACACTTCAAGGTTCCAATCAATCGCTTATTCCGATAAGCGAAGCCATATTTGTCAAACTATTTGGCAAATATTTTGAAGCATAACTAATCGTGTTCTGTTCGAAGATTCGAGCAATACACAGTAACTTATGTGTCTGTCACTCAAAATCTTAATACCTTTACATCTCCATGTAAATTTATGACTTTGTTAATATTGTTCAAGACATGCAATCATCACCTGACTCCAAGTCAACTGATTCCAAAATCCTATCCATTGGATCTTTGGGTGATTCCTTTCTTGCCACAATTAATTTTATTAAGCACTCAATTCATCATGTGACTCTAAGTCAAATGATTCCAAAGTCATGTCCAACTGGACCTTTGGTTGAAGTGATTCTCATAAAGTTCATTTTAACAATCATAAAGAACACAATTTACAAATCCAATCCCATTGGATGTATCAACATTCAAGTTATTACCATTTACGTCATCAACACATTCACACAACATTTCGAGGACAATTAAAACAATCATGTTTCAAAAAATATTTCATTAAACCAGAATTATCCTCAGAACAATGTACTATGCGAATCCATGTCGTATGTATCAATAAACTAATAACAAGAACAAATATCTAGCTTAACTCAAAAACCGCACGAGCTCCAGATCCAATCCGAATATGCTCCCGTGCGACACCATCCCGCATCCTCCAGAGTTCGTGCATACAGAGCAAATGTGTGAAACACATCCTGTATCAAGGAAATGAGGATCAGGTGTTCTGAATTCTAAGATATTTATAAGTTTGCCAAACGGTTTGGCTTTGGAGCATTTTTCCAATCTTTCCGTGACTGTGTCCCACCTTATGGATTCCCAGTTTGAAACATCGAACAATCGGTCCAGACGATCTGGATCATTTTTTGATGCACCTTAATACTGGACTCAATCCTGAAGCAGCTGAATTAATGGAACTATGCTTCTCCATGAACGACTCATACAGAGTCGACATTGAATGCACTTCCACGATTGTCTTATCCAGTTACCCTTTCTGTTCATCTGGATGAACAGATCAGCGAGTTGAGCTAATGCTTAACTCCCGATCATAAAGGGAAACCAGTTTTATACTGTTCGCCTATGTGTCCCTCAATCTCGGGAACACGCAAACTGGTGCTACTTCCTTCTAGCTTGCAACTTCAAGCTCTTTGAAGATCCTAGTTCGTTCCCTTTATTCAACCAGTTCACGGAACCTTTCCTGAACTAGCTGTGCTAACTTATCATAAACTGCTTATACCAGTGTCGTTTCCATAGATCACATATAAATCTTTCAAACAACCATTGAAACAGTTATAAATCATAAACTGCTTATAGCAGTGTCGTTTCCATAGATGGGCAACCGTTTACCAACAACAAAATACCATACTTAAAAGGCCTACTTAAAATAGCAAACCTAAACTACGATTAACCAACACATCTACAAAATGCCTGCACCAAAACACTAGCAGGACTATACCTTTTTACCAATAACAAACCCTAAACTGTTAAAAACGACATACCATACCCGAACCAGTTACCCACCCAACTAACCTACCTACTTAAACAACGCGAAGCCGATCCCGACGGCCTCCAAACATACGAGACCTCCGACGAACACCGACTTCATGACTTTCTTGAACCTGTTCACTTCACCTCTTAGCCTAGCATTGTCCGCCTGCACAATGTTGATTCCTGCCTCAATCTCTTCACGGAGCAGCGCCATCTCCAGCTGCACTGCCACCGTGATGTGGTCGTTTTCCGTCGCAAGGCTGTCTAGCATGTCGTGGACCGAGAATTCCGCGAACAAACCATCGAAGCTTGGATCCATCAGGAACGTTAACTTAAGGGTTTTTTTTGAATATACACAATTCGTGGATGGAAAACGTAGGGACCAAGCAGCGAACAGTAACCTTGACTTTATCATGCTTGCGTGTCAACATCGACGTCATCATCTTTCCGACTAAGCGAATGTTTGGAGAGGAACCGGCAATTGACGGTATTGGTCCCTTTTAAACAGGTAAAGTTAGACCCTAGACCCCTCAAGAGCAAAATATTAACTTTAAGGGTATTTTAGAACACATATGCAGACTTCGATGGGCCAGAGTATAATTTTGCCTAAAAAAATTGATTCATGTTTCTACGATATGTCGTATAGGACTAAAAACTACAATTTTAATAAAAAAATATTTCACTTTTGGTCTCTTACAGTTTTAAAACCACATCATTTTATTGTGCGGTTTAAAAACCGAAACCGCACCACTTGAAACCACACCGTTAGGAAAACCGCAAAACCGCACCACTTAAAAACCGCATTTTGCGGTTTTAAAATTACAAAAACCGATGCATGCGGTTTGCGGTTTGGTTTTGGCCTAAAACCGCACCAAACCGCACCATGCTCACCCCTACATCATGCTCCACGTCAACCACGGTCTGATGCAATGTCATGGTTCTCATTTTTGTTTCAGATTAGGTCTCAATCTTTATTTAATTTTGTTTTTGTTTTTTGATTTCTTTAAATACTAAGAGGATTATTTATAAATAATTCTTGTGTTACAAACAGTTATTAAGCATAAAAAGACAAAAGAATTATAAACCGATAATCTAGTATAATTTTGACGGTAAATTCTAACGGAGTTAAACAAAAGAACCAATTGTACAAGATTTGGAAACCACCATGACCACATGTGTAAAGAAATGGAAAGTTGTACTTACGTAATTACGTTGAGACTTTTTGAAAACCACAAGGACCATCTCTACAAATTGTCTAAATGAATAAGCAAATTCAAAAATATTATTTTTATATGTTAGTGTATCCCATATTGGTGCGACACAGTCTTATGAGTTTGTATATATGTTGGAGTCTCCCCTTTCTCCACAAGGGCTTTTTTGGAGAGACACTCTTGGGGCTCCACATATATTTACATGGTATCAGAGCCAGTGTCCCGCATCCTGTAACCTCATCGAGCCTACGTCTCTAAGGGGGAGTGTTAGTGTATCCCACATTGGTGCGACACAGTCTTATGAGTTTGTATATATGTTGGAGTCTCCCCTCTCTCCACAAGGGCTCTTTTGGAGAGACACTCTTGGGGCTCCACATATATTTACATTATACATAGTTAGATATTTGAGTATAAATAATTTCAGAATTAAAAAAATTATTGTACTAAAATTTTAATTAAAAAACTAAGTTATATGAGCACATATTTGATATCTATTTAAAATGTATTATTTATGTTTAATAGTTAGTTATGGAAAATTGTATTTATTACTTCCAAAACGTATTTATTAAAACAAAATTTCTGGGGATAATCACAAAACGCCACATGTAACTTTTTTTTTTCTTTTTTGTAATATAAGGTACTTGACCAACATTTTGGCATTGCAAAAATGACCACCTAATACGGGATGTGGTCATATATGAAGTGTTCCCCTTTTATTTGCACATTCTAGTTTCGAAAAATCTCTTTCGACCCTACCTTAGAGATATCTAGTATAATCGGGTTTTCAATGAAATGGCATTGTTTCATGCCCTTGTATCGGAATCTACTTTCGCTTTAGTAAGTTTTCTCATTTTCTGTAAGCGAGTGCTACATTTCAAAAATGTTTTTCCGATTTTCGGAGTCCGAAGTTCGACTTTTTAACATTTTTTATTAAAAAAAAATAACCTCCTTTTTACACAAAAGAGCATATTTTAGCCATTTATCCACGGATTGTTTCATTTCATACATATGTTTCGGGAAAGTCTTCATATTTCGAAGTTCAGAGTTCAATGTCCAAGTCATGTATTCTTTCGTCTTGTTTATACATAGCAATAATGGACAAAGAAAGAATCTGAAAAAGTCAACATGTCAATGGCTTTTTTTTTTTTCAATTCTTGTGTCTTAGACCTAGGTGTGCCTACCAAGAAACATAAGGAAGCCACTAGGGTTTACGTGAAATACTATTGTTGTATCGTGGCATGGAAAACTTCAATGAGCGTCGTTATTGATGCATTTTGTTCAACAATCAATATGTAAATGGCATCCGCGATATTAGAGGCCATTATATTATAACACAAACTTGAGAAGTATTTATTTGCCCATTTATCTTGATCTAATATTGTTAATCTATTCATGTGTGACTCAAAATTGCACGACATATTAACCTCGTCAAACTCTCTTCAAAATAAGATGTTATATACGCTTTACATGTCTTGCAGATCAAACTTTCCGTTATTTAGTTTTTTCAGATCTTATCTCACAAATTCATGATCAATCCCCAACAACAAAGTTTGTGATATGCACTTAGGAAGACATGCCTAATAACCATGTGAGTGGGATTGGAGAACAAAATTATGCTTGAGATAAACTTTATCGTGGTTTGATTTTGTCAAAAGCTTAACATGCATAAGCTTGAAAATTTTATGCATTCAGAAATGACAATTCAAAATGATTGTCCAAAATGAAGCTTGTCAAAAAAATACTTCCAAAATATGTCTCTGAAAAAGCAATCCTAAATATCCAACTTCGTAACACTTCTAAGTCTAATCTCATCAAAAAGCCTAACACAAAACCTAACACTCGGTAGTTGTAGTCAAAAGCATTCTCGGACAAAGTGGTAATTTCAGCACATACTCAAAAATTTTGGTCATTTACCTATATTCCAAAAGAACATTTGGTCATTTTGTGAAAACCAAAAGTATTATTAAGTAATAAAAGTAACTATTATTGAGTAAACAAAAGTAAACGTAATGCACATTCCATCAAGGAATAGTGAAAAAAAAAACATCTCCATGAAACGTGAATCAAAGTAAGAAAAGGAATTAAATGTGGTAAAAATATTTTTTAATCCATTCAACATGTGTCAAAATATTTAATTCCCTACCAACTTTGGTATCAATGACTATTCAATGTACGTGAATATAAAATTTTATATATTGTGAACCAACGCAATAGTGATGTAAAGCTGATGCTAAATTCACATGAAATTATTAAGGTTGGATTGATTTCACTCACATGTATACGTCTACATGACGTTAGTGATGTAATATATACAACAAATTTGATTAATTTATCCAAGTTGTATTCAATATTTAGTAGCACAAGTTGTCGATCTCTAAAGATTAAATAAGGCATAGAATGATGATTTCAACTTCACACTTTTATAAACACTAGATTTGTAATAACTCCCACCAAACATAAATACAACAAATCATAAGCCAATTAAGAAATGAAGCTTGAAAGAAACCAGATAATGATTCATAGATCAACACCTTCATCAAGGCCTTTAGAACTTATCATCACATTTGAATCTATTTGTTTGTCAAATTTCTTTTTCCTTCTATCTTCAAACTCTTCAAATCCTTCCATCTGAGACAAAACAATATTTGTTTAGGCCATTTAAACATTTAAAATCAGAAAATGGGAAGTTGAACTTTACCTGTTGAAATTGATCCATAGATATGGGATTGCCATGCAATGATATATTTTGCAGAGTCTTGCATTCTTTTAATAAACTTGGAGGAATCTGTAGTAAAAGAAAATATTAGTTTTCTTATTAAAAAAAAATAGATAATATACAAAGGACATTACCTGTTTCAGATTGTTATGGTCTAAGCACAGTGACTTGAGATGAATCAGACTACAAACCGAAGTAGGAAGTTCTTCAATGGAGTTTTCTGAGCCACAAAATGAATTATGAAACAGAGAGCATGAAATATATGAAATTAGAAAACCCTTTTAAAAAAAAAAAAAAAAAAGAATACCATTTGCTTGTAGCTCTTCCAAAGAAAAACAGCTCCCAACAGATTCTGGAAGAGACTTTAATTTATTATTCGAGACGTTTAGTAGCAACAACTGCATTTTAAGAAACTCAAATGAAATTTTCAACAAAAAGTGAATTATATTCTTGAAGAGATTGCATAAAGATTAAAATTTATATAAAGAATTGGTTAGTGAGAGGGTAGATACAGTAACTTACATTGCGCAAGCTTCCTATGGTGTCAGGAAGAGTGGTTAATAGGTTGCCAGAGATAGATAGCCGCTCAAGCCTCACCAATTGGCCCACTGAACCATAAAGAATAATTTAAAAAAATCAAAAAATCGTACTAAATTATCATGCGGGAATGTCGAAAGGTATGAGTCAAATCTTTGGAGAATGCATGCGGGATTTAGGGTAGCTTGAAAGAATAGCATATGTGATTGTAATAATTTATCATATAGTGGATTTTTCTCTCTGAAGGCCATTGGTTTTTCTCGGGTTTTAAAGTTTTCCATGTATATTCTCGTGTTTAGATTTCTTGAATATTTTTATAGGATGGGTTATTGGGAATCTTTGAGACGATTTTTTCCAACACATACATACATATAAATGACATGCTTGATTATGGAAACCATTTGACCTTAGAAAAGAAGAAAAATACCTTCATCAGGCAAGGTGGAAAGTCTATTTCCATCTAGTATGATAAATTTTAACGACTTAAGTTTCCCAACATTCATTGGAAGACGCTCAATTATGTTATTTGACAAAATCTGAAAAACAAGGTACCACCATGTCAGATCTTAGAATCTTATAAGTTAAAAAACAACTATAATATTCGCTTACTTTTTTTAAAATCCAAATTATAAGAAAATACAGATATAATGATGCAAATGTTGAGTGTATACCAGCCTCTGCATATTTACTAGTTTGCTGATCTCCTCTGGGATGTCAACTGATATTTCAAAAATAAATGGGAAACAAAATATGTCAATTTAAATGCGATTGAGAAACTTAATGATATTTCAAAAATCAGATAATTACCTAACTTGTTGTGTGTTAGATCAAGCGTCCTTACAGATTTGTCCAGCTGTAAAACTTCATCTGGAAATGACTGTTTCAACAATCATACCAAGTTAAAACATTAAACATAATACCTCATGATTTGATACTGTGATGACTTGTTCCAAATCATAATTAGTAAACCTCCAATAAAATGAAATTAAAATGGAGAAATAGTTTAAAACTACAATGCTATAATTGGCTAGCTTATGTACCATATTAGTTGCAAGACTCACCCTTAAGGCCTTAACTCGCCTATTTGATTAGTGATTGAATTTGGGAAGCAGGATTCTCCTGTTTTGTGGCTATTAAAGGGTATTTTGGATGCTTAGCTTAATAGTGCAATTTTTGGTGATAAACTCTGTTGTTTAAAAGATTAATTTTTTTCTTTCACATTGTGACGATATAAAACCCAAAACCCAATTTCTGTGTGTTAATGTAACAGCACATAAACAACCTATTTTGGGTAATGGTGAATGATGTGAGGTTTGGATTGTTGCTTTAGATTGCCATAGCTTCAATTAATCGCACAAATATTATAAATAAAAGATAAAACCTTACTTTCGTACACAGCTATCCATAAACTTATGAACATAAAGTTTCAATTTCAACGATCATATGTAAAATCGGAACACACAAATAAACAAAAGCAGTAGAAAGTCAAATATGTAGTGAGAGGGAGTGTATATGCCTTCAATTTTCCGTCGCGCAACGCTACAATGCCAGTGGCGCGCCATCTAGAGAGGCGGCTGGATTTGGAATCAGCACTCTTGCTGGCAAAACATCCCATTCTCCGCCGTCAGAGTAATCGCGACAGAGAGGGCTTGTAATCTGGTCTGGATAGGTATTAATCGCAAAGAGAAGTTAAATAAATTAGAAATTTTGTAGGCTTAAGAAGGTGGAGTCGTTGGAAGTGGGTTGAAGAAGAAGACGACGTCTATGGCGATGAATATGATGACGAAAATGGCGAAGACTTTCGATCGGGATGGGTTTTGCGCCGATGATACGGTGCGCACCTTAATAACGTGGACCACATGACGCGCCAAACTGACGCAATAAGAAATTAATATTTAGAGTAAGTTACAATTTTGGTCCCTGTGTTTTTCTTGGAATTTCACTTTTGGTCATCGTTTCGTTTTTCCATGGTCCCTGAACTACACTTTTGCTTACACTATTGGTCCCTTGGCCAGGTAAAATGACCAATATACCCTTTTTATTTTCTTTTTTTTTATGTATTATTTATTAAATGAATTAAAAAAAAGAAAAAAACCCCACAAAAAAAAAGAAGAGAAACAGGGATATTTGCATCTGCAAGATTTTGAACGATTCCATGGCGGTCACGCATGTCCCATCTGGCATCTGCAAAGCCGGTTGTCATCCAAACCCAAGAAAGTTGATCCAGATGGATCCATTTGAGCTCCTTTACTATCGTTTGTCACGTCCCGCATTGTGATATCGGTTCCGTCTTTTGCGAATTTCCATTCGGTTACGACTTTTCCTGTTTTGATATCGAATTGGTGGAGTCCGTTTGTGTGGGGTTTACCGGATGTCATGGGACTCATTAAGAGCATGTTTGTTTAGGCTTTCATGAGAAGGGCTTTTCTTGGTGTGGATTCAGTGTGGCCTTTCATGGAGCTGTCAAAATTGACGTAAACCCCTTTTCCATGGATGTCATGGCTGAAGTTCTTAACGACTTGAATACCCGAATCACTTACCAGGAAACTGTTGTCTAGGGCTCCTAATGCTAAGCTTTTTATGCTTCCCCCTTTTGCAGCTTCCTCGAATTCTTCTCTCAGATCGTGGTTTGCTCTGACTGGGGTTTTGAAAGCGGGGCTTTTCGAGAAACTGTCTTCAACAACTTCCCACATGGAATCATTGGCGGCTTCGGGATTGGCCCAGGATACGAAATCCTTTCCGTAAACTTTAGCTTTGTTTGCATCGGTGCACTCGAAGCCGTATGTGTTTTCAAACAAACACTTCTCGTACTGCTCGATGAAATCCTGGCTTTCTGCGGCACCCATTTCGCCGGAGATCACCATATCAGATGAGGTCGAATTATTTATCCGATAATTCACAAATTAGTGATTTTGGTTCTCCGTTCTCAATCGTACCCAAGTTCAACCGGAGAAAAGTGGGGGTGGGGCTGAATTTTTTTTAATTACTAAAATAATAATGTTTTTTAAAAAAAAAAAGAAAAAGAAAATAACAAAGGTATATTGGTTATTTTACCTGGCCAAGGAACCAATAGTGTAAGCAAAAGTGTAGTTCAGGGACCATCAGCGTGGAAAAACGAAACGATGACCAAAAGTGAAATTCCAAGCAAACCACAGGGACCGAAATTGTAATTTACTCTAATATTTATAAGAAAAAGTTATTAATAGGAGACGAGGTGAATGTATGGGGTAAAGTTGAATTCAAAATGTAAAGTTTTATTTTTTGGTTTTTTGAAATTATTGGGTTTGGTTTTTTAGGTGGGTTTTTCATTTTTCGGTTTCAACCTATGAGTTGGAGGGTTCTCGGTTTCAACTTTCAAGTCAGTTGTGATGTAGTTTAGTTGTTATGGTACCGATATTCATTGTTCAAGACGAAATCGAGACTCGAGAATGAGGATGCAAAAGCAAAATGGCGTTTCTGAAAGTCAATTTCTAATTTTTTTATAAAATATACATAATGAATATTGACAATGTTAAGTTTAACAATGTGGAGTTTGATAATGTTGAGCTTGAAAACACCGAGCTAAATGCTCAAGATCCTGAGTGACATGAATGTCTAAGACTGCGTTTGATAACTGCTGACTGAGTCAGATCTGACTGAGTCAGAAGCTCGGACTGAGTTAGATCTGACTAAAACCATGCTGTTTGATTATACATCTGACTGAATATGCTGAATAATGAAAATGACCATATTACCCTTCTGTACTATATTTTGTTGTATATAATGAATCAGTTTGATAAAATTTATCAATGAAGTAGCTGAATAATTAAAAAAACTACAAAATGTCATACAAAATCCAAATTAAACATAAAAGATTTCAAATCCAAATAAAAACATACTGAAGTTCAAACAAAACATAATAGTTTGCATACAAATTTAAATTGCACCACTTGAAAGTAGTTGATTAGCAATCTTGTCACGCAAAGTACTCATATATTGATTACCTTGTGAACCCCATTCCATGTCTTGTACGTTTTGGCCATTACTTTCATCATCGTGCACATCGGGACTAAACATACTGCTTTCTTCAAACTCCATAAATATATGATCATGAATTTTGTATTTTCTTATAAAATTATGGACTGCAAAACAAGCAACAACTATATCCCTTTGCACCGAAAAAGGATAAGGAGTCATTTGTTTTAAGATTGGGAATTGTTTTTTCAATACGCCATACGCACGCTCAATAACATTTCTGAGTTGTGCATGACCATGATTGAATTTTTCTTCCTTAGTTAACGCTCGTTGTCGTCGAAAATCGGCTAACTAATATCTCGTATTCCGATATGGAGTCATGAATCCAAGAGTGTTGGTATATGCAGCGTCGCAAAGGTAATACTTATCTGTAAATGTAAATGTGATGTTAATTATGTAGAGTGTATATAATGTATTTAATATTAAAAATTATAAAAAACACACAAACCTGGTGGAGGAAATGGGAAGCCGGAACTCGGATCAAATGCAACTTCTTTCAAAACACGTGAATCATGTGCTATGCCCTCCCATCCAGCCCATACAAAGGTGAATACCATATCAAAATCACAAACTCCTAACACATTTTGATAACATTCACCTTTCCCTCTTCCCCTATAACGAGTTTGTTGATCAGCGGGAACGATTGCATGTACAAGAGTTCCGTCTAATGCACCCATTACTCCAGAAAATATCTCCCTTAACCTTCTATGTCGTCCCGAGGTATTTGCGGTTGCATTTGAAGACGTTGGCACTATTATTTCTTTTGCAAAACACATCATTGCATTGAGGACCTCATGGAAACATTTATGAACTGTTTGTGTGGAGTGTTGAAATCTTCTTTTAATCACTCGAAAACATTCATTATGTCCTATAATTGTCAAAAACATTGCCATCTTCTCTTCAATGCTTATTGTCCTACTATGTTGCAACCAATTTCTTTGTGTAAAATGATTGCATAATAGTACGAACGCTTCACGGGAAAGATGCATCATCTCTAGACATTGTGTAGAAGATCCATGTAGTAATTCTTGTGTATATGCATGCCCGGTTAGTATTGAATTATTGTCTCTTATTCTTTCAATTCTTCTATTCCTTTATCGTGTCAACCAATACCATGAAAGCAAAATGACCGCTAAGAGTTTACCATTTGAATCCATTAGTGACCTATAATTGAAATTAGATCGTTAGATTGTAAAAAACATGTAAATTGCATAACATTAAACTACATAACACATAATTGCATAACACATAACACATAATTGCAAAACACATAACATAACATTCAATTGCATAACACATAACATTCAATCCAAAAACCACCTAAAAGTCAATCCAAATCAATCCAAAAAAAACATCCAAAAACCACCTAAAAGTCAATCCAAATCAATCCAAAAAAAACATCCAAAAACCACCTAAAAGTCAATCCAAAAAAAAATCCAAAAACCGGCTAAAAAAACATCGAAATGTCATCCAAATAACCCATATTTCCTTCCCGCATTTTTCACCCATGACTCACAACTTGACGGCTTTAGGCTTAACCAAACTTTTCTAATATCGGCACTTTCACCAAATAGCAAAAGTGTCGTGCAATATTTTGCATCATCTTCTTCCCACCCCGTTTTCTCTAACTTCTCCATACATGCATCAATGTCATTATCAAGATTGTTTTTCTCCACCAATGACCTAGCAAGCTTGATAAGTTCTTCTCCAACTTCGTCTATCTTTGAATCAACCTCCTTGCCTTTTCGTTTTGTGCCCTTTTTTTCGAATGAGCAGATGATTCCTCACTTGCCTTTTCGTTTTGTGCCCTTCGTCTATCTTTGAATCAACCTCTTTTCCATGTTTTTCATGTAATGTTTTTGCTACAATAAATGAACTCTCGTTATACTTATTACTATGATTATTCGTTTCTGGAGCTTTTGAGTCAAAGAAAAGAGCATGCTCAAGCTCTCTTGAAGCCATGCAAAGGATATTTGGTATTCCAAGCCTCTTTTGTTGGAAATCATAGTTCATGTAATTAGTTTCAAAAACAAGAGTTTGCAACGGAAGCATAAAATCATGAACACAAATTCCATTTTCAAGAGGATCATGCTACATGCATGTAGAGATAAGATGAAGAACAAACATAGATTAAGTTCAAGATCATAACCTTTGTTCTTGGGTTTGGTTTGGATGATTTTGATAGCTAGGAATCAAATTAGAATCCCTCTATAGTTGATCCACCACAAGCTTGAACACCCTTGAATGCTAGTTCCACAACTTGCAAGATAAGACTCCTTTTCTTATGAAACCAAAAACCAATTTTGCTAAGCATTTAAGGAGAGTTATTTGGCTGATTTTTGAAGCAAGAATGATCACTCAAACACCTCCAAATCTCGGCCAACATATATCACACAAAAGAAAAGAAAAGCACATGCAACTAGCTTAAAAGAAAGTTCCATTTGATTTCTATAATCAAAAGCTAGAAGACACAAAGCATCTTCCACCTCTTTTAAGTTCTTAATGCATTCTTTTCCTTCCAATATGGCTGATTTTATGATGACAAATGGAGTGCTAGTGGGTTGTTATTATTTATAAAACTTAGATAATAATAAGCTTATAAATAATACATCTTCTTATTTCTTTAATGGGATAACATTTAACCCATAATCATATACATAAATAAACCATCTAAATATACAATCTTAATTGTATAATTATATATATACATATATATATATATATATATATATATATATATATATATATATATATATATATATAACAATATATATATTTTATTTAATTTACCAATTAAATTAAATAAAAGGCTTACTTATAAATCAATTAAATCGTTTAACAATTTAAACAATTTAATTGTTACACTTAATTAATTCATCACATATGAATTACTAATCAACCTTTAATTTTGTATTTATTTTTATTTACCTCAAATAATAATAACCTACAAGATTAAATTGCAGTTTTAGTATCATTTGATGTTAAATCAAATTTAACATTCTAAATGATCAATTGGTGTCAAACTTGTTGTTGGTGTGACCCTATAGGATCATGTATTATTAGTAATATCATTTTATGATCATCCTTGAGCATATAGAACTAACAATCTCCCACTTGCACAAGGTTGCATCACAGAATGATATAGACAGTGGTAAACGTCTAGCAACATTTCACTGCCCCAAATAACACATGACTTTGTGCCATTCAACAACATTCAATTCTTCAGAAAACTCGAGGCTCTAATTGATGTATAAGGTTATCTATCAATTATCCCTTTGTCACAGACATCATGTTGAACATGAGACATGGATCTTAATCATTCTCATTTTATGTTCAACTTTCAATCAGGCGCCTTAGATGTCTAACTCTCAACACATAAGAGGAACAAATCCCGTCTTGACTACATACGCCCCTCATATAGTTAATACTATGCATGAGTATGGCCTTTATGGTTGTCTGTATTTCAAGAACAACAGTGAACCATATCAAAGCATAGTACACTCTACACTTGAGTCCCAAATATGTATCTCAAGTCAAAGGATACAATGATAATACCTTTATTCAAGAATCACTTATGATAATGATCCATGGAGTGATCTTGAAACGGGTCAAGTCCAATACTTGTTCACTGACAAGTACCTACGAATTTGGTTGCAACCTTTTGCTACTTTTACCCATAAAAGTCAACCAATCCAATTCATATTAGTCTTACTTCATAATTGCTCCCACAACTATGATCGACTATGGACGTTTAGAATAACTAAATTATTCAAGGATTAAACATGCTAATAAAACACAAAATTATGAATGAAACATCACGTCACATATATTACATAATTCTTGTCGTTTACATAAGTTCATATTCATAAAACACTAAACACAAATCAAATCCATTCATTAGAAAAACGGAGTCATATACCCTTAGCATGACTTTCATGCTTAGTTTGGGGTAAAGGCTTCGTGAATGGGTCTGCCAAATTCTGATCTGTATGAACCTTGTGAATACTTATTTCACCATTCTTAACTTCATGTCTAATGTAGTTATACCTTCGGTGAATGTGTTTGGTCTTTTGATGCAATCTAGGTTCCTTTGCTTGAGCTATAGCACCTAGATTGTCATAGAAGATTTCTATAGGGTCCCGAATGGAAGGAACAACCCCTAGATCTTCTATGAACTTTCTCATCCATACAGCTTCTTGAGCAGCTTCCGAAGCAGCAACATACTCTGATTCTGTAGTGGATTGTGCAATCACTTCTTGTTTGGAACTCTTCCAAGACACGGCTCCTCCATTTAAAATAAAGACATACCCAGATTGAGATTTCGAATCGTCCCTATCTGTTTGGAAGCTTGCGTCAGTGTAACCCTTTACCTTTAAGCTTTCTTCCAAACCGCCGTAAACTAAGAACATATCTTTAGTTCTTCTCAAGTACTTAAGAATGTTCTTTACAGCAGTCCAGTGGGCTTCACCTGGGTTCTGTTGATACCTACTAGTCATACTTAAGGCACATGAGACGTCGGGCCTAGTGCATAACATGGCATACATGATGGACCCAATTGCCGAAGCATATGGGACATGTTTCATCCTTTCAAGTTCAGTCCTAGTGTTTGGGCACTGAGACTTGCTTAGGATGGTGCCATGCGGTATTGGCAAGAATCCTCTTTTGGAGTCTTGCATCTTGAACCTTTTCAAGATTTTATCAATATATACACTTTGGCTATGACCAATAAGTCTCTTAGATCTGTCTCTATAGATCTTTATGCCTAATACATAAGCAGCTTCCCCTAGATCCTTCATTGAGAAACAACTCTCAAGGAACGCTTTGACACCTTTTAAGGTTGGGATGTCATTTCCAAATAAAAGTATGTCATCTACATACAATACTAGGATTATGACAATACTCCCACTAGCTTTCTTGTAAACACAGGAGTCATCCTCATTTTTTATGAATCCAAAACTCGTAATCTTTTCATCAAAACGGATGTTCCATGTTCGAGACGCTTGCTTTAATCCATAGATAGATCTTTTAAGCTTGCACACTTTGTTTGGATGCTTGGGATCGACAAAACCTTCAGGTTGATCCATATAGACATCTTCCAATAAGTGTCCATTAAGGAAAGCGGTCTTGACATCCATTTGCCATATCTCATAATCATAGTACGCGGCTATGGCAAAAAGTATCCTTATTGACTTGATCATTGCCACTGGTGAAAAGGTCTCATCATAGTCAATACCATGAGTTTGTGAGTATCCTTTAGCGACAAGTCTAGCCTTAAAAGTGTGAACATTTCCATCCACGTCGATTTTCTTCTTGAAAATCCATTTGTTCCCAACAGTCTTACAATTGGTGGGAAGATTAACCAAGTTCCAAACTTGATTATCGTGCATGGATTGCATCTCAGTGTTCATGGCATCAAGCCATTTATCAGATTCAGGATCTGATATTGCACTCTGATAGTTGACGGGTTCATCAGAATCTATCGTATAACATTCCTCTTCCATCATAAGGTAACCATACCTTTCTGGTTCAAATCGAACCCTACCAGATTTGCGAACACCTTGTGTTACAATTTGTTCCTGATCAACCGTTTGTTCAGGTTCAACAATTTCTTGTTGAATGCTAGATTCAACTTCTTGTGTATCAGGTTGTGGTTCCTGAAGTTCCTCAAGTTCCACAAACCTCCCACTAGCCTCTTCCGTCAGAAACTTGTTTTCTAGGAATTCAGCTTTTCGAGAAATAAATATCTTATTCTCGATGGGATTGTAGAAATAGTATCCAAGACAATCTTTCGGATACCCTACAAAGATACATTTAGTTGAACGGGGTTCTAATTTGTTTGAAGCTTCTTGTCTAACATAAGCTTCACAACCCCATACCTTGAGATAGGATAAAGATGGAACCCTTCCATGCCATATCTCATAAGGCGTTTTATCTACCTTTTTAGTAGGTGCCATGTTTAGGAGACGAGCAGCTGTTTGTAAAGCATAACCCCAAAATGATAAAGGTAGAGTACTTCTACTCATCATGGATCGAACCATATCCAATAGTGTTCGGTTCCGCCTTTCAGACACACCATTATGTTGTGGTGTTCCAGGTGGAGTAAGTTGTGAAACAATTCCACAAGTCTTAAGATGATCCATAAAGTTTGTACTTAAGTACTCACCTCCTCTATCAGAACGAAGAACTTTAATTGTTTTGTTGAGTTGATTTTCCACTTCACTTTGAAACGTTTTAAACATTTCAAACGCCTCATGTTTATGTTTAATCAAATAAACATATCCAAAACGACTAAAGTCGTCAGTGAAGGTGATGAAATATCTTTCACCATATCTAGTCATTGGCTTGAAAGGACCACATACATCCGTATGTATGATTCCTAACAAGTCCTTTGCTCTCTCATTGGTTCCGGAGAAAGGAGCTTTAGTCATCTTGCCATGTAAACAAGATTCACATATATCAAATGAGTCATTCTCATTTGCCTTCAAAAGTCCACTCTTTTGAAGTTGGGATATGCGATTCTTGTTTATATGCCCAAGGCGACAATGCCATAGATAGGTTTGACTCAAATCACATTTGGATCTCTTGGTGAAAGTGTGGTATAAAGAGCCTTGGTTAGTCTTTTCATCAAGGTTTACTTCATAAATTCCATTTAAAGGCCTAGCCTCAAAATAGAATACATTATTTTTGTAAACACAAATATCATCATTCATAAAGGAAAGATCAAATCCACATTGTCTTAATTTAGCAACCGAAATAATATTCCTAGTCAAGCTAGGAACATAATAAACATTCAACAATGTCATACACAAGCCATTAGGTAGTAATAAATTAAAACTTCCAATTGAATCCACCGCAACCCTTGCATTGTTTCCAACCCGGAGTACTACCTCATTTGCCTTCAGTCGCTTACTCCTTTTGAACCCCTGCAACATATTACATATGTGAGTTCCACAACCAGTATCAAATACCCATGTGTTAGGAGATAAATTATAAAGTTCTAGGTCTATCACATAGATACCTGAAGTGCCTTCACCGGCCTTCTTCTTCTTCAACTCCGCAAGATACATAGGGCAATTTCTCTTCCAATGCCCAGCTTTGCCACATTCAAAGCATGTGTCTTCTTTGGCAACCTTTGCCTTCTTCTTGGGAAGATGGGATGGTTGTACAACTTTCTTGCCCTTGGAGTTGGTGGGGTGTTCGGGTCTAGTTCTCTTTGTGCCACCTTCCTTGATCATGAGAACTTGAGTGGTTTTCTTAGGCAGAGTCTTTTCCGTGGTAATTAGCATCCCATGTAATTCCGGGATAGTCTTATTTAAACCATTCATGTTATAATTCATGACGAAAGTATCAAAGACTTTGTCAAGGAGTTAAGGATCATATCCGTTGCTAGCTCTTCGGGCATCACAACTCCAAGACGTGCCAAATGATCAATGTGACTCTTCATTTTGAGCACATAAGAGCTTACCGACTGTCTGTCCTCCATCTTGCAAGCATGGAAAGCCCGAACAGTTTCGAACCTTTCCGTTCTTGCAAGTTGTTGGAACATTTCCTTTAGTTGATGAATCATGTCATAGGCAGAATGATTCTCCAAATCCTTCTGAAGGTCGGGAATCATGGTTGCCAACATGAGGCATGATGCATCGATGGAATCATCCATCTTTTTAAGCCATGCATCGTGTGCGGGCTTAGGAATGGCAGGGGGCTCTTCTGAAAGTGGTTCATTGAGAACATATTCTTTCTTTTCTTGTTTGAGAACAATTCTCACACTACGGTACCAATCCAAGAAGTTGGAGAGACCGTAGTGAGGTTTTGTTAGGAGCCGGGTTTGTTGCGTTTGGTGCCATCTACAAAATTTTGACAAGGTTCTATTTAGTAAATTATGATATTAAGTCCTTAATAATTAATACCCTTTCTTGTTTCATAAACTTTAATTAGTTAAGGTCTAGAATCCAAGTTGCATTGCGAATAAGTGGTTAGGTATCCTTTATCCCGCCTATTCGAATCAACAAGGTAGGTAACGGTTTACCAATTATATCCAAATATAATTTCTAGAGTTATGGGATCTCATTATAATATTTATAAGTTTGGCATGTTTGATCCCATCTATGCCTTGGATTTCTAATGCTTAGGTGACCTTTATCACAAGAGATTTCCAAACGAATCATCCTACTTAAACGGACGTGTAGTTTTGACAACTATTAATGGTTAGGTGTCCTTTATCCCATCAATATTGCAAAACTACTTCTTGTATCACAAGAAGACTCCAAGTGGTTATGTATCCTTTATCCCACAAGGAAATACAAGTGATACATGAGTGTCTTTAAGAGGGACGGCATTGATTCGTATTTCATAAGGGATTTGAATGTTTTACAATTCTAATTTTTGAAAAACATATGGTATCATGTAGATTGCATGCATCCAATGAACATGGTACCATTAAATCTTATTGCAAAACTACTTCTTGTATCACAAGAAGACTCCAAGTGGTTAGGTATCCTTTATCCCACAAGGAAATACAAGTGATACATGAGTGTCTTTAAGAGGGACGGCATTGATTCGTATTTCATAAGGGATTTGAATGTTTTACAATTCTAATTTTTGAAAAACATATGGTATCATGTAGATTGCATGCATCCAATGAACATGGTACCATTAAATCTTATTTTGTTAATTGGTTCCTTAATCATAAAATCTCCATTTTATTGATTCTTTGTTTGTGGTCAAGATTACAATTAATATCCAATATTAAGTTTGAGTTTGATCACATATATTAGAACCAATTTATAATCCTAAATAATTACCATTATTACTTAGGGTTGGAGTTTGTAAGAGTTCATAAAATCTTCATTTTATTTTTTGTTTCAATCATTTTCAAAACTTGACTTAATAAATAAAACCAATTTTATCACATCTTATGTTTTAAATGTCAACTTTTGAAAAATACAAACTCCTTGATGATTATGTTTAATTATCTAGGTTGTCTAGCATGAAAAATCTTATTTTCATCCACAACATAACATAATAAAACATTCAGTTATCACAAGCATGCATGGGTGCATAAACACAAGCCAACTAGTTTGATATTTCATGTGAGCCATACATGAAATATCAAGTCCAAACCTAGGGACAAAAAAGGTGACAATACTCAACCAAATGATCTTCGATTTGGCTACAATTTTGCCAAGCTTCTTATATCACCAAATGACACTTGAACCACCATTTATTGACATCATGGAGTGAGTTATGAATTTTTCTTTGGGCCCTCAAAAGTTGCAACCAGCAGGGGCAGCAGGAAGAAAAAATTGTGGTTTTTGTTGCATTTTTCAATTCATTCTTGGCGATATTGATGCTAATACTTGTTGAAACTTAATGTATATACTAGATATTAAAGTTACCAACAATTATATCACCAAATGACCAAGATATGAATTTTTAAAACCTTTCTAAACAATTTCGAAATCTGGACAGCAGCTCTTCAGAAAGTGCTGCTGTTGGGTGCAATCTTCTCTTGGTCTTTTACTTCCTTCTCTTGTTACATTTTGTTAAATAAATAAAATACAACTATTCTAATATTTACAAAATGAATATTAAGAAGGAAATAACTAATTATTATTACAAACCATTTGAATAAATGAATATATTACAACCATATCGAATACAAACACAAAATATGCATCATATGGTCCTTGGCTTGTTTATGCACCATTTTATCACATAAAATCATAAGAAAATCAACACTTTGTTTTTCTAAGGCAACATCCATGTAACCAAATGCATGCATACATAAAATATATTTGGTTACATAAAATCATAGATTATATACTTGCATGTTGCCAAAGAAGCCATGCATGAAACTTTCATTCAAGAAGATGAACATTCATGGCTTCCAAAAAACAAGTTTATCCAAATAAACTTATTATCTAAACATGAAATATAGCCATGGCTCTGATACCAATTGTTGGAAATCATAGTTCATGTAATTAGTTTCAAAAACAAGAGTTTGCAACGGAAGCATAAAATCATGAACACAAATTCCATTTTCAAGAGAATCATGCTACATGCATGTAGAGATAAGATGAAGAACAAACATAGATTAAGTTCAAGATCATAACCTTTGTTCTTGGGTTTGGTTTGGATGATTTTGATAGCTAGGAATCAAATTAGAATCCCTCTATAGTTGATCCACCACAAGCTTGAACACCCTTGAATGCTAGTTCCACAACTTGCAAGATAAGACTCCTTTTCTTATGAAACCAAAAACCAATTTTGCTAAGCACTTAAGGAGAGTTATTTGGCTGATTTTTGAAGCAAGAATGATCACTCAAACACCTCCAAATCTCGGCCAACATATATCACACAAAAGAAAAGAAAAGCACATGCAACTAGCTTAAAAGAAAGTTCCATTTGATTTCTATAATCAAAAGCTAGAAGACACAAAGCATCTTCCACCTCTTTTAAGTTCTTAATGCATTCTTTTCCTTCCAATATGGCTGATTTTATGATGACAAATGGAGTGCTAGTGGGTTGTTATTATTTATAAAACTTAGATAATAATAAGCTTATAAATAATACATCTTCTTATTTCTTTAATGGGATAACATTTAACCCATAATCATATACATAAATAAACCATCTAAATATACAATCTTAATTGTATAATTATATATATATATATATATATATATATAAAACAATATATATATATTATTTAATTTACCAATTAAATTAAATAAAAGGCTTACTTATAAATCAATTAAATCGTTTAACAATTTAAACAATTTAATTGTTACACTTAATTAATTCATCACATATGAATTACTAATCAACCTTTAATTTTGTATTTATTTTTATTTACCTCAAATAATAATAACCTACAAGATTAAATTGCAGTTTTAGTATCATTTGATGTTAAATCAAATTTAACATTCTAAATGATCAATTGGTGTCAAACTTGTTGTTGGTGTGACCCTATAGGATCATGTATTATTAGTAATATCATTTTATGATCATCCTTGAACATATAGAACTAACATCTTTTTGACCTAGGGTTTGTGTTTGAGATGTATTGGACATACATGTCCATGAAGTTTACATTTTTATCCATTAGGAGCTTTAATGGATGGGTTCTGGAAGGTCTTGGCCACTGGCTTAATGTATTAAGGACTTAAAATGAGAAATTGGATTGCCCAGAGCTGCCGGCGCAACCACCTCGAGTTCGCGACACGGCCTCTGGCAAAATCCCGTTCCTAGATAGCGCCTTTATGCGACGCGTAGAGTTATGGTCGTGGCACGTAGCTCGGCTGTTGACTTTGACATTGACTGTTGACTTTTGACCAATTTGACTTTTAGTTTAACTTTGATGGCTTTAAGAGGTGGACTCAATGATTGACCTCTTATTGGTTTGGGTCACTGAGTTATACTTAACAGTGAATTAAGAGGTTCGTGTTGTCGAGTGTCCAAGGACCCGACAGCGTGTGTATTTCGACTTTACGATTCAGGTGAGTCTTCTCACTATACAAAGTGTGACATTTCATGCGTAGGTGGCCTGAGACTTGTTAGGGTAGGATTGTGTGCTTAGACTAATATAGTCTTGATTGCTGATTGTTTAGTGGTACGATTCATTTATTACTACAGTGTCTGATGCTCGTGAGAGTTGGGTTGTGTCTGATGCTTGCTAGGGTTGGACGGTGCCTGATACCCACTAAGATTGGACTGTGCCTGATGCTCGCTCGAGTTGGACGGTGCCTGATTCCCGCTAGGGGTTGGACTATATGGTGTTCTTGTTATGGAATGTATGGTCTTTTAGGGAGCTCACTAAGTTGTGTGCTTACTCTCTCAAATGAAAATGATTTCCAGGTACTTCTTCAGAAAAGGAGAAGGGCGCGGTCTGACTGTACTCGCATTGACATGATCATATCTAAGACTTCCGCTGTCATCTTTTTAATTATTACTTTGGATTTTATATCATAGTTTTTGGGATGCTATTATTTGACAATTGAACAAATGAGCTTTTACGATGTTTGAGATGATTTTTTATATCTAAACTTTATTTTAAAAATGAAAATTTTGGGACATTACACACATTTTTCTAGAAACAACTTCTTCTCAATAGATCAAATACTTTACTACTTGATTTATGGTTTCAAGTTACCTAATAAGATTCAGTTACCTAAATTACACTCCAATAATCACTTTTTGTTTTCAATAACAACCTGTCAATGGATCAAATACTTTACTACTTGATCTAAGGTTTCAAGCCCTCATAAGTATTATCCTTGGATTTGGCACATCCATTGAATTGACAAGTTTAATCATACTTCAACACATCAATAAACATATATTAAGAACATTTATAAACAAAGCTTAGTCATTTATGGCCTTTCATCAACATCAAGCCATAGTTCTAATTCCATCCTTTCATTTGGCACATGTTATAATTCATTCAAGATGGTCACCGAAAGGTGATATCAAACACTTAATCACCATTAGTTTCACTTGTAAGCATCAATTTAGAGTTATAAAAACATATATCTCACTTTTTTACTTCATATCACCAAACCCTAACTTCTATGCACCAGCATCATGTAGAAGAGATAGATGGTTACCTTTTAATTAATATTTTATCCAATGATTTTAGCTCCCTAATATGTATTTAGAGGTTTTTCCCTCTTTAAAAGAGCTCATTTATGCTTCAATTACATAGCTTGATGAGAGAAAAAAGAGAGGAAAGAAATACCCTATAATGAAATATCTAGACACTTAAATCCCATAACAGCCATTGGTCGTAGGGCTCAACACCTCCTACCATTAGGCTATCCCCATTCCATCATAAGGTTACACTAGGCTTGTAGGGCTATGCTATTAGGCCTTTACCCCTACGGTTTCTAGTCCGCCATTAGGGTTAAATACGGGATAAACCTCCCAAACGGCTAGGCTTTGAGCTTCGAACCTTTACAACACTTAATCATATGGTCTTTAGAAGTCTTTTCACGTAAAATCATTTTCAATGAGTTTTCATTTTGGTTTCAGAACCATTTAGGCAATGTACTTTGCTTTTAAGTATACTCTTCCCAAGTAAGCACTTATATGCAAAACAAGGCATTCAAACAAGAAGGTACATCAAAAGGGTTTCACTGCTTCTTTATTCCTACTCAAAATACAAATGAAAATGGTTGCATTACTACATAACTTTGGTTTGTATTTGTTCCATTTCTTTTTTAATGGAGTTTATCCTCTCATCCAAAGAACCCAACACATTACATATGATTTTATAGATAAAACATGGCTTCTTCTAGTGTTTCGTGAACAATTTCACAAAAGTGCGTGTGTTACATAACGTGAATCAAGGATTTCAAAACTATATATATATATATATATATATATATATATATATATATATATATATATATATATATATATATATATATATATATATATATATATATATATATATATATATATATATATATATATATATATATATATATGCCAAAATGGATGGTTTATATAGGTTCCTCTCCACTAAGCTTTTATGTTAATGACAATCTAGCAAAATTATGTTTTTGTTTACAAACAATGAAAACTGTACATTTCATGTTTTCAAATGTATGGATAAGAAGATGACAAATCTATAATTGATGATAGGAAGTTTTATATGGAAGTGTATGAAAGTAAAGAAATACGTTTATAAAATCTTCTTCACATAAATGATGTTTTAAAAAGGATTATTGAGCTTATTATTATAAGAGTAAATTACAATTTTGGTCCCTGTGGTTGTCTCGAAATTGCACATTTGGTCATCATTTTGGTTTTTCACGCTCATGGTCACTGAACTGCACTTTTGCTTACACTATTGGTCCCTTGGCCAGGTAAAAAGACCAATATACCCTTTTTAATTTCTTTTTCTTTTTTCTTTTGAAATATTATTCTTTTGGTAATTAAAAAAAAGAAAAATGCAACCCCCACTCGCAACCCTACCCTACTACATCTCTATCTCTCTCGTCTTCAATCAATTCCACCGCTGCCGTCGTTTGAAGAATCCATATTCCCACCACTTTTGTCGACTGTTTGTTACTATTTTGATCCTGAGTAGCGGTCGATTGAGTACCTGAAACCTTAATGTATGATTCGATATTCGCGCCATTTTTAGCGTTTTCAAAGCTCCCGATCTGATCAAACAAGTAACAGTTTCCATTACTGTTATCAAAGAACACAGCCAAGCAAGTGCAGTTGTTCAAACACGACGATTTACAGACATCTAATCACTTTTAGAAGATGGCGAAACAAACCCTAGTGCAAAATAGCTCAGATTCTCCACTGCGTTGACAAGCGTTGATGAAATTCTCGACTTGTTACATGAAGATTCGATTTGCGGCTTGCAGTTGAATTGATCAAGGCCCGAAGGACATTGACACGTATTCCTATTATGACAAACGAGATACGGTAAACACGCTAATGGCCTGCTACAAGAATCACATGGTATTTGAAGGTTAGCTGTGTTTTGTGCTTGAAGATTATAGAATTTTATGAATCCTTCATCTTCTAAAATTGCAATCCACATCGCATTACCGTCTGAATTATCCGCAAATACAAATTGCGATAGAAAAACTCTGTTTTCATCGTAAATCCTCCATGAATTGGCTTCAATGGTAGCGTAACTTGCATCTCCACGGCTTTTATTAATAATTCTCCTCTTGTCTTTCCTTATCGACCAATACGGTTGCAGGTTCTTAAACTCGGCTGACAAAATCAGATCTCCATTTTCGATTTGTAAAGAAGAACTCAAATTGTTATTTAGATCGCTTACAAGCTTCATCCCTGTTTTAGATTCTTGATTCGACATAAGAGTGTTTGTCGGATGGCTAAAACTTTGCCAAACAACCCCACCGTCATCTTTAACTAAAACCAAGTTCCCGGAATCCCGTAATTCCATGGCGGAAACACCATTTTTGGCGGTGTCAGTTGACCAGACGTCACTATTTGGATCAAAACCGAATCCAAAATTTGATGAATTCGACACCAGGAACAAACCGTTGTTATCTATGTACTGCATCTGAGACGCTTGAAATCCAGGGCTCACTTTGCCATTTTGTCGAACACTTGATATGCATGTTTGAGGTGTGTCTATGGGTGCTGAATCACATTGAGGACACCGGGCTCACCTCCGTTGCATTTTTCTGTAAGAAGTAGTGGGGTAGGGTTGGGGGTGGGGGTTGAATTTTTCTTTTTTTTTTAATTACCAAAATAATAATATTTCAAAAGAAAAAAGAAAAAGAAATTAAAAAAGGTATATTGGTCTTTTTACCTGACCAATGGACCAATAGTGTAAGCAAAAGTACAGTTCAATGACCATGAGTGTGAAAAACCAAAAGGATGACCAAATATGCAATTTCAGGACAACCATAGGGACCAAAATTGTAATTTACTCTTATTATAATGTTTGAAAAGTAAAGACTAAACTCCCGATATAGATATATACATTTTCAAATTTATGTATAAACGAGTTTTCACTTATGACTTGGCAAAGATTGGAAGCTTATTATGATAATGTTTGTATGTGTTGGCATTGCATCATTAACCTCGTGAGCATCACATTAAGTAATCTATGTCAATAATGGATCAATGTCAAAAAGTTCTTGTCTAATGTCTACATTATCAATGTCTATAACACCACCTACATCTCTTCACCTTTGTTTCCCAAAGGATTTACAAAACTGTATTTACAACAAGCACCCTATTCCCTATCTTTTATATTCCTTCAAATCAGAATCAGTCTTTAGACGCACGCCCTTCCCCACGAGGCATTTTCTTTGAAGCCACTGCAAAATAACACAAAATTAAATAAACTTTCATAAAATATATATAACCCAATACATATAATTAACGCGTAACAGAGAAAGAAACCATACAATCTTCAACATCTTTCAGTTGATAATAATGAGGCGCTATTTCCACAAGCCACTCTGGCTTCAGTTCGCTGACCTGTCGCATGTACTCCTTAGTAGTCAACACTAACTCATGATATACCACCCACCTTGGAAGTACCTTAACAACCAAAAACAAAAAACCATCAGTCACATATAAATATTTTAAGTTTAAAAAAAAATTCAAATATTTTTTCTGGTTTCATAACCTTACCTGAGCTAAACCAGAACTCGGGTGAATATAAACAGTTTGGGGATGCTTAACAGTTCTATAAGATCCATTCTTTTGCATCTTTGCTGAATGTGGAAAATATCCCGAAGTAATAGATTTCTTAATTGCTTCCAAGTCCCCAGGGTTTGAGACTAATTCGATTTCAACCCTTTCCAATAACCCCTCCAATTGATCTCGTATGTCTCGTGCACGTTTCATACTCCTCACCTGAATGTAATTCTCATAGCACCACTGTGTAGAAAAGTTTGTTTCCTTCCACGAACTATAAACCTTAAAAACAAATCACAATTTCACAAACAACTTTCTATAATAAAAAAAAACTCAATAAAAAATTATATCAAAATCTACCTTAAGAAGCGCGATATGATCTCCAACATTACCCATATGAAAATTCAACCGCGCGTTGTCCGCATGGACTTGTTTATCTTTAGGACGATAAAAAATCGAGCTACCAATCGACAACATGGCGGCAATTGAAATAATTTCATCAGAGCATTTATATTTATCAGACGCGACAATCATTTTAGACAACATCGGATCAAGCGGGAATTCCGCCATTTTTCTCCCGACTTTTGTCAACTCTCCGTGTTTATTTAGCGCGCTTAATGCAAAGAGTAACTCCAAAGCTTTTAACAACGCTTCAGCAGGTGGCGGGTCCATGAAATCGAAATTCAACAAATCATGGATTCCGAGACTCTTTAAGCTCAAAACAACGTTCGCGAGATTTGTCCGTTGGATCTCGGGGACGGTATTGTCGTCCAAATCGTTGAAGTAATTGTACGCGGTGTACAACCGGAAACACTTCCCGGGACCGGTTCGACCCGACCGACCCGCCCGTTGATTTGCTGATGCTTTGGAAATCGGGGTGATGAGTAGCGATTCCATTCCGGTTCGCGGGTTGTACGATTTCATTTTCACGAAACCGGGATCGATCACGTATTTGATTCCGTCGATTGTTAACGATGTTTCCGCGATGTTGGTGGCGAGGACCACTTTGCGGGCCCCTTCGGGAGTCGGTTCGAATATTTTCGCTTGGAGTTCGGTTGGGAGATTTGCGTAAATTGGGCAGATTATTAGTTCGGCTATTTTGCTACCTAAACCACGTGTTCTGTGTTTGAGGATTTCTTCGGCGGTTTCGATTTCTTCCTGGCCGGTTAAAAAGACTAAAATGTCCCCGTCTCCCGGGGGTTGGGTGACGTGGATTTGAAGAGCTGTGACTATTGCTGCATCTAGGTAATCGGCTTCTGGTGCTTTCGTGTAATTTATTTCAACGGGAAAACGTCTTCCTGGAATTTTAAAAATCGGGGCCGAGTCGAAATAATCACTGAATTTTTCCGCATCGAGAGTTGCACTCGAGATGAGTAACTTGAGGTCGGGCCGAAATCTCGCAATATCCTAACAAAAAAGAAGTTTATTTGGATTAAAATTTAAAACATTTAATTTTTTATCATGAAATTTAAAAAATGAGGCTTTAAGCTTACCTTAACCAAACCAAACAAAATATCAGTTGATAGTGTCCTTTCGTGAGCCTCATCCACCATCACCACGCTGTTTTTAAGGTAAAAATATGTAAAAATGTATCAATAAAAAAAATAGTATTTTAGTGAAGAAAAAATACCTGTAACTTTGAAGATCAGGTTCACCGAGGAATTCACGTAGTAACATGCCATCTGTCATGTATTTGAGGACTGTTTTGTCGGAAGTACAGTCTTCAAAGCGTATAGAATAGCCAACCTGAAAGCATAAACCAAAATTTTGACTTGTTGTAATAAGAAAAAACATAAAAAATCTGAAAGAATGAATTTAAACCGAAATTTATATAATTACCTCGTGGCCAAGTTTGACATTCATTTCTTGAGAAACTCTAGCAGCAACACTCATAGCAGCAACTCGTCTTGGTTGTGTGCACCCTATCTGCAATTAAAAAAAAAAAAGGTAAAAGTAAAACCTTTGTTTATTTATAAGAAAAATAAATTAGTAAAAAGCTTGATTATATACCATTCCACGTTTTGTGTATCCAGCTTCATGGAGATATTGGGGTATCTGAGTGGTCTTTCCAGAACCGGTTTCTCCAACAATGACAAGAACCTAAAAGAAATCAATTAAATAAAAAACTCAAAATTTCAATTATAGCAACGTACTTTGGTAAAAGTTCAAGTAAACCTGATGATCTTCAACAGCTTTGAGCAAAGACTCTCGATAAGGATACACGGGTAAGGTTTTTCTGTCTGCCTGAAATATGTCAAAAGGAATCTTAGCCATCAGACAAGGGTAAATTGGTAAATTTAATATAATAGTTGATGAAGTGTGCGTACAAGAAGCTTCTCATGTGCTGATTTTGCAATGGATTTTTCATATTCCTCTTCATTTACTTCATCATCAACCTGTAAGTAACACAAATGTCTTGGAATAAAATTTACATAAACACCAAGAAAACATATCACATGAAAATGCGATAAAAATACATACATTTACACCACCCATGACTTGTCCTTGTATAAACTCAATCTGGTCCTCAAATACAAAACTGCATAAAAAAGAATATTAGATATTGAAAAAGTCCATGTGATCAAAAGAAATACATACTTATAATCGTCAGCTTGCTTTTTGTTTTTTGATCCATATTTTAGTGTTGCTTTTCCTGAAAGATAACAACAATTTGTTAGTAATTAGTTAATTACAAAATTACCCATAAAATTAAAACATACCAATCTGATGATCCTCCCATGCTTCTTGTTCAGCAAATGGATTCATCTTATCTCCATCTTTTGAATCTCTGAAACCACACAAAATAAAATCATTTCAATTCTCAAAATTTACACAAAATGTATGCAATTTGTTATAAAATATTAATATGCACCTGTATCGCTCCATAGCTACAGAGAATCTTTTCTCTTGATTTACTCCACCTTCGTCATCATAAGCATCAGGCATTCGATACTGGTATTCCAAAATATAAAATTACGATTTTGACCCCCAAAGAAAAACTTTAAGAACAATCTCAAACTTAAACGGAATTATCAAGAAGAAAAGAATAAGTTAATAACCTCATTGACATTATCATCCTCTTGAGACCGCTTCTTCACTAGGTCATATATTTGCTTCTTGTATCTGAAAAGTACAATTTTATTACAAAAATGGGAGAGAAATAGAATGGCATGATTGTAATTAACTTCAATGTGACGACCTATTATGAAGATTACCTTAGTTCACGCTGTTCCGTGATAGGAATTGGATAAAGTAATTCTAGAGGGGGTCAAGTGTAACTTCGTTTAGGTCTAGTAAATAAATAGAGTCATGGTTTCGTTTTTGGGGGCAGTCACGTATTTGCTATTTTTGTGTATAGTCTCCTTGAGATTGGCTCAATGGTTTACGCCATTTGAGAGAGGGAATATCCCTGGGAAATCCTTTGACTGTAATTGACTATCTTGATTCTGTTCAATCCGATTTCTTCAATATAATTCTGAGTTTGATTTCTGGTTATCGAGTTGTTGATTTGCATCATTGGTCCGACCTGCCGCCAAAATCGATTTGAGTAAATCGATTTGAGGAAATTTCGTTCAGTCTTCTACTTCCGTTCTTGTTCTCTTCGCTAATTCCAATTTTGCTCCATACTCTATTTTCATAAATCGATTTGTGTAAATCACTTTCTGTTCCATACTTAGGTTCACGATTGATCTGCCATACGTGAGTACACCTTTCTCTTCAAGCTCATGGAAACCCGAGGTCAACAGTCTCGTTTGGAAGCGCATGAAGAACAGATCCAACGTTTGCAAGCAGATGTGGCTGAAATCAAATCTTCACTTAAAGCAATTGAGGCCGATCGAGTGGAGAATGCTGAATTTCGCAAAATCATGATGGCTTGGATGAAGCAACAAGGTAAGCAACACATCTCTGATTCGAGTGGGGGAAAGGGTTCCGGGATTTTTTTCGAGTCAGAAGAGAAGAGTGGCGAGGGGGTGAGTGGTGGATCTGGTGGTGGGGGTAGATCTGGTGGTGATGGCGGCACTGGTGAGGGTCCTGATTTTCGTCACAGTGGTGCTATGGTTGTACCATGGGCAGTGAAGAAAGTACAGTTGCCGGAATTCTATGGGTTCGATCCTCAGGGGTGGATTCAAAAGGCTAAGCTGTTCTTTGACATCAATAGCACTCCTGTAGCTCTTCGGGTTCGATTGGCTCAGTTAAGTATGGTAGGAGTCGCGCAGCATTGGTTCACAATCGTCCAGCAGGTGCATGATTCTTTGACTTGGGATCAATTTCAACTTGAATTGTTGCAGCGATTTAGTGGTCTCGAAATTCAGAATCCGTTTGAACAGTTAGCTTCTATTAAACAATCGGATTCCATTTATGACTACATAGATGATTTTGAGTACTTGTTGTCATTAGTTCCGAAATTACCCGAATCACAAGCCATGGGGTATTTTGTTGCTGGGTTGCGAGATGAGGTTAAGCGATGGGTTCGTCTCCATCGTCCTCAGTCGCGTTTGGATGCCATGTACCTGGCCAAAGATGTTGAAGAAATGCTTCATCCGTCATCCGGTAACATTTCTCAGTCGCGTTTCCGCTATCATCAGCCGGGTGGATTTGGGAACAGTTCTAAATTGGACAGAGGCTCGCTATTGGGTCCATCTCTGATTCGTGGGACTTCCTTAGTGGACTCGGGACTTAAGGGGGCTGACCCACCTCCTCTACCTAGTCCTCGTCCCTCGGTGGCGGCTCCATCAGAGAGTTCTCAAGTGTTGCACCGGGACCGTGGGGTGCGATCGTTGTCTCGGGCGGAATGGGAGGAACGTCGAAAGAAAGGCTTATGTTTTCGTTGCGGTCAACAGTTCGGTCCAGCTCACAAATGTCCGGAGGGGAAATTACGAGTTTTGTTGTTGGGAGAAGATGAATACGAGACCAATGGAGACAACCTTTACCAATATGAGGAGTTGGGATCCCCGGAGTCGCCTGACTTGACGGGCCCGGGTTCTGGTGCGTCATAAGATCTTCGTGGAAGCAAGTCTTGAGGTCAAGACTTTTTCGATGGCGGGAGTAATGATAGGAATTGGATAAAGTAATTCTAGAGGGGGTCAAGTGTAACTTCGTTTAGGTCTAGTAAATAAATAGAGTCATGGTTTCGTTTTTGGGGGCAGTCACGTATTTGCTATTTTTGTGTATAGTCTCCTTGAGATTGGCTCAATGGTTTACGCCATTTGAGAGAGGGAATATCCCTGGGAAATCCTTTGACTGTAATTGACTATCTTGATTCTGTTCAATCCGATTTCTTCAATATAATTCTGAGTTTGATTTCTGGTTATCGAGTTGTTGATTTGCATCATTCCGCTTCAGATAACTTGACATCCCCAAATAGATACTGTTCATCTTCTATATCATCTCTGAAATTGTAAAATTATAAAATAAACAATCATGGTATAAAAAAATATGTATATACTCATCATTTTAAAAGTTGTAAAGAGGTAAAAGTAGAGAATGATTACCTGATTTCCTCTAATTTCTTCTGCTCCCTCTTCTTGAGATATTCTTGCCTTGAAACTTTTCTAAAAAAATATAATTTGAAGAAACATATATCTAAGTATGAAGATGGACAAGATAAATTTTATGAATATTTGAATGTTTATAGCAAAAGTTTAATTCTGACCTTAAAGCTCCAATGTCATCATCTTCTAAGGCATTAGCTCTCCTAATTGCCTCTTCTGTTGTCCAAAAAAACAGTAAAAAGTTTTTATAATTTATAGCATTCTTTATAGCTTTCTGTTATATATAACTAAATATATAAAACCCATATAATACCTTCCTCCCTCTTGGACAACTTCTGTTCAGTCAGCTGTTAAATAAAATAAACAAAAGTTAGTAACAGCAAATAGCATAATTATCCACTCATCATATGTATTCCAAAAAAAAAAAAGTAATGATCATTTAAACCAAACCTTTGTTGTTCTTGCTGCATCTTTTTCCTTTAAATGACGCTCCAATTCCTCTCTTTCTAATTGGTCACGTATTCTTTCTTCTTCAGACTACAACAAAAATGGAATGAAATTTGAAAATTACTATCTTGACCCTCATAAGTATACCATTAAAATCATATTATAATGTCAGAATTTTAAATACCTCAGAATCATCTGATTTGTCATGAGAAGCTTTTTGTTTAACTCTTCTTTCTTGTTTTAAAACTCCAGCTCCCTGAAGCACCACATATGATCAAAAACAGCAACCAATTATTACAAAAGGCACCAATACAGCAAATAAATAAATCAAAATACATCAATAAGAGTACAAACACCATGCCTCATCATCATCATCATCTTCTTGGTTTTCACTCTTCTTTCTGAATCGTTTCACATGTTTATCAACCTTTTTTGGTTGAAGGGCAACAGTAACAGAATCATCATCATCATCTGCATCCAATAGCTTGTAAGTCCTCTGTTTTCTTGCTAACATTGCAGCTTCTTCTTCTTGTTGTCGATAAATCTATCAGATAAAATAATAAGGAGTAGTAGGATTTTTTAAGTTATGTAAAAGATAAAAAAGAATCTCACATTTGATCCAGAACTTTTATGTTCAACTCTCTGAAAGATTTCTTCAGCAAATGCGCGTGTTTCGTTTGATGATGGGACACCCATGTCTTTAAGGTTACTGAATATATCAGAAGGTGATGAAGCTTTTTTAGCTGTATGAGATTGAAAGAAGAATCAAGCATGTGTTAACACAATTTAACAACAATACATAGTAAATGTTGAATTTGAAGATGATTTACATAAACTAATTAGGTATTGCACCAGTGTGGGTTGTGAATATCCCAAGAGGGACATCAATCTGTCTGAAACCCAAGTCTTCAAGTCGCTCCCCATTACTCACTACACTCAAATACATATACAAAGTCAATTAGTAAAATTAGAAATGACAGTACATTGCTTCAATTAATGAATGTCATTGCCACATCAAAGCAAATAATCTTTTTCAAAAAAGAACCAATCCAGAAGCCATATTTTATATATACTTTCAGATTGTTTATAAATAAAAAAAACTTATGCACTTTAAACATGTTTCTTTTGTAAAGGTAGGCGTGACCGGAAGTGGGAATTGTCTCATAGATTTCCAAAAAAGGGAAAAAAAAAAAAAAAGTCTATATCTCAAGAAGCCAATGCTGAAAAGACTGAGGATTACAAACCATATATAGAGTGCCTCAAGTTTTATGATCAAATAACAACTTTCTAGATGTTGATTTCGACTTCTAGGTGCACTTGTACTTTATTTGTAGTTAAATCATAATTGAAGCTCCTACCCATTAATAATTAAGCACTTATCAGTTCACTATCGTCTTTTTTTTTCTCAATTCTAGATATAGGGTTAACAATTGGCCAAATGGCAGCATATGTGTAGTGTAACACCTCTAAATTTCAACACATGAGAATAGCAAGTAAAGTCCAACAATTAACTAACCAACACAACAATATCTAACTGACCAAAGTACTAAAACTAAAACAGACAACCAAAAGATCATAGGATTACATTGCAAAAAATGTTTATAACATGCTAATTCAATTTCTTTTTAACTTTATAACATTTTCAATTACAGCTCCAGCAACATCTAACTACTTCATTGACCATATTATTTGTTTCTTATTACGTAAGATAGATGCCACAAAATGTGTGTTAGGCTTAAAAATCCTAATGATTGTGAGTTTTTCCTAACATTTAAGGTAAAGCTTATATAGATTATAAGTTAGTAACAATCTTATGTTATGCTATAACCATCAGATGTTATGCTTTTATATCAAGTTGGTCTAAAGAAAGTATCATAATTCACATTACTCCTACATGGGTGTATTGATTATGTTTAAAAACTAAAACTCACCCTAAAGACCAAAATAACTGATCAAAACCCCTAAATCAAATATATACATAAATCCCTTATTTAACATCTCATACAACCCAAATCAAAGATATAACCGGAAATGGACAACCTAATTTAGACCTTAGAAACCAAAATCCATGCTACAAAAAACATTAAAAAACCCCAGAAGGAGAAATTACCTTTATAAATTCCGCACACAAAATCTGTCGACCGATAGGAGACCGGAAGAAAGCTGGCAGTGAGCTCCGTATTCAAGTGACGGAGGAAGACGGTGGTAGGCTGATTTGTAGTAAACCGTCGACCAACTGAAGAGCTGGAAGAGCGCCGGCGGTGGTGTAAAATGCTTCACATTTGAAGCTGCCAAGATTCAGGTGACTGAGAAGATGTGTAAGAGGAAAACGATCGTAGACGGTGAGGCTGTCAAGATCGGAAGGCGATGTTTGAGAGAGACGAAGATTGCAGGCGATGTTTGAAAGAAAAGTAAATGGAAGTAGATGTTTGAGAGAGATACAATACAGAGTAGGCTACTGAAAGAGAAAGAAATAAACATAACGGACGTGAAAACTATTCATTGGAAAAGACGTTAAGCACAGTAAAAATAACATTTGATAAATGTTATATATTCAATTCTAAAAAATTACTACCGATAAGGTTAAAAAATTTGAATGAAAAACACTTTTTTTTAATTTATTAGCTTTTTAAAAAAGTCAATAAGCTTATTTCAAAAAACACAACCAAGCACCCTTTTAGATTTAAAATTTGGGGAAGATGATCGTCAAAGGAATTTTAGATTCTTATGAAGAACAATCCGACTCGATTCTACGCTATCTTTTGTTACGTTTGTGACTTGTGAATTCCCCTCTTCAAGTTACGGTGTTGAAGAGACCCTACGGTGTTGAAGAGACCCTGGTCTTTTAACGGTTTTACAACATAAAACCTATAGTTTTTAATTGCTTCATATCTAACAAATAAATAAACAAATATAGTACTCATATCTCTAATCACTTGCTCCATATTGTATCATACCATCCCTCTCATTCACAAGGTAGCATTTGTTACATGGGACTAGACTTAACAGGATTGTATATAGAACTAAACGGGGCTAGACTAAACAAAACAAAACATGTTATATTTGAAGCGTCGGGTAACACTAACACAATACGTTAACTTTACCAAATTGTATTGTATATAAATTATTACGAACCATATTATTACGGTTATTTGTTGGCCATTATGTTTTTTTGTTGCTTATATCGTTCTTTCCTTCACCAACTAGTTGCATATAATGATTTTGGCTCCATCTTCTCCCATCAAAAGTTAGATAAGGTATGCATTTGGTATGTATGGAGTTTAAAGTGTAGGGAGCGCATTGCCAATTAAACCAAATTAAAGAAAAATTGATCGAAAAAAGATGAATATTATGAGTTAATAACATTGATGGAAAGCCTACTGAACCAATTAAAAAATTCCAATTAAAAAATTCCACGGAACGAATGATGCCTAGAAATCCATAGAAGAAAACTAGAAGAACGAATAGACCCAACATACATCATATTTGTGTATTCCGCTTATTTGTATTCTTTTTCACTACATTTAAACAAATATGAATCACCAATTCACTTTTACTTATTCCCTTTTGAATCGTGTGGCATGAGTTGATTCCGAGCATAATCCAGAGAAACCTAAGCCTATATCCAATGGAATAGAAATCTATAACTATAATATATATCTCACAAAACCAATCAATTTAGAAAACTAGTCAGAAAGACTTGAAGTGGGAGGGGTCATGTTGTTTTCTTGGGTAGGTGAACAAATTACTCATGCCTTTATCAAATGAATAGAGACTCTACTCATTGTCTTCTTCTATTTTTGTAATCGCTATATAGCAAACAAAGTTTGATTTAATAATGACTCAATCATGTAATTCTATTAAGCAAGTTCGAGGATACTCTTATGAGAGAGGCGAGAGGTTTTGAAATATGAAAGTGTGTTTTTGTCAACTGCAACTTTATCTCATTCAATTTCTATCATTTTGGGGTGTGACTAAATTTTAGAGAAATAGTCATATTGAACTTGGTCAATAGTCAGACTTGACTTAATTCAATACACGTTAAACATTTGATAAAAGAGATTTGTTATTTTCTACCCAGTCCTATTCCATGTACCAAACACAACTTAAAGGTTTTTGGGTATATGTATCATACGAGCCACATATATGGCCCTGAAAGAAGCAAGCAAGAATCTTATATGTTTTAAGAACTTCCTAGCAGAGTTACGATTGAATCTTGAAGATTGTGTTCTACGTTGCGATAACTAAAGTGAACTTCATCCGGTGAAGAATCCAGTGTTTCACGGTAGGAAAAAACATATCTAGATTAGGTACCACTTTATTATAGAGATGATATCTGAAGGTACACTAAACTTGAATAAGATTCTTGGCGCGAAGAATAATGCAGACATGTTCAATGTGGTTATGATGGAAAAGTTAAAGATATGTATAGATACTAACCTTCTGTAGAATTAACGAGAAGGCGTAGCCAATAGATGATTTGGTTACATTCTTCAGATGGCAGCAGAGTATGTTGATTAACCTCCGAGTGGGAGGTTCTTGAGATGTGGAGTCTACTACCGAAAATGGGTGAATTATGAAGGGCACAATATAGGCTTCACCTATGGCGAAGAGTGGACCTTCAATGTATGGCGAAGTTGGAGATGCAGCTTCAGCATAGAGTGAAAAGCGATAGGTGAAGCAGTAATCTCATGAGAAAACCCATACTTAAGAGAAGTATAGTCAGCATTCAAGTTAGAAACTCAGTTTTCAATTCGAAGTTCTGAAGCGTTGTTTTCGCTACGAAGCTAGTTTAACATCTAGATTGATTTGAGTGAGTTGACTCAGTTTTCTTGGGGACCAATTTTGGCATTGATTTAAATGGTTGTCAAAATCAATATGTTGTACATGCCCAACCCATACATATTAATTCAACTTCCCTCTATAAATATATCACTAACTTAACACTTTACATCCTTCTTAAAAATTTCTTCCAAATTAACCTACAACAAAAAAATCAAATTAAAACAATAAGCATTATTAAAACCATTATTTCAAGTTTAGGTTGAGAAACGTTGTTATCAGTTTTAAGCTTTCAACAACCCCATAAAGTATAATGACAATCATGCACTTATTTGCAATTCCTTCTTTTGATTTTTGATAGGATTGAACTATTATTTGCTTATAAAATCAAATATTTCCTCTTAAAATTTTATTTTCTTAATCTTATAAACCAAACTCGTTTCTCGAATCTAAGTATTGTATACGAAAATACAAGGCTTAAAGGATATATGTTAACAATCGTCGAGTTCACAACTTTATAATGATTACAAACCTCAAATCATTATCTCTAAATTCTTATAAAAGATTGAGTAACAGACCAAAAATTATTTTGTCTTCATTAAAGAGATCTTATAAACAAACAAGTAAACAATTGTATTCATGGGATCTACAAATATGACAAACAAAGATCATTGGTAATATCACAATTACTAAATTTTCGACTTGTAACTGTTTTTACATGAAATGATAACACTTGGTAACTTATATAACACCATTCTCAACTCGAGATATAACATCATCAATTTTAGACTTATCATGTTTCTTAAAAGGACTAATCACATAAAAATTATTATAGTTTGACCGACATCCCATTTAACAGCCATATTTTTGTTCTAACAAAACCACCCATCTTTTAAAAAAAAAAATATTGCGACCACTCTTACAGGTTGCTGCCGGGTTTATAAGTTTTTTATTCTAAAAAGACCACCTATATTTTCAAAAAAAATCATTGCGACCACTATTCATTTTTATGTTTTATTTTTAGGGCTAAATTTTTATCAGAAAAACAGAATCTATCAAAATTAATAATTTTTTATCCTCTATAAACAAACCACCATAACGACATTGAAGCAAACTATTTGCATTGAAAGATTATTTGACAAATCCTCTACATGTGAATTTTGGCTTAATAAATCCAACTTTTGGGCATGTGATGAATGCATGGGTGTCCAAATGGATTCGTAGAGGTTGAAATTGTTATGTGTTGTGTAGTGCCTAAAAACCCAAGGAATGTAAAGAGTTTTCCCAAATTGGAGGGATACTATCACTAATTTATCCAAAACTTTTCTTGAATTGCATCTCCATTAACTAAATTGTCTCGAAATAGTGAAATCTTTAAATGTGGGAAAGATCAAAATAAGACTTTTCCAAAAATAAAGAAATTGTTATGCAATGCATCAGTCCTAGTCTTACGTAAGGAATTGACGATTCTATAGTTTGAACATGTTTTTTTACCAAAAGGGTTTATAATTTTAAGATAATAAAGCTATGATGCATGATATATGTGTACACAATTGATTTAAATTTTCAAGTATTTATTCACATTGTGAATGCTAACTAGTTTATTTAAAAAAAAATTGTACATAATATAATGATATGAATGTTTATTTACAGAAATTTTTAAGGAATTAAAGATTTTATAGTTTGAACATGTTTTTGACCAAAAGGGTTTATAATTTTAAGACAATAAAGCCATGATGCATGATATATGTGTACACATATAAATTTTCAAGTATTTATTCACATTGTGAGTGCTAACTAGTTGATTTTTTTTTTTTAAATTGTACATAATATAATGATATGAATGTTTATTTAAAGATAATAAAAATTATAAATTTTAATATATTCCCCCTACATACAATTCTCAACTTTTGTATGTGAGGCGGATGAATTGTGTTTTTATAATATTATTTTATTAAGTTTATAAAGGTCACGTATCCCAAAGGTAGTCATCTTTTGACATATGCAGGAGAATTTCGATTCAACCTTGGCATCGCCAATTTATTGTTCACTCATTTACTTTTTTTCCTTAATACCTTTTTGCTTTGTTTCGTAAGTATTTTTTTGGAACCGACGGATGATGGTTCGTAAGTATTATACAGACATTTTTACTATTTGCTTTTTTTCTAAAGCATCATATATATTTTTAATCTATGTTTTTATCTTTAAATCTAAATTAATTACATTTAATTACATTTTAAAAAAATCTTAACTCCTTTCCTTATATTTGGACGTATTATATGGGTTTTTTTCTTTAGTTGTTTTTTCTAGGGAAAATGTCATAAAAACTCTTAAGTTTGGCATAAATTTTCAGTTTTACCCTTTTGTCAATTTTAGGTTCACTAAAGCCTAAAGTTTGAAAAAAAAATCATTTTTACCCTTGAAACCTGCTATAACATGTTTATAGGTTACCATCAATTTAATTTCGTATAAAAGCCCTTAAGTTTTCAATATTTTTTTTACTTTTTTACCCTAAGTAATATTTTCTTCATATTATACCACCACCACCTCCACCACCACCATTGCTTCCACTAGCCACCTCCGCCGTACCTTAAGTCAGAAACCAACATTCAATTTGGCTTAAAAGGGATGAAGAACTACTGCCCCACCTTAAGTCAGAAACCAACATTCAATTTGAAAGGGATGGAGAACTACTTCCCGGGAAAACGTCACTTGGACGGAGAAAAATGGGATTGCGATATGATTAGATGCTTTAACGGCATTACCCAACGGAGGTACGAGTAGATAGAACTTTTCACATTTTTGAGGATGATTACCTGTAAGATCTTCGAAATCAAGATCACATTCTGCAAATGTAAGTGTATTGTACTCACCTTCTACGTGTCTGATTTATGGTTTTCTGATGACACCGAAATTATTAGGGTTGGGAAATACAATAAATTTGTTGACGAACGGGAAAAAATGCTGAAGAGTAAGAAATAAAGAGTGTTTTAAATTGGGAACAAAGGTTTCCATGAAATGGGATTTAGAGTGGGGGAACTCGTAGAAGAATAGATGGTGGACCGGAGAGGAATAGTAGCCATGTGATGTCAAAGAAAGTCAGCGGCAATGAGCGGTCGCCAATGGTGGCCGGTGGTGGCGATATTGGGGAGTGTTCAATAACTGTGAAATTGGGGTCGGAAGCCATTAAATTGGTTGAAATAGGACATGGACCATGTATGGTGTCAGTAGTGGTGGTGGTTGGCTGTTTTTATGAAGAAAATGAAGAGGTCGTCATTGGTAGTTTTTATGGTAAAAATACACACATGACATGGTTAGTACAAGCGTAAAAGAAAGGGAGGTATGTTCGTGACTGAATGGTGGTTTGGTGGGGCTTAGCTAACTTTTATTTCCCATAAAAGTTAAGGTGGGGTAGTAGTTCTTCATCCCTTTCAAGCCATATTGAAAACTTATTTAAGGTGCAGCGGTGGTGGCTGGTGGCAACAATGGTGGTGGTATAATATGAAAAAAAAAAATTACTTAGGGTAAAAACATAAAAAAATATTGAAAATTTAAGGGCTTTTATACAAAATTAAATTTATGGTAACTTGGAAACCTGTTATAGCATGTTTCAAGGGTAAAATGAACTTTTTTTTGCAAAGTTTAGGCTTTAATAAACTTAAAATTGGCAAACAGGTAAAACTGAACATTTCAGTCAAACTTAAGGGTTTTTATGACATTTTTCATTTTTTCTAAAGCGTCATTTTTAATCAACATTTTATTGTAAATAGCCTTTTTGAAGTGGTCACAATATCCAACAATTTATTTTCTTAATTGATAATTTAAAAAAGTACATATACATTGGTTGTGTTTTGGATTAGTTATAAGCATATGAATATTTTCATTGGTTGTGTTTTGGATTAGTTATAAGCATATGAATATTTTCATTAGTTTTACCGAAGTATCACATAAGCCTAAAATTATAATTATTTTTAAAATAAAAAATCCATTTGAAATGTAATGGTTTAAAAACACAAACATTTAATAAAAAATGTTAGTTGTATTACTTTTGTTGCAAATAACCACATTACTTTTTAAACAAACACAACAAAGTTAGGTTGTTTTGAAAAAAAAAATATTAGATGGCAGTTATTCCATCAAGATCTTCTATTGAGGTAAATATAACACAAGTTTTAAACTATTTATATTGTTATTTTTTTGTAATTCTTTCTAAGAATTCCGATGTAGCGCCCCTAAGTTCTGGTTAAAAACTATCGGACCTAAAAATTAAAAGACAAACAAAAATGGGATAGTGACTAAGGGCATCTCCAACCACACTCTAAACTAGAGTTACTCTATTTTTTACTTTATTTTGCTTCAACCCACTCTATAATCAACTATATATTTGAGTATTTGAATATTATTACTTCAAATATAGAGTAATATTATTCATTTACACAAAATATAGAATTAATATTTCACTTGTCATTTTTAGTCCCCTAGTTTTTATTTTTATACATTTCTAGTTTATTTAAATATAATAACAAATATTTATAATCATATTATATATTAAATGACATTAATTAATTCTAAGTATCAAAATTAAATATTTATATATCGAATTCATATATGAAGATGAACGTGATTTTTTCGCATCAATTGAAGTAGCAAGATAAATGCTGTCGACAGATGTTGACATGACGATAGATGAAGATGGCCGATTCCAACAATTTCTTGCTCGATATAAATGTATTAAAAATAAACAAGCTCATTTTAATATTCGAAATGTGTTAGTCGACCATTTATGAGAAATTTATTCGACTGCATAAATATGTTTTAACTTTTCAAATGTATGTGTAATATTTTTTTAAATACATGTATAATATTAATTTAAGAGTGTATTATAAATTTATTTTTATTATTTAAGAATTTTATATTAATAAAATCATAATTTATTCAAATTAATTATATACGAATAAATTATTTTGTTATTATCGTTTTGATAACATAATCTAAAATATTATTACAATAAAAAGATAGAGTATTTATATGTTAAAAGTTAATAAATAAAATGGAAGATTTTGACAATTTTTATAAATAAAGAAAAAATATGCTAAAAATATATATTTTAAAGTAAAAATAGTGTGAAAAATAGATGTAGGTTGGAGATTGTCCACTTTTTATATTATTTTTTTATTTTAAAAATAGAGTAAAAAATAGAGATAGATTGAAGATGTCTAGGTCATGAATTATTTTTGAAAACATAACAATGCTAAAATCTATAAAACCCACATCGTCATACATTAACGACCGCAATGAATTTATTGAAAATATAAATGTTTTCTTGGAAAAATATAACTAAACCGGATATTAAGCCAAAATAGAATGCATTTACGTCATCATCACTTCTTAAAATCAATAAATTGTGTGTTTACATCCGGTTTCTTAAAATTATTCCGCTCTGCGGCCGCAAGAAATTCCCCCCAATTATAACTCTCATACTTGGCAGGCTTCCCTTCATCCCTCAGCTCTGCAAGCGGCTCCACCACAGTGCTACGTGAAGGGTTGAAGAATATTGGGATCGAAAATCTTGCTCTTGTCGAATTCACCTTCGCTCTATGCTCTGCACCCTCGTACCTGCCATTGCTCCATGCCTATACAACAACACTGACAATAAGTCATATATTCCAACTTAATTAACAATACAAACAAACCAAGAAGAAAACGGACACAATTACGTACAGTCATAATGTCTCCAATATTGATAATAAAGGTATTAGGCGTCGGCTTAACAAAAACCCATTCTCCATCGCTTTTTCGCTTTACTTCTAAACCTCCTACATCGTCCTGAGCCAAGATCGTCAAAGCACCGGCGTCCTTGTGTCGACCAACACCTAGGGCTAGATCAGGAGCCGGGCAAGGCGGGTAGTGGTTGATCCGAAACATAGTGGTTTGATCCTTTGAGAAGAAAGCCTCTAACCGGTTTGCATGGAGGTTCAAGCTCAGGGAAATCAATTCCAACAATTTGTACGCCAGTTTCTCAACTTCTTTAAGATATTCTTCAGATGCTTCCCTGAATTATTACACTCGTCTTGTTAGTAAACATATATCTTATGATTAGTTAATTATATATAGTTTTGCAGACGTAAAAATTGAAAGAAAAAGTACCTAAATTCTGGAGGATTGTCAGGCCATGGAGTTGGATTATCGTCAGATTCATACGAAGCCGGCGTCGACTTCAGAACCTCCACTTTGAAATCGAAAACTTCCTTCCAGTCTCTTACATTTTTTGTCTGTTCGGTATCATAATAACCAAATGGATTGTTTTCGCTTCTTCTCACCTTCTTCTTCTCCTCCACCGGCTGGTCGAAGAACCTCTTTGCTGCCGACTGTAGCTTTTCACGGACTTCGATCGGAACACCGTGGTTGATTACTTGGAAGAATCCCCAGTCTTTGCATGCGTCGCGGACTTGATTCACCAGATCTTCTATCGCCGGAGAATTACCAGGCGGAGATGAGTTTATGAAGGGGGAGAGGTCAATTTGTGGGATTCCTTGGGCTTCAACTACTGCAAGTTTAGGTCTGTGTTCAAACTCTTGTATGAAGGCTGGGTCAACTTCCCCCATGGCCGTTGAATGATGATAAATGAGACTAAAGTGATGAAGTTAAAAGGTTATATATTATGGTGCGCTGGGCGATGCTTTGCTCGTGTTATGAATTTGGACCCTTTTATGTGCATGATACATGATTGTGACCATCCGACAATTCAATTAAAATATGTGATTTAAGTTGTATTTTAAATTTAACCCAAACAAGTTAAAGGTTAAAGATTTAAGTGGAAGGAATAGGGCTACTCGCCGAATTAATGACGATGAAATGTAGTACTGGGTCTTCATGATATTATTACAATTTGTTCATCTAAAATCTTATGGTAACTACTTATATTTACTACAAAATTAAAAACAGATAGAACTTACGTAGTATATATTTGAGTTGTGTATTTGTGTATCTACACTGACGAATTGCATCATTATCTGAACGGTTTTATTCAAGGTATGATAAGGGGTGGGGGGGGGGGGGGGATGGGGGGGGGGGGGTTTATTCAAGGTATGATAAGGCTGGGGTAATTAGCACGCAGAGAATAAAGAGAGAGAAGAGAAAAAAAAAAAAATCCAAGAACGGGGTTTCCACAATGTTCTTTCGGAGACGTGTGAGAACAAAGACGCCGGAACACCAAAGGGGGGAGGCGGGACCGTGTTCATGGCACGTTCCACGTGCCACATCAGCAGGACGTCGGGATCGTCCTTGGCATACCTCCAGCCTAAGCCTAAGCCTAAGCGGCGCAGGTTGAGCAACAAGCATGTAAACCGGAATTGTTTTTCACATTTATTGTCATTGTTTGATAAAATAAACTACATATTCAAAATGATATTAATTAAAATTATACCAAAAATATTTTCAGTGTCATGCGTCTTTATTCCAAAAAATATTATCAACAAAAATTACCAATGTCATACAGATGAGATCGTGCAATGTTTTAAAACCCAGGTCGAACTGGTTGAACCGCAACCCGATGACTGCAACGATTCAACATCGACCGGTTTTTAGCCTTCTTACGACCATTTATGTACTGGTCGGTTTTAAGGAAATTCCGGTTGAACCGGTAACACGGTTGTGTAAAAACACGGTATTGAACCGGTGACCCGGTTGTGTAAAAACCCGGGATTGAACCGGTGAAGATAAGCCAACTTTCCAAAAACTTAGCCAATTGATTTTAGCCCAATTCTAAATTGATTGAAACCCTGATTTGATTGATTTCACGATTTGCGTGTTATCAGATTATGGGAAAACATATTCACGTAGAAACAACCAACGCAAGTACGCAATGTTAATCAATTCAAGCTTCTTCACTGTCCATGTCGATTGAAACTATACTCAAGGTTGGTTCGATTTATGTGATTTTTGTCCGATTCAATCTGTAATTTGATCAAGTTTTTTTTTTGTTGAACGATCGTTGTCGGACATCATTGTCTGATTCAATCTTTTTTTTTTCTTTAGTGTGAAGCTTTAATTCAATTCAATTTTTTATTGTTTGATTCAAGCTTTTATTTCTTCACTAATTTCATGTTTTGCATATTGTGGCCTTAATAAGAAACGATTTATTCCCTGATTTCATGTTTTGCACATTGTGGCTTTTAATTCAATTCAAGTTATGCGAGTTTTTTCTTTGTTTCTTGTCATATTGATTAATATGAAAATTACTTGATTGAACTTATAGTTAGTTTATACCTTGTTAAAGTGTTTCTAAAGCTGAAATAAATTGAATAAAGCATTGGAAGTTCCATAATCAATTATAATATATATTTGTTATGTTATGGAGTTCAATATGCAACCTAGAGACAAAGAACCAATAGAAGCACAATCTAAATCAAATGTTAGAACGAAGATGGATAAATCATGGGACTATGCAACTCTAGTCGTTGATGACAAAGGAAAGAAGTCATACATATGGTAATTTTTGTCAAAAAGTTATTCGTGGTGGCGGCATAAATAGAGTTAAGAAACATCTTGTTGGTGTTACCGGTGAGATAACAACATGTAAAAAGTTAACTCCGGAAGTTCGTTTCACTATGGAATGTATTTTGAAAGAAACGTTCCAAAAGGAAAAAGATAGAGGTAGTGGCTGTGGCATAGAAAGTGTAACTATCTTGGATGACGACGAAGAGCCGGATGAAAGAATCATGAATCCAAATTCTCCATACCCGATATTTGTTATACAACCGTCTAATACAAGAATCATGAATCCAAATTACTATACAAATTTGTTATCTTCTTATAATCCCGAATATCCAGACAATCCTCCACAACCTCCATACCTAAATTCTCCATACCCGATATTTCCATAGCCTCCCTACCCAAATCCATACCAAAATTCTCCCTAGCCTAATCCATGTCCAAATACTCCATTCCTGGATCCTTCCCAAATTCTAGAAAGGGAGCCAACACCAAAAGAAACTCCCACCAACAAACGATCGAAAACCCAAAAAAAAAACAGCTTGAACAAAGAAGAAGAAATATTGTTGGCAAAAGCTTGGCTATATATTTTAGAAGACAACATTATTGGAAGCCAACAACGCGATAAAGAGGTCTGGCAACAAATAGCTACATACTATGAAAGTAACAACACGTCGAACATTGTAAGAAATCATGCCAACGTGAAAAGTCATTAGCATTACATGAACCCACTGGTAGTTGCATTTAATCAAACATATTCAGTGTTGAAAATTCAGCACCTCAGTGGATGGTCTGAAGATGATCTGAAAAATGGAGCTTTTGAGCAATATCGTGTAACATATAATGCTGATTTTAGGCACGATCAAATTTTAAATATCCTTAAACATAAACCAAATAGCTACCTTCAACCACTACTTATGGGGGGCTTCTAGATCTTCGTCAAATGTGAAATCTTTCATTAACCTAAATAATGATGAAGTTACAACACGTCAAATTGGTAGGCATGCAGCAAAAGAAAAATTTGCTAATTTTAGTTTGTCATTTGGCAGTGTTAGTGTAAATGATGGAGATGTTGAATTAATGAGAGTCAGGAGCATGCAATTGAACTACACTAGCATGTAGTTGAACTACAGAAGCATGTGACAGAGTTAGGAGCATGCAATTGAAAGGCAGGAGCATGTATACCAAAGAATGGAAAATATATCAAAGATGCATGGGGTACAGAAGATCAAATGGGTTCAGAATATCAAGATGGGTTCAAAAGATAACGAAAAGCTCAGAAGATCAAGAACAGAAGAATGCTTGATGCAATAAAATAAGGAAGCATGCGACTAAACTACAAGAGTATGCGACTGAAACACAGAAGATCGGAAGATCAGAAGAAGCCTTCTTTCCCCCTTCCTCACAATGAGAACTTCCTCACAATCACATCCTCCTAACATACAGGACATCAGAAGAACAAAAATGCAGACTATCATTAGGCTAGAATAAGCGTTTTCCCTTAGAAGCATGTCTTGTGTACTGATTGTATTATTATATTCAAGCATGGGCCACTCTAGTCTAGGAGTAATTTATTAGTTCTTTTTGTACTAGAGATCTTGTAGAAGATATATTATCCTCCTATAAACAGGAGCTATTGGGTCATGAATCAAAGTGAGACAATGAGCAAAACACCACACCACTATCACTCCAATATAGTATAAAGGAATTTGAGGAGTTGCTGGAGAATTTTCTCCAGCCACATGAACATCAAATTATATTCTATATCCCTTTTTATTTTAAGTGTGTGTGTGTGTGTGTGTATCCATGTAATTCTTCATAGTTTAGAAAGAGTGTTTGTGAGCCAAATGTTAAATCTGTAACATCTTTTTATATCAATGAAATATCTGAATTACATAATATCGTTTTAATTATTGTTGTTTAATTTCCTCACTAGTCTTTACAATTTATTTATATTCCGCAACTTGACATTTCAAGTCATTTATATTTTCTGCATCGTTCCCTTACATTTCAGCACTTCATTTTTATATCTTCGTTTATTATTAAGCGAAAGATCCCGTACCCAAACTTTCGAGTTTTCTTTTTATTTTTCAACAGGTAGCAGGCTTGATGAAATACTTGAAAAACATATAGATGAAAACAAAAAGAGTTTCAAACGCTACCAAAAATCTTTGGATGTGAAGAATGCACTTAAAAAAAAGAAGATGAAGATTAAAGAAGAAAAAGTAAAAAATGACGAGATTTTAATCATTTTCATGGACCACGGTACCATGTGAGAAGATGGACGAGAAATTTGGAAAAATCGTTGCGATGAAATTAAATATAAATACAATATGTAAAAAAATTTGTATTTTAGATATTGTAATGTTTAATTAGTTTATTATTCGTACTTTTAAATTTGTAACTTGTAATCTTTAATTTGTAATTTGTAATTATTTTAATATTCTAGTTTCATGTATTATTATTATTATTATTTATAAAATGATATATATATATATATATATACACACACACACACACACACACATATATATATATATATATATATATATATATATATATATATATATAAAATAAAATAGTAAGTGGAATGCTGATGTGACAATCCAATAAACTCATAAGACTCTCTGGTATGGGTTACCGCCCCCTAGTAAGGGGACCCATCACTTTTCTCCCATTGGAAGCCAAACTCATCGCACGAGGAAGCTGGTTATACACACAAACATTTTTTTAATTAAAAAAATAAAAGGAAATGAGAGGTAGTGAGGGGTGACCACTTCCAGGGGTGAGGGGTGCTGACTGCCTGCTGATGTGGCAGGAAAAAAGTGAGGGACGATACCGGATGGCCTAAGGGTGGGGGCCTAGTGGGAGTGGTTCCCTCCGAAACCTCCCAACCCACATGCCACCTCAACTTTTCTTTCTACTCTCACTTTCATCTTCACCATCTTTCACTAGTGAAAATAAATCTTTCCCAACCCTTCCAACCCTCAATGCCACGTTGTTTTTCTATATTAAAAATATTTAAATAAATTAAAAAAAGAAAATAGCATTATAATTTAATATTTAAAATAGTATTAAAAGTAACAAATAAAATAAAAAATACAAATAACATGTAATTAAAAAAGCAAACCATTACAAAATAAAACAAAAAGAAAACCTGAATACGGGCAATTAAAACCTATATACAATAATTAAAACCTAAATGTGATAATTAAAACCTAAATACAATAATTAAAACCTAAAAACAAGCACATCACTTAGGTGAATTTTTCACTACATTCCACACTGCGATGTGTGCAAATTTTTTGTTGTATGTCACCGATAATGTTGTAGGGTTTGTTCAACGATCTCATCGTCGGTTGCCCTGTTTTGTCGGTTTGCCGATAAATGTAAGTAAATTTGGTTAAATTTTGACTGTTTTAGTTACACATTTTTCCATTTGCTGTGAATGTGATGTTTATACCGGTAATGTTCCATGCTCAATATTGTGTGGAACAATTCCACCATACGTTCTTAAGATTGAAGGTTGCTTGCCACCCTCGACTCCTCAATAGACGAAGGCGGTTGCCAAAGCCACCTCTCGTTTGGAGTCCATCCCAGTGTTTATTTCTTAATCCAGCCATTTTTATAAAATTTTGTAGATAGTTAATAAATTTATAGAGTTAAGAAAGGGAAATCTCCATTAAAGTCCTAATATTTTGGTTCATTTTATGAAATAGTTCTAAAATAATTTTTATTAACAAAAAAGTCTCAAATTAATTTTTATTGACAAAAAAAATAGAAACTACATGTTTTATCTTTAATAAAGTTCTAATATTTTCGCACAGTTTGTTGAAAAGTCCCAACATTAGCCGGTTTTCTGTCATTTTTGTTAATAAAAATTAATTTGGGATTTTTTGTTAATAAAAATCAATTTGAAAATTTTTCATAAACTGAGCCAAAATATTGAAACTTTATTGGAGATTTCTCGTTGAGAAATAAAAGAGTAAACTGCAAATTTGGTCCATGTGGTTTACAGAAAAATGTGGGTAAGGTCCAAAAAGTTTTCAACTTGCACCATTGGTCCAAAATCGAAAATCTTTTGTGGTTTTGGTCCCTGGAAAAGTTGAAAGGACTAAAATGCCCTTTTAATGTTTTTTTTTCATTTTTTAATATCTATTTTGATATTTTTTTTAAATTAAAAGAAAAAAGAAACTACCCACCCCCACCCCTCCCCTCCCACCGTCTCTCTCTCTCTCTCTCTCTCTCTCTCTCTCTCTCTCTCCCCGATCACCACCAACCTCTACCATTAGATTTTTTAACAGCAAAAGAAAATATATTAACAGAAACAAACTCATGATCTGAGAACTATACACATCCACGAACTAAGAATCGAGCTACACAAAGCACCTAATAGGAACACAACCCAGAGCAACACAAGATAAACAAAAACCATCGCATATGTAGACAAATCATGCACATGTAACCAAAACACAAATTCAGTAACAGAACCAAAGAACATCCATTAAGCATCAAGAATTCGGCCCAAAAACCTCGAACTTTTCAAAGCCGACATCGAAGGAGAAGGAAAACACCAAAATCTAAAAGTCACTCCTATATCCACCATACAAGCACAATTAAAGAAAACATTATAACCAAGAAGCTCAACGCTTTGTAAGCTTTCAAGAACCAGCAGCCTTAGTAGTAAAGATCCGCTGGTGTCTTCCCGGAGCAGCAGTACAAACAGGAGTTTTTTTTTATAAACAGGGCAAATTGAAGATTTGTTTTCAAAAATAGGGTTCTTTTTATTTCTTTTTAAAAAATTTCTTTTTAAAAAATGGGGTGAATTTGGTGGTCCCACCACCAAATCAACCGTATCTTTTAAAAAATTTCATTTTTAATCTTATGAAGTTACATTTTTAGTACTTCAACTTATATTTGATTTTTAAATGGGTGAAAAGTGGTCGTCCACCACTGTGTCCAATAATTCGGATGTAAATTTTCAAATATAACCCTACAAAGTTACAATTTCAGTCCTTTGAATTATATTTAATTTTCAGTTTACACATTTTGCAAATTATATGTTTTAATTTGTTTATATTTAGTCTTTTAAATTAACAATTTTTTTGTTTATATCTTTAATTTTTCTAAATTTATTATTTTATTCTTAATATATAAACTACTCAATTTTCATTGATGCAAAATATATAAAAAATTTATGTATTATTTAGAAATTTTTTTACAATTAATTTATATCAATATTGAATATTTTTTAATTATTGAATTGTCATTTAATCATAAAAGGTAGGAATCCCTGCAAAAGAAAAAGTTAAAGTTGTTACTATTCATATCAATAATCAGAAAAGTGAGTGTATGAATTGTCAAATCATGTCATTGTATCTTCATTTTTTAGACTATATATGTGACTTAATGGATGTAATTTCATTGTAAATTTTCGTCACAATACTTCACCATTATCAGTTTTCTCATCTTTCATTCATATTTGCATCTACAACAATGCACGTTCATTCATTATAAGGTATGTATTCTTGTCTAAAAATCTTTGCATAAATATGATTTTAAATATTATATACGGTATAATAATTAATGTATTATATCTTATGAATAATTATGCAGCGACATTTTGCGTATATATTGTCATTATGGCTCTAGATCGTCCGTTCTTGATCAATTTATATTGGGGTGGTAATATTGAATATGTGAATGGAATCGTAAAGGGTGATCAATCAACTTTAACTACTTCAAATATTGTTAGACATAAAATGAGTTATGAAGAATTTAAAGATTTGATTTATGCACATGTTGGAATTGACAAGATAGCCTATAAGTTGAGTATATCACTATGTTATCAATTTGGTGGCATATGTAATATTTCACGAGTCATAAACGATTCAAGTTTAGAGTTGATGTATTATTTGGCTGAGAATGACCAAAATTATTATGGGCAAGTTCTTGTTGAAATTGAAAAAATATCTCATGAACAGACAAGGGTTACTGGTTTTGTAGATCTGCTTCGTAATTTTGATGTGTTAGAACAAACACAGTCACAAGTGACCAACCCCTCAAATGTAGCATTCCCTTTGCCCAATAATGATAGATTTGAGGCGGCTGATGACTTTGGGTTTGATGATCCCAACTCACAGTGTAGTGAAGATAATGTAAGTAAGTCGGTAAGTGATGTTGGGGATGATTCTGATGATTTGAATGAAACTCCAGTTGTGAATTTTATGAATGATATTGGTGATGAAGGAGATGATGACATAGCAGATTTGCCAGACACCATTCATATGGATGTTTGGAAAGAATCAGAAAACAAAATAAGGTTAGGAATGCAATTTGAAAGTAGGGAAGACGTAAAAAAAGCAGTAACACTTTGGTCGATCGCCCAAAACAGAGAGTTTAAAGTTTATGAAAGTAAAAGTAGGTTGTGGGTAGCAAAGTGTAAGACTCTAGGAAGGGAAGAAGAAAGTTCCAATATCGCATTCAATACACCACATTGTACATGGTATGTCCGTGCAGTTAAGAAAAAAAATCATCATATGTGGAAAATTACACGTTGGGTGGGTACACATAATTGTTTTGGGTCATGTATAGGTAATAATAATAGAAATTTAAACTCTGAAATTATTGCCTCATACATCATCCACTCAATTAAAAAAGATGTTGCTTATCCGGTGAAACAAATACAAGCAGATATTAAAAATAGTTTGAATGTTAATGTTTCTTATGGAAAGGCTTGGCATGGCAGACGAAGAGCGATAGAGAATATTTATGGAACTTGGGAGAGTAACTTTGCTGAGTTGCCAAAGTATATTGCAGCTTTGCAGGCATCAAATCCTAGTACAATTGTAAAATGGTTTCACGAAACAAACAACTCATCATCACATGTAGCAACATTCAAATATATTTTTTGGGCTTTTGGACCTGCTATTGATGCATTTCAATTATGTCGACCTGTTATTTCTGTTGATGGTTGTCATTTGAAGGGTTCATACAAGGGAAAAATGCTTGTTGCTGTTACAAAAGATGCGAACAATAGCATATTGCCGATTGCGTATGCTATTGTTGATGAAGAGACTTCGCACAGTTGGTGTTGGTTTTTGTATCAATTTAGGCATTATGTTGCTCAAGATAGACAACTTTGTGTTATTTCAGACAGGCATCAAGGAATAATTCATGCAATGACAAATCTTGAAGAATGGAAAGAGCCATTAGCATACCACCGCTTTTGTCTCCGACACATTAGAAGTAATTTGATGAAAAAGTACAACAATATGAGCCTAAAAAGATTTTGTTGGGCTATGGTGTGACATCCGCCTAAAATGGATTTGGGTCAACCCAACCCAATTAGAAATCTAATAAACCCTAATCGAGATTACTTGACGCTAATAGGATCAAAACTCATACACTACGTTATAAATTGATGTTAATAGCAATATAGCATAGTATAATGTTATAACTATAATCAAATTAAATTATGATACCATATTATAATCAAATAAAAGTATAATTCTCTAACTAAATTAAAAGAATCAAACTTGAATGCTATAATTAAACTTCAAATCAAAGTAGATTGTTATAATCAAATAATAACCTATTTTTTTATAAAACTCTATTTTTATAAATACTACATTAAATTTTATAAAACTCTTAAGATGCTTGTGCTAGTGGAAAATTATGAAGACCACCAAAAGTCAAAAGATATTCCCATGGTCTCCCACTCACACCTCCCATCATCTTTCCTTTCCTTTTCCTCTCACCACATTATTCTCATCACCACTCAAACCCTCTCTATTCTTTCTCTAACTCTCAATCTCGAAATTTCTCCAAGAAAGCTTCATTTTCCAGCCAAGAACAATCCCTCATACTCAAATCTTCATCCCTCTTGAAGCATTCCTCAAGGTATGTTGTTAAAAGTTTCAAATTCATACATGAAACAAATTAAATCCACCAAAATATCTAAAACTCATTTTATGTATAAACCTGATTTTTCTCAGAATCCTATTAATAAAATAAGAAGTTCTGGAAATTTTCAGAAATTAACTCATTTTTATCGAATTATTATAATTATTGCACTAAAATAGGGCAATAATTCATATAAAATACTTTTTATATTCAATAACTTCTGAGAAAATTATGGGATGACCCATAAACTGAGAAAACATAATTTATGAAGTTTCATGCATTTATATTACAGTTTTATGGTTATTTTGTATTTTATTTTGTTGAAGCTAAATAAATATAAAAATATAGTTATGTATGTCAAAAACACGATTTTATATTTTTCGCACCTTAATAACATTATAAAGACCCCATGCAAAAATTTACAGATTTTTGTAAGAATGTTTTCTTATTTTTCCAAATTTAATGATTGTTTAATGGGTTAAATTGTTAATAAATAGCTATACAAGTCCGAAAATTATAAACCCTGGTCACAATATCATATATGACATATTAATCATAGATAAAAAGTTTAATGAATTTTCCTTAATAGTTTACTATTATTTATGATTTTATTGATTAGTTAATAATGAAAAACATAATAAATACTTCCCATTGTCCAAAATATCCAAAATATTTACATTAGGCTCAATATAATGTTATAAAACTATGGTTAATTTTCCAGAATTTTTGGGAATCATTTATTATTTTTCCCGAAATTTGTTGTGGTTTAATTATTAAAATACTAAATAAATACTAAAGCAGTTAAGAAAAATATGAAAATTTTACATTAATTACTATTTTATGAAATAATGATTTTCTGATAATTTCAGAATGTTTCATTACTGTTTAGTATTTAAGACCATTTTCCTAAATATCTAAGCATGTAAAAATGCATTTTTAATGATTATTTCATATAAATAATTGTTTATAATATATAAAATCTATAAATACTTATAATTTGACTAGTTATTATTTTAATAAGAAATTATTAAAATCTTGCCTAAAGTGAAAATATAAATTAATTAAGCAAAGTAATTAATTCAATTTAAAATTCATTTAACATAGGAATACATTAATATTCAAAACAAAATTTGGATTATTGTTAATTCATCTAATATAAGAATATATGTCTAATTATTTTTATTAATACTATATTCCCGTTTATCGATTCCTAAGCCAAAACTATTAATTATATTAGGTTCTACGTCATTTTGACCCGAGCCGTCTTTCGTACGACACGCGTATTCCGTTTGGACTAAAGTGAGTAATCTACCCCATATTTTATAATTTTCAATACTTTTGGGGTGTATCATGTGGTTCTAATATGTTTTCAACTTCATTTTATTATTTTATCACAATTGAGACATTGTTGGGACATTTATACTTGAATCATTATTTGTATAATTATTGTTTGTTTACGCTACATGTACTTGTAGTGCATTATCATTTTTAGTCTAATCTCCATGACTATGCCCGTATTCTTGAGGTACGTTATGGACAATAATAGCGCTATTGGGTTGACCACCCCGCCTTGGGACGCTAAGGTGATTGATTGCACGTGGTTGAGTGTGTATGATGATTAGATGCTCCATCCTATATATATATACATATATATGTATATATAGGGTGAGGACTTATTGTTGTTGTTATCATTTGTTAATCAATTTTTGATTTATAAACTGTTATCTCAATAACACTTGCTTGCCAACTTCAAAAGAAAACAAATTTCAAATTATTCAAACTCACAAGTTTCTTTAATAAAACTAGATTACTCACCAACTCTCGTAGTTGACTTGTTTTTACCCATGATGCAGATTTGAAGAATGAAGTTGATGAAAAGTAGGGTATACCTTAGAAACCCACAAGACTATTTAAATTTGATGTAATAAATGTTGTTTGTATTTGAATTTGTATTTGTATGTGTGGATCTTGTTTGCCTACTTAGTACTTAATTGAATCTAATCATATTATAACATAGTTGTCATGAGACTTTGAACAATATATCACGCCTTGATCGATTCCGCCAAGGATCGGGGTGTGACAGATTGGTATCAGAGCCCTTGACTATAGGGAATTAGGTTAATTTCCTTGACCTAGTCTATAGCCTCTAGGGTCCTCTCGTATGCTAGTTTATAAAATGCATACACAACTGCATGCAATTCGCACTTAGAAAATTCTAGGAATACCTTTGTGTGCTAATTGCTCCCTTATGTGCTTACGTATTACTCATGACACTTATATGTGTGCCTACACTTGTAAATTTTCTCTTCTTTCTCTGAAAATCACACACATACTCAAGTGGTTTCAAAAAAAAAATAAATAAAAAAAAAATTTATACGTATATAATCCTTAGAACTCATAGGAAATTCCAAGTCATCCACTCTAGTTGGGTAGGATCATAGTAATGGACGCGTAGTAACTGGAAGGGGGAGGTGCCGGTAGCCCGAAAGTCCTGACTAGGTAAGCATTCGTATACATCCCAATCAACCGAGGGACCAGTTTGCTTACCTGGGGACCAAAGGCGAGAGTTCCCAAACCTATAGGCCAAAGCGCGTCATTCACATTACTTTTGAGCCATCAAAATACCCGACCTTATCAAACGTATCCGAAAGGATACACTCTAAAATGGCCAACTCATTGGACTATTAAGTTCCCTAATGGTCCTAGAAGTGGGAAAACATGTGAAAACTTAGTATTATGGGGGCCCACGCAAATGCTACATGATTCACATTTAATACCCATGGAAAGCCCAGAAGGTGCCCAATACAATGATATTTTTATAAAGTATAAGTACAAGTACATACATACTAGAACAGTGTCATAACCAAAACAATACAAGAGTAATAAGATGAGTTGAACACTACGAGTAGGCCTAGATAGTTATGTAATCATATCTAGGATAAATAGAGCCTGATCAACTCTATTGGTCCAAGGTATGACTAACATGTGTTTAGGAATAATTGTAGTGAACAACAAGTCTAAAAACTTATCAATAACCATATACAAATAAACTCTAAAACAGAATACAAATCTAAAATACTATAGAAGTATTTTATAATACTATAGAACCATACATCTAGACATTTTATGTACATGTTATACCCCTACCCTTACACGGTCGATAATATCTGACCAATAACTATTATCGAAAACCTACAATCATTCCATCTTTAATCTCAATAGCACAAGAATGCCACCTTGTCAAAGTAACCAACATACCATCACACCATCAACAGATCGACCGATGACTCCACTGGTGGACACCGTTATATTTCATGTCGTTGTGGCAGCCGCCATGACAAACATTAGCATTAATGGCATAAACGGAAACAGGAACGGTACCAACGGTTTCATTAGACTAATGTTGGAATTCAATCTGAACGCCGAAAGCAGGCTATCTCACCTGTTAAGTCTTCTATTTTCTCTTCACTTATGATCTTGAGAAAGTCAGGGTTAAAACCACTCATATCAAAATTAGAAGGTACTTGACTTGGACCTTCCTGAAGAATAGGAATGGTCATACCTTCTATCATAGGATGTGAAATTTCATCATTTACATTCTCAAGTAAATCAAGATTCATATCTTCCTGATCTAAGAAACTCCAATCTTCATCAAAAAGTACTTGACTTGGACCTTCCTGAAGAATAGGAATAACCATACTTTCTATTATAGGATGTGAGCCTTCATCATTTACATCCCCAAGTAAATCAACATCTATAGCAGAACCGGATGGCAAAGATTGCTGCTGTGCATGGGTCCCTGATGAAGTTTCCTCCATCTCCTCGGCCTTTCGTTTCCTGTAAACATCTCTAAAGACAGCTTGCCTAAATTTCTTTGTGGTATCAGTCATCTTCGAACTTGAACCCTCGAATATTGTTTTTTTCTCATTTTCTATACCAAGTATTACGTCTGCTTCATTAGCAATATTATTCAATTCCTGTTACATAAATACTTTCAGTCAATACAATCTCATGGTACTAAAATTTTGAAAAAAAAAATGCAATTTTTAACCTGAGTATTGTTAATAAGAGTTTCTAGACTCTTAAGCTGTCTTCGAGGCCATTTTGGTATGCCTAACTCCCTACAACGATTCTTCAACTGGGTTGATCCAACGTTGAGTTCCTTTGCAGCTTCCAAAAGAGGCTTGTTAAAGTGCTGAGTTATTGCTTCCTTACTTAATGGCTGTCTAGAACCACTTCCACTGCCAACTACTGTGGTTCTTGGACTCAAAGAATCAAATCCGGTTGTGCTATTGTCATTCTGGATCAATTGAGCATGATCCTGACCAAAGATAAACTTTGGTGCAATAACATTAGTATCTGACGTCGGCAGTAACTGTTGATTTTCAGCTATGAACCCAGGGTTTTGAAATCCCTCTAGATTTCTTTGAATCATCTGAAGGTGATTCTGGTATTGAAAACCTCCCTCAAACTCAGGATTCATTCCAACACTGTCGTTATGAATCACCTGTAGTTGATTGTCATTCTGTATGCTAGCCATGAATCCTTGATTCATGGGGATAATCTCACTGTTCGTTAAGTGCTCGTCCATGAATGGATTGTAATCCGTTAAACTATCCATTAGTGGAGCTTTAAAAAAAAAAAAAAAACAAAGGTTAGATGATAAAAACCAAACTGACATAAAAGTACTAGAATTCAACCTGGAAGTAAGTTTTGAGATTGCTCATAAGCAAAGCCCAAAGATGAAGGCCCTAGATCTTCTGAGATTATATTCATCGCAGGAAAACGAAAAGACTTTTAAAAACCTTTCGATTACCCTAGGTGCTATTTTTTTCAACATTAACTGCTTAACTTGATAAGGACAAGAAAACGAAAAGACTTTTAAAAACCTTTCGATTACCCTAGGTGCTATTTTTTCAACATTAACTGCTTAACTTGATAAAGACAGGAAAACGAAAAGACTTTTAAAAACCTTTCGACTACCCAAAGTGCTATTTTTTCAACATTCACTGCTTAACTCCGATAAGGACAGGGAAAACGAAAAGACTCTTTATAAAAAAAAATTTATATCTCCGGAAAGTGGAAATAATTCAAAGAACATTTAATTAAATAATATCATAATAATGGATTAGAACCTACTCACCTGGCGTATATACAGCTCGTGGTCCACCTGTATCTTGCATATTTTATTCCTCTTATGCGTATCAGCTATAAAATGACATTACATACATACATACATACATACATACATACACATACATACATACATATACATACATATATACATACATACTGTACCGCCTATCATCCTCAGACCGATGGTCAATCTGAGAGGACAATTCAAACACTCGAAGATATGTTGAGGGCGTGTGTCTTAGAGTTCGGAGGAAAATGGGACTCTCATTTACCGTTGGTGGAATTCTCCTATAATAACAGTTATCATTCAAGCATCGGGATGCCACCATTTGAGGCATTGTATGGCCGTAAATGCCGATCTCCTATTTGCTGGCATGAAATTGGGGAGTCTCACGTAATTCGCGCAACAGTGGATTCTCCAATCGTTGGTCCTGAGCTTATCCAGGAAACAACCGACAAAATCACTCAGATTCGCAATAACCTTCTCACAGCTCGTAGCCGACAAAAGAGTAATGCCGACAAGCGACGCAAACCGCTTGAATTTATCGTGGGTGACATGGTCATGTTAAAAGTGTCCCCATGGAAAGGTGTGGTTTGATTTGGACGCAAGGGTAAATTGGCACCACGCTACGTAGGTCGGTTTAAGATCCTGAAAAGGATCGGACCAGTAGCCTATGAGTTGGATCTACAAACAGAGCTTCAGAAAGTTCACCCACTATTTCATATAGCTAACCTCAAAAAGTGTTTAGCAGACGAGAACCTTCATGTTCCTCTCGAGGATATCCAAATTGACGAGACAATGCAATTTATCGAGAAACCCTTGAAAATTGCCGACCGGAAGGAAAAGCAACTCAAAAGAAGTCGCATTCCCCTGGTCAAGGTCAGGTGGCAGTCGACACGTGGACCCGAGTATATATGGGAGCGTGAGGATCATATGCGTACCAAATACCCGCATCTTTTCTCTTAAGGTACTTTCTTATTAAATTTCGGGACGAAATTTCCTAAAGTAGGGGAGACTGTGACATCCGCCTAAAATGGATTTGGGTCAACCCAACCCAATTAGAAATCTAATAAACCCTAATCGAGATTACTTGACGCTAATAGGATCAAAACTCATACACTACGTTATAAATTGATGTTAATAGCAATATAGCATAGTATAATGTTATAACTATAATCAAATTAAATTATGATACCATATTATAATCAAATAAAAGTATAATTCTCTAACTAAATTAAAAGAATCAAACTTGAATGCTATAATTAAACTTCAAATCAAAGTAGATTGTTATAATCAAATAATAACCTATTTTTTTATAAAACTCTATTTTTATAAATACTACATTAAATTTTATAAAACTCTTAAGATGCTTGTGCTAGTGGAAAATTATGAAGACCACCAAAAGTCAAAAGATATTCCCATGGTCTCCCACTCACACCTCCCATCATCTTTCCTTTCCTTTTCCTCTCACCACATTATTCTCATCACCACTCAAACCCTCTCTATTCTTTCTCTAACTCTCAATCTCGAAATTTCTCCAAGAAAGCTTCATTTTCCAGCCAAGAACAATCCCTCATACTCAAATCTTCATCCCTCTTGAAGCATTCCTCAAGGTATGTTGTTAAAAGTTTCAAATTCATACATGAAACAAATTAAATCCACCAAAATATCTAAAACTCATTTTATGTATAAACCTGATTTTTCTCAGAATTCTATTAATAAAATAAGAAGTTCTGGAAATTTTCAGAAATTAACTCATTTTTATCGAATTATTATAATTATTGCACTAAAATAGGGCAATAATTCATATAAAATACTTTTTATATTCAATAACTTCTGAGAAAATTATGGGATGACCCATAAACTGAGAAAACATAATTTATGAAGTTTCATGCATTTATATTACAGTTTTATGGTTATTTTGTATTTTATTTTGTTGAAGCTAAATAAATATAAAAATATAGTTATGTATGTCAAAAACACGATTTTATATTTTTCGCACCTTAATAACATTATAAAGACCCCATGCAAAAATTTACAGATTTTTGTAAGAATGTTTTCTTATTTTTCCAAATTTAATGATTGTTTAATGGGTTAAATTGTTAATAAATAGCTATACAAGTCCGAAAATTATAAACCCTGGTCACAATATCATATATGACATATTAATCATAGATAAAAAGTTTAATGAATTTTCCTTAATAGTTTACTATTATTTATGATTTTATTGATTAGTTAATAATGAAAAACATAATAAATACTTCCCATTGTCCAAAATATCCAAAATATTTACATTAGGCTCAATATAATGTTATAAAACTATGGTTAATTTTCCAGAATTTTTGGGAATCATTTATTATTTTTCCCGAAATTTGTTGTGGTTTAATTATTAAAATACTAAATAAATACTAAAGCAGTTAAGAAAAATATGAAAATTTTACATTAATTACTATTTTATGAAATAATGATTTTCTGATAATTTCAGAATGTTTCATTACTGTTTAGTATTTAAGACCATTTTCCTAAATATCTAAGCATGTAAAAATGCATTTTTAATGATTATTTCATATAAATAATTGTTTATAATATATAAAATCTATAAATACTTATAATTTGACTAGTTATTATTTTAATAAGAAATTATTAAAATCTTGCCTAAAGTGAAAATATAAATTAATTAAGCAAAGTAATTAATTCAATTTAAAATTCATTTAACATAGGAATACATTAATATTCAAAACAAAATTTGGATTATTGTTAATTCATCTAATATAAGAATATATGTCTAATTATTTTTATTAATACTATATTCCCGTTTATCGATTCCTAAGCCAAAACTATTAATTATATTAGGTTCTACGTCATTTTGACCCGAGCCGTCTTTCGTACGACACGCGTATTCCGTTTGGACTAAAGTGAGTAATCTACCCCATATTTTATAATTTTCAATACTTTTGGGGTGTATCATGTGGTTCTAATATGTTTTCAACTTCATTTTATTATTTTATCACAATTGAGACATTGTTGGGACATTTATACTTGAATCATTATTTGTATAATTATTGTTTGTTTACGCTACATGTACTTGTAGTGCATTATCATTTTTAGTCTAATCTCCATGACTATGCCCGTATTCTTGAGGTACGTTATGGACAATAATAGCGCTATTGGGTTGACCACCCCGCCTTGGGACGCTAAGGTGATTGATTGCACGTGGTTGAGTGTGTATGATGATTAGATGCTCCATCCTATATATATACATATATATGTATATATAGGGTGAGGACTTATTGTTGTTGTTATCATTTGTTAATCAATTTTTGATTTATAAACTGTTATCTCAATAACACTTGCTTGCCAACTTCAAAAGAAAACAAATTTCAAATTATTCAAACTCACAAGTTTCTTTAATAAAACTAGATTACTCACCAACTCTCGTAGTTGACTTGTTTTTACCCATGATGCAGATTTGAAGAATGAAGTTGATGAAAAGTAGGGTATACCTTAGAAACCCACAAGACTATTTAAATTTGATGTAATAAATGTTGTTTGTATTTGAATTTGTATTTGTATGTGTGGATCTTGTTTGCCTACTTAGTACTTAATTGAATCTAATCATATTATAACATAGTTGTCATGAGACTTTGAACAATATATCACGCCTTGATCGATTCCGCCAAGGATCGGGGTGTGACATATGGGAAGCACGACACAGAAGAGAAAGTTTGTCAAGTATACCAAAGAAATAAAATCAATCAATCCTGAAGCTTGGCAATATTTGAGACAAATTCATAAAAGCCAATGGTGTCTTTTATATGATGCAAATCATCGATGGGGTTTCTTAACGACAAATATCTCTGAGAGTATGAATAATGCATTGCGAGGAGCAAGACAGTTACCGATTAGGGCATGTATTGACCTTACATTCAATAGAACTGTGCAACTATTTCGAAAGCATAGTGCTAGTGCAATGAACTGCAATACACCTATACCATCACGTATGTGGTGTCTCTTCCATAAACGTGAGACTCGTGCACAAAGCCATAGTCTAACTGAGTTTGACTGCAATGAGGGTGTCTACAGAATTGTCACAAAGTTTCAAATAAATGAAAAAGGAGGGAATACACAAACGGTCCATTATTTTCAACATACATGCACATGTGGTAAGTGGCAGATGGAAAGATTCCCATGTTCACATGCACTTGCAGTTTGTCGGTATAGAGGGGATAACCCTCTTTCCATTGTCAATACAGTTTATACAACTGTAACATATAAACAACAGTACAATTATGCTTTTGCACCACTTTCTCATGTTGATTATTGGTTGGAGTCTGATTGGAAAATTGAAGCAGATTACTCGAAACTTTCAGTAAGTCGGGGTCGAAGGCGTTCAAATCGATTTCGCAACGAGATGGACGTTCGTCATCCTGACGAACCCCGTAGATGTGGACTATGCCATCAACCTGGGCATAACCGAAGAAATTGTTCAAATTCTCAACCAAGATACAATGCAACGTGAACCGTGTATTTCTTTGATCAATCTTGTGATTTCCTTTTTAATTTGTCTCGTATTTCTACTGTAATTTTCTGTTAGGTTCCTTTTATTTCATGTTTAATGGATCTTGTATTTTCATGTCGTTGTAATATATATGGTATTGGTATCAATTTTAAGGTTTCAGTAAGGTTATCGTAATATTATAATAATATGTTTTTAATAAATACAATTATATAATTGATATAATTATACTAAGAAGTAATATATTTAAAAATAAAAATTAATTAAAAGAGTGAAATATATAAATTATTTCAAGAATCAATCACTTTCTACTCTTACGGTTAATATAATAACAAAATATGATTATTAAAAACTAAATAAGTAAAAATAAGGTATTTAATTTATAAAAGGTATAAATTAAAAATCAAATATAAGTTGAAGGACTAAAAATGTAACTTTATAAGGTTAAAAATGAATTTTTTTAAAACATCCGGTTGATTTGGTGGTGGACCACCATCTTTCACCCTATTTTTTAAAAGAAAATAAAAAGAACCCTATTTTTGAAAACAAATTTTCAATTTGCCCTATTTATAAAAAAAAACTCGTACAAACAGTCGAACCAGCAACAGTAGCAGTTGCAGCAGCGCCAGAACAAGCACCAGTGAAGCGTCCGCTCAGGTATTATCCGATACTGGTGGTTGGCAAGGTCAAGTTAGCAATGGGTCTGCAAAAATCACCGGCAAATTCCAAAACGGAAGTACAACAGTACCCACAACAAAGTCAGCATCCGTCTCCGTCGCCTAGTTCTGGTGGAGGTGGGAAGGTACCACAGAAAGGGGCGGTGTTTTCACGTTCATTTGGGGTTTATTTCACTCGGTCCTCCGCTCAGGTCCGCCGGAGTTGCACTGAAAAGCAAGATCTTCCCCGAAAAGGGAAGTCGGTGCCCTGTTTGTTCACCACTGTAACAATTATCGTCTTCCCGCTCAAAGTGGCAGTCTATGGTGCCGGTTCATAAGCTAAACCGTCGGACTTTGCAGAGAAGAAAAGAAGAAGAGGAGAAGCTACAAGGGTCGCCGGAGAAGAAGAACAATAGTTCTAGGGTTTGCAGTGAGAAAACCTCAAAAACAATGTTTTTGTAGAGAGAGCAGAGAGAGGGACAGTGAAGGAAGAGAGAGTGAGAGAAAGAGGTTGTGCGCATTTCTCTTTAATAAAACATTAAAATAAATTAAAGAAATATAAAAAAATATATAAAAAAGAAATTAGAAGGGTAAAACAGTCTTTTAAAATTTGATAGGACCATAACCACAAAAACTTTTCGATTTTGGACCAATGGTGGAAGTTGAAAACTTTTTGGACCTTACCCACATTTTTCTGTAAACCACAGGGACCAAATTTGCAGTTTACTCGAAATAAAATAATGTGTGATTTTTAAAGAGGTGAATGATGGGTATTTATAAAAGTGGAGGGATAATGTTTTTTTTTGGAATATTTTTTTATACAAAATCTTATTCAATCAATTTCACCAAACCACACCCTAAGGCTGGAGGGAGTGGCCTCGCCAAACCCTCGTTGAAGCCCTTGCTGAAGCCCTCGCTGAAGCCTCGCCGACCTCGCCAAACCACACCGCCACCCTCGCCTTTCGCCTTCGCCAATGGAATCCTCGCCAATTTTTCAACGAACTCGCCAAGGCTGCCACCGTGGCTGGTTTAGCGAGGGGGATGGCTCGCCACCACTCCCCCCAGCCTAACCCGATCACCTCCATATATCGCCAACCCACACAGATGAAACCGTCATCTCTTTGATGCCGCGATCGAGCCCACACCAAAGCCGCAACCGCTCGGTCCACCTTAAAAGTTTAATGGACTAGAGGCCTTAGAATTAAAATACATTAGATTTTTTCTTAACCTAGGTAAAAGGGTAGAGCACGGTCACGTGACCCTCATCACGTGCGGTCTTGTTGACTGGTTTTCGTCATTTTCAACAAAGATTAAAAAAATACAATCCTCGTACGAGGTGTGCCATTGTCTTCTTTTTCATGCCACGAATACATTTATTTTCTGTCTCGCCGGGGAGAACAAACCGGAAGGAATCTTGTTTTTCCCTCTGACATAACCATTTCCTGAGAAATTGAGAAAATACCTACCAACAAAATCAATTAGATATCATTCTATGTATATATGGCCAAATTCCAAAGCTCCATGGATCTACACGTTTCTTGGTCTTTTTGGCGAATAAAATCGATACATATTCATTCGTTTTTGCTTTTGTTGTTCGCGTGATTCAGGATGCTTGTTTCTGTTTTAGGGTTTTTCTGTTCGTTCCTCGAATCCACGTCTTCCACATTTGGTTCACAAACACACTCCGTAAGTATATCCGTTCGTCGATTTGGGATTGCTCGTATTGCCCTTTTCATACCCCCCTCATTTCCCCCAAAACATACATTCTAATTTGACATAAATGTTGTTAATATTCCGTGTTAAAAATATTCTTATCCTAATACCCTTATGAGCCAAATATATAGTTATTTCTTCATGTGAAAAAATGGTAAACAAGTAACGCAACAATTGAAACATGCCTCCAATGTGGACGTTTATAGCTATTTCATGTAAAATATTGATGATTGTTGGCTGACATTTGTGCCACGATTGATGATGAATTTACTATTTGCATATTTTCATCCTTCTGTCGTGCCATTTTTGATATCTGCTAAAAATTAAGAAGAAAACTACTTGTTATTGAAGTAGCACTTTTGTTTGATTTCACTTGCTAGTAATAGGCAAAGAAATCTTTGTTAATTTCTTGTTATCAACATTATTGCCATTTTTCAGTAATAGTCACAATCTTGTTTTTTTTGTAGGTGATGCATCTATGTTCTTGATTTCTTCCCTCATTTGCCCAAGTCCTGAAATGATGCAAAATGACTTGATAATATTGTAAAATTAGAATTTGCATGTTGCCTTCATTACACCTTTATTGGTCTTATGAAGGACCTTTTATCAGTTAGAAAATTTTATAGAATTTGCAAAATACAAAATCTTGAAGAATGGACGACTATAGAGAAGCTCACATCCTACCAGCTGCATGGATGAACAAAAATCCATCAGAACTCGCAGAATCAAACCTCTTCATAATCTCATGTTTCACAGCCGGCCTAATTGGCATCCTAACAATCGTATACACCGCGTTTCAATGGAGAAGAAACATCAGTCTGAGTTGGACAAAAGCCATTGCAGGAACAAAAAAAGATCCAAAATCAATCATCGATCTCGTGTCCCCACACACATGGTATCTAGAAGCCATAGCTCGTGGAAAAAGCTTAAATTGTTGCGTATGTCTAAAATCCATGTCACCTTCCCAATCCCTTGGACCAATGGTATCTTCCGGAAGCTTCATCCACCGATGTAGCATATGTGGCGCACTGGCCCACCTCAATTGTTCAGCAAACGCTCATAAAGACTGTAAATGCGTGTCCATGATGGGGTCCGATCATGTTTTGCACCAATGGGCGATTAGGTGGACTGAAGTGATCGATCAACCAGAAGGGAGTTCTTTTTGTACGCATTGTGAAGAGCCATGTAGTGCTTCTTTTCTTGGTGGGTCACCAATTTGGTGTTGTTTATGGTGTCAAAGATTGATACATGTTGATTGTCATAGTAGTATGTATCGTGAAACGGGTGACATTTGTGACATGGGTCCGTTTAAAAGATTGATTTTGTCCCCTTTGTATGTTAAGGGGTTGTCCAGGTCATCGTCTGGTGGGATTTTGAGTTCCATTACTTATGGAGCCAATGAGATCGCGTGTTCTGTTCGTGCGAGTATTACAAGTCAAAGTAAGAGAAACAGGGGAAATCGAGTCAATTTGGATAGAGATAAAGGTGTAGGGGAGTCGTCTAGTGAAAATTTTACACCAGATGGTAGTACTGTTAAAGACGATGGTGGGAATAGCGACATGGTCAACAGAAAGTTGACTTTCAGGAAAGATCAGAGAGAAGGATCGCAAATGGTGCAAATGAAACAGAGATACGAGTTGGTTAATTTGCGTCCTGATGCGAGACCACTTTTGGTTTTTATTAATAAAAAAAGTGGTGCTAAACGTGGTGATTCAATTAGGTTGCGAATGAATATTCTTTTGAATCCTGTCCAGGTTCGTATAATCCTTTATTTATCTTTTGGCCATTAAGTCATTCTATCCACATGAAATCATAAAGAAACATCCATGTATAACTATCTAAATCAAGTGCTTAACCCATTAAGCCAATTAAGTCAAAAAGAAACATCCCCATAATCAAACTTGCTTACATTTGTTGTAGATTTTTGAGTTGAGCTCAACAGAGGGGCCGGAAGTTGGTCTTTATCTATTTAGAAGAGTACCACATTTCAGGGTGCTAGTATGTGGCGGTGATGGGACAGCCGGGTGGGTATTGGACTCCATTGAAAAGCAAAATTATGTATCTCCACCACCGGTGGCCATTTTACCCGCCGGAACCGGGAATGACCTGGCTAGAGTCCTGAACTGGGGTGGTGGTTTGGGGTCGGTGGAAAGACAAGGCGGCCTTTGTACAATGCTGCAACACATGGAACATGCAGCGGTTACTGTTCTTGATAGATGGAAGGTTTCTATTGCCAATCATAGGGGACGACCACTTCGTGCCCCAAAATTCATGAATAATTATCTCGGTATGTTTTTATTTTTTTATTTTATTTTATATGTTGTAGTGGTTTTCAATTTTCATTGTGATTATTGATGTCAATTGTTATATTGTTTGTAGGGGTTGGATGCGATGCAAAAGTCGCTCTTGATATTCACAATTTGAGGGAAGAGAATCCGGAGAAATTTTATAATCAGGTGACCGTGTTTTAATAATGTACTTGCGTATTTATATTGATAACATAGATATTTATTTAGCAAAATATTCTTTGTGGTTAATGAGTTTTGGCGATGTGATTACAGTTTATGAATAAAGTTCTATATGCTAGAGAAGGTGCAAGGAGTATGATGGATAGAACATTAGCAGACTATCCTTGGCAAGTTAGAGTGGTCGTAGATGGTGTCGACGTTGAGGTTCCCGAGGTTAGTTCAACATTTTTCACTTCAACTTCTTGATTTGTCGTCCCAGTACCGGTACCATACTGTTCCCAGTACCACCGGTACCAGTACCGTAATTACGGTACGTAATACCGGTACCGGTACCAGTACTGTACTACCGGTACCGGCATTAGTTGCGGTAGCTAACGTGGGTATTTTACCTTTTATAGGATGCTGAAGGTGTTCTTATAGCCAATATCGGGAGCTATATGGGCGGTGTGGACTTGTGGCAAAATGAAAATGAAAACAATGATAATTTCGATCCTCAATCTATGCACGACAAGATGTTGGAGGTTGTGAGCATATCAGGAACTTGGCATCTCGGAAAGCTTCAGGTAACCCGTTCTTTCTTTTTGAAAACCAGCACCACATTTATTATTATCAATATAATATTTCGGCCATTAAAAACACCGAAAAATGAAATTATTTGGTGTCACAGGTTGGACTTTCTCGAGCCCGAAGGCTTGCACAAGGGAAGTTGATCAAAATTCAGCTTCTTGCACCGTTGCCTGTTCAAATTGATGGAGAGCCATGGTTGCAGTCGCCATGTACATTGACCATTGCACACCATGGACAGGTGCCACGTGTTGTTTCTTTCTGACTTAATATAATAAGATATACATGGATTCTTTTTTTGACTTGTATTTACAGGCTTTCATGCTGAGAAGAACATCTGAGGAAACACTTGGTCATGCTGCGGGCATTGTTGCTGACGTGTTAGAGAACGCTGAAACAAATCTGGTGATTAATGCATCTCAGAAGCGAGCTTTACTTCATGCGATGGCACTTAGACTGTCCTAGCACCACCTTCGACCACCACTAACCACCGCCACCGCCACCCTATAAAAGACGTTATTCTGATGGGTCGTGTACTTGTTCCATGGGTAGATAAGGGGTATTATTGGAAAACGAAAGTCTGTTTTGGATTTGGGCTGAAAATGTAGAGACCTATCAATTTCGTGTCTGACTTGTATAAGCTAGTGTTATATCATTTGTTGCTCGAATTTGAGCTAATACGTCGTTCTTAATAATTCATATACTTGCATCTTGAAAAGCGTGTATTATATATTTTTCTTCTACAAAATTTAGTAGGAAAAAGTAATTTACAATGATATCAAACTGATAGAATTTGATGTGTTTACTCTTTGACTGCACCACAGTTTTACTGTTAATGAATAATCACCGATCAAATTTGATGTGTTTACTCTTTTTACATATCTATTGATATTAATGTTTTGCTGTAATCATTTCACAAACACCAGTCATTTTGAATTCTTTAAAAAACAAAATAAATTTCAAAGTTGAAAATAAGTGTCGTGGAAGTAAGGTTCCAAAGGCAAATTACCATTGGAAAGTTGGTCCCAATGTTTATAACAAAAATCAAGTTTTCAAATAGTTTCATTTTGTTTTACAAAAACCACTATTCTTTTAGAAAACACAAGTTGCGGTAAAATTAGATCTAAATGGTTAAAGTCCATTAAATCTTTAAGTATGTCAAGTCCTATGAAGGTGTCATAAATGAATCAATAAGCAAGAGTTTAAATAAACCAAATATACCCACCGGTACTTATCTTCAAGTCTTCCAAAAATCCAAAGCTAAATCCTTCAACGATAGTAGCTAATTCCTTCTATAATCGTCAATTACAAGTACATGTCAAAATAAATATGTTAGACTTGGGGAGACTAGTGAGTAAACCCGAGATTTCTCTTTTAAGTGGAATTCGATAGAGGCAAAGATCCAACTCCAACTCAAATTCCAAAAAGTATTTTCAAAATCATTTATACCTAATTTATTTTTAAAGTTCATATATACTTGCAAATAAATAGGGAAAAGAAACTTTTGTAGTAATCATTTCACAAACAAACAAAAATATGCAATGTAACACACATACTTATAAACCCAACCCGAAGTTCTATACTCTCCAATAAGTCCCTTCCAAACTAGGGTCTAGATGGTATGGCTAAAACAGGGTAAGCTAACCGCTTACATCCGTTGTCAAAGCTAACCGCTTTAACCAACGATTTTAGGGTAGACATGTGAGCATTAAACACATCAATCATAAAATGCATTTGCAAAGTCCATCCCTAAGCTGCTATTGCTCGAAAACAATATAACAACAAGGGAAGTTTATTCTCAAAGGTGCCCAGGCAACACAAGTCAAACCCATCCTACATGCAATGCACAAGAGGAATGATCAAAACAAGTTTCAACATGACTTTCAATCCCCCAAATATAAACATTTCCAAAATACTATTTCTATAACCGAATCAAGTAGTTCACATAGCATACAAAGGGTTTAATATATTTTTTAAGAACCACATTATCAACAATAGGGTTGTATGGACATGTACCCTTGAAATTTACTCACATAAAACCCATGCTAAGCTTCCTTACTTCTTTTAAGGATAACAAGCTCCTTAATCTCCAGCTAATAAACGTACACGAATTAATAAAAAGTGATCAAAATATCACTGTATATGAGTTATGGAAGCAACGAACAGTCCAGGGAATGAGCCGAACTTAAGTTTGAATAGTTTTGGAGAGACATAACTTAAACCCAGTCGATATCCTTTTTCCTTGTAACAAGGCATGCCTAGGCCTGAAGTGAACAATGTTGGATTAAGGTGTCTAAGCCATGACTATAATTTAGGAATATACTTGAATTGACAACAGCACAGTCCTTTTAGGTTGCCCTCATAACTGACAGAGGACAAGATGACTAATAAAGAGAGAGAGAGAGAGATTGATTTATTAATATATTATGAGGATAATATATTAATTAGAAATCATAATATTTAATTAATAATTAATCAGAAATTAATTGGAATTAATTTTGGGATTAATTGGATTAATTAAAAGTGCAGGGGCTGAATTGTCATTGTTCAATAGTTGAGCAACAAACAATTAGGGCATGCTTAATGGGTTGGACGAAATCACAGGCTTGGAGCCTTGTGGATTTCGAAACCTATATATGGGTATTGGGATTATTTATGGCAGTGATAAGCATATTCAGTTATATGATAAAAACCTTTTCATATCAGGAATTTAAATAAGGCAGTTATATGCCTTATTACTTATCACCTGGAGACTATAAATAGAGGCCCCTGACACCTCATAATTCACGCCTCCTACAAGGGATCCTCCTCCCTCTCTCTAGTTTTTCTTGCTTGCTTAGTTCTGGGTGTGAGCCATTAGAGGCACGACTGTAACACCCCTTTTCTCAAACCATATTCAAAAATACAAATACAGTTTTCAAACATATTTTACAACTCGTGACTATAAAATAGCCACTTAAATTTTTTTGTTTTATTTTACAAACTTAAACTCGAGGGGTATTACAGACTCAATACAGACAACCATAATTTAAACTTACAGTGTACAATAACGGTCCCAACTTCAACTTTAGCTCCCTTCACCTAAGTACATAGCATTTCAAAAACATAGTATACGTGAGACATAAAGTCTCGTGAGTAATATGGGTTTAGACCCAAAACTTTTCTATTCAAATACTTGAAATATTACAAGTAAAATGCTTAAAACTAATTTATATCATAAATCTCAAAATATCATTTCTTCTTTACTTTCAAACTTTTAAAAAAACATACTTTCTTTCTCAAACTGTTTTCTTTCTCATTTTCTTGTGACCAACTGAAACTTATGAATTAAGTTATTTAATTCATTCAACTAGCTCCCCTCGCGGAACAGAACAGATCTGCCCACTCGGTTATGCTCATTCTGTCTCCCCTTTGTGACTTGGAACAAATTCAAGCACAAGGGTATGCTAAGCTAGACAACTACTTCGCGACGGGAGGTACCATCCCAGTAGTGTCTTCTGATACCCCAATTATATGGGTGATCCTAGTCCGGACAACTGGCTCATACTTCTTTCTTTCTTTAATTCTTACTTCATTTCATCTCAAATTGTTCAAAATGGGACACAATTTGTAAACAACTCTTACTCAAACATTTTATAACTCTTTACTAAAAATACTTTCAAAACTGCTTTTGACATCTTAGTTCCTATAAGGAACTTCTTTCAAAATACTTTGCAAACCATACTTTAAAAATCTGCTTAAAACACTAAGCCCTTGTATAGAGCTTCATTCAAAACTATTTTCCAAACTTTAGTATTTATAAACATTTGGAAATCTTACTTTTCTGAAAATAACATTTTGCTATGTACTATAGAAATCCTCATAAAACTCACCTTGATTCTATTACGGTTTACTAAGCGTCACGTACGACTTTTCCCTTCCTGTGCTCAATAACGTTTGAAGCACCACCTATACAAATAGTATATATAAATACTCAATATAATTAACTTTATAATGCTAAAGTCTCATATGACATAACTCCAGGTTATAATAAATGTATAACCATTAATATACTCGTTTTATCGTTTTCCCCGAGATACGCGTATACTGCTACAGTAATCCCGAGGGTTCGTATTTCAGTTCCGACTCTTTTCCATGAAATCTTATCCCATATTAGACTTGTGTTTCAAATTTGGAGTTCATTGGACAAGTCTAGCTCAAATTCCAAAAATCAAGTTTTAACGTGAATAGTGATTTTAGCCACTGCCGCTACAGTGACTTTTCCGCAAGGTCGGATTGCGGATTTGACCATTCCCAACATGTTCTTATACCATTTTAGGGTTATGGCTAAAATTTCAGATCAATCGGACATGTCTAGCTATGGTTTCTAGCGTTTGGAATATTTGAAATTTCTAACATTTTTGGTCCCTGTCTGGAGGCGCACTGCGCCTGGGCGCACCCCGCCCTGGTCCTGGGCGCACTGCGCGTGGCGCCTGGGCAGTGTCCTGATCAGTCACGATTTGTGCACTGTAGCACACAGTTTTCACCCATTAAGCACTTATTTCAGTTCTTAATCGTATGGGGTTTGTTCTAGGACTAAAACCCTTGACTAAACACAGGTTTTAAGCTATTAAAATCGATTGAATCAATCATATGCAAGAATTGAAGTTCTTGACCAAACTTGAAAATTCTCAATTATAGCAATCTACTTCCATGTTTTTGAGTTAAGGTCTTAACTAATGACTTATTGGAAGCATTAGCTACTTAACCCACATGATTTATAACTTCAATTGCAGTTTCAATTCCATCCAAAGACCAAATCAAGGACACACCCAAAAACTAGGTTAAAACAAAGGAATTCTTACCTCTTTTAACTATGGAATCACTAATTCCAAAGTTGAAGTATTTGATTCTTGGCAATTCCTTTGAACTTCTTCTTCTTCTTTACTCTTTCTTGCTGTCTCTCGTGCTCCCTGGAATCCTCTGGAGGAATGTTCTTAATCCTTCAAATAATGGGAATAATAACTACTAGATAATATATATATCTTATTTATAAAAAACTTTACATTTAGGTCCTTTGGTTACTAACTTCTCTTCAAAAATGGTCCAAAGGTCATAACTTTACCATTTATGCTTCATTACTTCAAACTTTACATTTTCTTAACATTTTTGGTCATTTTCATGTCAAATGACCAATTTGCCCTTTTTGGTCAAATTTTACTATTCACACGGCAAAACTTCAAATTTCTCATAAACTTTTATTTCTCATTATATTAATACATATTATTACACGTAATAGTCATACAACGTGACAAATGACAGTTTTACCCTTTTTGACTTTTTCGCGGGTTCTTACAACGACACTTATGGTGCTTGCTTCCAAAGGACAAAGGAATGAAAAATATCCTTTTGAATTTTCGATTTGGCCTTAGTTATAGGTTCAATTGAGAAAAATATAGATCCTTATTAGGGTGCATGTGAACTTAAGATTTAAGCTCATTGTTTGCATAAAACCCATCAAACAGACCCAAACAATGCTGATTTGTTATATTAGACAAAAGTTTGGCTACAACACTTAAGACCTCAAGAGTGAATTAAATGACACTTTAAACTTATAAGAATGATTAAAACATTTCGATTATAACTTAATAAAGGATTCCCATATGGTTTTACATCCTTGTAATAAAGATCAAACACTATGACATCACTAAGATCCAACTAGAAATCCAAAGAACACACAGTTTCAAAAATGAAGGAATTATCTGAATGAAACAATACACTTAATAAAAACTAAATTCATATGAAAATAATATGTTATAATATATTATACTTGAAGAATATATTATCACCGATATCCAAACCTCCCATGAACTCCATAAAAGAATAACATCTCCGAAAACTTAATAAACATCAATTCAAGCATAATTCAACAAAATGACATTGTATTTGAGATAGAAAAATCAACTAAACAAGAAAAAAAATTCATAACCACCAATTGGAATAGAAAACTTGAATCTATGAACACCTAGGGTTAGAAAATCCCCAAAACAACACCATAGAAGCTAATAACTTCACAAAACTTCCTTAACATGAAATAAAAGCATGATTTGCCAAAGGAACCTTAGGTTTGAAGAGAAATACATTAATTGGACATGGACTAAAGTTCATAACTCCACAAGAACATGAATTTCAAATTAGAGAAATCTAGGGTTAATAAAAGCCTAAAAACTCCATCAAAACTCAAATCAAACATATATGAGGAAGATGTTGACTGGAGAACAATTCCAATGACAAAAAAGAGTTTAGAAACTCCATTAGAACATAGATTAAAGGTTGTCTTATAGATTTGAGATCATTACCAAAACCTAGACACGAAGATGAAGATTTCTAGAGAAGAGATTATACCTTACAAGCAATAGAGATGATGAGGAACAATGACTAATGCTTCCATACTTCAAAAAAGCTTCAATTTACAAAATGAATGAGGGAACTGCCATCAATGAAGCTCTCAATCCCCTGGATTCGGTTTTGAAATAAAGGGGAAAAAAGAGAATGATTGAAATAAAGGGGAAAGAAGATAATGACTAGCTTATATATTAATGACTATTGGCAATACAAATCTATGTACTTAACATTTTCATCGATTAACCCTAAATGAAAACCACATGATTGAACTAAGCTTATTTCTTCACATTCATGACCCATAGATCAAAATAATTAACACACAAGTCAGTCAAAGGCAGTCAAAACAGACTTTGACACATTTGACACATTTAGTTAGTATTTAAATGTTTGTCCCAAAAAGATGCCAACACTAACTCCTAACATAACAATATCATAATAAACCCTTAAATAATTATTATTAACAATATTTGTACCATATATTGTTGATTTCATCACAATACTAAGTTTCAAGGATTTTGCAAGTTTGGTCCCTCATCCTAAAATTTCTCTAAATGGTTTTTATTCGTAATTCCAATTTATGGAACTCGTCTTTATACTTTCAGATGTTGATTACATAATATTTGGGTTTTCAAATCTATTCTAATCTCGGTTTTATGAAGTTTTATTAAATTTAACATTTTTAGTCGTCCTAAGTTTTCTTCTTATCTGTATATTTGATCCTTTTAAACATCTTAATCACCTTAGACATTTAATAGTAACTTCTTTTATTTATATACAAGGTTTATTATATTTATTTGAATTTAATTCAATTTATTTTTATTTACTTTATTTTATTTCTTTAAAAGATTATTATTCTACCAAAAGGGTCAAAACTACTGGACCATAAAATATTGATGTTACATACGAGTGATCTATTATTTGTGTGGATATAGACAACTTCATCTCCTATTGATAGCGTTCATGATGATGAACCAATCATCATTCTGTTGATGAAATCATTGTGATGTGTCCCCCCAAATCCAAGAAAAGTCTGAAGAAAATATGGAAATATCCTGAGGATCTTGCAAAATTTAGGTAGTAACGTGAATCCAGGCGACTGAAAACACACGAGATCAAACTGTTGAGGCTTAATGTCAGAAGGAAGAAGAAGAGAAGTTGAAAACTCAAGAGTTAGAGCCTGCTAAAGTTGAGATTGAGGACAAACATGTAGAGGATGGGAGAAAGAGACATGAAAAAATTGTTCCTCCATAATATGTAGAACAAACTTTAGGTGGAACGAAATTTTCCATGGATGACAGCGTGTTGGAAAATGAATCCAAAGTCATCAAGTCCATCAAACCTGTTCAAATGATATTTTTCCATCCTCAACCCTCTTTAGCAGCCTCTCAACACTCTGATCATGAAGAAGAAGTCACAGGAATCTTCTTCTGTATGAAAGAAACAACTATCCAAGCCACATCCAAGTCGGGAAGGCAGGAACCAAGTGTATCTGCCAAACGATTATAGAAAATTGAAGAGAATATTTATCAGGTTCTACTTAAGCTCTCTGAATTGAAACTGGCTAAACCAAAATTCATCACAGCCATAGAGCTTGAGCAGGCACTGGAAAAGTGATAAAGACTACTTTTGACGCTGAAGAGAAGCCTATGTCTGAATTGAAGCAATTGGAAAATAAGGTTGATATCAAAGTGGCTGGTTTGAAAGAAGCCTTTTCTAAACACAACCATGATATTAATGAAGCCATCAAAACAGTTATGCCTACACTGGGTAACCAGTAAGGGAGAGAAATTCAAGGTTATAGAGAATAAATCAAATTTCATCAAACTAATAGCTATGTGAAGACAGAGGTTAACACCAAAATTATGAAGGATACAAGCAAAATCCCCGAAGCTATGGTTGAAGAAATTCTGCAATTGCGACAAGCCATCTCTACGTCGGTGATTATCTAAAGAAATCCACATTCGACTTAGGGGTTGATGCTCCGACAAAGAGAATAACATAATTATTCCTTAAGGTATTTGATAAGTTAGAATCTTCAAAAAAATCAAGGGACTTCGGAGGCGAGGTTGGGCTCTCTTCCATAAAAGAGGGAGAAAGAGAATTAATTAACGTCTTTTTGGAATATGAAGAAAAAGATGAATCTCCCCTCTCTTGAAAAAAGAAAGAACATCCTCCCTTCATCACTCTTGAACCAACTCTCCACCAAAACAACAATCTACCTAGGATTCCATGTGAATGAAAAGAGGAAGAAGATTATTATTGAGGAAGAACTTCGAAAGTCTCCTCAATGTGGTTTAGATTTGGAGGACTCAAAATCTGATAATGCCCAAAAGATAATGGAGGATCATAAGAGGAGCATCCTCACTGTTTCAGTAAGAAGAAGATGCAAAGAATATCAGCCTTCACTTACTTGCCAAGGCAGGAAGTCCATAACCGAATATCATGAAGCTGGATTTGTTGTCAGCTTTTATTATTGATCTTAAGGACAATGACTTTGCTCCTTCGAACACTTATGAACCTCCACAGGCTGCTGGTTTGAATAGGATCTCCCAAACATTCCTAATAGGCCACTTGCTCTGGTCTTCGATCCTCTAGAGTCCAATCTTCCCACTATTGACAAAGAGTTTGAAGAAAGGCATATGCATGAGAAATTATTTGCCAAATATACCCATCCCATTGTGTCTTGGAATAGGCGATCTATCACTAGAGTAAAAGGCTTTAAAACCATGTTGTATCAAAGCATGATCTATTATTGATGTGATGTCATCAATAGTGATGATGAAGAATATATAGCGACACATGCAAAATTTCTATTGCCAATCTTGTGAACATGCTTTTTATTGTCAAGGTCAATGTGTACCTCACTACTCCGAAGATATCTCCAAAGACTGATCATTGGCTTTGCTGGGATTGACGTCAAACTGAACAACCTTTTGCTCATGAAAATCGAAATAAAAGTGGATACCAATCTTGAAGGGATTGAAACCAGGGAGTATGGAAGTACGAATGTCCTAGAATGTATTAGAACGTCTGGTTATCAATAGTTTGGAGAATGATGACCAGAAGTTGTTCTTCTGTCCAAGTAAAAAAAAAACGGTGTTTCAACTCTTTTCTAAGAGCATCGAGAACATTGCTTTGGAGGTATCAGATGGTTATGCAAGCTTAAAGAAAGATATATGGCTCAGATCCAATGGACATTATTGGAAGTTCTTCAAGAAGGTGTTCGACTTATTGGATATCTCTAACACTTGAAGACTGTGTACTGTCACTTAAGGGGGGGACATTGTTGGACCTAAAAGTGACATCTGCAGTAGACGATCTTCAGAAGAAAAGTAACATGGGCGAAGTATTTTGGTTTTTGAAGTTCAAGTCATCTGCAGTTGCTGCTGTCCGAAGTAGATCTGGTCACCCGAAGAGCTTGTGTATATAACTAGTGGATAAAGAATATTCTCGGAGTTGACTGCGTATTAAGAAACATATCTTATGATATCTTTTCTACCAGTGAACTTTTGTACGTGTTGTATCATAAAAGTGTAATCAGATTCTCTTATAAATAATCAACTCTATAATGATTTTCAAAATGAAAAATATATGTAAAATACATGTCATTCAGATCTATGTTTTCTCTTTATTATTCATACAGTTCTTAATATTTACGTTACTATCCGTTACGTTTATTTCTTACATTAGTTGTTAAATTATGTACTTTATAATTTCGCATCTACTAACAATTAAAATATTTTGTATGAACACAAACTTTAAAATTATACGTGTCATTGATAATTCTAACAAACATAATGTTGCTTTGGCATTTTAATATTATTAACTTTTAATAAAAAAAAACTTATTGATGTAACACCCCTTTTCTTTACCATATTTTAATACAAATACAGTTTACTTTACAATCATATTTTACAACTCATGACTATCAAATAGCCACTTAAATTTTTTTATTTATTTTACAACTTAAACTCAAGGGGGTATTACAGACTCAATACAAATACCATAATTTAAACTTACAGTACATTAACTGGTCCCGACTGCAACCTCCGCTCCTTTCACCTAAGTACATAGCATTTCAAAAAAACATAGTATACGTGAGACATAAAGTCTCGTGAGTAGTATGGGTTTAGACCCAAAACTTTTCTATTTAAAACTTGAAATATCAAAAGTACATTGCTAAAAACTGATTTATTTCATAAATCTCAAAATAACTTTTTATTCTTTACTTTCAAACTTTAAAAATAAACTTTCTTTCTTAAAAATGCTTTTCTTTCTCATTTCTCGTGACCAACTGAAACTTATGAATTAAGTTAATTAATTCATTCAACTAGCTCCCCTCGCGGGACAGAACAGATCTGCCCACTCGGTTTGCTCATTCTGTCTCCCCTTTGTGACTTGGAACAAATTCAAGCACAAGGGTAAGCTAAGCTAGACAACTACTTCGCGACGGGAGGTACCATCCCAGTAGTGTCTTCTGATCCCCCAATTATGTGGGTGATCCTAGTCCGGACAACTGGCTCGTATTTCTTTCTTTCTTACTTCAATTCATCTCAAATTGGTCAAAATAGGACTCAATTTGTAAACAACTCTTTACATAAAAAAAATACTTTCAAAAACTGAATTTGACATCTTAGTTCCCATAAGGAACTTCTTTCAAAAATTACCTTTCAAACCATACTTTAAAAATCTGTTTCAAATACTAAGCCCTTGTATAGAGCTTCATTCAAAACTATTTTCCAAACTTTAGTATTTATAAACATTTGGAAAATCATACTTTTCCGAAAATAACCTTTTTGCTATGTACTAGAAAATCCTCATAAAACTCACCTTGACGTTGTTACGAGTCTCTACACTTCTCGTATTCCTTTCACTTTTCCGTGCTCAACCACGTTTGAAGCACCACCTATACATGTATTATATATATATAAATACTCAATATAATTAATTCTATAATGCTAAGGTCTCATATAATATAGCTATAGGTTATAATAAATGTATAACCATTTATAACTCATTTTACGGTTTTTCTCCGAAATACGCGTATATTGCTACAGTACCCTCGAGGGGTCGTATTTCAGTTCCGACTCTTTTCCATGAAATCTTAGACCATATTAGACTTGTGTTTCAAATTTGGAGTTCATTAGACAAGTCTAGCTCAAATTCCAAAAATTAAGTTTTAACGTGAATAGTGAATTTAGCCTCTGCCGCTACAGTGATTTTTCCGCAAGGTCGAATTACGGATTTGACCATTCCCGACATGTTCTTATACCATGTTAAGGTTATGTCTGAAATTTCAGGTCAATCGGACATGTCTAGCTATAGTTTCTAGCGTTTGAGTTATTTAAAAATTCTAACATTTTTGGTCCCTGACTGGAGCACTGTAGCACGCAGTTCACCCATTAAGCACTTATTTCAGTTCTTAATCATTTTACTATCATTCCATGACTAAAACCCTTGTTTTACATCAGGTTTTAAGCCATGGAATCACTAATTCCAATTCCATTTCTTCAAAATCCCGTTTTTGATATTTTGCACCAAAAATCCATCTTTTTGAAATTAGTCACTTAGGAGTGTCTTAATACATCCTAAGTGATCATTTGGACCCAACAAAACCATAAAAACCAGCTTTGATCTTACAAACCCGTTTTTAGGGTTCTTGAGCACAAATTCCCATTTCTTGATTTCTAACATATAGCAACCTACTTCCATGTTTTTGAGTTAAGTTCTTAACTAATGGCTTATTGGAAGCATTAGCTACTTAACCCACATGATTTATTACTGAAATTGCAGTTTCCACTCAACCCAAAAAAACCCAAATCAAGAACACACACAAAACCTAGGTTAAAACTAAGGAATTCTTACCTTGGAATCACTAATTCCAATCCTTTGCTTGATTCCCTTGGCCAATTCTTGTTCCTTTCTTCTTCTTCTCGTGATCTTGCTGCACACTTCTAGTTCTCTCCCGTGCTCTCTGGATGCTTCTAACTTATGAGAGAATAACTCTCATATTTCATATATATATATTTAATGTTTATAATCTAATTACATTTTAGTCCCCAAAGCTTCATATTTCTTTCCAAAATGATCCTAAAACCATAAATCTTGCAAGGAATGTTCTACTAACTACTAACTTGACATTTTCTTGACATTTTGGTCATTTTTCATGTCAAATGACCAATTTGCCCTTTTGGTCAAATTTCACTATTCAAGCGTCAAAACTCCAAATTTCTCATAAACTTTTATTTCTCATTATATTATTTTACAAATACATATTATTACACATAATAGTCGTACAATATGACAAAAGACGGTTTTACCCTTTTTGATTTTTTTTCGCGGGTTCTTACAGTCACCCCTCCTTAAGCGGATTCCGTCCTCGGAATCTTTTCGTAATCCGTGAAATTCGGATATCTTCTCTTCATTTCTTCTAGTGTCTCCCAAGTTAGGTTTGACCCTAAGGGATGCTTCCACTTGACTAGTACAAGGTCAATCTCCTTGTTCCTTAGCTTCTTAGTTTGCATTTCCAAGATGGCTTCGGGTTCTTCAATCAGTTTGCTAGGAGTCTCCACCCTCAGATCGGTATAGAGTATTACTAACTCTTCTTTGCCAAAGTACTTCTTCAAGTAGCATACATGAAAGGTATCATGTATTCCACTGAGTTCGGGTGGTAACTCTATTTTGAATGCTTGTAACCCAACTCTCTTCAAAATTTTAAAAGGTCCAATGTACCTTGGACTCAACTTTCCTCTTCTGCCAAATCTAACCACTCCTTTCCATGGCGACACTTTAATCATCACCAAATCTCCTTCTTGCAAGTCATATGGTCTCTTCTTTAAATTTGAATAACTCCTCTGTCGATCTTGTGCTGCTTTCATGTTGGCTTGAATTACTCCGATCTTCTCATTAGTCACTCTAACAATCTCTGGCCCTGTAAGCTTAGCCTCACCCGCTTCCAACCAACATAAAGGAGTTCTACACTTTCTACCATACAATGCCTCAAAAGGTGGCATTTTTATGCTAGAATGGTAGCTATTGTTGTATGCAAACTCCACTAATGGCAGGTGTTCGTCCCAACTTCCTCCAAATTCCATCACGCATGACCGTAACATATCTTCTAATGTCTGGATCGTTCGTTCACTCTGACCATCTGTTTGTGGATGATATGCTGTACTTAACTGAATTCTCGTCCCCATTTTCTCTTGTAAAGCACTCCAAAAATTAGAGGTGAATCTGGGGTCTCTGTCTGACACGATAGACAACGGTGCACCATATCTTCTTAACACTTCATCTGTATACAACTGAGCTAACTGCTCCAATGGAGTAGTTTCTTTTATGGCTAGAAATAGTGCACTCTTGGTCAATCGATCTACTATGACCCATATACTATCATGACCTCTTCTCGTTCTCGGTAACCCGACAACCAAATCCATGGTTATATCTTCCCACTTTCCGGCTGGAATATGCAATGACTGAGCATCCCCATGCGGGACCTGATGTTCCGCCTTAACTTGTGCACAAATAACACACTTGGAGATGTACTTGGCTATTCGTTTCTTCATTCCAGGCCACCAATACTGTCTCTTCAGATCTTGATAAGTCTTGGTACTCCCTGGATGTATGGAATACTTTGACTTATGCGACTCTTCTAAAATCAGCTTTCTCAATCCTCCTGTCTTCGGTACCCATATGCGGTTTCTGAAGGTCTTCAAGCCTTGACTATTGGTTTCAAACTGCACATCTTTTCCTAATTTCTCGTCTTTCAAGTTTCCACTTTCTTCAACTTTTTGTTGAGCTGCTTTAATCTGTTCTATAATGTTGGACACTAGTTCTATGCGCATCGACCTTGCCTTGATTCTTTTCTCAGGAGCTTTTCTACTCAATGCATCTGCTACTCCATTTGCTTTACCCGGATGGTATATAATGTCACAATCATAGTCACTGATCAGCTCTAGCCATCTACTCTGTCTCATGTTCAACTCTTTTTGAGTAAACACATACTGTAAAGTCTTGTGATCCGTGAACAGCTTGCACTTTGTACCATACAAGTAATGTCTCCAAATCTTCAAGGCAAACACGATCGCTGCAAGCTCTAAATCATGAGTTGTGTACTTTTTCTCTGGATCTTTTAACTGTCTGGAAGCGTATGCTATAACCTTCCCTCTTTGCATCAACACACAGCCAAGCCCCCGATGAGAGGCATCGCTGTACACTTCAAAGTCTTCTGTCCCATCTGGCAATATAAGGACAGGCGCGTTACACAACTTCTCTTTCAAAGTAGCGAAAGCTCTTTCTTGTTCTTCTTGCCATCTGAATTTCTCTTCTTTCCGGGTTAGTCGTGTAAGTGGCACTGCTATACGGGAGAAATCTTGAATGAATCTCCGGTAATACCCGACAAGACCGAGAAAACTTCTAACTTCTGTTGGCGTCTTAGGTGGCTCCCATTTCATCACTGCTTCAACTTTCGCTGGATCAACTTTTATACCTTGGATAGAAACAACGTGTCCAAGGAACTGCACCTCTCTCATTCAAAACTCGCACTTAGAGAACTTTGTATATAGTTGTTCTCGCTTCAACGTCTCGAGTACTAACCGCAGATGACTCGCATGCTCTTCTTTATTCTTTGAGTAGATCAAAATGTCGTCTATGAACACTATAACAAATCGGTCTAGGAATGGTTTACAGACCCGATTCATTAAGTCCATAAAGATCGCTGGTGCATTCGTAAGACCAAATGGCATTACTAGGAACTCGTAATGCCCGTATCGTGTACGAAACGTCGTCTTCTCTACATCACTTTCTTTTACCCTGACTTGATGATACCCAGATCTCAGATCAATTTTTGAGAAATAATCTGCTCCTTGCAACTGGTCAAACAAATCGTCTATTCTGGGCAACGGGTAACGGTTCTTGATAGTAATTTTGTTCAATTCTCTATAATCAATGCACATTCGCATTGACCCATCTTTCTTCTTTACAAATAAAACTGGAGCACCCCCACGGAGAAGAGCTAGGCCTGATGAAGCCTTTATCTAATAATTCCTGCAACTGGGAAATTAATTCCCTCATCTATGTTGGTGCTAACCGGTACGGTGCTCGTGCTATTGGGGAAGCTCCTGGGACAAGATCTATCCGGAATTCAACCTGCCTTTCTGGTGGCAAGCCTGGCAATTCATCTGGGAAAACTTCTGGAAACTCTTTTACCACTTCTATGTCTTTATACGTCTGTTTCACTTTATCTTCAGTCATCACATAGGCCAGGAAAGATACACATCCTTTCCTGATACATCTTCGAGCTTTAGCTACACTGATGATACTTGACACGTGCGTTCTTCTTTCCCCATATACGTACACTTTTGCTCCAAGGGTTTTAACAGACACCCTCTTCTGTCCACAAGCTATCTTTGCATCATTGGCACCGAGCCAATCCATTCCAATTATTACATCAAAGGACTTAATTCCAATAGGAAGGAGATTAAGTCGAAACTTCTTGCCGTTGATGTCAAGCTCACAGTCTCGATACATATGCTGAACTTCAACAAATTTCCCATCCGCCACTTCTACTTCAAAAACTAGATCTAACAATTCTAATGGGACATTTAATCTAGCTCCAAACCCATGGGACACAAATGAATATGTAGACCCGGAATCAAACAGGACATATGCAGGTGTCGAGTTGATTAGTAATATACCTGAGACCACATCGTGAGTCTCCTTTGCTTCCTCCCTGGTGATCTGAAAAGCTCGAGTCTTCACCTTCTGGGGTTCGGTCTTCTTCTGGGCTGTTGACACCATAGTTTCTCCTCCCTTGTTTGGGCAGTTGAAATTGTAGTGTCCCATCTGATGGCATGAGAAGCACTCCACTTCGCTGGCTTTCTTGGCTTTACAATCTTTCGCTTTGTGACCGAATCCGCCACAATTAAAGCAGGCATTTGATCCCGCTCGGCATTCGCCACCGTGTTCTTTCCCACATTTCTCGCACTTTTTCACACTTCCCTGTCGGCTCTGACTTGTACTCATTTTCCCTTTCTTCTTTATGTTCCCACTGATACTACTAACTGTCTTCCTTTTGTCACCAAAACCAGGTCCTTCTTCCTTCCTTCTTTTTCCAACATCTTCCACAGTTCGGGCAGCATTGATCGCCCCATCTAGTGTTTCGGCTTTCTTCACTTCTAACTCGTAGTTCCATGGCAAACCCCGGACATAGCGGTTGATCCGGGACCGCTCACTGGGGTAAGACTCCCCCACAAAAGGTAGCATGTCGCAAAACTTCTTCGTATACTCGTCCACCGTCATATCTCCTTTCTTTATCGTTAAGAAATCTTCATTCATTTTCTCCAAATCTCGCGTGGGACAAAATTTATCTTTAAGGCACGAGACAAACTCCGCCCATGACCAGCCATAAACCACATCTTTTCCCAAACTCTCATATTTGGTGTTCCACCACACCAGAGCATCATCCTTCAACTGTCGAGAGGCATAGTTGACCCGATCTTTTTCTCCACATTTACTTGCTTGCATCACTTGTTCAATTTCTCGGACCCATCGCATCGTCACTTTAGGCTCAAAACTGCCATGGTATTCGGGCGGTTTGCAAGCCATAAAGGACTTAAAAGAACAGCCCTTTTCTTCCTTCTGTTTTCTCCACTACCTTCTTCCTCGGTCGTCTTCTTAGAGACTTCTTGTGAAGATTGGGCTCTTGGTTCACCCATTCGACCACCAATTATGTTGTGTACATCTTGTCTCAACTCAGTTCGTAGGTTATCGATTAGAAACTGAATTGCCTCCATTGTGACAGGTTGTGGTGGTGGTGGGTTTGGCTTAGCCTCATCGTTTCGAATAACACGTGGTTCACTTCCTCTTGAGGAAGTGTGACTGCCCTCACCCCTGTCAGCTTGTCGTCTGCCTTCCATTACTATATAGATGAACAAAATGTTTGTTTAATACGCAATTCTATATAGTATTTTGTAAGCGGTAGCATGTTATCTCCTTATATTGACTGCACTTTTATAACAGTCATACTCAATCTATGCCTTCAATATTACTAAGGCACTTTACTATCACTCTTGCTAGTTTAAGTCTAGGATGGTATTCCAACCTAATTCGCTTAAACTATGGCTCTGATACCAAAACTGTAACACCCCTTTTCTTTACCATATTTTAATACAAATACAGTTTACTTTACAATCATATTTTACAACTCATGACTATCAAATAGCCACTTAAATTTTTTTATTTATTTTACAACTTAAACTCAAGGGGGTATTACAGACTCAATACAGATACCATAATTTAAACTTACAGTACATTAACTGGTCCCGACTGCAACCTCCGCTCCTTTCACCTAAGTACATAACATTTCAAAAAAACATAGTATACGTGAGACATAAAGTCTCGTGAGTAGTATGGGTTTAGACCCAAAACTTTTCTATTTAAAACTTGAAATATCAAAAGTACATTCCTAAAAACTGATTTATTTCATAAATCTCAAAATAACTTTTTATTCTTTACTTTCAAACTTTAAAAATAAACTTTCTTTCTTAAAACTGCTTTTCTTTCTCATTTCTCGTGACCAACTGAAACTTATGAATTAAGTTAATTAATTTATTCAACTAGCTCCCCTCGCGGGACAGAACAGATCTGCCCACTCGGTTTGCTCATTCTGTCTCCCCTTTGTGACTTGGAACAAATTCAAGCACAAGGGTAAGCTAAGCTAGACAACTACTTCACGACGGGAGGTACCATCCCAGTAGTGTCTTCTGATCCCCCAATTATGTGGGTGATCCTAGTCCGGACAACTGGCTCGTATTTCTTTCTTTCTTACTTCAATTCATCTCAAATTGGTCAAAATAGGACTCAATTTGTAAACAACTCTTTACATAAAAAAAAATACTTTCAAAAACTGAATTTGACATCTTAGTTCCCATAAGGAACTTCTTTCAAAAATTACCTTTCAAACCATACTTTAAAAATCAGTTTCAAATACTAAGCCCTTGTATAGAGTGATAGTGTTTTATTTTTACAATAAAACACTATCATTTAAAGACTGTTTTATCGCATAAATACGCTCAGAGGCACATAAAAACTATCTTTTTGTGCAAAATAAAAGAATCCAATAACCGCCTTAAAACATGCAAAATGCTTCTTCATAACAGATATGGTTCAGACAGACCCGTCTAACCTACCTCATCTGTTAAAACCAAACAATCACATTTTATAAGAATGCATGTTTTCACAACAAATAGGCAAAAGCTCACATTCCAACGGCAGCTCCTGATGCACACCACAGATTCCCAAAAGTCTGGCGGTGATAATAGATCTACTGTCGGGTCAATACTAACCCAAGCCAGCCATTTGTTTTCACATAGAAAACATCTCATAAATCACGGGGAAATCCTATTATGATATCATTAATTCTCTCAATAGAATTATGATTAATTTGTCTTTACTCCCCAGACATCCTCACAAAAATTGCAAGTTAAACGAGATAATATCTTATTTTTCATACACTGCACATCACAGCCCACTGCTGTGTTGCAGATGCAAATCTGCCAGAACTATGGTATTTACCATAGGAAATCCTGATAAGCTCAACATCAAAACAGGCTTATATTAACAGGTGGCTGAACATGAATTACGATTCATGTTTAACTTGAACAGAGTTCTCCGGAGCTGCTGGTGTGAGGACAATAAGAGGGATTTGTGTGTTAACATTTATGGTTTATTTTCAGGAACAAGACCCAAGAACTATAAAAGAACAAACCCGAGGAAGTGATGCTCTAAACCGAAGAGTAAAAAGGCGAAATACACATAAAAATACAGCAATCGCGACTTGACCAGCCCTGTCTCGCGACGTGAAGAAAATCAAGACAGAAGAAAAAAGGCTACAGCAATCGCGCCGCGACGGAGACCATGGTCGCGACGCGAAGACCTTGGACGCGACCACACCTATTCCTTGAACGCGAGACTACCAACAAACGCACTAGCCAGACCAGTGGCCGACCAAAAGCAACGACCGACGCCTCCTCGCGACGCGACGGCACCCTTGGTAGCGACGCGAGCACTGTGTTCATCTAGTATAAATAGAAGCTCTCTATGCACGGATTTAGACACCCATTCTACATCCTTTAGACACCAAGTTACTAAATACTCTATATCAGTTGTAATAGTTTGAAATATCTCTTAGCTAGTTGTTAGAATCAAAAGATTACCTCTCTCGGTGGTAATTCTAGTTGTAATCCAAGATAACTCAAAGGGTAAACGCATCAAGTTACATGGCGAGGAACACCAAGACCATCATCACGATCATCACACGAATGGAAGGCTAATCTCTTCAGATTACTTTCGGTAATGTTATCCAACTTTTAGTATAGCATGTTTTTACTTTGATTCCGACAAGTGTTTTACTATTGTAATTCTCAAACTCTTATTTCTTTGAATACAACTAGTGAATCATTTGTGTTTACTTCTACTTACTATCATATTCTCAAGACATAGTATTACCAACCTATTTTTCGTGCCTATCTCACCTAAATAACGAGCTAAGACGGATAATCAGTTAATATACATTGTGCCCACTTAATATGCTAAGAAGTTGTAACGTTACTATCATCTAGATAAAACATAATATTGCTATACCATTGTTTGTGCCTAATCTACCTAATTGTTAGACAAAGACAAATAATTGATTCAACATGTTATGTATTTACCTATGTAATAGTAATTGTCAGTAAACTGTAATTATGTTAAAGTAATTATATCGGAATCATTGTAATAATACATGTGAAACTAATTGTTGATAACTAAACCGGAAGTAATTATTTCTTTAATCTCAAGTTACAATCTCAATATTTTTACCATCACCGTAAAATTTACTTTACAACTCATTAAAAGTTAACCACTAAATCCTTGGACTCGACCCCGCTTGCCCTATCTACATAGTAAAAAGTGGGTTATAAATTGTTTTTGATGCGTGTGACGATAGCGTTGTCAAAATGGCGCCGTTGCCGGGGATTATGTGCGCTTAATTTCTAAAGAGTTGCTTAAAGTTAAATTTTTATCTTTGTTATTATTTTCTTTCTTGTGCAAACTCACTTGTTTCTGCATACAAGACATAGTGTTGTCAACACTGGGATTTATTCCATGAATGAAGGAAGGACAATGAATGATTTTCTCACCATAGATTTGAGTTATTATGACTTTTATTGTCCACCACCGCAACAAGATCCATACGATGATGATTGGTGGGGGAGCAACAATTCAGACCCTAATCATACAAGACATAGTGTTGTCAACACTGGGATTTATTCCATGAATGAAGGAAGGACAATGAATGATTTTCTCACCATAGATTTGAGTTATTATGACTTTTATTGTCCACCACCGCAACAAGATCCATACGATGATGATTGGTGGGGGAGCAACAATTCAGACCCTAATCAAGATGACGAGTCATCCTATTTTCTAGCAAATCAAGGATCACATGAGTCGTCATTTGACAAGAAGTTAGATCTAATATTGGAATTGTTGAAGGAAGGCTTCAAACAAGAGGAAAACAACTCCAAAGCAATCTTAATGCTTGAAAATCAATTGGAACAAATGGTGGAGCAAGTAAAAGAGCAACCATCGGACGATCATTCAGGTACTATGCAAGTGGATGAGGTAACTATCTTGTGTAGAGATGAATCTTTTGACATTAATGTACATAAACCTACACCACCCGATTATGAAGTTGTGGTGGAGGATTATGTATCAATTAATGAGGAAAATACCGAATTAGAAACAATTAACCAAGAAAAATCTCAACTTGAATTGGAAACATCTCAAATAATTTTCCAAGAACTAGAAACACCAAAAGTTGAGGAGGGGTCAGTGGAGTCTAATACCGCCCCTGACCTCGCGAATTTCAAAGAACCAGAAAAGCAACTTATTTTTGACATTTTTGTGATAGATTCCAAAAGACTGGACATATTCAAAAAACCAGATGACATCATTAATCGTCCCATTTCAACAACTATCTATGCCCATATTAGTTGTCAAGAAGGTATGATTGATGTGATATTTGGAAACCAAAAATTTAAACTTCAACTATTTGGACGTACTAATGATCCTACGATCTGTGGGGACTTGTTTGTAATCAATACTATGGATGATTATTTTTATGAGCATACCGCAAATATGCTCGCTGCCACTACCCACGATCCGGAGGTACTTTTCTCTTGTGACAGGTCAAAAGACGTGAATAACATTGGGAGTAAACATGTGAAGAAAAGAATACAGAAAAAGAAACATTACGCCGCACGATCCTACAAATCAAAGATGAAAGTGGTCGGTGGTATCAAGACTCGGTTACAGAACTTTAATCGAAGGAGAAATACATGTCATTTCAAAACAAGGTTTAAGTGCTCTTTCAAAAGACTCAAAGTTAAAAAACCGAGATTCGATAAGGTCAAAGTTGACATGCCATTTGATCCGGGTAGAAACTCGGGAACGTGAGCTGTCATCCAGGTACTGCGTCCGGCTGAAGACGTTAAACTTAGCGCTTTTCGGGAGGCAACCCGAGAACTTTGTGGGAGTGTTCACTGCAAACCCTCATTTACACTTATGCAAAGCATAAGTGTGTAGTTTGTATAATTAGTTGTTTTTATTATGCTTGATAATTTGATTTTAGTGTGTTTTATTTTATAAAAACTTAAAAAAGATAAAAAATTGTGTGTGTTATATATACGGACATACAGGTAAAAAGAGGGGATAAAAACGAAGTCGAAAAATGAAAAATAGCCCTCTGAAGACCCCTCGCGACGGGACAACAATTCTTCGCGACCGCGAAGCAGGTAAAAACGCGACAAGGAAATTCCCATCTTCCAGGCTTCGCGCCGCGACCAGGCAGTCCGTCGCGACGCGAAGGATCGTAATCAGATATGTCTCGTAGAAGGGAACAACGCCAACAACCAGTTGAAAGAGACAACATTGCTTCACATCAGTGGTTACGATTCCCAAACACTCTTCCCGCAGCAAGGCTAAACGTGTACGAGGCAAACCTGGAAAGATATAGACAAAGGGATGTGGAGCCTGCCCTAGTATTAGACTGGAATTTTGCTAATACTCTGGGGATTACAGCAGCACTTGACCAATATTTGGTCAAGACCGATGGCGCATACACCAGTCTGGCGTGGAGAAACTTATTTCAGATTCGAGAGCACAGCTACAAAGAGCTGATGCTCGAGTTCTTCTCCACGGTCACTTTTGATCCAACCGAGGAGGACATGTTTGTGCGTACCGGTCTCTCTTTCCGACTTGGAGGAGAGCCGAGGCAGTGCAGCGTTGTCGAGCTAGGGTGGAGACTGGGTCTCTATCCGCATAGTGACGCCCGTACACCGGAGTTCAGAGCATATCTGGCTCGATGCATCACCAGCCCACCCGAGGAGTTAGTCAATGAAGAATTCTGGGGAGGGATTGCTAGTACTACATACCTCCCCGAGACTGCTATAGAGAGTGCGATCCGCTCTCCGATTCATCGATTATTACACCGACTTGTTGCTACCTCCGTCAATCAACGGAGGGGCTGCGAGAAGGTTCCTGCAGCAGATCTCTTTTATTTATGGTGTCTTTTGACACCAGGGAGGCACTGTAACCTCCCGTATTCACTGGCGTTTTTCTTGGCCCGCAAGGCCACAGGGGCCCGCGCTTCTAGCCCCCTTTGTGGTGGTCATCTGATCACCCGACTGGCTCATTCATATGGCATCACAACATTGCCAGCGATGCGGTCCATGACCCCGAGAGAGCCGAGAGCCATCGGACGTCAGTACCTGGAGACTATGAGAGTGATTAGACCAGCAGGTCCACCAGGTGTATTCATACTCGCCAAGCCAGATCAGGATGAGCAGGCACCCGAAGCCGCTCAAGCACCACCTCCACCTCCCAGACGCCGACAGCGCCAGCGCCAGAGATCTCCTGTCCCGCCACAGGATCCAGAGCCCGAGATCAACCTCGGGACGATTTACCGACAGATGCAGGAGTGGCATCTGACCCATCAGGAGTGGCATCTGACCCATCAGGTCCAGCAGCAGTGGGTGGCAGATTCCATGACCGACTTCTTCCGACATCAAGGATTCCAGCCACAGTATCCATACCCGAGTACCGTTCCACCGGTACCTGACTGGTACACAGGTAGCCATCCTACAGGAGACGGGGCAGGACCATCGGGCACTCATTATGATGATGAGGATGATGAGTGAGTATTTATCTTTTTATTTCCAATTTAGTGTGAACTTTAAATACAGTTGTGTGTTTTATTTACTGTTTGGTTTGAATTTAACTATTTTGTGGTGTGAATTTATTTTTTGTTTATTTTGTGATTGTTCAGAATGACGTTTGTTTGTGTTGTTGATTATATTACAGAAAGCGATCTAACATGCTGGCAGTCAGTTCAGCGACCAATGTATCAAATGATCGACCGTAATATAAAAAAAAAAAAAATTATTTTTGCGAAAAACTCAATTTTGCTTGAGGACAAGCAAACCTCAAGTGTGTAGTATTTTGATAGTGTTTTATTTTTACAATAAAACACTATCATTTAAAGACTGTTTTATCGCATAAATACGCTCAGAGGCACATAAAAACTATCTTTTTGTGCAAAATAAAAGAATCCAATAACCGCCTTAAAACATGCAAAATGCTTCTTCATAACAGATATGGTTCAGACAGACCCGTCTAACCTACCTCATCTGTTAAAACCAAACAATCACATTTTATAAGAATGCATGTTTTCAAAACAAATAGGCAAAAGCTCACATTCCAACGGCAGCTCCTGATGCACACCACAGATTCCCAAAAGTCTGGCGGTGATAATAGATCTACTGTCGGGTCAATACTAACCCAAGCCAGCCATTTGTTTTCACATAGAAAACATCTCATAAATCACGGGGAAATCCTATTATGATATCATTAATTCTCTCAATAGAATTATGATTAATTTGTCTTTACTCCCCAGACATCCTCACAAAAATTGCAAGTTAAACGAGAGAATATCTCATTTTTCATACACTGCACATCACAGCCCACTGCTGTGTTGCAGATGCAAATCTGCCAGAACTATGGTATTTACCATAGGAAATCCTGATAAGCTCAACATCAAAACAGGCTTATATTAACAGGTGGCTGAACATGAATTACGATTCATGTTTAACTTGAACAGAGTTCTCCGGAGCTGCTGGTGTGAGGACAATAAGAGGGATTTGTGTGTTAACATTTATGGTTTATTTTCAGGAACAAGACCCAAGAACTATAAAAGAACAAACCCGAGGAAGTGATGCTCTAAACCGAAGAGTAAAAAGGCGAAATACACATAAAAATACAGCAATCGCGACTTGACCAGCCCTGTGTCGCGACGTGAAGAAAATCAAGACAGAAGAAAAAAGGCTACAGCAATCGCGCCGCGACGGAGACCATGGTCGCGACGCGAAGACCTTGGACGCGACCACACCTACTCCTTGAACGCGAGACTACCAACAAACGCACTAGCCAGACCAGTGGCCGACCAAAAGCAACGACCGACGCCTCCTCGCGACGCGACGGCACCCTTGGTCGCGACGCGAGCACTGTGTTCATCTAGTATAAATAGAAGCTCTCTATGCACGGATTTAGACACCCATTCTACATCCTTTAGACACCAAGTTACTAAATACTCTATATCAGTTGTAATAGTTTGAAATATCTCTTAGCTAGTTGTTAGAATCAAAAGATTACCTCTCTCGGTGGTAATTCTAGTTGTAATCCAAGATAACTCAAAGGGTAAACGCATCAAGTTACATGGCGAGGAACACCAAGACCATCATCACGATCATCACACGAATGGAAGGCTAATCTCTTCAGATTACTTTCGGTAATGTTATCCAACTTTTAGTATAGCATGTTTTTACTTTGATTCCGACAAGTGTTTTACTATTGTAATTCTCAAACTCTTATTTCTTTGAATACAACTAGTGAATCATTTGTGTTTACTTCTACTTACTATCATATTCTCAAGACATAGTATTACCAACCTATTTTTCGTGCCTATCTCACCTAAATAACGAGCTAAGACGGATAATCAGTTAATATACATTGTGCCCACTTAATATGCTAAGAAGTTGTAACGTTACTATCATCTAGATAAAACATAATATTGCTATACCATTGTTTGTGCCTAATCTACCTAATTGTTAGACAAAGACAAATAATTGATTCAACATGTTATGTATTTACCTATGTAATAGTAATTGTCAGTAAACTGTAATTATGTTAAAGTAATTATATCGGAATCATTGTAATAATACATGTGAAACTAATTGTTGATAACTAAACCGGAAGTAATTCTTTCTTTAATCTCAAGTTACAATCTCAATATTTTTACCATCACCGTAAAATTTACTTTACAACTCATTAAAAGTTAACCACTAAATCCTTGGACTCGACACCGCTTGCCCTATCTACATAGTAAAAAGTGGGTTATAAATTGTTTTTGACGCGTGTGACGATAGCGTTGTCATAGAGCTTCATTCAAAACTATTTTCCAAACTTTAGTATTTATAAACATTTGGAAAATCATACTTTTCCGAAAATAACCTTTTTGCTATGTACTAGAAAATCCTCATAAAACTCACATTGACGTTGTTACGAGTCTCTACACTTCTCGTATTCCTTTCCCTTTTCCGTGCTCAACCACGTTTGAAGCACCACCTATACATGTATTATATATATAAATACTCAATATAATTAATTCTATAATGCTAAGGTCTCATATAATATAGCTATAGGTTATAATAAATGTATAACCATTTATAACTCATTTTACGGTTTTTCTCCGAAATACGCGTATATTGCTACAGTACCCTCGAGGGGTCGTATTTCAGTTCCGACTCTTTTCCATGAAATCTTAGACCATATTAGACTTGTGTTTCAAATTTGGAGTTCATTAGACAAGTCTAGCTCAAATTCCAAAAATTAAGTTTTAATGTGAATAGTGAATTTAGCCTCTGCCGCTACAGTGATTTTTCCGCAAGGTCGAATTACGGATTTGACCATTCCCGACATGTTCTTATACCATGTTAAGGTTATGTCTGAAATTTCAGGTCAATCGGACATGTCTAGCTATAGTTTCTAGCGTTTGAGTTATTTAAAAATTCTAACATTTTTGGTCCCTGACTGGAGCACTGTAGCACGCAGTTCACCCATTAAGCACTTATTTCAGTTCTTAATCATTTTACTATCATTCCATGACTAAAACCCTTGTTTTACATCAGGTTTTAAGCCATGGAATCACTAATTCCAATTCCATTTCTTCAAAATCCCGTTTTTGATATTTTGCACCAAAAATCCATCTTTTTGAAATTAGTCACTTAGGAGTGTCTTAATACATCCTAAGTGATCATTTGGACCCAACAAAACCATAAAAACCAGCTTTGATCTTACAAACCCGTTTTTAGGGTTCTTGAGCACAAATTCCCATTTCTTGATTTCTAACATATAGCAACCTACTTCCATGTTTTTGAGTTAAGTTCTTAACTAATGGCTTATTGGAAGCATTAGCTACTTAACCCACATGATTTATTACTGAAATTGCAGTTTCCACTCAACCCAAAAAAAACCCAAATCAAGAACACACACAAAACCTAGGTTAAAACTAAGGAATTCTTACATTGGAATCACTAATTCCAATCCTTTGCTTGATTCCCTTGACCAATTCTTGTTCCTTTCTTCTTCTTCTCGTGATCTTGCTGCACACTTCTAGTTCTCTCCCGTGCTCTCTGGATGCTTCTAACTTATGAGAGAATAACTCTCATATTTCATATATATATATTTAATGTTTATAATCTAATTACATTTTAGTCCCCAAAGCTTCATATTTCTTTCCAAAATGATCCTAAAACCATAAATCTTGCAAGGAATGTTCTACTAACTACTAACTTGACATTTTCTTGACATTTTGGTCATTTTTCATGTCAAATGACCAATTTGCCCTTTTGGTCAAATTTCACTATTCACGCGTCAAAACTCCAAATTTCTCATAAACTTTTATTTCTCATTATATTATTTTACAAATACATATTATTACACATAATAGTCGTACAATATGACAAAAGACGGTTTTACCCTTTTTGATTTTTTTTTCGCGGGTTCTTACAGTTGACTTTAAAATTTCGGGTAAATGATTGCATTTATTTGGACACAAGAAAAATGGGTAGATGACAACATTTATTATGTACTATATATGTTGTTCGCATAATGTTCATCCTCGCCTAAAGTCCATTATGGATATCAAGTAAGTAATAAAACTGTGGTAATTTAACTGTTAGATAATCTCAACAGTACAATGATAAATTGTATTATGTAATTTATGATATTAGTTTCAAGATTTATTTGGAAACTTGTAAACCGCTCTCGTCATAATGTAATGTTCAATATTCGAGATTTTATCAGGAATAATGACATGTCGTTATTATCATACGACGTATTACTTGTATTATGAATTCGTTTGAAAATTTTGACACAATTTACCTTGACTGTCACCTATTCCCGAGAAGGACAATATACCAATCTTTCATTTTTCCCCATATATAAGAATACCAATCTTTCATTTTTCCGCATATTATAATAATACCAATCTTTCATTTTTTCCCATATTTGTTAAAAATTAAGCATGATTCAATTGCAAAAATAAGAACATCATTAGTTTTTATTAAATGTCAATTCTATTTTTCAATAAAAGAATATATTATTCCTAATAGCATTTTCAAACTTATTGAGAAATTATGATTTTATCTATTGGGGTGCTAAAAAAACATCTGATAAGACATATGTGTGTAAAGGTCAACCCACATACATCCATCTACCTACATACATAAAGAGAATTTATTTAAGATTGTACTTTTATCTATTTATAAGGTAACTTAGAGTAGATGCTTCTAAGATGTAGCTTTAATACAATAAATTATGGTTTTAGACTTGGCAAAGGGAGTGTGAGGTTTTACACGGTTATATTTTCTCTCTAGTAAATTACATAAACGGTCTATGGAGTTTGGGATTTGATTTTTAATTCTTTTTTTTTTTTTTTAAATTTGGGCAGTCTCTATAATATGGTTTTGTTGTATCTTTGGTCCCTAACGTGAATTGACTATTTTATCCTTAATAATTTATTTTTTGACTTATTTATTGTTTGTTTACTATTTATAATTCTATTAAAATTAAAGTGAGTCCACATTGTTAATTAATTATTTTAAGAAATTAGTGAAATATCTTTTCCCTTTCTCATTGGCCACCATCTTTGGCCAATATCTCTGGCCACCAACAAATACCGCTCACCCACCACAAAAAACACAAAGAATTCAATAGTAACCTTGCCACCAAGTCCAGAAAAAACGCAAAGAAATTAAATCCATAAAAACTACAGAAATCGAAATACATTCAAACCCTGAAATCAAGTATACTCAAACCCGGGAATTCTGTCAATACATGTAGCTTATCGTCCTGAGTAAACACTACACATGATTGACTGTTGACCGGCTTGAAGACCACTTGTGGTATGCCTTTGTTGAAAAACAGAAAAATGAGTGAAAGGAAAACAATTACATCTGGCGTGGATCTTGCCAAAGTTGTGTTAAGAAATATAGCTAAGTAAACTTCATCTTGCCGGTGAAAACAATTCCAAAATGGCTTTTTCAACTTCATATTGCTTCTTCGTCTCTCCTAATTTATTCGTCAATCAACAACCACTCACGCCATCAAGTTCCGACTGGTGCACCAAAGCTCATGCATCTCGAATTTCAGCTACTTGCACCACTGCTACAACCAGATCTTCACACATTGAAAGTCATTCATCACTATACAAAGTGCTCGAGATTCAAATAGGAGTCTATATGGTTAACATCAAGCCAGCTTACCGAAGATATATTGACGAGAGTTTTGAATCTGGATGCCCAGGATCATGATTCGTCGCCGGGTGACTTCATGAAGGTTCATTCTGCCTACACTACCTTGTCAGATACAGTAGCCAGAGATCGTAAACTGATAGTGATGGTAGTTCCAGGTGTCGATAGTGTTTCTTCATCATCATACTCACTTATTTCATCTTTTGTTAGCCTTTTGGTGTATAGTAAGTTAGGCTTTAGGTGGGGTTAGGGTTGAGGTGGGTGGGCTTATTTTTTTTTTTTTCTAAATTCAAAAATAATAATCAATAAATACAGAATAACAAGAAGGAAAATTTAAGGATAAAATAGTCGTTTTATGTCTAGTAGGTACCAAAGATGCAACAAAATCATACCATGAGGACTATTCAAGTTGAAAATAAAGTTAATAACCAAACACGCAAATTACCCCAAACCACAATGACCATTACTGCAGTTTACTCTTTCTCTCATTTCGAGGAGTTCCTTGCATGTCTATTCTCCAATCCTAGCGAGCTATTGAGTATATAATTTACCTCAATTGTATACACTAAATATGAATATGTACGATATGTGCCAACCGAGGTTGTTGTGATTCAACATTTTGGGATTTGGGATAGAATAAATTTGAATTTCAACAACATACTTACATTAAAAATAGAGCTATCAAAAACCTGAGATCGTCCAATATAGGCTCATGTTTTCCTTATTTCAGATCTCAACATGAAGTTGTTTTCATAACCTTAGGTTAAACCGCTAAATCGGCCTACATCCTACCTTCACTTACAACTTACCCCAATAGTATAGATTTGGATATTATAGTTGTCGTACTAGTATTGAAACTAAATAAAATAATGAAATTAATTTAGTTTTGAATTTTTAGGAGGTACTATGATATATTTAAGGTTAATATACAAGTGGTTATCAAAGTTAGAAAAGAGACAGAGTTCTAAATAAATTAACCAACTACAAAACATCAAAAAGATTATCTAGTTTTCGAATTTGTATTATATATATATAAATGTTGCCAGAAGAGTAAAAATATTGTTGATTGCAATTTTTTGGTAGTTAAATTATAAAAAACAAATAGACAATTGAACCGGATATCTATCTTGGTCCTTGATTACACTCCAGACGAGTTCAATTATCGATTTCAATACCTCACACACATTTTCATTACAACTAGTGGGTCCCCGTGCTCCGCACGGGTTCGGAATTGCTGGAGCACGGGTCCGGATAAATGCTAAAGAAAGTGATATTTTCTTCATGGTATTGAATTTGGCTGGAGCACGGGTCCGGCTGCTCTTCACTGCCCACTTGAAGACGAATCGAAAACCCCCAAATCTCTTTCTTCAATCTGATTCAAACAAACTCCACAAAACTTCATAGATCAGTGGTAAAGTTTTATGTTGCAGTTTGGTCCCAAAAATACGTCTTGCAGTTTTGGTTCCTAAAATATGAATACAAGTTTAAAAAATTTTATACTTCATTCACCTGCATACTTTGACCTTTTGAAGTCAAAAGTCGACTCTTTTCCGCACGGGTTCGTTAGAAAGAACTTTAAGAATGTCCAATCTCTCTTGTGGTGACGGGAAATCACAAAAAAGTAAACGATCTAATCTTCCGGGACGCAACAGGGCGGCATCGAGTAGAATGTAGATTAGGCCTACTTACTGTAAAACCAAAAAATATGATGCTATTTAGTATCAATTAACTAAAGTGAATTGTTTATTTTGAAATTTCACTTTGTTCAATCAAAGCAATGCAAAGTGGACTGCTAATATGGGTAAAAATTTAAAGACTTTGTCTGTATTGGTAGAAAGAGTAAAGTAGGTTGCTATTTCCTTCAATTTGTCGTAACAAAGAATTACTCACCTTGTGGCAGCAAAAACGAATACACCAGTTAGCACCTCAACGCCATCTAACTCTGTTAGGAACCGAAAACATTTGAAACGAATGGTGGTCAGAAGGTAGCATATTTTTTTTAAAATAATAGTAGAAATTAAGTTGTAGGAATAATAAAACTAACCTGATTAACAACCCGATCGGTCACGCCAGTGTTGTCATGACCCCTTTTTGGGAGCAATGGAGTCAAATTCACCAAAAAAGAGGAGCCATGGTGCTGTTGCGGCTGCTTTTGAGAGTATATCACGTACCTAAAAATAGACTTATCAGTACCAGAAACATTGCCTTAAACAAATACCAGAATGTATTCAAAACCTAACTAAGATTTTCTCTTTCAAGAGGTTAAAACACACACACCACGTCTATTTTGATCAATCAATGTACCTTATGGTGGTATTGAGTGAATCCTAACATATTCCATGACAAAACCCTTTACACAAAACTGTGAAAGAATATTACAAAAATAAAAATGGCAATAGATATATTACAAATGCACTAGTATATATCTTACCACTTGCTCAGAAGCACCAATGTATTTATTCAATAACACAGGCCCTTTCACAGAGATGAACCGTAGGGAACATGCAGCAGCAGAAGCACCAACAATATGTGTTTTATCACAACCAGGAGGCCCATATAACAGAACATTTGACCTCAACCGTAAAGGACCATGTGAAAATATCATCGGAAACTTTGAAGGTAATTCGATCATCTGACATATCAAAAACATAAAATATTATGTAAAAGCATATTATATTATTATTATGATCATAGGACTTTCGTATTTCATACCTCTTTGATAGAATTCCGAATTTCAATTAGATCAGCAACATCCTGCCAGCCTCCATGTCCTTCTTCAGAAGCAGATTTAGTAATATCACACATAGCAATTGGCAGAAACCATTTCATTGCTTGTACAAAATCATCTTTAGTCAGGCGGATTTGGAATTGAGGAAATAACGGACTTAATCATTCGCAGTCACATATGTTTGAATTTCAGGGTCAAACTTATTTGTGTATTGAAGTAATCCTGAAGTGACGAAGATCAACAAACATAGCTTTCCACCCGACAAATGCAAGATGGCTATAATATTTCAATATTAAACGAATCCAAAATCTTGGAAGTCACTTACATGTCTTGGCTGAATCCCTCTCATGTACATCTCCTCAATAAGAAAACTTTGGAGAGCTTGAAAACCTAATTAAAAGATTACACTTACATAGATCGCTATTTCGCCGATGAAAATAAGTGAACTTGGAGACTGAATTTCTCGAATGGCTAGCAATTGTTCCTCCAGCCTTGAACGAACCCTAAATCGCTATTCCGATGTGCAAAGTCAAGTCGCAGAAAAACACTCTGCAAAACCGATGATTATTGTTCAAAACCCAGTAAATTCAGATTCTTCGTCCATCAATGGCTTTGAAATTGTAGTTCCGAAATCCAATGCATTGATTGTATCTTTCGAAGAGGAGCACAATTAACGGACTCGGATGGAAAGCAAAATTCTCCTACTCCAAACAATTTACCTCCTCACCTTCCCAATCAATTTCAACTCCATCTTCCCCGATCACACTTAATCGGATGCTTTCCAAAATACTCAGAAGCCCTAATTCCCCACCCAACTTCAGCATCCAACGGCCAATTTGGATCCTCTTCGTCCACCACCATTCCATTCTTCTTCTTCTTGTCGGCATCACCGTCATCGTCACAACCATCATCCTCGTCCTCTTCATCATGAGTCCTTTCCCTAATTACATTCTGTTTACCTTCCAGAACCTCCGAGTTCTGCTCGCGGTCTCGAAGTGGTTTGCGCTTACCAACAATTTTTAACCCGAGTCGACGCTCAATCGGCGGGCTGAAGGCGGCACGAGGAGGAAGCGGTGGTCGCAGATTGCAGTAGGAATGACCACAGAGCAGACAGAGACGAAGATTGAGATGGGTGGTGAGATTGATTCTGCAGCGGAGGAGGAGGCGGAGGCGTAGGCGGTGGCTGTCGTCTTAATGGGTGTGGATGAGGTCGAATCGGAAAAATCGAAGAGGAAGGTGTAGAAGCGGTGGGAATGGGAGACGATAAAGGTTAGAGCGAAGACCGAAGCGGTGACCCGGATCATAAAATCCGCGTGACACTCAGAAAAAAAAAAACGTACATCACAAAGGGAAAAAATCACGCAATTTAATTAAGAGATAAATTTTCCCTCCGTTAAATGGGATATCAGAATATGTGGGACCTTTGTGTTGTTTATGGCATATTTGTGGATGTGTTTATATAACGCACGCGATCTAAATTTGTAAAATGGTTTGGTTGGTGGATTTCTTAAAATTTGATAAGGTATTATTCTTTAACTTAATTTGAGTGAGTTTTGTCCCTGTTACAAGATGTTCCTTGGTTTATTTGTGTGAGGTTTGTTACTCTTTTTTTTTTTTTGGGTTTTCTAAATCGGGTTTACACGCGGGTTTTCGGATCTTACCCGTTTTTGTTCCGTTTCTCTTTACACGTGTTCCTCCAGGAGGGTTCTTCTTTTCATGTTCGCCGCTTAGCTTTCCTTTCTTCGTAGTTTCATTTCTTTCGGTATCTCTCCGGTGAATTTCCGTCGATTGTGTCATTTCTTTTGATGTCGTTGTTTCAAGATCCATTTCTTCGATAATATAAGAGCGCACCCCCGCTGATGCATCCATCGACCATTGCTCAGGGACCCGACGATGGCTCTAATTGCTTTTGATCTCCAAAACCCACCTTGGATTCCAAGAGATTTCAATCGTTTATTTGAAAAATCAATCACGCCTTTTGTTAATCCTTTCGTTTTCTCACGTGGGTTGCTGTGATTTTTATGTTTTAGGTCAACTAGAAGAAGAAGACGATGAGGATAAAACGTCGGTATTGGAGGAGACGCACAAGAAATTTAAACGGAAGACTGCATAATCTCGATCAAGGTCGATTGGGTTTTTTCAGGTTGGTTGGTGTAAATTGTTTTCTATTCAAGAATTCGTTAATGGGTATTCCAGTTATCAACAATCGGCGCTCCCTCCATTATTCAAAATCTGATGTCCTTCTTTGGCACGTTACAAGTCAACAGCTAAACCTCTATTAACTTATACGTTATGCAACAGAAGTTGTACATTACTAGATGAGGATGGCTGGGAAGATTTCAAGAACCCATAAAAAGCGTCTTAGCGTAACGACATCATCTAAAACTGTCTTTGACTTTTGAATTCAGTGCCAAAAATGAACTAAGAAGCCACTTTTGTTGCTGCCATGGCTGTTCATCATTTGGTTATCTTCTACTCTTTAAGTTTGCTTCAATTCCTCATCCATCCATCACTTTCACTTCCTCTTTGCACCGATTCAAGTAAGTTTGACCAATTTTATCAAAACCCCGATGGAAATTTTAGTTTGTAATGATTAAATTCTGGGTTTTTGGTGATTATGATTTTTGTGTGTTGATGATCAATCCTGAATTGTGTGAATTAGGAGCACCATTAACACCCAAGACTCGTCTTACAAATTGAGAATATTCAATTCTTCAATCGTTTTTGCTGTATCAGGATATGCATTTTGTGATCCTAAAATTTAATTTGAGGTTCTTACTAGCCGTAGTTACATGTTTGATTGTCTTTTTGTGTTTAGACATGCAACTATCATCACCAGCTTAACATTATTTATTGCTTCCTCTTTCTGTATCAATTGCAGTAAACTAATCGTTAATTCGGATTTCTTTTGGGACGATTGAGAACCAGAGACAGTTTGGAGTAACTGCAGTTTTCAGCATTCAGAATATTGTATCAAGGTTAGTTAACTATTGATGCTAATTTTGATATCCATATTTCTAACCAATAGTTTGTGGTCTTTAAAGTGGAAGTAGGGCCATATTTTTCTGTAGAGTTTGACCGAGATGATGCAGTTTTTGCTCACGACGTATCAAGGTTTTTGATTTTGCTTCTGTAAGTCTTCAACATCTGTACTTTTTCTGATTGATATTAAAATACTTAACATTTACTTTCAATTCATATGTAGTGACTCACTCACATAACTGTTATTCCATTATTCCAGGTGGTGAATGAACAAGAAGATGTGCAGTGTCCTATAGTGGAAATGCCAACACGTTCCAAACTTAGTTGTTTGAGCTAGAACAAGCACACTAAAATCCATATAGCGAGTAGTAATTATGAGGGTATTGTTACTGTATGGGATGTAAATACTCTGCAGGTAGCATCTATTTATTTATTCATTCATTTAATATCTAACAGGATGAGGTAAACTCGGCTCTTGACTTCCCGTCGACCTTTTAACTTTGACCCAGAGAGTATAATGGAGTACGAGGAGCATGAGAAACGAGCATCGACTGTTGACTTTTCACGTACCAAGCTTACGGTCTTAGTATCCGGAAACGATGGTTGCAAGGTACTAAAATTCTATATAAACAAAAGTAATAATTTTTCAAAAATTGATTATCCAAACTTCTATAATTGAATTCTATTTTATTGTCGCTTCGAACAGGTAAAGATCCTTGGATATGGAAACCGGTTTGGATTTGATCCTTTACCTTTGTTGATTTCCTTGGATATGGAAACCGGGTTTGTTTGCCCATTTCAGCAAGCTGCATTGGTTTTATCTGGTCTTGGATTTATGAGTGCTACATATATGTATCTTGCTGGATGACAAATATTCGGAGGAAAGCCAAGATTACGCCCTTTGATTAATTTGTATCCTAATTTGATCACAAAAGAAGATCTCCTTACCCCTACCGAACTTGCACCATTCAACAACTTTTCTTCCCAGGTAAATAATACGTTAAATGCAAGAAATAGCAACGTACCTTCATTTACTTCCGTATTATAGCATCCTACTTCAATTCACTTCTATTATAACATTGTAATATGGAAAATCCATTCCAATTGAATTTCAATGGCATTGCTATATAATGTTGTAATAAGAAGAAATCAACGAAAGTACGTTGGTATTTCATGCATTTAAAACCCTAAAATCTGACTTTTGATTTCAGCTAAGTTGACCAACTTATTTGATCATTTTTCTAAATCCAACAAATAGCAATGTACTTCGTTTATTTGTTTATTACAGCATCCTACGTTGTTTCCTTCAATTACAACGTTTTACTTTCAAATTTTTTCCTTATGAAGAAATTAAAACTAAAACATCTTTTCGATTACAGCATTGTACTTTCAGTTTTTTTTTCATATGCACTGTAATGTGACTGATTTTTTTTAGCATTCGACTTTTGTTTCTTTCTGTTATAGTATTGCACTTTCATGTTTCTTTTTGTCTTTTGAAAAGTCCGTATAACCCAACTACGACGTTGCTACTGTTTTTTCTTGCATTTATCCGGACCCGTGCTCCAGCAATCCCAAACCCGTGCGGATTGTTTGAAGAATAGTGTATTGGATCTTTTGACCAAAAACCTGTGTCCGGTTTTGAAGAACAGTGTATTGGATCTTTTGACGAAAAAAGTTGTTAAAACAGAGCTTAAACTTGGATTCAGGTTTGTTACATTCATGATCATATGTTCTTATTTGTCTTTGTGTTCATATGTTTGAATTTTATAAAGATAATAACTCTTGCAATGTCTTTGGTCATAGTTCCAAGTAAAATAACTATTTTTGGTTCCTAAGTATACCTGATTTTTGTAAATTTGATCCAAAATAGATAGTGGACCAAAAACTTTACAAAAACCTCAAATAAGGACCAAAATTGAAAAAAAAAATCAGATATACTTGGGGACCAAAAAAGTATTTTATTCATTTTCTTATTGAAACATTGTACTTTGACAAAACTATCTTTTTTTCATATTAGAACTTTTTTATACTTTAAAAAAAATCCAACGATCATAGCGTATTTTTCCAAAGTAGAATGCTATAACACGAGGATGCTATTAACACGTAGCAATGATATGTGTAGTTTATGGTGTTTTCGCCATACTCCAAAACTGGTAAAAAATTTCATCCATATATTTGTGTATTATAGCATTCTACTTTCATTTCTTTCCATTAAAACGTCACATGTTATTATTTTCTTATAAAGGCATTCTACTTTCATTTCTTTTCATTAAAACGTCACATGTTATTATTTTCTTATAAACGCATTCTACTTTAAAGAAAACTACCCAATTATGGATTTGAATTTTGATGACTTCTCTATAATTGGGTTTATTTTTCAAAGTACAATGTGTTAATATGAAGAAATGAAATTAAGTTGCTATAATAAGCAAGTCAATGGAAGTACGTTGCTATTTCCTGCTATGAATCGTATGGATTAATGATGTTTTACTTCAAAATGAAAAGGGCAAACAAGGCAAGAATGGGTCATGAAAGATGGAGTCAAGTCTGAGAATCCATTAGCAGTCTACCGGAAATGCATTTAGAATCCATGGATTCCAAAACTAAGTAAGTTTATGTCAAAAAACAGTGAAAGTCATAATATGGTAATAATGGATTTATAATAATATGTAGGCATCTCATGGAAATCTTACTGTTGGTTTAACATAATATCTTCCCACGGCAAAAAAATCAAAAGAAACCCGAAACGCCAAAAAAAAAATTCGTGCAAAGCACGGAGCTCTTGCTAGTTGGTACTTAATTGGGGACATAAATCTTAGGGCAAACATTGTTTCTAGGGATCGTGAAAATGTTATGAAACTAAGTTTGGTGAGTGATAATGAGGAATTAGGGTAATCGAGTGATTTTGCGATTAATCATACATTTGCCTTTTATTAGTTTATATAGTTCTTAGTGATTGTTGGTGAACTTCTTTCTATTCCCAACTTGCGTGCATTATGCAAGAATGAAGATTTCGTTGATTTGGTGGTAAAGTATCTTGGTGGCTCATGGGTGATGTTGGAATTTCGAAGTAACATTGCTTGTAATAAATTCCAAACTAATACGAGTGTTAGAGTATCTTGGTGGTTCATGGGTGAGGGGATTAAGATAAAACCTCATTTTATGCATAGAACCATAAAACCAATCTATTAACCCTTAGATCAAGTAATCAATGACCACAAATAAAAGACTAATTTATTATTAAAAGAAATCAATTAAAAAATGATTGGGGGTAATTTAGGTATAAAGAATATTTCTATTCCTAAAAATCAATATATGTAATTTTAAATACCCCATTATCTCTTTGATTAACCCTAGTCGTTTTCAACTTTCTTCTTCATCGCACAACACAAACGACCTGCTTCAACCCGAGTTGCTTCAATCGTAGAGCTGCATCCTAGAATGCGAAGACCTTCAATCGGAGACTAGCTTCAACCCGAGTTGCTCGCTTCATTCGTAACCTGCAATCAGAACGATGAGCAGAAAAATTGATAAATCGATAGCTGGAATCGATCGCTGGAGATGGTGGCTCTTGGTCAGATTCCTTGTCAGAAAAACTCTTAAGTCCTGATTTCAATTTATCTTGATAGGTTTGAATATTTCTGAACAATTTATCTTGAATGTTCATTACTGAACATCTATGAACATTTCTTTATTATTGACTTAAATCTGGTTTATTGGTTAGTTAAATTTGTTTTAGTGTTACATTGTATTATCTTTTAGTGTTACATTGTATTATTTTTTCTGGTGTTTTAAATTTGTTTTAGCCTTACATTTTTGTTATTAACTGGTTTGTCAACCATGAATAATACATGTACATGAGATCCAAAAATATGTCGTCATCGTGAAGCAAAGATCCAGACCGAAAGAAAGCTGATGAAAGTGACCAAGTTCTAGGATTTTTTTGAATACAATGTTCATCAATGAATATATACATGTAATTTAGGAAACTTCTGTAATTTTGGGATTTAATTTATATAAATTAGGTAAGTTTCAGATATTTTTGGATAGATATTAATTAGGTTTTATAAATGTTTATTTCTGAACATGTGTGTATGTACATATATTTCATCAATGTTATGAATGTTCATTTCTGAACATGTTATGAATGTTTATCTCTGACCAAGTTCTGGGATTTTGAAGACAATATTCATCAATGAACATGTATGTATGTTCAAAACTGAACATATATGTGCAATTTATGAAACTTCTATAATTTTGGGATTTGATTTATATAAATTAAGTAACGTTTGGATATTTTTTGATATATATTAATTAGGTTTGATGAGTGTTCATTTCTGAACATGCGTGTATGTTAATATATTTTATCAATGTTATGAATGTTCATTTCTGAACATGTTATGAATGTTCATTTCTGAATATGTTATGAATGTTCATTTCGGAACAATATTCATCAATATTTGTCAATGTTCATTTCTAAACATGTGTGTATGTTTATATTTCATTAATGTTTGTCAATCTTCATTTCTGAACATGTGTATGCTTGTATATTTATCAATATTCGTCAATGTTCATTTATGAACATGTGTGTATGTTTGTATATTTCATCAATGTTCAGTTCTGAACATGTTGTATGTTAGTATATTTTGTCACTGTTCATCAATATTCATTTTTGAATATGTATGTATGTTCATATATTTCATCAATGTTTGTCAATGTTTATTTCTGAACATTTGTATATATATATATATATATATATATATATATATATATATATATATATATATATATATATATATATATATATATATATATATATATATATATATATATATATATATATATATATATATATATATATATTGGGTACATTTTGAGCACGGCCCCACGAAGACTTCTTTAGTGAACTCTAAAAATATTGTAAGATGTCTCGATAAATAAATGCATAGAGTAGGAATAACAATGCCACAATACAATCAATTTTGTGGTGGAACTTTTTCAATGTCATCTACATCAATTTTTTATTGACATAATGCTATTTTATCACTATTATATATATATATATATATATATATATATATATATATATATATATATATATATATATATATATATATATATATATATATATATATATATATATATATATATATATATATATATATATATATATATATATATATATATATATATATATATATATATATATATATATGGAGTCCGGATAAAATGAGAACCATTATTTTCCTAGAAACCTAGGAACCTTTTGACTGAGATTTCTTTTTTCAAAAAAAAAAGACTTAATACAATAAGTCGCTTATATTTAAGACCTTTTGTCAAAAAAAATTTGAAAAAAAATTATGCATATACGAAATGTGCATATATGCACAAAACGTGAACATATACACATTTGCGAAAAAGTGCATATGTACACATTTCGTGTATACATATTTTTTTTCAATTTTTTTTATAAAAGATCTTAAATATAAGCGACTTAGTGTATTAAGTCTTTTTTTTTGAAAAAAAAATCTCAGTCAAAAGGTTTCTAGGTTCCTAGGAAAATAATGGTTCTCATTTGAACTTTAGTCTATCAATCTCTCTCTCTCTATATATATATATATATATATATATATATATATATATATATTCGTCAATGTTCATTTCTGAACGTGTTCGTTAGTGTTCGTTAATATTCATTTTTGAACATGTATGGATGTTCGTATTCCTAGTTTATGAATGTCGATGTTCATTTATGAACATAATTTTTTTTTATAAATTAGGAATATAATTAATAAATTATTGTTTCCTTTTAAAAAAATATTATTTTACCATCATATCATTATCACCATAATTTGATATAACGGTCAAGAAGATGGTTCTATGATTCTATGCCTAATGTTGGTTCTATGTTGATCCCACCCGTGTGTGTGTGTGTGTGTGTGTGTTTATATATATATATATATATATATATATATATATATATATATATATATATATATATATATATATATATATACATACAATAATTGCAATCTTGTAATCTACAGATTACAGTTTTGGTCCCTCTTTTTAATTTAGGATAATTACAATTTATTTCCTTAAAATTTTTAATTTACAATTTTAGAATAATTACAATTTGTCTCTTGTTTTCTAATTTGCATAATTATAGTTTTGATCCCTTAAAATTTTAATTTGCATTTGGTCTCTTGCTTTTTAAAAGGTAATTGCAGTTCCATACACTGTACTTTTTTTAGAACGGCAAATCTAACATATCTTACTCTTAATCTACACCTAAAATCCACATATGCCTCAAACGAGGCTTGAACCCTCAACCTCAAGAAGGGGGGACAACAACTGGTACTGCTGGGCTACTAGCCCTTTAGTCATTATAGTTTTTAATTTTTATTATTCACAAACCACCAAATAATTATTTCCTTTAAATTTTTGGTATCGTAATAAAGCACATGTTATTTTCTATTAAACCTCATACTATAAATATCATCCGATTTCAAAATTAATTACATTGTTCTAATCATCATAAATTGCTCACTTTAACGATAACTTTTTTTGTAATTTATCTCAATAAAATACCACGAAAATACATAATTTTGGTGTCTTAATAAAGCATATGTTATTTTCTGTTAAACCTCATACTATACATATCGTCTGATTTCGAAACTAATTACTTGTTGTAATCGTCATAAATTACTCACTTTAACGATAAGTTCTTCGTAATTTATCTCAATGAAATACCACGAAAATACAGAATCTATATAATGTTTTATATTTAATTATTTCCAAAATTATCGTTGCATCGCGCGACATACAATGCTAGTTCTTTTACAAATATGGCCAACAAATGGATAATTGTGTGTTTACCAAAGATGGCTAATAATATCATTTGTTTAAAAGATAGGTGTTTATCAAAATGTTGTACATGAATTTCATATCAAAGACCATAATAATAGTTGTGAATAAATTTCCTTTTGTAGTTGGTGTTTGGGAGATTTTGGGATGGAATCCTAATTTTCAAAAAGAGGATATTAAATTTACTTATTATGATGCGAGATTCGGTCGACCATACTAACCATCCTTGAATGATAATGTAGCCAAAACAATGATGAAGGAGAAGACTTGTTGCAAGGGATTCTGATTATGTCATTGAAGAAATAAAAAGATAATTAAGCAATGAAGATAGTAAATTAGAAGGGGATGATGAAGTGAATTCCATTAAAATTTATCATTGTAAACATCATGGGGTTGATCACTTCAGTTAGTATTGTGATGTTCCATTTCAAAAAGTAAACTATCATTGGGAGCATGGAATGGAGGTTGGAGATTATTTTCTTGTATTATATCGCATATCAACAACATCGGTACTTTCAACCGGGAACCAATAGCCTCCTATCGACACTTGCAACCACCGGTAGCCACTTTCTTTAACAAAAAGGGATGTGCATGTGTATGATATTTATTGGTGATGTGACAATGGAGCTGGAGCTGGAGCTGGAGCATGAAACCACATGAAGGTTCTCGACTTGAATCCTAGCCACAACACAAAAGAGAATCGTTAGAACCGCCCTAAGAATCAAGTCAGGTCAATATGAGAGAAAAGATGGTTTTTCCTGGTTGGAGAGAACCATCATATTGTATGTATGTGTAAAGAATAGAGAATAGAGAGTGGAGGCTAGATAGGGAGAAAGTGAGATTTGTGTTACGTACAACACCTATCCTAAAGTCACAACCAAACAAGGCATAACCAATAAGGCTAGATCAAGAATTCCAAGGCTATTTGATCCTAATTGCATACAACTCTAGAGCATTCACTTAACCACGTAACAATATTAGCATATGTTTCAAGTAGCACATAACAAGCAACATTTAAACCAATAGGCATCCTTTCTAATTAGGCAAAAAGGCATCGTTATGATCCAGAAAAATTCTAACATGCAATTCCTGAGTAGATCCTTAGCCTACATTCTAGCATGCATATCTAACAACAGCACAAACATAAACATGTATATCTTGGGAATCACTTTCCGTTCTTGAACTCCGGCTGACTGTACACATCACATCTTTCCTTCTTTTAAAACTTATTTCAAAACCATTGAAAATACTAAGTCAGGCGTTCATATCATGTTTCAAATCCCAAGCAACAATAAAAAACAAGAACATGTAAAAGGATTATCTACACGGTCCTCAGCCTAACTTATCTTTAGTTTGAGTCTGAATTCACACTAATTTAACATCATATTTCGCATGTATCACAATATTGTCCGCTTTGAGCCACCTGGTAGGAAAACTTCCTAGGAGGTCACCTATCCTGGAATTTCTCTTGCCCAGGCACGCTTAAATGTAGAGTTCTTATGGAATCTACTGCCCTCACAGCTTTAAAGCTGTGATAGATATGTATACATAGCCCTTATAAGGAAATGCTTAGTTCTCCTTGTTGGATTAGGTGTCTAATCCATGACTTATAAATTGTATTTATCTTATTAATAGAAGCAAAGTCCATTTGGGTTGCCCTCATAGCTGGAGGTTTGGCAGAAAGTTCAGTAGAGAGAAAGGTCGATTTATTAAGGGTTTAATAAATCAATAGAAATAAAATAAATAGTTTATTAATATATTAAAGTGATAATATATTAATTAGAAACTATATTAATTAATTAGAAATTAATCTAGAATTAATTGGATTTAATTTAATGATTAATTTAATTAATTAAAGGTGTAGGGACTGGTTTTGTAATTACTCAATAGTTGAGTGATAACTGGCCAGGTGGTGGCGAAGTTCGCGAAATTAAGGGTGGCCATACCCTTGATTTCGAAAACCTAATTAGGGTTTTAGAGGCTTGGTCCAAATGGGCAACAGGCTTGTCCATTAAGAAGCTCCTCTAGGGTTTCAGTTGTCACCACATGGAAGCTATAAATAGAACCCCTTGGAGGCTCAAAACCTGCGCCATTTTTGTCTCTCTGCCTCTCTGAAATTCTGTCTTCTCCTCCTTGCTTGGGTGTGACTTCATTTGAGGCATGATATTTTTGCTGCTAGCTTCAAGAAGAAAATTCAAAGGTTGGTTTTCTTATATTTTATTCTTTAGAAATAAACTGTTGGTCTTAGGATTTTGTTATATGTTCATTGATAGAAAAACATAGATCCTCATCTTAGGTTGCATGTGAACTTAGGATTTCTAGTTCATAGATTGCTAAAAACCTTTCACTCCTACCCGGTCGATGTGGATCAGGAATCTCCCCCCCCTTTCTCCCATATAGGGCTCGACGTCCTTGTTAAACACACCGACCTCATGCACCCAACTTTGATACCATTTGTAACATCCTCCTTTCGTATGTATCATAATTGGTTTGGGTCTCTACGTTATATCTAATGATAAATTAGGAGGTTCGTGTTGCTGATTCTTCATGAATTCGGTTTTTTGGTTCTACCTCGCGATTCAGTTGAGTTTTCTCACTATACTATGTGTGATGTTGCATGCGTAGGTAGCCTGAGATCCGTTAGAATAGGACTTTGTGCTTAAACTAGTTTATTCTTGCTTGTGCATTGTGTGCTCGTATGATTTGTTCTATGATTGTGTTCGTCTGATGCCTGGTTGCATAGGATTGTGTTTGCCTGATGCCCATAATGGTAGGTAGGTATCTGGTGCCCGCTATAGGAGGTTTAGGATAGGATTGCATTCGCCTGATGCCTTGTTAGGTAGGACTACGTTTTCTTGATGCCCGCTACAGTAGGCTTATATGCTATGTTTATTATGTGATGGAATGTGTTGTATTTTGGGGAACTCACTAAGCTTGGTGCCTACCCTCTAAAGTTAAACGTTTTCCATGTACTTCTACTGATAAAGGGAAGGGCATGACCTGATTGTACCGCATCGACTTATTTATTTGAGACTTCTGTTGTTTTGTGATTTGTACTGGATTTGCTATTATGGATTTGGACATGTTGTTTTTTTAACATCGACTGAATACTTTTATGGAAATTGATGTGCTATTTATACTTATACTCTAATTTAAAAAATGAAACTTTAACCTGAAAGTTAGGACACCTGGCACATGTGTTCATCATATGTTTCGCTTTATCTTTTTGTAATCTATGATTATCAGATTACTCATCATGTGTTCTTTATTTTTATATCGTTAATCATTGAGATATGTATTATTTCGTACATTGCTAGCTATTGCGGGTCCTAACAATCGGTATCGAAGACACACTCATTCTCATAAGGAGAACGATCAAGACTAGTATTTTGATCTTGAAGATTTTCGTGTTCTTACCAAAGTTTTCTCATATCCGCATCTAAATTTTTTTGTGATGAGTTTATTTTAGTTTTTGTGTTGATGAATCCTTTCCAAATATTGTTGATGTTGTTGTTATCTATTTTTTCTGCTGCTATATGAAGATCTTTCTCAAGTTTTTTGTTTTCTGTTGATTGAAGAAAAAAAAGGTGATGTCATTGTCTCTGGTACTTTTGTTGATATATTTTATCCATATTGTTGCATATTATGGAAGAGACTATGAACATTTGAGTAGATAAGAGATTATTTTTCAAAAATATCAGTAAAAGTGTTGGACAATTTTTCTGGAAAAATGTTGAATATGTTCTTGAAATTTTGCTCATGATGGATGAAAAGCTTACTGGTATTGTCTTTGAAAAATATTGGGTTAAATGTTTGTGGATTTATTTATGATGAGAGTCGAAAAATGAGCAATTAAAGTAGTGTACATGGATCAACTCAAGCCATTGAAACTGAGGGAAATAAGACTATAAGTGATTCGGACATGAACATCGGCCCAAACCTTAAAGAAAAAAGTTTTCACCCATTAGACATGGGGACGAGGTCACGTCAAAATCTTTTGTAAAGTGACTCGGTCGAGTCACAGCATCAGAGAAAATCCCAATTATGTAACTTTCGCATATAGTGTGCAATGTCTAGTTTTATTATATTCTCTTTTACGGTGGTATGGATGATATAAATGGAGTGAAACTAACTATTCACCTTAAGGACTTAGTAAGGGACTTAATGAACTTTAGGGGTACTTATAGTGTAATCCTTGATGATGATTAGGTGACTAGTAAGTACACCAAGTGTTTAGAAGTTGAAGTAACATTGTGCTATTTATGAGGTGAGTAACTTCCAACAGCATGTGTCCCTAAACCCTATTTTGGTGATGTGTTTCTTAACTATACTTTCAATCATTTATATGTTATATGAACTAAAAGAACTACTCGTTGCATTCACAAAAAATTATTTTGGAATTGGTTTTGTGGGAATTACAAATTTTGTTGAAAACTTGTTTTGATCATCCTTCATGTGCATTACATAAAGGATTGCTTGGACTTGTGTGTTGCCTAGGAAATCATTGGGAATAATCCCTTTGGGTAATTACATGAAGGTTTGTTACTAATATCCATCTATAGTAGCTTGGGGATGAACTTTACAAAACCATTCCATAGATGACATGTTCAATGGTCAGATGTTTACCCTAAGAACATATTGGTAGGAAGTAGTTAGCTTCTACAACAAACAAGAGTTGTTACCTTACCCGGTTTTAGCCAAACCATTTTGACCCTGATTGAAAGGGGACTTATAGGAGAGTAGAGGACTTGGGGTCGGATTTAGAAGCACTTGCATTACGTTGCATATTTTGATTTGTTCGTGAAATGACATTTTTTACAAATGCCTCTTATCCCCACCTATTTACAAGTATAAATGGGTTTTGAGAATAATTTGGTATAAATGATTTAGGAAAATATTTTTGCGAATTTGAATTTGGAGTTGGATTGTTGTCTCTATCCAATTTCATTTTAAAGTCAAAATTCGGGTTTACTCACTAGACTCCTCCGGTCAAAATCTATTATTTTGACATGTATTTTGCTGTTGGAGTGTTAGAGAATTAGGAACTTGCATTTGTACTTCTAAAAATGAACGATTTGTGTGGTTCCCTTAAAGTATTGTGATGATATTGTATTACACCCCTTAACTTGTTTTCTTAAAAACCGTGAATGGTATTTTGGCTTTGAGACCTTACTTCTACAACATTTTTTTTAGCTTGGAAATCATTTTAATCTAAGCTATATTTTTTAAAAAGAAATCAAAATGAGGGGTGATACAACTTTAGAATTTTTATTAAATAGGATCTTCATCAAGGTGATTTGTCATCTCTTTTTCTTTTTATTTTGCCATGAAAGGTCTTTGTGTCGCTATTTAATACGTTGTATCTAATAGGGTTATCGTCACATTGACCCTATAAACGATCACCAAAAATTTTAAAAGGTCCCTTAAAAATTTTTCGGGCCTCCTAAGTCATTAAAGTCGAAAATGACTTGTCTTTTAAACCACTCATTGTCTTTTAAACCAGTCATCCAGTTAAAATAAATAAATGAGGTAAAATAATAATGCCACGTAGTGGCTTCTATGGACTTGACCTAGCGTATGCCTCAAAGAACATGCCGTAACGACTAGAACATATCTTCTTGAGATGAAGCAGGCCCAATCTCTTCTTCCAAACTCCTCAATCTGTAACACCCGACTTTTAAAACAAAAACACCCCTGAAAATTTTTTCATTTAAAACATAGGTTTTAATACTTAATATCATAATAAAGGGGTATATTTTAGTAAAAAAAAAAAACGGGTACAAGTGTATCAAGGAGAGTATATAATACCATAATCTCCTTTGAAGCCGGGCTGCTACTGACAGCATCTATAAGTCTCACTTCATGAGTCACGGACTCTATCTTGTCCCCTATTAGTATCATGCTAACCTGCAGGGACATTAACAAACGATATGAGCTACAAAGCTCGGTGAGTAATCAAGTCTGCAAATAACATGTATCAAAATACAATAATATAATTGTCTGGATATCGAATCCAAAATCCTAGCCTTACTGGCTAACCGCATATATTCTAAGATTTCACATCCTAATCATGTAGCCTTACAGGCTGAATCATAATAACCTGTAATTAACAAGCCACGTCAGTTATTTGCACATATAATCATATCTAATCTTTTCTGTCCCATGTTTCTTAGTCACAGTGGACTGCATCAATATCATGGCTATATAAGCCGCATCGTTTATCATGGCTATACAAGCCACACCAAAGCTTTTTCAGCATATAATTCATAGTCCGAAGACCGTACCTGTCTGGGTTCAACAACCAGGTATCGTAGCCATAAGGCTGTACCATTTCCGTATAATCATATCGTAGCCATATAGGCCGCACCAGTTGGATATAGCATCCAATATCATAGCCACGAGAGGCCGCACCATCTGTTATCAGTTTCTTTTACGATCAAATATGGCTCACGGGTTAGCCCGCTGTTGCCTTGGCTCACGGGTAACCCCGCTGTTGCCTGAAATATGTGGCTCACAGGAAAATCCCGCTGTTGCCTTGGCTCACGGGTAAGCCCGCTGTTGCCTAGACTCACGGCTGGTTCCGGTCTTGTCTATATAAGTTTTATTGACTCACGGCTGGTTCCGGTCTTGTCATAAAAGTTTGACTCACAGCTCCGTTCTTGTCTATTATAGACTCACGGCTTATCTAGTATTGTCGTATCATAGTGTATATATATATGTATTGACTCACAGTTTCGTTCTTGTCATCGCAATGACTCACGGCTTATCTGGTCTTGTCGTTTACATATATTTTTACACTTGTCATTTTTGTCCCTCGAAGCCATTTCAACCTGTAACAAATCAATCATCATATATCACATATGATATCAGTGAGATTACTCACCTGGATGCTAGCTGCATTTATATTCCGGTTGTTTCTTGCCTTTGCGTGCACCACAACCATTTTGTCCCACATCTATATAATCATTTATATACCAAATGATAATAGGTTAATAGCCATTCCAATTAACACTAACACAATAGAGTTCAATACAATATCATTATAAAAAAAATGCCTAGTTAATAAACTTTCCGTTTACTAACTTTTTGTGAATTTTACTATTCACCGAGGCATTCGAGTCGATCTACAGTGCCCCCGAGGGGTCGAAAACTCAATTTAATAATTTTCCCAAACTTTTCAGACCATAACGAGCCTATGGTCCAAATTTGAGCTAAAACGGACAAGCCAAACGAAAGTTAGCGATTCTGAAGTCCCCTGTCAGGAGGCGCACCGCGCCAGGGGCTGGGCGCACTGCGCCTGGGCGCACCCCGCCCTGGCTTGGGCGCACCGCGCCTAGCGCCTGCGCAGGTCTCCTGTCCAGCCGCGATTTATGCACTGTAGCAAGCAGTTTTGGCCCATTAAGTCCTTAATCCAGTCCTTAATCGATTGGGGTTTGTTTCTAGGCTAAAACCTTATACTTTAACAAGGTTTTCAACCATTGAAAACAACTAAATCAATCAAAATGAAGAATTAGGGTTCTTAGTCCCAAAACCCCAAAACTTCAAATTCATCACTAATAGCAATCTACTTCCATTTTCTTTAGTTAAGTCCTTATTAGCATGACTTAATGGAAGTATTACATCAATTTAAACACATAATCATAACTGAAATGTACAAATTTCAGTTTCTATAAAACCAAACCAAGAACACTTCTAGAACTTGGTTAAAATCAAGTTTACTAACCTTTCAAGCCTAGGAATCATCAATTCCAAGCCATAGTTCTAATTCCTTGCTTCAATTCCATGATTTCCTGCAGAAATCGCACCCTCCAAGCTCTTCCCGTTGCTGCACATTTGGCTGGTCAAAGAGAGAGTCAACTCTCTTATATTTATACCTCTAAAATTTACATTTTTGGTCCTAAAGTTCATTTTCTTGAACTTTGACCACAAAATCAAGTTTTATTACAATAAAACTTTCATTTCTTACATTTTTGCCACAACCAACAATATTTTTCATTTTTGGTCCCTCGCATGGTCAAATGACCAAATTACCCTTTTGTGGTAAAACGACCAAAAATCTGTTTTTATAACATTTTAAGTCCAAAACTCAAAATATTATTTCAAACCAAATACTTTTCTGTCCAAAAGACCAATTTACCCTTCTAAGGTAAAATGACCATTTTGCCCTTTTATTATAATTATATAATAAAACATGTCTTGGCGTTACAAATTCTCCCCTCCTTCAAAAGATTTCGTCCCCGAAATCATACAAGGAGTTAAGGGTTTGTCATCCTCGTTTCGTTTCACTTTCGGTCTTCTGCGTCATGTCGGAATCTATATAGTATTGCCTAAGCACTTAACCATACTAGTCTTCTTATCTTGTGGTAAATCACCACTCGCATATCATTCCTCCGGTTGTCTCGGGTACCTTATCTACGTATCAATCTTCATATCAACATGAGGGACACGTTAGAATTCATCATCCTATATTCTCCGGAAATGAGATCCTTAGAAAACTTTATAATTTCTTGAAGGTCATCACGAAACTTCGATCAGTACACCAAAATTCTTACTCTCTTGGACGTATAAAAGGTACAATAAATAAGGACTTAACCTTCTTTTCGTCCCAAACAGATTTTTAACCTTTCCAAAGGTTTACTCTTCGCACTAACATATTCCTTTACTTGGAATTTCAAAGGTTTATATTCAGTGATCCACATACCACTTTTACAATTTCTTAACCATTCTTCAAACTCGTTCGTACTCAGCAAGTATTTTCTTCAGTTTGTGCAACAAACTAGGATCTAGCCAACGGCTTTATCACATCTTTAATCCCATAAATCGGAGGATATCATGGAATTCCATACCATTCTTCATGTGAGTCATCAAACTGCTAGCATATAAGCTGTTATTTCTTGCAAATTCTATCAGAGATAGACATTTTCCTCATCTTCCTCTAAGGTCTGCTGTGCACTTTTCAAGCACATCTTCTAAAATCTACATCATTAGGTCATTTTATTCACCAATACACGGTACTTGCAGAGACTTTATTGCAAAGTCTATAACAATGTTGTCCCATTTCTTTTCTGGGACCAACAACGAGTCAATTTCTTCACATGTTTCTAACGGTTTGACTTTACTTAGCGTACAAGTCAAATACTTTTCATACCTCTTTCAATACCTTTCTTCTATCCCGGCCACCAACACATAAGTTTTATCGACCTATCCAGTCTGGTATTGCTCCGGGTACACTGCATATCTAGTACAAAATACATCTTTTCAAGATGATTTTCATGTTTCCCTTTGCTTTGGAATCAACATTCACAACCACCAAGGGTTTAAATCGCTGTGATCTCCCAACTAGCTTCTGCTAATATTCAATCATTTATTTATTATTCACATTTTCAAACGTGCATACATCTTTCTGTGCTACCCGAATCAACTCAGGTAATCAATTCGTCACACTCACGCATGTGGTTGTATCTTTCAAAAGATACTCTTTCTAATTCAAAGCATCTATAGCCACATCTGCCCTTTTCGAGATGGTACAGGATTTCATACCTGAAATCTCTAAGTAACCCATCTATCTTTGCTATCTCATATTCAACTGCTTTTTGATCAATTAAGCATTTCAAACTCTTATGATCCTTATAACAGTAAGCTTTACACTATATCGATAGTGTTTCCAAAGCTTCAATGCCAAAATTATAGTTGCTCCAGCAACATCATGCATCTACCGTCACGACTGGATGCATTTCGATGATCCAATCCATCCGCTTAGCATCAATGCTAATGTCAGAGTCTCACACAAGGTTTATTCCAAACCTTTACAAGATGCCTGTGGTCTTTCTACCACTCAGACTTTATACTTTTCTTAGTTAACCTTAGTCAACTGAACAACTGTCAAGGAGCAGTTTTCTACAACTCTCCTAAATTAACCCGCAAATCCAAGAAGACTACTAATTTCAGTCAGATTCCAAGGCAGTTTCTGTTTTATCACATCATCCTTTACACTGGATCTACTTTATCATCTCTGGCATTATTAACATGCCCAAAGAATATAAATCTTCTTTTAGCCAAATTTTCATACTTGGAGAATTTTACAAATCACTTAAATCAGTGAATTAACTCCAATGTCTGGTACAACTGTACCTCATTTTCGATCTGGTTTCGAGAATATCAGATTCCCATTAGTCAATGCACAATATGCATTAACTTGTCTTTCTTCTTTTCAAACAAGATAGGGCTCCATACGATGACACATACGGCCATAAGAGACCCTAATTCTAAGTTTCTTCTAGTTGTCTTCCAACTCTGCCATCTCTACAGATGCTAATCAATATAGAGCCTGTATACCAACAACGGCTCCCAAAATCAGTTTAATCATAAACTTTTCTCGCCTATCTGGCAGAAATCTTGGAAGTTCTTTTCAAAAGAAACATCCGAGGATTTATTTAAAGTAGTACACTACTATCACTGCTTGATTTAACTTGGCCAATACCACGTATGCCAATTACAACATCATTCTTTTACTAACTCTTTTCCGAGTTTAAGCAAAGAAAATAACCGGTATTCTCAACAACGGTCATTTATTATGGATTTCCATCCATTTCATTTCTGTTTTAAGAACCATACTGTTCGTATTTCTACAATTCATGGTAGCATAATTCATTGCTAACCAAATCATACGCACGATTGCTTCAAATTCACTGGTAGTCATCGGCTTCAGATTTATAGGGAAAATGGTCCCGTAAATCCTAGGCAAACTACCTTCCAGACGTTCAATATCTAGAATATTCTTGCTATCTGCTATAGCTGCTTCCAAAATTTCATCTAAAATCGTTGATGAAATATTCCAACAAGACATCAAGTCATCGATCCCAAGCATAGCTTTATGGATCAAATATAACATACACGAGTTATATGTTGAACAATTATATCGGAGATCATATCAGTCTCCTCATGAGCTTCTTCCACAATCTGCTGGAATGCTCAAGGTACCACTGGTCCTTTTCGACCATTCATTTCTTCTTTCTTTCCTGGGTTCATCACCCGTTACTCCACATCTAGCATGTGAGTATTTCATAAGGGAGTGATCTATAGTTCCACGCTGGAACCACTTCCATCCCATCCAACAAGCTCGAGCAATTTGCCCCCATTTTCTGCAATTTCAGCATGTCAACGATAGAGTCTCAACTCTAAAATGTTCTGAGTGCTTTTCCTGCACTTCTTACATCATATCATCTTTTCGTTCTGGTCTCTTTCCTTTTAAGGTTAGACCTAATTTGTGATAACTTCTTCTGAGAAGTCCACTACTATCTTCTGCTTTCCTTGTAGTCTCAACTACTGTTCTTTCACCTTGAATATCAACCAAGGTGAGCAACCGATTTCTTTTTCTGACCACTACAGCTACTACTGCTTGTCATGTGGATTTTTCTGCTTTTTGTCCCATTTTGCTCCTCGTATAACGGAGTCTTGAGAAAGGGTTGATCCATTTCCTAGAGCTTCGCGCCCTAAATGTCTCCCAAGAAGATTCACAGTTCATACTTCTTATACGTCAGAAGTTAGCAACAGTTAGGTTATATATGTATAATAACAACTATATACACCTAACTATGCATCATGTCTACTATCTCAGGGTTTAAGTCCAGGAATCTACTCTATAGACACCTAGTTCACTTAAACCACGGCTCTGATACCAACTTGTAACACCCGGCTTTTAAAACAAAAACACCCCTGAAAATTTTTTCATTTAAAACATAGGTTTCAATACTTAATATCATAATAAAGGGGTATATTTTAGTAAAAAAAAAAACGGGTACAAGTGTATCAAGGAGAGTATATAATACCATAATCTCCTTTGAAGCCGGGCTGCTACTGACAGCATCTATAAGTCTCACTTCATGAGTCACGGACTCTATCTTGTCCCCTATTAGTATCATGCTAACCTGCAGGGACATTAACAAACGATATGAGTTACAAAGCTCAGTGAGTAATCAAGTCTGCAAATAACATGTATCAAAATACAATAATATAATTGTCTGGATATCGAATCCAAAATCCTAGCCTTACTGGCTAACCGCATATATTCTAGGATTTCACATCCTAATCATGTATCCTTACAGGCTGAATCATAGTAACCTGTAATTAACAAGCCACGTCAGTTATTTGCACATATAATCATATCTAATCTTTTCTGTCCCATGTTTCTTAGTCACAGTGGACTGCATCAATATCATGGCTATATAAGCCGCATCGTTTATCATGGCTATACAAGCCACACCAAAGCTTTTTCAGCATATAATTCATAGTCCGAAGACCGTACCTGTCTGGGTTCAACAACCAGGTATCGTAGCCATAAGGCTGTACCATTTCCGTATAATCATATCGTAGCCATATAGGCCGCACCAGTTGGATATAGCATCCAATATCATAGCCACGAGAGGCCGCACCATCTGTTATAAGTTTCTTTTACGATCAAATATGGCTCACGGGTTAGCCCGCTGTTGCCTTGGCTCACGGGTAAGCCCGCTGTTTCCTGAAATATGTGGCTCACAGGAAAATCCCGCTGTTGCCTTGGCTCACGGGTAAGCCCGCTGTTGCCTAGACTCACGGGTAAGCCCGCTGTTGCCTAGACTCACGGGTAAGCCCGCTGTTGCCTAGACTCACGGCTGGTTCCGGTCTTGTCTATATAAGTTTTATTGACTCACGGCTGGTTCCGGTCTTGTCATAAAAGTTTGACTCACAGCTCCGTTCTTGTCTATTATAGACTCACGGCTTATCTAGTATTGTCGTATCATAGTGTATATATATATGTATTGACTCACAGTTTCGTTCTTGTCATCGCAATGACTCACGGCTTATCTGGTCTTGTCGTTTACATATATTTTTACACTTGTCATTTTTGTCCCTCGAAGCCATTTCAACCTGTAACAAATCAATCATCATATATCACATATGATATCAGTGAGATTACTCACCTGGATGCTAGCTGCATTTATATTCCGGTTGTTTCTTGCCTTTGCGTGCACCACAACCATTTTGTCCCACATCTATATAATCATTTATATACCAAATGATAATAGGTTAATAGTCATTCCAATTAACTCTAACACAATAGAGTTCAATACAATATCATTATAAAAAAATGCCTAGTTAATAAACTTTCCGTTTACTAACTTTTTGTGAATTTTACTATTCACCGAGGCATTCGAGTCGATCTACAGTGCCCCCGAGGGGTCGAAAACTCAATTTAATAATTTTCCCAAACTTTTCAGACCATAACGAGCCTATGGTCCAAATTTGAGCTAAAACGGACAAGCCAAACGAAAGTTAGCGATTCTGAAGTCCCCTGTCAGGAGGCGCACCGCGCCAGGGGCTGGGCGCACTGCGCCTGGGCGCACCCCGCCCTGGCTTGGGCGCACCGCGCCTAGCGCCTGCGCAGGTCTCCTGTCCAGCCGCGATTTATGCACTGTAGCAAGCAGTTTTGGCCCATTAAGTCCTTAATCCAGTCCTTAATCGATTGGGGTTTGTTTCTAGGCTAAAACCTTATACTTTAACAAGGTTTTCAACCATTGAAAACAACTAAATCAATCAAAATGAAGAATTAGGGTTCTTAGTCCCAAAACCCCAAAACTTCAAATTCATCACTAATAGCAATCTACTTCCATTTTCTTTAGTTAAGTCCTTATTAGCATGACTTAATGGAAGTATTATATCAATTTAAACACATAATCATAACTGAAATGTACAAATTTCAGTTTCTATAAAACCAAACCAAGAACACTTCTAGAACTTGGTTAAAATCAAGTTTACTAACCTTTCAAGCCTAGGAATCATCAATTCCAAGCCATAGTTCTAATTCCTTGCTTCAATTCCATGATTTCCTGCAGAAATCGCACCCTCCAAGCTCTTCCCGTTGCTGCACATTTGGCTGGTCAAAGAGAGAGTCAACTCTCTTATATTTATACCTCTAAAATTTACATTTTTGGTCCTAAAGTTCATTTTCTTGAACTTTGACCACAAAATCAAGTTTTATTACAATAAAACTTTCATTTCTTACATTTTTGCCACAACCAACAATATTTTTCATTTTTGGTCCCTCGCATGGTCAAATGACCAAATTACCCTTTTGTGGTAAAACGACCAAAAATCTGTTTTTATAACATTTTAAGTCCAAAACTCAAAATATTATTTCAAACCAAATACTTTTCTGTCCAAAAGACCAATTTACCCTTCTAAGGTAAAATGACCATTTTGCCCTTTTATTATAATTATATAATAAAACATGTCTTGGCGTTACACAATCCATCACCCAAATGTTTATTCTCTGAAATCTTCGGATCCACCACGTCCAATCTCTTCTTCCTAACTTCTCTGAAATCTTCCGTCTCCACCACCACGTCGCAACCGTACTGAGTCGACTCATCGTGTACATGATACCCGCCATCGAGACATACACGAAGGTGAAGCTTCGTGGCAAATTTGTCTTTTCTCTTCTTATTCTCGTCGATTTCATTATCCCACGGATCTTGAAGATTAAACCATCGGGAATGTACGATTCTATCATCCGCACGCCTTTCGACTGAATTCAAAGGAATAAAAACTCTCCCTAAAATCTCATCTTTACCGGGTCCCACTCTATCTTCAATTGTAAGAACCAAATGATCTTCAAATGGTTCAGATGCTACAAACATCATGTCCTCATTGTTGGAATAATCCAGAAAGATTATACTCTGTTTTAGGAGTTATCTAGTTTTGATTTATTAGTACTTATCTCTATCATGGTTTTAGTTTTAGATAAGCATAGTTTGAGTTTTTTTTGTTACATATAAATAGGGATGTATTTTTTGAAGTTTAATAAGAATTACAGAAGTGTCTTTTTCCAGTTTACAAAAGTTCTTTACCCCTCCCCTGTTTTTCTTTGAGCCTGTAATCGTTAAGTTCTCAAGGATTCGTAGGTTAATCCTTAGACTCATTCCATAACGCGTTAGCGGTTCTTGCTTGAACCAGTCTTGTTCTTTGAACTTGGTTATTAATCTGGGCTTTCACGTATACATCTGGGAACCGGGTTTTTTCACCCCAAACAAGATCTTGTACTTCAATTATATTGACACGAACGTACCAAAGTCTAGGAGAATGATAGACTTTTGAGCGAGTAAACATCGAAGAAACTAAACTATCGGCGTTACTCATGGGGGCATCTAGAAGAAAAGCATCGGGAAAAGCTTCGTCAGCTTGTGTTCCGATCCAAACAGCGAGCATTAACTCGCCTTTCTCTGTTTTCCCTTTTTTGTCTTCTAATCGATACCATTATGGAGCTAACGGACTATCTGGTGGGACTCGGGTCGGAATATCGTGAAGATTCACACGGACAATTCCGATGAAATCGTCTTTTATCATGTCTTTGTCTTTAACGACGACATCTAATATCGATGCTTGCATTCTTTCTTTTGAGAAGGCGAAAACCATATTCCATTCGGGGTTTGATGTTTTGGAGAAATGTTGTGTGATTCCTTTGTAGTTTCCGACTCGAACTTCGACGTAGGGGTCGAGACTTCTGGTGACGTCCATGCTTGGAAGGTGGTGATGATAGGTATACTTAGATGATGGTGATTACTGGGTTTGAATCTAAAATTCATAAGCTCAAAAAGAATTTAGGAATTTTGAAAACAATAATAATCCACGTGGACGCCATGTCAGCGCCACGTGGACTAACAATGATGACCAAATTGCCAATTGGATAGCCACGTAAGCGCTACAACCGGCTGACCCCTTCACTCATTCAAAAAGGGTTCAAATGACATATTTTTAGTCAGTTTAAGGACTTAGAAAGCACAAAATATTGTATAAGGACCTTTTAAAATATTTGACACAACTTTGTTGGGTCATTATGACAATAACCCTATCTAATATTATATAGAAGTTCCAATGGGAAATAATGGGTTAGCTCTTTCTTAATTTTTCCACTAATGATATTATTTTTGAGTAAATGGTCCAAAAGAAATGATACAAATATAATACCGGTGTTACAATGCTTTTTTCTTGCATCGATTTTGAAAACAATATTTGCATAAAATCAACCTTTTGGGAGTGGGAGCTTCATATATATGAAGAAGTGGAGAATCATACGTCTCTTGTGGGCTGTTTTATCATCTAAACGCCTATTCAAATACCTTGGTTTGTATGTTGGATATAACATCGCTCGTGCAGAAGGGTGGAAACTAATTATCGATCAATTCAAGAATAACCTTTTTTAATTTAAAATCTAAAACCTTTTCCATTGGAGGTAGCACCACTCTTTTGAAATCGATATTAGGAGGTCTTATAATTTATTTCATGTCGGTTTTCATCCCCCAACACGGTTCTTTATTTCGTATGAAGTGGCTTCTTCTATTTGGCCCATTATTAGTTGATCGTGGGATGTTGTTATATAACCCTTCTGTGAATACGATTACTAAGTAACTCATTTAGGTAGACAATTTGGGTTGTCCCATTGATCAATGAAAATGCTTGGATGCGGTTGTTCTAACAACAGTACAAGTGATATTGACTTTTCGAAATTCATGATTATTTGGGATGTAGAACATCATGAAGGCTACAACTTTTTATATGAATGTTTCTCAATTTTATTGGTTGTCCAATAGAAACTCTAAACTTAAAGTTGACTGGGTTGGTTAGTTGCAAACCCAAGTTTTGTTATTACAATAGTAAAAATGTTTTTCTAGTCATTGTTGGTTTAGTATAATTATGTCATCTAAAAAATAATTAAAAAAATATTTAAAACACAAAATAATTAAATTTAATAGAAAAACATGTGAAGGAAAATTCATCTCCACCGGCTACAAAAGTCAAAAGGGGTGGGGGAGGGTAACATTGGGTTTTCACCCAAGTGGCGAGGAGAAAGAATATAGGAAATAGTCGGTGACACCGCATAAGGGAAGGGCTCGTTACTCCGTTATTGATAATTTGATATATGCATTAGTGAAAAGGTCGTCATTCGTAGGTCTCATGGATGAATATGAGTTAAGGGGCCATTATGGACAATACAACTTTTCAATAGATTATTTCATGTTTTAAGTTTTAAAACTAAATTTTAAATATTTTTTAATATTTAATAAAAGTATTTTTTGCTTAATAACTATTTAATAACATTAATCCAATATTTTTATTATATAATTTGACATTAAAACTTGAATAAAAAATAACATAGTCATTTTACTATGAATTTATTATTGTTGCTAAAATCTTCATCTTAATCTTAAGATTATACAAACGAAAAACGATCTCGATTACATTCGATTACATTAGATACACTTTTAAAACAAGATTTGTAATGGATCTTAGGATGCATACTAGGATCATGAGTTCTTATCCTGATCTCCTCCCACATCATTAATCTTTATTATACTGTCATTTATTTAGTCTTCTTAAGATGTTTTCTTTTTTAGTTATTGCCGTTTGCATCGACAAGAATTATGGTTATTTCATAAGAAATTACAATTTACTTCACCATCAATGTCATGATCAACATTAAGTTCTAATGGGTATTCACAAACAAATTTGAGACTATGATATTTCGATTCTCGTCTTTTCTTTTCGATTATGATCTTACAAACATAAAGTAATCATAAATAGATCATTGGTTTTGACAACCTTAAAATGCATTGCAAATTACATGAATTTGAAAATTAAGTAAATTATTTTAATACATTTAAATAAATACTCTCTTTAAAACTTGTTTACATGGCTCTTTAATAAATGTTTGCATGGCTATTATAGATATTATCTCATTTTTTTTTGCTGATATCAAAAGCTTGCAATTGCTATTTTATTAAAAGAGATTTAGATTATGGGAGTTGATTTGTACACCGTATTTTTTGTCATACACAACAATAACATGTTTTTAAGCATATTGTAAAACTCATATATATTATAAGTTGTTGTATATGACAAAAAAGTGTTGTGTACTAATCAACTTCCATATATTATGTTTTTTTACTAGAACAAATTTATATATAATGTATTCCCAAAATATGTCTAATTAGTAGGTGAATTAATGCATTTATTAGAATGGATGGGTAGATACCATTTATTGCTCCTAGGATTGCTCATGATTTTGATTTTGCTGCTATAGAATTTCAAACACCCAACAAATTATATTAAACGGGGAAAATATAATACCAAAAATACGAAAAAACAATAACAGAGTAACCGACAAAATAAAAATTAAAAGTATTATATTGTCCTTTTTAAATACTAGAATACTATATTTATCTTTCTTAATTTGTAAATATCATATTTATTGTTTATAAACTTTCAAACTTATCATATTCGTCCAAATTCTTACTTTTAACATTTTTATATATTTTATAATCATTTCAGATATTTACTTTATCAATTGACTATTACACCTCTATAATAAATATAGGTAAAAATTATCATATATAATCTTCATAAACCTTCAAAATATTATATTTACCTAAATTATTATTTTAATCAATTTGAATAAATTAGGAACTATAAATAACTAAATAGTTAATTTCTATTAGAAGCAATTACGTAATCTCATCGCTTCCATATTCATCATTAAAGCTCCAAAGAGGTAAAGGTCAAAATATTTCTTTATTCTGAATTTCAGTTTATATGGTAATTAAGCCAAAACTTTTTAATTTTTGTGTGCCCAAATTTCTTTTATTCTACCAAAAACATTTTATACACAAATGACATATTTCTTGTCGAACCACTTCTTGAGAACCAAACTAAATTTTTTGTATTCACTGATAAGTAAAACCATACACAACATATTTAATAAAGAATGTATTTCGAAAAATAATGTTTAACCAATAAAAAAAACTTATAAAAATGACCGGCTAGACTTTTTACTCTTTCCACGTCTCCTAAAATAAATAAACGTATTATTAGTATAAGTATTAATATTCTTTATGGAATAAAACAAAGGTAATCGAAAATTGAGTAACCTTTTATAAGCGGATATTTCACTTAGATCTAACCTTGAGATTTATGATTCTTGCATGTCTTTCACGATGTTCATACTCATCACGTCGTAGACACTTGTGCCTCATTTTATACATCTGATGGTTTAGTTCTATTGTTTAGGTCGTCCATGCGAGCATTTGATAATAGGCATGTATATTTCTTCCCATATTTTTGCATCCATTGATCATCGTTGGGCATCAGAGCAATTACAAAAGAATATGTTTCTTTAAATTTATCAATAGCGAAATACAGATCAATATAATTTTCCCAATTACCACCCTTTACGAAAGCAATAAAAGCATATGCAAGTACACATGGAAGGCCCTTAACTTGTCACGCTCGATAACTACATTTTCTTTCATCTAGGTAGACATTCCAACGTTTCCCGTTGTACATCACTTCAGCTTGATTGTCACAACCTCTGCAAACTTTATAATCACCCAAGTTCTACTTGAAAATTAGAAAAGATATATATTTGATATATATATATATATATATATATATATATATATATATATATATATATATATATATATATATATATATATATATATATATATATATATATATATATATATATATATATATCATCCAAGTTTAAAATAATTATACATATGTAATTGAACTATAACTTAGCATAATTACCTTAGAGATGTTATTGAGATGATTATTAGCAATAGAACCACCACGTCATTCCATTTTTTAACCAACATATTTTTCTTATGAAATTGTTTCATAATATTTTATCTAATTTTATCAAGGAGATCAGGAACATTTGGTTGTAACACCCACATCTTTAATCATTGGGAATTAGCAACTAAATGACATCATTTATCGTGATGTCAATGTCGAGCAGAAATAGGATCCAAGTTTTCACTTCATTTTCACAATAGAATACAAACCAAATTGTGTTTCAATCAGAAATCATCGATGAAGCACTAAATAAAAATAAAGATTAATTATATAGTACGTGAATTCTAGTGCTTCACTCTTGCTAATTCTCGGCACACTAAACTCTTCATGAAAGCTACCTGTCGTTGAACTTTAATTGTATACTTGGTACCTGGAATACATGTAACTTTAAAAGAATATGTAAGACAATGAATTATCTCATGAGTACATGGGTTTCATGTAACACCCTTGCTAAGAGTAATTATAAAAATATTATTTATAAACCCACAAGTTCTTATCAAAGTTATAAAACATCATATGCATGAATTTAGTCCCAAAACATCTTAATGCACTTAAATTTCATTTAAACACCATTTTAAAATCAATTAGGTCTTTACTTCAAAATCATTTCAGAGTTTTATGTTGCATAAAATCATACAGTCCTAATTTCAAAACAATTTAGTTTGGTTTAAAAGAGTGAGGTGGTTATAATCCAAATACCATTAAATATTTTAAATGAAACTACACACTCATGGCCTTCTAAAAGATCCCAAAGCTCTACATAAGTCATCATTAATCATCAACCTGAGCACATGTCAAAATACATAACGCAATGGAAATGCCTATTAAGAATATACGAGGTCAACTCATTTAGAGTAGGTGATTGTTATGGTGCAAAGTTCTTCATATAAGGATGACATGGTGGCATGGAAGACCCACTTGTACATGTGGGTTTGTACCTTATGTGTTTATTGTAGCTCCTCTATAGATTTTGTTTTTATTATTTTGTAGAGGGAAGAGCTCACAATTAGAGAGAGATATGTAGTGAGAAGTAGTCTGCCTTGTAAGCATTGCTCGAGTTCTCACACCCTCGGAGCATGATCTTTGTAACACCCCATTTTCTGGTTAACGGTTATATTTAACGTTAATTATTTAAGTTTCATATTTTAGAAGAAAATGAAATAAAAGTTTATTTGGAAAGCGGATTGTAGAATTAAATCCTGGTTAGTATGACTAATAAAAATATAAGTATAAATAAAATAAATAATAATCATAAAAAGAAATTTGAAGTTATGAGTTAAAGAGGGGTTAAGTGTCATTTAGTAATACTTCAAATATTGGATGATATGAATTTGAGTTAAACATAAATAAGTGACCAAACTATAGGGGCTAAGTCTGTCAAGGATGGAAAATGCATGAATATCAATTTGATTCTTGGGCTGTAGACGTATTTGATGAGAAGAAAGAGGCCGAGGACCTCTCGGCCATGCTTCCAGCCCATAGTTTGTTCTGCGGAACTCGTTTTAGTGCATCATAAATCCCCTACCCCTAGCCGAGAAAAATAGTGAATCGAGAAGAGAGGGAGAGACCGAGAGCATTGTAGTAGGAAAGAGGAGAGAAAGCAGGAAAAAATTTGTGAAGAAGAGGCCGAACAAAAGAGGAGGACGAAAGATAGAAGAAGAAGAAGAAGAAAGATAAGGTCTTCGATCCCTTGAATTCTTTATAAGTGATGTTGATCTTGTTTATTATTCTTTCTCATCATCACCACCATAAACCACCACCTTGGTGGTGGTGGTAGGCCGACCAAGCCATGGTCATGGCTAATCCCGATTCGGATGTTCAGTAGGTGCTAAGAAGCTTGAATATGGTCATGGTTTTGATGCATAAAATCATGATACGGAAAACCTAGATTTGAACCTTTGTTTTGGAATTTGGTCTTAACCCATTAAGTGATGTTTAAGCATGATAAACCTCTGTAACGTAAACTCTTTTAGTCATGAGGGATTGGTGTTTGAATGTGTCTTTAAGGGATTAAAGATTAAGACACTAGAATTCTTAAAACTTAATTGCACTTTCACTTGATAGCTTTCCTCATGATCTTTGGAAAATCGTATAAAATCATTGCCTTAACCATTGTGGACGAATTTTATGTCCCTAGAAAGGTATGAAAGTTTAGTTTCTTCCATAAAAAGGGATTGATCTGATTCCAACCCTAGATTAAGTGAAAATAGCAATCGTTACATCCTGGTTCGGAAGCCTGACAGATTAAGTCACTTGACTTGTTAAAATCACTATAAATTGTACAAAAATCATTTAGGGGTGATGTCAGTGGCCTTCGTTCGGTATATATGTCTAGTTTTCCCATAAAAAATATAGAACCTGTTTTTTAATTTAATTGGAGCTTATATTATTTTTTTAGGGTCTAGTCCAGCTCATTGACTAATCAGATCAGTCAACTTGTGAAATTCACCAAGAATTCTATAAAAACGAAAATGGCATGAGGTCAGGCCATGTAGTCTTCTTTTAGGGTTGAGTTAACACCATAATTTTCTCTGAGATTAATGATGAACCTTACTAGGTTAAATTTTGCAAACTTTTCAATCTGGTCCAGAATTTTAGCATACTGTTAAAGTCCAAAATGAAGAATAAGTTATAATCTCAACCAAGTGTGGTGTGAATGGGTCCTTAACACTTATCGAAAGCTAAAAGTATATATATATATATATATATATATATATATATATATATATATATATATATATATATATATATATATATATATATATATATATATATATATTGGTGAAATGGCGCAAGGGGTTAATAGGTTCTAGAATGGAATATGATATAAAGACAACGAAATTATAATGCGTATAAGTATTTATATAGTGAAATACAAATCCCATTCCGAGTTAGTGACATTTATGCGATTGTAGGTCGTCCCGAGGAGGAGCAGTCTTGACTTGCTACTTTTCTTATAGTAGTGATCGACAACTTCATAGAAGGTGAGTTCCTCACTACGCCATGTTGATGTTGTGCATCCTTTACTATAGCTCGTGTGTGATTAGTACTAGGTGGGTTTGGGTCTAGTATGTGGATGTAGGGTGGATCGATGTACTGAGAAATGTAGGATTGTCGGACGTATCGAGTAATGTAGGGTGGCCCGACGTACTGAGCAATGTAGGGTGGCCCGACGTACCGAGCAATGTAGGGTGGCTTAACGTACTAAGCAATATAGAATGTCTCAACACATTAAGAAATGTAGTACAGAGCAATATTTTCTCGGCAAGCTGTACTAAGCAAGACTTGCATGCATGGCTTGGGATGTTGAGCAGATGGCAAGACGCAGTGAGCAAGACTTGCATGCATGGCTCGGAGTGCTAAGCAATATAGCACGGCTCAATGTACATGATGGAGTAGACTAAGGTTTATTATGATGCTTGTGTTGTATTCTTTCTGATAGTGGTAAAGTATGTATGATTGATATGATGTGTATGTGTTGGAATTCACTAAGTTGTGTGCTTACTATTTCCCTCTAAAACCACTGTTTCATGTACTTCTGGTGCGGGTGATGGCAAAGTGTGACGAGTACACACTCGCACGAATTCTCTTTTGATTTATGTTTGAGTTGACATTTTTTTAGTTTCCGAACTCCACCATCTGTTTGAGTTATGTTGACGTTATATGTTTTTAGATGACTGAAGTAATGATTATGTTTTGAATGTTTTGAATAAAATAATGTTTTATTATTAAAAATTGTTTTTCTAAAAATTTTAATTTGTCATAAAAACTGGGACGTTACAATCTTTGTACTTCTCACTGATTAGTGAATCATTCGACTCCTTGTGTTCTTGATTTATTGTTGTTCTTAATTCCGCATGTCAAATCCAACTCTACAATATTCTTTTGGTTAGTCTTCAAAAGGGAAGTATGAATTCTGAATGCTAGCGGTAAAAGTAAAAATTGGGGTTTGATGTTTAGCTGGGGAGGCAACATCCTTAAGGGTTTTAACGAGGGTTTATCAGGATTACATGGGACAGTAGGTAAAAAATAAAATAATAATAATAATAATAAGTTTGTTACATTTCAATTATATTTTTTAGGTATGTTGGCAACTTGATGACACTTGTAATAGTACATTTCCCAAAAACCTGCACTTATAAATTTTAATAACTTATGCATATTTGAACACTTAACATTGAACATACACACACATTTTTTTCACATTTATCCCTTTCTATAATGAAAATTTTAATTGGGAAAATGACACTGTAGCACAACAATGTTACACGAAATGGTCTATTTGGTCCCTAATGTTTTTTTTTGCCATATAAGGGAACAATGTATTAAAAACCGGTTAGTATTAACCCAATCCCATTTTTAACCGGTTACCGTACCACGTGGACCATACGTGGCATTAAAAATCGTGACATGGAATGAAATTTTACGAAGCTTGGGGACCAAGGGTTCCACATGGATCGTGGTCCCCTTTCCCCTTATAACCCGACCATTGTGCATCAAAAAAAGAAACCTTGATACCCTTATATCGAAATCAGAAAAAGCTTATGGTGTCATCGTCTTCATCATCGGGATACCCCATGAACGGTATAAATATGGATGATTTGAACACCCCACTCACGAGCGATCATAGGATTACCGTCTCTCGAAGCGAAGCGAGCACAATGCGGATGTCCCCTTCGATAGTTCACTTATCTGGAGGTCGACCGATTGGAACTCCAACCACTGGATTATCGCCGCCGCCTGGAGGTCCACCGCCTGGAGCGCTGAACGGAAGTCTCACTGTGACCGCACAAGAGTTCAATCGCGTTGAGTCTCAACTGTTGGCACTGCAAAGGAAGGTTAACATCGTCGTTAACGTTGGCGTAGTGGTTTTCTGTGTTGCACTTGGTTGGTTTGTCCGTTCGTCTGCGTTCAAGTGAGGTTGACGATGAAGATCCGCCAGTGGAGGTGAACTGGGTCTAAGGTTTCTGGGGGATCGAAATTATCTAACTAATTAACAATATTTTGGGTTTGTTTACCGATGGGTATGGTCGGTTTATTTTGGGGTTTCTTTTGTGTTCGTGCTATATATGTTTAGGTATGGTTAGCTCGTTATCGGATTGTAATGGTTAATGGTATGTTGATAAATATCATATTTTGTTCCTTATTAAACTGTTGATTTAGAGTCTTCGTATATGTTAGATTGTTAGTGGAATTATCCAAAACGGAGTATGACTTATTGCACATCCTGAACGACTTAATGGCTTAATGGAATTATCAAAATGGAGTATGACTTATTGCACATTCTGAACATCAAAACGGCTTAATGAGTTATGGCTTAATGGAATTCTGAAGAACTTAATGGCTTAATTGAATTTGGTGTATGACTTATGGCTTAATGGAATAACCAAAATGGGCCTTAATGATACACAGACACTAAAATGGGTTAATGATAACCAAATAGGGCCTTAATATTTCAGGAAAATAAAATGGGTTAATGATAACCAAATTGGGCTTAATTCAATTTGGTGTATGACTTATGGGTTAATGATCAGCATCATACACATTAGTTAATGAAAATAAAGCGATAACCAATTATGCAATCATACTCAAACACTTAACAATCAAATTCATACCAAACCTAGTTGTTCACATAATCCAGACACTTAACAATCATACTCAGAACACCACAAACATTTCTAACACTTTATTGACACACAAACACAACAAACATCTTCTAATCTAAATCCACAGGGAGGTCAGAAGTGTTGCCTTCACCATTCTTGCCTTCAATTCTTTTAGCCAATTTTTTCTTCACTATCCTCTCTGACCTTTTTGGCTTACGTTTTCCACTGCTTATGCTTTCTTGTGTCATCAAACCAATAACATCCTCTACATTGACCATGATACTTTCAGTAACTCCAATCCCAGCCTGATATTCATTTACTCCAATCTCAGCCTGATTATCATTTCCTCCAATCACAGCCTCATTTTCATTTCCTCCAATCCCATCTTGATTTTCATTTACTCCAATCTCAGCATGATTATCATTTACTCCAATCCCATCCTCATTTTCATTTACTCCCATCCCAGCCTCATTTTCATTGACTCCATTATATGTTGATGGATTGAGTTCTTATTCATTACATGCATTAGCTACTTCACCTTCATCTTGCAAATTTGACTTTCTAGTTGAACCTTTTGGTACTCTGGCTTTAGGGGGCCTTTGAACTTGCTTACATGTTTTCTTGTTATGCCCAGGCTGCTTACAGATACCACACAAAACTCTTTTGCCCACTTTAGACACTGTATGTCTTCCAACTCTTTCTGAAGCATCCCTTCTTATTTTAACAGTTGGTCTACCTGGCATTCTCCTTTTAATTGGTGGCAAAGGAGGGGTGTAATCAGTAGATGGCCACATGTCACTTCCATTCATAGCTAGCAATCGACACTTGTAAGCATTCTTGTAAAATGTAGCTAGATATAATGGGTCTACATATGCTTCAATTGTCCCATTTATGTATGAAATTGTTGCAATTGAATGAACACATCCGTATCCATTTAGTTGCCACAGCCTGTAGCTGCAACTTTTCTTTTTCAAGTCAACTGCATAGGATTCTCCTAAGTTCCTAGTTTCAAATTGGAGAAGGCCACTAGGAAGCACTTTCCAGTATCTGCAAATTAAAAAGTATGTTGTATAAGTAGCATTGTTAAGTAGCATGTAAAACCACATATACATACCTTTGCTGGATTTTCAACTCATTAATTTTGTGTCTGATGGCTGGGCAAACTTGGTAGTCAGGCCAATTACATCCTTTCATTTGCATCTTATGCATCCTTTCCATCACATAAGTACGTATCTCTTCAAGCATTGTTATAATTGGTTTTTTTCTTGCTTCAACAATAACACTATTGAAGCTTTCAGATATTCCATTCTCTACAGCATCACACATGCTGTCAAATCTAAAAAAAGCTCTTGACCAAGTCTTAGGATCCCTTTCCATTAGATGTTCATGAGCTGCAGGGTTTAAAAGCTCAATTTCTTTCATTACTGCTTTGAAATGAGGTTCCGTTGTAGCCTTGCTTGCTTTCCAAAATAAGTTTTCAAAGTGAGCACCAGAAAATCTCTTTTTAAAGTTAGCATAAATATGCCTAGCACATTGCCTATGTTCAGCTGCCGGTAAAACTTCCTTGACAGCCTCTAAAAGACCCTACATGCCAAAATTATGAATTTAAAGTTAGCATAGATATGTATCCATAAGTTGAAAAAAAATGAAATAAATCATGAAATTTTTTTGACATCCATACCTTATGTTGATCTGACATTAAAGTAACTCCAAGACCACTTTCAAGATGCAGATCTTCTGTAAGGTTCTCCATGAACCATTTCCAGTTTTCTTTATTTTCTACACAAACTACAGCCCAAGCAATTGGGAATATTTGATTATTGGCATCCCTTCTAATTGCACTTAACAACTCACCAGAACAATAACCTTTCAAAAAACACCCATCAAGGTTAATCACTCTTCTACAACCAGTTTTCCAACCCTTTCTTAAACCCTCAAAACACACATAAAACCTAATGAAGTAATTCTTTCCATCTGGCCGCTTGCACATTAGACCCCGGATTAGATCTTCTAATCTCCTCTCCATATGACCAAAGTTTGGCATAATGTTCAACTATGGTTCCCTGGATTAGAGTCAATGCATGCTTCTTTCCTCTCCTACATTGACTCATGCTAACCTCAATCCCAAATTTTTGTTTAACATCTTCCCTTAATTGTCTAACAGTCAATTTTTGGTTATGTAATATCTCATTTGTGTAGTGACTACCAATCCAAGCATAGTTGACAATTGAACCAAACTTGAAATTCCTTGCACAATTATGCTCATGGATTAAAGACTTTATTTGGAATGACTGCTCCTCGCTCATCCATGAAGCCCATAGCCTAAATGAACAATCCCCATCACAACAATTTGCCAATAACCTCCTACTATCATTCTTTTTATAACACAATTGATATCCATTTGCAACAGCATAATTACAAAGCATATCTTTCAACTGTTTAGGGCTTTCAAAACGCATACCTAGTACAGGCTTCTGTTTTTTCCACTCAACATCTGGATTAAACCTTGTTTGAACATCACTTTGCCTGTCAATCTCACGAATGTGAACTTGTCCTGGCTCATACTCACCCATATGATTTTCTTCGCCATCTACCATCTCCGGTGGTGATATTGTGTTGTTCACAGGAGTGTTGATGTCAAGTCTATCTATCTCCTCTGCTACACCGGAATGGTGATCTTCAGGGCTAATCACCTCATCGTGGTCTTCAGCTATCCACTCCTGGACATTAACACATGTATGATCCACGTACATAGGCACAACAGTTCCACAATGGTATGCGATTTCGATGAACTCAACGTAGTCCATTTCATCTGTAATCATCTTTAGACCTTCTGGTAGCTCGGTCTCAGGTAAGCAGAAATACATGTTCCTCAATTTCTCTCCGGTAAATCTTTCAAGAAACTTCACACATTCCTCTAAATCCATCCCCGCAAAATCAATGTCTTCAAACAGGTAATGCATGCCCTCTGTATAACTCAATGGTTGCCTGGAGAAGAATCCATGGTAGTGCACATCGACTTTGCAGTTTGATTCCATTTTCACGAAGAAGAAAATGATCGGGAAAAAGGGTTTGGTGGGAAAATCTCGATAAGGGTTTTCTACTGTTTTTGAACCACAATCGTACAACTTCTATTTATTTAAACATAGATTGAATACGTAGATTGAATATGATGTCCAATTTTGATGACATGGATGATGAGTTGGATGCATCGTAACCTAATTGAACAACATGACCGGGTGACCCCTTCACTTTGGGGTCAATGGTATTTTAGAACACGTTTTCCATTTTTTGTTCCCTTATATGGCAAAAAAAACATTAGGGACCAAATAGACCATTTCGTGTAACATTGTTGTGCTACAGTGTCATTTTCCCAATTTTAATTTATATACCTAATTGGATAATGGACTTTTTGAAGTTGTGGATTTATATATGGTGGTAGAAGCTGCATATAACGTTTTCCATTAGTTGAGTACATTTAATGTAATAGACATGTAGATGCCAATTCCAAGAAGACATATAATGGAATAGAATTCAAGAGATTGTTTCAGGGTGTTGTACCTGTAACTACTAAAAAAATCTCATAAAAATGGAAGCATTTAGGACCATTGATCTAAATGCATATTAGTACCTTATGTAAAGGGACCCAAACACTTGGAATAAGTCATTCTTTATTGATGGAGGCGATATGTGAAACAGTGGAAATTGGCATCCCCAGAGAACTTCAACTTTTATTTTGCTAATATATATGTTGGTTTAGTCAATAAATAGATGAACACATTAACACGCTTAGGTCAACGAACATATAAGCACATTCACATAGTTTTTGGTTATGGAATTGGGTTTTGTTTTGGTAATAAACTATGAGAATTGACATAATTATGCACATTAACACATTTCTACACATTACCTTCTATTTTAGTCGATCAACACATAAACAAATTACACATTTCTGATCATTGAGTATATTGATATGATAAGATTGGTCCAATTTTCATATATCAAAAAAATGGTCAATGTTGGACCTTATATACTAACTTGCCCTTTATCAACAAAAAATGACCATCCCAACCAAGATTATAAAAAACGGATATAATAACCCTAATAAGAAATAACATATTAGAGTTTCTATTTCCAGTTGAACCTTTAGTAACAGTAACACTTGGATTGAGGGGTAGATTTATCTATTGTTTCATTTCGTTTGACTTATCATTATACCAAGTATTAAGAAAGTCTTCATCATACCATTCAAGAAAAGCAATAGTCTTCTTCCTTATTTTGGAAATACTTACAACTAAAATAGCTACTATCAAGATTTTTTTCACTCTAAGACAGAAAAATGAGATGTAGTACCACAATAACACCTCCAATATGGCTAATTTATAACTCTTCTTCTATGATGTTGAACCAATTAATCGATATTGATAAGTCATTTCTTAGTGGATTTGATCCACACAATAAAATGATGTATGGTTCTTAGTTCTTGACCTAATTGAAATGAAAGACTTTAATATATTTATTTAATTACCGACCAAGAGTCCATGTGTGTTGCCACATAAGCTCTTTTCCATGTCACATACAAAATATCGACGAACCTAAAAGTAATTGGGAACATGGTCAAAACTGAAAAAAAAATCAAATAAATTGATGTTTGATTTGGGAAAAATGGAGTGTCAATATTGAAAGAAGTGATAATGTAGGGACTTTTGGACCATTTGTCATATGTTTTATTTGATGCTTAATGTGCCTTTCTTGAATTCAATAAATATACGTAATAATGATGTTTAAATTCTTGACTTTATGACCTAAACAAAGTTTTATACTTTATTTTAAGATGAACACAAGGATTATGGTTTAGATCTCACAATAAAAAATTTTCCTCTTTAAACCTAAAATGACCACTCAATTGCTCGTTAGCCATTGAATACCTTATGGCGACTTCTTATATGTAAACAAGCCTTAAGATTTACAAGGTGACGCGCTCCTTGCCTAGGTGATGCCAAAATTCCTAAGATGCCACCCTTGCAATGCCACGAAGGCCTAATGTCTCTTTTATTTAGCTAATTAATTGCATAATACTTTGTATAATTACACTACTTCAATACTACAACAATTATGTCATTCTGATGTGTTCCTTTCAATGTTTATTAACTGTATGTTCTATGTATACGACCTAGTAGGTTCAAATGGCATTGGCAGTGATGTTATTTTGTTATGTCTTATGCACATAACTTTGATAATCCCCCACTTGTGTAAGACATGAACACTCTAGTGATAACATGAGCAAAGGACAGGATGTAGCAATGTGGTGATGGTACGTATTGTCAACCTAAAAGCTCGGCAATTAAGGTTTGCTATCATCAAACCATTCAATATGAAAATTTAATTTAAGACCATTCATCCCTTTGTTGTCTAGCTGTATTGAGTACAAGAGACGAATCACGCCATCCTTAAACTACTCAATGATTATGGTTCTCGATCAAGATTAGAAGTTGACTAAAAAATAATAGATTTCGGTATATACGAGCGCAACCACGCATATTTATACAGTCAAATCATTGAGGACCCGTGGGATATCTCTCTCGAATGAGGGTCTACATCTTGGTACGTGAAATACATTATGCCCACAACAGCTTTTATGACCATTGGTTAAGCATAGTGTTTGCCTACATCTAATCACATTTGTTCCTCATGCTGATATGCATAAGTATCTCGTTGCCTGCATCTAATCACATTTGTTCCTCATTATGATATTTATAAGTATCTCATTGCCTACATCTAATCACATTTAAATAAGTATCTTATTGCCTACATCTATCTAATCACATTTATTCATGGTGTTGATATCCATGTATATCTCAGTATCTCAAGTATAAGGATATAATAATACAATTGGATGAGAATCGTCTACGACAACGATCCATGCAGAGATCTTACCAGTAGGTATATCCAACATGTGTTCTCTAGTAAATACCCAAAAAAAATCGATGTAATATTTGACTATATTCATCATAAGAATATCAATCATTCATTCATAATAGTCTAAGTTCAATAACAATTAAGGATATCTATATTGATACTAAATCATTCATAAAAGGCTTAAACTAGAAAAACTTAAATAAATATATAATTATACTTATCCCTTAAATCAAATTATATTTTAATATTTCAAAATTACATTTCTAATTGTCTAAAATAATATTACATTTTTCACTCTTCAAAGGAATCTAATTTCTATGGTTCTAGCATGACGTTCTTGAACTTCTATATGAACACTTATCGGCATATATTTAAGCTAACTACTTATGTTTAGGAAAAGTAAATATTTTTAAAAATATTTAAAACAAATATTTATGTTCATATAATTTTTATTTATTTAGCTATTTTATAAGATTATACGGTATGGTGCCTCTTAAACATTGTAGGCAATAGTGTTATACAGGCGTAATGTAGACTTTCAGAAACATTTCTCACTTATGTTTCTATAAGGTGTGGTGTAAGAAACGTTTACTTTTTTAATTTCTTTTTTATTTAAAGTTTATTTTTCTTTTAGTAAATTAATTTTTTGTATATATACAATATCATTATAAATTAAATTTAAAAATTAAAATTTTATTAGATTAAACTAGAAAATACATAAAACTAGAAAAAAATATTTAGAACTAGATAAATAAAACTAAAATAAAACTACAAATTATATTTTATATGCGAGTTTTTTTATGCAACGCCGCTTCGTAATCTTCCCCTTTAAGATGATCGATGTTTCTGACAAATAGTTGCATTTCCGCTAGCCGAGTGTTTTCCTCCATATTCCACTAAAGTCGTACGCAAGTTGGCAAACTCCGACCTTATTTGTTGAAAATTGTCGGAATTTGCGGTAGCCGACGAAGTAGAAGATGTAGATTTTCCTTTTCGTTTGGCCCGATCTCGACCCATCGGTTAGGAAGGTCGTTCAATTTTTTTACATCGTCGTCATCATCGTTAATGTTAATTCCAATATGGCCGTCAATTACACGTGATATGAACATGATTCCGACGTGTTACTTCTTTTGGAACCGGAAACATTATCACTTATGCCTACGTCCAACCATTTTTTTAACATTTTGTACAACATTCCACACATGCAAATATTCAAAGGGAGCTGCAAAGTCGTTTTGGTATATGTATTGCACTTTCTTTAATACACTCGTCTCGTTCTCCCTGCTCCGCCATTGGTTATACAAATTGATGTATAGACTTGTAACACCCGACTTATTAACCAAAAACACCCCAAAAATTTTCATTTTTCAAACCAAATATATTACATTCAAAACCATAAGTGCGGGGTATTAGTTAACAAAATCAGAGTTCAAGTGTATCATGAAATACAATACATAGTATTATACATCTTTAAGCCGGGCTGTCACTTCAATCACTAAGTCCTTAGTCACGGACTATGTCCTTTCCCTTCGCGGGATCACGCTCACCTGCAGGGACATATCACATAAACTGTGAGCTACAAAGCCCAATGAGTAATCAAATCAAATACTACATGTATCAGAATATAATTCTCTATACAAAGTCAAGTATGTAACATCACACAATACAAGAATCAAACATGGCTCACGGGTATCCCGCTGTTGCCTAGACTCACGGCTGGATCCGATATTGTCTATATAGATTTATTGACTCACGGCTGGTCCCGGTATTGTCATTTTCTTTTCCATTGACTCACGGCTGGTTCCGGTATTGTCTTTTCCTTTTATTGACTCACGGCTGATTCCGGTATTGTCAATAAAGGTTTGACTCACAGCTCCGTTCTTGTCTATATAAGACTCACGGCTTATCTGGTATTGTCACATCAAATCAAACATTTATCATTTTTCGTCCCCAAAACTATTTTCAATCCGCAGCTGCTCGACAATCATATATCACATCAAATACGAGTGAGATTACTCACCTTGTTGCTTGCTACCGCTAGCTTTCGTCGTTTCTTGACTTGTAATGTATTTCGCAAGATTTTGTCCCGTACCTATAATTCCATTTATTTCAAATGATTATAGGTTAATAACCATTATAATTAACTCTAAAACAATAGAGTTCAATAATATAAAATGCCTAGTTAATAAACTTTCCGTTTACTAACTTTATATGAATTTCACTATTCACCGAGGCATTCGGATCGGTCTACAGTGCCCCCGAGGGGTCGAAAACTCAATATGAAAATTTTCCCAAACTTTTTAAACCATAACGAGCCTATGGTCCAAATTTGAGCTAAAACGGATAAGCCAAGCAAAAGTTAGCGTTTTTGAGCCCCTGCCTGGCCTCTGCTCGGAGGCGCACCCCGCCCAAGGGAGGGCGCACTGCGCCTGGGCGCACCCCGCCTGGATTTGGGGCGCACTGCGCCTAGCTGCAGTGCAGGATCCTGGGCAGTCGCGATTTATGCACTGTAGCTTGCAGATTTGGTCCATTAAGTGCTTATTTCCGTTCTTAATTGCTTGGGGTTTGTTCCTAGGCTAAAACCTTACATGTTAACAAGGTTTTTAACCATCAAAACATCCTCAATCATCCAAATTAAGAATTAGGGTTCTTAGTTTTAACAACCCCAAATCTTCAATTTTGCTATTTATAGCATCCTACTTCCATTGGATTGAGTTATGTCTTTGTTATAAGGACTTAATGGAAGTATTCTATCATTTTAACCCCATGATCATGGCTGTAATTTCAGTTTGCAAGTCCTACTCAACTCATCAAGATGAACAATCAAGAACATGAAGAAACTTACCTCAATTTCTTCCAATTATGCCCTTTTTAGCCAAGGATCACAATCCAAGCTTCAAACCTTCAAGAAACCTTCTAATCCTCTGCAGAAAATCAGCCACAAGAAGTTCCCGTAACTCCCAAAATTCTGCACACAAGTCTCTCTTATATACTTCCAGAAATTACAATTTGGTCCTTGAAGTTGCATATTTCAAAGTTTTGCCACAAATAACACAATTTATGACAAATGATCAACTTTTATAACATTTTAAGTCCAAGACTTAAAATATTATTACATAACAAGTCCTTTTCTGTCCAAATGACCAAATTACCCTTTTGAGGTAAATGACCATTTTGCCCTTTTATTATAATTATATAATAAATACATTTCGGCGTTACAAATTCTCCCCTCCTTTAAAAGATTTCGTCCCCGAAATCATACAAATAGTTGAGGGTATTTCTCCCGCATTTCACTTTCGGTCTCCCACGTCATGTCGGAACCTTTGTGATGACGCCAAAGGACTTTTACCATGCTAATCTTCTTATTCCGCAATTGTCTTGTCTTGCGGTCTAGTATCCGTTCGGGTTGTTCCGGGTATCTCAACTTTTCATCCACCTCAATTTCAGCAAGAGGTACTTGTTGAGATTTGTCAAACAAAGTTTTCCTCAAATGGGACACATGAAATACGTCATGTATACCATGAAGTTCATCAGGTAACTCCAATCGATACGCCACAGCTCCAACTCTTTGGGTTATACGGAAAGGTCCAATGAAGCGAGGGCTCAACTTTCCTTTCTTTCCAAAACGAATCAAGCCTTTCCAAGGGGATACTTTGAGCATTACCATATCTCCCACTTGGAACTCTATCGGTTTCACCCGTCTGTCCGCGTACTGCTTCTATCTATTTTGGGCTACCTTCAAATTTTCGCGTATCAGTTTGATCTTTTCTTCGGTCTGTGCTACAATTTCGGGTCCAGCCAACGGCTTTTCCCCAACTTCAGTCCAGCAGGTCGGAGTACGGCACGGTGCTCCATACAAGGCTTCATACGGGGCCATCTGAATGCTGGAATGATAGCTGTTATTATACGCGAATTCCATTAAAGGCAAGTGATCTTCCCAGCTTCCACCAAAGTCTATGACACAAGTCCTCAACATGTCTTCCAGAGTCTGTATTGTTCTTTCACTTTGACCATCGGTCTGCGGATGATACGCGGTACTCATAAGTACTTTTGTACCCAATCGCTTTTGAAGACCTTGCCAAAAATGGGAAGTAAACCTGCTGTCCCGGTCCGACACAATCGATGCTGGTAACCCATGCCGACAAATTACCTCATCAATGTAAAGTTTCGCCAGTTGATCTACTCTGTACTTCTCCTTATATGGTATAAATTGTGCCGATTTGGTCAATCGATCAACAATCACCCATATAGAATCATATCCTCGCGGTGTCCGCGGCAACTTTGTCACGAAATCCATGGTAATATGGTCCCATTTCTTCTCTGGAATCGGCAATGGTTGTATTTCCCCATACGGTTTCTGATGGTTCGACTTAACTTGCAGACAAGTCAAACATCTTTCCACAAATCTTCCAATGTCCCTCTTCATTCCGGGCCACCAATACATCGGTTTTAACGTCCGATACAACTTAGTACTGCCCGGATGAACTGCATAACGGCTGTAATGTGCATCTTCTAGGAGCAATTTCCGCGCTTCTCCTTGTTTCGGGACCCATATCCGGCCTCTGAAGGTCTTCAATTTCTGAGCATTTTCCTCCAGATGCTTCAAGTATCCAACCATTCTTTCGCTTTTTACATTCTCCGGCTTACACGCTTCTTCTTGTGCTGAACGGATCAATTCTGGTAATCTGCTTACTACACCCATGCATGCGGATGAAATTTTTAGAGGAGCTTCTTTTCTGCTTAAAGCATCTGCCACCACATTAGCCTTGCCGGGGTGGTACTGAATTTCACAATCAAAATCTTTCAGTAGATCCATCCACCTTTGCTGTCTCATATTGAGTTCTTTCTGATCGAAGAGGTACTTCAGGCTCTTGTGATCGGTGTAAATGACAAACTTTACACCGTATAAATAATGCCTCCATAACTTCAATGCTAACACCACCGCAGCTAGTTCCAGGTCATGAACGGGATACTTCTTTTCAGCATCTTTTAATTGGCGGGACGCATAGGCTATGACTCGACCTTTCTGCATTAACACACAACCAAGACCAATTCTAGAAGCATCGCTGTAGATCACATACTCTTCTCCGCTTTGAGGTAAAGCCAACACCGGTGCTTCACATAAGGATTGTTTCAACCTCTGAAACGCTTCTTGCTGCTTTTCGGCCCATGTGAACTTTTCACCTTTCTTGGTTAACTTGGTCAACGGAGCAGCTATCGAAGAGAAATTCTCAACAAATCTTCTGTAATAGCCTGCCAAACCCAGAAAACTTCGTATTTCAGTTGGACTCCGGGGCGGTTCCCACTTCATCACGGCCTCAATCTTTGATGGATCAACTTTCACCCCTTCGGTATTGATTACATGGCCAAGAAATTGAACTTCTCTTAACCAGAATTCACATTTGGAAAACTTCGCGTATAGCTTTTCTTGACGAAGCAGCTCTAACATCTGTCGCAGGTGTACCTCATGTTCGGCTTGGCTTCGTGAATACACCAGAATGTCATCAATAAACACGATCACCGAGGTATCAAGGAACGGTCGACACACTCGGTTCATGAGATCCATGAATACGGCTGGAGCATTGGTTAACCCAAAAGGCATCACCAAAAACTCATAATGACCGTATCTCGTACGAAAGGCTGTCTTCGGAATGTCTGATTCTCGAATTTTCAGTTGATGGTAACCCGACCTCAAGTCAATCTTGGAAAAGTAGGACGCGCCTTGTAGCTGATCAAACAAGTCATCTATTCTGGGTAACGGGTACTTGTTCTTCACCGTGATCTTATTTAACTCCCGATAGTCAATACACATTCGCATTGACCCATCTTTCTTCTTTACAAACAAGATAGGGGCTCCCCAAGGCGATGTACTCGGTCTGATAAAACCCCTGTCTAGCAGTTCTTCCAGTTGCTTGCGCAGTTCCACCATCTCTGAAGGTGCTAAACGGTATGGAGCTCGGGCAACAGGTGCAGCTCCCGGTACTAGTTCAATCGTGAACTCAACCTGTCGATCTGGTGGCAACCCTGGAAGTTCGTCTGGAAACACGTCTGGAAACTCGTTTACCACGTTCACATTTGCTACCCCCACTTTAATCGGTTGAGCCACCGATACATAGGCCAAGTAGGACATCCCTCCTTTACTGATACAGCTTCGAGCTTGAGCAAAGGAGATAACTGGCATTCGCAGCCGAGGTCGTTCACCCTGAATCTTCATCAATTTCCCATCTGGTGATAACACTGTGAGGCTTTTATTTCTGCAATCCATGTTAGCATAGTTCGTTGCCAACCAATCCATCCCCACTATCACACCAAATTCATTGGTAGTCATCGGCTTCAAATCTATAGGGAAAACGGTCCCGTAGATTTTAAGCTGACAACCTTCCAAATGTTCAGATACCCAAACATATCGGCCGTCCGCGATAGCTACTTCGAGACTTTCGTCCATTGATGTTAACGGTACATTCAGGCGAGGCAACAAAGACTCCGATACGAAACAATGAGTAGCCCCCGCATCAAAAATAACATATACAGGTATGGAATTGAGAGTAAAAATACCTGTAATCACATCCGTCTTCTCACGGGCTTCCTCCACGGTCATCTGAAAAGCTCGCGAGGCCACCGGTCGTCCCCTGTTCTTTGGCTCTTCTCTCTTTCCAACATGGTCCTCTCTGGGTCTTTCACTGTATGCCCCAGATTTCAGTTGCGGACAGTTCAGTCGAATATGATCCGTAGCCCCGCATTGGAAACACTTACGGTCCGCCCAACATTCCCGTATAGTATGACCCGTTTTTCCACAATTTCGGCAGATAGGCGTCCCAGTATCGCTGCGACAACTGCCCGTGTGTCGTTTTCTACACTTATCACACCATTTTCCTTCGTCCCTCTGGCTTTTTCCTTTAGAACCGGATTGTTGCGATTTCTTCTGAGGCGTCCAACCTTGGTCTTCCGCCTTTCTTTTTGTTTCAACAGCTTTCTTTTCATCTTCTTGTCTCTTTAGTTCGGTTTCTCGTTCCGTGGCTCGATCCACCACTTGTCGAAAATTAGTTAATTTCAACGGTTGTACAACTTCTCTAATTCGGGTTGTCAATCCCCGAACATACTTGTCAATCTTTCTCTTTTCTGTGTAGATGTGGTGTTCAGCAAACCTAGCTTTCTCCAGAAAGCTAAGAGTATATTCCTGGACAGATCGGGACCCCTGTTCCAGGTGTAGGAATTCCTCTTCCAACTTTTGAATAGCCACTTCCGAGCAGTATTCTTCATTAAACTTTGTCTTGAATTGCTCCCAAGGTATCGATTGGGATGAATCAAGATCCAGTGATTTGTAATAAGTCTGCCACCAATGTAACGCACCGCTTGTAAGTTGATTCGTGGCAAATTCAACTTTATCATCGTCTGCACACTTGCTTACTCTGAACACCTTCTCCATGTGCATGATCCATTCCATGGCTTTGACTGGATCATCCGTCCCCGAAAATTCCTTTGGTTTGCAACCAAGGAAGGATTTATAAGTACACCCAATTTTCTTGGTAGAGGCTTCTCCACCTTGAGTTTCTTTCATCGCTCGGGCCCGACTTTCCCCCTGGCTTTCATTCTCCGGCTGCCTGTCATGGATACTTTTTGCAGCCTCTTCAGTAGGATCAGGATGTACACTTGGGTTGGGATTGCCACTCGGGTTAGGGTTGTTCGATAATGCTGGCAACATTTGCCTAACCACCTCTTCTACTATGGCCCGAATGTCAGGTGGATTTTGTCCCACCGGTTCCCGTGCTGGTGCCCTTTGCCTGGCAGAACCGCGTGAACGTGCTGGTCCACTTCTTGCACTTCCACCACGCGAATTCACACCAGTAGGATTGCTTCGTGTATTTCTCATACTTCAAAATTTTAGCAAACCGTTAGATTACATATATAATAACAATCTTATATATATCTAACAGTCCATTTATCTATTGTTCTCTCACGGTTTAAGTCCAGGAATCTAGTCTAAGACACCTAGTTCACTTAAACCACGGCTCTGATACCAACTTGTAACACCCGACTTATTAACCAAAAACACCCCAAAAATTTTCATTTTTCAAACCAAATATATTACATTCAAAACCATAAGTGCGGGGTATTAGTTAACAAAATCAGAGTTCAAGTGTATCATGAAATACAATACATAGTATTATACATCTTTAAGCCGGGCTGTCACTTCAATCACTAAGTCCTTAGTCACGGACTATGTCCTTTCCCTTCGCGGGATCACGCTCACCTGCAGGGACATATCACATAAACTGTGAGCTACAAAGCCCAATGAGTAATCAAATCAAATACTACATGTATCAGAATATAATTCTCTATACAAAGTCAAGTATGTAACATCACACAATACAAGAATCAAACATGGCTCACGGGTATCCCGCTGTTGCCTAGACTCACGGCTGGATCCGATATTGTCTATATAGATTTATTGACTCACGGCTGGTCCCGGTATTGTCATTTTCTTTTCCATTGACTCACGGCTGGTTCCGGTATTGTCTTTTCCTTTTATTGACTCACGGCTGATTCCGGTATTGTCAATAAAGGTTTGACTCACAGCTCCGTTCTTGTCTATATAAGACTCACGGCTTATCTGGTATTGTCACATCAAATCAAACATTTATCATTTTTCGTCCCCAAAACTATTTTCAATCCGCAGCTGCTCGACAATCATATATCACATCAAATACGAGTGAGATTACTCACCTTGTTGCTTGCTACCGCTAGCTTTCGTCGTTTCTTGACTTGTAATGTATTTCGCAAGATTTTGTCCCGTACCTATAATTCCATTTATTTCAAATGATTATAGGTTAATAACCATTATAATTAACTCTAAAACAATAGAGTTCAATAATATAAAATGCCTAGTTAATAAACTTTCCGTTTACTAACTTTATATGAATTTCACTATTCACCGAGGCATTCGGATCGGTCTACAGTGCCCCCGAGGGGTCGAAAACTCAATATGAAAATTTTCCCAAACTTTTTAAACCATAACGAGCCTATGGTCCAAATTTGAGCTAAAACGGATAAGCCAAGCAAAAGTTAGCGTTTTTGAGCCCCTGCCTGGCCTCTGCTCGGAGGCGCACCCCGCCCAAGGGAGGGCGCACTGCGCCTGGGCGCACCCCGCCTGGATTTGGGGCGCACTGCGCCTAGCTGCAGTGCAGGATCCTGGGCAGTCGCGATTTATGCACTGTAGCTTGCAGATTTGGTCCATTAAGTGCTTATTTCCGTTCTTAATTGCTTGGGGTTTGTTCCTAGGCTAAAACCTTACATGTTAACAAGGTTTTTAACCATCAAAACATCCTCAATCATCCAAATTAAGAATTAGGGTTCTTAGTTTTAACAACCCCAAATCTTCAATTTTGCTATTTATAGCATCCTACTTCCATTGGATTGAGTTATGTCTTTGTTATAAGGACTTAATGGAAGTATTCTATCATTTTAACCCCATGATCATGGCTGTAATTTCAGTTTGCAAGTCCTACTCAACTCATCAAGATGAACAATCAAGAACATGAAGAAACTTACCTCAATTTCTTCCAATTATGCCCTTTTTAGCCAAGGATCACAATCCAAGCTTCAAACCTTCAAGAAACCTTCTAATCCTCTGCAGAAAATCAGCCACAAGAAGTTCCCGTAACTCCCAAAATTCTGCACACAAGTCTCTCTTATATACTTCCAGAAATTACAATTTGGTCCTTGAAGTTGCATATTTCAAAGTTTTGCCACAAATAACACAATTTATGACAAATGATCAACTTTTATAACATTTTAAGTCCAAGACTTAAAATATTATTACATAACAAGTCCTTTTCTGTCCAAATGACCAAATTACCCTTTTGAGGTAAATGACCATTTTGCCCTTTTATTATAATTATATAATAAATACATTTCGGCGTTACAAGACTGTTGAACCGTGTCAAGCATTTGTTGATATTATTCCATTCAGGACTTCAAATTGTGGACAGTGAGGTGGTGGTGATGGGGTATCGTATCTGAAAAGATTTTGGTTATTTTAGGGATTGTTGGAAAACATTAATTTAGAAAAATGAGAGTATAGTATATTGTCACACCCTCAAACCGTATTGACGGAAACGTCCAATGATGGATGACTTCATGAACAATATCATAACAAGTTGAAATTATAGTGATTCCAAGTAAAACAACCACCATAAAATAATTGCAAATGTTACATAGTTTAAAGTTGCATGTTTCAAATACAATTACAAATGATGTCAAAAATAAGCAAAACGACGTCGTAACGTCCCTTCGTATAGCGCTTGTAGTTTACCTTATCAATTTCCTGAGAATACAAGTAGTTGAAAAAAGTGTCAACAGTTAAGTTGGTGAGTTCATAAGTATTTGTATAAGAGAAGTTTTTTTGTTTGTAAACGAACCAAGAAAATCCAATATTTTCTTATAAAAATGTCCAAATCTTTAAAAGTCTAAAGACTAAAATGTATAATATAGTTTGTAATATAGAATCCATAAATTGTATATTTCCACGTAAACAATTTATAAAAATATAAAGTTGATTATTTTCCCATGTGAGACACCCTATAACCATGTTGTGACTAGTTGGCCTGCTGCGACGTTCTTCAGGCGTCGGAATGTTAGACATTTGACACCTCAGACCTGCCGGTCTAGCTGTAGCTAACAGCTCAGGTGCGGGGTTGGCAATCCCGTATAGATCTATACTCAAATATCACGCTCTTTTATCGAGACTCTGGTTATAAATTCAGGACTTATAGTAGGTACTTATAAAAGTATTGTGAAGATCCGTCTCACAAAAATGTATGTATTCAATCAACTTGTTTACGTAAAATTTGTATATGAAAACTCTTGTAATTATCCATTATTATTTTTCCCATGATAATATAGTAATGTATAATAATTATATAAATTTATATAATTATTTTGTCTTGTTTAAAATGTCATAATAACCTTGTGTTCATAAATTATTCCTATAATAGTCTATTTTTAGTATATTGTTGTAATAATCATATTTTTACGAATAATAACGAAATAACTTATTCAAACGATTATAAATATCATCTTTTAAGATATTTCCCACAAAAATTGTGTAATAACTTGGTTATAATCATTTTTGCTAGAAAGTAGTATTTCCGGTTACAAAAACGTAGTTTTTACTAGTTTTCGTTTTTATGATGTTTATATCAAAGATCTAGTATTTTTACCTACTTTATTTATAGTTTTGTAACTTTTACACAAACATAATATATCACAATGTTTATAATACATAGATCTAACCATATTCCATGTCAAAACGTTTTTACACAACTACTAGTTTTATAAACTTGTGTAAATCATTATTTATAGCATATAAACACATCTAATCTTGTGTAAATCATTACTTTTAACATGTGAACTTGTATTCTCCCCCAAAAATGTTTAGAAAAGATGAAAATGAGGGGTATGAACTCATCCTTGATGCGTGTTTTACTTAATAATAAGGTTGTTCTTGCGGGTTTGACGGTAGAAGCAAGGATTTAGGCTTCGGAGCTCGAATGACCTTTGGACAAAGCTATTATCCAATGGTTTTACGTAGAAGTTAGTGTGTGTAAAAGGTATAAAAGTTGTATACTAATGTTTAAAATCATTGGATGAAAGTATCTTACCAAAAATGATGTGATTTACATGGTGGAAGATGGTGGTGGTTTGTGGTGGAGGAAGGTGGTGGACGATAATGATGAAGAGGATGGAATGATCGGATTTTGAGAGAGAGGGATGAGGAGTTGGGAGAGCTTTCTAGTCATAAGTTAGTTCATTATATAGTAAAAGAAATGCATGGTGTTTTAATTTAATTATAGTATTTTTTGGATTCACAACTCTAGCCTTAGGAGTATGGTTTTAAAATATGATGGTGATTGATGATTAAGGGCTGCCGATGGGGTGAAGGGGTAGGGTAGCTTGTCCCTTTTTTATTATATATACATTTTATTTTTATAAAAATGTGTATTTTCAATAAAAATACGTAAAACGTTCGAAGTATTTATAAGTTTTTTTGAAGAAACGATCTTGTAAATAAATATTATGTATAAAAACATTGCTAAACATTTATTTTTGGTTGAATTATAACTCGTTAGACGTTGAAATACGCGTTTAAACGCAGTATTCTTCCATTTATGCGATTTTCGACACTTTACCAAAAATTGTATTTGGCTTTGAAATTAAATACAATATAATATTACGTTCCATAATATATTATTTGTTATTCCATATTTGATGTTTAAGGCACCACATTTTGTATTTTGAGTCCAAACCATGTGTACATTTATCCGTTCACAGCGGTTTAATCGTTGTAACTTTCACATACGAACTCCGTTTTCGACGTTCTATATATCCACAGGTTCGTATTTACGAGTAGATCGTTTTATGAATATTATTATTCTCAAAATAATAATTGTATGATTATCGAATTTTTACGCTACAGTAGTTTACTATCCGTATTTTCGACGTTTAATCGATAATTGTTTTGAATTAGCATACGTAGTATTATAATGCCTAATAATACATCGTAAAATTACGGAAAATTACTTTTCAATATATGGATTAACGTACGCTTCGTTTGACTACAGTTGATTTTCGTTGACCAAAATGTACAATTGTCACATATATTTTGTATTGTTTGAATAATAGTAGAAGAGGTAAAAATTATAAGATGTGTGTACATAGTTATAGTGTAAAAAAGGAAAATTAAAAATAAATATATTTATTTTGAAATGCAACGGGGTGTGTGTGTGTGTGTGTGTGACGTGTTCTTGCCATTTAGGGCTTGTTGCCCATGCTCACAGCCAACACAAGGTCGTGTTTGCCAGCAGCAAATAGCTTCAGTCAGCTATGAGCTGTCGTCGGTAAAAAACAAGCCACGGGTAACAAAAAAAAGAAGTTGCCACCCAACCATAACTAAAGTTGCTATAGAACATCGTGTAGTAATAGACAACTTGTCAAAGGGCTTCTAGCCCAACGAAATTAGGTGTTGTCCTCCCTCATTAAGGTTGAGAGTTCAAGTCTTGTATGAGACATAAATAGTATTAATGTGTAGTGTAGATCTAGATTAAATTTTTTGTTAAAAAAACGTAATAGACAACTCAATCGTCTGATTAAAATAAAATTGCTCTAATTACTTAGCTTGAATTCGATCGATATCAAGTCAACCCGTTAAAAATTCTCCGGTTGTCATAACATTTGATTTTTCTATATCATTGACACCAAATAGATGTTTTAAAATTTTCTGACTTTCTTATATCATCACTTATGTAAATCATCTAAGCAATCTTGAATCTACGTAAAGTCCATAACCACTTTCCATTGTTTTCCATTACATTTATTGCCATCTTTTATTCCATCTATATACCTTTTTGCTTTGCATTGTTAAAGTTTGAAATGCCAAAATTTGTATGGGGTAATGAAATCGCTTCAAGTCGACCACTTTTTGGTTTCGTTAAGTTGAATTTTTTTTTGGTTCATACTGAATCTAGTCTTGACCCAATAAATAACCGTAACCTTAACGATTGGGAATTGATTTTCCTTTATCAACGTAATACTAATTGCTTCAAAGCAATGTTTGATTACTTCAGACTAATTATGCTTTAAAGACATATTTTTCCTTTTAATTTTTGTTTATTTTTATAAATGACCTTGATACACATTAATTTACAAAATTAGGATGCTCATTTATTATTAAATAAATTTTAACTTTTTGATATAATATTTAATAATTGTACAAATTGATTGTAAATGAACTGTACATTCAGTGAACAGTTCGATAGTAAACACCTTGATATTTGTTTATTTAATAAATTAATAAACACGGAAAAGATTTTTTTTATTTGTTTAGTTAAATGAACGAACAAAACAATAGTCTCATTCATTCATTTACGTTCGTCAATGTTTGTTTATGGTCTACAAGTTGGGACTAGCTCACTTGGCTAACAAGATTATATACTAACAAGGAGGTCATGGGTTCAAACCCTGACACTAACATAACAAGGAGTAGTTTAGGAGTAGGAGTAGGATAGATTTGTCGTTCTAAAAAAATAATAATAATAAAATGTTTGTTTATGGTCTATTATATATATATATATATATATATATATATATATATATATATATATATATATATATATATATATATATATATATATATATATATATATATATATATATATATATATATATATAACAATTTGATGTAAGTACAACATTCTTAAATGGTGTGCTGACCGAGGAAGAGATCTTTATGCAACAACCTAAAGGATTAATAGTTCTTGGTAAGGTAAATTATCTGTATAAATTGAATAAATCTTTATATGGCATCAAGAAATATTTGTGATGATGATATAAAAGATTCGATTCATTCATGATCAGTGACAAGCTGAAAAGGTGCACTTATGACAGTTGTGTTTACTACAAGAAATATCCAATGGTTCAATGGTATGTATACTTTTATATGTGGGGTGACATGTTAATTGTAGTGAAAAATATGATGGAGATATCAAAAGATAAAAGACCACTTGAATGTTGAATTTGTTATGAAGGACTTAGGTGCTGCAAACAAAGTTTCCACGAATGGAAATTTTGCGAGAAAAAATTGCAAGAATTTATATCTTTCTCAAGAAGGATACATCGAGAAAGTCTTAGACCATTTTAACATGCATGATGCAAAAAAAAAAAAGTCAACATGCCTTTTGTAGCCCACTTTATGCATGTTATCATATAGTTTGAGTGTGACTACTAGAGATGAAATACCATACGTGGCAAAAGTACCATATTCCAGCATTATAGGGTCTTTAATGTAGGCAATGATATTTACACGTCCAGATTTGTCATATGTCGTAAGCATGGCAAATGAATGCATGGTGAACAGAGAAACGAAGATTGGAATGTTGTCAAATGGATTTTCACTATTTGCATGGTACATCCTCTATGTGTTTGGGTTTTTGAAAAACTAAAGATGGAGTGTTTGAGTTTGTGGATTCTGCTTATGCAAAGGATTTAGACAATAGAAGATGTATTATGTGGTATGCTTTCACTTTAGCTAATTATGCTTTTAGCCGGAAAGAACAATTATAATCTACAATAGCGTTATCCACCACTAAAACTGAATATGGTTGTAACTGAAGCGCTTAAAAAGCTGTTTGGTTGAAAAGGCTAATTAGAGAGCTTAATAACACGTTAACAATCAATATGGTGTTTTGCGACAATCAAAGTGCAATTTTTGACCAAATATCAAATGTTTCATGACCGAACAAAACATATTGATGTATACAATTATTTCATAAAAGAAATAATTGTTAAATACAAGTTTATTGTAAGCAAGATCAACACAAATGAAAATCCAATTAATACGTATGCTAAAAGTCTTCCAATAGCCAAATTTAGCTTGTATTTAGCTTGTATGTGGATGTTCAAAAATGCAAGTGGGCCAAACGGCCCTTTAGTGGGAGACGCATTTGTTATTTGAAAGACATTTATGTTACAGTACTTTTTTTTCAGTTTTCTGAATAATTCAAGAATCATTGAGGATCGGTTGGTGTTTTTTCGACTTTAGGGGACAACGTGGAGATTGTTGAAAGGCATGTCTTCAAAAAATTCCATTTATAGTTGGAAGTTATGTTTTTTTCTTGATGAAGAAATTGTTTTATCTCTTTTACTTTAATGACGAAGATTTTATCTCTTTATTTAATTGTTGTCTAAGTTTTAGTCATGATGCATAACTCGATGTCAAGCCTCTATATAAATAGAGGATTAATATTCACTGTCCATAGTTTTTCCTCGTTGGGTTTCCATGTAAAACTCTTTGTTTTCTTCTCTCTTTCTTCTTTTATATTGTTTTTGGTTGTTTAAATAATCAATTATTTCTATTTGAATCATAATACGTGGCGTAACGTTTGATTTAGAAGATTATCGACTCCTAACATTGTGTAGTATTCTTTTTGTTACAAGATTTACGTCCAATTTCAACTGTTAGGACAAAAAGAAAGTCTTCGCTAACTCATAAATTCCAATAAAGATTTTTTATTAAAATTACATAAAAAAATGATCTATTAAAGAATATTTAATGCATTTCCTCAATTAATAAATTGTGAAAATGGACCGTGGAAAAGGTTGTGCCACACAACAGCAGTGCATTTGACGCATATATGCCACCACCCAGCACCTGATTTCAAGCCATTTCATCAGCTAACAAACACGTTTGATTTAAAGCTAACTTTCAGTCCCCACCATTCACGTTCGTTGTCCAATTTATTTAACCCAAAAATGGTAAAAATAAAACCCTAGCGACAATAGCAAGCACCCAATTCAAATGTTTCACAGTTTGTAGTACTTCTGGAACTTGGGTTTTGCAAGTTTTTTTGTACCAATGGAGAATTAAGTCCAAAGTTTCATGTTCTTTGTCTGTAAATCAGTAAATGCCTTGCTTCTATCATTAAAAAGTTTCACACTTTTGTCACTTTTAAGGCATGGGTTTTCTGAATGAATCATTACGTGAAATGGGTTTTTTGAAAAGATAAAAAAGAACCACTAAAAGCAACTCTTCCTCACAAAAGAACACGTATCACATCCTCATAAACATCAGTTTGGTGCTTTCGAAAGATAGAATATCCTCCAAGAATCATGTTTTGTCAAGAAAGATTCTTGAAAGTTTACAAATTTCAATGGGTTTAAGGATGTCAATCTTAAACGACAAAAAGTTGGATGATGGTCCATTGGTTTTTCTAGTCAACAAAATTAGTTGGGTATTTTTAAAACTAAATAAAAAATTGTTTTTTTTTCAAATGAAAAATCAGTTAAAATTCCCTTGTTAGCTACCGAAAGGTACCCCCTGGAAACGTATCTAATGGTATGCTTGAGATATCTAAATCTGACTTTGACACTTTGCTTAGTTTTGGAGTTTCCAATTCTTTAGAATTTTGGGTATTTAAAGATGCATTCCCTCTTTCCTCTTCTGTACAATTCAAAAACATCTCTCACCAAAAACCCCATTCTTTTCTTTCCTCCTTGCAAGTACTTCCCCACAAGGTGAAAATCTTTCGTTCCATTTCCCAAAACGTCATCGCTTTCATGTGTTCTTGTTTCTTTTGTACATTATAACTTATAAATTCTTTTGTTTGCTTAATACCTTCATTTTCTTTATAGTTTGTTATTTCTTAATTTGAGTCTAGATTTTCTACAACGAATTTGTAGTAATAGCCACAGATCAAGTTTTTATCAAATTATTTCTGATTACAAAAACATAATTTACAAATTCGAAAACGGTTCTGCTGTTCATTAAAAGAAAGATGCCACCTTTAATTTCTCGTTTAGCAAATGGTATGTTATAAGTTATAACCATCTTTCTGTTCATTGTTCACTCAAATTTTTAAAGAAAAAACAGCCAAATTGTATGAGATTTCCGTGATGAAGTAACAATATCGCTTGTTTATCGTGTTGTTAGGTCACGGTTCCTCTGCAAAAATGGTGAAAATTTGTTGCATTGGAGCTGGGTATGTTGGAGGTCCAACAATGGCGGTTATTGCTCTCAAGTGTCCCTCCATTGAAGTAGCGGTGGTTGATATTGCAGTCTCTCGAATCGCCGCCTGGAACAGCGATCAACTTCCGATCTACGAGCCCGGCCTCGATGACGTGGTGAAATCATGTAGAGGAAAGAATCTGTTCTTCAGCACTGATGTCGAGAAGCATGTTGCAGAAGCTGACATCATATTTGTTTCGGTCAACACTCCGACGAAGACCCGAGGTCTCGGCGCCGGGAAGGCGGCGGATCTGACGTATTGGGAGAGTGCCGCAAGAATGATTGCCGACGTGTCAAAATCCGACAAGATTGTGGTTGAGAAATCAACGGTTCCCGTGAAGACAGCTGAAGCAATCGAAAAGATCCTCACTCATAACAGCAAAGGAATCAAATACCAGATCCTCTCAAATCCTGAATTTCTCGCTGAAGGGACTGCAATCGATGACCTTTTTGCCCCTGACCGTGTGTTGATCGGCGGGAGAGAAACTCCGGAAGGGCAAAAGGCGATTCAAGCATTGAAAAGCGTTTACGCGAACTGGGTACCGGAGGAGAGGATTATCTGCACGAATTTATGGTCGGCCGAGTTGTCCAAGCTGGCAGCCAATGCTTTTTTGGCACAGCGGATATCGTCGGTGAACGCCATGTCAGCTCTTTGCGAGGCCACCGGCGCTGACGTGGCGGAGGTTTCTCATGCTGTGGGTAAGGACTCCAGAATCGGGCCCAAGTTTTTGAACGCGAGTGTCGGTTTCGGTGGATCTTGTTTCCAAAAAGATATTTTAAACCTGGTTTACATCTGTGAATGCAACGGCTTACCGGAAGTTGCGAACTACTGGAAACAAGTGATTAAAGTGAACGACTACCAGAAATCCCGATTTGTGAACCGGATTGTTTCATCGATGTTCAACACCGTTTCCGGCAAGAAGATTGCGATTTTAGGGTTTGCTTTCAAGAAAGACACCGGTGACACCAGGGAAACTCCGGCGATCGATGTCTGCAAAGGATTGCTGGGGGACAAGGCTCGTTTGAGCATTTACGATCCACAGGTGACTGAAGATCAGATTCAGAGAGATCTGTCGATGAACAAGTTTGACTGGGACCACCCATTGCACCTACAGCCGATGAGCCCTAGCTCGGTGAAGCAAGTGAGCGTGGAGTGGGATGCATATGCCGCGGCGAAGGGTGCTCATGGGCTCTGCATATTGACGGAGTGGGATGAGTTCAAGAAGCTGGATTACCGGAGGATTTATGAAAGCATGCCGAAACCGGCGTTTGTGTTTGACGGTAGAAACGTGGTTAATGCGGCGGAGCTGAGGGAGATTGGGTTCGTGGTGTACGCCATTGGGAAGCCATTGGATTCATGGTTGAAGGACATGCCAGCCGTTGCATAAGATGAGGTGTTATTTGTTTGAGAATTATTTTGTATTTTAAATATATTTTTGTATCCCTTAAACATTAATAAAGATTATAAGTTTTAATTTTCTAGTAATTGAGGTTCGATTGTATTTTACCGTTAGAAATTTCCTTTACCAATACTTCATCTTATTGACATGTGTATACGAAAATCAACACACATAAATCAATTATTTCTTTGCGAAATTTATTTGAAAGTCCTTCCAATCTAAGTTGATGTTTTTAGATATATGTAATTTTTATAAAAAAAATACTTAACAATAGCATTAAATAAAATCATAATATTACGGATATATGAAATTCAAATAAATAATATTAAATTTAGAATACATAGCATTTAATTTCGGGTCCATATATCATTTCTATCTCATTGTTCAGCTTAATTAGTAGTAAATTTACAGTTCATTTATCTTTTTATCTCATTATACAACATTTAATGATGACCTTTAGAGATTTTTCCAATATGGCTCTTATAAATTTAATATTTAATATCATAGTTTAAAATGATACAAACATCGACAGATTAAAATAAAATCAATGAATTGACCAAAAAACTAATAAAGTTTTCAATGTTAAGTATAAACAATGGACCTATGTTCGACCCCCATCACATACGTTCTTATGGTCATGAAGAGTCGTTTATAATAACTTCAAGTCATGTGTGCACGGAAACTAACTGAGGACACCCTTGTTAGTGAGATCCTTTCAAAAAAAAATGCATTAAATGTAATATCATATCCTAATAAATAATAAATAAGTAACTCAAAGTCAAATGCCATCTCCTCATTGAATTTGTCACATGTCATTTTAATAGAATTTTAAATTTCTTAAAAAAAACTAATTGGTTTGAAACGTTTATAAATCTTTAATGATCGGTTTAATTATCATTCAATTTCAAAATTAATTGTTATCCTTCAATTTCAAAATTAATTGTTTTTTAATATCATATTATTTTTTAATGTGTAGAATGATATGGGAGACAATAGAGAGGCAATTGACGTCATAATATTTTGAAAAACGATTCCAATCATAATAATGAATTTGATTTTAGTACCGATGACATTCTCATAATCAATTATATTTATCAAAATACAAAGTCGTAATAGTAAAAATCAAAAGTAAGATGTCATGATACACAAACAAATTTCCTATATAAAATTATTAATGTTTAGATATTCTTATTAATAATTTTTTTTGTATCATCCCGTGTAATACACGGGTCTCACAACTATTTATTGAATAAACAGTACTGATTGTACAAAACATATATATATATATATATATATATATATATATATATATATATATATATATATATATATATATATATATATATATATATATATATATATATATATATATATATATATATATATAAGAATAAAAGTGATAAATATATTTGATTGGAAAACCGTCATCTACAATGTAAAAACATCTAGAATTGATTCCAAATAAATTTTTTTGAGTTAGACTCACCAACGACTATAATAAGATTAGAACTCTAAACTCCATGGGAAAAAACAATTTTCCAACTTTTGATATTGTTAGGCTACAAGCCATTTGATGATTCAAATAATTAATCTCTTAAAAAATATCATTGAAGAAGTTGTTATATAATTTCTTATAATTTTTTTATCTAAAGATAAGTAGTTATTGAGGCTTGGTTATCGTTTGTGTTCAGTTTGTATTTGACTATGGATATGAGACAGGACAAGAATTGTAATTCTTATAAACATATAACAATATTGAACGACAATTAATTCGATCTCTCATTTATGCAATAAACGTGGATGATATCCTTATTTTCATCATTAAGGATATCCTAAGAAGCTTTGTTTACTTTCATCATGGATGATGATCCAATCTTATTATGACATACATAATGGCCGATAGGCATATATATTATCATACTATTACACTCATCATCAACGTCACATCAAAACCTCCTTCCACCTTTCACCAATTTTCACTTTTGAAGGCATACTACCACTACACCCTATCATGAACCTTTTTTATTTTCTTTATGTTTCAATATTTTTAAATATTTAAAATATAAATTATAAATTATAAATGTCACAATAATAAAGTATAAAATGTTTATTGAAAATAAAGTTTAACAATGTTACTTAAATGAATACGAAATACAAAATAGATTACATCCCACTATACTAATACTTTTAGCGATTTCCTTTTGTATCGCTCAAATCATGGCTTGGGAATCTGGTTGGATTTCATGTTGTGTTTGGGGGATCACTTCAACATATTTATATTTTGTTTTGGTTTAGGGTTCTCGAAGGGGTTAGATTTCGGGTCAGGATACATGGAACAATTTGACAAAAACATAAAAAAAGGTTGGTTCCATTTCCATCTAGGAAATTGGTATTGTGGGTGGTTTAAATTATGGGTAATATGATGGAGTATCCATATGGAAAAGATTTGTGGGTGGTGCCTTGGAACGCTATATGTTACAAGATAGATCTGTTCTTAAAAGTATTTGCAATTTTTTTAGAAAGTACAGTTGAGAGACTTGGGATGATGTTTTTATAAAAAATGGTTTAGTTTACATAAAGTGGTCAAAAGGTCTTAAAACTATATATATATATATATATATATATATATATATATATATATATATATATATATATATATATATATATATATATATATATATATAGACACACACTAAAAGTTAGAAGATCATGCTAAATACCGCCCACGGAGGGGATTTCGTTAAGGAAATGAAAGTATATTGTTATTTTGGGTAAAGAAAATAAAATTATGTTGCCATTATTGGTAAAAAAATGGCATTTGTTTATATTGTTAAAAATGGTAAATGCATTTTGACTACTTTGAAATATGTTGTAATGAGCTAAGTTTGTTAGTTTTTTCATTATTTTCAACTACATTGCTTTCAGTCTTTTTTGTGCTCCTTTTTCAACATCATTTTCATTTTCAATTTTAGTTTTTGAACGAGTGGGGCCCCGTGCTCCGCACGGGTTCGGAATGCTGGAGCACGGGACCGGATATATGTAAAAAAAAAGAGCGTACTTTCTTTGGTTTGTTTATTATAGCGTTATACTTTCATTAATTTGTTTATTATAGCAATTTTCTAAAATAAATAACGCGTAAATGTAAGAAGTTAGAAAGTACTTTCATTGACTTTGATTCAACTCAATGGATTACGGATGGTTTACAAAATAAAGAAATAAATAATAAAGTTCTAAATTTAAAAAATTACCAGGAAGAGCCTTTAGAGATCGTTTATATACTTTGATTGCAGAGTCTATTGAACCACTTTTTGCATGCCATGTGGCATAGTCAAACCATATATCCGGATAATGATATAAGTACATGAGACACTGCAAATGGATTCACATTATAACCTAATGAAAAATGTCGCTACTAATCATAGTTTAATGATATTAATATTGAAATAAATAACTCAATATAATACCTGCTCATAAGTAAATGAGATGCGTTTGTTAGCAGACACACTGTCTATTCTTTGAGGGTTCTCCCTAATTACAAATAAGCCTTGTTAATATTACCATACAATGAATAAATTATAAAAAGAGAACAGATATTCCCTTAGGAGAACCATATGGTGGAACGACAACCAAATTCCAATCAATCTCATGAACATACTTCTTTCTCTCTCTATAAACTGCCCTTGCATGCTTGTATTTTGGTTGATACTCAGATAACAACCCTTTTGCCTGTATATTATAATAACATTAGCCAAAAAATATATATATTTTTTAAAAATACATGTATCAAGAAAGTTACCAAAGCACGGCTAACTGAATTTTCAAAATTCTCATAGTCTCTCCAATGTTGTTCAACATGATGGGTAGGAGTCACAATAGCTTTTTGGTATACTTTTCTTACATCAATCATTCTTTGTCACTCTTCTTGTGGGTTTTCAGCCTGCTTTAGCCACTGCAAAATATCACAAAAACTATCAACTTCAATTTGACTCAAATGTCAAAATCAGTCTAAAGATGGTTTGAGACAAAGGATCACCTGAACAACCCATCGTTCTAAATTTCCATGAGAGGGAATTGAACAGTTCAAGTCCTTTTGAAGTTCCTTGTATACGTTTACCAAATAAATTGAAAACCAAGTAATTAACCTCAGCCATTTGTTTTTTATCACAGAGAACAGCACCGGTTGAGTCAGGTGCATATATTTGTTTAGCTCTTGCAAAAGCTGCTTGTACATAGCCGGATTCAAGTTTATGGGTGTGTTGCATAAAATATGAGTTGTTTTATCTAAATTAACATCTATCACCATATAACCTTCTAGAAGAAATCAAACCTGGTTAAACAAAACATCGTGGCTCCTAGCAACATCTTTGCAATTTGGACAACATTAGGAGCAACCCTTTTGCGTATATGGTCGCCAAAAACAAAAGTAATTTGCAACCTAGCTGAAAAAATTACAGCGATTAACATTTAAACACAAATAACCAATAAATAAAGAAAAATTCTATTGTTCAAAAGTTATATACCACTAACTGGTCATAAGATAAAACAGAGCAAAGGACATACATCTCTTTCCTTCTCAGGTGAAACCTAAAAAGTCAGCAGTAGCCGGTAGGCGTTGACCTATAACAGAGAGGGAGAGATGATAGCGGAGGCGCTAAGAGTGAGAGACAGAGAGATCTCAGTAAGTTGAGATGAAAAGAAGGTTACAAACTGAAATATCCAAAAGCAAAGACGGAGAACACAAACCTGATTTCGCTTCAAGTCCTTCAGAAATTTCAAACCTTTTGAGAAGGGTTCGATAGAGATGACTGTCGGAGGGTGTTGTACGACGCCGGATTGGGCGGTGCTGACGGATGTTTGGTCAACCTAGCGTATACATAGTTGAAAAGAGCAGTTCTGGCGCCACCGACGTCAAGAACTGAGGCGAATCGTGGTGGATTTCTCCTCTTCAGCGATCAACTCCTTGCCTTCGAAGAGGGAAAAGCGATGCATAACTCCGCGAACAGTGTCGATGTGAGCTTTGTGATCAATTACCGGTAGCATTACCTGGACCATATAAACACGGGTTAATTCAACTTACAGTTAAATACAAGATAAATAAGACAGTACCTCCATTACGAGTCCATATGTTATGGTATTAGGTTGTTGTCCCTGTTCCTTAAGCTACTGAAATACCCAAAATGCCCCTTCGAGATTTTTTTGACGCACACATGCATGTAGCACCTAGAAAAGATAAAGATAAGTACTTGGAACGAAAAGCAACATTTTTTTTATCTATGTGACTTAAAGACACTGACAGCATTATAGACTATTATATCTGGTTCTAGCTGTGGGTCCCACTTTTGAAGAACACCAGTAGATAGGTCCTTTTTTGGAGAAGATTTCATGGTATCAATCACATGAAAAAGTTCCCTCATATAACCTGCTTGTCCTAAAGTCACAGCTATGCAACGATAAGCCATAATGTCTGGATATGAAGACATTTGTTGCTGCAATACAAGAAACAAAAAGAAAAGTAAAAAAAATTATAAAATGCATTGCCATTTTCAAACTTCAAAATCTACTCAAAGTTATTTGTTACATGCATTGTGTAAAACACATTCAATGCTTCCACTGGTCTTCTTGCCTTTCCAAGAGCATCAAGTGCAGCCGTGTAAATGTTTCTGAAATAAGCAAGAAATGAAGAAAATAATTATATGAATCTTTGGCATATTATAAATTAAAGAAAAAAAAGAATCAAACCTTATCCTCTTAGACTTAAAGCGTTCTCGTGATTGCATCCACTCGATGACTTGAAGCACCTGCCTCCAATTTCCATAATTTCCTAAAATCTGTATAAGTCTATAATCTTGATAAATGTCATTATAAGTTATATTAAGTTCATAAATTAAAACAAAATGTATGTAAATCACATAGAGAAATTCCACTGAGGAGAGTCGATAGGTGTGCCATTCAAACTGTCAAAGCAAACTTCTTTAGAACTGCATAACAATAAACCAATTGTAAAACTCTCTATTGCAAGAATACATGAAGTATTTATTACTTACCACTTTGCTAACTTTTGAATTCTGTCCTCCATATCGACTCGGGAGACCCTTGGCTAGTCACAAACATCCTGAAATTTCTCTTTCAACAAATATATCTACAAATATTCGAAAACCATAAAATTACCAGAGTAATAGCGTTTGTATCATTCCCGGTATTTGAATTTGACATGAATCCTCAAGGTACCAACACATATTAGAAATAATCAGTATCTGCAATCCAAACGGAGATTATAATCAGTATCTGGAATCCAGATCTGATTCGGGTCTTCACTGCTTGAAACAGAGCTTTCAATGCCAATATGTTCTTCTAAACTGATCACGAATTCAGAGGTTTCATCATTCACCTAAAACCCCCCGTCAAAGATTTCAACTTCAATCGTGGGTTTTTACAGTGATATTGCAGAAATTTGGGGTTTCGAGTGATGTAAGTCAAAGTCTTGTTTGAAGTGTTTAGAGCTAGCTAGGGTTCACCCGGTGCTTTTGTTTCTTGTAAACGAAATTCAAAGGATGAAGAAGTAGTATACTTACTCGGTTCCTTTGTTGTGAAGGATGCAGAATTGGTCGGGGGAGAGAATTGTACGCCATTCCTCTTTTGATTTCACAGCATAACTCACTAAAATAATTTGCATCCTTCACCGGAGCCGCCATGTTCGGCTGTTGTGACGCGCAGCAGGATACCTCCGCCGCTTCCTGTACCCACCGAGATAACTTCGATGCCTTTTGACAAGTAGAATATGAGTTGATGTTGTAATCCATCAAAAGGAAGAGAGAGAGAGAGAGAGAGAGATCACCTCGCCGGCTTCTAAGGAATCGTAAACACCGTCAATCCACCCAATCAAAAATTCCGGAACACCTGAATCGAATGGCTCTATTCAGATCGAGCGTCATTCCGGACAATTGTTCATCTTGATAGAAAGAACTCGTCTCCGGTATCAGCAATCGTAAACCCAGAATAATCATCATCGACACCATTAGGGAGTTTTCTCCCGATTAGCTCCGATTACGGTTGGAAGAAGGAGAGAGAAAACCCAGTGGCCGTCCTCCACAGATGTTAGACTCCGAGCAAATATTGAACCTCATTCATATACCAAAGAGTAAAATCTAAGCAAACTGAGAGGAGTCGGAATCGTCGACCCAGACCAGGAGGAATCGGAGAGGATGGAGGTGAAGCGGTGGGAGCTAACTGATACGTGGGAGAAGAATTTATTTGGAGAGAATGACTTATGCCCAGATCCAAACCCGAATTAGTGGATCCTAATACAAATTCCAAACCGCGTGACAAACCACAAACCACAAAAAAAAAATCCTCATGTCACGTTATCAAAAATTACGCTTTTTAAATAATAGATAAATTATCTTGAGATTCTTGTCAGTTTTGAAGTGTTTTTAAGTTTTTTGAACACCAATGATAGTCACAACAATAGTGGTATCTATAGACATTTTGATGATTAAATAACTAATCTTTTCTTTTCTTGAACTGATCATTTAAAAGTTAAATCCATTTCATCAACAATAACCTACCTTCTAACAAAGCATTTATCATTTACTTTCTATATTTACGTAATTGGATAGATTTTTACAAATATACATCAAAAAGGCATGCATATTACATCAATTTTGTGCCAAGTGTCTATTGTTTTTTAGAATACATTTGTTCAAGTTGTCAAAGGGTGTTGAATGACCATTAAGCTACTTATGTAGTTAACTATTTCCAAGTATTTGTGAATGGCATCAACTTTCAAGAAATATGTTGTTACATATGAAGCAATTCATATCAGTATCATGATAAATTTATCAACTTCTTGATAATTTGTGAAATACTTGAGAGAGAATTATAGTTTATAGCCAAGATTTATGGCGTTTGACTACCTATCTTAAAGCAATAAACATGGTAATGACTGCCGACTGGAAGTACGTATACGATACTAAAGATAGAACAATAAGAGTGTATGTGTAAGCATGTTAGACCTAAAGATAACATGTTATTGCTGTTTGGATCTTGATTAAATACATAAACAATGCATTTCTATCTCATCTTTAAAAAATTGATAACAAATAAGTTTTTTTTTATAATCTTATTTATTGGGAGTAATTCTGGTAAAATTATTATTTCCAGTAGAATACTTTTATAAAGGCATTCTAAATAAATAAAGTGTGACGCTTCTTTTGAAACTAATACAATTTTAGGAAATGTACCATAATTGTGGAATAAGTGATTGTAAACTTTACTACATATGTAAGGGGTTAATTGACTAAAAAGGGGTATTTTGGTCATCTTGTGAATGTTATTAAGATGCAACATTTTATCTTATGAATCTGCCAATATGTTGTCTTAATTGTGTTGCATTGAGACTAATTCACCTGGTAGCGTGGGATGGAGAAAGGGTGAAACAGGAAACTTGGCTAAGTGGTTAAAGTTGCTAACATTATTATGTGACGTGCAATGATGGAAGAACATGACGCGTAATGATAGTACATTAGCATCGTTGGAATATGCGAGTTACGCAACAACTTGAAGATAACGTGATGCGTTCATATGAAAGTACAATGTTGAAATAGAAATGAGTTAATAAGTACAATTCTAAGGTGGAATAAGCCGATAACACAGTGTGAAATGCAAAAAATTCACGACGTGTTTGAGAAATGTAACGCGGTGCATCCTTAAAGACAATGCGACATGTTGAACGGACAGTGCAGAGGTAATAAAAAAAATTAAGTCAATCATTTGCTCCATTTCACTTCATACACTCCAGATAGACAAGAAAATAAGATACCAAGAGCAACCAAAGAAGATCTTGTACAACAAAGAAACGAAGCTATGAAACAAGAAAAACGGACTGTGAAACGTTAATTGTGATATCATAAGGGTTTAGATGTAACTTGGGAACCCGAAGAAGAGTTTAAATCCAAATACCCACATCTGTTTTAGGTGATTCCGAAGATGGCATCTTTTGAATGGGAGAGTTTGTAACGCTTGTTTTGAAACTAATACAATGTTTATATATACGTTATAATTGTAAATTAAGTGACTGTAGGCATTACTACATTTGTTAGAGATTAATTGACCAAAAGGATTATTTTGGTCATTTTGTAAATGTTATGAAGATACAACATTTTATCTTATGAATATGCCAATATATATTGTCTTAAAACTGTTGACATGATTACGTGACACGTAATGATGGAAGAACGTGATGCGTAATGACAGTACATTCCATATTTAGAAACAACGAGCTACGCGATGCGTAACTCGAGGATGATGTGTACTTTATATGAATATACAATGTTGAAATAGAGATGAGTTCATATAAGTGCAATGTTAAGATACAATGAGGGGTGAACAGGGTGCGTGAATCAAAAATTCCACGAAACATTTGAGAAGTAGAACGTGATGCTTCCCTAAAGACAACCCGACGTGTTGAACAGACAGTGCAGATGTAATAAAAGACTTAAGTCAGTCATTTTCTCCATTTCACTTCATACACTTTAGAGACAGAACAATGGGATGAGGTTTTATAGGCCCTAAGCTGAGTTTAAAAGGGAAACAAGAAATTTGAAGGGAGATTTCAAGTAATTATCAATGTTTACTTAGTTTTGAAGGTAAGTTCTTAATCTCTTTGATGAATTTGTCTTCTATGAGTTGAATTGGTGGAAAAAACTCATGAACCCTAGCTGTTATATATATATATATATATATATATATATATATATATATATATATATATATATATATATATATATATATATATATATATATATATATATATATATGTATATATATATATATATATATATATATATATATAAAATATGAATTTGATGTATGAGGAAGAGAATCAGGTAACTAACATATTTCTAAGATGATTGGATTGAAATTTTAATTTATGAATGAATTTAGGGGTTTCTGCTCATAAACCCTAAGTAAGATAAGTCATTATATGAACACAATTAAGTTATAACTTGATGATGGTATTAAGACATGTGATTAAGTCATATCTAAATAATTGTGGTCAAAAGTGTATTATTGGTTAATTGTTTTCTATGATAAAAGTTAAGCTTATGCATTAATAGATTAAGACATATGTATGATTAAACTATGAATTGGAGTAGGTTTATAGAGTTAATTGTTATAAACATAACTGAAGCATTAAGTTAAGTCTATAAATAAGTGAATGATACTTGAGTTATAACACTCAAGACTTGTATGTTATTTTGACGACTTCTAAGGTAAGAGAATAGGCATATTAAATCATTTGAGCTTTTAACATCTAGAGCGTTTCCAATGAGTAATCTTGTGTACCTGGATGAGGAATAATTCTCATGATAGTTATTATGTGTTGATAACTAACTCAATTTGAATTTTAGCCAAATATGGATAATAATTTAATGAAATTAAACATTCATAGTTGATTATGACTAAAAGTTGATTATATAAGTCATAGTTAATTATGACTGAAAGCTTATTATATAAGTCATAGCTAATCATGACTGAAAGCTTATTATATAAGTCATAGTCGATTATGACTGAAAGCTAATTATATAAGTCATAAATGATTATGACTGAATGTTGACCATATAAGTCATAGATGATTGTGACTGCAAGTTGATTGTATAAGTCATAGTTAATTATGACTAAAAGTTGGTTAAATAGTCGTAGCTAATTATGACTAGTAGAGTTGAGTAACGAAGAATAATACTAAAAGGCCAAACATAATGTACTTTATTTGTTGCTGCTTATTATTATATTATGCTATTATTGTTGTTGTGCATTAAGAGGAATGATTACTCACTAAGTTTTAAAATCTTACGCTTCACTTGTGTATTGCCTTTAAGGGAAAATAATATCGACAAGGGTAAGCATGTAGTTGAGGAATAGAGGACTTACAGAAGTTTGTACAATTTTGCGTTTTGATGTACTTATAGTTGTAATACCCGGCTTGATCCGTGGGAATAACTTTATGTTGTATATATTGATAACTATTGTATGTTGTGGTTTAATATTAAAGTACACCTACTTGTTATGTAAAAAATTTAGGGGTACTTTGTGTTAAATTGACAGGCATTACATAAAGTTAATAAATGGTAACACTTGGTCTCTTTTGTGGGATGATCCTTCTTCTTCGGCTGAGTGGCAACCTTTTGAGTGACACCTTTGCCTTTTCCCGTCCCTTTATCTTGAGGCTTCTTCTTTACATGCCTTTCTCTAATATGAGTGCTAAATGAGACTTAGGAATGTTCTCCTTGGTAGTTTTAAGCATTGCATATAACTCTAAGATAGACTTCTTCCAATCATTCATATTCTACTTCATGATGAATGAGGTATATGATTTGGGAAAACTATTCAGCATCAACACTACTGCCAACTCTATGCCCATTAGAGATCCTAGTCGCTCTAATCAGGCAACATAGTTTTTCATCTTCAAGACGTTATTGCAAACTGACTGATTGTCATCTATCTTGCATGTCTGGATTGTTCAATAAGTTTCAGATAGTTTTGGTTGACGTGTTGTTGAAATACATTTTCCATCTTGACTAATATCTTGTATGCATCATGGTTCCACAGATCCTTATGAATGTCTAGGATCATGCTTGCAAGAATAAGGCATGCAACAATCATTCTGGTAATCGAATTTCCCTGTCCATGAATTTCCATGGTCATGCATTTTTTACTATAGTATATAATTTATAGGGTAAATTGCATAAAAGTCACTAACTTTTCTAATTTTCTCGATTTTGACACTGTATTTTTAGTTTTTGCAATTAAGTCATTATGTTTTCAGAAAATTGCAATTAAGTCATTATGTTTTCCAAAAAGTTGCGAAAATGACCATATGACAGGATGACAACAGGTTACCAGGTCATATGGTCAAATTTGCAATTTTTCAAAAAACATAATGACTTAATAGCAAAAATAAAACATAGTGTCAAAATCGAAAAATCTGGAAAAGTTAGCGAATTTTATGCAATTTACCTATGCAATTTATATAACTTAATCACTTTACATGCCTCATACGTGTCCAAAAAAATAAATTTGTTGTTACCTTGTTTTTCCATTTAAAGTAATCAAATTTATTATCCTAAAAATGGAATTTCAAAAAGATTTAGGATAGATGCATACGAATAACAACTAACTTACATGCCCTCGGTGTGAATATCCTATTGGGTAATAAAAATCTATATTGATGACTTATATAAATGTACAAAAATAAAATAGAATTTTACATAGATGCATACGAATATCCTATTGGGTAATAAAAATCTATATAGATGCATACGAATAACAACTAACTATTGGTTATGTAAACAATGTCTTTATATGATGGGTTATAAAAATCTATATTGATGTTCGTTCATTGATTTATATAAATGTACAAAAATAAAATAGAATTTTACAATGATACAAAAGCAAAACTTGGTTATTATTTAATAAAATTATTTTAATGTTTTCATGTGAATCTTCAGCAACAATATTGGCCATGGAATTGCCATGTTATCGTTCCAAAACATAATACAATTATAAATTACCTAATACAACAAAATTAGGTAAAAATAAAACTTAAATGGTTAAACATTTACAAAGATAGTTTAAACTAAGTAGATAAAAAATTCAATATACTTTTACCATTTTTTCAATCGAGTCCATCAACTTTCTTATTGAAAAAAAAAATATATTTGGCAATACAACCTGTCAAGCTAGTAGCATTTGCATACTCGAAGATATAAAATGTATAATTTTAATCACTAGATTTTTTGAAAGACTTAATCGCTGAAAATTGTGAAAATAGACAAAATAAAGAAAGGCGCCGTCTTATTCGAAATTAAAGTACTTGTTTTCAATAAAACAAAAAATGTATACTCATTTTCAATAAAAAAAAACTTAATTTCAATGAAACAAAAAGTATTAAGAGTTTAAACTAGAATTTTTTTAAGTAAAGAAGGTTTCGTATGCATTTATCCTAAATCTTTTTGAAATTCCACTTTTAGGACAATAAATTTGAGTATTTTAAATGGAAAAACAAGGTAACAACAAATTTAATTTTTTGGACAAGTATGAGGCATGTAAAGTGATTAAGTTATATAAATTGTATAGGGTAAATTGCATAAAATTCGCTAACTTTACCAGATTTTTCGATTTTGACACTATGTTTTATTTTTGCTATTAAGTCATTATGTTTTCTGAAAAAATGCAAATTTGACCATATGACCTGGTAACCTGTTGCCATCCTGTCATATGGTCATTTTCGCAACTTTTTGGAAAACATAATGACTTAATTGCAATTTTCTGAAAACATAATGACTTAATTGTAAAAACTAAAAATACAATGTCAAAATCGAGAAAATTGGAAAAGTTAGTGACTTTTATGCAATTTATCCTAAGTTATAATATCATTCTATCAAATTAGATTCATTTAGTTTGTCCTTTTTTTAATAGAGAACATAATGATAGATTGTTTATAGGTGTTATAGCCTCCACTAAGAGGTAGGCTTTAAAGCAGTCAAATTCAAAGCGTTTGGTCCTTTTAATTTGTCGCATTTTAATGGTTCAACAAGCACTTAATCAGTAATATATTGGTGTATCATTGAATGAAAAAAGAAACGTATTTTCCCCTCTTTTTTTAAGTGATACCCTCCACCATTCAACCTTCTCATTGTTACCTCTATCTAATCAAATACATACATCTACAGCCTCGTCTCCTTTATCCTTCCTCATACCTCTCCGTCCTCGCTAATGTCGTACAACATTGCCCCATCTTGCACAGCACTGCCACTTTTGCTAAAATCAACATAATCTGAAATCTGATGTTATATATTTGGTGTACTCTTGCTTAATCGAAATCTGATGTTTTTGTGATTTTCTACTGAAATATAATGGTTTTTTTATGTTCTTGTTGAAATTGGATTATACTTTCCTAAAGCATGAAATCCAACATGGTTTTTTGTTGTCTTTTTGTTGAAATATGATGATTACTTGAATCATGACATCGGATGTTAATTTTTCGATGTTCTTAAAGCTTGAATTTGTTGAATTTGCTTTATAATTGTTAAATCTTTATACTTGTTGATTACACTTGCTTGAGAACTTTATAGTTGCTGAAAATATTTGTCCTTGTTGATTATACTTCATGAAAAACTGCATACTAAAATTATGTTGTATTCTTGAAAAAAATCTAAAGATCTATTGTGTTAAATCTTAAAATCGGATCCTGACTGAAATGCCAAAAAATTATGTTGTGTTCTTGCTTGTTTGGTATTATTCAACAGATCCTAGACATGGCACAAAAGAATCCTAGACTTAGTTTGGAAGCTAGAAGGTTTAGAAAAAAAAACTTTTTTGGAAGCATGTTTGCATAAAGTTACTGTTAATGGTCAGGAATGGAGTAGCTTGAAACCAAACTCTTGGAAGAGTACAGCTCAAAAACTAAAATTTCAACATAAGTTTATTGTGGATTGAAGGCAAATGAAGAACCCCTATGACTATTCAGCAAAGTTTGGAGCTTGGTTGAAGTTAAAAAACGAAAATGAAAACGTTTACAATCCAATAACCACCACCTTTAACATGGAAGAAGAAGAAGAATGGTAGCAGAAACATTTAATTCACCATAAAATAGTTCAAAAATATAAAATAATCTTTTTTATCATTCGGCACAATCATAATTATTCAGATGTTTAATCAAACACCATGTTTTCATTCAGCGACAAAATTTTTCAAGATCTCTAAATGATTCAAATCATGTCAAACAACACATAAATCTTAACTTAGATTTATCTAAGTGCACCGAAAGTTTAAATCAAGTTGCAATATAACTAGACCTTACCATACCAAAAAGTTCTCATTATTAGATGTCAAAATTTAAATGTAAGATGTTTTATAAGAAAATTTTGTAATCTTGAGATGCTTTATAAAAAAATAATAAAAAAGATTGTAATCTTTGTTTTACGAAAGCTATTATATGTAACAAATATATTGCAATGTTACAAAATATCTATTAAGACATTTTTTTTAAATGACTAATTATATGACTCATACAATTTGCAAAATATGATGTCAGCGTTTTTTCAATTGTTTATATTTTTATTGCACCAACTTTAGACCAAAAGTACACTCGGCTCAAGTGGCTGAAGCACCATTTTCTTACCGTAGGTTGTGGGTTCGAAGCCTTTCCAACTCTTTTTATTGTTGCTATATTTAATCACCATTACCATTGTTTACATATTTATATTGCGCCAATTTTAAAAATAAAATTACACTAAGCGTGACACTCTTGCTCAACTCATTTACCTTATTTTTGCTTCTTTTTTCGTTTGCTTTTTTTTTCGTTCCTTTATTTTTTTTTTTTTTCTTCCTTAGGCTGGCTAAGTAGGAAATTAGGGTTCCATTACTTTTCATTTTTTTTATAATCATTATTAAACTATTATTAAATCTTATTTTACATGTATATATATATTTTTTTAATTTAAGTGTTATAGATCTTATTTTAAATGTATATTTTGTTTTTTTTATTTAATTCTCTTTATGTTTTTTACTTAGATTTTTCACCTATAAAGTTATATTTTTATAACTTTTTTAACATTATATGTTTTTATAAAATTATATTTTTAATAAATGTAAACTTTTACATCATTTACAAGTTTATTCAATAAAGCTCTTTTCTAAAAGGCTACTTTTATGTATTTTTAAACTTAATTTTTTTAACAAAATTTCATTATACTTTCAATATTAGTAATTTTTTTATCATTGTACATATAATCTTTTTATTAACACATTGTAAGTTATATAAAAATTTAATTGAAGAATGTTGATCTTTTTGGAAACCATAATCATATCATTTTATAAATTGATAGGAATAGTTGTTGTTTAGGAGTTCAATATTTTATTATGTACAAATATATAGTTCGACATTTACTTTTAATGATGTTTTGTAATGTAGTTCATAAATATTTGTTATATCTAACTGTTATAAAAAACTTACAAATTAACAAAGTACAATGCTATTTTTTCGTTTTGATTATCTTGCGACTTCCCGCCGCATCACGCGGTGTGCACTTCCTAGTTTTAAACAATTTACATTTTGGTTGCAATAAATTAAAAATGAGAATTTTAGATTTAGTAAAGTTTTTTAAACATACTATTTTTCTAAAAGCTTTGTTTTATGTTTTTATTTGTTTTACAATATATCTGTTAAAAACATTTTTTAAGACTAATTTTAAAGAATTTACATCTTGGTTGTAAAATTAAAAATGAAGTTTTAATCTAAAAAACAATTTCATATTTACCAAAGTTTCTTAAACATATTATTTATCTAAAAGCTTAGTTTTATGTTTTTATTTGTTTTACAATCAATATTAAAAGCATACAATCATAACACATATCTAACAAATAATAAATAAAAGGGATAGCTAAAAAGACACCATTTTTTACCAATTAGACACATTAATCATTACTTTTAAGTAAGTCAACTGTTTTTTATTTGTTGTAATTACAATGTTTTCCGGAAAAAACGGATATGATTGGTTAAGAATATTTTACTCTTATTTATAGATGTATATTGGGTGTCTATTTAGTAGCACCCTAAATAGAAAGCTGCACAAGTCCAATCCTAAAATCTTATTCATGAGCCATTAATCAAATGCTCAAATTTTAGGGACAAAATAAATTCGAATAAATGAAGAGGTTTTCTTTCTAGATCTAAACAAGGAAAACAGCGTGCCAAGGGACCATTAAGTGTAACACTCAAATCCCAAATAATCACCGCTAAGTAAAACTCCGAATCCAAGACCTCGTCAAAAACCAAATTCTTGGTGAAATATGAGGACGTTTGGTTCATGATTCTTTAAACATGTGTTTTTAACTTTTCTTTTATCTTTACAAAATTCTCTAGTGTCATGCTTTTATGTCTGAAAAGATATATAATCTTATTGAATATGTGGTATTATGCTATACAAATATAATGCAACAATAAATATCACCTGACACGATCCAAAACATAGCAAATGAGGAAAACTTGCATATTCCCAACTAAGAAAACAATGAAATTCAAATATAACTGCTTGGTAACTTGGTACTAACCATGAAACAAAACCATAATCTTAATACATGAAAGTGAATTCAGGGTGAAAGGGGAATGTCAAAATGTAAAGACAATCTTTAAAACTAACCGACAAAAATAACACATGAAATTATGTCTTGTGGGCATAGCAGAAAATAGATTTACCAGTAAAACTAAATCTGTCCCAAGATGGATAAAATTGAAACCTTGTATTTTGATGTGTCCATTACAAGCTCTTTCAAGGGGTAACAACAACTACTCTTCCTGCAACTTGGTCAAGATCTCTTCTTCCATTAGAAGTAATCTTCCTCCCACTGTTTCAAAAAGAACACAACATTTTTCACATTTTAGATTTAGAAAAAGAAGTTTAGGTTATTATTCCTCTGATAATTTATACTTTGGATGACGAAAGATACTTACCCCTTTGCATCAAAGTCAACAATGTTCATGGTCTGCAACTGCTGAAGAATATGGCGAGCAATACCACCACTGCTCTTGCAGAAGTGAGGTGGGGCACTACCATTCCTCTTGCGTCCACCATAGATTCTCTGGAAAGCACCAACACCAATCCCTCCCCTCAAGTAAATTTTCCTTGCCATGGATGCTGATGGATTTTGAAGAATTGTTAATTAGAGCTCTACATCATCAAATGTGCAAGTTTGGATGGATAAAAACATACTTACCAGCTCTGATGTAGTACCAATCGGGATCATAAGGTGCAAGCTCCTTGAATGTAGCAGTCTTGACGATATCAGTCCAGTGTGGAAGCTCCATCTGTCAGAAAGTAGATGCACAAGAATGCATGAGCATAATCTGCGTAAAGCGTCTGTTGTGGAATATTTTGTGATAATGGAGAGATGATTTTTCATCAAATCTATCCAGATTCAAGTCAATCGTATGAAGAGTAAACAATAAAATACTGGCATATCAACCTAAAATGATTAAAGCATCTAATCACCGCTATCGATTAACTACCTCTGCAATATTTCTTTTTCGAAGAGACACGCAGAAAAGATGTAAGAGATGACGTATGGACAAATCGAGGAGCTAGAAGAGCAATTGCATATGAATTAGGGCTACAACAAACCAAGGATAATCACATAATAAGAGTAATGTTCGTAAGTAGATCATTCGCGAAATGTCCATCAAACGTCAACAGAAAAAACAATAATCATGATATCGCATACATCAGATGCAACAGCCCTAAGATCTTCTATCAGACAGATTGAAAAAGAGATAGGGATAAACCTTGCCGGAGCGCTTGAGGTGAGCAGCGTACGCCTTGACAAACTCATGAGGTGAAACGTCTTTCACCGTTCTCGCAGTCGCCGTCTCCATGTTTCAGGCTGCTTTCGTTGCAACGGCGGCCAAGATCTTTGGCGAGGGTTTTGTCTGTGTTTAGTGTGTGCGCGTGTAAAGAAGAGTTCCCGCATCCATGTTAGGGTTTAATAGCATTCGTGAATGCAGGCTACACCAAGCGAGTTAGTATCTGGGCTTCAAGGCCCACGTAGATCAAGCTTTTCTATATAAATGGCCTCATCAGTTCAAAGCTCGGATCTTTTAACCGAAATTTTATTGATAATAAAATTGTTGAAAATTTCACTATTATTTATTTTACAATGAGTCAATGACAATAAATAATCAAGAAACTTAATATTCTTTAAAAATACAAAACGTTGGAAAACTCAAAATATACTCTTTTCTAAAAATACAATATTATTCATTAATGTTGTAATTCCATTATATAATATTTGTCTTCGTTCGGCTATTACAAGAAAATGTCACTAGATCGTACCTATATATTTGAATTTTACTTAAACTCATACATAGGGTCGCCCCAAATCCAAGACGAGTTAGGTCACATCCCAGAGCAGCAGACTTTATGTGGCAGCCACATTTTACACCTATTATTATGGGTATGTTTTATTGGGCTAAAATATGTTCAGTCCATTGAAAGGGGAATAGCCCATCAGGAAGGCCACTAGGAGAGACCTAAGGGTAGCATGAAGGTGACAAGTCAACATGATAGAAAAAAGCATGCCTAATTAATGTTCAAAATAGGAGAGACCTAAGGGTAGATGTTCAAAATAGGAGAATACAAGGAAACATAGGTGGGTAGAATAAGGCAAAGGTTTTCAGATGTACCGTCCTCTTTACCTAAAAAAGTTCTTTCTTTGATCCTTTTTTAATTTCATTCGCCCCTCTCGATTTCTCTTTATCCGAAAATTTTGATTTTAAAGTTCTTTCTTTTTCGGACAGACTCTTCACTCTTGGTTTAGGACATGTTTGTTTACCACTTAACACCTCTTAATCTGAATGGTTAAGAGGTCTCAACCATTCAGACCGTTTGTTTACCACTTAATTTAAAAAAGGCCTCTTAATTTCTCAGACTTTAGGATACATCTGTTTAAAAAAAAAAAGACACGCGTTCCATATTTGCCCTAACATTTACGCATCCCTGATTTCACGCCTCCAAAAATCGATCGGGAGAACCGATCTTCTCCTACCCTTCTTCTCCCCTCGTCTCGCTGGTCTGGTTGCCTCTCCGCCGGCGACGACCCTGCTCAACCTTCTTCGGCGACGACCTAACTTGTCCAGTCTCCACGAAATCACTGTTGCAGGTTAGTTTTTCTCCTCAAGAAATCGTTGTTGCTGCTCAAATTGGCTCCACGAAATCGATATTGCTCGGTTTTTGTTGGTGAAATATGTTGGTTTTGCTGAAATATTACTGAAATGTTGCTGATTTTGCTGAAATAGCCTATTTGTTCATGATTTTGGTCTGTTTTTGTTTTTGGTTTGTTCATGATTTTGGTCTGTTTCTGTTTTTGGTTTGTTCATTAATTGTTGATTTTGGTCTGTTTCTGTTTTTGCTCGGTTTCATATATGAAATGTTTTTGCTCTGTTTTTGGTGCGATCACGTCAGATGTCATAGCATCGACATGCATGTTTGCTGAAGAGGTCCAATCCACAGAATTTTTACCGGTAGTGTTCTTGGAATCGTTCAATCTGTGGAGATGAAAATTTGATTATGATCAAGGGTGAAAATGAAAAACAGTGGCGTACCTTGAGACAATCGTTGTGGTTTGAAGTATTGTAAAGGGTGAAAATGAAAAGCACTTTTCTACTGAAGCTCTCTCTTCCCGGTACGTTATTACCATCGTCACTCTCCCTTTGAACGAATTTCTTGAAATCGCAGGTTAGATATGGGTTTTGAAGCAGATTTGATTAGGTCTTAGGACGAAGAAAACTTGTGTGAAACCTTGAAAACTTGTGATGCTTCTATTTTATAATCTGGAATGTGAAACTTTTGTAGTACCTCTATTGATTATTGCAATTTTTTATGATTTCTTGTTGAGACCTTTGTGCTAAATTCTGATGTTGAATTTCGATTTTTTATGGCTGTAATAATACTTCGATTTGTTGTTGAATTTGTAATTCTTGCCGAGACTTTTATGATTGTTCTTGCTGAGAACTTTGTGCTGAATCTTGATGTTATTAAAGAAAATAGTTCAAAGGGGTAAAATGGTCATATGTATCATTCAGCACAAAAATTAAGAGGTTCAAACCAAACAACATTTTACAAATTCAGATCTTAAAAATTCAGACCCTCTTAAACATTCAGACCTCTTAAACATTCAGCTCTTAAAAATTAAGATCCTGTCAAACAGGGTCTTAGTGGTTCTTCTTCTCATATTCTGTTTTTTAGTTCTGAGATAGCGACAGAGCCAACGTTACTTCTCCTTCAATTCTTGGTCAGTTGGTTAGTGGTCACTTCGTCAATAGCTATAACTTGTAAGTTGCAAAAAAAAATCTTATTTGTGTTAATCTAAAAAGGTTGTGATCATGATTTGTGAGTTAAGTTCTGAAATATGTCATTTGTGTTGATCACATACTCAAAATCCCACTCCCACCAATTTTGTTGTTTTGATGCATGTTTATGTAAGACTCAGGATCAGGTATTTCTTTTCCTTGAATATTTTTAAAGTTTGAAAATATGAAAATCGGATAGTGGTGCTATCACGTAGATAGCGATGCTGTCGTGAGCTGGGTCGCGTCACATCAAGTCCTTCCCTTGTGGCACTATGCATGCATGTAGTGGCCATGCACGATGACCAGTTAGCGGCGCTAATCGCCGCATTTTTGCACAAAAACCCTAAATCGTATTTTGGGCCATATAACAGTTGAAAACCCTAAGGGAGGTCGTCATTTCTCACCCCAACCTCTGAGAAAACCCTAAAACTCTCTACCCCTTTTTTGGAGATTTTGCTCCATTTGTGAATTCTTGAAGGATTTTAGAATGAAGAAAGGAAGAGAATGTGAATGAGAAGGTTGTTGCTAGGAGGGATTAGCTTCTTTGGTACTTCTAGACCTCTATAAGTGTCCATAACTCTTGTTCTTTAAGTTCTTTTGCTTGAAATGAGATATTGAAGTCATTTGGTGACATTGAAGGCCATGTTGGTTCCACTTTGTGGAATAGGAAGGGATTTGGGGGCTAGAGGATGGATTACTCACCTCTTAGTTTCTGAATCCTAGCATAAAATCCCAACCCGGCCATGATAAACCTTGTTTGAGATAAGTTAAGGTTAGAAATCTTTATTTTGGACCTAGATCTTGTTCATGAGCTTGCATGGCTATAATTGAATGATAAAGTTTACATTTTTATGTCTTTAGAGAGTGTTTGGAATGTCTCTGAAGGTTATAGATCTTAGCTTAAGGTATTGAGAACTTTTTGAAGATTTTGGTTGAACAGGATAGTTAGCGACGCTAACTCAAGAAGGTTCGCGAAGCAGCTATCGGAGTTAGGGGGGCTATCTATATAGATAGCGGCGCTAACTGTGGGTTGACCAAGTTGACTTTGACCTATTGACTTTGACTTTTGTAACATTTTTACTATTGAGTCAAACTTTAGAAATCTTGGTTTTAGGTCCTAGTTAGGGGCTTGGATAGTTAGAAACCTTGTTTGATATGATGTTTTGGTATTTAGGATGTTCGGGAGATTTTACCGGCACTTTCTTGTTTACTCGTAGCTGTAGATCAGGTGAGTCTCCTCACCTTCTTGATTATGATGATGATATACTATATGTGAATGATTATCGATGAATCGGGGCAAGCCCGAGAGTCAAAGAATGAGTTGATTACCGACGGATCGGGGCAACCCCGAGAGTCAAAGAATGAGTTGATTACTGGTTGTCTAGGGCAAGCCTAGAGACCATGTTTTATATTACGTTCTGAATCATATGGGAATCCGGGGAACTCACTAAGTGTTATGCTTTATTGTTTCGGGTACTCACGGTACTGGCGGAAGGGGCACGCATGACTCCATGGCACCGACATCCATTTATCATGATTTTCGCTGTTATCTTTTATGACTATTTGGGATTTACTAATCTTTATGACTATTTATATTATCGTTGATGAATGATATGAATGGAGACTTGATGTTTTGTTTATAATTAAGAAAAAAATTAAACCTAATTTTTGGTACGTCATAAGTTGGTATCAGAGCCAAGGTTTAAGGGATTTGGCTGAATCTTAGGGGAAAATCAAACTCAAACCGAGGACTGAGAACTGTTTTTAAATGAATTTAAAATTTGACATTCAAATAAATATTTTAAAAAGAAGGATGCAGTGTGTGTAGTCCGGCAAGGCCCAAGTAAGTACCGTGATTCCCAATATTTCCTATAATTTCTGAATTATTGATGTTAACTATATATGCAAGTTAAGGGACTACTCAGGAATGCATGCTAGAAATTGCCTGATTAGGGATGCCTTAGACTTGGATCTCAACGCTTATACTGTCTTGTATATTTTGCTGGCACTATAGGTGGTTGAATGGATGCTTTGTTGGACGTAGATTAGGGTCTAATAGCCTTAGAATCTTCGATCCGGCATTATAGGTTGTTCCTTGTTTGGTTGTGCCTTTAGGGTAGGGATTGCTTATTCGATCGTCTGTCTCACCTGCGTCCCCGTGCATTCGAGCATTCATGAAATGATCGGTTAGTGTTAGCTGAGTGCAATAGGCAAGTGTGTGTGTATGTGTAGTACAACGTTCTAGCTGAGCTAAAAGGACAGTAGAGCACCACGATGAAGGGTCATATCAATGAGATACGTGTGCCCATGTGAGGAACGACTTAGGGAATTGAGACTGCTCTCTTGTATCAAGTACAAATAAGTGTGAAAGGTAATATAGGGCTCGTACTACTGGAAACACAGGATTCGTACCTAAATCAGGGACAGTCCCAATGGTTTTAAAGAAATTATAGGAAGATTTCCATGTGTGCGTAGCGAGAGGAACCGTCATAAATTTTTTTTGGCATGTTTCATCACATGATTTGAATATTTAATTAGTAATTAATTATTGTAATATGATTAAACGTATATAATTAGGATTAATTAGTTAGTTCAATTTTGATATCACATATATATATATATATATATATATATATATATATATATATATATATATATATATATATATATATATATATATATATATATATAAAGAGAGAGAGAGAGAGTTAGGTTATTCTAAAACTGGTAATTATTGTATGACTGTGTAGACTAATAAAAATTCAGGAAAAAATCAGTTTCCATGATTATAGGAGTCGGTTATCGGATTTATAGAATTTAATATATTTAAAATTAATTGATTTATATGTATATTACTATTATGGCCCTGTCGATATTTAAAATGATTGGTTCATATTTAGTTACAAGGTTACACAATATTTATCAGGACAGGGCATATATATATATATATATATATATATATATATATATATATATATATATATATATATATATATATATATATATATATATATATATATAGATATATATATATATATATATTAATATTAATTATTAACATGTGTCCTCACATGATTAGAAATTTAAATAATGATTTAATATTATCATTTGAACACATGGTTAATTTGAATTAATATGATTGAACAACTGGTATCTTTAAAAAGTTTAAAATGTACTTTATACTTTATATAATAGTTTATATAATATGTATAATCAAAATTAAATACATTAAGTTGGATCAAGACTAGATTCATCAATTCTAAACACTCTAAGATGGTTTAAGAAAACAGTCTATAAAATGACCGTTAAATGGACGTCTATTTGCCCACCGCCATTTGTTTGGACCAATTGAGTTAACGAAAGGGTCCAATATATTGATGTCAAGTTAAAAGTATTAACTTAAAATTATCCAAACAAATTTCTCGTTTAGATAATAGGAAATGTGAAAACGTATGTTAATCCATGAAAGCGCACATAATTTCCTTATGATATATTAATGGAGTGTGTGTGGTTAGCCGACACATTATTTTGAGATTATAAGTGGCAAGATGATGTGGCAATTCGGTTTTATGGTTTGTTGGCAGAGTATGTGTGGTTAACCAACATGTCAATTTGAGAACTACAAAGAACGAATGTGTCAAAGCGGTTTTGCATGGTTAATTCACAATCTTGTTTGTGGTATTCGGTATCCCAACCATAAAGGTAATATAACATATCCGAGATTAACATGCCATTTATAAGATTAATGGATCTAAAAAAATCTAGGAATTTCATAGTGATTGAAATTGGCAAAGTGTATGCCTACCTAAAATAAATTCATAATATGATTACGACATCCCTTTTTGTATAATTAATGTAAAATATGGATCCTAGCCTTAATATATATATATATATATATATATATATATATATATATATATATATATATATATATATATATATATATAGTAATCATTTTAAGGAATATATATATATTAACTAACTAAAACGTATCTTTTTCATAAATGTCTAGAATCAATGGTGATCTCCCTCCTCTTCCTCCACCTCCTACCGCTAATTCAAACTTCACTCTACTCTCTGTTCTCTCAAAGGAAAAATTGATTGGTCCTAACTATCTGGACTGGATGTGAAATCTAAAATGACACATCATTATGAGAACAAAGAGTATGTTCTCGATAACAATATTCCCGAGATTGACGAGGAAACTGCTACTCCCGAAGAACTCGCTGCTACTGAAAACATGTTGATGACGCCACACATCGTTATGAGAACAAAGAGTATGTTCTCGATAACAAAATTCCCGAGATTGACGAGGAAACTGCTACTCCCGAAGAACTCGCTGCTACTGAAAACATGTTGATGACGCCATAAATGTGTCCTGCATCATGATAGCGACAATGTCCCTGAAGCTCCAAAAGACCTTCGAGGACACTTGTGTATTTGAGATGAATTTGCAGCTTGCTGAGATGTTTCACAAAAAGGCAAGGCAGGAACGCTATGAGGCCATCAAAGCCCTAATGACATGTAAACTGAAAGAGGGAGAGTCTGTTTTGTGCTCATGTGCAAAAAAAATGCAGCGACACATTGAAAGGATCGAGAAACTCAAAGTGAACTTCGACAAGGACTTGGTCATTGACATGGTCCTAAGCTCGCTTCCTAGTTCTTATAATCACTTCATCTTGACCTATCATTTTAACAACACGGAGACGACGTTGATGCAGTTACATGGTTTATTGTAAACCGCCAAGGCATGTATGAGAGTCTCAGGGCCAAAACACCTCAGTTGTTCCCGTTATGACCATTGGACATGGTAAGGGAAGTAAAAGAAACACTTATTCTCAACCCAGTTGGAAGGGAAAGCCCTGACTAGAGAGTCTGGTCATGGCTCAAAGATAAAGACAAACTATGATATTCCCCTCCAATGATCCAAAAGAGGCCACTTGCTTTTATAGCCACCAAAAGGGCCATTGGAAAGAAGCTGCCCTAAGTACGTGCAGGAAGTAAATGATGGTAAAGCCAAGGTGTCTGGCTCCGCCTCAGGTATATCCGTATATATATTATCCAAATCGATAACATTATAACTTCTAATTATTGGGTCCTTGATACAGGATGTGGTTTTCATATTTGCTCTGGGATGCAGGGCCTAAAGGAAAGTAAGGAGCTGAAGCGGGGAGAGCTGAATCTAATAATGGGGAATAGACGCACCACGCCTCTTATGAAGATTGGGATTTTTGAGCTCTTGCTTGATAGTGGAGTTAGGATATATTTACTTGATTGCTGTTATTCGTCAGAAATGACAATAAACATAATTTCATTTCATGCACTATTTAAACAAGCTTATCGTTATATTTTTGATGATATGAATGACGATATTTTGGTTTATAAAGATGGTTCTTTTATATTAAAAGCTTATCCTTGTAATGATGTGTATGAAATTGTTGTGTGTATGTGTGAATAATATGAGTAATGTAATATTGAATATTGATTCTTCTAATGAGTTAGACAAAACGTGCTTATGGCATTGTTGTCTTGGACATATAAACAAGAAACGCATCATACAACTCCAAAAGGATGAAGTTTTAGAATCATTTAACTTAAAATCAGATAATGCATGTGAACCTTGTTTATTATGCAAGATGACAAAATCACATTTCTCATGGAGTTTTGAGAGAGGTGGTGATTGTTGGACATAATCCACACATATGTGTGTGGACCATTCAGATCCGTTACAAGGGATGCAAACCGCTACTACGTGACATTTACTGATGATTTCATCTTACACAATTCATCAACTGAAAACACTTCAAGAAACACGAGAACTTCCCTAAAAGATACAATCAATCAACAAATTACAAAGACATATCTGGAAAAGATTAAAATATTTTCATAAATATGCATGCAAGCTACCAATTGTTGGATGAAGAATCCACTCTACTATTACTAACAATTGTTTTAACACAAACGAGAGTTGGCAATATACATGACGAGACAGACTACCCAACAAAAGACAAAGTACCACAATCACCCCAAAGACCAGATCATCTCATATCAACATTAGCAAGAATATATATATTGTCACCTCAAGAATAAATAATGATAAAAAACCAAAAAATAAATATAAGAATCAACTATTGCAGCAACATGATGCTAATTTACTCGCATAATAACAAAGAACAAATTGATTAAGCATAATTATATGCTATTTTTTGTTTTTGAAGAACCATTTTAAGACTTTACGAATTAACTTGTACTATTACCTAGAGAAATCAAAAAAACAAGTATGCCGAATCATACTTCATGCACCACGTCACAAAACAAGTTTGTCAAATGTCATGCACCACGTCAAAGCTGCAAAGAAAACAAAGAAAAAACATCAATAATAGAAATAATGTTGCAAACAACAAAACCACCTCAATGAAAACAATGAAGATAAAACAATCAACAAGCACGATTTAAATTTGTCTGTGAACATTATTTTATGCAAGATATTTATAGTCTTGATTTTGATTCATCAACAAGCCAAACATTGGGAAACTCAACAGAAACAATTTCAGGAGATGTCTTCAATGTTCCAAGGTTGGAATCTCAACCCGCCCCAATTCCCGCCACCCCCGCCCCCGGAATCTTAGGCGCGTTTCCCCCTTTCTAAGCCTCGAGGACGATGCTCAATTTTAAGCTTGGGGAGGGGGAATGCATTTCATTCATTCATGCATTGCATCATTTTTGTTCAAATTTTTAAAATTTTTGTAAATACTTAGATTTTATTTACAAATTAATTTTCATTTTCCATATTTTTATGCATTTCATGCATTGTATCTTAATCCTTAAAAAATTAAAAAATTAAAAAAATTGTTTAGTTGACCTTTCATACAGTTTGTTGTTGAGTGTCTTAAGTCCCGGTATGCTTGTATTTTCATTATTATCAAAATAAATAAAAATTGAGCTTACTCCAACATGCTTCGTTAAGACGGAACATGATAGGGATGGAAGCGTTAGCCTCATCTCTCTAGGCGTAAAAGTAGTTTTTACAATGTGAAAGTTATAAATTTTTAAATAAGCCTTGTTGATGCAAAACGAGAAGGGTTAGGCATTTTTTTAAAGCAAAGTAATAACTAGGAAGGGGCAACACAGTTGTAAACAAGGTCCAAATCCTTTTACTCCCGATTGTATGTTTTAGTTTAAAGTCTCGTTGGACCCTATTCGTCATTTTACTCAGTCATGAAGATCCAAAATGGCGGGCTCTCAATCTCAACTAAAGTCAATGAGGATTTCAAGAAACCAAAGTCAAAGTCAAACTCAAATGAAGAAGTCCTCTACAAGTAACCAAAGACGGAGAGTCCAATTCATAGTGAAGACAAATTCAATCAAATCAAGCAAATTCAAATGAAGAAATCAAAAATTCAAAGATTAAAGATTGAAGAAGGTGTAACACAAAAACTACACCTACAAACAAGTACATTCAAGAAATCAATTCAAGTTCGAGTCAAATCCAAATGAAGTGTACAAGCAAGAGACCGAGTGGGGTGATGGATAGGGGTAATAACAAAAAGCGAGATTTAGGCTAGAGCGTTATTTGGGGGTTTGAGTCGAAATGGGCCCTTTACAATATGATGTTTCCTTGTTATGAGTTAGCTTGCCTTAAGGAGGTGTTTAATGTTTCAAAAGTTGGATTGGTAAGGGCTGGGCAAAAATTTTATACCTTTCCGACCGTAGGGGCTGATTTTACGCTAGGGGTTTTGTAGGAGAATGTCTTTTGTCCTTGATTCCGTTGAATCTAATTTGGAGTAAGAAATAACCATGTGTCTTTAATGATATATATATATATATATATATATATATATATATATATATATATATATATATATATATATATATATATATATATATATATATATATATATATATATATATATATATATATATATATATATATATATATATATATGGTAAAGCTATTTGGGATCTGGGACATTGGATGATAAATTTAAAGTTGGGTCAATTAAACAATCAAAAAGATTTTTATTTGCATTTTACTTTCTTTTTAGTTTAGTAATCTTGCATTTTTCTCATTGCATTTGCATTCATCCATTCATCTAGTTTTTCTTTCTGCGTTTTTGGCTTAGGTTGTTAGTCATCAAATTCTATTCCCGAACCGTTCTTATTGTTTCTCTTACTTGGGGACAAGTAAGGTCATAAGCTTGGGGAGATTTGTTAGATGCATTTTATGCATCTTTTCTAAGCCATTTTTATCCTTGTTTTATTTGTTTTTATAGAAATTTCATGCATAATCATTTAAATTCCAGGAACTATGATACTTCATAAGCTTGTGTTTAATTTCAGGAAAAGATGGACATTCGGTGTGGAATCGGGAGAGCATGGAATCATGGAGCATGGAGCGGGAGCTTGGAGCACATGGAAAGAAGTATTGGAAGCTTGGCATGGAGCTTGGAGTGACTATGGAAGCATTGGACAACAATTGGAAGCAAATGGAAGCAAAAAAAATGAAGAAACCTACTGCCCAAATCCACACGGGTCGTGTGAAATTCACACGGGGTCGTGTGGATCCTTGCAGTTTCCAGAAAATCGCATTTGATGTCCCAGTTCTGCACGGGGTCATGTGAAATCCACACGGGCCGTGTAAAATCATGCAGTAACCATTGAAGAAATCACACGACCCGTGTGAAATCTACACGGGGTCGTGTGGCGCAAAAAAAGGCGGTTACACATCAGTTTGCTACACGGTTTAGGTCATTTTTGGGTAGTTAGACTTCTAGAGAGCAAGAGAGGACGACTTTGAAGAAGAACATTGATCAAAAACACTTGGGAACACTTGATTTACTGTTTTAATCACTCGTTGTAAGTACATTTAGGAATAATTTACTGCTTTTCATCAAGGAGATTTAGCCATATCATGTGCGGCTAGATCTCTCATTATTCCGGTTTTGTAGACACAAGATTTGGCATCAATCATTTGACTATCGTTGTGTTTTTCATCTAGTATTTTGAATTTATGCATTAAAGTTTCATTTGATTCACATGTTGGTTCATGTTGGCCATTAGAATTGGTATGTTTGTCAAATTCGTTATTTCATTCTTGAAATCCGTAATTGTTTCATCAATGAATGTTTGTAACAACACCGAATTGATCTTTGTTGGATGAATTTGTGTGCAATTCAAAATACACATTTTTACATTTCCGAGCTTACGAGGAATATTGAATGTTAATTGGTTTATCTAAATGAAACCTTACTCGTTTTCCTTGATATAAATTCAAGAGCTTGTTTGATTTATATTAAAGGAGAATTGGATTACTTCAAAGAGCAAATTTTGAGTAATTACTTAAAAGGACTGAAGTGTTAGAGCTTATTAACACTTTGAAACCAATTTTAGATGAAAGTGACATAATTTCTAGTCTTATAATGATTGCTTAATCAAATGTGTTGATCGGAATCGGAATCCATTTGGTATATTGCATTTTAATCAATTTCATGTTTAGTTATTTATCTTAATACTTCAAAAACCCCCCTGTTACTCGTATCTTAAGTAAACATCGGTGTAAGAATTTGTCCCTTGTTCCTGTGGATCGACCCCTGCCTATCATATACTATTCCTATAGTGGATTGAGCAGTGTGTATTTAGTCTTGATTATTTTTATCTCAATTCATTTGTTGAGTTAGACGCCTCAACACTATAGTATGGTTATTCACTTATCTTATGGCTTACGGTGTTTAGATGTGGTGTTTTGCCGGAATCATGTGTAGTAACTCCTGGCTCTGATCGTGGAATGATCTTGAAGATATCTGCTCGTCGCTTCCAAGGAATCAAGTATTGTGTTTTGTATAAGATTGTATTGATTTGGTGTAAATGTAAAATATACTCGATGCCGGATTTTGGGGTGCTACATTAAGATAAATGATATGGAATTATTAGTGTCACTTTAAGTTCACATGGAAATCATATGTCAACTTCCAACCCATCATATCCTCCACTGGCCATTGATACAAGTTTTCAGGGGTCTAGAAATCGTTACCATTTTTTTCAGCAAAAATTGATCTAATAAAAATTTATGATCTTTATTTGTAATATCTATTTTCTCTTCATCGTATACATATTGTTTATAAAATTTCATTAACAAAACCCCTTGTTGTATTTATCAACAAATTACTAGATGAGTCAAATTCCATTTTATATGTGTGTCAGCTTGCATTTTCAAAAATATTTAAGATATCGTCTATAATTTTGAAGCATAATGTATCTGCTACAAATGAAAATTGTAAATTTGCTTACAGGCACAATGGAAAAAAAGTAAGTACTCACCAAAAATTTAAAAACTTAAGTTTGTTTTTTTGGGTTGTTTCCAATCCAAATTTGGATTAGAGGAGTAACGGAAAAAGGTAATTTTTCCATTGCATATCGAATCTAAATTTTGTGATTGTCTTCCCTTTGCACCGTGGCTCTTTTTGCTTCACGGCTAGCTTCAATTTGACAAATCTCTATAATTTTCAAACATAATAAAGGGGCATATACATGCACACATCTCTATATTTTTGGTCTAGTAGAGCCCATGGTCATTGCATGGCCCAAGAATAAACTCTACGAAACCCCTATTACCGTGTTCGTAGATTGGGTCTGTCTGTTAAGTATGTGGCATCTAATACGAACACAGAATATCCAGGCGACTAGCTGATGCAACCAGAAATAGACGAGACCTTTAAGTGTTGTTGGGTTTTGCGTTTGGTCAGATCCTTTCTCCTCGGTTAATGAAGTTTCTCGCTTTGGTTGGATGGACTAAAGCGGATCAACAAATGTAATGAAGTATCACGAGTCATGGACATCCAACCTAGCTTGACAACAACACTTCTTTAGTGGATTAGCAGCTCGGTTGGATCCGAAGAAATCAAGAATAACAGGAGCAATACAAGCCTCGCTCCGGTTTGGTTTAGAAGTTTATTGTCTTCGGATGAGCAATACAAACGAAGCATGGTAGTGCTCAGAAGAAGCTACTTCAGCAAAAGTGTCTATTGGTGCAAGTTCCCAGGTCTAACATGGGATACCTATAGAGATGTAAAGTTTTTCTGACGCGCATGGCTCATGGACTGTCACATCAATTGACCTATTGCAGAAAGCATGATGCTAAAAGATTTGTCATCATTCGCCAAGATCTCCTTGCCCGATATATAAACGGTCTCGAATTGTAACCATGAGAATGTCATGAATGTGAGCCAAAAATTAATAGAATGCGGTAAATACTTGTATAGATTGTATAACATTCAGAGCAATAAAAGAAAACTCTCTAGTTTCATACAGTGGATATAACTCGATCAATTTAGATCGAGTGAACCACTTAAATTGTTGTGTTCTTGTTTGGTTGTTTGTATTATTCTTATCGTTCCCTTTAACCATCATTAAACCGTGGAGTAGTGCATCTATCGTCGTTTTTAATCCCACGCAGTCGTGGTTTGGCCTGAAATTCGAGCCCCAATGTGTCGCCTTACTCTTTATTGCCTCCCATGAATGTTGAACACCACTAGTTATTTAGTTAATTTGCAGCGCTAAGCATATCCTAATTGTAAAAATAGTGACATTATGAATATTATACTTACTTGAATTCTTTCCTGTTTGAATATGTTGCTTGCAGATAACTAAAAACGAAGTAGCTAGTCGAGATATTGATAAACTAACAAATGTTTCTAATGGATAGCTAGGTATTTCATAATTATGGTAATTTGTTTAATCTTGACGTGTATCTAAAAAGAAAAATATAGAGAATAAAGAGGAAGATAAAAGTTTTATTGTACACAATCAAAGCATAAAATGGTTTTATTCTACAAAATAATAACATACTGATCTTTTCGTGCATTGGAGGATAACAAATTCGGCTTTTATAAAAGCCACATAGGCTAGATAACCGGCTCTCGATGGTCTACCGGTTACGAAATATTATTTTAGACATGATCAAAGCATAAAATAGTTTATTGTATAAATGATGATATAATAAATTTTCTTGCACCCGATGAAAAAAGATTGAGTTTTTTTTAGGATCTTCCTTAATATTTACGATTAAGTTAATTTTAAAGAGTTCATTTTGGATTACTTGAAAATACAATATTTTGTTTTATTATATATCTCATGCAATTTGCAGCAATTATAAAACATATGACTAACAGTAAAATTTCATTAGTTTATATTTAGATTTTGTCAGATTACTCTATATATTAAAAACCGTAAGTTTTCTAGAAGTTTTGGCTGAGGTTGGGAAGAAAAGGGGGTGGGCTTCTTTTTAGTGCTTTGCATTAAATGTTCTTTTTCTTTCTTTGCCGTTTTTAGTCCTTTCTTTTTTTGGTTTGCTTTCATTTGTATTCGATTTCTCTTGCTTGTCTTCAACTTCCGGCTGATTGTGAATTTTTTGATTGGACCTCATCAACATCCACTTTGGATTTCCTGCAATTTATTCACAGGTATTTGTTTTTTTTTTACGTTTCATTTATTGTTTTCTTTCTTTATTTGCTGTTTTTGGTCCTTTGTCTTTGTGTTTTGCTTTCATTTATTGTGATTTCCTTTCTTTCAAAGCTCTACGTTAAAAGTACCTGTGAATCTACGCATTAGTTAATCGCAATCGGCTTCGAACACAACAACATTTAATTTCGCCAAATCCGTGCGGAGCACGGGTGCATACTAGTTTTAACTAAAAGCCATTATAGCTCAATAATATGAGGCTTCTTAGTTTTCGATCATCACCTCTCATATTTTTGTACAGAGAAATTGTATTGGTTCCTAATTTTTGTTCCTAACTTTATTCCTAACCATTTGAAATGATGACAAGTGGATTTAAATATTATTAATTTTATTAAACTTTACACTTGTCATCTTTTCAAATGGTTAGGAATAAAGTTAGGAACAAAAATTAGGAACCAATACAATTTCTCTTTTGTACATGGGTTCAATAATTCGGATACAGGTTTACCCACCCCAAATTTGGATCCATGTACCACAATTTTCTTTCTTTTTACATTTTAAGCCTAACTTACAAATTTATTTATGAATTTGGTTCCTAATTTTTTTTACAGCTTCACCCAACATTTAGTTATTTTTACGAATTTGGAGCCCATATCCAGATCCAAATCCGCCAAGTTTAATTTTTTTGAGCTTGGACCCAACTTTAATTCTTTTTCTAGTTTGCATGCACCAACTTATTTTTTTTTATAGTTTTATCCAACTTTTATATATTTTTATGACTTTAGTCTAACTTCTTTTAATATTTTCTCTAACTTTTATTTCAATTTTTATATATTTTCTTTTAATATTTTCTTATAAATATTTTATCACAAGTTTTAATATATTAATCAACTTTGTTTTTATGTACTTATTTAATATTTTTCCTTTTTTATTAGATATTTTTAACTTTATATTGATATATTTTTAAACCATAGTTTCTTTGAGAAAATATTTTTGTGAAAAGCTCTTTTATAGTTTGAGCAACTTACCTAGTTTTGTCTCTGATTTTTATCTATTTTTACGATTTTAATCCAACATTTTTTAAAATCTTTTCTCCAACTTTTATTTCTCTCACACACACATGTATATATATATATATATATATATATATATATATATATATATATATATATATATATATATATATATATATATATATATATATATATATATATATATATATACCTTTTTGTATACATAGTTCTTTATAACAATGTTATATTAAACAACTTTATTTTTTATAAATTTGTTATTGTAAAATTACTTTTTTTATCTTTATTTCATGTATTTTTTATTTTTTTACAAAATCATTTTTAACTTTGTTTTTATATATTTTTTAAACCTTAATTTTCTTTAAAAGAAATAATTTTTTGGAAAGTTCTTTTATGTCTTACTACAAAATTAATTATGATTTTGTCTTTATAAGGTTTTAGAATTACAAAATAAATTTTTTCCATATTTGTTTTCTTGTAAGTTGTTTATTTTTTTTATGTTTTACAACTTATTTATAAATTCAACAAAACATGTTTTTATATGTTTTTATCAAATTTTTCAAAATTTTGGTTATGTTTTTCTAGAATGCAATATTTTTTAAAACAATTTTGTATCATTTTTATATATTTTAGCAACTTTAATTTTTTATGAATTAATTTTTACAAAAATATATTTTTTCACATAATTATTTTCGAATTTTTATACATTTGTTCGTGGCAAGGTATTTTTTAGATCTTTTCATTTTTAAAAATTTTAGTGTAAATCATGTCTCAACAATTGATTATAAACTAGTTTCCTCCCGTGCTCCGTACGGATTTGGTGACACATTTTAGGGGTATTTTTTTTGAAGTGTAGGTAATTCATGCCCTCTGATATATCTATTAAGATCTTGGTTAATAAAAAGATGGTAAACCTTGAAGTAACCCGTAAGATTCACATTCTTGCGTATACCATCAGCCTCGACTCTAAAATCATCATGGTCCCCGAGATGTGTTACTGTGACCTTGAGATTAGCAAAGTTGTTTTCCCCTGTCTGTAAATATGTGTAAAGAAAAGTCGATTATAAAAGTACTTAATTTTGGATGTAATAAATAGCAATGTACTTATGTACCTTGATGAGGTAATCTCTGTTTGAGAGATAAATGATGGAAAGGATGGGATGTTCTAAGTTGTTATCGCGGTATTCATTCTCCCACTCCAATTATATTGTGCGTGTAGCATTATAGTTGGATCTAAATGGAGTATGTGTATACCACACTGACAACCCTCCTAAAATACATTTTTATTAAAGATTGTTGTTTTCTATTTTCTTGAATAATATAAAAATGTCATGTATCTCTAAACAATTTTATCATCAGAAAGAATTTACCTCATCTCTACAAACATTACAAATCTCATAGAGATTCCATGAATTCGCTATACAGCAACTCTCGGAGGCTTCATCCCAAAACCATGTTTCTTACGATCCACTCTGTTGACACAACAATATTATCATCAGCATTGTTGTTACAAGTTATAATTACAACTATTATGGTTGTTATTATTTGTAAAACTTAGGGACTTACGTTGGGGCTAATTTACCGAGTCCTTCAAGCTCTTCACCTGAGTCCGCATCTAGCACTCTTCCTTTGATCTCAATCACATAAATTATATTGGTTTCTGTTGGAAGACCTCTACTTGCAAGCAAATCCAAGTCCCTCTCATGAAGCTCTCTCCCATTCACAAAAACATTTGTGTTCCCATCCGCACATTTTTCAGGCATGGGATGATTAAATTCTTCAATAAATGGCTGCAAAAACAAATATCTCCCACATTAGTTGCAAAAAGATACGATACCAATCACGATGGGCAGGGCAACGTGTTGATCGGAAAAAGATGGAGCAGGGTATGCCGGTAGTGAGATATGGCGTACATGATGGTGGCGGTATTGAGCAGTGACGTACAGTGTCATGGTGATGGTGAGCGACTTCGTTTCTAGTGACAAAAGCAACGGCATTAGCGAAGCAATAAAGAGCAAAAGGCAAGTAATCGATTGAGAATAATCAAAATTACCTCACAATAGTGAAATTGGAACAGAAATCTGACCATTGTGGTCGAAAAGGAAATTCCGGCCACCCCGGAGATGGAAGCCGGACCAGCAATCGCCGGAGATGGAATTATTTATGGAGTGGATAACGATGAGGGGCTCCTTTGGAATGGTGGCGCTTGATACGAATCTTCAATCAACGCTCAAATACTTGTCGACCATAAGTAATTCTCCGTTCATTCCAATAGAAACAATCCCACTTTCCCTTTCAGTATATCTCCCTTGAACATGATGATGAAGCAACGATGAAGCGGAAGATGAGGAGATGCATCGATGGATAATGTAAACCTTTTAGCAGCCAAAGTAGTTTCTGTTAGTTCTATATGCCCAAGGATGATCATAAAATGATATTACTAATAACATATGATCCTATAGGGTCACACCAATAACAAGTTTGTCACCGATTATATCATTTAGATATTGAATTATGATTCATGATCAAATGATAATATACTTACAATTTAATTTGGAAGAATTATTATTTAGTGAAATAATAATTGTTTCAAGACTTAATTCATATGAGATGAGTTAATTAAAGAGTTTAATATATTTATATCATTTATTTAGTAAATGATACAAATGAAATATAGTCATGGATTCATATATATATATATATATATATATATATATTCCATTTTTATTCCAAATGGTAGAATAAAATGATAAATACATATATGTATGTATTTATATAATTATGGAATTATATATATATATATATATATATATATATATATATATATATATATATATATATATATATATATATGTATATATATAAACTAAACAAGTGGAGTGTGTGTTTATATAATTATGGAATTATATATATATATATATATATATATATATATATATATATATGTATATAACTATATATATATATATATATATATATATATATATATATATATATATATATATATATATATATATATATATATATATAAACAAATCAAGTGGAGACAACTTTTTCTTTCTTGTTCCCTCTTGTTGGACGTCCACCACTCCCCAAGGAAGTGGTGTGGGCATGCTCCATGCTACTTTAACATATTCCCTTGAAAATCCCATGTTGACTCTTGAACTATGTGTTAGTGGGGACAAAAGAGAAGCCTAGTTACATTTCTTTAATGTGTTAAGGATATGAACGTGTTCAAGGCTTAAAACCACTATCACTCTTGCATTATTCTTCTCAGAAAAAGCTCCCAACTCTCTCTCAAGTGTTGCCAAAAATCCGATTTTAGAAATGGGCTTCAAAGGTTGAATTTGCAAGTTGAAGACTAGCATCTTCTTGGTGTCATTATACTTGTTGGTGGATCAACCATAGAGGGAAGCTATCTTGGTTCCTAGCCATCATAATCTCGTCCATATTAAGCTCAAAAGAAAGGTTATGATCTTAAGCTTTAACTATGTTTGTTTTTCCTTTTTATCTCTACATGCATGTAGCATGATCCTCTTGGAAGTGAAATTTGTGTTCATGATTTTTTGCTTCCGTTGCAACTTCAAGTTTTTGAAACTAATTACATGAACATATGATTTCCAACAATTGGTATCAGAGCCATGGCTATATTACATGTTTAGATAATAAGTTTATTTGGATAAACTTGGTTTTTGGAAGCCATGAATGTTCATCTTCTTGAATGCAATGTTCATGCATGGCTTCTTTGGCAACATGCATGTATATAATCTATGATTTTATGTAACCAACTATATTATATGTTTGCATGCATTTGGTTACATAATTGTTGCCTTAGAAAAACAAAGTGTTGATTTTCTTATGATTTTATGTGATAAAATGGTGCATAAACAAGCCAAGGACCATGTGTTGCATGTTTTGTGTTTAAATTCGATATGGTTGTAATCTATTCTTTTATTCAAATGGTTTGTAATAATAATTAGTTATTTCCTTCTTTTATTCATTTTGTAAGTATTAGAATAGTTGTATTTTATATATTTTACAAAATGTAACAAGAGAATGAAGTAAAAGGCCAAAAGAAGAATGCACCCAACAGCAACACTTTCTGCATAGCTGCTGTCTAGATTTCGAATCTGTTTAGGAGGGGTTTAAAAAATTCATATCTTGGTCCTTTGGTGATATACTTGTTGGTAACTTTTATATCTAGTATATACATTAAGTTTTGACAAGTATTAGCATCAATATGACCAAGAATGAAGTGAGGAATGCAACAAAATCACAACAAAAACCCTTCCTGCCACTGTTTCTATCGCAAGTATTGGAGAGGGAAAAGAAAATTCACAACTCATGCTATGGTGTCAAGAAATGGTGGTTCAAGTGTCATTTGATGATATAAGAAGCTTGGCAAAATTGTAGCCAAATCGAAGATCATTTGGTTGAGTTTTTGGTCACCTTTTTGTCCGTAGGTTTGGACTTGATATTTCATGTATGGCTCACATGAAATATCAAAATAGTTGGCTTGTGTTTATGCACCCATGCATGCATGTGATGATTGAATGTTTTATGATTTTATGTTGTGGATGAAAATAAGATTTTACATGCTAGACAACTTAGATAATTAAACATAATCATCAAGGAGTTTGTAATTTTCAAATTGACATTTAAAAACATAAGATGTAATACAATTGGTTTTATTAAAAATGGGTTTTGTTATAAAACCTATAAAGTCAAGTTTTGAAAATAAATGAAACAAATAAAATGGAGATTTTATGAATTCTTACAAACTCCAACCCTAAGTAATAATGGTAATTATTTAGGATTAAAATTGGTTCTCATGTATATGATCAAACTCAAACTTAATATTGGATATTAATTGTAATCTTGACCACAAACAAAGAATCAATAAAATGGAGATTTTATGATTAAGGAACCAATTAACAAAATAAGATTTTAATGGTACCATGTTCATTGGATGCATGCAATCTACATGATACCATATGTTTTCAAAATTAAAATTGTAAAACATACAAAATCCCTTTCAAAATACAAATCAATGCCGTCCCTCTTAAAGACACTCATGTATCACTTGTATATCCTTGTGGGATAAAGGTTACCTAACCACTTGGAGTTTTCTTGTGATACAAGAGGTAGTTTTGTAATATTGATGGGATAAAGGACACCTAACCATTAATAGTTGTCAAAACTACATGTCCGTTTAAGTGGGATGATTTGTTTGGAAATCTTTTGTGATAAAGGTCACCTAAGCATTAGAAATCCAAGGCATAGATGGGATCAAACATGCCAAACTTATAACTGTTATAATGGGATCCCATAACTCTAGAAATTATATTTGGATATAATTGGTAAACCATTACCTACCTTGTTGATTCAAATAGGCGGGATAAAGGATACCTAACCGCTTGTTTGTATTGCAACTTGGATTCTAGACCTTAATCAATTAAAGTTTATGAAACATAGAAAGGGTATTAATTATTAAGGACTTAATATCATAATTTACTAAATCGAACCTTGTTAAAATTTTGTAGATGGCACCAAACACAACAAACCCGGCTCCTAACAAAACCTCACTACGGTCCCTCCTTGAGGGAGAAAAACTTAACCATACCAACTTCTTGGATTGGTACCGTAGTGTGAGAATAGTTCTCAAACAAGAAAAGAAAGAATATGTTCTCAATGAACCACTTCCTGAAGAGCCCCCTGCCATTCCTAAGCCCGCACACGATGCATGGCTTAAAAAGATGGATGACTCCATTGATGCATCATGTCTAATGTTGGCAACTATGATTCCTGACCTTCAGAAGGATTTAGAGAATCACTCTGCCTATGACATGATTAATCAATTGAAGGAAATGTTCCAACAACTTGCAAGAATGGAAAGGTTCGAAACTGTTCGGGCTTTCCATGCTTGCAAGATGGAGGATGGGCAGTCGGTTAGCTCTTATGTGCTCAAGATGAAGAGTCACATTGATCATTTGGCACGTCTTGGAGTTGTGATGCCCGAAGAGCTAGCAACGGATATGATCCTTAACTCCTTGACAAAGTCTTTTGATCCCTTTGTCATGAATTATAACATGAATGGTTTGAACAAGACTATCCCGGAGTTGCATGGGATGCTAATTACCGCGGAAAAGAATCTGCCTAAGAAAACCACTCAAGTTCTCATGATCAAGGAAGGTGGCACAAAGAGAACAAGACCCGAACACCCCACTAACTCTAAGGGCAAGGGGAAGGCAAAGGTTGTCAAAGGAAAGGGCAAGAAAGTTGTCCAAACATCCCATCCGCCCAAGAAGAAGGCAAAAGTTGCCAAAGAAGACGCGTGCTTCGAATGTGGCAAAGTTGGGCATTGGAAGAGGAATTGCCCTACCTATCTTGCGGAGTTGAAGAAGAAGAAGGCCGGTGAGGGCACTTCAGGTATCTATGTGATAGACCTAGAACTTTATAATTTATCTCCTAACACATGGGTATTTGATACTAGTTGTGGAACTCACATTTGTAATATGTTGCAGGGGTTCAAAAGGAGTAGGCGACTGAAGGCAAACGAGGTAGTACTCCGGGTTGGAAACAGTGCAAGGGTTGCGGTGGATTCAATTGGAAGTTTTGATTTATTACTACCTAATGGCTTGTATTTGACATTGTTGAATGTTTATTATGTTCCTAGCTTGACTAGGAATATTATTTCGGTTGCTAAGTTGAGACAATGTGGATTTGATCTTTGCTTTATGAATGATGACATTTGTGTTTACAAAAATAATGTGTTCTATTTTGATGCTAGGCCTTTAAATGGAATTTATGAAGTAAACATTGATGAAAAGACTAACCATGGCTCTTTATACCACACTTTCACCAAGAGGCCCAAATGTGATTTGAGTCAAATTTATCTATGGCATTGTCGACTTGGGCATATAAACAAGAAACGCATATCCCAACTTCAAAAGAGTGGACTTTTGAAGGCAAATGAGAATGACTCATTTGATATATGTGAATCTTGTTTACATGGCAAGATGACTAAAGCTCCTTTCTCCGGAACCAATGAGAGGGCAAAGGACTTGTTAGGAATCATACATACGGATGTATGTGGTCCTTTCAAGCCAATGACTAGATATGGTGAAAGATATTTCATCACTTTCACTTACGACTTTAGTCGTTTTGGATATGTTTATTTGATTAAACATAAACATGAGGCATTTGAAATGTTCAAAACATTTCAAAGTGAAGTGGAAAACCAACTCAACAAAACAATTAAAGTTCTACGTTCTGATAGAGGAGGTGAGTACTTAACTACAAACTTTATGGATCATCTTAAGACTTGTGGAATTGTTTCACAACTTACTCCACCTGGAACACCACAACATAATGGTGTATCTGAGAGGCGGAACTGAACACTATTGGATATGGTTCCATCCATGATGAGTAGAAGTACTCTACCTTTATCATTTTGGGGTTATGCTTTACAAACAGCTGCTCGCCTCCTAAACATGGCACCTACTAAGAAGGTAGATAAAACGCCTTATGAGATATGGCATGGAAGGGTTCCATCTTTATCCTATCTCAAGGTGTGGGGTTGTGAATCTTATGTTAGACAAGAAGCTTCAAACAAACTAGAACCCCGTTCAACTAAGTGTATCTTTGTAGGGTATCCAAAAGATTGTCTTGGATACTACTTCTACAATCCCATCGAGAATAAGATATTTATTTCTCGAAAAGCTGAATTCCTAGAAAACAAGTTTCTGACAGAAGAGGCTAGTGGGAGGTTTGTGGAACTTGAAGAACTTCAGGAACCACAGCCTGATACACAAGAAATTGGATCTAGCATTCAACAAGAAATTGTTAAACCTGAACAAACAGTTGATCAGGAACAAATTGTAACACAAGGTGTTCGCAGATCTGGTAGGGTTCGATTTGAACCTGAAAGGTATGGTTACCTAATGATGGAAGAGGAATGTTATACGATAGATTTTGATGAACTCGTCAACTACCAGAGTGCAATGTCAGATCCTGAATCTGATAAATGGCTTGAAGCCATGAACACAGAGATGCAATCCATGCACGATAACCAAGTTTGGGACTTGGTTAATCTTCCCACCAATTGTAAGACCGTTGGGAACAAATGGGTTTTCAAGAAGAAAACCGACGTGGATGGAAATGTACACACCTTTAAGGCGAGACTTGTCGCTAAAGGATACTCACAAACTCATGGTATAGACTATGATGAGACCTTTTCACCAGGAAATGATCAAGTCGATTAGGATACTTTTTTGCCATAGCCGCGTACTATGATTATGAGATATGGCAAATGGATGTCAAGACCGCTTTCCTCAATGGACACTTATTGGAAGATGTCTATATGGATCAACCTGAAGGTTTTGTCGATCCTAAGCATCCAAACAAAGTGTGCAAGCTTAAAAGATCTATCTATGGATTGAAGCAAGCGTCTCGAACGTGGAACATCCGCTTTGATGAAAATATTACAAATTTTGGGTTCATTAAAAATGAGGATGACTCCTGTGTTTACAAGAAAGCTAGTGGGAGCATAGTCATATTCCTAGTATTGTATGTAGATGACATACTTCTATTTGGAAATGACATCCCAACCTTAAAAGGTGTCAAAACATTCCTTGAGAACTGTTTCTTAATGAAGGACTTAGGAGAAGCTGCTTATGTATTAGGCATAAAGATCTATAGAGATAGACCTAAGAGACTAATTGGTCTAAGCCAAAGTGTATATATTGATAAAATATTGAAAAGGTTCAAGATGCAAGACTCCAAAAGAGGATTCTTGCCAATACCACATGGTACCATCCTAAGTAAGTCCCAGTGCCCAAGCACTAGGACTGAACTTGAAAGGATGAAACATGTCCCATATGCTTCGGCAATTGGATCTATCATGTATGCCATGTTATGCACTAGGCCCGACGTCTCATGTGCCTTAAGCATGACTAGTAGATATCAACAGAACCCAGGTGAATCCCACTGGACTGCTGTAAAGAACATTCTTAAGTACTTGAGAAGAACTAAAGATATGTTCTTAGTTTACGGTGGTTTGGAAGAAAGCTTGAAGGTAAAGGGTTACACTGATGCAAGCTTCCAAACAGATAGGGACGATTCAATATCTCAATCTGGGTATGTCTTTATTTTAAATGGAGGAGCCGTGTCTTGGAAGAGTTCCAAACAAGAAGTGATTGCACAATCCACTACAGAATCAGAATATGTTGCTGCTTCAGAAGCTGCTCAAGAAGCTGTCTGGATGAGAAAGTTCATTAAAGATCTAGGGGTTGTTCCTTCCATTCGGGACCCTATAGAAATCTTCTGTGATAATCTAGGTGCTATAGCTCAAGAAAAGGAACCTAGATCGCATCAAAAGACCAAACACATTCACCGAAGGTATAACTACATAAGACATGAAGTTAAGAATGGTGAAATAAGTATTCACAAGGTTCTTACATATCAGAATTTGGCAGACCCATTCACGAAGCCTTTACCCCAAGCTAAGCATGAAAGTCACGCTAAGGGTATAGGACTTCGTTTTTCTAATGAACGGATTTGATTTGTGTTTAGTATTTTATGAATATGAAACTATGTAAACAACAATAATTATGTAATATATGTGACGTGATGTTTCATTCATAATTATGTGTTTTAATATTAGCATGTTTAATCCTTGAATAATCTAATTATTCTAAATGTCCATAGTCGATCATAGTTGTGGGAGCAACTATGAAGTAAGACTAATATGAATTGGATTGGTTGACTTTTATGGGTAAAAGTAGCAAAAGGTTGCAACCAAATTCATAGGTACTTGTCAGTGAACAAGTATTGGACTTGACCCGTTTCAAGATCACTTCATGGATCATTATCATAAGTGATTCTTGAACAAAGGTATTATCATTGTATCCTTAGACCTGAGATACATATTTGGGACTCAAGTGTAGAGAGTGTTGTGCTTTGATATGGTTCACCGTTGTTCTTGAAATATAGACAACCATACAGACCATAGTCAAGTATAGTACAAACTACATAAGGGGCGTATGTAGTCAAGACGGGATTTGTTCCTCTTATGTGTTGAGAGTTAGACATCTAAGGCGCCTGATTGAAAGTTGAACATAAAATGAGAATGTTTAGATCCATGTCTCATGTTCAACATGATGTTTGTGACAAAGGGATAATTGATAGATAACCTTATACATCAATTAGAGCCTCGAGCTTATGAAGAATTGGATGTTGTTGAATGGCATTATGTCATGTGTTATTGGGGGCAGTGAAATGTTGCTAGACGTTCACCACTGTCGGTATCATTCTATGATGCAACCTTGTGCAAGTGGGAGATTGTTAGTTCTATATGCCCAAGGATGATCATAAAATGATATTACTAATAACATATGATCCTATAGGGTCACACCAATAACAAGTTTGACACCGATTATATCATTTAGATATTGAATTATGATTCATGATCAAATGATAATATACTTACAATTTAATTTGGAAGAATTATTATTTAGTGAAATAATAATTGTTTCAAGACTTAATTCATATGAGATGAGTTAATTAAAGAGTTCAATATATTTATATCATTTATTTAGTAAATGATACAAATGAAATATAGTCATGGATTCACATATATATATATATATATATATATATATATATATATATATATATATATATATATATATGTATATATATATATATATATATATATATATATATATATATATATATATATATATTCCATTTTTATTCCAAATGGTAGAATAAAATGATAAATACATATATGTATGTATTTATATAATTATGGAATTATATATATATATATATATATATATATATATATATATATATATATATATATATATATATATGTGTATGTATATATATAAACTAAACAAGTGGAGTGTGTGTTTATATAATTATGGAATTATATATATATATATATATATATATATATATATATATATATATATATATATATATATATATATATATATATATATATATATATATATATATATATATATATATATATATAAACAAATCAAGTGGAGACAACTTTTTATTTCATGTTCCCTCTTGTTGGACGTCCACCACTCCCCAAGGAAGTGGTGTGGGCATGCTCCATGCTACTTTAACATATTCCCTTGAAAATCCCATGTTGACTCTTGAACTATGTGTTAGTGGGGACAAAAGAGAAGCCTAGTTACATTTCTTTAATGTGTTAAGGATATGAACGTGTTCAAGGCTTAAAACCACTATCACTCTTGCATTATTCTTCTCAGAACAAGCTCCCAACTCTCTCTCAAGTGTTGCCTAAAATCCGATTTTAGAAAGGGGCTTCAAAGGTTGAATTTGCAAGTTGAAGACTAGCATCTTCTTGGTGTCATTATACTTGTTGGTGGATCAACCATAGAGGGAAGCTATCTTGGTTCCTAGCCATCATAATCTCGTCCATATTAAGCTCAAAAGAAAGGTTATGATCTTAAGCTTTAACTATGTTTGTTTTTCCTTTTTATCTCTACATGCATGTAGCATGATCCTCTTGGAAGTGAAATTTGTCTTCATGATTTTTTGCTTCCGTTGCAACTTCAAGTTTTTGAAACTAATTACATGAACATATGATTTCCAACAGTTTCTCCCACCTAAATCAAATTGTTATCAGTAACATGTGAATTAAAATTAATAAGAAAACATTGAAATCCCACATTGTTTATGTGAAAAGTGCCTCTTTCCCAAAAGGTGGAATCGCCGTGTGCCTGAACCATCATGAAACAAATAATACAAAATAGAAAAATCAATATTATAAAAAATTAATATTTAAAAATAAAACGATACCGCAAAGAAGCTTACTCATCTGTCTTTTTAAGACATGTAAAGGCTGAGATCATATTTTTGCAAATTTCTGGAAGAGAGTTGTCATCAATATCTTCCTTATTTTCAGTTGAATGTAACGATATGTATGCCTAAAAAGAAAATGTTCATTTTAATTTAATTTTATTTTATTTTCTATTCATAAATGCCACATAAGATTCACCTGAAAAGCATGTGCTAAAAGCAATTGAGCTACTTCTGTATTAATCTTTTTATGATACTTTTTGTATTATTCCCATTTGAAAAACATTTCAAAACTCCACCAAATGTTGAGTCATCTGTTGAACCATTGGATCTTCAAGTGCGAACATATGTCTGAATACCATTAAAATTAAGAAAGTAGTTTAACTTTGAGGTCCAAATTGGATAATTCTCAAATTAAAAAGTAATATATTATGAATTTTAGAAAGATAATCAAAGATAATATACAGATAACTGAAATATGATAAGTTACCTTGGAAAGGTATTTTTGGAAATACTGAACAATCATATCCATCTTTAGTTTAGGTTTATCCAATGCCTAATGCAATATTTAGCAATAAATAAAACCAACTGAATAAAAACGTTAAATAACGAAAATAAATAGAGATTTAGCATTTTAATAAATACCTGCAAAAATGGGAACAAAATATTTTTGTCATAAGTAAGTTCCTCCATGATAATCTCCATGGCTTGGGTTCTGCATAGGTCAATATATTAAATCAACATTAATTACAATAAAAAGATATGAGACACTTAAAATTTTGGTTAAAACATAAATGCCTTGAAGTGAAAAAGTTTTAAAAAATAATAATAATAACACCTTACACCATCAGCTCTGGTAGTTTGCTGCGAAGTGTGGTTTTGATATCTATTGATTATCACAAAATATATACATAAAGAAAGTTTGCCCCAAAATATCATGATATTATCGTATTCTTTTTGTTATTGGATTTCAATATTATGAAGTAACCGTGTTACCTTTTCATAAATTATAGATTGTAAAAGCTAAAGATTGCTATACACAATGGGTTATATAAATGGTCATGGAATCAATGCACTGCATACATACAAATACAGTGGAGTTACTCACTCTTATGTTGCAAAATATATACGGTTAATTTTATTTTCCAATAAACCCATCAATGTTTCAGACAACTCTAAATTAGCCATTTGAGTTATATCATTGGTAATTTCGTTACATCAAGCTTTAATTTCGTTGTTGAGTTTGCTAAAAATCTGGCTCGAAAAGTAGAAAATTCAAGAATTACCTTCCAATTATGCCTCCCCACTGAACCTTGTAAAATTGAATTCAAGTAAGATACATTGAATAATATTTACTTTTGAAAGTGGTTGAATCATGGAAAACCAATTAAACGAAATTAGAAATGGAAAATTGAAACCCATCAAATTGAACCTTGAAAAAGAAAATTTATTAGGATCTTAATCATAATAAAAAACCAAAATAAACGGAAAGCATCATACCAATTTTGTAGTCGTGTCTAAAACTATAGTGTTCGCTTATATTTCTTCCCATCTGTTCATGAGAACTTTGAACATAGTCCAACAGAAAATATTAGTTAAGGATGTGTAAATAAAGAACATATAATAACCAAGAATTTTGAATCAAAACAGGTATTTAACAACCTTCGGTCATGAGTCATGACATGCCACAATCTCACCACGATTAACAACATAGAGCGTATTCCAAACTATAACAGCGGTAGTTGAGAACTGAAAATGAAAGGTTCAACTTGCTAAAACCATATTCTAAACTACAAAATGTAACAGTAAATGAAACAAAAGAATCATAATACAGGAAATATTATTTATCTTCACTATATATGGTTGTTAAACTTCCGAACTGCAACATATTGTAAAAGTTTCATGTTTATTGAAACTTGATAAAAACATATCTCAAAAGAAGTTTGCGAGTGTAGTAATGATCAAGCTGAGATTCAAGAAATCAATCAAAAACGCACATTCTTGATAAAGACAAAAATTTTATTGCGAGATTTAAAAAACCATATACCAGGAAATCCAAATCAAACCCAAATGGAAAACAAATCATATACAAATGAAACCATAGAACCGTATACCTGTATTGGAGTAGAAGAAGATGAAAATCTCAAATCAAGCCGAAATCAAATCAAAATTGAAATCAAATCCTACCTTTGTCTCTTTGCCGGCATACAGAGGCACACGGTACCAAAACTGGACCTTTCAAATCCGATAACGTTCAAGAAATCGATAACCATATACAACTTAACAATTTGAGGTCCTGAAAATCAAAAAGAAATCAGAAAGAAATCCAAGAAATCGATGAAGGAATCGAATCAACATCAATCCTATATTCGCCTTATGTGTCATCGACAGTCACCGGATCTGTAGCTGTACTTGTATCAGCTACCTCCATTGGTTGCCTCTCGTCTTCCTCAACCGCAGCACGAATTCCTTCAAGAAATAGGAGAAATGCTATAATCAAAAGTCAACTTCGTTCACCTTTTATTATCTTCTTGTAGTAGAAAATGGCCTGCAAAAAAAAACATAATTATACTCTGAAATAGCAACCAACTTTATGAATGTACAATATTAATTATTAATTAATAATTACCAACCTTGTTTTCTTAACTTCCGGATTCTGATGGAGCGTAAATATTGATGTGGTTCTCCAATAATACTTATAATTACCAACCTTTAATAATTAACAATTTCCAAGTATTATTGTCTATTTTTTATTATTTTTATTAGATAAACTGTGTAATCACTCTTTTCTTAATTCCATGTTGCTCAAAAGAAACGCATATCATATTCAACCAAAAAGTCCACAGAGCTTAAATAGCAATTAAAAAAGTAGTCACAAAACAGAAAGTAGAGTTGCAGAATTACAATAAACAACTATGGTCATTTTGAAGAATTCAACTGAACCTAACAAAAATGCAGCAAGAGTCAAACATAAACCAGCTTAACCTGTCTGTATCCTCCTTAAAACACACTGAATAATGTTAAAATACAAAGATAAAAAGTAGGTTAATCTTTTTGCCAAATCACAAACAGTATAACATAACAATAACAATACCCATTCAACAAAGTGTCATCCTACTTTTGTACAATCAGTTTACATCCAAAAGAATATGCAAGTTTTCATCCATGTAAAATTACGTTTTTACCCCTTGTTTAAGAAGAGCAGCTGATCGGGCCATTTTGGTTGGAAGTAAAATGTAATTAACTTGATAAATTAAGCCTTGTTTAACCAAGAATGGCCCTACTTTTGATGGAATTGAGTGAATTACATGCAGGGATTGAAAAACGGGAATTTTGGGTGAAAACCACGCATTAAACGGACACCGGAAGTGGGAGAAAAAGCCCAGCGTCCCAGCAGCGTCCCAGGCAGCGTCCCAGACGCTGACCTGGAACTCTGGCCCATTTTGAAGAGAAAAAGCAAGCCAGATGCGCGAGGAAGCCCGTCAACGTCCTAGGAGGTGTCTGGGACGCTGGCCTAGGACGCCCAGCGTTTTTGGAGCGTCTAGTTCTGCGACGTTGTACGTCGTAAAAGCTGAAGAACTGCACTCAGCGTCCCACAGGCGTCTGGGACGCTGGTCTAGGACGCCGCCGCGTAGAATTCCATAAATTACCATATTTAAACCACTCTTTTTAATGAAACTCTATCCCATCGACCCAAAGCAGCCTCCAGACGATTTTCTCAAGGTTTTGACAGTTTTTCAAGGTCTAAAACACTCCCAAATCATCCCCAAACAATTCCCAATCCAAATTAAACCTCTTTTGCATCAAGATCAAGCCAGAATTCCTGAAGTTTTGAAGATCCAGCCATGTTCAACATCTCCAGCACAGTGTTTGCATCAGTTCCAACCATGAGTAGCTAAATCATCCCGTGATCACAACCGGGAGTAGGTTTTGATTTCCTTTCAGTATTGTATTTAGATTTGAACCTTTTAGATTCATGAACACAGTGTTTGGATTGTTTGCTTTTAAATCATATGACTAGACTTCTATTACTTGTTCTTAAATTGTTGCTTGATTGAGTGTAAGACAACTCTATTGTGATCTTCCCCACCGTGCCAAATCATCCACAGTGGTGTGTAGGACGGAGGGTGCGGATTTTACATAGTTTGATCCCAGATTTAGTCAGTAACAGTACGGTTATGTCTATATAATCTGAATGAACGCAAAATTAGTAAAATCTGATATAATACATTGTTAGGAATCAAAACTGAAACTGGGAGTGATCACCCTTTTTTCTGATTGAATTAAACCTTTTGCAGTATTTGTTTGTCTGAATTTGTTTGCTTTTAAATCTGTTAGAACTAGATTGTTAACCATAAGCTCCTCGTGGATTCGACCCTTACTTGCCCTAGCTATTAGTGCTTTTAAGGTTATTTTTGATTGCATCAACGACTGCGATCAGCAGCAACCGGACATCTGGTTCACTGGCTGCCCTCGGATTTGAACTGTTGGAGGTCTCGTATTGTTCATTGACGGTTGACTTGGCATCCTGAAAATAAAAAATAATTAATAATTATTTCTAAAAAATATATACTGTAAAAAATAAAAGATATATTTATTTATAGATGGAAAACCTGTTTTTAATTTCAGCAGTCATGGCCATAAAAGCTTCTTCCACATTGGTGGAACTTTTGCCACTTGTTTACAGGAATGGAATCCCAATTTCATCAGCAAATGCCTACAAAAATATCATACCAAATTCACAAAAGGAATATTTAATTACTTTTTTAGAAAGAGCAAATCTAGTAAATATTAACCGGTTGTTCCACTTCAGTTACTCAAATTTTTAGAAAAAATGGTGAACCGCACTAAAAGATCACTCATTTTTTTTTAGAATTTCAAGCATACAGTTTTCAAATTTGCTTCATTATTGTGTAACTTTTAGAATTTTAACCGGAGAATCATTTTTTTTTACAAATAAAAGCAATATCAGTATTTACATTCTACGGCACACGATTTTAGTTTGTATCATAAAAAAATGAGCATTCAATTTGGGATGATTTAGCGATAGTGGTCAACGACAATGTTGGAGATAGAATGTCCATAGTGGAGGCAGTGGCACTTTGATCGATTTTAGTTATAATCAGCAAAACCCAAACGAACAGCGAATATGGTATTTCAATCTGAATTTCACGATGAAGGGCATATGAAACTGAAATTAAAAACATCGACCAATTTTATAAACCTAAGTGAATAGAAAGGAAGAAGGAAAAGTCGTACCTCCTTCTCCAGCTCCGAGGAAGCGGTGGTGGCGGATTGCAGTAGGAGTGAGATCGAGAGGGATTAGGGATGCCCAAAATCCCGTTGTGTATGTAGGTAAGAACACATACCCGATAAAGATGAAGCGGAAGCCATGGATAGTGTAAAGAAACAGATGACGAGAGGAAAAGAATTGGGACCAACTTGCTTACCTGATACGTATTAGAATGAGGAAGTAAAGAGAGAGAGGTTGAGATACCTGGCGAGAGGAGACGCTTCGCAACACAGGTGGCTCCTGCAGGTGGCGGCAAGTGAATGGCCAAAAAACCTCACCCCCATTAAAACTCCAAAACCCCCTCACCCCACCCACTTCTTCTAGAAAATCGTTCAAATTTGATATAAATGGGTAATTACTATACGTTCTTTTAAGTGTTGAATGTATGCAACATTTGTAATTACAGCAAGGTTTCAGTTTCATCTATATTCCCTTAACTTAATAACTAGTATTATTTAGACTTATAAAGGATCATAGAAAAAAAAATCCGTAGTTAAACTATTTTTATTGATGCATATGTGAGATTATATTTAGTTAAATTAAATAAATGTGACCTGAATTATTCGGGAACGGAAGCGGAATGTTTTGGTAATTTCTCGAAACTCTCAGGGGCAGTTTTGTAATACGCAAAAAACCATAAAGGTAGCTAATGAAAGTATGAAACTTTATTCAGAAAGCCTCGAACGTTTCTGGTAGGTTCCAGACCAAGCGGTTTCATTCCAGATGTCTCTCCTGGCCTTCAACATGTGTATAAATCGTTTCATCACTCGCATCATTTATCAGCACTTGCAAAAAATCTTCAAATCCGAGAGTAAATTCCCACAAGCAAATTTAAGCAAACACGCACTCATACTCGCTAGTTCGAGTCGTTTGATTCTGATTGGTATCGTAAACTCGAGAACAGAGCGTAAGGTAATTATCTTCTCTCCCTGGTGTTATATGTTTTTTTCACTCTGTATTGTATTGTCACGATTTGCTTGATTTGATATGACTTTTAACTCTGTATTCCTTTAATCATAATCCATTCTCTATGCTGTTTATCGTTATCTGTGCTCTGTTTGTTTTGGAACTCATGGATTTCGATATAGGACTTGGGTAAATTTTACGTTATAGGATGTAGATTTTTCTCCATTGTCTTGTTCATCAATCTGGTAAATCTGTCTCTCGCGGCTAACGTAAGGAAGGCCTGCGCTACAGGATTATTTTAAGTTTAGACACCGGATGAACAATGACTTGGCAAATTTTACGTTATTAAACGCGGATGGTTTTGTTCATCAATTTTGTAAATTGGTCTCTCGGGGCTAAGATTAGGAATGCTAGGATTATCTATGCTTGTTTAAATTTAGCCCTCGAATATGAATTTTGCTATGTACGTTGATCTACTTTGATGTTGTTCATATAACATTAACTGATGTTCTTGTTATTGCGTTTATAGGTTGTCAGAAGGTATTATCAGATATGAATCCCGACAAATTCACTCACAAGACAAATGAAGCATTGGCTTCAGGTCATGAACTCGCGATGAATGCTGGACATGCACAATTCACACCCTTACATATTGCCGCAGCTTTAATTTCCGACCCAAATGGCATATTCCGGCAAGCAATAAGCAATGCCGGTGGTGAAGAGGCAGGCAATTCAGCCGAGAGGGTTTTCAATCAAGCACTAAAAAAACTCCCATCCCAGTCCCCTGCTCCTGATGAAGTTCCAGCAAGTACTTCTCTAATCAAAGCAATCCGTCGTGCCCAATCTTCACAAAAATCCCGTGGCGACACCCATCTGGCCGTGGATCAATTGATCTTGGGCCTTCTAGAAGATTCCCAAATCTCAGATCTTCTAAAAGAAGCCGGAGTCGGAGCATCAAGAGTAAAAAGCGAGGTAGAAAAACTCCGGGGTAAAGAAGGGAAAAAAGTAGAAAGCGCTTCAGGAGACACTAATTTCCAGGCTCTTAAAACGTACGGACGTGATCTTGTAGAACAAGCCGGTAAACTTGACCCTGTAATTGGACGAGATGAAGAGATCAGAAGAGTAATTAGGATCCTATCAAGAAGAACAAAGAACAATCCGGTTCTTATTGGTGAACCGGGTGTAGGCAAAACCGCTGTTGTTGAAGGATTGGCACAGAGGATTTTAAGAGGCGACGTCCCAAGTAATCTTGGTGACGTCAGAGTTGTAGCATTGGACATGGGAGCTTTAATTGCTGGAGCAAAATACAGAGGGGAGTTTGAAGAAAGACTGAAAGCAGTTTTGAAAGAAGTAGAAGATGCAGAAGGGAAAGTCATATTATTCATTGATGAAATCCATCTTGTTCTTGGAGCGGGTCGAACCGAAGGGTCCATGGATGCTGCAAATCTGTTTAAACCAATGCTTGCAAGAGGTCAACTTCGGTGCATTGGTGCAACCACCTTGGAAGAATACAGAAAATACGTGGAAAAAGATGCGGCTTTTGAGAGACGTTTTCAACAGGTTTTGGTGGCTGAACCGAGTGTTCCTGACACAATTAGTATTCTTAGAGGGTTGAAAGAGAGATATGAAGGTCATCATGGTGTTCGGATTCTTGATCGTGCTCTTGTGGTTGCAGCTCAACTTTCAAGCCGGTATATAACTGGTATGATTTACTTTTTCTTTTTTTGATTTGAGAAAAGATTTTAGTGGTTTGAGTTTTTATACTGATGATGTTTATTATATACAGCACGTTTTCTGCCTGATAAGGCTATTGACTTAGTGGATGAAGCCTGTGCAAATGTGAGAGTACAACTTGATAGTCAACCTGAAGAAATAGACAATCTTGAAAGGAAGAGAATGCAGTTAGAAGTGGAGCTTCATGCTTTGGAGAAAGAAAAAGATAAAGCAAGCAAAGCTCGTCTTGTTGAAGTGAGTTTCTTTTTCCTTAATCATATATTAATTATCTGTAATCTGTCACATCTCCTAGTTAGTTTTAAGAACAGAGTACTAATTCTTTTTTTTTTTTTTCAGGTGAAAAAGGAGCTTGATGATTTGAGAGATAGACTACAACCACTAATGATGAAGTACAAGAAGGAAAAAGAAAGGATCGATGAAATCCGGAGATTAAAACAGAAAAGGGAAGAGCTTTTAGTGGCATTACAAGAAGCAGAAAGAAGATATGATTTAGCAAGAGCTGCAGATTTGAAATTTGGAGCAGTTCAAGAAGTGGAGACCGCGATAGCAAGGCTGGAAGGGACCGCAGATGAAAACGTGATGCTAACCGAAACAGTGGGACCCGATCAAATTGCTGAGGTGGTGAGTCGATGGACCGGGATACCGGTCACCAGACTCGGGACCAATGAGAAAGAGAGGCTCATTGGACTTGCGGATAGATTACATCAACGGGTCGTAGGCCAAGATCAAGCGGTCGGTGCGGTGGCTGAAGCGGTTCTGAGGTCGCGAGCTGGTTTGGGTAGGGCCCAGCAGCCGACCGGCTCGTTCCTGTTTTTGGGTCCCACGGGGGTTGGTAAAACCGAGCTGGCGAAGGCTCTTGCGGAGCAGTTGTTTGATGATGAGAAGCTTATGATTAGAATTGATATGTCGGAGTATATGGAGCAACACTCGGTGTCACGCCTGATCGGGGCTCCACCTGGATATGTCGGTCATGAAGAAGGCGGTCAGCTTACCGAGGCCGTGAGGAGGAGACCATACAGCGTTGTATTGTTTGATGAAGTAGAAAAAGCTCATAATTCGGTATTCAATACTCTGCTTCAGATGTTGGATGATGGAAGGTTGACCGACGGTCAAGGTCGGACTGTTGACTTCACAAATACAGTGATTATCATGACTTCAAATCTCGGAGCTGAATATCTGTTGAAAGGGTTGTCTGGAAAGACGACAATGGAGAATGCTCGGGAAATGGTGATGCAAGAGGTGAGGAGGCATTTTAAACCTGAGCTGTTGAACAGGCTTGATGAGATTGTGGTGTTCGATCCTCTTTCCCATGATCAATTGAGGAAAGTTGCGAGACTTCAGTTGAAAGATGTGGCTGTTCGTCTTGCGGACAGGGGTGTTGCTTTGGGGGTTACAGAAGCAGCTTTGGATGTTATCCTCACCAAGAGTTATGATCCAGTAAGCATCGAAATCTGTTTCATTTATTATAATTTTTTTTTTTTTAATTTTATGTTGATTTGGTGTAACTAACCGAGGTGAGAAATTGGTAGGTGTATGGGGCGAGGCCGATTAGGAGATGGTTGGAGAGGAAGGTTGTTACAGAACTATCGAAGATGTTGATAAGAGAAGAGATTGATGAGAATTCAACGGTTTTTATAGACGCGGGTATGAATGGGGAGTTGAGTTATCGGACTGAGAGGAATGGAGGACTGGTGAATGCTGTGACTGGGCAGAAGTCTGATATATTGATTCAGGTTCCGACTGCAGCAAATGGTGGGGCCCGCAGTGACGCTGCACAAGCTGTGAAGAGGATGAAGATTGAGGAGGTGGATGATGATGAGATGGATGAATAAGCTGTTTGAGGAACAAAAGCACATGGAATTTGTATATAAGAGTGCTGACTGGTTTTCTTTTGCACGTCCAAGTATGTCTTTGTTTCTAGTTGTAAAGAAGTCATCTTAGGATTTGCCAACATAAGCGAATGCAGGCTGCATCTAGCAGCTCAGGCTATGTCTGTAGAGTATAGGTGTTCAGGTTTTCAGATGCGATGAACCCAAAAAAAGTAGAACGTTTTGTAAGTGTGAGTCACGGTTGGATGTGGTTTGGTTTTGCTTAAAAATGAGACTCTACCCTCAAAACAGCCTCTCTTTTGTCCCTTATCATTTTCTTCTGTGGTTCTAAAATTTTGTTCCAAACTATTGTGTCCAGTAGGCATATTTCGTGCGACACTGTAATATACTGGATTTTTTTTATAGCAAATCCAGATAAACTTAGTAATCCAAATATATCAAATATAGATTTCGACGGATGTGAAACAGAGCCAAACAACCATAATACATTTGGATTCGTTGACAAATGTAAACCCAACGAAAAACTTCATGCAAAAGTCAAATGGCATAAAATCTAGTTGCTGACTTATGATCAATTTCTATAGAAGAACAGTATATTACCAAGTCTCAATATATAAATATACTATAGGTTTTGAGACCGATAGATTCTACGGTTGACGTCATCTAGCCTTACAAAATCTATTTTAAGCGTATAAATTTTAGAAGTAAATTATAATTTTGATCTCTGTGGTTTGCATATCACTCTTTTAGTACACGTTTCAAATTTTCACAGTTTTGGCAGTTTTGGTCTGGCTGTTAACAGTTTTGGTCCCTTTGACCCGCAAGTTGGCCAAATTGTCAATTGTAGTCCTTATGACTAAACTTTTCATTTTTTGGTTAAATTGGATTTTAGATCTTCATGTCATTCTGTCAAAGTTTTATTTTGAGTCATTGAACCATATTTTAGACATATAATAAAAAATTTAAATTTATTTATTTATTTTAATAAAATAGAGTTTATTTTATTAATTTAAACTTAAAACTTCAAGACCCAAAACATGGATGTTATACGTTTTGTTATGACCAATATTTTTTGAATTTTAAGCATGTCACGAAATTCTTTCCTTGAAACCCTACCACTTTCACCGTATCTTCCGATTCAACCACAAACTTCGTTCTCTTCTTATTAGGTCTACCAATGAGGACATGATGCTTGGGAGGAAGCAATGTTGTTGGGCAAGATACTTTTCCCACATTCTTCTTCCATTGATAGGCTTGATCTTGAAGGAATAAATTTTCCTTCCATGTTTTCAGTCAATAAGGTTAGGGGGAGTGGCTTTGCCAAACCCCTCGCCATCCCCCTCGCTGAACATGTTCAACCACACCACCACCCTCGCCAACCCACTCGATGAAGGCCTCCTCGCCAAGAAATCGACGAGCTCGCCTAGGATACCAACGGCTAGTTTCCATTTTCCATTTTCCATTTTCCATTTTCCAAACCAAAATATTTTAAAACCTTTACAAAAACCTTTATAAAATTCAAAAACTTTTATAAAAAAACTAGCCGTTATTTTTTAAAAAAAACTAGCCGTTACATCTTCCCCTATATAAACACAACCCTTCTACTCTTTTATTCACACAATCATCCCCTCTCTTCTTCCAAAATCTCTCTCAAAGTTCATTCAACATGTCTTCAAGCCAAAACAAAAACACCAAATCATCCAAATCATCCAAAGCATCCAAAGCTAGCAAAAAGAAATCCGCCCCTACTTCAATTGCAACCCCTCCGGCCGGATGTTATGTACCTCAACCGGTTGACCCTTCGATGGGATATGGTCAATATTGGGGTATGCAACACCAATATGTCAACAATTGGTTACAACAAGCTTCTTCACCACAACCATCTCCAACACAACCAACACCACCACAAATGTTTTCACAACAAATGTCTCCACCGCTAGAATCACTTTCCCAATTCACTCCCAACTCCCAATTTTTAAGAAATGCACCCCGTCGCCTAGAACAAGACAACTCAGACGATGAAGAAGAAGAACCCGAACAAGCTGAAGAACAAGAAGAAGAAGAAGAAGAAGACACCGGGCCAACTAACAAAGGCAAAGCCCCTAGGATCAAATGGCATGATGATGAGGTCCGAGCTTTGGGCGAAGCTTGGGTGGATTGTTCGCAAGAAGCCGAGACAGGAATCAACCAAACCACAAACGTCTTCAAAGTGAAGGTGTGGAATAGTTGGTGTCGAAGAATGGGTTCCAACTACCGCAATCCCAATTCACTTTATTCAAAGTGTCGCACTTGCAACAAAAGTGCAATGGAATTCCAAGGGTGCCATGCCGAAGTTGAGAGACAAAGACAAAGTGGAGCCAATGGTGACGATGTTATGGCTCAAGCGAGGCTCTTGTACCATGCCCAATATGGTACTCACTTTAACCAAGAAGTCTTTTGGCGTGCGGTCAAAGACTACGAGAAGTGGAGAGAGCTAGAGTCCTTTGACCAATTTGTTGTCCACTTATCAAAGAGGCACAAAGCCTCCGAATCCACACAATCCCCTTCCTCGGATCCAAGTGTTGGCTTCAACCTCAATAATGATCCGCCACGTCCCATGGGACGTGATGAAGCAAAGAGAAAGACAAGAGGCAAAAGTCAAGCCACTAGCACTAGCACAAATAGTAGTGTGCATGAAGATATAGTGGCTTTGTCCGGCAATGTTGAGACGTTCAAGGAAGCTCAATTGATCAAGCAAGCTAACTTGAAGCTCAAACACACTATGCAGCTACGGAAAATCCTACAAGAAGACATATCGGGGAAGACGAGGTTCGAGTACCAAATCACGATGGAAATGAAGAAGGATGCAGCGAGACAATTGGGATATCAGTTCGATGAGTAGTTTGTAGTTTAAATTTGTTTGTTTTAAGTTTTAATTTATGTTTTTAACTTATGTTTTTAATTTATGTTTTTAATTTTAATGTAATGCATTTTAATTTTAATGAGATGGTACTTTTTTATTTTATATTTGGTTTTAATAATATAAATAATATAAATAATTAAAAAAATAGATTTAATAAAATAGTTTAGCATGAAGTTCAGCATGTGCTGACTATTACCACCATTTTTGGTCATCATGTGCTAAACTTGCTGAATGCTGACGTGGCATAGTTTAGCATGTGCTGAACATGCTAACCACTCCCTCCAGCCTAAGTGGGATGTACCCATGATTCAGGTAACCCAACATCTTGCTTGATTTTTATCATGTCCTAATTTGCAAACGGTGAATGCTTACAAGGTATACTCGCGAGTTCCCATTTCCTGCATGAGCATGTGCGTTTCTCTATGTCCACCACATATTGGTCCATCTATGGAGCTGTGACTTGATACTTGTCATTCCCATAGAAAACACCCTTACATTATGCAACATCTATTTTGTTTCTTTCCAAGACACGTGTAGGAGTTGGAGTCAAAGGTCTAGCTACCTTATCAATTTCCTTCTAAACTTTCACTATCCTTAACATAATTTTTTAACACCCTAAAACCAGCACCAAGTATATTATAAATCTTCAACATTTATTTACAATTTCATACAAAACACATACACTCAGGATCTAGAACAACAAGTAAATATATTCAAGATCGATCCCACGATCTGAGTCGGGCGTTGTTACACCGCTAATCCTGCAAAATACCACCACCAACAAACGTAAGCTATAAGCTTAGTAAATAAGTTTGCGATAGCATACAACAGCTATCATGATATAAGATGAATCCAATTCACTCGTTAGTAATCACTATACTCGTTTTATCACCCAATCACCAAGTATCAACAATAATATATATGTTTGGTAACAACATTATTCACCAAGGAAATAACACCGACTCGTATAAAGGCCTAACACTAACCCTATGATAAATCACCAATAAGTTAGGGCTTTTCACCAGCCTAGAGACTTTTCACCAGTCTCATAAATACACTGATAAAGTATAGGCTTTTTACCAGTCTAGAGACTTTTCACTAGTCTTATATATACATAGTAATCTTCATGCAGAACACCACTGAATGGTTGCAAGGTACCCATTATGCAACCATTAATACACCATATAAACATAATCACAAAGAACTCGTTATGCGACATGTGAAACACACCTCATATGGTCACGAGGTTCTTGTCTCGTTACCATGTACTACCTATAAGTAACACCACTCGTGTCTAGGGTTTACTATTCCTAGACTTTTACATATAGCACCACATGTACTCATCTTTATAACTTATACCAACAAGGTATTTAATTTGTCACCGTTATAACATACATATACTAACTTACCATTCACCATTCAAGCAAGGCATAACATGCATTATAACACCAACAATGCTATGTAAAGTTGCTCACCTCGTTAAACGCATACAATGATCTTCTTGATCCAAGTTGTATTCCTCGTTCTCGTTGTCCCCAACTAATATTTAACACCAAATAGACATGCTCACTTAGCAAATTGCGGCAAAACACCTTATCACCAACAGGTTACATAGCACAGCTATCTATGAATCTCAAACATAGCGTCACTATGGTTCATCCATAGCATCGCTAACCACAAACACAACACCATATTCTCGTTCTAAAGTGCTTCAGACCACCTTTCAGCTATGGGTTTAGTCCTTGCTAGTCACCTTAACTCTCAAAGGTACCCTAACCTTTGAATTCACTCTTAACATAACTAGATTAAGGTTAAACCTTAATTTCACCATTCTAGCCAATATGCTAAACTTTAGTTGACAATACACCAAAATTATCGCCTTAATCTGCTGTTATTCGATTTACAAATATCCAAAGACTATAAACAGCTAGGGTTACAAATAATAAACCCATCATAGCTCTAGAATTAAATACACCTTTAAGATTCATATATTACCTTCAAATTAGCAACATAGGATGATCATATCATCTTCTTTAGTTTTCCTTCTTCATCTTCTAGCACCAAATGCTATGATCAGGCCATAAAAGGAATCTTTCTAGCCTGAGTATAGCGTCGCTAACTATACACATAGCGTCGCTAAGGGCACCGCTTGCTCATAGCATCGCTATCTCCCTCGTGATAGCGTCGCTATGCACCAATGCACCTTTCATGCATCACGATACTTTTCTCCATATCGTCGTTATATCTTACTAATAACGTCGCTAATAATACCATTACAACATCGCGTCACTATTTCTCGTGATATCGTTGCCAAAAGCCTAAAGCATCGTTATTCTGATCATGTTTCAATTCACCATAGTGTCGTTATCTGGAGATGATAGCGTCGCTAACCATTCTGACTCCAAGGGTTTTTATACAATTTCTCATTTTACCCTTTATAAGAAAACATGTATTACAGGCACTTTCTGATGAATTCAAGACATGTGATGATTGGTTGGTCACATGTATCTTGAAGTTGATTATTGATAGTCTCACATATGTTATTCAAAAGATAATCATAATAAGCTCTACATGCATAAGAATTACAAAGTCAAGTAACAAAGTTAAAATAAGTTAATCAACACAAACCTATAAAGTGAGACCTAGCCAAATGCTGAGGTGGAATACCTTTCACCCATTGGTAGCAGTCATTATTCAAATGCATGAACTCCTCCATTACATGGTTAAATTCTTGAACCGTGGTTGCAGTAGCGCACTTTCATAACACATCCTTAAAGACCTTACCCTTCCATTTAATTTACATGTTTTTCTGTATGTGACGTACACAAAACCTGTGTTTCGCACAAGGAAATAACCTAGCAATTGCTTGCAACAACCCCTATCAAAACCATAAAAGTTTAGTACTATAAAGTTAAATAAAAAAAGAAAGTTACATAGGTAAAGTACCTTCTGTCTGTTAGTTACAAAGGTAACGTTTGAATCCCTATGTAAGTTGACCTGATCACACAAACAACTTAAAAACCAAGTCTAGGAATTGATATTCTCGGCTTCTACCACAACATATACCAAGGAATATGTACAACTATTTCCATCAAGACCCTAACAACATTAAACAATTAGAAATGTGAAACATTTAAATGGTAATTACAAAACTAAAATAAACCTTACCAGTGTTGTGAGGATCAGCCTTGGATATAAATGAGATTTTTCAAACGGCTTAGATGTTTTACGTGGTACATTTTTGCATAGGATAACATTACATATACATAAGGTTTAAAAGCAACTAGGATAGTCATTTTATCCAAACTGAAAAGACTAGAACGTTGAGCTATTTATACACAATTCTTATTTTTTGCAGGCCTAATGATTTTTTTGAAGGCGATACGACTTTTTCTGTAACATCCGTATTTTCGACTACTATTATTCACGTATATTTTACGACGTTAGTTATTAATTATTAAATTTTTATAGTGTAACATCCGTATTTTCGACTATTATTAAGCAGATATATTTTACGATATTAATTATATAAGTTACGACATTAATTATACAAATTATCGATATATGAAGTTTAGCGGTTCGTAAAATAATATCTAGTGTATAGTTCGTAATATATCATATTTAGCTATATTATCTATTGATAATTTATCTACATATACAATGACATTATACGTAAAATTCTATTTTCCAACAATATAAAGAAAGTGCGACTTTGAGATCAAAGTTTAAGATATGTTAAATATAAGATGGATCACAGTAAATTTTGATTTAAAATAAACCGATTCCAAATGCATACTTATATTTTTATCAAATTTATATAAAAAAGAGTTATATATAAAACGTGTCTTTTCCAAAAGAAATTATACATATATTATATATGTATATCATCCTCTATTAACCCAAAGGAAAAGAGGGAACTTAGAGCCTAAGCAAAACAAATGATACGTGTTAATCATACAAACATGTTCGTATTATTAAGAGATGAGAATGCTTTATTTGTTTACGTGTTAATCATACAAAGATTGTTCGTACAACATCATTTAATGAGATGCATATGTGTTAATTTTGTATGTATGACTAAGCATCTAACTTGGTACGGATCGTTATCCAAAACATACTATAAATAAGGATGTTATATCAAAATATAAACTCACCATAGCTATAAAAGATAGAAAGAACAATATCGATGATTGAAGTTATAAAAGTTTTTGAGGTGCACTTTTTATATTAATTTGGTCATTTGATTCAAAAATCGTTGTTATAATTCAATGCCATTAAATTATATTTACAATCCCGTTAATTTTATAATTTAGTCGTATCGTTTTAATCCATTTAAACTTATTTTGATATACGTTAATATAACTAAAATTATTATATTATAACTTATGTTTATTTGGTCAGCAACTATTTTTATATTAGACCAATGAAATATATGAAATTATTAGTAATAGATTATTTATATAGCGGAAATACTATTAGTCATGTTATAATATTTGCGTTTCGGTTGGTAACCATTTTCATCTTAGAAACGCTCGATATATGAAACAATTAATAATACGTTATAACATATCCTTTTTGGTTAATAGCCATTTCTATATCCGACCCACAATGTATACGAAATAGCTAATAACACGTTATTATACAACAAAAATATTGTTAGTTATATTATAACTTATGATTATTGGTTAGTAACGCTAGACGTTATTTTAACCGTTTAGATGGAGAAGTCACCATAGAGGCTATTCATGAAGTGATACGTACACCCGTTGTTCCAGGTGAGTCATGTTGTATTTCCTCAAACTGGGTGCACGTCAAAATTATATTTTTTTTTATGATTATACATATTTGAAAGGTTTGATATCAATGACGTTTTAGACATATCATGTTTTAAAGAATATTGTTTGCAGCAAACTACTAATGTTGGATTTTATTCAATAATATGCATACTTGGAAAGTTTAAAACAAATTCTTTTATAAAATATTTTATTTATAAAACAAACGCTTATTCCATTGTGTGCTATTATTGATTAAAATGAATGAATTTATGACTTAAATGTTACAAGGAGATGTGCTCGGCAACGCATGGTTACTCTAATGAAAGATTCGGTCGACTCGAAATATCTACATGGGTAGCGCCCATTTGATGTCACGAATGACATCAGAGTTGTAGTTGCGTGCTATGACTCGGGTGATAGGCATAGAGTTCGGAGGTACCACCAACTCCAGGACCGCACTCCCACTGATCCGGGGGGATGCTGAAATCAGTCCAACGGTCAATGGAATTGCTTTGTGCTTTTTCATTCATACCGGAAAACTCGCCAAGGGTTATGGATGTTCTAACGGAAGCCGCAGAGGGTTACAGATTCAACGGAAACAAGTTTGTGATTATTGGCAAAATAACAGGAACATGGAAACTATTGATACATAAATGAGTTTTCTTAAACTATAAGAAACACCATGTATTTTGATATTACCAAAATTTACATTTGATCAAGGATTTTTGAATATTTTTATATTTCATAAACTCATGAGCTCACTAGGCGTAAAGCCTGACCCTTTTTATAAATCGACGTGTATCCAGGTTCATGAGCTGTTATGGGGACTAGCAATGGTAAAGATAAGATACCCTAGGCCAGATGTAGGATTTCTGAAAGGAGAGTGCTTTTGGAAGATGGTTTTTGAGGATATTAAGTAACGCTGGTGTTTGTAGGCTAGTTTAGCCAGATGTATTTTGCTTCCAACTTAGCTTACTCTAAAAATGAAATAAAATGTTTAAAATTTTTAGAATTCCTGTCTTCCAAGAAATGAGGGCGTTACATTTTCGGAGGCCATGACTACCAAAACGATGTCATTTTGAGCATTTAAAAGAATTTCGCAGGCCATAAATTGACAATGGTTAGTTTGGTCATTTTCTTATTTTTTTGTCTATTTTTTGAAAAATCCTTAAAAATTAACATAATTTGTAATTTTCCCAAAATTAAATTAAATATGAGTGATTTATTTTGAAACCAGTTAAAGACGTTACCCGACCTTCTTGATGTCCTTATGGTAGATGTCCTTATGGTCAAATCTCATTGGAAGATTAGATGGTTTTAGGATAAATACAATATTTATTGTTTAAAAAAAAACAATTTAAAGACGTTACCGCAATTCCTCGGATTATCAAGGGCAATTTGGAAATATACAAAAACCATAACCGCATAAAATCAGAAATTCTCCTACGCTTGTATTTCCGAGTTTTCTAGTAGGTTCCGGACACAGAAACACACACCGATTTCATTCCAGATGTCTCTCGTGGCCTTCAGCATGTGTATAAAGCGTTTCATCACTCTCATCCTTCGTCAATTCGCAAAAATCTTCAATCACATCAGTAAATTCGCACAACCAAATTCCCATAAACACGCACTCACACTCGCTAGTTCGAATCGTTTAATTCTGACTGGTTTCGCCCGCCGTTGAAGAAACGTTTCAAGGTAACTAGATATTTCTTCTCTCCCTGGTATGTGTTTTTGGTTTTATCGTATTGTTTCGTCACGAATTTGCTTTTATTCCTTTAATCCTAATACATGTTCTATATTTTCTTCGGCTATTGGTCGTGTGTGTCCCTTATTTGTGTTCCTTTTGTTTTGGAACTCGTTGAATTCGGTTATTTTGGTCTGCAAAACAATATATTGGGTAATTTTACGTTATAAAATTGAGGATTTTTCTCCTGTTCTAGTTCCTGGTTTCTCGGGGCTAAGATAATGAATGTCGTTGCTAGATATCTATGCTTGTTTAAGTCTAGAAACACGTAAGTTTATTCACTGGAAGATAAATTCAGTGATGAACAACAATGGGGCACATTCTACGTTACAAAATTGATGATTTTTCTGCTTGTCTAGTTCATCAATTTGGTCAATATTAAGATAACGAATGATGTTGCTAAAGAATTATGTATGCTCGTTCAATATTAGACAGTGGAAGATGAATTCAGTGATGTATGTTGCGTACTATGATGTTCTTTATAAAACACGAACTGATGTTCTTGTTATTGCGTTTATAGGTTACCAGAAGGTATTATCAGACATGAATCCCGACAAATTCACTCACAAGACAAATGAAGCATTGGCTTCAGGTCATGAACTCGCGATGAATGCTGGACATGCACAATTCACACCCTTACATATTGCCGCAGCTTTAATTTCCGACCCAAATGGCATATTCCGGCAAGCAATAAGCAATGCCGGCGGTGAAGAGGCAGGCAATTCAGTCGAGAGGGTCTTCAATCAAGCGTTGAAGAAACTCCCATCCCAATCCCCTGCTCCTGACGAAGTTCCAGCAAGTACTTCTCTAATCAAAGCAATCCGTCGTGCCCAATCTTCACAAAAATCCCGTGGCGACACCCATCTGGCCGTGGATCAATTGATCTTGGGCCTTCTAGAAGATTCCCAAATCTCAGATCTTCTAAAAGAAGCCGGAGTCGGTGCATCAAGAGTAAAAAGCGAGGTAGAAAAACTCCGGGGTAAAGAAGGGAAAAAAGTAGAAAGCGCTTCAGGAGACACTAATTTCCAGGCTCTTAAAACGTACGGACGTGATCTTGTAGAACAAGCCGGTAAACTTGACCCTGTAATTGGACGAGATGAAGAGATCAGAAGAGTAATTAGGATCCTATCAAGAAGAACAAAGAACAATCCGGTTCTTATTGGTGAACCGGGTGTAGGCAAAACCGCTGTTGTTGAAGGATTGGCACAGAGGATTTTAAGAGGCGACGTCCCAAGTAATCTTGGTGACGTCAGAGTTGTAGCATTGGACATGGGAGCTTTAATTGCTGGAGCAAAATACAGAGGGGAGTTTGAAGAAAGACTGAAAGCAGTTTTGAAAGAAGTAGAAGATGCAGAAGGGAAAGTCATATTATTCATTGATGAAATCCATCTTGTTCTTGGAGCGGGTCGAACCGAAGGGTCCATGGATGCTGCAAATCTGTTTAAACCAATGCTTGCAAGAGGTCAACTTCGGTGCATTGGTGCAACCACCTTGGAAGAATACAGAAAATACGTGGAAAAAGATGCGGCTTTTGAGAGACGTTTTCAACAGGTTTTGGTGGCTGAACCGAGTGTTCCTGACACAATTAGTATTCTTAGAGGGTTGAAAGAGAGATATGAAGGTCATCATGGTGTTCGGATTCTTGATCGTGCTCTTGTGGTTGCAGCTCAACTTTCAAGCCGGTATATAACTGGTATGATTTACTTTTTCTTTTTTTGATTTGAGAAAAGATTTTAGTGGTTTGAGTTTTTATACTGATGATGTTTATTATATACAGCACGTTTTCTGCCTGATAAGGCTATTGACTTAGTGGATGAAGCCTGTGCAAATGTGAGAGTACAACTTGATAGTCAACCTGAAGAAATAGACAATCTTGAAAGGAAGAGAATGCAGTTAGAAGTGGAGCTTCATGCTTTGGAGAAAGAAAAAGATAAAGCAAGCAAAGCTCGTCTTGTTGAAGTGAGTTTCTTTTTCCTTAATCATATATTAATTATCTGTAATCTGTCACATCTCCTAGTTAGTTTTAAGAACAGAGTACTAATTCTTTTTTTTTTTTTTTTCAGGTGAAAAAGGAGCTTGATGATTTGAGAGATAGACTACAACCACTAATGATGAAATACAAGAAGGAAAAAGAAAGGATCGATGAAATCCGGAGGTTAAAACAGAAAAGGGAAGAGCTTTTGGTGGCATTACAAGAAGCAGAAAGAAGATATGATTTAGCAAGAGCTGCAGATTTGAAATTCGGAGCAGTTCAAGAAGTGGAGACCGCGATAGCAAGGCTGGAAGGGACCGCAGATGAAAACGTGATGCTAACCGAAACAGTGGGACCCGATCAAATTGCTGAGGTGGTGAGTCGATGGACCGGGATACCGGTCACCAGACTCGGGACCAATGAGAAAGAGAGGCTCATTGGACTTGCGGATAGATTACATCAACGGGTCGTAGGCCAAGATCAAGCGGTCAGTGCGGTGGCTGAAGCGGTTCTAAGGTCACGAGCTGGTTTGGGTAGGGCCCAGCAGCCGACCGGTTCGTTCCTGTTTTTGGGTCCCACGGGTGTTGGGAAAACCGAGCTGGCTAAGGCTCTTGCGGAGCAGTTGTTTGATGACGAGAAGCTTATGATCAGAATTGATATGTCGGAGTATATGGAGCAACACTCGGTGTCACGCCTGATCGGGGCTCCACCTGGATATGTCGGTCATGAAGAAGGCGGTCAGCTTACCGAGGCCGTGAGGAGGAGACCATACAGCGTTGTATTGTTTGATGAAGTCGAAAAAGCTCATAATTCGGTTTTCAATACTCTGCTTCAGATGTTGGATGATGGAAGGTTGACCGACGGTCAAGGTCGGACCGTTGACTTCACCAATACAGTGATTATCATGACTTCGAATCTCGGAGCTGAATATCTGTTGAAAGGGTTGTCTGGAAAGACGACAATGGAGAATGCTCGGGAAATGGTGATGCAAGAGGTGAGGAGGCATTTTAAACCTGAGCTATTGAACAGGCTTGATGAGATTGTGGTGTTCGATCCTCTTTCTAATGATCAATTGAGGAAAGTTGCGAGGCTTCAGTTGAAAGATGTGGCTGTTCGTCTTGCGGACAGGGGTGTTGCTTTGGGGGTTACAGAAGCAGCTTTGGATGTTATCCTCACCGAGAGTTATGATCCAGTAAGCATCGAAATCTGTTTCATTTATTATAATTTTTTTTTTTTAATTTTATGTTGATTTGGTGTAACTAACTGAGGTGTGAAATTGGTAGGTGTATGGGGCGAGGCCGATTAGGAGATGGTTGGAGAGGAAGGTTGTTACAGAACTATCGAAGATGTTGATAAGAGAGGAGATTGATGAGAATTCAACTGTTTATATTGATGCCGGTATGAATGGGGAGTTGAGTTACAGGACTGAGAGGAATGGTGGACTGGTGAATGCTGCGACAGGGCAGAAGTCTGATATATTGATTCAGGTTCCGACTGCAGCAAATGGTGGGGTTCGAAGTGATGCTGCACAGGCTGTCAAGAGGATGAAGATTGAGGAGGTGGATGATGACGAGATGGATGAGTAAGGTGTTTGAGAAACAAAAGCATATGAATTGTACATGAGTGGTTTTCTTTTGAGTTTAAACCTAAGTGTATGTTTGTTTTGAGGTGTGTTGGAATGTAAGTTGAAGTATGTGTCTGCTTTAAAACATTTTTAATAGTAAAGGGTTCTTTGTACTGCGACCTTTTTGTTATGTAAATAGTTCCTCGCCTGTTATCTCTGGTTTTACATTGTATGAATTACGAAAACTCCCAACAGAAACAATAAACTGCTCTTTTACATATACCAGGGTAAATTAGGCAAAAGGTAGAATTACATATACATGGAAAGATGGTTAGAAATGACTTTAACTGGAAATTATAGCAAACGTTAAGGTTAAACATGATTAATAAGGAGTAGAGAATTCATAGATGGTTTTTTCCTTAATTCTGTTGATCTTGATACATTACTTTTGAATAAAATTTTGATGGGATTTCAACTCTGAAATTTCCATGGGCCACCAATATGCTCAGCATTTGTTAATAATCTAAATTCCGAATATGGAGAGAACTTATGGAATTAAAACAACCAAAAAGGCAATTTAATTATTGATCGGAATCAGATACTAGTGTTTGGCACGAAGCTTTTAGGACCGTTTGAGAGGTTCTAGCTTCTAAAGTTTAGGAAATAGCTCTAATAAAAATCAAAAGCTTCGTTCGGTGACACGAGCTTGAAGCTTTTATTTTAAACAAAACGCTACTATTTTAAAAACTAGTTGAAGTAGCGTTTAACAAAAAGCTCTGTCAGTTATATTATTAATTACTAGAATACCCTTTAAACTATAACCAATAATTAAGCAGATGTCCTTTTATGTAATTTTACATATTTTAAAAGCTTCTAACTATTTTTGCCGAATAGTCATATACAAACTAAAAATCACAGCTTCCCGCTACCAGCTACACGTTACCCACTACTCGCTTCCTGCTACCGGTTACCCACTACCAGCTACCAGCTTCCAACTAGTTTTGCCAAACATGTCCGGAGTAAAAATGCAATCAGCAATTTAATTGTCGATCGAAATCAGATACGAGTAAAAATGCAATTAGTGTATGCTATCAGTTACCGTCTTATACGTATATAGTGACAGATTAAAATTAAAATTAACAGGGTCCACATAGTTTTGCGGAAGCAGGGAGGTAGACGCCAACTCCGGCAGCCAACTGTCCCTTCGGCGAAGGTGTCAGACAGAAAACTACAAAAGATGGCCGTTGATTTATTATTAAAACAGTGGATGAGATTTTTGGTGTTTTCCCGGTAAAAAAAGATTGTCAAAAAATATAAGTGGGGATCTGTTGAAATACGATAAAGGGTATAAGTATGATGTAGTGGCACACAATTAATTGTAATGTTAGATGTGAAGACAAACAAGAATTTTATTAGTTGTAACTTGTGAGTGTTGTATAAAAATGCAAAGTCTATTGGTGTTATTAAAGGATGGACGAAGCAAGAAGCTGAAGGGTTGCTTTGAAACTAGAAAGAAAATACAAGGAGTCAAGGACATTCATAGTTTCATACGTGAAAAGTCGAAAGATCAGTTATGAAAATTGGTAGATATTATAAATTTATAACGGATTGCCTATTTTATTCATCGATACATATTATTCGTATGTATTGATGAATGTTTAAATGTGCGCTTTAAGTTTCTTTATGAAATAAAAATGTTTTTGTGATTAATGTGTTGAAGTAGTAAAAATAACCCTTCGACAAATGCAAAGATTGGTTTGTCATTATGTATATGCCTTCTAGAAGATGCAAGATATTCTCTGCAACTTTCATCCCCAAAATTGTATCTCCGTGAACTACGAATGGGATCTTGTTGACCGGCGATCCCATGACTGCGTCTTCTCCGACAACTACGACCACCGCCAGCCTTCCTTCTCCGACTCCTGCTAACGTTTCGGTAGTACTCACCTTGTCGACAACAACCCTCATCTTCGATGAATCATCTTATCAGGCGATCGGGAATTAAACGCCATGCTACAGAGTAAAGGAGACAACTTCAATTCAATTTCTGCGATCTACACAGGTGAGTTACCGATCTTCAGCCTTCAGCCGCACCGATCTGCACCTCAACCTCCGATCTGTACCTCAACCTCCTTTCTCCCTCTCTTGCTTGCTCCTTCCCTACTGCTCACGATCACCATCGCCGAAACCCACCCCCGATCGATCCATTATACATATCGACCAAAACGAATTTCCATACCTGCAACCTCCGATTCTTCCATCTTTGAGCCGGTTATACATCAGCCGACACCGGTTTTTAGCTCAGGGGAACCTCCAGTGTAATCCACAGTCCTTTCCTTCTCCGATCTGCAACCGGGTTACGTGAGTCAATCTTCTAAGTGAGTTGACTCAGCGAGTCATCTCAAGAACGAGTCAAGTCACCACTCTACTCCGTTACTCGTTACTCTTTACTTCCCAACAACTTGACGGCAGGATCAAAAGCCGGAGAGTGTTTTTGTTCCAATGGCTGATGGAGGCGGATGGCAGCAACCAAGAAGACGAAGACGAACAGTATTTTATCGATTGAAAACTTCTGGGGGGCAAGATATCAAATCAGTAAGCGATATTTCTATTCCTATTTATATTACGAACTTTCCTGGAAACATTGGCAAAGCACAACTAATGATTCAGTGTGCGAAATATGGAACGGTGGTGGATATATTTATTTCAAAATACCTATCAAAGGCCGGAAAACGTTATGGTTTCATCAGGTTTATCAAAGTTGATGATCAAGTTAATCTTGCTAAACAATTATGCACAATATGGTTTGGTTCGTTTAAACTATATGCTTCGGCTGATACTCATGATTGTGGATTAAAAGGGAGCAGGAAAACACATGTTGTGGGACCTAAGAAACAATATAGGGTCTCTCATGCAGTCTCGTCAAATGAAAGATCATATGCTGATGTGGTGCAACCCAAGGTGAAATCGATTGTTGCAAGGGAATCAGATAATATGTTACAATTGAAGGTTGGAGATTTCGTTTATGACAGTAAAGACGAGGGGAAATTGATAATGGCAAAAGTGAAAAGTATTGATATGTTAGCCGTAATTATCAATAGGTGTAAGGTTCAAGGTTTTCCTGAAGTTGAAGTGAAGTATTTGGGGGGTCGCTGGATTTTGTTGGAATTTCAAACTGTTATTACATGTAACAATTTTTGTAATAATTTGACATGTAAGGAGTGGTTTTCTGAATTAACTCATTGGAATCGTGATTTTGTTTGTGATGAAAGACTGGTATGGTTGGATATAGAAGGTGTGCCACTAAGAGCTTGGTGCAAATCAAATTTTGAGAAAGTAGCGAATAGATGGGGTCAGGTGGTTTATATGGATGGTAACTTGGGCATTAGCTTAGCTGTAAATCGGCTGTGTGTTGAAACCAAAGTGATGGGGATTATCGCGGAAGAAATGACCGTAATGATTGATAATCATGTTTTTGTTTTACGCATAAGAGAGGCGGTTGGGTTGTGGCCTACATTTGTTAAAGAGGAGGATGATGTTAGTTTAGAGGATGAGCCACTACTGGATGCTAATGATTTTAAGGAAGAAGAGGATGATGATTTGTTCCATTCAGAATATTTACAGGACCAGGGGGAGGAGAAAGTTATTACTTCAGATCCATTTCATGTCCGGCAACTAATTGAGGAAGAGACCCGGAATGTTCATGCTACACGTAAAAAAGATGACAATGGTGGTACGGAGGTTATAATTGATAAGGCGAATTTGGGTGATGTTAATATAAGTCTGGAAGGTAGCAATCAGGTGGATCGAGATGTGTCTTCAGCCCCAGTTAGAACGGCGGGTTTCGAGTGCTCGTCTAATTCTTCAGATGATCTATCTCATCCGCCAGGTTTTTCCGATAATACCAATTTCGATGATAGGTTTGTGAAACATAACCGAGGAGAAGATACTCCATGTGGCTCGTTTAATCCTGAAATGCATGCGATTAAACAACCTACTGTGGTGGAGGGGCTTGATGTTCTAATTGAAATGGGACAAGCAATGGGGTTTAGTATGGATGGTTGTCTTAAAGATAAGAGGGATGTTATTAGTAGGATGCGAGTGTCTAAAGTTGTACAATGAATTGTATTTCTTCTAACATTCAAGGTGTGGGGAACGTGGAAAAATAGGGGTGGATCAAGAATTTGTGTAATAAACATAACATTAATTTTTTGTCTATTCAAGAGACAAAGGTTAGTGATATGTCCTTATCTTTGGTGCGGTCTTTATGGGGGAATATGCATTTCGACTTTGTTCATTCGAATGCTAGAGGACAATCTGGTGGAATTTTGGTAGCGTGGGATCCTAGATTCTTCATTAAAGGAAGAGCCTTCGTTCATTCAAATTATGTGGCGGTAGAAGGGGTTTGGGTGGTAAATAAAATGGAAGTTTTAATGGTGGCTGTTTATTTTCCTCAAGAAATGAATAGAAAGAAAGTTGTGTGGCAATCGTTGATACGTCTTTTTTATTCATGTGGAAAAGAAATTGTGGTGATGGGTGATTTCAATGAAGTCAGGGAGATGTCTGAAAGATTCGGTTCCGTATATAATGCGTCGTCTTCTACGGCTTTTAACCAGTTTATAGAAGATTCAGAGTTGGTCGATATTCCTTTAAGTGGGAGAGCTTTTACATGGTCAAATTCAGCTGTTACAAAACTGTCAAAACTGGACAGATTTCTGGTTTCCGATGGGGTGATAGAGGTGTTTCCAAATTTGGCGGCTAAGGTTTTAGAGAAAGGTTTACCTGACCATTATCCCATTTTATTATATGAGCATCATGTTGATTTCGGTCCCACTCCCTTTAAATTATATCATTCGTGGTTTGGTTTACAAGAATTTGATGATATTGTCAAAGAAATTTGGGCTATTCCAGTGATTGGGGAATCAAATGATCTTGTTATTTTTAAGACTAAGTTAAAAAGTCTTAAAAATAGATTGAAAGAATGGAGTAAGGTGCGAAAACAAGCAGAAGAAATAGAGAAAAGGAATTTAAGCGATGAAGTGTTGAACATAGAGACTCACATTTTGGATAAAGTCGGATCGGACGAGGAAGTTCATAAACGTCTTCATTTAATAAAAAAACTTCGTGATCTAAATCATCAAGAACATTTGGATTTGGCCCAAAAAGCTAAGATAAAGTGGGGGATAGAAGGTGACGAGAATTCTAAGTTTTTTCATGTTGTTGTTAAACGTAAAAGGCGCCAAGTAGCTATACGTGGGGTGGTGAGAAATGGTTTGTGGACCGAAGACCCAAAAGAAATTAAGGCAGAATTTTATAAGCATTTCAAAGAGAGATTTGCTGCTAGTAGTGTAACACCCCATTTTTGGCGTTAGCGATTATAAATATTTCCAATTATTTAGTATCGTATTTTAAAATAAAAGAAAATAATGGAAGTAATGTTTTTAGATTGGAAATTATAGTAGAGGGTTTATGCTATATTTATAAACTTAAATTTGTTGGAATAAATGGGAAATTGAGGTTAAAAATGAAAAGAGTAATTCTTAAACTTTAAAAATTAATATGTAAATATCTATATGGATTTGGGAAAAAGTCATCAAGAAGGCTTTTGTAGATTTTGGTGAAGTAATATTATAGGGAAAAGATTCATATCATTTGGAGTTATAACGAAGAAGCTATGACAGGTCAAAGATGACCAAAAAGTGACAAAAATGGCCAAAGGGTCATGTTTAAGGGTCTGTAACGTAAAATTCATAGAGTTTCATAATTAACTCAGTAGGAGAAAGTTATTAAGCTCACTCCTACCTTACTATATGTATAAAGTTTATAAAATTCCGATATCGTAGGCGGGAGTTATGATGCCGTAAAGTTTGCGAGAAAAATGGAGAGAATGCAGAATTTCCTAAGGCATTGTATGTCAGGGGTATTTTTGGAATTTTCAGATCTGGCCCATATAAAATAATTAGAACGTGGTTTTGGTTATTTGGAGGGTAGATATTCTTCTCTTTTTGACTTTGTGGAGATGCAAGTTTTCTTTCCTTTCATGATAAAACAAAAACACGCACACACGAAATAGATGTGAGAGATCGGGAACGAGAATGGGAGAAGGAGATCGAGGAGAGGGCTGGTTGGGTCTGATTTCTTATCTATAAACAGAAAATTCAAGGTAAATTTATAAATCTTTAGAACTTTAGTTTAGAAATTGAAATTTGTTGATGCATATTCTATTTGTTGCAAGAGTTGTGAGGTTATTGAGATTTCGGGATATATGATGGATTGATTATGAATTGAGGGTTATGTTGTTGCTAGACATAAAAGAAATATGAATTTTATTGTTCTAAGGTTGAAGATGATGAATAGTGTTATGGATTTTTCTGATTTTGTCAAAAGTGACCGTAAAATGGAATTGAATGCTAATTTTTGAGGTGTGTGTATGTTCTTATGTAGCATGTTGTCTAATCTTAAGGAAGTGTATGAGGTTTCTATTTTCAGAGTTCCTTTGAAGTTTTATAAGGTCTTAATGAGGTTCTTGATGAGTTTGGAGTTGAAAACTCTACCCTCAATGTTAGTTTGTGTAAAGGTTGGGTATTTACTGTTTTTTCCTCATCTTGTTAAATCCACAATAAATCGTATGTATGTCCTTTAAATCCAAGATTTATGTCCCTGAATTGGTAATGTTGTGTAGTTTCGTGTCTTAAAAGGGTTTGAGTTGATTCAGACCCTAAGTCATGTGGAATTGTCTATTTCCACTAATTGGTCCAGATGCTGTCAGTTTCGGTCCCCTGTCTTGATTAATTCGTTATAAATTGTACAAAAAGCTTTTGGGGGCAAGGTCTGTGGCCTTAGTTCACGTTTGGAGTCTATTTGGTCCATACCAAATTTCAGAGTTCAATTCTTAACCCATTTTGAGCGACTAATATTTCTTTAAGGTGTGGTCCTGTGAGTGGACTGATCAATTCAGTCAACTTTGTCGATTTATCATTTCTTATTGGTGAATGCAAAAGACCTGAGGTCAGGCCCTGTGATCTTTCCCTTGGGTCTAGTTTACCCATGATTTTTATTGGATTTTATTTTCAATCTTTCCTTAACCTAATATTACAAATCTTGTTGAGGGTCCAGAAATCAGCCTTGCTGTCAGTTTCCTCTTTTGGGATAATCATCTTAGTTTTTGGTTTTGAGTGTCATGATGTGGGCTTGGGTTTACTTAAAATTAATTGAATCATATAATAACTTATTTGTTGGGTAAAAGTAAATAAAAAGGGGTGGACGGTGCATGTTGAAAGTTATAAACATTTAAACTATAAACAATGCTATAAATATCTATTTATAGTAACGTTAATTAGTGTATTTGGTAATAATTAACTTAATATACCTTATAGGAGTATAAGGTGTGCGGTTTTAAGCTTGGTTGGATTTGCGGAATTTGCTGCACGGATTTCTATATTTGCCGACTCGAGGTGAGTACATGCAGTATTTTTACCCATTCTGGGGTACATGGCAAGTAAGTATTTTCAAGATTTCCTTATAAAATTTCCATATGTGAAATTATATGCAAGAGTATTATTTCTAACATGTTGTGAAAGTATAATACTATATTTGAAGTTATGTTTTGAACTACAAGTTGAATTAAAGGAAGGTGTGTTGGTCTATGAACCAATTATGTGAAAGTGTATTTTTATTACAAGTGACATATGTTTCCAAGTATGAATGGCATATAGCCACAAGATGTTTAAGAAGTATGTTTTAGTTATAAACTATATATGTTTTCGAGTAATAATGGTATATAGCCATAAGATGTTAAAAAGTATATTTTGGCATAAAGTTTAGTATGTTAGAAAAATATGTTTTAAACATATGATTATTATGTGATGAAAGCTATATTTGGCATCTAGCCATAAAGACATAAAATGATGTAGTTTGGCATCTAGCCACAAGTTATATGTTTATGAGAAATGTTCAAGCAAGCAGAAAGTTTTTGTATGACTGGTAATTGTAGCAAGCAGCGTTAGTAAGGGAACTATGTTCCAACCTTCCCGGGTTAGGTAAGGGATCTACTGGGGAAAAAGCCCCATCGCGAAGTAGATTGCCTCAGCACTTCTATGGTGAGGATTGATCCGTTCTTTCTAGCCATAGAGACTTGGGGTATCACTTATGGTGATTAAAGCCCTAAGTATAAAAATCCAGCAAGCTTATAAAACCAGTCAAAGCAAGTAAGAAAGAAGCTATTTTTGAAAAGTATATTATGAAGTGAATTTGAAAGATGTTAATTATGTAAAGTATGTCGTGAAATGATTTTTGGGAAGTAAAGAGCTATAGTATGTTGCTAATATAAAGTTTTGGAAGAAGATATTTTTGCAAGGTATGATATGTAATGATTTCTTTTTAAAAGTAAAGAGCTATGGTATGTTACTACTATAAAGTTTTGATAGTAGTTTTATGATATAAATGTTATAAATGTTGGAAAAAGAAGTTAAAGGTTTGAGTCTAAAACTCATGTAACTCACGAGACATTTTTGTCTTACGTATCCTATGTTTTGCCATGTATTCCAGGTTAATATAAATTGCTATAGATGGGATGAGGTTTAGCTGGAGTGGAGCTTGAGTTAGCTCCTACCTTGGACACGAGGTTTAATCCTTTTCTTGCTTACTATGGTTAGATTTGGTATGGATTTGTAACACCCACAGTTTTAAACATGTAAATTATCGGTTTTTGATAAACCGTATTTTTTGTATTCATGTATTTATATGAAAAACCATAGTATTTGCAAACAGTAGAAATTGGGTGTCACAAGTAGAGGTAATCGGCCTTCTATTAACACTGATGCTTTTCTAAAACTATCAAATGATCAAAAAAATGCTTGGAAATACGTTTTTCGGAAGAAGAGATAAAGAAAGCGGTGTGGGATTGTGGTAGTGATAAAGCCCCAGGGCCGGATGGTTTTTCTTTTGGGTTTTTAAAACGTTATTGGGATGTCATTAAAAAAGATGTTTATAGACTGGTTTGGTGTTTTCAAAGGTGTAAGAGTATTCCTAAAGGATGTAATGCTTCCTTTATCGCTCTTATACCTAAAATGACGGATCCCCAATTTACCTCCGATTTTAGACCGATTTGTCTGATAGGTTGTCAATATAAAATCATTGGCAAATTATTAGCTAATCGCTTAGCTAAAGTCATTGGTTCGGTTGTTAGTGCTGAACAGTCTGCTTTCATTAAAGAAAGGCAGATTTTGGATGGTCCTCTGATGTTGAGTGAGATTATAGCTAATGCTAAGGCATCCAATAAAAGAATGATGATATTTAAGGTGGATTTTGAGAAGGCTTATGATTCTCTTAGTTGGGAGTACCTTATTGAGGTGATGAAGAAGATGGGGTTTTCTAACTTATGGTGTGATTGGATTTTGGCTGCTCTTTCTACCACGAGAGCTTCAGTCTTGATTAATGGTGTCCCCACAAACGAGTTTGATGTTCAGAAGGGATTGCGACAAGGGGATCCTTTATCTCCTTTTTTGTTTGTTATTGCTATGGAGGGCTTTCATATCTCTTTGCTTGAAGCTAGTAAGGCAGGGGCTTTTAAAGGTATCGCTATTGGTAGAGAAGAGTTGGAAATTTCTCATCTTCTCTATGCAGACGACGCTATCCTACTTTGTGAGTGGAATGAAGATAATGTGAGACGTATTACCCATATTCTAACTGTTTTCCAGCTTGCTTCAGGTCTCAAAATTAATTTGCTTAAAAGTAAACTAATTGGGATTGGAGTTAAATTTGAAACAGTGAAAGATATGGCGATGTTGGTGGGATGTCATGCTATTAAGCTTCCTTTTGTCTATCTTGGAGTGCCAGTTGGAGGTAATATGAATAGGATAGAGTCTTGGAAACCTATGGTAGAGAAGTTTGTTCAGAAACTTTCTACCTGGAAAGCTAAACTTTTATCTTTTGGTGGACGTCTCACTCTTTTAAAGTCAGTTTTAGGTAGCACAGCTATCTATTACATGTCTATTTTTAAAGTGCCGAACAATGTCCTTAAGTTATTGGAGTCTTTAAGGGCTAGATTTTTCTGGGGGGCGGATGTAGGAGAAAGAAAATTACATTGGATTGCTTGGAAAAAAGTTTTGGCGAGTAAGGAGAGGGGTGATCTGGGTGTTGGTAGTCTTGAATCGTTCAATAAATCCTTATTATTCAAATGGTGTTGGCGGTTGTATAATAATAAGGATGCATTATGGGCTAGGACTATCCAAGCCATTCATGGTGACATAAGGGGAGGGAATCGGACTTGCAAAAATTTTGGAGGTTTAAGCCCATGGGTTAATATGGTAAAGGAGATGGAACGTTTAAAACACAGGGGCATTGATCTTTATGATTACATGGTTCTTAAACTTGGGAATGGTCAAAACACAAGTTTTTGGGGGGATAAGTGGCTAGGGGATATGGTCTTTAAGGACTTATTTCCTAGAGTGTTTATCTTAGATAGTGACCCGAATGCTAAAGTGGTGGATAGGAGTTCTAAAGAGAAAATAGTGGAGGGGCTTGTTCGCGAACCAAGACCGGGAGTTCCACAAACACAATTGAATCAATTGTGTGATCTTATTCAAGATGTTAATCTCTTGGAGGATAGGGATGGTTTTAGGTGGGATCTAGATGACGATGGGGATTTTTCGGTTTCTTCTACAAGGAAATTTCTGGATGGTATTTTACTCCCTAGTTCTAATGTGGGTACTAGATGGAATTGTTTCATTCCTATCAAAGTTAACGTGTTAATTTGGAGAATCATGAGGGATAAAATTCCTTCAAGGCTGAACTTGAGAGATAGGGGAATGGATTTACATTCGCTTCTGTGTCCAGTTTGTGATATTGCTGGGGAATCGACAGATCATTTATTTGGCGGGTGTTCGTTAGCTTTGGATATTTGGAGAAAAATTGCGACTTGGTGGGACAGCCCTTTACCCAATAGTATTACAGCTTCGTCTTTAGCGTGTTGGGAGGATGGTGTGATGTTACAAACAGATGTTAAACGAAATTTCGATGCGGTGATTGGTGTTACATTTTGGTGCTTGTGGAGTTTTCGAAATAAACTCGTGTTTGGTATGGATAATCCTCGCAAGGACGAGGTTTTCGACGATGTTCGCTCTCTTTCGTATTTTTGGATTAGAAATAGGCGTAATAATCGTAAATTAGATTGGGATTGTTGGATGTTAAATCCTAAACATGCTATGACTGTTTTGTAATCTTGTTTCTCTCTAGCTTCTTGCTAGAGATGCTTTAGTTTTTATAAATTTCCTCTGCCGTTCAAAAAAAATGTGTTGAAGTAGTGCGTAAAAGTTGTAGATTTTAGAAAGTCAATTTTTGATAACATGTGATATGGTGGCCATATCAAAGATTGAACAAGGACAAGATTCTGCCAGGCATTTTGTCGAAAATTCAATGAAATCAATATTGAACAAGGACAAGATTCTGCCTATCACAAAACATTTTAAGCGAAACAGGAAAATAAGTCTTTCTAATCATAGATATTTTTCATATTAATATGTTTAAATAATTTTCTAAGGCAGTTATATTTATGGAAATACCATGATGTTATTATTATTCGATTTTAAGCGATTGTTTGACATCGAAAAGCAATGATGGTTAGAACATGTTAACATTATCCATTAATTTGTTTTTTCTTGTATCTAGAGTTGATTATTTATATATATATATATTTAATTCCCGTGTTTTTTGGATTCTTTGTGTACGTTTTTTTGTGTAAGGCTTTTTTGTGTAACGCAGGTTGTTTTCGGGTAAGGGGTTTTTTATTTTGTTCTTTAGCTTTCTTGGTTTCCAGACTTCCCCACCGCTTCATCTTTATCGTCTCTTACTCCAACTTCTTCGCCATCGCTTGCTTCTTGCTCCTCTGTCGACGACTGCTCTGGCCATCGCTGGTCGGATCTTTTGACCGCCTGATTCCAGCCGCCGGACTCAAACTTCATCGTTTCTCCCTCACTTTGTTGCATCGTCGAAAATCGAAGGCAACAACCGTTAAATCCAGGTACGTGGTTCGAAATTGAATATCATGCCTCTGATTTTCGGTACATCTAATTTCGATTCTCCTACACCCTCACTGTTTTCTACTTCATTAGGGAATTAGGGTTCTAGGTTTTCGTTATTTTGAAAGTTTTCTTCAAGTGACTGTCATTTGGGATTTTCTGAAGCGAGGACGTGCTTTGTGTCACTTGCACGCTCAAGGTAAGTCCTACCCTTGAGTTAATTTTGATAACGGCTTTTAATCACTTTTCTAACCCCTCAGTTGACTAATTTTCTGTAGTGGCTTTTTTAAAATCTTCTTTCCAGTTTCTCCAAATCCATCATTCTCCCCCATCATGTCGCTAAGGTTTATGACTTTAATGAGAATGTTCTTGTACAATGACTTCCTTCGACTGTTATGTCCTGTTAACCTCAGATTTTCAAGATTCTCAATATACACAAGGTAGGTTTCAGAGGTTTGTTAAAGTACTTTCACAAGGTATGTATGTTAATCATATTTCTTTTCGATTTACAACATTTGATTTTTCCCTGTTTAAAGGTTTTCATTTACAGCTTTTGATTTTGTTGTTTCATTTTTCTGTTTAATGGTTTTATTTTTACAAATTTAGATTTTGTTGGGCTGAAAACCCTTTTGATTTGTGCAACTGGTAATTCCTTATTCTTCATCAACGATTTCTAGTCTTTTTGTTTTACCTTTACATCTTAGTATTCATTTACATTATGCCCATCATATATTTTTGGAAATGTCTATTGTAGGTCTGACTCTTGGTGAGGCTACAGAAACAACGTTGGATTAGGGCTTGCTTTCTAAAATAATAGATACACGACAGAGTAATTGAAAATTTGGCTAATTATTTTGTTTTAAATATTAACAGGACATCAAATCATCTAAGGGAGTATGATGGTGGTCAATTCTTTCTATCTTTTATTCAGTGGACCGATTGTCACCTTGCTGGTCCCCTTGGTTTACCCACAATTCTTATTCATAAGGTATATATGTTTTATGTATTTATATATATGCATGTTGTTTGCTATATTTTGTGTCTTACATATGTTTGTATGACTTGAGTTCTAATGATGATGGTACCGAAGATGGGTAACAAAATGAGCTTTCTATATCACAGTACCAAAGAAAGATTGGCATGAACCAATGTAAACTATCTAAAATGAAAATGCAACGCATGGACCGCTATTTGATATCTGCTATAACAGAATGAAAATGAAATGTGTGTCACATGTCAAACAATCTTTCTATAATGATTTTTAATTGCTTAAAAGTGCCCCAAATTTTGTTCCATGTAATGGTATGGTAGGATGCTATCATATATAAATAACTAAAAGTTTTAATCCTTCTTTTCGATAATCCATGGCTGATACATTTGGTATTGGTGAGAGGCGGAGCTGAGAGCAACCGTTGCTGTCCATCATTTGCCATCGCCGGTCGGAGCTTTTAACCGGCCTCGATTGGCGGACTGGCCGTTTCTGGAATGATGCGATAATTGGACAACGGCTGTTTATTGCCCTCCAAAGGAAGCAGATGCCGAATGTGGACTTTTGTCAGAAGATTTTTGCCGACCGAGAGAGTCGGATTATGAAGGCGATGCTAACGTTGCTATTGTTACGAGTTCTCCGGTTCTAGGTATTGTTCGAAAACCATTGCATGTGTTTTTCGATTTGATTTTTGAGTTCCTATTGAGTTTGATTTTCTTTCTTTGTAGCAAGAAAATAGCCAATTAGCTTCAATATCGCTTGGAATATCATCCAGTTTCACCTTCGATTCGTGATGGATTCTTCATAAGAATGGGTGACTTGTAGGTTTGATGGCTTGAATCTTCTTTTGGTATATATGATTCTATCGATCGATTTTTCTCTGCTGAAAGTTGACATATATATGTGTTTTCCTTGTGAAGGTTGAAAAGGAAGGAAGCAATGAAAAAACTTCTGAAAGTGAATCTAAAAAATCGAGTCCCATCACCCCTGCAAGGTAAAATCGATTGTATACACATCTGTTTGGTGTTCATAATTTGTGGTTTTTATGAGTTGGTGCACTTTGTTGGTAAATAATTGCAAGGTTATCAATCTTCTTTCTACTAACCCTTATTTGATATTTACATACAATTTAGCTCATTTTGTAGAACACACAATTAAAATTGATACAAAAGGAACTTCTCTTAATAAACACAAGAAAAAAAGTAAATCATCTACAATTGTCTGTTACCAAAAGGCTTATAGTCGTGCAGTATCAACACGTTGTTAAGGTACCCCTTAGTTCAAGTGGTTGAGGGTTATAGTCCCGACTTCACATATTTGGTGTACATGAGGATTTGGAATAGGTTTAGGGAGTGTATGTCGCTGTTCCAGAAATAGAAAAAAAGATACAAATTTTCGTTGATTTCTATTTTTTGCGATCGATCATCAAAGAGTAAATCTTGATTCTCTTTTCAATTAAAGTGAAATACAAGGATCTATTGATTGATTATTGTCACATAGTACATGTGCTATAGAGAAAAAAAAGAGGAAAAAATAACACTTCATAGATTTCTGAATCTCATATACAAAGATTTCATGTATATCATATTTTCAATCTTTCTAAAAATATATTCGCATATAGCATATTTTCAACCTTTTTGGTGGATGTATATTTTTTTGTGAATGATATGAGACCATGTATATTTTTGAGTAGCAACTTATTCTTTTTCACATCATGCTTTATGCAGTTTTACCAAGCTCCAGTACCATAAGTTGAACCAGAATATCAGCAAGTTAACATTTACGGACTGCCATTCAAATTGGTAATTAATTTTTCTTCGAAATGGTTTTTTCACAATCAAAGCAAAAAGACATACTTTTTGACAAATACTATGGAGTCTTGAACCCACAACTATTTAATTATTTAGTGGCAAATTTAAAAATAACAAAACTTTAATGGCAAAACTTGAATACCTTTTAAACATATTATTCATAACTTGGCCGCAATCTGTCACACCCCCAAACCACGATGGCGGAATCGTCTGAGGGCGGAACGGGACATAGCATCACAACCATTGCATACATTGAAACATAAGTAGATAACAACCATCATACATTATAATTGAAATGTTACATTATTCGAACGGTATTGTTTCAACCCGTTTACAGTATGATAATGAAATAAATATAAGAGACGTCTTCGCGTCCCATTCCAAAAGGTTAGTCGGACCTGACTAATTGTTACCTGAGAATACAAGTAATTTGAAAGAGTGTCAACATAACGTTGGTAAGTTCATAAGATTTTTGTGTGAGAAAATTCATAATCGTTATTCCTTGTAAAGAGATAATGTTTGTCACACCCTCAAACTCAAACCGTATTGACGGAATTGTTCAAGCGTGGATGACTTCATGAACAATATCATAACAAAGTTAAATAATAGTGATTCCAAGCAAAACAACCATCATTAAGTAATTGCAAATGTTACATTGTTTAAAAGTTGCATGTTTCAAATACAATTACAATGATATCAAAATAAACAAAAATGACGTCGTAACGTCCCTTCGAATAGCGCTCGAGAATTACTTTATCAATTTCCTGAGAATACAAGTAATTTGAAAAGTGTCAACAATTAAGTTAGTGAGTTCATAAGATTTTGCGTAAGAAATGTCCTTTGTTTGCAAGCGATAGTGTTGGAAACCAAGAAAATCTAATATTTTCTCATATGAATGAACAAGTCTTTAAATTCCAAAGACTAAAATGTAATATGTAAAAATTGTAGTGTAATTTCATTAGAAATGTATATTTCCACGTAAACAATTTATAAAAATTATTAAGTTGATTATTTTCCCATGTGAGATACCCTATAACCATATTGTGACTAGTTGGCCTGCTGCGACGTTCTTCAGGCGTCGGAATGTTAGACATTTGGACACCTCAGACCTGCCGGTCAAGCTGTAGCTAGCAGCTCAGGTGCGGGGTTGTCAAGCCCCGTATAGATCTATACTCAAATATCGCGCTCTCTTACCGAGACTCTGGTTATAAAATTCAGGACTTATAGTAGATACTTATAAAAGTACTGTGAAGATTCATCTCACAAAATGTATGTATTCCAAATCAACTTGTTTACGTAAGATTTGTATGTAAAAACTCTTGAAAACGTCCGTTATCATTTTTTTCCCATGATAATATGGTAATGTTTAATAATTATATAATTTTATATAATTAATTTTGTCATAACAACCTTATATTCCTAAACTATTTCAATAATAGTCTATTTTTAGTGTTCCGTCGTAATAATCATATTTTACGAATAATAACGAAATACTTATTCAAATGATTATAAATATCATCTTTTAAGATATTTTTCACAAAACGATGTAATAACTTGGTTATAACTATTTTTGCTAGAAAATGATATTCCCGGTTACACAAACATAATATGTCGAAAATCTAGTGTTTTACACACTTTTTATATTGTCTTTCATCTTTTACACAAACATAATATGTCATAATATTTACAATACATGGATCTAACCATTTCTCATGTCAAGATCATTTGTACACAACTTCTAGTTTTCATATTTATAACATTTTTATTAAAGATCTAGCATTTTTACACATTTTATTTATAGTTTGAGAACTTTTACACCAACATTATATATCATTATGATCATCATACATAGAACTATCCATATATCATATCAAGAACATTTTTACACAACAACTAGTTTTATGAACTTGTGTAAATCATCATTTTTAGCATTTAAACATATGTAAACTTGTATAAAACAATATTTATAGCATTTAAACTTGTATTCTCCCCCAAAAAGGTTTGAAAAGATGAAAATGAGGGGTATTAACTCACCTTTGTAGCGTGCTCGGTTTAAAAACTAGGTATTCCTTAGAAGATCGGTGGTAGGAATGAAGATCCAAGCCTTGGAGCTCGGAGGACCCTTGGACAAAACTATTACCCAATAGTTTTATATTGATGTTAGTGTGTGTAAATGGAATAAAACTTGTATAATAGTGTTTAAAATCACTAGATGAAGTAGCTTACCAAGAATGAGATGATTTACTCTTGAAATGGTGTAAGATGGTGGTGGTTTGTGGTGTTTTGAAGTGGTGGCTGTTTGAAAAAGGGTGTGGTGGTGAGGAGATGATGTTGGTCGAGAGTAAGAGAAGAGAGGAAAAGAGTTGGGTAACTTTTGTTTCAAATGATGTGGTGTTGGATTTCTTATTAAAGTTTAATTAGATTTTTAAGTTTAAAAGAAAATTAGTCATAGCTACCATAGCCTTTGACTTTGGGAATTGACATGTGTATTGGGAATAGCTTCTCCCAAGTTCCAGCCGCCGCCGATGGGATAGAGGGGGGGGGGGGGGTAGGGGGTTAGTTTTTATAAAAATAGCCACATACTTATAAAAATAAGTGATTTTTATAAAATAGTAGGACGTTTTAATGAAATTTTATGCGTTTTGACGAAACAAAGTTCTAAATAATTATTTTGTATAAAAACATTGCCAAACATTTATTTTGATTGAATTATAACTCGTTCGGTGTCGGAATACGCGTTTAAGCGCAGTATTCTTCCGATTTCGCGATTTTTGATATTTTACCGGAAATTGAATTTTGCTTTGAAATTTAATACTAGATATTATTACGTTCCATATTATATGAATTGTTATTTCATATTTGATGTTTAAGGCACCACATTTTGTATTTTGAGTCCAAACCCTGTGTACATTTACCCGTTCACAGCGGTTTAACCGTTGTAAGTTTCACATACGAGCTCCGTTTTCGACGTTCTATATATCCACAGTTTCGTATTTACGAGTAGATCGTTTTATGAATATTATTATTCTCAAAATAATAATTGTACGATTATCGAATTTTTACGCTACAGTAGTTTGCTGTTCGTATTTTCGACTTTTAAATCGATAATTGTTTGATTTAGCATACGTAATACTATAATATTAATAATTTATCGCAAAAGTTATGGAAAATAACTTTCAACATATAGATTAACGTACACTTCGTTTGACTACAGTTGACTTTCGTTGACCCAAAATTTACAATTGTCACAATGTTTGAAACCAGAAAATCCAATATTTTCTTATAAATGAGTCGTAGTCTTAAAAACCCAAAGACCGAAAAATGTATAAGTGTTCTGTACTTGAAATTAGTATTACGTAGTCTTATTCTTGTATGAAACCATGTAAATACATGTTTATTCGTGGATTAATTGTGGATCTAATACCGTAAAACCTTTACGTAGGTAAAATCGTACTCTTATTTATATCTTGATAAAATGTAGTTTTAAATTTCCATAAAACTTGTATGTATAAGTAAAACCGTACTTATATTTGTAACTTGTTCGTGTGTAGTTTTAATACCATAAAACTCGTATGTATAAGTAAAACCATACTTATATTTGTGTAGAGCAACATGTAGTTTTATATTTATATAAAACCATTTGAAGAATGTTTTTCCCCAAACTAAGGATATTCGTTGTCGTTCATGTGAGTTATTATAACCTTACTGACTAGTATGTAGGCCTGCCACGACGTTCTTCAGGCGTCACAATGTTAAGACATTTGTCACCCCAGACCTGCCGGTCTAGCTGTAGCTAGCAGCTTAGGGCGGGATTGTCAGTCTCGTATAGATCTATACACAAGTATCTCGCTCATGAATGATTAAGGTTATAATCCAGGACTTATTGTGTACATCTTTCAGTACTGTGAAGAAATGTCTCACATAACCACCCAACGTGATGTTTTATCCTAGTTCGTACTGAAATGAAAACCCTTTTTGTATTTGTAATTATCAAATTGTCCATGATAATTATAGTATGTAAAACCTTGCTTGTAAATGTAGTGAAAACCCTTTGTATTCGTAATTATCAAATTGTCCATGATAATTATAGTATGTAAAACCTTGCTTGTAAATGTAGTGAAAACCCTTTGTATTCGTAATTATCAAATTGTCCATGATAATTATAGTATGTAAAACCTTGCTTGTAAATGTAGTGAAAACCCTTTGTATTCGTAATTATCAAATTGTCCACGATAATTATAGTATGTAAATGTACTGAAAACTCCTTTACGTTTGTAATTATCAAATTGTCCATGATAATTATAGTATGTAATAATTATATAATTATATAATTATCTTTCGTATTTATGTCGTATCTTTGTCGTTCGTTCCATAAATTATACCCATTATAATTTATATAAATGTTTTCGTTGTGTTAACGTATTTAAGCCTAAAAGATGTCAATGAGTTGAAAAATTATAATTTCTTACCTCTAAGGCACTAAATATACTAATAAGATAGATTTAAAGTTTATCAACATGTCATGGCAAATAAATTTATTTTAGTCATCTTACATAAGTGATGGCAACATTTTAAATCTTGTGATTTTGTCAAAATGATGGTAATCTTTCCAAATGGTCATTTTTGTTTAAAATGTCAATTTCCTTGTAAAAATGATGGTAATCTTTCCAAATGGTCATTTTACTAGTTTTCGTTTTTATAACGTTTTTATCCAAGATCTAGTATTTTTGTACACTTTATTTGTAGTTTTGTAACTTTTACACAACTTAATATATCATAGTGTTTATAATACATGGATCTATCCATATTTCATGTCAAGAATATTTTTACACAACAACTAGTTTTATAAACTTGTGTAAAACATCACTTATAGCATTTAAACACATATAAACTTGTATAAAACAACATTTATAGTAAATGAACTTGTATTCCCCCCCCCCCCCCCCAAAAAAGGTTTGAAAAGATGAAAATGAGGGGTATGAACTCACCCTTGAAGCGTGCTTTACTTAAAAACAAGGTTGTTCTTGCGGGATTTACGGTAGAAGACAAGATCTAAGCTTCGGAGCTCGAATGACCCTTGGACAAAGCTAATATCCAACGGGTTTACGTAGATGTTAGTGTGTGTAAATGAGATAAAAGTGGTGTAGTAAGGTTTAAAATCACTAAAGGAAGCTAACTTACCAAAAAGATTTGAAAAACGCTTGAAAACGAAGAACGGCGGTGGTGGAAGGTGGTGGCCGACGGTGGTTCAAGGTGGTGGTGGAGATGGCCGGATTTTAGGGAGGGAGAGAGAGAGAAGGAGAGAATGTTGGGAGCTTTGGTGGTCAATTGTGAGGATTTAAGTTCAATTTATATGATTTTTCCTAGATTTTATTATAATTGTTTAATAAAAAGAAGTCATTTCTTAGCCCCAAGCCTAGATTTGAAATAGTATTCAAAGATCTTGGTGATCTTTGAGGGATTCAGCCAATGGGGGGGGGGGGTAGGGGGTGGGGTGGGTTGGTTTTTATAAAGATGTCACTCTTTTATATAAAAATAAGCAGTTTTTATAAAATCGTAAAACGTTTTAGCGTAATTGTATGAGTTTTTGGAGAAATGATCTTCTAAATAAATATTATGTATAAAAACATTGCTAAACATTTATTTAGATTGAATCATGACTCGTTAGACGATGAAATACGCGTTTAAGCGCAGTATTCTTCTGATTACGTGATTTTCAGCATTTTACCGGAAAATATATTTAGCTATGAAATTAAATACTAGATAGTATTACGCTTCATAATATATGATTTGTTATCCCATTTTTGATGTTTAAGGCATCTCATTTTGTATTTTAGGTCCAAACCCTGTGTACATTTATCCGTTCACAGCGGTTTAACTGTTGTAACTTTCACATACGAACTCCGTTTTCGACGTTCTATATATCCACAGGTTCGTATTTACGAATACATCGTTTTATGAATATTATTATTCTCAAAATAATAATTGTACGATTATCGAATTTTTACGCTACAGTAGCTTATTATACGTATTTTCAGCGTTTACTCGATAATTGTTTTGAATTAGCGTACGTAGTATTATAATATCTAATAATACTTCGTAAAATTATGGAAAAATTACTTTTCAACATATGGATTATTCTATGCTTTGTTTGACTATAGTTGACTTTCGTTGACCAAAATTTACAATTGTCACACAATTACATATAATCATTTCACACATCCTAATTGACAAAAGAACAGAATGACCAATGCAATTTTTTCATCATAGGCACCAAGTATATCGGTATCGAAAGAACTTTCTCCCGGATCCAATCAGGTAAGCAAAAAATTCGGTAGAACGAGGAGAGATGTGGTGTAATTACCAGAATTTCCGCAACCAAAGACCAGGTATTGCCGGTGAGTAGTTGTTTTAGGGTCGTAGAGATGTAGAAGCGGTGCTAATGATTCATACGTTTGGATAAAGCCCCCCCCCCCCCCCCCCCAAGAACATGAGCGGTAGAAATAACTCACTTTCAAAAGATAAAACTTATTAGATTACAAGCACAGAACAACATTCGAGTTATAGGCATATTTGACCATATTAAACTACTATCATATAATCAAACCTCACTTTTCTTCAACATCACATATGAATCTTTGTCCAAGATTGTTCATGGAAGTCAAGTTTGCTTTCCAACAATGGCACATGCTACAGTTACTTTCTTCTTCACAGGAGATTGTGGTTTTGTAACAAGAAATATGCTTCTTCAGTATTTACTAAGATTAAAACTTTAAAATCAGGAAATATTCAGCCATAAGATACTTCAAAAATCTTTTTAAATTTTGAGCAAAACTTAATAAAGCTACTACTTACTAGAGATGAGAGCTTTAGGTCTGGTTTTCAACAAATTCTTTGACGAATGATACCGATAACTTCCAGTTCCATTCGTCATGAATTAAGATCACTATCATTCTGGTCTGTTTCTGTATCAGATGATGTATAAGTCACAATGGGACCAAAGGTAACTTTCTTTGGCCTTCATTTTCTTTTCCCAAAGTTAATGAAACCATTTTCTCAAAGTTATTTTTTTACTACAATCAGGGACTTTCCATTTAGTATTGTTTAAATGTGGCTACATATTTTCTTGAGGTTGGACCACTTGGATTCGCAGGTGTTGTTGTCATGGATGGAATACACACATCTGTTATCAAATTTGAGGTATTTTATTCTTAACTCTTTAGCAAAATACTTAAAAACTGAAAAATAGGAAAAAGAAGGGAAAGCGCCCGACTGCAAAGCTGATAGAAAGAATGAAGGGGACGGCCCTAATGTTGTGTTGGCACCACAAAAAATTATTTGATTCTTGCCTTTCAAATAATTTATGATACACAATAGAAAAATCATGATCGGGATAGCGGAAGCTCCCAAGCAGTAGGAGGAGCCCGGGGCTCACTCGCCCCCGTACATCTGTAACAGTCACAATGGTATTATTGAAACTTGAGAATCTACGGGTGCTCTTTGTTTTACCATATCATTTTGTTAATGGCGTCATACTTTGTAAATAAGGACAAATATAACAACTTACTTTGAAAATAATGACCAATGGCATCATACTTTGCAATGACAGAATTGGCAAAGAATTAAACAGACTGCTTAAGGTCTTGGGGAATTAAATTTGAAGTAACAAGTGCAAATGGATAGAAGGAGATTGTTATCCCTATTTCATTGTAAGATTATGTTTTTAGCTAACTAACATACTTTGAAAATTTCGGAATTAACAATTTACTTTTATTTCTTTCTTCACGCAGATTTTATCCCTAACCCGTACATAACACGGGGCGCACACTAGTTTTATTAAAATCATGATCCAAGTAAATTATTGTCAATTGATTGATTTTTTGTCTCCTAATATACGATTTTTTATATCAACGATAGCAACCGAAGGACGAGATATTAGATAATTGAAAGATCAAGGGCTGATTTCATTTATCAATCCAAAGAAAATTAAAAATAAAATACACTTGCCAGCATAATCAGCTGGTGTCGCTAGTCAATCCTCATGTGATAACTCCGAAGTCTGCAATTTCAACACCGACATAAATTAGGGTTTCTGGGAAGAAAATCAAAGACGCTCCGATCGATCAAAACGCACATACAAAATTAGGGTTTCAACTTCCAACGTCATCTATGCCTTTAATTACCAAACTCTTGTTTCTCTAACATGAAAACGAGATGGTGAACGATCACGATCATTACTTGCCTCCAGTTGGAAGCAATCCCGCCATCACCGACATTCATCATGATGGTACAATATCATCATCATCGTCTCCGTTCACTCAGAATAGATGCCACGGATTATGGTACACCGCCGCTTTATCGATCCCGGCGGTGTTATTTGTAGTATATTTAGGGTTTCATCTTAAAAGGAATATCAAGAAGCTCAATCGCCGTCGATCACATGTTATGATCGCTTATTATGCCCTCCTTTGGTTGTCCGCTATCCTCAATCTCGCTTGGTGCTCTCTACAGGTAACATTTCCAGTCCATTTTGGCGATCTATTTTACCTAATTTTGTATACGCAATATGTATGCCTGTATGAATGTTTCGCTCAGTAAAGGCATTGCACCTGATTTACCTAGTAGGTCCAAGGACCATGAGGGTTCTGGAGTTAACTGTAGCATAGACCTCACACTTTGTCAAGAATGTCGATTGTTATGCAGTACCTTCTCTAAATTAATCATAATTTCTCTGATCGACAGTTTATTTTAGATAACGAGAATGAGTTTACTGAAATATTTTCTATGCAAATGAAAGTGCTTACCAATTTGAAGGAGGATATGAGGATAATGAAACATAGACTGATTTTCTAGACGTCTTACTATTTTTTATGATCTTTTTCATATGTATGTATATATGCATTCATCTATAATCTCTCTTACAATCAAAACTATCTGCAGTCATGGCAGTGCATTCCTGGAAAGGAAGTATCTTGGAACTTATTATCATTGTTGACATCCATGGGAACACTATGTTTGGAAATTAGCCTAGTGGCCTTTTTACTTCAAGAAAATTATGCAAGTGGGTTGGAAGCATTAGCTCATACTTTCATTATTTCAGGCCTCATTGTTGGAGCAAATATACTTCTCAAGGTAATAATTAATAAATGACTTCTTCTCATTTTTTTCTTTCTCTTTTTATTATTTTCTTGACATATTCTTTGTCCTTGTGGCATTAGGCAATATTTGTTTTTGGATTCCATGTCCCTCTTTTCATGGATGATGAAACAAGCCATAAAGGAAAGTGGGGATTGTGGATAGTTGATGAACTATTGCTGACTTGCAGTTATGGGTATATACTTTTTGTGCATTACTCAAAATGGAGAGATAAGTTACCTCGTAAGTTACTTCATTACTCACTCTTAGATTGTAATTTCTTAAGTTGTTGTTAAATGAAAAACCAAATTACTAATATGCCCTCATTGTGTATGCAGCTAGACCAGCATTTTACAACTACGTTGTCGCCATGTTTGTGATCACTGGAATCGCGTTATTTGGTTGTGTACTTGCTGCAAGTGGGTTTGCTTTCGGACTTTGGTAAGTAATTAACTATATTTGTAATAAAATAGAAAAACAAAATCATTTATTTCTCAATTTTATTTATGCAGGGTTTATAGCTTTGTTGTTATTTGCTACCACACGCTCTATCTCCCCTTTGTGTATGTGACCTTTCTCTCCGATTTCTTCCAGGTAAATTACATTTTTTTTAATCTTGAATTAACATTAAATTTTCAATTTTCTTGGAAAAATGACATGATTTTGGTTTTTTTTTTTCAGGAGGAAGACTTGCTTTTGGATAATGCTTACTACTCTGAGATGAGAGATGCTGGTTTTTTCGATGCTGACTGGGAATAATAAGTTGACAAATTTGTTGGTTTGACTTTTATGAAATTGTAGTTTGACTTTGGTGAAATGCACATATAGCCTGGTACGTGTATAGCTTTGTGATTTATTTGGGATTGAGTTTGTATGAATAAATGTTTCCCTTTGGGGATGTTGAACCATTGCTGATTTGGTTGAGTGTATATATGTATGGCTGTTTCTTTGTTTCTATTTGACTTAATGGATACAGCAGTACATCACTTGTATAAGATGGTTTCTTTTTGACTTAATGTTATGTCAGCCACGGGTCAAGTTTATGAATGTAGTTATATTGCATATTAGTCCACTTTTAACTATTTACTTGATCAAATAATCAAGATTCAAACATAAATTTTCATCAAAATACAACTTTGGGCGAAAAAAAGACATGTTAGTGAGTTGCTAGACGTGTCATGTATTATGTTAGCATCGATATCTGACATGAAAAAGTTTGGTAGGTTGCTTATAAGATTATCCAAAAGAACCATCAAAATCCTCCATCTTTTTCTTCTTCTTTCTCATGCTGTTAAATGATTTTGATATTCGTCCTTTTTAATGGTTAAATGTGTTTCTTTGATTTCTAGGTTATTATGGTTAGCTATATGTTTATTTATTGGTTGTAATGCTGCTGTTAATAAGCATTTTCTTCATAATTATTTAGGATCTTTTCTCCTCTTTGTTTTTTCCCATAGTTATAGCTTTCTGTACTAACTCTTCTTTGAGACTTTGATGCCCATCAAGTATGCATTTCTTTAATAAATTGGGAGGCAGGTAGGAGGCGAGCATATGTAAACATGGGTAAGGTAGTCAACATACATATCCTGTTAACTTTTCTTTTATACATATGCAAGTCAGAGTGATCATATAGTTGTACCTCTGACAATTTGCTTTTTGGACGGGTATGTTTATCATTGGTTGGACATATTAATAGTGTTATAATACCAATCTCTATTTTTTACTTTATTTTTGAAGTAAAAAATGATGTAAAAAGTGGATCATCTCCAATCCACGTCTATTTTTCACACTATTTTTACTTTAAAATGTATATTCTTAGCATATCCTTTTTTCTTCATTTACAAAATTGTGTTATCAAAAACTTAATAGATGTATTAATACATTAATACATTTGTATAATATATATATTTTGTACGTTTTTCTATAAAATATGTCATCATACTTTAATTTTTTTTAATATACGATAAACTTTTATATGAATTCGATATATAAATATTCAATTTTGATAATTATTATTAATTAATATCATTTAATATATAACATGATTGTAAATATTTGTTATTATATTTAAATAAACTAGAAATGTACATAAATAAAAACTAGAGGATTAAAAATGACAATTGAAACATTAACTCTCTTTTTGGTGTAAATGAATAATATTACTCTATATTTGGAGTAATACTATTCAAATATTCAAAAATAGAGTTAGATTAAAGAATAACAGAGTTAAAAATAGAGGTGGGTTGGAGATACCTAAGGCTATAAGTCATCAAATATCTTACAGAAAAGGCAAGACACCTAACAATTGTTTTATAGTTATCAGATTTGTTGCTAATCGCAACCTCATATGAGAATCCCGACAAATGGCTACACAGGGTTGGTTGTGCTACTTAAACTATCTGTCTTACATGTCATAAGCAATATATTAGTCGAGATAAGAAGCTTTTATTACAACACTTAAATTTGTATACAAGTTCTTGAGGCTAAGCATGATAAAGCTGAAACCATTTTGGTCAAAATATTTTTACAATGTTTGTATTCATTTTTCCCATATGAAAGTAAGTAAGCTACTGTAGACATCAATCTCACATCTCATTAGCCACATAGTGGTATTATTTGTTTATAAAAGTAAGTTGCAATATTAACCATGTTGCAAAAATTATTCATGTTTCAGTATCAATCATGGATTTCATTTAGAACCTTTGAGGAAGAAGAACACGATCATTTCTAAGGTAAAAGAAGGCGTACATAACGGGGAGAAGAGTGAAAACAAAAGGACAAAAATATCCTCTCATGTGTTATAAATTGGGTAGAGTTTGAGTGGAGATCTGGATACCTCTTGGAACGTGTGAACACTTTCCGAACTGATATTTCTATCCTATGCCCGGGTTACAAGAAATTCAGCCTATGATAATCCCAAGGGAACAATTATGAATCTAGGCACAGAAAATGATGATAAGTCACAAGTGAAACCAATGGCTGTTATAATGGATCAAAAGGATTCTGATGTGGCTTCTGTGAAGGATGAAAATATTCAAGATGATAACAATGCTTCTTTAGTTGATGGTGATTCAATTGATAGGAAAAGTAGTGGTAGTAGAAATTCAGAGGGTGATATAGCTATGGATATTCAAGAAGATTCTATAGTGGCTCCTAAAAAAGACATTAAAGGTGTTGAAGCAATTCATGCTTTAAAGATTGCGAATAATCCTAGAAAACGTCCTAAAATTGACCACCAAAAGGAAGCAATGTTGGGTAAAAAACGTAGTAGGCAAACCATGTTTCTTAATTTAGAAGATGTTAAACAAGCGGGAACCATTAAAACCACAACTCCTAGAAGACAGAACTTTCCGCCACCTGTCACAACTCGTATTGTGAAAGAGTCGCGTCTTTTACTCCCTTATGTATTAGAACGGTAGATGACATTCAAGTCAAGTCTTTTAGTTGGTTCAAACATAAAGGAAAACTTTCTAATTTTGGTTGGGATTTGTGGTGTGCTTCACCATCTAATTGTTTCATGTAACGTTTATCTTTGAGTCTCTAGTGTCTTGCTAGTTGGCTTGTTTTTTATGATATAATTTCTGCCCGTTCTAAAAGAAAAAGTGAATACGGAATAGCTTTATATGAGGAATTGGGCTGTTTGAAATCCAAAATATACCCGTTAGAAAGAAGCCAATTAACCACATTTAAAACTCATATCCCCACTCTCTATCCCCCGACAATAGTACATTCGCTGCCTGGGTCCCTTGTCAGATGATAATATATATTTATAATATTATTTGATTTCACATATCTGCATAAATAAAAGATCCCATTATCTTCGGTAATTCCCTTTCCCAGAGTTGCAATAACCAAATTCAAATTCATGTACAACACTCAATGCATTCAGTACACTGATTTATCAAAATTTCATCTGGGTTTCACCATTTTCCCTCTGGAGTGAATATTTAACTTTTCATTTAAAGTTTTAAACCCATTTCCATACCCTCACTCACTCACTCACTCTCTCTCTCACCTTCTTCATCTTCTCCAAGCTTCTTGTTCTTCAGCATACATCAGAACAATGGCTGCTCTGGTTGTTCTTCTGCTCTTCTTCTCCATGGTTTCTCACTCCAGTAAGCATTCCTCTCATTACTTTTGCTTTACCCATTTTTAAATTCCAAAAGTTAGAAATAAAGTAATAAAGTTTTCATCTTTCATGATTTCATCACTCGATTAGCATTTATTCCAACAGAGATCTTAATCCATAATACCCACAAAAACTAAATCCCAAATGCGTAACAAATAACTAGTGCTGTAGTGACTTGTACAGCTGTACTTCACGTTGTAATAGTTGTACGTACATGTATAGGTGCAACATGGTGTGTATGCAAGAAAGGTGGAAACGATAAGGTGTTACAGATGGCAATAGACTACGCCTGTGGAAATGGTGCAGACTGCACCCAAACGCACCAAGGTGGAAAATGTTATAACCCGGACACCGTCATTGACCACTGCAACTACGCCGTTAACAGCTACTTTCAGAACAAACGTCAGGCCCCTGACGCCTGTAACTTCAATGGTGCAGCCATGGTGGTCACCACTGACCCCAGTTAGTCTTCTTCGAAACCCTTATCTACTCAGTACACACACAACTATGTGTAAATACGTAAATTACTTTTTGTTTTCATTAATAAATTTGTTTTTTTTTTGGGTGTTTATGAACAGGTGCTAACGGGTGTATGTATCCTTCTTCGGCTAGGTATGTAACCAAATGTCTTTAATTGGAAATAATCACGAATATTAGTTATTTAAATGGTTGGAAATATACTTGAATTTGGAAATGGGCCCATGAAAAAACATTTTAATCTTTCGCTTTTGAGACAATCTAGGTTTACGGGCTTTATTGTTTTTTGACTTGTACCGTAATGTCCTTTTGTGCTTAAACGAGTTGTACGATTCCCAATATCATTGAGACTGAGTATCCAATGTCCATTTGATTTTTAACCATGTGGACAACTTGTATTGTGTCACACCATCCCTTGTACCTTGTGCTTCCGGAGTTGTACACGCCCACCTGACAAAACATAGCTGAGACAGACCAATAAATATATAGGAGTCCAGAATGTACCAACTCTTCAGTCTTGTACAGTTGTATGCTTGTTTGCTTCAGAGACATGTAAGTTATGCATTGAGAGTTGTAAATTGCTATTAATTCGTAATTTGTTTTGTTAAGAACCTCATGACTTAATTGAATTCAAATGTTCGAAATGTTAAAGTTACCGAAAAAACAGCTAGAAAATCTATCTTGGTATGTACATCACCGACAAAAATGCTATGTTGTACCGTACAAGTTTTTATTGCATTTATGAGGTACAAGTTATTTTAGCATGGTTTATAAAGTTATTTGACCATTCTTGTTTTATCATGGAATTTGTGAGGGTTAAGAGACGAAATGAAAAAGTAAAAGCTAAAGCAATCATGTTTTGTCTTGATCGAAAGTAAATTTGGTCGGTTCTTTTTCTAAAAGTAGCTTACAACTTCTATTGCACGATATACAACTATTTTCAGCAATCTTTGGATTAATCATTTTAAGTGCGTTAAAAGCTGTACGTTGCATTATGACTTGTACTGTACAACTACATGGTTGCTGATTGATTGATTGCGATTATTGATGCAGTGGTACAAGTACAACGGTGCCCGGAAACACGAGAACACCAGGTTCCACCACCGTGACAGCATCAGGCGGCACCACCACTTCTCCATACGGCAACAACGCCGGCAACACGGGGGTGCTAGGTGGCGGAGTTGGGCCGGGGTTGGGTCCATCGGGAGGTGGTATGAACGATGTCAGCAATGGACTCCGGTTAGGTCAATGGAGGAGCTTTGGTTTGTTGTGCATCGTGTGTATGGTAATGGTTTTGTGGGGTTGATGAGTGAGTGGGTTTGTACAAGTTGGTAATGCATGTAGAAAGGTACAAGTGGGTGATGCATGTGGTTGTAGTATTATTTTATATGAGTTGTATTTGTAGGTTAGGGGAATGTGTAAGGACAGGCTTGTATTTTGGCTTTACTTTTCCCATTGTCTAATTTGGGAAACTATTGAGGGTCTATATTCGATTTTGGTGGTCATGACCCATGTGATTCTCTCTCTCTTTCTCTCTCCCTCTCTCATCTATTGATTCACAGACTGTACTCCTGTTGGTATTCGGCGGAATCTATGGATTATCACTTTCTGTATCGAATATTGTAAAAATATATGTTATTAAAATTAAAGTTTATTTTTTAACGTTATAGGGTTAAAAAATATTCTGGAAAATAATAACAATACAATAATATAAGTATGGACTCCTTTATTCTGGGATATAGGAAAAACTTTTACTTAAGTAATCATAAATCACGGTTGCATTTCCAAAATTTGTTTAATAACAAGTGAGGTTGGATACATTTGAAGTATTTGTGTAATTAACATTTACAATCATAAAACTGGTTGTATTCTAAGTTTATTTTTTAACGTTATAGGGTTAAAAAATATTCTGGAAAATAATAACAATACAATAATATAAGTATGGACTCCTTTATTCTGGGATATAGGAAAAACTTTTACTTAAGTAATCATAAATCACGGTTGCATTTCCAAAATTTGTTTAATAACAAGTGAGGTTGGATACATTTGAAGTATTTGTGTAATTAACATTTACAATCATAAAACTGGTTGTATTCTAAGTTTATATCATATCAGTCGATTGAAAGGTTTATAGCTATCATGAAGATTAACCTTGTGGATGTCATTAACTGTTAAAAATTTTCTAAAACATATCAATATTTTTTTACTATGAAAACTATTACAATGATTTAAAAATATGTATAAGCATTATTTTAACATTTAAGTTTTAAATATGATTAACTTTATTGCAACAAATGTTTTAAAACATGGCAAGGTTGATAAAAAGAAATTAAATATAACTAATTTGTTGTCGTTTCACAAATTAAAATTAGATTTCATAACAAGCCAACCACAATCACTTATTTCAATTAAAAATATTTATCATTAAAATTTTGTTAAGATTAATATTTTGTATTCTATTCTTTCGAAAAACATCAAAATGTGCTAAGTCGTTTTATAACTAGGAATGTAAAAAATAATACAAGATATTATGATTATAGTCTCTTCATGGTTATAGGTGTTACTCTTTGTCATATAATAGTGTATTCTTTATTGGATAAATTGTAAAAAAATCACTATGTTTATATAAAAATATGATTTTGACACTATATATATATTTTTTACAATTAAGTCACTAAATTTTCCAAATTGTTGCAATTTTGACCATTTGACCGATCATTTCGGTTGCCAACTGACGTGGTATAGTGATGTGTCAGTATTTGTTGACGTGGTATTGACGTTACATGATGATATTTTATATTTTAGCTTAAAAGATCTATTATTTTTACGTATTTGACTATTAAGATAAATAATAACACAATTAACAAATCCACACATATATAAACCATAATCACCACTTCTATTTTTTTATTTTTTTTTTGAACGGCAACACTTCTACTAAATATGTATTTTACACTTTTAACATAATTATCAGTAGATAATATATACAATTATCGTATATCATATTACTTTCAAATAAATTTTTAAAAGCTTGTTTGACTTTCTTTCTATAATTGTCAATATATAATATATACAATCCCCGTATATCATCTTATTTTCAAAATATTGTATTTGTATTCTTCAAAAACTAAATAAAATACACTATCCCTTATAATTGTTGTTTTAAATCTTACTTTTCAAAGAAACTATGGTCATGTCAACACCAAGTCAGCGTCACATCACTAAAGACTAACACGTCATCATGTTACATCGGCTGACAGCCGGTTTGAACGGTTAAATGGTCAAAACTCCAACAAATTGAAAAACTTAGTGACTTAATTGCCAAAAAAATAAACACAGTGTCAAAATCAAGATTTTATGTAAACTTAGTAACTTTTATGCAATTTACGCTTCTTACTTCATACATAAATATAAAAGTTTTTCGGTCCATCAAGAGTGCGAGTTCATGTCCCAAACTTGTATAGGAATCTTAAAACATACCCAAAATGGGGCCAATTCTTGTAATAAAAGTTGACTTGAGATTACGTGGGGTTGAAACTCGGATTTTTTAGACATAAAAATCATGTCATGTCCGTATGGTGCTTTTTTCAACTACTGATCAAGTTGTTTGTTTTTTTTTTTTTTTTTTTAACGGCAAATCTATCCTACTCTTATTCCTAAACTACTACTTGTTATGTTAATGCCAGGGTTTGAACCCATGACCTCGTTGTTAGTAATCATATTGTTAGCCAAATGAGCTAGCCCCAACTTGTAACTACTGATCAAGTAAAAGGGCCATTTGGAGTGCACTAGCGTTTCACCGACAACATAGTAATTAACTTTTTGTTTTGGGAGACTGATATCCACCAAATTTTACATAGGATATGTTTAGGGTTCTGCATAATACGTCTGTCAACAGTTAGTGTGGTTAGGTGTCAAGTATAACTTATGAAATATTTGCTCTCAATTGATTCAAGTTAAAATTTGATATTTGCTGTAGGAAGAGTGAGTTCGTTATAAATAGAAAAAAAAAATGAGATTTTGTTGTTGATACAAAAAAATATAAGTCAATCAAAGAAAGAAAAAGCTTTCATGGGAACGTGGTTTAAACCAAGGAAACGTGGCTACTTTAAGTGTTTAAAATAGGGCCCTTTAAAATATGCCATTTGAGCATTTATTGCGAGATTTAATGGGTGAGTAATGATTTGGTTTTGGTGTATCAATCGAATTGCTACGCATAGTAAATATGTATCACTTCACTCTTTTCAGGTATTTACTTTTATGGTTTTGATTTAATTGATATAAAAATCAAATATGATTTCATTTTAGGTTACAATTAAGGCTGAACTTTGTAATTTGATTTTCGTTTTGTTTAAACATTTTAAAGACTTTTGTTCTAGTTTAACCGGTAACGAGAAAAAGAAACACTCTGAATCTTTTACGTTAACAATTGCAAAATATCGGAAGATTATCTTTTAGGTTAAAGATGGTTCTTTTAGAAAAAAAATCAAAATTTTAATGATTAAATTGAAAAGAAAAATTTTTAGTGGCTAAACCAAACAAACTCCCAAGTCCCAACTATAATGGCTTCTAATTTCTGTAGAGTTCAAAATTTCATCTAGTATTTTTTTTATTAAAAAAAAAAAAAACAAACTTCCAGTAGTTAAAAAACAGAAAACAAACTAAGATGATATTAATGAAAATTGCCGTACATTAACTTCATCAAAATTATTATGTCCATTAAAAGCTTGGCGAACCTTACAATTTATGTAAACGTGCAAGTGTAATATCCTTTGCTTTATTTCATGGTGAGCCTTCCACTTTTTAGGTTACAATTAACTACATCAATAATTGATTCTAACTTATAACTACACGTGTCATTCCCATTGCTTCAATTAGTAGCCAAATGATATAATTTCAATCCAAAAGCCAATTTTATCTCAAATTCTCAACAATAAAAATCAAACTTACTATTGTAACACATACATTTTGAGATGCATTATACTTCTCATAACGTGTTGCAACTTGCAAGTGCAAACTTTCGTCATCACCTCAACATTTGCAAAATGTAACCATAAAAGAAAATCTTGAAAAACGTATCACCAATATTCCATAAATCCAAATGACTACACAACTTAATAAATTTAACATCCTTATTATACCAACTCCTTTTAGCAAAATACAAGATTCAGTTTCACGAGCACATTTCTTTAATAATATGTTTTACAATAAATCTTGCTATAAAAACCATATTGTTGCCCTTAACATTAGAACTTTCGGTATATCTTTTATGCCCTTCTACTCTGGTAATATTACCAAAATACCTCTATTATTCAATCAGCAAAAAATGTAACCCAAAAAAAAAAAAAAAAAAAAAAAAATCATTAGTAAACACCTCTCCACGAATGCCACTTCAATTTCAACTGAAACAACAAAGGAGGAACACCCAAAATACCCCTATTCAACCTCGAGTCAAACACATCAAACCCAACACGACTCAAAGAATCCAAAACCACTTGTGAAGGGACAGCTGGCAGAAGTATCGACCGCGCTTCTTTCGGTACTGATTCAGTCAAAACACGCGCTTTCTGCAAATGGGCATTCGCCATTGATGCCATATCAAAAACCGCATCATTCAATCTCTCACGTGAATCGGTTCTTATTTCAAATCTATCTCCATTTTTTACTAACAACCCGTGTTTTTCAGCCACTTTTAATGGTATATAAGAAAAGCTATGGTTCCTGTTAGCATGATAAGGAAGAGACTTTATCAACAAAAGAATCCCGCTCGCTTTTCCTATATGTGAAGCTGCGTGATCTGCAGTTGTTGATGTTATACCGCCTGCTTGAAGAGTTGTATACAAAAGAGTAGATGATGTATCTTCAGAATATTTCTCTAACTCTTCGATTGTTTGATAGATATCAGTAACGTCCCTTTGGGCATCGTTTATTCGGGCTTCAACGGATCGTTTCAACCAGGTTTTGTTGATTTTTTGATCGGATATTACAGATGCGAGAGCTCGGGCGGTTGGGTGTTCGATGATTTTGTTATTGAAGATCTTGTCAATGGCTTCTTGCCACCATAGAAGACGCATTAAGCCAATTTTTGGGTCTGAAGCAACGTCCATGGCTCGAGATGTTTCGACATTGAAGGCACGGAGAGCAAACGCAGCCCTGCGCATGGTTGTGGGGAGTTCAAGAAGACAGAGGTAGTGATGGTAATCATAGTTGCGGACTTGTTGTACACAGTATGAGAAGGCGGACTTTAAGCTGCTAGATGTAGTAGCACCATTCATTCAAACTGGAAGCATGTAATTTGGTTAGAACTAGAATTTTGGAAGAGAAATAGGCGTTGGATTGCATAATATTCGCACCAAAAAACGCTAAATTATGTATTTTGTTATGCGAGAGAGCAAGTGAAGCTCGGTAAATCATGAGTTATTAATATATTGTAGCACTATCGTGTGTGATCAAGCGGTTAAATAGGACAAAATATAATTCCTCCATGCGAGATTAGATTCGAGTAGTAATCTCAAATGCAGCAATGATATAGGTTAGATTTGGAACGGATAAAGTGGTAGATAGTTCTAATAGAGAGGATCACTAGAGATACCAAGTACTCAAATCCCTAAACCCCCAAATTCAAAAACCTCCTCAAATCACAGCTCTAAAAGACAATTGCTAACACGACGCACCTGTGAATAGATGAATCAGCTGGAGAATGATAATAAAAAATACCTGATAAGTGATCGGTGATACAGATAATTAGAAGAGGCCGGAGTTGTGGGATGCGGCGGTGGCGGTGGCGGTGGCGGTGGCGGTGGACGGGAACGCCGAAGGAGGCAGTGCCTGAAGGGGACGCCGATAGCGTCGCTTTCACCGACGGTCGGAGGAGGGAGTCCGATTGCAGATCTCGTGATTGCTGGAGGCGGGAGGAACAAGTTACGCAGCTTATGGCGAAGAGAGAAGAGAAAGCCAGAAGGGTATTCAGGTATTAGCGGACCGGGTCAGATGTTTATGGATCGAGTTAGTGGAGTTTTTTTATGGGTATCGAATGGTCTGATTCGGATCCAGTCTAATGTTACTTTTTACTGGACAGGTAAATCAGACACGATCTATATTAGTCTGCGGTTAGGAACAATTACGTTTGAACGCCTTCAGGTTTCAGATATATGCATTTGAACCCTTAAGTTTGAAAGTAAATATGAGTTTTAAAAGTGTATCAAGATTATATCAATATCGTAGAGGTGAGCCAAAACCAAACCGCAAACCGAAAAATCGTAAAAAATCACAAAACTGAAACTGAAAAATCGAAACAGAATAAATAAATCGATGGTGTGGTTTTTTATTTTTTAAAAACCAATTATTTGCGGTTCAGTGCAGTTTTTTATTATATATCGCACTCATTATATACCGCACCGCATCATTCGTAAAACCGCACCAGACTACCGCGACATATGATATTGTAAATATTTAATTAATATATATTTCATATTTAAGTTTTTTCCGAAATAAAGTTAACTAAAAAGAAGCTAAGATGTAACGTCCCAAATTCCAGAATACAGTTTTCAATTATAAAACGGTTCAAATACATAAAAAAAATGGTTGGAAAATAAAACAGTTTAGTTCAAACTTAGTAATTAAAACATTATCAAAACAGTCACAAACAATGTTTATCAAAACAGTCACAAACATTATCCAGCGGAAGGCTTGAATACCAAAACTCCAGATGCGATACAGTCGCGTCGTGCTCCAAGCTCAAGCCAACAAGTAGTCGAAACACAGTTAGGGTGAAAGAGTAAACACAAAGCTTAGTGAGTTTCCTAAAATACCACACAATCCATTTCATTCATACACATAAGTCACATTCGACATCCAGGAACGACCGATCATGCATCGTCCTTTCGTCATTAAACATCCTCGAGTGCCCAGGTACGACCAGTCATGCATCGTCCTTCATCATGCAGCAACCATCGGATCGATCAATACATTCTTCAGTCGCCAGAACGAATCCACCGACTATCACATACAAGCACAGAAGTTTAAGCATATAGCCTAGCCCATCGGGTTCCTATTACCAACCATACAGTCAAATAACGTAAGGCATGCCCAGTTAACACACATTACTACACCCAGTAATTAAGGCTACATACGCATGCAACTTCATACATAGTATAGTGAGAAGACTCACCTGATCTGCAACCTCAAGCTAGACAACACTCCACGCGAGTGTCCTCATATCCCAACAACACGAACATCAATAAGGATAAACTCCACTTAGCAAATCCTAAACCAAACATGATAAACCTCCAAGACTGGTATCCCGAAACACCCAAGTTTGACCAAAAGTCAAACTGGTCAAAAAGTCAACGATCAAATGTCAACAGAAAAGTCAACCTACACTTAGCGCCGCTATCTGCTAAGGATAGCGTCGCTAAGTACAATGGTCGTGAAAACCCAATTTCACATAGATAACGTCGTTATCCCCATAGATAGCGGCGCAAATGACGCTTTTCAATCAAATTCTTTCCAAAACTCTTAATTCGTTAAGCCAAGGTTTTAAACATTCAAGGACTCATCCAAACAGTCACTAGATCCATAAAAATGCAACCTTTCTCATCCTAACATGACCATGCATGCACATGGTCAAGATCCAAGTTCAAAAAGTCTAAAACTAGCCAAAACAACCATGCAACAACCAAAAAGAGCTTGTCTCACTCTCTAAACTGACTTAATGGCTCCAAAGGAGGTCTTAGAGACATAAGGTTCTGAACTTTATCATTCGTAACCAAGGACAACACCATAAAGGACCATTACTCCATTTTAAACCATAAAATACAACTTAAACCACAAGAAGAAACCTTAAATCATAAAAAGGTGAAAGCTTGCACTTACAAAGGTCCTGAACACAAGGTCTTTGTTGATTCCTTCAAGAATAAAGACTCCCTTGTACCAACACCATCTTCTTCTTCTTCAAGAACTTCCTCTAAAATGATCTAATAAGCCAAAAATTACCCAAGGAAGCTAGAGAGGATTTGGAGACGTTTTTGGAGGCTCAAAGGTGACAAATGACGACTACCTAAGGTTTTGTGCCCTTAAATACGACCCAAAACCCGAAATGTAGGGTTTTTGTGCAAACAGCGGCGGATAGCGGCGCTATCCCAAGATCGTGCAACGCCACTACCACAGCGAGCATAACGTCGCTAATACTCAACCATAGTGTCGCTATTATCACTTCTATAGCGGCGATATGCCCCCTCCATAGCGTCGCTATCATCCATTTCCAACATTTATCAAAACTTAGCTCTTTTTAATTTCAAACTTGACCATTCCGGAAACAGGGTCTTACATAAGAAATGAATTTCACTTTCAATCTAAGTCTCTATCATAGACGAATATTTAGTTTCAAGACCTAAAATATGTATTTTTCATCACGTAAAATTTATTTTAAGTCTTCTCAAATATGTTTTAGCCATAGTTTTGATATTTTTTTAACACTTTAACAGCTAACTTGTCATAAAGTCATTTTACATTTTTGTTCGATTTGTTATATGCCCAAAAAAATATGATTATAATCTATCAGTTTTGCGGTTTTAAAACATCCCACTGTAAAAATTGCATTGTAGCTATTGCGGTTTTTATAAACCGAACCATATAAAAACCGAACTGCACTTAAACCGCAAACCGCACCAAATACAAAAATCGAGCTGTGCGGGTTTAAAATCTAAAAATTCATCTATACGGTTTTTGGTGTAGTTTTAGCCTAAAACTGCATCATACTCACCCCTTATCATATTGAATCTCACTATCTCATAGGTTATAAAGATTATCCTTATAATTTAGTTGTAGAAATACGAGTTTTAAAAGTGTGTAAAGTTACGAAGAATTATAGGATATCGACAAAAATGGTCATTAGGAATTAACTTTTTGAGTTTGGAAAAATAATATATATTTGTCTAGAATGGGATAGTCCTGACTAAAAATATAGAATATGTATTTTTTTACATCAAATACTTTTATAAAACTCTTCACTCATGTTTGAAATAGTCACTTTAAATGTCTAATATCACTAATCTTTCAGCAACTATCACATTTATTATCTTTAAACTCGTATATCGTATCTACTTATCATTTATTATGTTTCTTTAAGTTTTTGTTAAAGTATCTTTGATCGTAGTTTTATCAAAAGTTTTTACTATTTGAAAAGACTTTTGAAATGCTCTTTACCATTAGAATATTGAGCTTTTTTAATAGGTTACTCAAATTATTTAGTATTCTCTAACATTTTAACAATCTTATATATTTTATTCATTTTGGCATTTATATTTCATAAAAAAAAATCACATCCTAAGTATGTTTAAATATTAACGTCTTTTAGTTAATATATTTAATTAAGTATTCAAAATATATATGAATATATTATATATAAATTTACATCACAAAAGAATAATTGTTAAAACTTTCGAATTAATAAATCAAAGATTAAAAAAAATATTATCATAACATATTATTTAATCATTTTTTATTTATTAAAAATATTAATATAAGTTAATGTTATTTTTTAAAAACATGATGTAGACTTACAACATATTAGTTAATTTATAGGAAAAAGGTTTTTCTAATGTATAATAAAAAGTGTTTTGATTAATTAAGGCATATGAAATCTAAAGTGTCATACGTAAAAAAAAAAACTTTTGAATGTTAACCATTTGAGATAACCTTAGACTTTAGTAAAAAATGAACCATTTACATAATTATTCATCGGATTTCAGATTTGTTCTTAAATTTTTTTTGTCATGAATGCCAGTCTGGAATGTTAGTTATGAAGATAATCTTTTATAATTTCGTTGTAAAATATGAGTTTCAAATGTGCATCAAGGTATGGCGAGTTATAGAGGATATTGACAAAAATGGTCATTAGGAGTGAGAGTTTAATCAAAATAATCCAGTTTTTATGTTTTGGAAAAATGATATATTTGTTCGGAATAAGGAATTATGCTTGACTAATAATATATAATATCTATTTTTTTTCTCATTTACATCGAATATTTTTCAAAAAGTCTTTGTACTCGAGTTCGAAATGGCCATTCTAAATGTCTACTATCAATCATGTTTCAGTAAATGTCACATTTTTCATAAACTCTTTGATATCAATAACACTTATGATGGATACTTAACGACTAGTCATGGAATTGTATAGGCACGAAAGGTTTTACGATGAAATCGTAAAATTATAACATTTCTTGAAATTACAACAATATTATATAAACTAAAATAAGAATTTTGATGAAAAAAGAAGATGTGGGGGAGAGTATGCGATGATTGTATTACTTATGAAAGTGTTTGTAAATGTGCATTTTCTTCGTTACCATGAAGGGATATTTATACTATTAAAAATTTCTATTCATATATAATTGTTTAATAATACGTGTAAAATGTTGACATTCTCTATTAGATATATGACACATTTATATTATAAGCATGACAAGTGGTTTGGTAAATGGTAAATAGTAAAAAAGGTTAATATTAAGGTGTGTTTGATTGCTTAAAACTCCTTATTGATTTATTGAATTTTTAAGAAGTTAATAAGCCAATAAGTATGTTTGGCAAATATAAATAAATCAACAAGTCACTTTTAAAACTCTTTTTCAACATAAGCAAATAAGTCAAATTTCATAAGTAAGATCATCATTACTTATTAAAACTCCTTACGACGTATTGAACAAAAGACCACTTTTTAAAGAAAGCAAACAAAATATTTTTTAACTTATCAACTTATAACTTATTTCACCATATAAGTCAATTAAACACTTTTTAAAACTATTTTTTATCATCACACAAGTCAATAAATACTTATATAAAAAATTGTTTATTAAATCAAATAAGCAATCTCAAACACCCCCTAAATAGCAAATGATAAATAGTAAAAAGTTTAGGATTTCTAAAAAAAAAAAAAATTATTATCATATAAAAATATGTTGGTACCATAAATATTTTATAAATAATTTAGTCTTAAATGCAATTTCTCTTTTTTCCTTCTATTGAAACTTTGTCTTTTTAAATCGGAATATCTATTTTGATCAAAATATATTTTAACTCTATGATTTCATATCTAAATTCAACTCATTTCAATAATGTTTTAAAAAGTAATCATAATATATTCATAATCTTTATAAATATATTCATAAATATAATTATAATTAAATTAATCATAATATATTCATGCTTAAATGCTCTTTATACAAGTTTTTTCGTAAAATAAATCATTAATTAAACTGTTAATGTAATTATTAAAACATAAAACTTCTAGCCCCAAAATACGCGTGTTATAGAAACATTATCATAATTGAGCTCGAGACTACTCGTAGTGCTAGATTCAAAACATGTAGTTTTGGGGAAAGTCAATGAGGTGTAAGCAAGAGTTAACTTGTACAATATATGTTACGGTTGAGATTTTGATAATGTTGAAATTAATTTTATTGTAGGAACCTAGGTATGGATGGGTCTAAAAGTATGTGCCAAAACTATTAACAAAAATGAAGATATTACGCTTTACTTATGAAAATTACACATGTAAAGTTTGGTGAAATTTTGTGAAGTTCCTTTGGAAGGCTAATCATTTACTAGAATCAATAAAAGTGGCGATAAGATGAGTAAATTAGACAAGCTCGTGGTGTAGATATTGTGGATTTTGTAAGACCCTAATTCTAAAATGCCTTAGTTCAATGTTAAAGGAATGAGATTTTGGTAAATTATGCAGTTAGCGCCGCTAATGTTAAGGGTTAGCGCGGCTAAGTGCAGTTAGCGCCACTAATGTTAAGGGTTAGCATCACTAATGTTCGCAGGGTTTGGTAGTGGGTTTGCACGATCTTAGTTAGCGACACTAACTGCTAATTTTGGGCTAAAACCCTAGATTTTGTAGTTTGGGTCATATTTAAGGGTGGGAAACCTTAGGACAGCTTCATTTTTTGAGTTTTCAGCCTCCAAAACGTTATTTCTCTCTCTCAAGCCTCTTTGGAAGGATTTTTGGTGGTTTTGATCTTCTTGGATGAAATTTTGAAGTCATGATGATGCTAGAGGATGCTTGGTGTTGTTAGAAGGCATTTTCCAAGTGGGAATCAGCTAAAGCTCTTTGTTTCTAGACCATTGTTAGTAAAGTTTTCACCTTTATGCATTTTATGGTTCTTCTTGTGATTTAAGTGGGATTTTATGGATTGAAATGGAGTGATGGTCCCTTTTGGTGTTGTCTATGGTTGGGGAAGGATAAAGTTCAAAACTTTATGCCTTTAAGTCCTAATTTAGAACCATTAAGTTGGTTTAGAGAGTAAGTCAAACTCTTTTTGGTGGTTTTGTTGAGTTTTGGACCATTTTGGACTTGGATCTTGTCCATGAGCTTGTATGGTCATGTTTGGATGGTAACGTTAGGACTTTTAAGGACCTAGGCATTGTTTGGAAGGTCCCTGGAAGATTTGAGACCTTGGCTGAATGGATTAAGAGCTTAATGGATTTTTGAGACTGTTCATAGTTAGCGATGCTATCTAGGGAAGATAGCGGCGCTAACTGCTTGTTGACCGTTGACTTTGACTTTTTGACCAGTTTGACTTTTGGTCAGACTTGATGGTTCGGGGTACCTGTCTTAGAGGTTATCATGTTTGGGGTTTAGGAAGTTCTAAGTAAAGTTTATCCTTGTTAGAAAGTTCGCGTTGTCGGGATTTGAGGGCACTCGTGTGGAGTGTTGTCTAACTTGAGGTCGCAGATCAGGTGAGTCTTCTCACTATCTATGGGTGAAGTTACATGCGTAGGTAGCTCAATTATTATGTGTAGTAATGTGTTTGTTTGTGCCTTACGTGATTGTTGACGGATCGGGGCAAGCCCAAGAGTTAAAGAATGAGTTGGTAATAGGACGAATCGGGGCAAGCTTGAGAGTCCATAGAATGAGTTGATTCGGTGACGGACGGAACGAGGCAAGCTCGTGAGTTCCTAGCCGAGGCGGATCGGGGCAAGCCTGAGAGCCAGGTTGTTCAAGGCAAGCTCGGAGACCTTTTGTGATTGCGTGTCATGTGATGAATCATGTAGTATTCTGGGGAACTCACTAAGTTTTGTGATTACTCTTTCACCCTAACTGTTTTTTATGTATTTGCTGGCTTGAGCTTGGAGCACGGCGTGACTGTACCGCATCTGAGGTTTTTGATAATCAAGTCTTCCGTTGGATAATGTTTGCAAATGTTTTTGTTAAATACGATTTATATGTTAAATATTAAGTTTTAACTTGGATGGTTTTATTTGACAACCTTTTTCATGTATTTGTATTGTTTTAAAACGAAAAATTTATTACGGAATTTGGGAAGTTATAGCTTTATTTCTACCACTCATGTTAAAGGCATTAAACGGGCTGGTTTCAAATTACCTTCCCATTATATTGAAGACGAAAGTGGAGGATTATGGGTTGGTTCTTTTTTAGATGGAGATGAATGGGTTTCATAAGTGGTACATACTAAATTGGGAAGCTAAGTAGGAGTTTATCTCCAATAATAATATCACAAATTTCAAGAACAAGCTTAGAAGGTTAAAAAGTGTTGTTAAAGAGTAGCAACAACATTTAACGATGAAAAATGAGGGGACCTAATATGATGTTTGAAAGAAGCTTGGAGAGTTGGGAAAATTTATTGATGTTGTGAATTGCGTTGATTAAATTACTTTAATGTGGGTCAATCTCATGAACCAACGTCGTGATATACTAAAAATTGATCTTAGTGAAGTTGCTCAAAACTAAGCTAAAATGGGGAACCGAATGAGATGAAAATTCAAAAATTATATCATGGAATCCTAAATCGGAAGAGAAGACAGTTGAATATTTAGGGTGTTAAGTTGGATGGAGATTGATTGACCAATTAAGTGAAGGTTAAGCATACATTTCTCAACTTTTTCAATGAAAATTTCAAAAATTCCTATAAGGTTATTTTCCAAACTCGAGCCAAAGATTCAAGACTATAACTACATATCAAAGCACATTTTTAGTTGCGAAGATTATATACAAGAAGTGAAGCAAGCAATGTGGTCACGTGGTAGTGAAAAAGCTTCGAGTCTTGATAAGTAAACCTTTTCTTTTATAAAAAAAAATATATATTAGGAAGTGTTGAAAAAAGATGTATTATTCATGAGTTTTTAGTTAAACATTAAATATCAGGTAGTTGTAATTCTTTCTTTATCACATTGATTCTGAAAGTTACAAGCCTTATCATTCTTACGATTTTTTGGCTAATAAGTTTGATTGGGGTTCAGTGTAAGATCAATGCAACCAATTGTCTTAAGTGGCTGATATTATCATTAGTAGAGATCAAGAAACATTTATCAATGGGGCATCAAATACTTGATGGACTATTTAATGAGGTGGTGGAATAGTATAAAGGATAAACAAACAACTTATAATTTTTATAGTTGATTTGAAAGGACGCATGATTCTCTCAGCTAGGTCCATTTGGAACTGATCATGGAGTATATATATTGTTTTGATTAGAAATATAATGGTTGTATAATAGATACTAAGGAGTCCATGTTAGGTAAAACATTGAATTCAAAGGAAGTTGGTGAAGATTTTAGTTTTTCAAAAATGAGGGGTAGAATTATATATATTTTATACATTCTCAAGCCTATAAATATAGGCATTCACTTGAAGGAAAATGCACCAACAATTGTAAATTGTAATCTTATTGAGTTAATAAGATTTCTCTAGTTGCAGCCCGTGGACGTAGGATTTGCACCGAATCCGAACCACGTAAAAATCCTTGTGTTCTTCTTGCTTTATTTTCGTGAGTTTGTGTGTGTGTGTGATAGTGTGTTTCCGCTGCGTGTACCCTGTCCGATTCCTAACAACTGGTATCAGAGCTTCGGGTTTCGGAGGAGGTCTCGGTTTTAGAAATTAGAGTATGCTCTGTGGTTGCAGTTTTGTCTGATCTTCCACATCAGAAACTAATTTCTATTAATCGTATTAAAGGTATCTCGGTACTTTGAAGGGTACTGTTCTGTCACAAAAAAATACTATAAAATATTTGTCTCTTGTTTGTCGTAATGGCTGAAGACAAGGTTGTAATCGAGAAGTTCAACGGTTCTGACTTTAGCTGGTGGAAAATGCAATTAGAAGCATTGCTATGTCAGAAAGATTTGGACGTGGTACTTGGAGACAAACCGGAGAAAATGGAAAAAGCTGCTGAAGATGCGTGGAACTCAAAGGACAAGAAAGCTAAGGCGGTTATTACATTGTCATTGCAAAGGAGCGTCGCTTTCAACATCATGAAGGAAACCATGGCGCGTGGTATGATGGATGCTCTGACGAACATGTATGAGAAACCGTCGGCGGCTAACAAGGTGTTCTTGATGAGGGAGCTATTCGCTACAAGGATGAATGAGGAAGGCTCAGTTACGGTTCACATTAACAATCTAAATTCAATTCTGTCCCGATTGTCATCTGTGGGAATTAAATTTGATAACGAGACTCAAGCTTCACTGCTACTAGCTTCACTACCTGATAGCTGGTCTGGAACAGTAACCGCTGTTACAAGATCAGTGGGGACCAGTGGTATGACGTTTGAAGGGGTTCGAGATTTGGTTCTAGGCGAGGATATCAGACGTAAGAATCAAGGTGGCTCGTCTTCTTCTGAGTTACTAAATATCGGAAGAGGTAGAGGGAACAGCAGAAACTGTGGGAGCAGTGGGAGTCGGGAAAGAAGTTCGTCTAGAACTTGGAAGAATGTGAAGTGCTGGAACTGACAGGAGGTGGGACATGTTAAGAGTCAATGTCCAAAGAAAGAATTAAACAGTGTTGGTGCTGAGAATGTTTATCAGGAAGATGCATTGATACTCAGTATGGAAAACTGTGTAGACTTTTGGGTCATGGATTCAGGGGCTTCGTTTCACGCAATGGACAACGGAGAAATGATGGTGAATCTAAAAGAAGGAGATTTTGGGAAGGTACGGTTAGCAAATGACGAGATGCTTCAAGTAACGGGCATGGGAGATATTGATCTGGTTACTTCATTGGGAACTACATGGAACCTGAAGAATGTCAAGGTGATTCCGGAGCTGAAGAAGAAATTGATTTCTGTTGGTCAGCTGGATAAACAAGGACTGGAAGTAAGGTTTGGTGGTGGTAAATGGAGGGTGGTCAATGGTAATTCGATGATTGCTCAAGGTATGAAGCATGGGTCATTGTATATGGTTGAGGTACCTGCTGAGGGAAGTATGACCGTTCCGGTTAAGCATGACAAAATCTGGTTCACTAAATCTAGTGCTAAGAGACTTCATTTGGCAAACATGAAGTCTGGAGCCAAAGAGATGTTAGTTGAACGAGTCGGAAAGTCGAAACCATTCAGGAGATTTTGTGACAGTGGGAGCATGGGGTGTGTTCCGGGTACAGTTACAAAGAGCCGTTGGGTTTTGAAGACTAAGACTGAAAAATTCTCTCCTGTTGGAAGTTTGCAAAGTTTGGAGAGTGTTAGTGGTCCTCGGTGTATCTCTGGAGCTGGTGGAGTGTCCAAACCGGTTGAGACAGAGGATGAGTCGGTGGTGGGATTAGCCACGGCTGAGTTGGAGCTAGTGGGAGCTTCAACTGGCCCTTCTAGTACTTGAAAATGGAGGGGTGGCTGCAATTAGAGAAATTGGACTAAGTTTAGCTTGTTCTTGGGAGCTGGAGGCTTGGAAGACTTGGTTGTTTTAAGATTACTAGAGTTGGATGACAGTAGAGAAAGACTACGTTGTTCAAAATCTTCAAGTGGGAGATTGTTAGGTAAAACTTTGAATTCAAAGGAAGTTGGTGAAGATTTTAGTTTTTCAAAAATGAGGGGTAGAATTATATATATTTTATACATTCTCAAGCCTATAAATATAGGCATTCACTTGAAGGAAAATGCACCAACAATTGTAAATTGTAATCTTATTGAGTTAATAAGATTTCTCTAGTTGCAGCCCGTGGACGTAGGATTTGCACCGAATCCGAACCACGTAAAAATCCTTGTGTTCTTCTTGCTTTATTTTCGTGAGTTTGTGTGTGTGTGTGATAGTGTGTTTCCGCTGCGTGTACCCTGTCCGATTCCTAACAGTCCATACTAAGGAGTTTCAAATGCAAAAAGTGACCCCTGTCTCCATTTCTCTTTATTCAGACCATAGAAAGGCTATACGTGACTATTGAAGATGTTGCAACTATGAATTTATTCCACAAAGCTAAAGTTGGAAATTATAGTATAGTATTTCTCGCATTTTTTATGCAACTGATGTTATTTTTATGGGATAATGGTCACAACAGAATATTTCAAATGTTGTCCAGGTTTATGTTATTTTTACTTAGCTTCAGGGTTAAAGTTGAACATCCATAAATCCATCTTTGTGAGGCGGGGGTTAATTTTGATACCGTGGAACATTGTGCGGGTGTGACAACGTTTAAATATGAGTGGTTACTATTTGTATATCTTTATTCATGTCAAGGTTGGAATAAAATTATGGACAAATAAAAAAGATATCCAAATGGAAAATGCTTTCCATTAGAGGTAGGTGTATGTAGGGATGGCAAAAAAACCCAAACCCGAACCCGACGGGGCAACCCGAAACCCGAGACCCGAAACCCAAAAATTTAGGGTATAGGGTCGGGTCTCATTGCCCCGACCCGATAAGAATATATATATATATATATATATATATATATATATATATATATATATATATATATATATATATTCAATGACCCGAAACCCGACCCAAAAAATCGAAACCCGATAGGGCATCGCCCCGAACCCGACCCGAGACTTTTAGGGTCGGGTATGGGTCTCCCCGCCCCGACCCGTTGCCATTCCTAGGTGTATGCTTCTGAAATCTGTCTTAGATGTTATTATGATTTTCCCTTGTTTGGCTATCTAATACCATGAAGAAGCTTATAGATGGCCTTCAGTCATGATTTTTTAGGGTGCAAAAGGTTATAAAATGAAAGTTCCTTAGGTTAAGTGAGATTTGGTTACTGCTGCTAAAGAAAAGGTTGGTATTGACATATATAATTTAGAATGTTATAACCATGTGTTTATTAAAAATTGGTATTAGAGATTTGTAAAGGAAAATAAATCTATGTGGGTGAAGGTGGTTAATTCTATACATGATAATGTTAATTTGATGGTTTTTTATTTGGAGAGTCTAGAGTTTTTGGTAGTACTGTATGGTCGAGATTGTTGCTACTTTAGTACTTTGAATCAATTGAATTAAAAATGTATTACACCCATTCTACTGTTAAAAAATATGTTAGTGATGGTACTATAACTAGATTTTGTGATGATGTTTGGGTGCGTGATGTGACATTTAAAATTTGTTTTACTATATTTTTTTCTCTTGAATTAAATAAGGAATGTACTATTAAAGATCGTTGGGATATTGATAGGTGGGTTAGCAGTTGGCGTATAGTTGCTAGAGTGGAGTAAAACAAAGTCAATTACATGATATGTTTACTTTGATTAGTGACTTTCTTCCTAGTGCTCAAAGAGATATATTGATTTGGGATTTGGATAACTTTGATACTTTTATGGTGCATGGTACACAATAGGCTATCGATGATTTTATTCTTCCTGAGGTGGTGTTTACTAGAAGGAACCCACTTTGTGCCTAGGAAGGTAAATATTCACGTCTGGAGACTTTTGAAGAATCAAATTCCGACTAGACATGAGTTGGGTAGTAAGAGGATTGATGTTCATTTCGTTCTTTGCACAGTGTGTTTGGAATATATTAAAGATTTGGATCATACTTTTTGAAATGTGAAATTGTTGAATGTGATGTACTAACATATTCATGTCTAACCTATCAGTTTAGTGTCAGAGATGATTTTGTGGACGAATTCGCTGGCCTTGAGGAACTTGAAAAAGAAGTGTGGAAGCTATCGTTTCGTTACTTGGTGGATGCTTTGGTGTTATCAGAATGATGTTGTTTGTCTTTAGTGGTAAAAAAATACCGAAAAGCAACAAATTTTTTCTTTCTAATTCCAAGTTTTCATATAATTGGTTCACTAGTAGAAATTGTAAAGCTTCTTCTAATTGGGTTGATTGATTTTAAAATCCAACTAACACCATCATTACATAGTTGTTTCTCGCTTTTCTAGTTCATTGCTAATTTTCTAAATAAAAATTCAGTCGTCTATTGATAGTGTTTTATTTGTACAATAAAACACTATCATTTAAAGACTGTTTTATCGCATAAATACGCTCAGAGGCACACAAAAACCATATTTTCGTGCAAAACAAAAGAATCCAAAAACCGCCTTAAAACATGCAAAATGCTTCTTCATAACAGATATGGTTTAGACAGATCCGTCTAACCTACCTCGTCTGTTAACCAAACAGTCATATTTTAAAAAATGCATGCTTTCCCAACAAATAAGCAAAAGCTCACATTCCAACGGCAGCTCCTGATGCACACCACAGACTCCCAAAAGTCTGGCGGTGATAATAGATCTACTGTCGGGTCAATACTAACCCAAGCCAGCCATTTGTTTTCGCATAGAAAACATCTCACAAATCACGGGGAAAGCCTATTAAGATATCATTAATTCTCTCAATAGAATTATGATTAATTTGTCTTTAATCCCCAGACATCCTCACAAGAATTGCAAGCTAAACGAGAGAATATCTCATTTTTCATACACTGCACATCACGGCCCACTGCTGTGTTGCAGATGCAAATCTGCCAGAACTATGGTATTTACCATAGGAAATCCTGATAAGCTCAACATCAAAACAGGCTTATATTAACAGGGGGCTAAACATGAATTACGATTCATGTTTAACTTGAACAGAGTTCTCCGGAGCTGCTGGTGTGAGGAAAACAAGAGAGATTTGTGTGTTAACATTTATGGCTTATTTTCAGGAACAAGACCCAAGAACTATAAAAGAACAAACCCGAGGAAGTGATGCTCTAAACCGAAGAGTAAAAAGGCGAAATACACATAAAAATACAGCAATCGCGACTTGACAAGCCCTGTGTCGCGACGTGAAGCAAAGCAAGACAGAAGACCCAAAAGACTACAGCAATCGCGCCGCGACGGAGACCAGGGTCGCGACGCGAAGACCTTGGACGCGACCATACCTACTTCTCAGTCGCGAGACTACCAACAAACGCACTAGCCAGACCAGTGGCCGACAAAAGGAGCACCAGTACGCACCCTCGCGACGCGACGACACCCTTGGTCGCGACGCGAGCACTGTGCTCAGCCAGTATAAATAGAAGCTCTCTATGCACGGATTTGGACACCAATTTACATCCTTTAGACATTAAGTTACCAAGTTACTCTCTATCAGTTGTAATAGTCATAATATCTCTTAGCTAGTTGTTTAGAACCAAAATATCATCCCTCTCGGTGGTAATTGTAGTTGTAATTCAAGATAACTCGAAGGGTAAACGCATCAAGTTACATGACGGGGAACACCAAGACCATCACCAAGATCATCACGCGAATGGAAGGCTAATCTCTTCAGATTACTTCCGGTAATGTTATCATACCTTTAGTGTAGCATGTTTTTACTTTGATTCCGAACAAGTGTTTTACTATTGTAACTCTTAAACTCTTATCTCTTTGAATACAACTAGTGAATCATTTTTGTTTACTTCTACTTGTTATCATATTCTCAAAGACATAGTATTACCAACATATTATTCGTACCTATCTCACCTAAATAACGAGCTAAGACGGATAATCAGTTAATATACTCTGTGCCCAAATTAATATGTTAAGAAGTTGTAACGTTACTATCATCTAGATAAAACATAATATTGCTATACCATTGTTTGTGCCTAATCTACTTAATTGTTAGACAAAGACAAATAATTGATTCAACATGTTATGTATTTACCTATGTAATAGTAATTGTCAGTAAACTGTAATTATGTCAAAGTAATTATATCGGAATCATTGTAATAAAACATGTGAAATTAATTGTTGATAACTAAACCGGAAGTAATTCTTTCTTTATTCTCAAGTTAAAATCTCAATCTTTTTACCATCACCGTTAAAAATCTACTTTACAACTCGTTAAAAGTTAACCACTAAATCCTTGGACTCGACCCCGCTTGCCCTATCTACATAGTAAAAGTGGGTTATAAATTGTTTTTGACGCGTGTGACGATAGCGTTGTCAAAATGGCGCCGTTGCCGGGGATTATGTGCGCTTAAGTTCTAAAGAGTTGTTTAAAGTTCAACTTTTACTTTTGTTATTATTTTCTATCTTGTTCAAACTCACTTGTTTATGCATACAAGGCATAGTAGCAATAATTCACCACTCTTATTCAATCCGGAGCCCGAAAGAACTTTTAGAAACAATCGAATTGCAAGACGTTTATTTGGAACAATGAATTTGGACGAAGTATTAGTAGAAGATGTTCCCGATGAATCACATATACAACCTCCACAAATGGGTCCTCAAAATCCCATACCACAAGCGCATCCACCAAATCCTCCACAATTCCGCAACAATGGTAATGGTGGCTATCAAGGAGATAACACCAATAATTGGAATGGCACGAATCGACACAACGGTGGTTTTCAAGAAGGTAATCATTTCCAATACAATCCTCGTTATTTAGATCAACCAAATAGACATTCTGTAGCATCTCACTTTCAACCAGGAGATTATGATGATCCTTCACCTATAATATTTCCACACGGAAACGAACATATTGTAGAAATTCGACTACAATTAATTGGGGTAATCCCACTTTTTCGTGGTTATAAAAATGAGGATCCTTATAATCACTTGTATGAATTTCTTGCAATAGCAAATGCAAACACGCCAAGGGAAACCAATAGAGACACATTTAAATTGCATCTATTTCCTTTTACCTTAAAAGAAAAAGCAAAATATTGGTTTACATCACTTGCTCCTGGAAGTATTAATACTTGGGATCAATTGAGAACCAACTTTTTACAAGAGTTTTACCCAGCTAGTAAAACCACAGAAATAAGAAAAGCCATACAAGATTTTACACAAAAACCTAACGAAGAATTCCATGATGCTTTCGATCGTCTTAAAGAATTACTACGATCGTGTCCACATCATGAATTCCCTCGTTGGCAACTTGTACGGTATTTCTTTGATGGGGTAGACAGCACGAACCAATCCATGATAAACGCTGCCTCAAGTGGTACATTTATGTTGCAAGATAGTGAGAATGCATGGAAATTTTTGGAACAATTAAGTAATGGCTCAAAAGCCAATTATTCAACAAGAAAACAAGAAAATCCAAATCAAACCGTTGCAACAATAGCACTCGATAAAACATGGAAAACTGGGGTAAAATCTGACATCATGGCTTTAAGTAAAAAGGTTGATTTATTACTTACAAGCCTTGGGAAAGAGAAAGGTGTTAATGTTTTGCAGGGACAGAAGTCATGTGCAAACTGTGGAAATACTGGACACGTTGCACATAATTGCACAAAAACCCGTGAAGAACTCAACCATTTAAGTGGATATGGTCAACACCATAATCCACAAAGATCTTTCAGACCCAGCAATCAGGGGAATTTTCACAACAACAATCAAGGGAATTTTAGTAATAACAATCAGAGAGGACAATATCAAAACCAACATCAAAACCAGCAACGAACATTTCAACCCAACTACAACGGAAGAGAAGGAAGTACAAGTAGAAAGGAACCAGAAAATGAAGGAACAAAGCTAGACAAAATAATGGAATTCATCACCCAAACATACCAGAAGACCGACACCAACACCAAAACGATCGCTGCAATGGAGAAGCAAATAGCACAATTAGCCGAACAACTGGGGAAAAGAGAAGAAGGGAAATTCCCAAGCAACACAACTGTGAATCCTTCTCACAGTCAACGACCGGGAAAAGAACACCAAGTCAACCAAGTCATCTCTTTACGAAGCGGGAAGAAAGTCGACAATCAGGTAAGTTCTCTTCCTAACCCAACTTTAGAAGAGGAAAGTGACACCGAAGAAATATACAATGAAAAAGAGGAACTAGAAAAAATTTTAAAAGAAAAAGAAATAGAAATTGAACAAAATAACATCGCACCATATCCTTCAGCCCTTGAACCGTCGACTTCTAAAGACACAAAACGGACTAAATCGGAAGACATGTGGGAAGTCTTTTCCCAAGTCAAAATCAACATTCCTTTAGTCAAACTAATCAGAGAAGTCCCCTCATACGCGAAATTTCTGAAAGATTTATGCATTCAGAAAAGAAAATTAAAATCGCGTCTCCCAAAGAAAGTAGACTTAACAGAACATGCAAGTTCTATAGTCTCCAACTCTCTTCCTCCTAAACTAAAAGATCCAGGAGCACCCTTAATCTCTGTCACCGTAGGAAACATAAACATAAAAAAGGCACTTTTAGACCTTGGAGCAACTGTCAACATTCTTCCAGGGAATTTGTTTGATCAGTATGAACTAGGCAATCTAGAACATACTGATATCATTTTACAACTAGCTGACAAATCCACAAAAATCCCACGAGGAATGTTGACCGATGTTATAATCAAGGTGGATGAATTTTACTATCCAGTTGACTTCTTAGTGCTTGATACTGAACATACCTATAAGGAAAGTCAAGCTTCAATTATTTTGGGACGACCATTTCTAGCAACAACAAACGCCCAAATTAATTGTAGAACAGGAGCAATGGATATCGCCTTTGGAAATAGAAAACTCAGATTAAATGTCTTTAATACATTTAATAACTCATCAACGGAACATGAATGTTATCAAGTTGATGTAGTTGATGACTTAGTGCATCAAACTACACCAACCATTTTAAGATCTGACGAATTGGAAGGTTTTCTTAACAATACCAGGATTGAGGACAGGGACACAAAAGAAGTACACATGATAGAAGAGGTTTTTCAAACACAGCAATGGAAGACACCATGGATCCCACAAGTGGAAAAATTACCCACAAATTTTTCAGCACCGTTAAAATCCTCTTTTGAAGTACCACCGGTGTTAGAATTGAAAACGTTACCAAAGCATTTGAAATATTCATTCTTGGGACCTAACAAAACTCTACCTGTCATAATTTCTGCTGATTTAACAGGTGCTCAAGAGGAAACTTTGTTAGAAGTGTTGATGAAATACAAGGAAGCTATTGGATGGACAATAGCAGATCTGAAGGGAATAAGTCCAGCAACGTGTATGCATCGAATCATTACTGAAGAAGGAACGAAACCAGCCCGAGAAACATAAAGACGATTGAACCCGAATCTCAGAGAAGTAGTCAAGAAAGAGGTACTCAAATGGTTGGACGCCGGCATTATTTATTCAATATCTGACAACGATTGGGTAAGTCCAACCCAAACAGTGCCTAAGAAATCAGGAATCACAGTGGTCGAAACAGAAGATGGAGAGAAGATGACCACCAGACCAATCACAGGGTGGAGAGTATGCATCGACTACCGCAAGTTGAATGCTGCAACGTCAAAGGATCATTTCCCACTCCCATTCATAGACCAAATAGTCGAAAAACTATCTGGAAAAAAATTCTACTGTTTTTTAGACGGATACTCGGGATACAACCAAATTGCCATCCATCCCGAGGATCATGCTAAAACAACCTTTACTTGTCCCTATGGCACCTTCGCTTTTCGAAGGATGCCATTCGGATTATGTAATGCTCCCGCCACGTTCCAACGTTGCATGATGGCTATATTTTCTGATATGGTGGGAGAATCATTAGAAATTTTCATGGATGATTTTTCGATATTTGGCTCCTCTTTTGAAAATTGTTTAAAACAGCTAGAGAAAGTACTAAAAAGATGCACAGAATCTAATTTAATTTTAAGCTGGGAGAAGAGCCATTTCATGGTCAAGGAGGGAATTGTACTTGGGCATGTCGTTTCAGAACGCGGTTTTGAAGTCGACAGAGCCAAAGTACAAATCATCTCCACCCTTCCCCCACCAAGCTCGATAAAAGGCATCCGTTCCTTTCTTGGACATGCCGGATTTTACCGACGATTCATTAAAGATTTTAGTACAATCTCTAAACCACTTTGTAAACTGTTATTAAAAGACGCACCATTTATCTTTGATAACGACTGCCAAGAAGCATTCACCATTCTGAAACATAAATTAACCGAAGCACCAATTTTGCAAGCACCTAATTGGCTTCTTCCTTTTGAGATAATGTGTGATGCCAGTGATTATGCTGTAGGAGCAGTCTTGGGACAAAGAGTGGACAAGAAACCAGTTGTTATTTGCTATTCGAGCAAAACATTTTCTGAGGCACAGCTAAATTATACCACCACTGAGAAAGAACTTTTGGCGGTTGTGTACGCTCTAGATAAATTTAGATCTTACATCTGGGGATCTAAAGTTATTTTGTACACAGACCATAGCGCTATCCGCCATCTGATGGAAAAGAAGGAAACAAAACCACGACTAATTCGGTGGGTACTTTTGTTACAGGAATTCGACATAGAGATCCGAGATAAAAAGGGATCTAAGAATGTGGTGGCTGATCACCTCTCCAGAATCCAAACCGATGAAATTCAAGGAGAAACAATACGAGAAGATTTTCCTGATGAACAACTGTTTTCTGTGCAGAAATTATCATGGTTTGCTAATCTAGTTAATTATTTTGTAACAGGACAAACACCACAACACTGGACCACTCAACAAAAGAGATACTTTTTCTCCCAAACCAAACAATATCTGTGGGAGGATCCAGATCTGTTCAAAATAGGAGCAGACCAAGTTATCAGGAGATGTGTGCCAGATGATGAACAGACGGACATTCTCCGTCACTGTCATTCTTATGCATGCGGAGGACACTTCAGTGCTAAAAAGACTGGTCACCGAGTTCTCCAAAGTGGTTTTTTCTGGCCCTCTCTATTTAAGGATGCTTACACTTATGTTAAAGCATGTGATAGATGTCAAAAGATGGGAGGGATCTCAAGGCGAGACATGATGCCAATGTCCCCGATACTAATTGTTGAAATATTTGACGTTTGGGGCATTGACTTCATGGGACCATTCCCCACATCATTTGGAAATTTGTACATTCAATTAGCTGTTGATTACGTGTCCAAATGGGTGGAAGCTGAAGCCACCAGAGCAAACGACCACAGTGTCGTATGCAAATTTGTCAAAAAGAACATTTTCTCTAGACACGGAATCCCTCGAACCATCATAAGTGACGGGGGTTCCCATTTTAAAAGTAGACATTTTGCAAAAGTTTTAAAACACTATGGTGTTACCCATAAAATTGGTACACCATATCATCCACAGACAAGTGGACAAGCAGAGGTGTCTAATCGAGAAATTAAAAGAATTTTAGAAAAGACAGTCAGACCAGACCGAAAGGACTGGTCCATTCGATTAGATGATGCCTTATGGGCCTATCGGACAGCGTATAAAACACCCATCGGAATGTCCCCGTATAGACTCGTGTATGGCAAGCCATGCCATTTACCTGTAGAGATAGAGCATCGTGCCATGTGGGTAATCAAAAATGCTAATGTTAATTTAACTGATGCAGGTGAAGAGAGAAAGTTACAGTTGTCAGAACTCGAAGAAATAAGGAAAGAGGCATATGAGAGTTCAAAAATTTATAAAGAAAAAACAAAAGACTTTCATGACCGCCACATTGTCCGAAAACAGTTTCATATAGGACAATTGGTATGGTTATTTGATTCACGTCTCAAGCTCTTTCCTGGAAAATTGAAAAGCAAATGGACTGGTCCGTATATCATAACAGATGTTGCACTACATGGTGCAATAGAAATTAAACCAGAAAAAGGAGGAGAACCGTTTAAAGTAAATGGACAACGGTTAAAGCCTTACGTTCAAATGGTGGATAACTCAAAGGTGGTGTTTGAAAAAATTGCTTTAATTAACCCAAAAATCTGCCCATTTGAACATAAGGCACAGCGTCCGGCTGAAGACGTTAAACTTAGCGCTTTTCGGGAGGCAACCCGAGAACTTTGTGGGTGTGTTCACTGCAAGCCCTCATTTACACTTATGCAAAGCATAAGTGTGTAGTGTGTTTAATTAGTTGTTTTTATGTTTGATTAATTGATTTTAGTGTGTTTATTTTATAAAAACATAAAAAACATAAAAATTTGTATGTATTAAATATACGGACATACAGGTAAAAAGAGGGGATAAAAACGAAGTTGAAAAATGAAAAAATAGCTCTCTGGAGACCCCTCGCGACGAGACGAAAATTCTTCGCGACCGCGAGAGCAGAAAAATCGCGAACAAGAACATCCAGATTTCCAGGCTTCGCGCCGCGACCAAGCCTTCCGTCGCGACGCGAAGGAGCGGGTACAGGTATATAACCCTAACCCTAATCAGCCGCCGCATTTGTCACTTTCTCTCTCCTTCGCGATCTCTCTCACGGCCGGGTAAAATTTCGACCAAACTACCGATTTTCGTCGTTTTTTCTTGCGTAGATCATCATCCAAGGTACGTATATCAATCCTCCACCCTCGATTTAGGTTTTTACATGTCAATTTCTAGCGAAATCGCGCGGAATCGGTCCGAACCCAAGGCTTCCGATCGGGTTGTTATAAATGTTGATATTTCCTTGAATCGATGCTTGTACAAGCAAGATATAGCATTTAGGAACAATTGTGACTTAATGCATTGAGTCAAAACCTAGCAAAACAGGAGAAATCAAGCTTCTCGTCGGCTCGATTACCGCTCGCGATCGCGACACGCCTGTTCCTCGCGACTTGAAGCCCAACGCGACCTGGACGCGACCAGGCCGCGAAGGCTGGGCAGAGGCTTAATTTTTTTTTTTTTCGTTTTTGCTATTTTTCTTGCTTGTTAAACTAGATTGATGATTTATATGAACTGGAATTTGCAGATATGGCCCGTAGAAGGGAACAACGTCAACAACCAGTCGAAAGGGACGACATTGCTTCACACCCGTGGTTACGATTCCCAAACACCCTTCCCGCAGCAAGGCTAAATGTGTACGAGGCAAACTTGGAAAGATACAAACGAAGAGACGTGGAGCCAGCCCTAGTATTAGACTGGAACTTTGCTAATACTATTGGGATTACTACAGCACTTGACCCATATTTGGTCAAGACCGATGGCGCATACACCAGTCTAGCGTGGAGAAACTTATTTCAGATTCGAGAGCACAGCTACAAAGAGCTGATGCTCGAGTTCTTCTCCACGGTCACTTTCGATCCGACCGAGGAGGACATGTTTGTACGTACTGGTCTTTCCTTCCGACTTGGAGGAGAACCGAGACAGTGTAGCATTGTCGAGCTAGGGTGGAGACTGGGTCTCTATCCGCATGGTGAGTCTCGTTCATCAGAGTTCAGAGAGTATCTGGCGCGATGCATCACCAGCCCACCCGAAGAATTGGTCAATGAAGAATTCTGGGGAGAGATTGCTAATACTATATACCTCCCCGAGACTGCTATAGAGAGTGCGATCCGCTCTCCGATTCATCGATTATTACACCGACTTGTTGCTACCTCCGTCAATCAACGGAGGGGCAGCGAGAAGGTTCCTGCAGCAGATCTCTTTTATCTGTGGTGTCTTTTGACACCAGGGAGGCACTGTAACCTCCCGTACTCATTGGCGTTTTTCTTGGCCCGTAAGGCCACAGGGGCCCGAGCTTCTAGCCCCCTCTGCGGTGGTCATTTGATCACACGACTGGCTCATTCATATGGTATCACAGCATTGCCAGCGATGCGGTCCATGACCCCGAGAGAGCCTAGAGCCATCGGACGCCAGTACCTGGAGTCCATGAGAGTGATCAGGCCAGCAGGTCCACCCGGCGTATTTGAGCTAGCTGAGCCAGATCAGGAGGAGCAGGCACCCGAGGCTGCTCAAGCACCACCTCCACCTCCCAGACGCCGACAGCGCCAGCGACAGAGATCTCCTGTCCATCCACAGGACCCAGAGCCCGAGATTAACCTCGGGACAATTTATCAGCAGATGCAGTCATGGCATCTGGAGAGCCAGACCCAGTACCGACAGATGCAGGACTGGCATCTGGCCCACCAGGTCCAGCATCAGTGGATGGCAGATTTCATGACCGACTTCTTCCGACATCAGGGATTCCAGCCACAGTATCCATACCCAGGTACCGTTCCACCTGTACCTGACTGGTACACAGGTAGCCATCCTCAGGGAGATGGGGCAGGACCATCGGGTACTCATGACGATGACTATGATGATGATGAGTGAGTTTTTATTTTTATTTTTTTTAGTTGGTTTGAACTTTATCTAACATTGTGTTTTAATTATTGTTGGTTTGAAGTTAAATATTGTGTGGTGTGAATTATTTTGTTTATTTTATGATTGTTCAGAATGACGTTTGTTTGTTTGTTAATTATATTACAGAAAGCGATCTAACATGCTGGCAGTCAGTTCAGCGCCCAACGTCTCAAATGATCGACCGTAAAAAAAAAAAAAAAAAAAATTAAGCAATTGCGAAAAACTCAATTTTGCTTGAGGACAAGCAAACCTCAAGTGTGTAGTATTTTGATAGTGTTTTATTTTTACAATAAAACACTATCATTTAAAGACTGTTTTATCGCATAAATACGCTCAGAGGCACACAAAAACCATATTTTCGTGCAAAACAAAAGAATCCAAAAACCGCCTTAAAACATGCAAAATGCTTCTTCATAACAGATATGGTTTAGACAGATCCGTCTAACCTACCTCGTCTGTTAACCAAACAATCATATTTTAAAGAATGCATGTTTTCACAACAAATAAGCAAAATCTCACATTCCAACGGCAGCTCCTGATGCACACCACAGACTCCCAAAAGTCTGGCGGTGATAATAGATCTACTGTCGGGTCAATACTAACCCAAGCCAGCCATTTGTTTTCGCATAGAAAACATCTCACAAATCACGGGGAAAGCCTATTAAGATATCATTAATTCTCTCAATAGAATTATGATTAATTTGTCTTTAATCCCCAGACATCCTCACAAGAATTGCAAGCTAAACGAGAGAATATCTCATTTTTCATACACTGCACATCACGGCCCACTGCTGTGTTGCAGATGCAAATCTGCCAGAACTATGGTATTTACCATAGGAAATCCTGATAAGCTCAACATCAAAACAGGCTTATATTAACAGGTGGCTAAACATGAATTACGATTCATGTTTAACTTGAACAGAGTTCTCCGGAGCTGCTGGTGTGAGGAAAACAAGAGGGATTTGTGTGTTAACATTTATGGCTTATTTTCAGGAACAAGACCCAAGAACTATAAAAGAACAAACCCGAGGAAGTGATGCTCTAAACCGAAGAGTAAAAAGGCGAAATACACATAAAAATACAGCAATCGCGACTTGACAAGCCCTGTGTCGCGACGTGAAGCAAAGCAAGACAGAAGACCCAAAAGACTACAGCAATCGCGCCGCGACGGAGACCAGGGTCGCGACGCGAAGACCTTGGACGCGACCATACCTACTTCTCAGTCGCGAGACTACCAACAAACGCACTAGCCAGACCAGTGGCCGACAAAAGGAGCACCAGTACGCACCCTCGCGACGCGACGACACCCTTGGTCGCGACGCGAGCACTGTGCTCAGCCAGTATAAATAGAAGCTCTCTATGCACGGATTTGGACACCAATTTACATCCTTTAGACATTAAGTTACCAAGTTACTCTCTATCAGTTGTAATAGTCATAATATCTCTTAGCTAGTTGTTTAGAACCAAAATATCATCCCTCTCGATGGTAATTGTAGTTGTAATTCAAGATAACTCGAAGGGTAAACGCATCAAGTTACATGACGGGGAACACCAAGACCATCACCAAGATCATCACGCGAATGGAAGGCTAATCTCTTCAGATTACTTCCGGTAATGTTATCATACCTTTAGTGTAGCATGTTTTTACTTTGATTCCGAACAAGTGTTTTACTATTGTAACTCTTAAACTCTTATCTCTTTGAATACAACTAGTGAATCATTTGTGTTTACTTCTACTTGTTATCATATTCTCAAAGACATAGTATTACCAACATATTATTCGTACCTATCTCACCTAAATAACGAGCTAAGACGGATAATCAGTTAATATACTCTGTGCCCAAATTAATATGTTAAGAAGTTGTAACGTTACTATCATCTAGATAAAACATTATATTGCTATACCATTGTTTGTGCCTAATCTACTTAATTGTTAGACAAAGACAAATAATTGATTCAACATGTTATGTATTTACCTATGTAATAGTAATTGTCAGTAAACTGTAATTATGTCAAAGTAATTATATCGGAATCATTGTAATAAAACATGTGAAATTAATTGTTGATAACTAAACCGGAAGTAATTCTTTCTTTATTCTCAAGTTAAAATCTCAATCTTTTTACCATCACCGTTAAAAATCTACTTTACAACTCGTTAAAAGTTAACCACTAAATCCTTGGACTCGACCCCGCTTGCCCTATCTACATAGTAAAAGTGGGTTATAAATTGTTTTTGACGCGTGTGACGATAGCGTTGTCATCTATGAAAAAATACATTGCAAATTCTATTTATTGCATAATCCAACAGACATTAACATTTTTTTAAGATACCAATGTTTTATATCACAAATTTTTTTTTAGTGCAGAATCCTAATTTCCATTCAGAACAAATACAAAAACAAATTACATAGAGACGTTGGGCAAACGGGCAACAAGCTGCGCCGCTAGCCCTTTTTGAATGGCAAAGCTGATACGCTTAAAAACAAAATCCAAAGATCTAAGGGACATGATGGTACTATGCATAACCCGCTGAACTCTGTTGAGTAGTTCCACGGCATCAGGTGCGAGAAAACCAAAGGTATCAAAAGCGAAAGGGATAAACACATGTTGATTTTCACGACATGCCTTATCGTGTTTATCCACTTTGCATGCAGCTGCTTTCAAAGCCGCTTGCCTCCCTGTGAAACCTCCACTCCTCAAGTTCACAAGAGGAGAAACCCTGGTAAGGTCAACACATGCATGCTTACCTCCCATCCATCCGAAGACTAAAATGTCAGTAGGCCTAAGAGTAGATCTCCCGTCTGAAGGGTCAGTCAGAAAGTTAACAGGAGCTTCTTTACGTACCGAAATCCCAGCACATCGGCAGACGTCAAAAAGAACATCCCTAACCATATCATGACGGTATTTGAAACCTGGGAGCTCACGACAATGAACAGCATGATCCCCAAAAGAGTCCAAGCACGCGTTGCGACAAACCGGACATATCTCGTCGCTCGGAAAAAGAGGAATCATAAACCGGTACCGTAGAATAGCGCGATATTCCACAGGGGACATATGTAGACCGAGGCCGTCAATGGGGATAGCTAGCAAAAAATCCTGTGCATGAGGAGCTCGAAGACACTCCAATACGGCTTTCTGCCTGAACGTCATGTGAAAGTCGTCTTCCATATCCTTGACAATCTTACTAAAGAGAGCATTCGCCAATGTTTTTTGGGGTTTAGGGGGGCGATGTCCTTATTAGTGAAATCGTTACAGTCAAAATCTGGAATTGTGCCACACAGACGATCCAAAGCTGAATAATAATCAATGTCCATACCACATATGTCACTGTTTCTCAAAATGTGGTCTTGTAAGGCCCAAGATTGGGCCCTCGATGCTACAAAAGCGTACGAGGAAGCCTCAGTAGCCGAGTACAAACCCAAACCACCAAAACGTATTGGTAAGGAAACCAAACGCCACTGGAAGTCTCCAAAATAAGGTCCACCACAAACCACAATGAATCATTAATTAGACTATGCAAAATAAATTATCTTCATATTTCTGTAATTTTGTTCCTTATTAAAAAACGTTACTCGATTATTTTGTTTAACAATGTACATACTTAATATAACAAATTAGAAGAAATAACAAAAAGCACTCATGTTTTTAGTAATTAATGCTCATTTTTGGTGTATTATATGAAAATATATTTACCCAAAGCAAGATATTAGAAGAAATAACAAAAATGCACTCATGTTTTTGGTAATTAATGCTCATTTTTGGTGTATTATATGAAAATATATTTACTAAACCAAAGCAAGATAGGATAATGGGTGACATGTGATGATCTCAAAGGATAATTGACTGATTTCATTTCTTTTCAGCGATCATATGAGTTATAGCAAGATTGACAATTTTATGGTATTATTATTATTATTATTATTATTATTATTATTATTATTATTATTATTATTATTATTATTTTAATTTCATATATTGGATGTCAAGGATACCAAAAGGCAGGCCACGAATTGGGGATTGTAACTTTTTAGTAGGAGGGGGACGCCATTACGACTTCCATAAATACCTTTCAAATTTCAAATCAAACTCGCTCACTTTCTCGTCTCCGTCTGATCACTAGCTTTCTGTTTCTTCGTCAATGGAGAACGGAATTGGACCTAAAGTTTCATCATCGGTTTCGGGAGAACTACGTCGTGTGGGGCTGGTCTATGATGAACGGATGTGTAAGCATTCGACACCTGATGGCGATCCTCATCCTGAAAACCCCAATCGTATTCGTGCTATTTGGAACAAACTCCTGACGGCTAAAATTCCTCAGAGGTGAGTTATTTCACACACGCACGAACACTGCATACGCTTAGTACATGTAATTGTTACCTTGTTTTGGTGTAATTTTAAGGGGTTTTAGAGGAAATTACAGTGCTAAATAGTTTGGAGTGACATGAATTTTTCTTTGATCATAACGTTCTGGGACTTCTGTGTACTCTGCAAGTCTTATTTCTGACGATGAAAGCATATAAGTGATCCTATCCACTGCTACAAATGACTTGCCATGATACTGGCAATTTCGGGATTTTGAGACATAATTATGCTTCTAAAACACAACGTTTGCAGGCGAAATACAAACATAATAACTTCAGCTAATAAGGGAAATAATCCATCAGGAATAGAACTCCATTTTCAAATCATTTTATGACGAATCCATGATTTACATTGCATGGAATTGTGTACTTCAGATGCGTGGTCTTTGAAGCCAAAGAAGCAGAAGACAAATATATAGCTGCAGTTCATACCAATAATCACATCAATTTGATAAAGACTATAAGCTCCAAAAAGTTTGCCTCACAAAGACACAGAATGGCTGCAAAATACAATTCAATATACTTCAATGAAGGTTCATCAGAATCTGCTTATCTTGCTGCTGGCTCTGTGCTCGAGGTAAGAAGCTCATATAAAGTGACTTAACCTCTGATACATTTCTTATCAGACATTTCATCATAACAATACACAATTTCTCCAACAGGCTGCTGAAAAAGTTGCAAAAGGGGAACTAAACTCTGCATTTGCCATTGTTAGACCTCCTGGACACCATGCAGAAGAAGATGGACCAATGGGATTCTGCTTGTTCAACAATATTGCAATTGCAACAAGCTTTCTCCTTAATCAAAAAGTGAGAGTGATCAATTCATACAGTTTGTCAAATCAACAATTTCCTACAACATTATGAATCAACCAAGTTAAATCTTGTTATGTTTCAGGAATTAGGTATTAACAAGATACTAATTGTTGATTGGGATGTCCATCATGGAAACGGTACTCAAAACACATTCTGGAAGGATTCTCAAGTGCTGTTCTTCTCTGTTCATAGGTAACTAATAAAATTTCAAATGTTCATAATGATAATAATAATAACAATTGGGTTTATATAAATAATGCAGGCATGAATACGGGACTTTTTATCCATGTACTGATGATGGTTCATATGGCATGAAGGGTGAAGGAGAAGGTGAAGGGTATAATATAAATGTTCCATGGGAGAATGGTAGATGTGGTGATGCTGATTATATTGCTGTTTGGGACCATATATTGATCCCAGTTGCAAGAGAATTTAAACCTGATATAATTCTAATTTCAGCAGGATTTGATGCAGGTTAGTTCTGACAATAAAAATATGTTTTTTTTTTAACATATATTTTCACAATGCTGTCTTATAACTTATAAGTTTTGTATTTTTGATCAGCCCTTGGTGATCCTCTTGGAGGCTGTCGTATCACACCACATGGTTATTCTGTAATGTTGAAGAAGGTTAGCGTCATATTCTGAAAAATAAAAGATATAAAAGTGTCTTTGATGGGAAAATTACACCAAATAGCAATGTACTTCACTCTTTTTACCAATATAGACAATGTACTTTATTTCTTTTGCCTATAATAGCAATATGTATCAAATAAAGTACAATGTTCATATTGATAGAAAATATAAATTTTAATGGTTGATGTTTTGTTTAGTTGATGGAGTTTAATGAGGGAAAGATAGTTATGGCATTGGAGGGAGGATATAATCTCAACTCTATAGCAAATTCAGTACTTGCTTGTGTTGAAGTACTGTTACAAGACAAACCAATTGTTGAACCCCATGAGATTTATCCATTTGAATCTACATGGAAAGTCATCAACGCGGTAATTCTTTTAAATTTTTGTACATTTTGTTTTATCTTTCTCAAAATCTTCATTTGTTATTGTGAGACACCATTTGCATATGTTTAGGTTCGTGAGGAATTCAGTGCATATTGGCCTGTACTTTCAGAGAAGTTGCCTGAGAAGTTGACCAGTAAAGTTACACGTGTATTTCAGGTAACCCTTTTCGTCTTTCTAATAGTATAGTATGAAATGGTAATTGACTTTTTTCTTTTTAAAAAGAAATCTTATTATGTTCATGTGGTTGTAGATATGTAGCTCGCAGTCAGAAGATGAATCTGATGATGGTCCAAATATAGTATCAGAGGATCTTCATGATGATGATGATGATGATGTTACAATACCACTTTCAAAGCTGAAAGTTAGCGATGATGCTCATGGTAAATTTCTCTAATCCACTTCAAAGAACTTTTAATTCTTTTTTTTTTTTTTAATTTAATTGGTTGGGAACTAAATGTAGATCGAGTCACTTGTACTAATTCTGAAGCTTGGAGATCTGAGCTGGCGAAAGTTGACGTTTGGTATGCTTCTTTTGGGTCAAACATGAGTGAGTCAAGATTTCGTTGTTATATAGAAGGTGGCCAGGTAAATAGCAATGTACTTTGATTTATTTGAATTATTGAATATCATAATATAAGATTTTTTTTTTTTTTTTTTTTTTTTTTTTTTTGGGATTGAAAATGTAGGCGGAAGGTATGAGAAGGCCATGTAAAGGGGCAGTGGACAAAAGCCAACCGAAAGAGGTTTTATGGAAGATATTTCCTCACCGTTTATTTTTTGGTCGAGAGTCTACAGTTACTTGGGGTCCTGGAGGGGTTGCTTTTGTTAATCCTGAAGCTAACAATCAGGATAAAACTTTTATGTGCCTCTATAGGATCACGTATGCAACTTTTAAGTGAATTTTTTGTTTTTAAGTTTCTTTTTGTATATTTTTCTCACATTGGATTTCGTTTGTTGTTTCATGCAGTCTTGAGCAGTTTAACGATGTTTTGCTTCAGGAGAATGTTTCGAGTGACGCGAGTTCTTTTTTCGGTCTGAATGCTTTAAGTTCCATTGAAAATAAAAAGAATATTTCTTTGGAAACTCTCAAGGTATGCGTATGCCTAAAAAGGATCTTCATTTTACGCAATCAAGCCTATTATTTGAGATGTAAATCTGGTACATTAAAAAAGCCCAATCCACATTATGGTTAAATAGTTGGAAGCTTTAGCTTTTATTGAGTTTTTTATATAATTTTACACATTTAAAAGCTAACAACTATTTTTACCCAACACTTCTGTACAAGTGAAAACTACTATTTTTCAGCTATCGGCTAGTTTTTTCAAACATAGAATAAATTGGTCAACCTTTTTATGTCATCTTAATACGTAAACCTTTGACCATTTCTACAAGTATACCACCTAGAATCAAGAACCAAGTGTTAACAAATGTTTGTTGTGTGCAGAATGGTTGGTACCACAATGTTGTGTACTTGGGGAAGGAGAAGGGCATTCCAATTCTGACAATGACGTAAGCTTTTTTTTTTTTTTTTTTTTTTTAAACCAAACATTGTTATATGTTTTGATGTATTTTAAAACCAATATCTTTAAAAATCCAGGTGCACTCGTGATCATGTTGAGGATTTTAAAACTGGGAAGGTACCACTGCGTCCACCAGCTAAAGAATATGCAGACACTTTGGTTAGAGGACTCGTACATGGAAAGCAGCTATCAGAAGATGAAGCCATTGCTTACATACAGGAAGCCTCCACCAAACCCTTATAAATGCAAATTCCTATGAAATAGTTACTTTAACAACTTATTTTAGTAGCTTTTGACTTGTGGAAGATTGTTTTTGAACTTCGAAACTACTATGAATTTCTAAAGATATTGTGAATTGGTGATTAGGAAAGAAAATCTTGTGTGAGACAAATGGTTAGTCTAAGAAAAAGAATTGTGACTAATATAAGAATTGAACATTAATGTTTATTGATCACAGATTTCAAATAGATTATCCGTACAATTACAATGTGTTTATCACCAATCTGGCAAAAAGATAGAATCCTACTCTACAAAAGGGTAAAACTGTCAAACAAAATTGGTACCATTTTAGCCCTCAAACTTCAATCTCATCTTGACTTGAGAGCAGCATGACCCGTGTCACTCAAATGTTTATGTAATTTGTTCCTGCCATAGAAACAATAATAATAAGCCAAGGTGCCAACAGAAAAGATAAGTAAATTACATTTTTGGTCCTTGAATTCGTTTAAAATTTTCAGTGTCGGTCCTAAATAAATTTGGTGCCTATTTTCAGTTGTTGTAACAACTTTGGTCCCTATATGCACCGAAAATGCAAAAGGATACTACTTAAAATATAATTTTGAGCAAAGTCAAAAACCAGAATCACTACAACAATTGAAACTATTTGGTACCAAAACTGAAATTTTTTAACAAACTCATGGACCATAAACGTAAAGTCAAAAACCAGGGCAATTATTGTATACCTTGAATCAAAGTCTACTCCACAAGTATCACATTCATGCCCAGAATTTCTCGATGTACCCTGTGTAGGATATTATATGATATTAGACCAAACAAACACCAAGTCAAATAAAACCAAAATAAAAGTCTAAATCACTAAAAAAAATAATAATAATACCTTCTGTTTTTTTCCTCTAGTTTTTGCTTTTGAATTCGCTTCCTTTTTATTGGTAACTTTCACTGCAGGTGCCTGTTTAACAACCTTAATCTTTACAGTGGCCTCTTTATCTTCTTCACCATTGTTCTCATTATCTTCACAAGGCTGGGATGATGATGATGATGATGATGGTTTCTCAACATGTGAACCATCATCACCATTGTTGTCCACGTCAGCATTGCAACTTACTTCAGGTTTATCCATTTTTTGTTGTTCTTCATCTTCAGGTTTTGTAGCTGTATCTTTCTTACCTCCCCTCTTTCTTCTACCTTTCTTATTATTATACTCCATCAAATCCACCTCTTCCTCTTCAACTTCAACATAAACTTTCTTTTTTGGCTTCTTCTTGTTCTTGTGCCAAGATAACATTGCTTCTAAATTAGTCTCATCATCATCATCATTATTATCATTAACATTATCATGTTTTTCTTCATCATCATCTTTTTCTTCCTTTTGAATCTTAACACCTTCAACCTGTTCCTTAAGTTCTTCAACCTCATCAACCAAAACCTCACCATCATCACTGTCTCCACTTTTTAGATCTTCATCTTCTTCTTCAAAAGCTTCCTTCAACTCTGCAACTTTCTCTTTGTGCTTCTTGGATTGTTCATGATTCTTCCATTGTTTATCACTTTTAAACTTCTTCCCACATACCACACAGTAAAACTCATTCTTCCTCTCATCTTCTTCTTCTTCCTCCTCCATTACTACCTCATCAGAATCCTCCATTTTTGCCCAATCAGGCTCTTCGTACAACCTTGCTCTCTCTGCTTTCTCTCTCTCCATTTCCTTCTTCCTTGCTCTCTCCTCCTCTTTCTTCTTCTCGATCTCTTCATTCCTCTTCATCTGCATATCAATCACTCTCTTATCCCTCTTCTTCACGAACTCAGCTAAACCCCTAACAGTTTCGTTATACTCTCTCTTGGCTTTCTTCCTGATCTTCTTATTCTCGTCTTCCATTAACCTCCTGGACTTCCGATTCGGTCCAGCATTTGCATCATACTCATCCTCCCAAGCAAAATCCATTACAGTTACGAACCCTAACCAGTATCCGTAAAACGCATTCACTTGAGCGTAAGGACTATCCAGATTACCCATCAACGGCGCCTCTTTAACCACGTTTCCTAGCCCTAACGTCTTCGCGAAATTCAATTCGTTTCGATAGATTTTATCGAATACATCGGCGTAAACCTTGTAGAACCCCTTACCTTTATCTGAAAATCCAGAGTACACGGAATTTGAGAAGAAGGATAAGAGATCGGGGACGACAGCGGAACCGGAGGAATTGTTGGGGTTTGAACCGGAGAAGAGGATTTGGGAGCGGTGAGAATCGTACCAAGCGCGTTCTCGCACATCGGAGAGGACCTCGTAAGCATTGACGAGCTCTTGGAAGGAAGCGGTAGCTTCAGCTTCGCTGACGCCTGACTTGATTAGCTTGTCGGGGTGGCGTTGGAGGGCGAGTTTTCTGTACGCCGATCGGATTTCGTCGGGGGTGCAATCGCGTTGGAGACCAAGGACTTCGTACAGGCATCGCTTCTCCGGCGAAGCCATTGTGTCTCTCCTCGCGGTTGTTGTGTCGTCAACTAGGGTTTTTGCTCCTTTAATATGAGTTCGTTGGTATCATGTTTTGTAGCAGGGGTTTCAAAATAAAATATCTAAAATTCATACATCGGAATAACTTTTCCATAAAATAATTTTTTGTTAAATAAGTATATATTTTTAAATAAATTACATATAAACATATTTAACTTCTTTTAGAACGCATAGTATATGATTTACAAATAGTTGAAAAATATAATCTATAATTTAAAAAAGTTACAAAATAAAAAGGATAAGATACTTTAAAATCTTAAAAAATAAATATGATAAAAAAGTTATTTAATTTTTAAAATAAAAAAATTATTTTAATGAACTTTTGAAATTTTTAACAAGGTTAATATTTATTGAATATTATAAGAAAAATAATTAAATTGCATTATATATTATTCCATTCCCTGAAAAAATGAAGAAAAAAACACTCCTCTCATATGAAATGAAATTTAAACCAAGAGAATTTGCTAGAGGGAAACCTCTTTATCAAAAAAAAAAAAAAAGATCAAAAGAAGGAATCGCATTCCATGATGAATGCTTTATTCCATTATTTTAAGCAACCAAATATGATTTTTTTTTCATTCTAACGAAATGCTCAATTTCATTCCTTCTTCCATTATTTCATATCAAACACTACCTTAAAGATAGATTTTTAGGGTTGTATAGAGGTGGCAATTCAACTCTGTCAATCATACCTAGACTCTAACGTAATAATTAGTGGGTTGTTTAAGTTTTTCAATCCGTTTAATCAAAGGGATCAACTCATTTAACCTGTTTAGTTAATTGAGTTGAGTTAGAGTTGAAATTTCCAATTTGTTTTCAACTTGTTTTAACAATTTTATATATTTTTAAATTATATCAATTTAATACTACTATAAAAGCCTTGAAGAAAAAAACAAAAGTGTGTGATACGACTAAGAGGCTGTTTGTTTTTTCCAAAAGAGCTTTTTGGCCACTTTTGTCTGCGGGCGGGCAGACGTTTTCTTAGAAGATCGTTTGTTTTTTAGAAGATTGCAGACCTTTTTAGGTCTGCACGCCCTCTTCTTGGAGAATACTTTGATGGACCACTTCTAAACTCTGCAGACTTAAAGTCCAAGAAAAAAAAAACGCGTTTTTTTTTCTTTTCATCCCGCCTCCTTTTGTCTCTTTCTTAATGCGTCTGCTACACCGCTTCCTTCCAGACTTGCCGGTGACCTCCTCCAGCCCAGCCCGTCATCGATCCCTTCTAGCACAGCGCCGCCGTTGGTCGTCGAACTTCATCGCAACGCCGCCGTTGGTCGTCGAACTCCATTGCAGCGCCGCCGACAGTCGTCTTTCTCTTGGGCAACGCAGTTACGCAGCTTCTTCAAGGTGCATCCTGTTCTTCCTCCTGCAACTTAATTCCTACTCTATTGATTCAAGAAAAATACCCACAACTAATGAGAATCAAGAAACCATGTTTGATTCAGTTTCTTCCGTTCCTTTTAGTCATAAAGATTCGTAGATTGGTATTGTTTGTTGCCCGTTTTCTGTTTAGTTTTCATGTGTTTCTTTTGTTTGCCCAGAAATTTCATAGCCCAAGAAGTTTATCATCTTACCGATTGATTGAGTTTGTGATACAAGTAACGAGTTTGAATTATTTGGTGATGTTTCACTTTTTTGGATCACTGTGTTGTGTAGAAAATACATTGAATTGTGTTTTGTGTACCGATTGCTACCATTTGCTCAATCAGGCCACCATTAACAGGAATCAAAACTTGCGTTCCAATGGTTTCCACTTAGGTAATCACGAAAATAATTACGAATTTGGTTCCATATGAATTCATTAATTTCGGTCTTCTAGAAGTCAAATATTGAAGAAGTCCTTTGTATTAAAAAAATTCAGTTTATTTAAATTTTAATTTATTTTCGCAAGCTTGCAGATTCTAAAAAACAAACAATTTTTTTTTTGCAGATTGCAGACGTTTGGTCCACCTCTTCTTCTGCAGATGTGGTCCGTAGACTGCAGATGTTTTAACTCTTCAAAAACAAACAGCTACTAAGTAATAATCAAAAGCTTTATGAGTTTTCTCATGGTTTGATTATTATTTTCTTTTTTATTTTTTTAAAATGGCATTTTATTTTCTGAAAATGACCTTCTAATGTTTTTTAAACATTTGATTCGTTGTTCTTTGTTATGGTCGTGTTATTTTCAAGCTTGGATATTTATTAGAGTTTTTGAATTATACGTAATTTTATTCGAAGGTTTACTGGATTTTTTTGTTTTTTTTTTTCGAAATTTAAATAGGTCAATCGTTGTGAAAATTAGTGGACAATATAAACAGTTCAACTCGATTTCAATACATTAAATAAAAAGATTAGGTTAGGTAGGGAATTTTCAACCTATTTACTTAAATAGGTTGGATTGGGTTAAGATTTTCAACTCGTTTAATTAAACATGTCAACCCGAAAATGACTCAACCAAACTCATTGTCACCCCTAGGCTAATGAGAGTGGCAGCGGCAAACTTCGACAAAGGCTAATGTGGTCTTTTTTTGTCACGATGCACTCCCCTCCTCTAAATAGCAAAAATGGCAAAAAAAAAAAAAAAAAAACTAGAATTTAACCCAAAATGCCTTACATACCCTTCTTTTGTGTAACATGTTGGTGTGATAAGAATTTTCTAGCGAAGTCGTAATAGTTTTGACATGTAAAGAAAAAAGAAAAGTATGGCATGGCAAACCATTCCTTTTGCCTAGCAAAGAAATATTAAATGTGTGATAAAAATGATGTGATAATGATATGACAAACAAAATGGAATGGTAAGAGTGGCACCATTCAATCTCACATTTTAGTCTTTATTCTATCGTCAAATCTCTAGTCTTTTAAACCATAGGAAAATTGTCTATTTTGCCTGAAATCTCATACATAGCATAATTCATTCGACTCAAAACTGAGTCTCAAAATTCTATCCATTCAAATCAAAACCGAGCTTTACAAATCACATGTAGCCTTACAAAGCATCATAACTTCACCCATTCTCAAATTACATAAAGCATCATGACATGCAGAATAGTCCCTTTCGTATCTTGTGCTTTAGTTGTACATACTCATGATGATATTGTTTTTTTTGCTTAATATGAGTTCTTCCTAATTTTTGTGGTTTTCATTTATGGAAATAATGGTTACTTCCTAAGAAGTTAAAGATGATTCCACTATCAATATATTAAACAACATTAAGTCCATAATTGGTACTGCACAAACAATACCTAACTGAAAAATTTTGATAATAGTTCATTTTAGTAGGATATTCTTATCGTGATCCTTATTATGATCACGATATTGGAAAACATAATATTATCCGCTACTTATAGCTAAATTTAGGATTTGTGATCCCAGGTAAGATCAATAAGGATCATGGAATCATTTCCATCAAATAAGAAGGGCTAGTGAATTTATGTTACTTATTTGTAAGAACCCACGAAAAAGTCAAAAAGGGTAAAACCGTCTTTTATCACGTTGTACGACTATTATGTGTAATAATATGTATTTGTTAAATAATACAATGAGAAATAAAAGTTTATGAGAAATTTGAAGTTTTGCCGCGTGAATAGTAAAATTTAACCAAAAAGGGCAAATTGGTCATTTGGCATGAAAATGACCAAATATGTCAAGAAAATGTTAAGTTGGAAGTAATGAAGCATAAATGGTAAAGTTATGACATTTGGACCATTTTTGTGGAAGAATTGGAAGATTAGGGACCTATATGTAAAGTTTTAATAAAAATTAAATATCTATTATATATGATAACTATCCATATTATTTTAGGAAGCCAGTAGAACATTACAGAAGGCACGAGAGAGAGAGAGCAAGGGAGAGCCAGAGAGAAGAAGAAGTTCTTGAAGTTTTGCCAAGAAATCAAAGGAAACAAAGGTTGGAATTGGTGATTCCATAGTTAAAAGAGGTAAGAATTCCTTTGTTTTAACCTAGTTTTTAGGTGTGTTCTTGATTTGGTCTTTGGATGGAATTGAAACTGCAATTTCAGTTAAGAAACATGTGGGTTAAGTAGCTAATGCTCCCAATAAGCCATTAGTTAAGAACTTAACTCAAGAACATGGAAGTAGCTTGCTATTCTTGAGAATTTTCAAGTTTGGTCAAGAACTTCAATTCTTGCATATGATTGATTCAATAGATTTTAATAGCTTAAAACCTATGTTTAGTCAAGGGTTTTAGTCCTAGAACAAACCACATACGATTAAGAACTGAAATAAGTGCTTAATGGGTGAAAACTGTGTGTTACAGTGCACAAATCGCGACTGATCAGGACACTACCCAGGCGCCAGGCGCAGTGCGCCCAGGACCAGGGCGGGGTGCGCCCAGGCGCAGTGCGCCCAGACCTGGCGCAGTGCGCCTCCAAACAGGGACCAAAAATGTTAGAAATTTCAAATATTTCAAACGCTAGAAACCATAGCTAGACATGTCCGATTGACCTGAAATTTTAGCCATAACCCTAAAATGGTATAAGAACATGTCGGGAATGGTCAAATCCGTAATCCGACCTTGCGGAAAAGTCACTGTAGCGGCAGTGGCTAAAATCACTATTCATGCCAAAACTTGATTTTTAGAATTTGAGCTAGACTTGTCCAATGAACTCCAAATTTGAAACACAAGTCTAATATGGCCTAAGATTTCATGGAAAAGAGTCGGAACTGAAATACGACCCCTCGGGGGTACTGTAGCAATATATGCGTATTTCGGAGAAAACCGTTAAACGAGCTTATTAATGGTTATACATTTATTATAATCTAGAGTTATGTTATATGAGACTTTAGCATTATAGAGTTAATTATATTGGGTATTTATATATACTACTTGTATAGGTGGTGCTTCAAACGTTATTGAGCACGGAAAAGGAAAAGGGCGTACATGAAGCCTAGTGAACCGTAGTAGAACCAAGGTGAGTTTTATGAGGATTTCTATAGTACATAGCAAAATGTTATTTTCAGAAAAGTAATATTTCCAATGTTTATAAATATTAAAGTTTGGAAAATAGTTTTGAATGAAGCTCTATACAGGGGCTTAGTGTTTTAAGCAGATTTTTAAAGTATGGTTTGCAAAGTATTTTAAAAGAAGTTCCTTATAGGAACTAAGATGTCAAAAGCAGTTTTGAAAGTATTTTTAGTAAAGAGTTATAAAATGTTTGAGTAAGAATTGTTTACAAATTGTGTCCCATTCTGACCAATTTGAGATGAAATGAAGTAAGAATTAAAGAAAGAAAGAAGTATGAGCCAGTTGTCCGGACTAGGATCACCCACATAATCGGGGGATCAGAAGACACTACTGGGATGGTACCTCCCGTCGCGAAGTAGTTGTCTATCTTAGTATACCCTTGTGCTTGAATTTGTTCCAAGTCACAAAGGGGGGACAGAATGAGCATAACCGAGTGGGCAGATCTGTTCTATTCCGCGAGGGGAGCTAGTAGAATGAATTAATTAACTTAATTCATAAGTTTCAGTTGGTCACGAGAAAATGAGAAAGAAAGCAGTTTTAAGAAAGAAAGTCTTTTTTAAAGTTTGAAAGTAAAGAAGAAATGATATTTTGAGATTTTATGAAATAAATCAGTTTTTGAGCAATGGACTTTTGATATTTCAAGTTTTGAATAGAGAAGTTTTGGGTCTAAACCCATATTACTCACGAGACTTTATGTCTCACGTATACTATGTTTTTGAAATGCTATGTACTTAGGTGAAGGGAGCGAAGGTTGCAGTTGGGACCGTTTTGTACACTGTAAGTTTAAATTATGGTTATCTGTATTGAGTCTGTAATACCCCTCGAGTTAAGTTTGTAAAATAAAACAAAAATTTAAGTGGCTATTTTATAGTCACGAGTTGTAAGATATGTTTGAAAACTGTATTTGTATTTTAAATATGGTTTGAGAAAAGGGGTGTTACAATAAGATCTGTTTAGACAGATAAGGCTTGAACCAACAATGTTTACCTTGACAAAGTTGTACTCGTACGGTTTGTTGGCATAATTCATGAACTCGGTTACCATAGAAAACATATCGGGGATAACCTCTCACCATGAATTGAGGTGAATTGATTTATGCCAATAGAGATTTTGATAATTTATTAATATTAATATTTAAACCCTTTAACATAATTACAAACTAAACAAAGTTATCCCCCCAAAAAATTAAATTTCTTTTCATATCTAAAATTGAAATCCTTGGTCCTTCGAAAAGTTAACTTCAGGACAAGGTTGTATTAAATTCTCAAAGAACACTGTTTTGAAAACCTAACTAGACCGGACTGATCAACCGAGAATCGATCAGGTTACCCATTTTTTAAACCTCTGAAAACATACCAAACCGTTAAAGGTCGTCTGTTTTTTTCCAACCATGATTCAACCGGCCATAAAATAGGTTTCCTTTTAATATTTATTTTTAAGGGTTTAGAAATAGAAATCCCAATCCCAATCGTAAACGGTAAACCTAGTCGACAACTTCATTTGCTATATTGCATTCTTGCTGCGAGTTTTTTTTCTATTAATAGGTTGAATTGGAAAATAGATTTTAGAAATGGGGTTGTTTTTATTTTATTTTCAAAAATGGGGTGAATTTGGTCGTCCTACCACAAAATCAACATATTCAAGTTTTAAAATTTTCATATATAACCCTATAAAGTTATAACTTTAGTCATTTGATTAATATTTGATCTTTAGTTTACATGTAAGAACCCGCAAAAATTTGTAGTAAAATGTAAAATAAACGTGTGTAATAGTGAAACTGAGAAAAAGGGCAAATCGGTCTTTTGTCATGTTTTGGGATTTTAATGTAAAATATTTTGTGATTATGGACCTTAATGTAAGAAGTAAAAGTATTGTGTAATAAAAATTTAATTATGGTGCCAAATTGGAAGAAAAAGAACTAGAGGGTTAGAAGTGTAAATATGGAACTATAAATAGGAGAAATATCTCCATAAGTTCTAGAAATTTTCAGTAGCATCGAGAGAGAGCTAGGGAGCACGGGAAGAACACGAGTTCTGGAAAATTCACGAAGGAAGGAAACGAGAATTGAAGTATTAGCTTAGAATTGAAGATTCCTAAGCTAATTGAGGTAAGAAATCATAACTTGAACACGTACTATTCATCATCTTCTCGGGACAGAATCTGGAACATGGATTTCTGCAATTCAAATTTTGGTTCCAGTGATTCTCTCCATCTAATCATGTTATAAACACTAAGTAAACACACTACAATTGAGAAGTGTTGTTGAATTTATGAAAATAATGATTTTTAGCTCAAGAACCCTAATTAACGGGTTTGTATGATCAAGTTTGATTTTAATGGTTTTGTTAAGTTCTAAGGATCACCTAGGATGTATTAAGACATTCCTAAGTGATTGTTTTCAAAGATTTACATTTCTAGTGAAAAATGAGCCAAACGGGAATTTTTGGTAAAAGTATGGAATCACCGATTCCATGGGTTAAAAACATGTTTGAATGGTGTGTTTTAGTCATGGGATAAGTCTAAAATGATTAAGTAAGTTATAAAGAACTTAATATGTGAAATTAGTGAGTTACAGGACAAAAATCGGACAAAAACTTGCATCTGCAGTTGTGCACGAGTCGTGCCCTTTTTCCCTTGGGTTTGCACGAGTCGTGCCACACTGTAGAAGCCAAAAAAATGCAACCTACAAAGAGCACGAGTCGTGCTCTTTCATGCACAAAATATGCACGACTCGTGCATATCCCCTGATGTCCAGAACGTCCGAAATTTCGTGGAAAACGGTGCTAGGCATGTCCGTTTGGCCTGTAATTTATACCATAAGCCTAAAATGGCTTGAAAACATGGGAAAAATTGTTAAACTTTGAATACCACCTCCCGAGAGTACTGTAGCAAAATACGCGTATTTCGAGAAAATTTACAAATTAAAGGAAGCTATTATAATGAGGGTTGTAGTCTAATATAACCTGTAATTGCATAGTATAGCACTCTGGTGCTGTAAAGTTGATTATTATATATATGAATTGAATATAAATGTATATTTTGAATATAATAGGTGGTGGTTCAAATACGGATAACCAAGTGAAAGGAAAAGGAGTTCAGGAAGCTAAATAACTCCTAGGTGATTTGAGGTGAGTGTTATGTGGATTTTCGGGTACATAGCAAAATGAATTTTATTTAAAAACGTTTTGGAGTCAAAGTGGTTTTATGGATTTAAAAGTATTTTCTGAAAAATATGATTATAATGTGTAAAGAAAGAGAATCAGAAATACAGTGAACTAATAATGTGATTGGCCCATGATGATAAGTTGTTTAGTATCCGGATAAAGACCATGGCCTGCTGCGGTAGGGGTGGCAAAAAGACACTACTGGGATGGTACCTCCCGTCGCGAAGTAGTTGTCTAATTACCTTGGTAGATGAATCTGTTTCATGCTACTGAGGAAGCAGCTATACGGGTGCGTCTCGTATAAAACCTACGAGTGCGCTCGTAGGAATGTACCATGATAAAATAAGGAATACCTATGGGTGCGCTCATAGGAAATAAAATATTGGAAATTTAAAGAAGAATGTTATTATTGGAAAACTGTTTTGGGTCTAAACCCATAATGCTCACGAGACATTATGTCTCACGTATTTTTTTTAAAATGCTATGTACTCAGGTAAGCAGGAAGAGCGTTAAAAGAGTCGGGTGTGGGACCGTAGCTTCTGTTGTACAAAGTGTAAAATAAACAGGTTTGAACTATGGTTATGATGCAAATTTGTGATGCCCCGTTTGTAAAAACTTAAATGGTTTGTATTGACTAAATATTTGTAATATAAGTTTGGATAAAAAAAATTGTGTAAAAGTTGGGGTGTTACAATTTGGTATCAGAGCCATGGTTTAAGCGAATTAGGTTGGGTAACCATCCTAGGCTTAAACTAGTGGACTAATAATAAGTAAAGTAGTAGTACTAGGTACTAACTAACGGGGTAGAGTCGGTAAATTATAACGTTGGAACCCACAGAAACCAAGGAATCAGGGGGTCTTGTGATAACATCAGAGCCAAAGCATATAGGTGGTTAAAATAATATTGGGCCCGTATTATTGTAACCACAGGATATGCCTTGGAAATGGTGAAGTCACGAGGTAGCCTGAGGAATTTGGCTGTGGAAATTAGTAGAGAGATACTTGGGGACACAGGTTCCATAGGAAGATCACATGCTACAGCTTTCGGATATATATTGATAAATATATTTATGCGGAATAACAAACATGAATTTTATTATTTTATATAGTAAATGGAGAGCGGTGATCATAGCCTTTCAAGTGGGGGACGGGCAGCCAGTCATACTCCATCTCGTGGGAGTATTTCCGTCAACGATGCGGACAATATGGGTGATATGCCAAACCCAATACCGCAACTTCCACCTGTGACTTTGGAGGCTATACAAAATCTCATCAGCAATTTAAAAACAGAAATGCGGGAAGATATGCGCCAAATGCTGAATACTCGGCTGGGAGAACCGCACCCTAATCCTTCAGCGGATGATGCCTCTTGGAGACCCACTAATGGAGATTCGGTTACAGAGGAAGATAGTGTGGGGACAGAAGACAAGAAGAGATGTTCTTTCAAAACTTTCCTGGCATGTAAACCGACAGAATATTATGGTAGCTTTGAGCCCAAAGTTACGATGCGGTGGATACGGGAGACGAAGCAAGTACTGGAGGTCAGCAAATGTCATGAGAAAGACAAGGTTTATTATGCCTCACGAATGCTGAAAGACGATGCGCTGGTTTGGTGGAATACCTTATACGAGTTGATTGGGAAGGATGTAATTTATAAATGGTCGTGGACCGAATTTACCACTCGCTTGAAGAATAAATATTGTCCCCTTCGGGACATAGAAAAACTTGAAGACGAATTTCTTACTTTAAAGAAGGGTAGCTTGACTATTGCTGAGTACACTAAAAAGTTCAGCGATATGCTACCGTTTGTGGGAAACATTTACACTACGGAGCGGGCACGAATTAACCGTTACGTGAAAGGTCTACCTTGGGAGTATGAATTGGAAGTGAAACGGGCGGAAACAATGGACGAGGCATTTGTGGCAGCAAGGAATGTGGAGGATGTGTGGAAGAGGAGAACAATGGAGAGGCAAGCTTCTGGGGATAAACGTAAATTCAGTGGTGGGAGTAGTAGTTGGAATAATAAGGGGAAGTCATTGGTGATGTCAACCAAACAGGGCAGCCGGAAGACGTGTGACAAGTGTGGGAAAGAACATACGGGTGAATGCAAGACGGGAAGCACAGCCTGCTTTAACTGTGGAAGAACGGGTCACAAGGCTAGGGAATGTACCTATCTGAAGCTCAGCGAAGTCGAGTGTTTCTCATGTCACGAAAAGGGGCACTATAGTTTCAACTGTCCGAAGAAGGGTGGCGAGACAATGGTATCAACTGCGCAGAAAAAAGACGGAGCCTCAAAAGGTGAAGACTCGCGCCTTCCAGCTCACCCGAGAAGAAGCAAAAGAGACACAAGACGTGGTCTCAGGTACCCTATTAATTAACCAGATGCCTGCTTACGTATTATTTGATTCTGGTGCTACGTGTTCGTTTGTGTCCCATGAATTTGGTCTAAAATTCAACGTACCGTTAGATCCATTAGATCATGTATGCGAGGTCGAATTGGCGAGTGGTAAGAAGGTGGAGATAAAACACGTATATCGCGGCTGTGAACTCAGTATAGACGACCATAAATTCTCATTGAATCTTCTTCCAATAGGAGTGAAGACTTTTGATGTTGTCATTGGTATGGATTGGCTTGGGGCCAACGATGCGAAAATTGCATGTGGAAAGAAGATAGTGTCGGTGAAAATTCCGGATGGTAGCAAGGTGTATGTTTATGGTGAAAAACCCAAGAGGATGTCAAGTTTGATTAGTGCAGCGAAAGTTAGAAGATGTTTGGTGAAAGGATGTTTATCCTATGTGGCATATGTAATGATAGAAGACAAAGCAAAGAAAACAGTAAATGACATCGATGTGGTGAGAGAATACCCCGAAGTATTTCCAGACGATCTACCCGGTTTACCACCTGAGAGACAAGTAGAATTCTGAATTGATCTTGTACCCGGAGCTTCTCCTATTGCTCGTGCTCCATACCGTTTAGCCCTGACCGAAATGCGGGTGTTGATGTCACAATTACAGGAATTGCTTGATAAAGGCTTCATACGTTCTAGTTCGTCACCTTGGGGTGCACCGGTGCTGTTTGTCAAAAAGAAGGATGGTACGATGCGAATGTGCATTGACTATCGCGAGCTCAACAAAATTACCATTAAAAATCGCTACCCGTTACCACGTATAGACGACCTGTTTGACCAATTGCAAGGTGCTGACTATTTCTCTAAGATTGACCTTCGATCTGGTTACCATCAGGTGCGCGTAAGAAACGAAGATATTGAGAAGACTGCTTTCCGCACTCGCTACGGGCATTATGAATTCCTGGTCATGCCTTTTGGTTTGACGAATGCCCCGGAAATTTTCATGGATTTGATGAATAGGGTGTGCAAACCATTCCTTGATAAGTTTGCTATCGTCTTTATTAATGACATTCTTATCTACTCGAAGAATGCAGAAGAACACAAGAATCATCTGAGAACGGTACTGGAAGTTTTAAAGAAAGAGAAGTTATACGCAAAATTTTCGAAGTGCGAATTCTGGTTGATGGAAGTGCAATTCCTTGGACACGTCGTCTCAATCCAAGGCATTAAAGTTGATCCAGCAAAGGTGGAAGCAGTGATGAAATGGGAAATACCCAAGACCCCGACAGAAGTGAGAAGTTTTCTTGGACTCGCCGGGTACTACCGACGATTTATTCAAGATTTTTCACGAATTGCAGTACCTCTTACAAAGCTAACAAGAAAAGGGGTAAATTTTGAATGGGGGGCGGAACAGGAGAAAGCGTTTGAAACATTGAAAGAGAAATTATGTGATGCGCCGGTTCTTACCCTGCCGGAGGGAACTGAAGACTTTGTGGTGTATAGTGACGCCTCGAACAGAGGATTGGGTTGCGTACTAATGCAGCGGGGAAAAGTGATAGCGTATGCTTCTCGCCAATTAAAAGAACCAGAAACAAGATATGCAACGCACGATTTGGAACTGGCAGCAATAGTGTTTGCATTAAAAATCTGGAGGCATTACCTATACGGAACCAAGTGCATTTTGTACACGGACCACAAAAGTCTGCAGTATGTATTCTCACAAAAGGAACTTAATATGAGGCAAAGTAGGTGGCTGGAGCTGATAAATGACTACGATTGTGAAATTGCCTACCATCCTGGGAAAGCAAATGTGGTAGCAGACGCTTTAAGCCGAAAATTTCACGAAAAGAAAAGTCAAGAAAGGTTGATGCGGATAGAGTTGAAATCAAGTCTAATAGAAAGAATTAAAGACGCGCAAAAGCAAGTATGGGAAAGAGGTGACTTAAATAAGGAAAAGCTGGGGAAAGATTTGGTGTTTGAAGAAAATACTCAGGGATTGAAGACAGTCATGAACCGCGTATGGGTACCAAAAGCTGGTGGAATCAGAAAGTTGATTCTAGAAGAATCCCATAAGTCAAAGTATTCCATTCATCCAGGAAGTACGAAAACTTATAGGGATCTCAAAGAACAGTATTGGTGGCCGGGAATGAAGAAAAGAATAGTCAAGTATATTTCTAAATGTGCAACTTGTGCACAGGTGAAGGCGGAACACCAAGCCCCGTATGGAAATACTCAACCACTGCAAATTCCAGCGGGGAAATGGGAAGACATAACCATGGATTTCATAGTTGGGTTGCCAAGAACTAGAAGAGGTCATAACTGTATATGGGTTATTGTTGACCGCTTGACCAAGAGTGCAATGTTTTTGGCAATTAAAGAAACTACCCAGTTGGAGACATTGGCACAAATATACATAGATGAAGTTATAAGACTTCATGGAGCTCCTTTGTCAATTGTGTCTGATAGAGACCCACGATTTACCTCAAAATTGTGGGAGGCACTACAGGAACGAATGGGGACAAAAATTAAAATGAGTACAGCTTATCATCCCCAGACAGACGGGCAAAGTGAACGAACCATTCAGACCGTAGAAGATATGCTACGATCGTGTGTTTTGGATTTTGGTGGAAATTGGGACGAACACTTGCCATTGGTAGAGTTTTCTTATAACAACAACTATCATTCCAGTATTGGAATGCCACCATTCGAAGCTCTATATGGCAGAAAGTGTAGAACCCCTTTATGTTGGTTGGAAGCGGGGGAGACTAAAATAACCGGGCCGGAAATTGTAAGGATAACAAACGAAAAGATAAAAATAATTCAAGCTAATATGAAAGCTGCTCAAGATAGACGGAAAAGTTATGCAGATCTGAAGAAGAGACCTTACGATCTAAAAGAAGGTGATCTAGTGATGCTTAAGGTATCGCCGTGGAAAGGTGTGGTAAGATTCGGAAAGAGGGGTAAATTGAGTCTAAGATATATTGGACCTTTCAAGATCTTAAAAAGAATTGGTGAACAAGCTTTCAAGCTAGAGTTACCACGTGAACTAAGTGGTATACATGATACGTTCCATGTATGTTACCTGAAGAGGTACTTTGGAACGAGTGAGCTTATTATTTCGTTGGAAGACTTAAAAGTAGAGGCCCCGAATAAGCTCATAGAAGAACCAGAAGCAATGTTGGAAGTGAGAACCAAGAAGTTAAGAAACAAGGACATTGACTTAGTCTTGGTCAAATGGAAGCACTCATCGGGTTCATATTTGACTTGGGAGACTTTAGAAGACATGAAGAAAAGATACCCGAATTTCACGAATTACAAGAAGATTCCGAGGACGGAATCCTCTTAAGGGGGAGAGGTTGTAAGAACCCGCAAAAATTTGTAGTAAAATGTAAAATAAACGTGTGTAATAGTGAAACTGAGAAAAAGGGCAAATCGGTCTTTTGCCATGTTTTGGGATTTTAATGTAAAATATTTTGTGATTATGGACCTTAATGTAAGAAGTAAAAGTATTGTGTAATAAAAATTTAATTATGGTGCCAAATTGGAAGAAAAAGAACTAGAGGGTTAGAAGTGTAAATATGGAACTATAAATAGGAGAAATATCTCCATAAGTTCTAGAAATTTTCAGTAGCATCGAGAGAGAGCTAGGGAGCACGGGAAGAACACGAGTTCTGGAAAATTCACGAAGGAAGGAAACGAGAATTGAAGTATTAACTTAGAATTGAAGATTCCTAAGCTAATTGAGGTAAGAAATCATAACTTGAACACGTACTATTCATCATCTTCTCGGGACAGAATCTGGAACATGGATTTCTGCAATTCAAATTTTGGTTCCAGTGATTCTCTCCATCTAATCATGTTATAAACACTAAGTAAACACACTACAATTGAGAAGTGTTGTTGAATTTATGAAAATAATGATTTTTAGCTCAAGAACCCTAATTAACGGGTTTGTATGATCAAGTTTGATTTTAATGGTTTTGTTAAGTTCTAAGGATCACCTAGGATGTATTAAGACATTCCTAAGTGATTGTTTTCAAAGATTTACATTTCTAGTGAAAAATGAGCCAAACGGGAATTTTTGGTAAAAGTATGGAATCACCGATTCCATGGGTTAAAAACATGTTTGAATGGTGGGTTTTAGTCATGGGATAAGTCTAAAATGATTAAGTAAGTTATAAAGAACTTAATATGTGAAATTAGTGAGTTACAGGACAAAAATCGGACAAAAACTTGCATCTGCAGGTTGTGCACGAGTCGTGCCCTTTTTCCCTTGGGTTTGCACGAGTCGTGCCACACTGTAGAAGCCAAAAAAATGCAACCTACAAAGAGCACGAGTCGTGCTCTTTCATGCACAAAATATGCACGACTCGTGCATATCCCCTGATGTCCAGAACGCCCGAAATTTCGTGGAAAACGGTGCTAGGCATGTCCGTTTGGCCTGTAATTTATACCATAAGCCTAAAATGGCTTGAAAACATGGCAAAATTGTTAAACTTTGAATACCACCTCCCGAGAGTACTGTAGCAAAATACGCGTATTTCGAGAAAATTTACAAATTAAAGGAAGCTATTATAATGAGGGTTGTAGTCTAATATAACCTGTAATTGCATAGTATAGCACTCTGGTGCTGTAAAGTTGATTATTATATATATGAATTGAAAATAAATGTATATTTTGAATATAATAGGTGGTGGTTCAAATACGGATAACCAAGTGAAAGGAAAAGGAGTTCAGGAAGCTAAATAACTCCTAGGTGATTTGAGGTGAGTGTTATGTGGATTTTCGGGTACATAGCAAAATGAATTTTATTTAAAAACGTTTTGGAGTCAAAGTGGTTTTATGGATTTAAAAGTATTTTCTGAAAAATATGATTATAATGTGTAAAGAAAGAGAATCAGAAATACAGTGAACTAATAATGTGATTGGCCCATGATGATAAGTTGTTTAGTATCCGGATAAAGACCATGGCCTGCTGCGGTAGGGGTGGCAAAAAGACACTACTGGGATGGTACCTCCCGTCGCGAAGTAGTTGTCTAATTACCTTGGTAGATGAATCCGTTTCATGCTACTGAGGAAGCAGCTATACGGGTGCGTCTCGTATAAAACCTACGAGTGCGCTCGTAGGAATGTACCATGATAAAATAAGGAATACCTATGGGTGCGCTCATAGGAAATAAAATATTGGAAATTTAAAGAAGAATGTTATTATTGGAAAACTGTTTTGGGTCTAAACCCATAATGCTCACGAGACATTATGTCTCACGTATTTTTTTTTAAAATGCTATGTACTCAGGTAAGCAGGAAGAGCGTTAAAAGAGTCGGGTGTGGGACCGTAGCTTCTGTTGTACAAAGTGTAAAATAAACATGTTTGAACTATGGTTATGATGCAAATTTGTGATGCCCCGTTTGTAAAAACTTAAATGGTTTGTATTGACTAAATATTTATAATATAAGTTTGGATAAAAAAAATTGTGTAAAAGTTGGGGTGTTACATTACACCTTTTACAAATTAAATATTTTAATTTATATATATATAGTCTTTTTAATTATTATATTTTGTTTATATCTTTTATTTTTCTAAACTTATTATCTTATCCTCAAAATATAAACTACTTAGTTTTCTTTGTTGCAAAATATATAAAAAATTTATGTATTATTTAGAATATTTTTATAATTAATTTATATAAATATTGAATATTTTTTTAATGATTGAATTGCCATTTCATTATAAAAGCTAAGAATCTATATGCAAAAGAAAACGTTGCTGTTACTATTTTTTAGGGCATGTATTGACCTTACTATTAAATTATTATATTTTTTGTTTATATAATTTTCTAAACTTATTATTTTATCCTCAATATATAAACTGTCGATTAGGGCATGTATTGACCTTACATTCAATAGAATTGTGCAACTATTTCGAAAGCATATTGCTAATACAATGAACTGCAATACACCTATACCATCACGTATGTGGCGTCTCTTCCATAAACGTGAGACTCGTGCACAAAGCCATAGTCTAACTGAGTTTGACTACAAAGAGGGTGTCTATAGAATTGTCACAAAGTTTCAAATAAATGAAAAAGGAGGGAATACACAGTCGGTCCATTATTTTCAACATACATGCACATGTGGTAAGTGGCAAGTGGTAGATGGAAAGATTTTCATGTTCACATGCTCTTGCAATTTGTCGGTATAATGGGGATAACCATCTTTCCATTGCCAATAAAGTTTATGCAACTGTAACATATAAACAACAATATAATTATGCTTTTGCACCACTTTCTCATTTTGGATTAGGTGTCTAAGCCATGACTAATAGTTTGTATTTACCTAATTAATAGAAGCAAAGTCCATTTGGGTTGCCCTCATAGCTGGAGGTTTGGTAGAAAGTTCGGTAGAGAGAAAGGTTGGTTTATTATGGGATTAATAAATCAATAGAAATAAAAGATATGGTTTGTTAATATATTCAAGTGATAATATATTAATTAGAAACTATATTGATTGATTAATAATTAATCAGGAATTAATTGGATTAATTTCTGTGGCATTAATTAGATTAATCAAGAAGTCAAGGATTAAAGTCGTACAAATTCAATAGTTGAATTGCGCCGCGCGGCGCGCCAATGTAAAGGCCGCGACGCGCGTGCATATTCGTACAAATTCAATAGTTGAATTGCGGCGCGCGGCGCGCCAATGTAAAGGCCACGACGCGCGTACATATTCGTACGAATTCAATAGTTGAATTGCGGCGCGCGGCGCGCCAATGTAAAGGCCGCGACGCGCGTACGTATAATCCGGAAAATGGCTGACGGCTAGGGTTTCTTGTTTCCCTATAAATAGGGAACCCTAGGCCTCATTATTTGTGCTCATTCTATTATTCTCTTTGGAATTTTCGTCCACCCTCTGGCTCCCTGGGTGTGATCTCATTTGAGGCAGGACACTTGTGCTGCTTAGCTTCAAGATTAAAACTAAAGGTTAGTTTTTCTGATTTATTCTTTTAGTTATTTTTTGTTCGGCCTTTAGAAATTAGTTACATGTTCAAAGTAAGAAAACATAGATCTTTTCTAGGTTGCATGTGAACTTAGGTTATTTAGTTCATGGTTGCGGAAAACCTTTCAGATTATTGGTTGGAGTCTGATTGGAAGATTGAAGCATATTACTCGAAACATTCAGTAAGTCGGGGTCGAAGGCGTTCAAATCGATTTCGTAACGAGATGGACGGTCGTCATCCTGACGAACCCCGTAGATATGGACTATGCCATCAACCTAGGCATAACAGAAGAAATTGTTCAAATTCTCAACCAAGATACAATGCAATGTGAACCATGTATTTTTTTATCAATCTTGTGATTTCCTTTTTGATTTGTCTTGTATTTCTATTGTAACTTTATGTTAGTTTTTCCTTTTAATTTCATGTTGAATGGATCTTGTATTTTCATGTCGTTGTAATATATATGATATTTGTATCAATTTTAAGGTGTCAGTGAGGTTATCGTAATATTATAATCATATGTTATCAATAAATAAAATTATATTGTTGATATAATTATAGTCAGAAGTAGTACATTTAAAAGTAAAAAATTAATTAAAAAGGTTAAATATGCAAATTATTTCAAGAATCAATTAATTTCTGTCTTACTGTTAATATAATAAGAAAATGTGATAATTTAAAAACTAATGGCCTCTTGGCCAAGTGGTAAGACGTCGCCCTCCAACCTTAAGGTGGAGGGTTTAATCCCTACCAGGTAGATTTAAGATGATAGGCTTAAGAGTAAATTAGACAGATGGTCCCTGTGGTTTGGGGTAATTTGCACGCTTGGTCCCTAACTTTATTTTTTTAACTCGAAGGGTCCCTATAATCTACATTTGTTGCATGTTTAGTCCCTCCCTGACATAAAAAGACTATATTATCCTTAATAATTTTTTTCTAAGTTTTCACTATTTATTTCTTTTTTTATTAATTAAAAAAAGGAAAAAAAAAATCACACCCATGCTCTTCTCTCACTCTTGCTCGTTCTAAGGGTGGGGGGAGTAGATCCCTCCCATCCCACTGAACCCACGCGCCACGTCAGCTTTTCTCTCTCCTTTCACTTCCATTTTTCCCATCTTTCACCAATCTTTCACCCATGGAACCAGTACCCACTGAACCCACTGAACCCACAATGCCACATCAGATTCTTAATATTAAATTAAATAAATAATACCCAAAATAATAATTTATATATATATATATATATATATATATATATATATATATATATATATATATATATATATATATATATATATATATATATACTCATACATACGTGTGTATGTATATATATGTTTTTGTGTGTGTGTGTATATATATATATATATATATACTCATACATACGTGTGTATGTATATATATGTTTGTGTGTATATATGTGTGGGTTCATTGGGTTCACCAAGCCACAACACATCCCTCCCATCCCAATCTTTCCGAACCCGCAAGGGGCGGGGCAGTGGTACCATCGGTACCGGCGGTACCGCCGAGCCCAAACCAATCTTTCACCCATCTATCGAGTTGCTCCGTCTACCCTAATGGTTTTAACATCTCTCCCATTCATTTTCTTAATCCACGCCTTGCATTCTAAATTAAAACGCGATGCTCGTGTTGTTTCACAAACCCCAGTCGATGCAAAGGTTCATGGCGACTTCGTTGATATGTCATTTTGGTCCCTGAGTTGATGAGGGATTTGCTGCAACCCTAGAAGAATTCCCCAATTTTTAGAACAAGCGTAGTGCATTAGATAAGAAAGGTAACTCAATTTCCCTTTGCATCGTAATCGTCTCTTTTATTCCATTTGTATTTCTTAATTCTTTCGTACAGACAGTTCCCTTTTTGAGTTTTTTTTCTGTAGTGATATAATCTCAATTCTTCTTGGTATTTGAATTGCAACATCACATTCTTTTTCCTGGGAGTGCCTTGTACTTCGGTCCCAAGGATGCAGAAACCATGGCGCGTTGATTTATAATATTCAAGTTGGTTCTTCAACCAGGTAATCATACACATACATAAATCGATTGCAAAGTTAATAGCTAAAAGCGAGGGATTTATTTGATGACTGTGGAATTGAAGATTGGGGCAATCAGCCTGCGAGGTGACGTTCTTCTACTATGAAGATATGGGAATCTCATGGGAAATTGCAAAATTCGGAGTAAGTTAAGGGTTGTTGGGAGCAGTGATGAAAGTTGAACGAGGGTTTTGATTATATCAAGAAGGGAGAGTTTTTTTTTATTACGGCTCAGATAGGTACCAAAAGTAGTGAAAACCACCTTGCAGAAGAAGATGAAGAAGGGGATATGGCAGAAACCCAAGTGGCGGTGACGCAAGAGAAGCGGGCGGTAGGGATGAACTGATGAAGTGCCAAAATCATACTATTAGAAAGTCTTTTTACATTTTTAAGTATAAATAAGACAGAAATATTAAATAAATCAAAAAGAAATAAATAAGGGTAATATAGTTTTTTTGCATTTGTTAGGGATCAAGCACGCAACAAAATCAAACAATAGTGACTGCTCGAGTTAAAAAATAAAGTTACTGCTCGAGTTAAAAAATAGAGTTAGTGACCAAATGCACAAATTACTCCAAACCTGTTTTAGGTTTAATTTATAAAGAACTGTTGATTCACTCTGTTTATAAACAGAAATAAAAAGTGCCTTATTTTTAGAAAGAAATTTCCAATTTGCCCTATTTATAAAATAAACTCTTTTGCAGCCCGCGATTTCTCCTCTGCCGACGATTTCTCCTCCATGACTTCCTCATAGTAGCTATTTGTCCTCCATCACCGGCCAGATCCTCCACCAAGGGTGAGCTGCACCATCGTTGATCTCCACCGCCGGCTTGCTCTTCAACCGCCGGTGCCCATTGACCAAGGTAATCAATTCAAAGCTATCAACCATGTAACAAATAATCTTTGTAAAACTAGTCTGCATATACATTTAAACATGCTTGATCTTCACTGTCGGCTTGCTTTCCAATCTATAGAATTACTGTGCTTTATAGTTACACAAAGATCGAAACTAATTCAATATTTCATTGTTTCTGTTTGGTAAGCATGAATCAAAGATTGAAAAGGGTTACCTGTTTTTTTAGCAAAGGGTATATCTGTAAATACCATTCTATGAATATCATTTCTGTACTGAGTTTTTAGAATTTTTTATAATTGTAAAAATAATTAGCGGTTTTCAAAACCTTGTCAAAGCATCACAAAAGTTGCTCTTTACCAACCAGGGTGCCGGTGGTTGGTGAGGACTGAGATCTAAGAAATCTGAAAACGTTTTAAAACTTGAAAATCACAAAGATTCGAAGCAAGAAGACTACGATGCTGTTTGGAAACCTTTAATGGGACCGTATGCAATTTTCATTTGAATTATAGAAAGAAAAGAATTCTCCGCGTTCGATCAAAGCCTGTTTAACAAAATTGTCTGCTTTTTTCCCAGCATAATCCAAGGAACTTCTTCAAGATTCTTCACTTCGACATCTTCAATTTGTTCATGTAAGATCTTCCGATGTTCATTTTCTAACTTCACTTTCAACATATGCCTGTTCCATGATTTTGATTTCATCCATTCCTCTCTTATTTTTGCGAATTCGAATGCTTTATCTAGGGCTTTCTTTTGACTATTTGATACTTTTAGTTATGTTTTTGAGTATTTCCCTTGCTATTCATGCGTATACAATGTTAATTTTGTATTGAAGTCGAGATTTATCGTAATTACAATCGATTTTCCTGATGCCAGAGAAATTCGATGGAAGGATTGATCTGTTCACGAATAATTCCTATTCGTGCTTATAATAGTCAGGGAAACAACCCGCTCTTTCCAACATATAAATCAAGCAAAAGAAGAATAATTTATGGTCCAATCAGAATGATGGGACCTTCCACATCATCCAACTCAAAAGCCGGCTCCATTAAGCCATTAACAGCCTCTTCATCAGACATATTTGACAATACATTACCTTCTAAAGGTATTTGTTAAATTGCTTAAAATAACATTGATTTCAATGAAAAAGATTAAAAGAATGTCTAATTGGATTGTTCTTAAACACTTCAGAGGTTCTTGATTTATGGCAAAAAGCTAATGCTGTATGCTTTGATGTGGATAGCACTGTGTGTCTGGATGAAGGCATTGATGAACTTGCTGAGTTTTGTGGAGCTGGGAAAGCTGTTGCTGAATGGACTGCAAGGTTAAAATTGTCTTTTGTACTTAATTTAAAGTAATCCCTTTTTTGTGGTTTATGTTTATAATTATATCAATTTGTTTGTGTGCTTACAGAGCCATGGGTGGTTCAGTGCCTTTTGAAGAAGCCTTAGCTGCCAGACTGTCACTATTCAAACCTTCATTATCAACAGTTCAAGATTTTCTTGAAAAGAGCCCCCCAAAGTATAATGCTCTAAAACCCTAAACCCTAAATTGTAAAAAGAGGTATTCATTTATTTTATATATATATTTTTTTGTTTTTGAATTGGTAGACTTTCACCTGGCATAATGGAATTGGTCCAAAAGCTCAAGGGCAATGGTAAAACTGTATACTTGATCTCTGGTGGCTTTCGTCAAATGATTAATGTAAGTCATCTGTTAATAAAATAACTACTTTGAAGGTTTATTTTCTATTTGTTTTTATGGGTAAATTGCGGGAACTAGCAATGTACTTTACTCTTTTTACCAATATGGACAATGAACTTATTTTTAACCATAATAGTAATATACTTGCATTTCTTTACCCTTAATAGCAACATACTTACATTTTGATTACAGATAATAGCAACAAATAATTCCACAATAGCAACATGCTTATATTTCATTATTGATAAATAGCAACATACTTACAATTCCTTATCCATAATAGCAACAGACTTATATTTCTTTAACATAAATAGCAACATTCTTTTGCAAATTGCTATTATTATTATTATTAATTTTTTTTAAGCTTATGGGTTGACGGTTTACATTTTTTTTGTAGCCGGTTGCATCAATCCTTGGGGTCCCACCTGAAAATATATACGCTAATAATTTATTATTTAAAAATTCGGGTGAATTTGCTGGTTTTGATGAAAATGAGCCAACTTCTAGAAGTGGAGGAAAACCAACTGCAGTTGAACTAATAAGAAAGGTTAGCTATTACTATATCTGTCTGGATGAAGTGCTTAATGTATTAAGCCCTTTTAAATAATTTTAACAAAAAATTAATGAAATTTTCAGACTCATGGATACAAGACAGTAGTTATGATTGGCGATGGTGCGACTGATCTCGAGGTAATAATAAATTAATAACTCAAAATGACAAAATCTATTTGGTTTGTTGACCGAATGTTTGACTTTAGAGATCGTTTATTATTATTATTATTATTATTATTATTATTATTATTATTATTATTATTTTGTGAAGGCTCGTAAACCAGGATGTGCGGATCTTTTTATCTGCTATGGTGGGGTCCAGCTGCGGGAGTCTGTGTCTTCAAAAGCGGATTGGCTAGTCTTTAACTTCAAAGACCTTATAAACTCTTTGGAATAACTTGAAAGCCGATTTGGATTATTTGTTAAAAATAATTTGTAACGATTTGTTTTGCATTTTTGAGATGCTTGAGGAAGTTTTTAAATTGTATGATTTGGTAGATGTTATGATTTTTTTTGTTGGTGGGTTTGGTTGACGTACTACAATCATTGTGTTTCAAGGCCATGTGCATCTTTTTCTTTGTGCCAAATGATTTTGTGTTTTGGTTGTCTGTTTATATTGGAGTTTTGTCCCAAATGATTGTGCTTTTATAGTGGATAATATTGATGTTTTTTTTTTTTTTTTATCAAATTTTGTGACTAAAAGGATTATATCCGACTAAAACTTTAGTGATCAAGACTGGATAAAGGGACATTAGTTGGTTACGGGAAGAAATATAGACCCAAATTTTAGTTTTAAAATCAGAATCAAAGTAGATTTGAAAATAATTTGTTCATCCTTAATCTTGCGGCACTTTTAAGTCGATTTAACGGGAGAAATTTAAAAAGTGGAACTCTCAAAGTTTGGATATTTTTGTGTATATTGCAACTTTTTATCCAGAAAAAAGTTGGTCTTGTGTGGGGTAAGAGTGTAAGATTACTTTCTACGTTAACACTTTTTAAAGGTATATTAATAATTGAATAATAGTTTATAGTTTGTCAAATGTTAAGTTATTTACATATTCATGACTTTAAGCTCGTTTGGAATTTAGAAGAAACTATATACTAAAATGAAAAAACACGACTTTTTTATGCTTAAATATGAATTTTCTTTTAGTTGAATGCAATATTTTCATAATTTTAGAATAAGCATAGTATCTTCTTTTTAAGTAAATTTGTAACGCATATCTTTTCTATCATTCTTTTTAAGTAAATTTTTAGCCAATATCTTTTCTTGGCCACTCCAAAATATTCATAAAAATGATTTTGGTTCATGTCTTACAACCAATCTACATATTTGATTTCTTCTGAGATATTCCTTAAAAGTCTTCATAACAAAAAAATAATATAAATTTAATTTAAAATAATGGAACATGGTTGGAAGATCTAGTTTTGTCAAAGGATTGGTGGCATCGGTGGCTGAAGCGTCAATTTTGATGAGGTTAATATGGAAAAAGAAAACCCTAGAATAATTTCATAAAGGTTTCAACTTTCAAGTGATACAAGAAACCCCAAATTACCCAACGTCAATCGTTTAATCTGAAATTAGTTCATAGCTCTTGTCATCATTCGGATCGTTATCTTCTTTTTAGCCCCTTTTCTAACCGATGCTTCTTCAACCATACAGTCTTCTTATTTGGTAAAATCTTTTCAGAACTATTCAAATGCCAGCATTTATGAAGTTCTTCGCACTCTTAAGGTCACTTTCTTCCCAAGTCTTCATCAAGAATTTAAGGCCACCAAGCTACCCATACTATGCCAGATGAACCTGATAAATTAATGTATTCCTTCGTCATTGAGCACTTCAAAGCGTCCCCCCTTTTTATTATTTAATGGGGTACGATTAAGGTTGTTCCACAACAAGAAACCGAACAATCTGAATACGGATTCATTGCTCATCTGATGAAATCCGAGGTTCATTCATCGTTGGATTCATCTCGTCTTCTTGTGCTTGGATTGTGGATTTCCCCCCTTAACATCGGTAAGTGTTCAACATCTTCGAGATTCATTTTGCTGCCAAAAATAGCAGTGTTAGGGCTTGAAGAAGACTAATACAGCGAGCTCTCTGTTTTCAATCTCTATTTATTGTTAAAATCGCCCCAGATAATCTATGGTTTTTAATGTTTTTTCGACTTCAACCTTCTTCGATTTCATGGGATATACATTCTATAGTTTCTTGATGCCAATTGTAACAATAAAAGACGAACATTGTGGTGTTTTTGTAAAGATTGGTTAGAATAATTTCCTCCTGTGGAAGGTTCAAAAATGGATACATGGATGGTTGCAGTAGCCGCCGGTGCAGGCTTTATAGCCCGACATTTCAAAAAATGTAAACAGACCGGTGAACAAATAACACCAGAATCATCTTCCAACAGTTCTCTCAATAACAAACCCAATTCCCCAAAATACCCTCCCGACAAAAAATTCCCCTTCCGCAGGTCAACAAAGAAGGATAAAAGTGAAGTTTCTCAAGGTGTTTCTGATACAGAAGTGACCTCTACTAGCGAATTTGATACTGTAAACGGTGTAATTTCAGGCAATTGTGAGGGTAGTAATGTCTTTTCTCTATCAACAATCATGTCCCCTGTTGCTAGAAGTAGAATGCTATTAAAAAATAGACGACCCATTAAACCTTTAACCTCATTGGAAAGTTGCCTTATGGCTTCACCTTCTTCACAGACAATGAGACCGTTTTTAGTGACTGATGGCAGTAAAGTAATTAACAGGTCAAGCATGGGTTCTTTTACTGGGTCTTTAAATACGATTGAAAACGATGCAATGTTAAATCTCTGTATTGGGATTTCTTTTGGCATATTGTATTCTTTCATGGCAAATAGACGCGAAGTTGAGAAACTAAATCGGTTATTGAAGCAAACAGAGAATTTAGTTCAAGATCTTGAAGAGGAACTTGAGATGAAAGATTCATTAATCATGCAAGAACTTGCAATTGATGATCACAAATCACAATCACCTCATAATTCAGAGCAATCAACAGATGGAAATGATAAAGAATATGCTGTTATTCAGAAGACAAAAGATGAATCTTTTAGTAAAATTGAAGCAGAACTTGAAGCTGAACTTGAAATGCTTGAATTGAATATGAATTCATCCACTTTAGAAAGACGGATTAGCAATCTTGTTGAGGTAAAACTTTATATAACTAAATCTTTCTTTTACTTTAGTGTTGATGATTATTTTTTTAATGATCTTTGTTGTCATCCTTTTTCAGCTTGATCCGGATTTTGAGCCAGGTGTGACCGAAGGTGAGTTAAGAGCTGACATGGTGCCAGATAATACAAATGAAGATGATGACAGTAAAAGCACCACTGTAACTCCTTGTGCAAATTATGCAGTTTCTCCAAGAGAGCTGAGTTTAAGGTTACATGAAGTCCTTCAATCCCAACTTGAAGAACGAATTAAAGAATTAGAAGCGGAAATTGAAAGCAAAAACGCGCGAAATCATAAATCGTGGAAAGATGTATTATCGAGTAGTGAGGCGGGAGATGAAAACCCTAACCTTGTGGATGATGCGCCTGTTGTTTTGAATTTATCGGGTGAAGCTTTGGATGCTTATAATGAAGCGTGTAATGAGTTTGCAACTTTTGATGATGATGATGGTGATGATGATGATGGAACACCCGAGGATTTTGATGAGGATGAAATGGAGAAGCTCTTGATAAAGCATATTGTTGAGAAAGCAAGACAAGGGTCTCCTATGGTTTTGAATGCACAACGAGCTTTGTTTTCGGAATCAAATTTGTAATTTTGTTTTTGAGCAATATACGTAGATTAATGATAGCATTTTTGGGTTAATATTACTGTTTTTATTTTGCTGTTACATCGCTTATTGTTTAATTGTACTAAATAGGTAATCTAATATTGAAAAAAGATTTAGTTATTCTATTGGCATCAATTTTAATGTGATGAGCAACTTGATATGGTAAAATGTATTCATGTTACGTCTACATGGTGCTGATAATGGTGTCCATACCGAATACAATTGCGTAATAAGTGACTACCCCTAGATGTGGCCTTCAAAACCAACATGAAGATAAATCATAATGGAGATTTCCATACACTTAAACCGCACCTTATTAGAGTTTAATAAAAAATATTTATCATATTACTTTGAAACTTAATTACCAATAGAGAATAAATTAAGTACTTTGTGGCGGATTGTATAATCTTTTTCCAATTGGTCTTTCGACATTACCACCATCAATTTTTCTGGCCACCATTTTTTCCCAATGCCCACATAAATTTAGGCAAAAATACTTCAGAGTCAAATTTTCGTTCAGGGCATCCACTATGGTTAACCATTTCTAAAGCTTATAAATTATGTCAAATCAATAGAAATGATATCTCTAAAAACCTTCTTCAATATGCATGCTTCTTTTGAAACGTTTTGAATAATTAAACATTGATTTATCCTTATTTATTTAAAATGTTTTGTAAAAACTTTTCTCATTGATTATGTAGCTACAGAAGAAAAAACAATAAGAATATTACAATTTCAATTTCAATTTCAATTTGAATATATAGAAATTAAAAATAATAAAGTTGAAAATATATAAATAGTAAACGATAAGTAAGCTCTTATTGGATAGGTTATCATACTTTTTCACCCATTAACCACAGGCATATTTGAAGAATTGCGACTTTAAAACAAATCTTTGCAACTTAGAAGAAGAATAAATACACACATTTACCACGTCATGTAGAAGACATAAATATACAATTTATCATTATTATGCAGAAGACGTAAATATACCATTGATAAATAATCAATCGACAAAATAAAGAAGTCTATAGGCACTTTATAAATGCACAAGAGACGCAAAACACTTCCATTTTTCAAATGTAGTCACATATGAAGTTCGACCCGATCATTATCAAGAAAACTGCTATCTTTATGCATTTCTAACAAAAAATTCCTCAAAACCAAGGAATTAAGTTGTTTAAACAAAAAGTCACTGCTCAAATAGAGGAATCAATCTTTATAACCTATTAAACCACAAGAACACTAATTGCTCTTCACAAGCATGAATGAAGTTTTGACCCGATTGAAACCACAAGAGTCAAGTTTACATACTTCAACTTCAATATCCAGAAAATAAACACTTGAAAAATAAAAGACTATCATAATAACCAGCAGTCAAGTTCAAAAAAAGACTCATAAATCATGCCCTTTTGGCAAAATCATCAGGCTCGTTATTGTCCATGTACCCACCTTCTACTGGACCATCAGCAGCACCAAAAGAGCCACCAGCACCACCACTTTCACCGCCATAACCACCGCTTCCAAAAGCTTCACCACCACCACCAGCCGCCTGCTGACTCTCACCGCCAAATCCCCCTCCAACACTACCACCTCCATATCCACCATCACCACCAGATCCATAGCTATTACCACCATAACCACCGCCGCCACCGCCATACCCACCGCCTCCATAGCCGCCACCACCTCCACCATAACCGCCACCACCTCCACCAAAGCCACCACCTCCCCGGAAACCACCACCGCCTTGTGGTCTATCGTTGGCATAGTTCACTCTCACCATTCTACCATGCAACTCCTGCAAAATAGAAATATTTCTCATGTCAAGATTACTGATTTGTCTAAAAGATAAGGAAAAAGAATGAGAGAAAAAGACAAAATTACCCTTTGATCCATTGCTTGGATTGCAGCAGAAGCAGCCTCTGTGTCAGCATAAGTAACAAACCCAAAACCTCTTGAACGCCCAGTTTCTCTATCCATAATCACTCTAGCTGTTACACATTATAACAACCAATTGAGACTTTTATCACAAATAGTATTCAAAATGGCATCTAAATTGACATTTTTATACCTTCATGGACTTCACCATAGGCGCTGAAAGCTTCTCTCAAGCTCATGTCATCTGTAGCCCATGCCAATCCTGCAATAAAAACCAGGAATATTACTATGAATGCACAAAAACTTTTGAATTCAGTAGGCAAAAGGCAAATCGCATTGGTTTCTTGTGCGATTTGATATTACCTCCCACAAAGACTTTGGAACTTGACATGCATCTTATCATTTGTAAGAGAGATGGAGTAGCTGCTGACATTTGATGATTGATGTGTTTACTCGCGGCAGCCTGCCTTAGTATACTACTAGCTCTGTTGAAGAAAGCCATGGTTGTATCTTGTAACCTACAATACAGAAATTTGGGGGTTGATTAAGAAAAATATCATGGTAGAATCTGACGAGTGTAAATTTAACTGTTATAGTATAAAAGCAATCAAATGGAAGGAATAACTTGAACTTCTAGTCCAATTATCAGTAAACGAAAACTCTGAAAGCGATATCATACATGAAACATTTTTGGAGTAGAAACCAGAAAATAATAAAGTCTTCTTCACTGTGTAAGAGACGATATTCAAAGAGGCCATTTTCATCAATTTTTTCTGTGTTCGCCCATTTTCTTTCTAATACCACACGTATTTTCATTTTTAATCGTATATTTATCACTAATTTAGCCACTTACTGGAAGCAAATGAGACCAAACACAAAAGAGAATATTAAACGAACAAAAAGAAACGATCAGATCTATAGCTTCACGGAACACTTAAACCTGATCATGAAATGCTAAAATAACCTCCAAAGAAGACCTTGATCGAAAATAACGGTGAACATATACGTACATAAATCGCAAACAAATATTCAATAAATTAACATCACCAACAGCTCGATTAGTATCAACAAGGTGTGGAAAAATGGAAAGAAACTAGAAAAATGGAGTACCTCAGAAACGCTGATCTTTCAGAGCGAGCGTTGATGAATAAAACCCTAGACGAGGGCTTTTTGGCTTATGCAGCTGATAACGAGGGTTTATGAGATTTTTTCGGTGGTATTCCTATTTATCGAGGGTTGAATCGGTATACACCGTTGGATCGTATTCGTGGAAGCCTACGCCGTTGATTGACGTAGAAAATGTTTGCACCATAAATTTTGTACAACACCGCTAAGGTGGACGATTCTAAACTTTAACTTTTTTTTTTTCTTTTCATTTTGGGGTGGATAAATATAGATGATACTCGTTCAAAACCAAATGAGGGAATAATATTTAATAATTTCCAATGACTAACATTTACGAATAACAATGCTTAAGTCCTATAAGTATGCTAATGAAATGTAGACAACCTCAAGCCAATATACAATGGGTATTTTTGTAAATGACCTCCAATATAATAATACTCAATTTATAAAATGTTGCAAATTTATATCAAAAATCTAATTTTACATCAAGATTGAATTTTACTAATTTATATAATATGAAATGCATTTGTCAGATACAAAACAATATAAAAATAATGCATTTGTCAGATACAAAAAATTTGGATTACAAGTTTACAAACGATTTTAATCATCTAAAAATAGTAAAAGTAAAGGAAGTGAAACTACGGGTGTCCATATTTATGCTTTACGTGTTTTTAAAATAAAAAATTGTTATTAGAGTAAATCATAAAAATTGTATATGTGATACGTCAAAGTTTTGCCCATGTGTCCTTAAAAGATCTTTAAAGTCATGTGAAATAATATAACTTTGCTTCTTAAATATAACTAGTATTCGGACAGTCCGCGCAATGCTGCAGAAGCCCCGTATATTGAAAAAATGCAGCTCGACAAAGACAAATTATGTAAGGGACGGAAAATGTAACTTTAAAATATAATAAGGGACTGGAATCGTAACTTACGAAATACCAATAATATAACTTTATAATAAATAGGGTGAAAACAATTAATTTAAAATTAGTTGAGGGGAAAAAACGTAAATATAAAAGTTTGCTATAAGAAAAATCGAAATTGCTATTTCCAAATAAAAACTTATTTACAATTTGTATCATATGCTTTACCAATTATACTATGATCTGAATTTAGTAATTATGGCTCTGGAAATAGCAGGTACCAAATCAACAGTTAAAATCTCTCGCATGTTCATTTTGGTAATTAATATATATACGAGCTTTTGAAAACAATGTTCATCAGTTAACAAATCTACACGAGCATAACCTCCAGATGGATATATTATCAGCATACGAAGGTGGGGAATCAGGGTTGTATGGAGTTTCGGATGCATAAATGGCATAGGGATGTCCATTTCTATTTGGCGCTCCCAGAGAAGATACAATATGTATTGGAGGATCGATTTGCGAACAATGTTTGGAACTAATGGCTTCAGGGATAGTGGATATGCCATCTTTGAGTAGGTTATACTCACTTGAAGGTAAGTCAGAAAAAAAAGTTGGTTTAATATGATGGTGATTTCGACATTTTTGATATTATGGTTGGATCTGGCTAACCGTAGTTTCAAGGTTCTAAGATGAGAAAAGACTATCTATTCAAGTATATAATAACGATCCAATTATCATCGATTTCTAGTCATTCTTATAAGGTTCAAGATTGGTTTGGTAAATTTGTTGAATACTCCTCACTTCGCTTTTATGTACCATGTAAAATTCTGCGCTAGCCTTAGCTATTTGGTTTAGTAATATCTATTGATTGTTGAAAAAAAAGAGTATAATGAAAAGTTTGAGAATTATTATAACTCAAAATTGCTTCGGTAGATGTCCCTTTTCATAATTATTTAGTGACATAAATTTTTTATCCGTAACTCCTTTAAATCTGTGCCAATAAAATATTTGTGTTGATAAATCTATATTCTATATTTCTACAAAAAATAATGTCATTAAGTCGTTTGGATCTAGAATAACCGGAATATTGTATGGCATAATCCTATTGAGCTTATGATGATAGAACTTCTGTGTAACACCCTATCTTTCATACACCTTATTTGGTGTAATAGTTTATAAAACACTATAAAAAAAGAATTTCGTTTTTTCCAAAAACTTACCTTTTAGTCTATAAGTCAACATTTAAAACATTCGGTCCCAATAAACAAATAAGTTAAAAAGTATTTAGACAACATTGGTGGTTACAAACGCATATCAAAAGCAACCATAGTAAAGCCTTAAAACATCTCAAAACTATGTCCCATATTAAAATAACATTTCTACCAAAAATTCGGCATGACCTTTGGGTAATACGAACAAATCAATACTGACTCGACTCAATAAACAGCCCAAGAATAATATGAGACATAACACAACTTTATTGTACAACTACAAGAGAATTCTAAACCATAATCATAACATATCTCAATTACATGTGAATACTATACCGCACTTGAGATAACTTTATCTTTCTGAACATCATTTCTATCTACAATCCTCATATCAGCTTCTAATTCATTTCCTTCTATCATCTACTAACAAGCATCCTGTTCCTGAGTACACAGAATTTTAAAACAAACAATACGTGAAACAATAAGCCTTGTGAGTAACATGAGTTTTAGACCCAACAAGTTTAAAACAACTTGAATATCATTAACTATTATAAAACAAATAAAATCTTCATTTCTTTCCAAAATCTGCAAACTCCACTTAATTGTCAAAACGTCAACACATCAAAACAAAAAGTTCATTGCTATAATATTAAAATAGAAGTCATTACTTCATCATAAAACATTAGGTTCTCCACTTTATCAAAAAGAAAAAACATAATTTAAACTCTTTCTTACCAAAACACAAACCAACCATAATTCATGATTCATTTATTATTATTTGGCTTTAAATCTTTAAGGCCATATATAGGTGATGTGATATATACCATTTGTCGATACTATTTTTAAGCTTTATGTTGCTTCATTAATATTTTTGCATTGATTTCAAATTACCGGGGGTTACAAACGACCAACAATATTGTATTCATTGTTATTTAATGGTAAGTTACGTGTATAAATTGCAATATTTGAACAGTTTGGACAATATATATACATCCACGGTCCACTACTAGAAAATTATCCTATATAGAATCGTATAAAGCATGGCATCCACCAAGCTATATGTCGCTATTCTGCTCATACTCACAATATTCAGTGGTAATCTTTATATTGCTTATGACTTGTAAAGCAACTCATAAGACGTAAATTCGTAATGACAAACGAAATGCACTTTTAATCGTAGGAAATAATAAATATCGTTGCTCATATCATATAATTAGTAGGTTGAGTGTGATTTTACTTGTAAACACTACAAATATTTGTTTGTTTTCTTTCTTTTTAATTGATCAAATAATCAATGTTCTTTCATTCATATCTAATTTAGGTACTGAGATTATGATTGGTGATGCATGCGTGGATTACTGGCGGTATCATATAGGTTGCAACAACGATGGTTGCAATACAGAATGCGTCAAGGCAAGATTGGACGGGCATGGTGAATGCAACCCTATTAATAATGTTTGTATATGTGAATATCCGTGTTAGAATCTATGCGACTGTCATTTTCTGAATCTAATATTTCTAAATAAAGTCGTACCATTTGTTATCGATGTGATTTTAGATTCTTAATATAAGCAAAAGTTAATTGATGAGTATGCTCGTTTTTAACGAGACTAGAACACTAAATTAGCTCTCATGTGTGGTTGTTGAGTTCTAGGTACGACGTTGACCTTGGGTTTTTGGGCGGGATTGGGGTCTAATGTAGCAATATGCGAGTGCTGGTTCATGAGCAATGGCGGATACAGAAACGTTCAGCAAGAGTGGCATTGATTTTTTTTTCTGTTGCAATATACTAAGTATCACAGAGACATTCATTTTCGTTTGCGTTTTTTCTCTTCCAATTTGGGATTCATACATTAATTGGGTTACTATTGCATCAAATTTGGATAATTGGGCTTAATGGGCTACTTCTAGAAATATTTGAGTAGGGGGTCGTGCCATTATGGGCACCTTCCACCCCTCATGGTTCGCTTATACGAATCTTACATTTGTTTTGTTTCTTTCTGCATTAGCTGTTTTATTTTCACGTAAGTATTCAAATTCTAGAATGTTATGGGTCATGGGTGGGAGTGGAGGATAGGGAACTTGAAGAAGGTGATACAAATGAGGGGATAAAGGGTTGTGATATAGTTGCGAATAAGGAGTCCCATCGTAACCTTAATTTGAAATAAGTTGAATATCTTTTTGTAATGTATTATCATACTACTTTCCACTTGTGGTCTTTGAATTCTTTGTGGTAAACTATGGTGTGTTTAGTATTTAAAAACAAACTAGAGTTTGGACTGTCCGCGCGATGCTGCGGAAGCCTGGTATATTGAAAAACGCAGCGCGACAAATTTATATAGTTTTATGGTAATGATCTTGAGCCAACATATTTTGATCATATAAAATCAAGCAACAAAACAACTGTAATTACATTCAAACCTTTGTTAATCTTTTATCATCTTCAAGAAATAAGAACATAAGCAAGCTGTTGAAAAAATTAGAGGTCTCAAGATAACCTTTTGCAAAGTGGATCATAAAAGTATAAAAATAAAGTTTTTCTCTTAATAATTACGTACGAAGGAGACGGACAAAAATAAAATTTGAAATTGTCATATTTGGTACAATGCTATAAATAACAATTAAAAAAAATTAATATTAAGAAAACGAAAACTATAAAAACAAATTATGTAAGGGACGAAAAATGTAACTTTAAAATATAATAAGGGACTGGAATCGTAACTTACAAAATACCAATAATATAACTTTATAATAAATAGGGGTGAAAACAATTAACTCGAAATTAGTCGAGGGGAAAAAATGTAAATATAAAATTTTGCTATATGTAGAATCAAAAATTGCTATTTCCAAATAGAAGCTTATTTGAAATTTGTATCAAATGCAATAACAATTATACTATGATCTGAATTTAGTGTTTTTAGGTCTCGAAAAAGTAAAAGGTAATGAACAGTAAAATCCACTCACATACCGGATTTGCAAATTAATATATATATATATATATATATATATATATATATATATATATATATATATAATATTCTTATATAGTTTAAAACACATCAAGTGTCTAGAAGGTTTTGAGGGGTGGAGGGTTTGAAGGTTTTTAATGGGGTGGGTTTGTTTTACCAATGACAGTCCACCAACACGGATCTCTCTCTTCACGACACCTCGCCTCCACCACTCTACCCAATACGCCACACACCCGACTGTGCGAGTGCTTGATGGAGAAGAAGAAAGCAGGAGGAAGAAAAAGATCAACAGAGGGAAGGACGAATGCCACGTTTTCCCCACTTCCGCCTTTCATCTCTCTCTCTTTGTCTCTTTCGGCGTTTGCGGAGGATCCCAACGGAATACTAAAGACGGTATGAGTCAAAAGGGGTAGTGGTGGGTGGAACAATTCTTTGTAGAAACTACCCACAAAATGTGAATTTCGTGGGGTTATGAGGAGGATTTTAAGCTTTCCGGTCTTTATCGTTAGCGAAACGAAAACACAGATTTAATCGCCATGTAACTCCCCACTGGATTATTCTCGCATTCGTTGCTGCTGAATTTACTTATGAACTCACAACCTTTGACCAGGGTGTTGCCGCCTCCACCTGTAACCCTAGCCGTCAACAACACCACGGCCACGATCGTCTGCAGTCGTACGACCACGAAGCTGCTCCATCCGCCTTCGTTTCTTCTTGTTGTTGGAGAACCTTCGTTTCTTCCTGTTGCTGGAGAACCGTCGATTCTTCCTGCAGCTTACGCTGCTGCAACCGTCGATCCTTTTTCTTGCCACCGATGGTACTGATTTCTAACCATCATCGTGATCATAACTCGAGTAGTCCCGGTACGGCTAGCAATTGAAGTAGTAATAGTGATAATAGCAATGGGGAGGTTTCGATTCGGATAAGGTGGTGCAGAGCAAGAAGATGAACATGGCGAATCGGCTACTGTGAACCGTGGAGATGGTGGAGAAGAGAGGGAGGTGGCTGATCTCGGTGATGCAAGTGGTGGTAATGGTGGGAGTAATAATAACGTGGATTCAGCGTACCAACAACGGTATCATTTGCAGCAGGTTTCAAGGTGGATTGAACAAATTCTTCCCTTTTCTTTGCTGTTGTTGATTGTTTTCAGTCGTCAGCACTTAGAAGGTACAACAACCTACTTCTCTTATTTAGAAAAAAGCTTTGTAATGATGATTACTGCCTAATTTGCTTCACCTCTTCTTTAAACTCAAATGAGTATACAACATCTCTTCTAGAAGTTTTCGTAGGCAAGAAATTAACTTCACCTTGTGAGCTACATGAAATCTTTCTATTAACTATTATTTTGCATAATCAGTTGTAGGTCTCTTTGTTACAATCTATATTACTGCTTTCATGTACAAGTCAAATGATATTCTACGGAAGCAGACAGCTTTAAAGGTATGCCAAATATGCAACTTCTATCATCTTAGTATGGTGTTAACAGATTAATTCTATATAGAGTTGTCTCCTGTTGACCTTAAGGATTGAATAATTTTTACAGGGGAAAGAAAATTATCTGTTCTTGCAGGCTATTGCATAGTTTTCATGCTTCATGTGATTGGAGTTTACTGGTGGTACCAAAATGATGATCTATGTTATCCCCTGTTCATGTTTCCACGTAAAGAAATACCACCATTTTGGAATGCTATTTTCACCATCATTGTAAATGGTAAGCATATTCTTTTTATAATAGATATGTACACGTAGAATCCAATATATCATCCTACTTGGATTGGTTGCAGATACGGCAGGCAGTAATGGCTTTTAAGTTGGTATTGCTTATGTAGTATAAGAATGGTAGGGTGAAGTAGAGAAATCTGCACACAAGGAGAAGGAGAAGAAGAAACTGCTCGCCTTACCTCCAAACCGCTAGGTTTGAAACTTCAATCTTTTAGCAGCCAACTATGTGCGATTTTGGAAAATCATTATTGATGTTGTTTTATGATTTCTAATTTCTTATGAATTCTGAAATTAATGTCAATTGCCTATAAGGTTAGGGATGAATATTCGGTTTTCTTCACCATTTTCTCCACCGCCTCCCTCCATCTTCCCCTCAAAGTTTGAAAGCTTCGAACCTCCTTCTTCACCTTCAATCAATTCAGACAACCTCCTTCCAGAAATTCTGCCGCTTGATTTGCTGTTAGTGTTTGAAGAAGCTCAACTATAAAATCCCAAACCAGGCTATTGATCTCTTTTCTCCTGTTCACTCGAACTTTTCCCCTCCTGGTTGTCCCTAACAGGTTTCTTTTAGAACCCTAATTTCGATTTAGGAATGTCAATATTGGATCTAATTGATGTTCATCTGATTTCGTATAGAAAGAATCTTCAGGGAGTGCTAAAGGAGCTTATTTAGATTTTCCTTTTTGTTTTAGTTTGATGAACTTCAAAAGAAATCTCTGACCACAGTTTCAACTTTCAAGCGGTATTTTAGTTAGGAACCATCAATCCGCCATGTGTGGCTATTCCTTTTTTTTAATTTCTGTGAGACCCTTTTATTTATTTCTTTCCCTCTTGGTATATATTTAAGGTTTGTGTGCTCTCAAGAAGCTTACCCTAACTATAATATGTTTTAGAGAATAAAAAGTTTAAAAGAAAAACTTACTGCAAGGTGAAAGAAGAGGATAATGGTGAAAGATAAGAAGGATATGAACCACTGTAAGAGAATTTTATTTAAAGATGGTGGCATTAGAGGTGTCTGGTTTAAACTTTAAAGATGTGTTTATCAAGAAAAATATATAGTAAGCATTACATGGTTGTAAGTTACTGTTTCATCCTTACCACACATGCACACTTAAAAAAACATGAACTTTGTTCTGTATGATTAGGTTGAATTGACCTCCTGAGACATCTAACACCATTTAACATATAGTGTCATTTGAAATTTACAGAACAACGATGGTGGTTGTGGCTTCATATTAAAGGTCCTACAGGTCATTCATTCTCTTTTCTTTTTACAATTCTTTTAGTTTTTTTGGTTTTTATACTGATATTCACTTCAATGTTGTATTGTGCCATGTTTTAGGAGCTTCTACAATGCTTGCAGAATTAGCAATGGAAGCCGGTTTACCGAATGGTGTTTTGAATATTGTTCATGGCACAAACGTAATTAATCATATCTCACTTATATCCTCTCATTACAATTTACGATTAATATTCAACATTATCCAAGACTTTTATTTATTTATTTATTTGAGGCAGGACATTGTGAATGCCATTTGTGATGATGAAGACATTAAAGCTATATCATTTGTTGGTTCAAATACGGTAAATTAGAAAATTTTTAACACTTTCATTTAAATATCGTGCAATTTTTAGTTACTAACCTTTTTTTTTACCATTTTGGATTCTTGAAAGGCTGGCATGCATATATATATATATATATATATATATATATATATATATATATATATATATATATATATATATATATATATATATATATATATATATATATATATATATATATATATATATATATATACAAGAGCATCAGCAAAAGGGAAACGTGTTCAGGTATCTGTTTATTATTTATTTTATGATGATGATCAAGAGAGTTTTTAGGTGTTTGACTATTTGACCGATAAATGTAGTCAAATATGGGAGCTAAAAATCATGGAATTATGATGCCTGATGCAAATATTGATGCTACTTTAAATGCTTTAGTTGCTGGTGGATTTGGAGCTGCAGGACAAATGTGTATGGCTTTGAGTAGTGTTGTCTTAGTTGGAGAAGCAACAAAATGGTATTCTACTTTTAATTTTAACTTTAATCACTCCCCTGTTTATTTTAGCAATTTGGAATTTTAAATTTGATCTTTAAATATATTTCAGGGAAAATGAGTTGGTGAAACGTGTCAAGCAATTAAAACTAAATGCGGGAATAGAACCTGATGCTCACCTAGGTCCGATAATTACCAAACAGGCAACTAACTTTTTCCTAAATTAAAAAAAAAATTATGTCATATTTACATGTGGATTACATAAAATTTTGAATTTTTTTTAATTCAATAGGCAAAAGACCGAGTGTGCGGATTGATCCAAAGTGGAGTTGAAAATGGTGCTAGACTACTGCTTGATGGAAGACGTATTGTGGTATTTTTTTATGTTAATTAATTAATTTCAAACTAGGTTTCTAAAATTATATTTATTTTCAAAACTTCATTAGTATTAAAGGCTTTTGGTTCAGACTCTGTTTGTCTGGTTCAGGTTCAAGGGCAACCGGGAGTCCACCTACAACTTTGTTTCCAACATTATCGAACATAGATTGGACATGTAAAATCTTTTTTATTTTTATATTTCATAATCTCATTTATTTAACATCTCCATCTTTTTTTTTTTAAAAATTACTTGGTTTATGATGTTGAGTAATTTGAGCTTTCTCAGTTTATCCGGTTTTAAATGTTTGGATTGGATCAATTTCGTGCCATTATAAACTGACATAGGCAGTTGCTAATGAACACCACTCCTCAAAAACCTTCAAGGTCTTTCTATTTTTCAGAGGCATAATCATTTTTTCATGTGTATAGGCTGTTATTGTTGCCATTTGTAAGGGTAATCAGGTGGTTCAGGAAAAGCAATGGTTGGACCATTGCTGGATGAAGATGCTAACCATATGTGATTTATCGTAATCGATACTGGTACTTTTTAAGTAAACTTTTGTTTTTTTGCATCTTTTCTGCAATTTGTATTTCTTTTTTATAACAATTGTAAGTACTAAATGGTTGAGGAAAAGCAGTTACCCATTTTGCTAAGTCTATAGAGACAACGACTGCTCATGCAGGTAATATGCAGACATGTCAACATTCTTTATAAGAGACATTTATTATATTTATATAAAGAAGCCTACATTAGATCAATTTTTATTTTCAATTGGTTTTCTTTTACAGAAATGTTAATCCTAAATAATATAAAAAATTTGACAGTTTGAAAATGATGTGTACTAGCAGCTAGACAAGGATTAACGAAAGAAAGCATGATCCATACCCGGTCTAAAATGTAGAAGTTTAAAGGAGTATGTAACCAAAAGGTTGTATACGTTCATCAAGTAAGAGAGTGCTAGATGTAACCATAGAGTGAGGAACTGGGGTGAAACACCAATCCTATGCACTTGAAAGTTTGTTTCGCCATTAAAAATAATTTATATGGTTTGAGTTAACAAAACCAACTACGTGTTCAACAAGGACTTGTGAAAAATCATTCAAGTTTCTTTTATTTCATTTTAAATATTTTTTATGTTTATGTATGACTAATAAGTAGTGATCTTTCCTGGTGTAGATTTGTAGATTCTTCTTCTATAGGTTGGTCTTCCTTTTCTATCTAATTTAATATTTTATTAGAACGTTATCTGATGAGTTACTGTTTTTACATGTCTACACATTATAATATTATTACTTGAAGTTTCGGATGGTTTCATACCAAGAGAGGGTTAGGAACCAATTGAAGCAAATAAATGAGGATAATCAACAACTGAATTGGTACAAGATTAAAACTGTTAAACAACAGAAACGTTCAAAAGCACTTGAAGAGTCATATGATGTTATATCTCAGAGACTTAGAAAAACTAAAGAAGAAAATAGAATTGTTAGGGAGACAACTCAACGCTACCATGAACAAAACAAAGAAGAGGTAGCTTTTTATAGATGATTTTTTTTAAAAAAATTTATGAGATGTTAACTACATATTTATTTTGTTAGATGGATTACCAAGACCAGTTCTTCAAAGACCAATTGAAGGTAATCCAAGATGCCGGGAATGCAAAAGAAGGCCATTCTGATAAACTGCAGAAGGAAGAACGCATGACAGTTGAGCAATCTTATTCTATGGTGGATCCTAAGAAGAGGTACTGACTCCTTTTTATAGCAACGTACTTTCATTTTGTTGTTTGTTTTAGCTGGTTTATTTTCTTTTGGTTTTCCAATGATTATATTGTTTATTTCCCCTCAACTTGCAATAAAAAGACAAAGAGATGACCAAGTTTTACAAACAAAGGCTTGGATCTGAAATCCATATCACACATACCAACTTTGGTTTACGTATGAAGATATATTTTTATCCTTTTATGGTTGTTTTGTGTTTTATAGAATTTATTAGAACTGTTGTTTATGCATATTCTAATCCAAGACCAAAAGTTCTTCAAAGTCAAAGAAAAACAAAATCAGATCCAAAAAATACCCGTGCGGAGCACGGGTTGAACTTAGTTAAATTTAATTGTTATCATTATTATTATAAAATTGAATACGTTGACTTCTTCTTTAATCCTTTACCCTTTTATTACTAACGAACCACACTTTATCCCCCTCTAGCCTCCATCAAATTCGACTCTCCAATAATATACATTGTCTCCTCCTGGATCATTGTCCTCTCACCTGCTTTCTCACTCGCAAATTTATACGATCTTTTTATTTCCTCCTTTTATTTCTAAATCCTAATATGTCAAAGAAAAACAAAATCAGATCCAAACAATACCCGTGCGGAGCACGGGTCGAACCTAGTCAAATTTAATTGTTATCATTATTATTATAAAATTGAATACGTTGACTTCTTCTTTAATCCTTTACCCTTTTATTACTAACGAACCCCACTTTATCCCCCTCTAGCCTCCATCAAAATCGACTCTCCAATAATATACATTGTCTCCTCCTGGATCATTGTCCTCTCACCTGCTTTCTCACTCGCAAATTTATATGATCTTTCTATTTCCTCCTTTTATTTCTAAATCCTAAAATGTCAACCAGTATTAGGTTATGGTTCAGGCAGAGTTAGCATGCCGCCCGAGTTCTATGGTTTCCATATTACTTCAGACGGTGACACGTTAGTCAGTGATCGTACATTGACTAATTTGGATGAGCCAGCTAACTACCATGAAGCAGTGTGTGACAACTGTCAAATTAGGTCAACGAAAGTCAACTCAAGTCAACCGAAACGTATGATAGGTCAATATATTGAAATATAAATTTCATAACATATACAATGTATTATTTGATATTATAATACTATGTACGCAAATTCAAAACAATTATACGAACCAACGCTATTAAATTAGATATTTTTAAAATAAAATTTTAATTATTTTCACGTCGTGAATAGTAAATAGTGAACCGTGAATAGTGACAGTGAATAGTATCCGAATAGTAAATAGTGAATCGTGAATAGTGACAGTGAATAGTATCCGAATAGTGAATAATGAATAGTGAACGGTAAATTACAAATTTTATATCGAAACATAGATAAAAATATGACGGTTCCAAATATATATTTATATTTGCACCAAACGTTATATATAAAAAGTTACGATATAAAAACGGTAAGAATGTAAAACTCTTCAGAATATTACAAATTTTATATCGAAACGTAGATAAAATTACGACGGTTCCAAATATATATTTATATTTTTACAAAACGATATACATAAAAAGTTATGATAGAAAAACATATAATTTAACTTGAAAGCGACGTTTGATTATTATATATATATATATATATATATATATATATATATATATATATATATATATATATATATATATATATATATATATATATATATATATTCACGGCCGATTCAACGGACTCAACATTTCAATTATTATTATTATTATAATATATATAGCGGGTCCCACTTCATTATTATCCAATTTTACATATTTTACCCTTAAAAATTCATATATTCATTTTGAACCATACGTATTTAAAACGTATTGTTAAGTTTAATAATATATTGTTTTATAAAACACAAAATATACCGATACAACGGTATGGTCGATACGAACAACCTGACGTCAAAATTTCATATTATGGATATCAGTTTTATATTTAATATTTTCTTTTTCTTTAAAAAGAAATTATATTTACATTTAAACCCTGTACTCTTATTAAACTTACAACTAATACTCTTTCGGTAATTCGTTAGAGATTTTTAGTTAAAAAGTTGATATTATTAAACTACGATTTTCGTAAATTATATTTTTATAAACAAAAATCGTTTATTTATTATAAAACTATTAAATCTATTTAAAGAGTATTTTAAGGGTATGTTTTGTCATAAACAAATTCTAAAAGCTATAATTATCAAATCTATATATCTTGAAGGCCGCTATACGAAAATAAATCTACTATAAATATGAGCCTCATTTCTCTCATTTTACTCACACCACAGAATTTTGCTCTGTATATCACTAGATAGTATTGTTAGAATATTCTTCGATATATATAGATATATACGAAGAATGAGCGTTAGAAGTAGTTATTTCAGTTATAAATATAGTAAGTTCGAGTTAGGAAGAGGAAGAGTCGGGCGATCTAACAACAATCGACGATAAGATGCTAATCGACATTGAGGTGAGTTCATACCCCTTCTTTTTACCATTATTCAAGTTTTTAGGGGAAGAATACAAGCTATACTATAAAAACGACTATTTATACACTTTTGCAACAATAGTAAACAAAATGCAAATCTGGTAAAATGCTATTATTGTAACAATTCAATTATAATTCCAAAAATATAATATTGATTGATCTACTTACGAGAACGGTGTCTAGGCCGATCAATTGTGCTAGGTTGTTGGATTTCCGAAAGGCTTATACGCTGAAAGGGTCCTGCCTCCCCATTTGATCTTCTACCTGGCCGTTCTTTATTTGATAGTCATGAAATATTATATTGGAATTAATAAAGAGTAAAACCAAATTATTACACTACTATTGTAGAAAATATCTTAAAATATGTTATTTATAATCATCTAAATAAGTTATTTCACATATATTCGTAAATATATGCTTTTTATGACAGAATACTAAAAATAAACTATTATAGGAATAGTTTGTGGATACAAAGGTTACTAAGACGTTTTAAACAAGACAAATAATTATATAAAATATATAATTATTATACATTACTATATTGTGCAAATACAAGGGTTTTTCATATACAAATATTACGTAAACAAGTTGATATACATACATTTTTGTGAGACGGGTCTTCACAAGTGCTTATTTAAGCATGATATATAAGTCCTGCATTTATAACCAGAGTCTCGGTAAGAGAACGTGATAATTGTGTATAGATCTATACGGGATTGACAATCCCGCACCTGAACTGCTAGCTACAGTTAGACCGACGGGTCTGGGGTGACAAAAGTCATAACATTCCGACGCCTGAAGAACGTCGCAGCAGGCCTACAAGGTCACAGTATGGTTATAGGACGTCTTACATAGGAAAACAATCAACTTATTAAAATGTTTACGTGGATAAATGCATACTTCAAATAGTTTTATACTATAATACAACTTACGTTATACATTTTTAGTCTTTGGACATTTTAAGACTACAACACATTTATAAGAAAATATTGGATTTTCTGGGTTACGATACTATATTTTACAAGGAAATGGCTTTCTCATACAAGTTTTATGGAAATTAAAACTACATTTTATCAAGATATAAATACAAGTATAGTTTACTTATACATACGAGTTTTATGGAATTAAAACTACAATTCTGTAAGATACAAAATAACATACGATTTCATCTATGTAAAGATTTTACAAAATTAGATCTACAACTAATCTACGAATAAACATGTATTCACATAGAAAATATTTGATTTTCTGGTTTCAAACACTATCTCTTTACAAGGAAAAAGGACTATGAATTTTCTCATACAAAAATCTTATGAACTCACCAACGTAATGTTGACACTTTTTCAAACTACTTGTATTCTCAGGAAATTGATGAATCAGGTAACTACAAGTTTTGACGATGGTTCATTATGGCATCATACTATGTATTTAATATCATATTGTAATTGTATTTGGAACATATTGTATTTTGAACTCTTGTAACATTTACAATTATGTATATGATGGATGTGTTTACTTTGATCACTATTGTACAAACGTTGTTATGATACTGTTCATGAAGTCATCCACCCTCAGACGATTCCGCCATCGTGGTTTGGGGGTGTGACAGATTGGTATCAGAGCATTGTTTATAGTGAACTAAGTATATCAATCTATTTAAGATATACAACTATAAATACAATGGGACTAAAACTCTCTAAAACAATATGTACAAAGTATACTTTAAAATACAATGATATTTTTATAAAGTATAAGTACAAGTACATACATACTAGAACAGTGTCATAACTAAAACAATACAAGAGTAATAAGATGAGCTGAACACTACGAGTAAGCCTAGGTAGTTATGTGATCATACCTAGGACAGATAGAGCCTGATCAACTCTATTTGTCCAAGATATGACTAACATGTACTTAGAAATAGTCGTAGTGAACAACAGGTCTAAAAACTTACTAAGAACCATATATAGAGAAACTCTAAAAATATCTCACAGGAGAAATGAAGAGTCTCACAGGGGAAATGAAGAGTCTTAAAACCCCTATATAACACCAAGATCAAGCATGTTATTAGCATCCAAAAAAAAAAATCTCTCCATTAATCGTTTCATATTCTTAGCATTAACAATTCATCAATTTACACCTTATGGAAAAGAAATTGAAACCACACAAATATAGTCCCTTGAGTTAAAGACTATGTCAGATCCATCATACTACATATTTCTAAGTCTAGGGATTGAGTTGTCATTTTGGCAAATGTCGTGGTACAGAATGTCATATAATAAACAATACAATATAGTCCTAAAGTAAAATAAAGCTAAAATACGATAGGAGTATTTTACAATACTACAGAACCATACATCTAGACACTTTATGGATCTCTTATACCCAAATCCTTACATAGTCGACCTGACATTTCAATAATACCTAACCAATTGCTGTTATCGAAAACTTAATCTCAATGGCACAAGAATACCACCAATAAACATGAAATGATCGCCTACGTTATTTATGGTTGAACCGGTGAACAATCAATGTTGATCAATGTGTTTGACACACTACAATGGTCGAGAGCTTTAGAGATTGAAGAATCTTCTTAAAAACACGCTGCAGATACTTAATACCTTAGAATACAACTATCATAGACATATAGATTGCTTAAATCTTATGTTAATCTTATTAAAAGATAACCACCATACACATATTACAGACTGAGTAATGTCTAAGACTTAGATTGAGAGCCAAAGAAAGCAGAACAAAGATCTTTTGGATCTGGGAAATTCCAATCTTCATTAGAAGGTACTCGACTTGAACCTTCCTGAAGAATAGGAATAACCATATTTTCTATTATAGGATGTGAGCCTTCATCATTTATATGCCCAAGTAAATCAACATCTATAACAGAACCGGATGGCAAAGATTGCTGCTGTGCATGGGTCCTTGATGAAGTTTCCTCCATCTCCTCAGCCTTTCGTTTCCTGTAAACATCTCTAAAGACAGCTTGCCTAAATTTCTTTGTGGTATCAGTCATCTTCGAACTGGAACCCTCAAATATTTCTTTTTTCTCATTTTCTATACCAAGTATTACGTCTGCTTCATTAGGAATATTATTCAATTCCTGTTACATAAATACCTTCAGTCAATACAATCTCATGGTACTAAACTTTTGAAAAAAAAATGCAAATTTTAACCTGAGTATTGTTAATAAGAGTTTCTAGACTCTTAAGCTGTCTTCGAGGCCATTTTGGTATGCCTAACTCCCTACAACATTTCTTCAACCGTGTTATTCCAACATTTAGTTCCCTTGCAGCTTGTTCAATGGTCTTGTCAAAATGCATGGATATTATTTCCTTAGTCAACGCACGGTCAAAACTACTTTTTCTACGAAGTTCAATGGTTCTTGGACTCAAAGAATCAAATCTGGTTGTACTATTGTCATTCTAAATCATTTGAGCATTATCCTGATTTGTTAAACCAAAGATAAACTCTGGTGCAATAACATTAGTATATGCCGTCGGCAGTAACTGTTGATTTTCAGTTACGAACCCAGGGTTTTGAAATCCCTCTAGATTTCTTTGAATCATTTGAAGCTGATTCTGATATTGAAAGCCACCCACAAACCCAGGATTCGTTGAAGCAAACCCAATAGTGTCACCATGGATCAACTGCATTTGATCCTGATGTTGAACGTTAGTTAAAAACCCCTGATTTGTTAAATCTACTCCACTATGCAGTAGGGGCGCGTTCATGCTTAGATGATCATCAGTAAAATCATTTACGAACGAATCTGTGCATAACATATGTTAGATAATTAAGCAAAACAGACATAAAGCTTAACAAAATGACTTAACTTGGAGGTAAGTTTTGAGATGGCTCATAAGCAAAGCCCAAAGATGAAGGCCCTGGATCTTCTGAAATAATACTCATCCTAGGAAAAACTTCAGGATCATTTTGAAGCTGATCCAGCGATAATATATCTGGAACACCTATACCTCACATAGTTTTAGAACAAAACACTAGAGAAAGAAATAAGAAAATAAAGAGAGTTTAGGATAATTACCAAACTCCAATAGAGATATCTGATTTAATATGGAGGTACCCTCTTCCGTTAGGAAATTCCGCTCACTTTCTGACAAGTTTTCCATATGAGATCTGTTTTCCATGCCTCGATTAGAAATCTGAGATTTTATAAGAATAAACTGGTAGTAAGAAAAAAAATGAAACTGAGACTAAAAAGATGTAGATATGAATGATGATACATACCTGTTTATATAACATCTTACAGCTAGAACTGAAAGGACAATCCGCATCGTTATTACCAAAAATTCAACCATCTACAGTAGATGCGATTTTTTTTCAACATTCACTGCTTAACTCCGAAAAGGACAGGAAAACGAAAAGACTTCAAAAAAAAAAAAAAATCATCTACAGTAGATGTGACCTTTCCACTACCTTAATTGTCATTTTTTCTACATTCACTGCTTAACTCCGGTAAAGACAGGAAAACGAAAAGACTCTTTATATACATATATACATACATACATACACATACCTACATACATACACACATACATACATACATACATACGTGCATACATACATACATACATACATACACACATACATACATACATATACTTACATACATACATACATACATACGTCCATACATACATTCATACATACATACATACATACGTGCATTCATACATATATACATATATACATACATACATACATACATACATTCATACATACATACATACATACATACATACACACATATATACATACATACGTGCATACATACATACATACATACATACATACATACATACATACATACATACATACATACATACATACATACATACATACATACGTATATATACATATATACATATACATACATACATACATACGTGCATACATACATATATACATACACACACATATACATACATACATACATACATACATACATACATACATACATACATACATTCATACATACATACACATATATATATATACATACATGCATACATACATACATACATACATACGCATATATACATATATACACATACATACATACATACATACATACATACATACGTGCATACATACATATATACATACATACACACATATACATACATACATACATACATATATACATACATACACACACATACATACATACATACATACATACATACATACATACATACATACATACATACATACATACATACATATATATACATACACGCATACATACATATATACATACATACACACATACATACAAAATCAAAGCAACCGAAAACTAGGGAACACCAAGTATGGACTGAATTTACCTAGGAACATAAGAAACAGGTGAAATAGAAATACCGACATCTCTTCTTAAACACTTGAGAATCTATTCAAAGTACTAAATTTCGGGACGAAATTCTTTCTAACGGGTAGATAATGTGACAACTGTCAAATTAGGTCAACGAAAGTCAACTCAAGTCAACCGAAACGTATGATAGGTCAATATATTGAAATATAAATTTCATAACATATACAATGTATTATTTGATATTATAATACTATGTACGCAAATTCAAAACAATTACACGAACCAACGCTATTAAATTAGATATTTTTAAAATAAAAATTTAATTATTTTCACGTCGTGAATAGTAAATAGTGAACCGTGAATAGTGACAGTGAATAGTATCCGAATAGTAAATAGTGAACCGTGAATAGTGACAGTGAATAGTATCCGAATAGTGAATAATGAATAGTGAACGGTAAATTACAAATTTTATATCGAAACATAGATAAAAATATGACGGTTCCAAATATATATTTATATTTGCACCAAACGTTATATATAAAAAGTTACGATATAAAAACGGTAAGAATGTAAAACTCTTCAGAATATTACAAATTTTATATCGAAACGTAGATAAAATTACGACGGTTCCAAATATATATTTATATTTTTACAAAACGATATACATAAAAAGTTATGATAGAAAAACATATAATTTAACTTGAAAGCGACGTTTGATTATTATATATATATATATATATATATATATATATATATATATATATATATATATATATATATATATATATATATATATATATATATATATATATATTCACGGACGATTCAACCGACGCAACATTTCAATTATTATTATTATTATAATATATATAGCGGGTCCCACTTCATTATTATCAAATTTTACATATTTTACCCTTAAAAATTCATATATTCATTTTGAACCATACGTATTTAAAACGTATTGTTAAGTTTAATAATATATTGTTTTATAAAACACAAAATATACCGATACAACGGTATGGTCGATACGAACAACCTGACGTCAAAATTTCATATTATGGATATCAGTTTTATATTTAATATTTTCTTTTTCTTTAAAAAGAAATTATATTTACATTTAAACCCTGTACTCTTATTAAACTTACAACTAATACCCTTTCGGTAATTCGTTAGAGATTTTTAGTTAAAAAGTTGATATTATTAAACTACGATTTTCGTAAATTATATTTTTATAAACAAAAATCGTTTATTTATTATAAAAACTATTAAATCTATTTAAAGAGTATTTTAAGGGTATGTTTTGTCATAAACAAATTCTAAAAGCTATAATTATCAAATCTATATATCTTGAAGGCCGCTATACGAAAATAAATCTACTATAAATATGAGCCTCATTTCTCTCATTTTACTCACACCACAGAATTTTGCTCTGTATATCACTAGATAGTATTGTTAGAATATTCTTCGATATATATAGATATATACGAAGAATGAGCGTTAGAAGTAGTTATTTCAGTTATAAATATAGTAAGTTCGAGTTAGGAAGAGGAAGAGTCGGGCGATCTAACAACAATCGACGATAAGATGCTAATCGACATTGAGGTGAGTTCATACCCCTTCTTTTTACCATTATTCAAGTTTTTAGGGGAAGAATACAAGCTATACTATAAAAACGACTATTTATACACTTTTGCAACAATAGTAAACAAAATGCAAATCTGGTAAAATGATATTATTGTAACAATTCAATTATAATTCTAAAAATATAATATTGATTGATCTACTTACGAGAACGGTGTCTAGGCCGATCAATTGTGCTAGGTTGTTGGATTTCCGAAAGGCTTATACGCTGAAAGGGTCCTGCCTCCCCATTTGATCTTCTACCTGGCCGTTCTTTATTTGATAGTCATGAAATATTATATTGGAATTAATAAAGAGTAAAACCAAATTATTACACTACTATTGTAGAAAATATCTTAAAATATGTTATTTATAATCATCTAAATAAGTTATTTCACATATATTCGTAAATATATGCTTTTTATGACAGAATACTAAAAATAAACTATTATAGGAATAGTTTGTGGATACAAAGGTTAATAAGACGTTTTAAACAAGACAAATAATTATATAAAATATATAATTATTATACATTACTATATTGTGCAAATACAAGGGTTTTTCATATACAAATATTACGTAAACAAGTTGATATACATACATTTTTGTGAGACGGGTCTTCACAAGTGCTTATTTAAGCATGATATATAAGTCCTGCATTTATAACCAGAGTCTCGGTAATAGAACGTGATAATTGTGTATAGATCTATACGGGATTGACAATCCCGCACCTGAACTGCTAGCTACAGTTAGACCGACGGGTCTGGGGTGACAAAAGTCATAACATTCCGACGCCTGAAGAACGTCGCAGCAGGCCTACAAGGTCACAGTATGGTTATAGGACGTCTTACATGGGAAAACAATCAACTTATTAAAATGTTTACGTGGATAAATGCATACTTCAAATAGTTTTATACTATAATACAACTTACGTTATACATTTTTAGTCTTTGGACATTTTAAGACTACAACACATTTATAAGAAAATATTGGATTTTCTGGGTTACGATACTATATTTTACAAGGAAATGGCTTTCTCATACAAGTTTTATGGAAATTAAAACTACATTTTATCAAGATATAAATACAAGTATAGTTTACTTATACATACGAGTTTTATGGAATTAAAACTACAATTCTGTAAGATACAAAATAACATACGATTTCATCTATGTAAAGATTTTACAAAATTAGATCTACAACTAATCTACGAATAAACATGTATTCACATAGAAAATATTGGATTTTCTGGTTTCAAACACTATCTCTTTACAAGGAAAAAGGACTATGAATTTTCTCATACAAAAATCTTATGAACTCACCAACGTAATGTTGACACTTTTTCAAACTACTTGTATTCTCAGGAAATTGATGAATCAGGTAACTACAAGTCTACAAGTTTTGACGATGGTTCATTATGGCATCATACTATGTATTTAATATCATATTGTAATTGTATTTGGAACATATTGTATTTTGAACTCTTGTAACATTTACAATTATGTATATGATGGATGTGTTTGCTTTGATCACTATTGTACAAACGTTGTTATGATACTGTTCATGAAGTCATCCACCCTCAGACGATTCCGCCATCGTGGTTTGGGGGTGTGACACAGTGGCAGGCCCCGAGTCTACAAAATGGAAAGAGGCAATGGACAGCGAGATAAAGTCCATGTATGACAATCAAGTTTGGAACTTGGTTGATAATGTACCGGGTCGAAAGACAGTCGGGTGCAAATGGATCTTCAAAAAGAAGACCGACATGGACGGAATAGTGCATACTTATAAAGCTCGGCTGGTTGCGAAGGGATTCACTCAAACCCCGGGGGTTGACTATGATGAAACCTTCTCACTAGTAGCCAAGATTAAGTCAATCAGGATAATGCTTGCCATAGCTGTGTTTCATGATTATGAAATCTGGCAGATGGATGTCAAAACCGCTTTCCTTAACGGGAAACTGACTGAGGATGTTTACATGAGTCAGCCAGAAGGTTTTGTAGACACAAAGCACCCTGATAAAGTATGTAAGCTTGAAAGATCAATCTACGGATTGAAACAAGCGTCTCGCAGCTAGAATCTCTGCTTCCATGAGAAAGTCAAAGAGTTTGGTTTCTCTAGGAGTGAAGATGAGTCCTGTGTATATGTCAAGGTTAGTGGGAGTATAGTCACTTTCCTGGTGCTGTATGTTGATGACATACTGCTCATGGGAAACGACATTCCGACCTTGCAAAATGTTAAGGCTTGGCTCGGGAAGTGTTTCGCCATGAAGGACCTAGGGGAAGCTGCTTATATTCTCGGGATTAGAATACTTAGAGATAGAAAGAGAAAATTGATAGGTCTAAGCCAGTGTACATATTTGGAAAAGGTGTTAAAGAGGTTTAACATGGAAAGTTCCAAAAGGGGAGAGTTACCAATCCTAAGTGGTGTTAAATTGAGTAAGACTCAAAGTCCGAGTACCGATCAGGAAATAGTTGAAATGAGTCGGGTACCTTATGCTTCGGCAGTAGGGTCGATCATGTATGCTATGACATGTACTCGTCCCGACGTATCCTATGCACTAAGCATGGTTAGTCGATACCAGGGTAATCCTGGAAAAGCACATTGGATTGCAGTCAAGAACATACTCAAGTATTTGCGAAGGACAAAGAATATGGTATTAGTCCTTGGTGGCAGTGATGAGTTAAAAGTGAGTGGATATACAAATGCCAGTTTCCAGACAGATAGGGACAGTGGACGGTCCCAGTCGGGCTGGGTATTTCTTTTGAACGGTGGAGCAGTCACTTGGAAAAGTTCCAAGCAGGAAACGGTGGCTGATTCAACGTGCGAATCAGAGTACATCGCAGCTAGTGAAGCGTCTAAGGAGGCGGCTTGGCTAAAGAATTTCATCGGGGACCTTGGAGTTGTCCCGAGCATTCAGGAGCCGGTGGAACTTTTCTGCGATAATGAAGGAGCGGTCGCCTTGGCAAAGGAACCGCGAGACCATGGAAAGTCCAGGCATATCGAAAGAAAGTACCACTACATTCGACATCAAGTAGAAGAAGGGCACTTACTGGTTAAGCAAGTATCATCCGAGGACAATCCTGTAGATCCTTTGACTAAGGCTCTGAATAGGATCAAGCACAATCAGCATGCTCGGAGCATTGGATTGAAGGATGATATTAGTTTTAGTAATTAGATAGATTAGAAACTTGTAATAGTATAAATGTAATTGACTAGGTGATTTTATAATAAAGATTTATAAATGAGTATTGTTACTGCCTTTGTCAATTGTTTATTTATGTGTTTCTATATTTGCATGTTTAACTTCCTTAATAATTAGATTATTTAAAACTCCATAGTCGATCATACTGTTAGGAAGTAAGTATGAACTAAGACTGTCATGAATTGGTTGCAGACTGTCTAAAGAGTTAGACATTGCAGTAAGACTGCTGCAACGTTCATGAGTACTTAGAAATAAAGATTTGAGTATTGGATAAACCCGCGCTTAACAGATTGCTTCATGGATTATATCACGAGCAATGTTAAGATGATAATATCCGGTGATCTTTAAGTGGAGAGATATGATCTATTATTTGCGATACAAGTGCTTATTGACAATACGAAATCGCGCCAGTAACTCGGTGCTATAAAACGTATTGCTGTATGTATTTGGACCCGCAAAAGTTATGGACATATGAGTCAAAACTTATCCGTCCCATGACCAGATGGGAAACAGATATCTGTAGGCCTCTCGATGATTTAGAAGTTGACTGAAAGTGTTGGCCAACCGGGACTTAATTGATGTGTTCAATTAGTAGTCTCTAAAGTCATATGCAAATCAGAAATCGAGAAACAGAGTGTCAGACCAAGATTGATGTTAGTCCATGTCTTGAGTCTGAAAATATCCTGTTGGACGGAGGATCATCAGATCACTTATCTTTGGACAGAACTGACTGGGTCAGAGTTCGGACAATTAAAGTCATAGACTTATCCAAGTGGGAGACTGTTGGATTAGGTGTCTAAGCCATGACTTATAATTGTATTTATCTTATGATTAAAAGCAAAGTCCATTTGGGTTGCCCTCATAGATGGAGGATAGATATATAGTTCAGTAGAGAGAATAGTTGATTTATTAATTGCATAATAAATCAATAGAAATTAAGTATATGGTTTATTAATATATTTAAGTGTTAATATATTAATTAGAAACTATATTAATTAATTGAGATTTAATCTAGAATTAATTGGATTTAATTTAGAGATTAAACTAATTAATTAAAAGGTGCAGGGACTGGTTTGGCATTTATTCAATAGTTGAATAACTGGCCAGGTAAAACCAGGGACCAAAAGTGGCGCCAACCTGGAGGCTCCTCCAGGGTTTGGCGAAACCCTAATTAGGGTTTTGGTAAGCCTGGTCCAAGTGGTCAAAAGCCTTGTCCAGTTGGAGGCTCCTTAGGGTTTCAGGTGTAACCCTAGGAGGCTATAAAAGGAACCCCCTGGCACCTCATATTCACGCCACTTGTCTCTCTGTGTTATTCTGCTGGACTGATTCTTCCATCCCTTGGGTGTGACTTGTATTTGAGGCAGGATACTTTTGCTGCTGCTTGAAAGGATCATAAGATCAAAGGTTGGTTTTCTTAATTCATCTTTAGAATTGAATTGTTTCCTTTAGGTTCTTAGTTCTAATCTTCATAGAAGAAAACATAGATCAATATTAGGGTTGCATGTGAACCTTAGGTATTTTTGTGTTCATTGATTGCATAGAAACCCTTCAATGCAAATCAGAAATCGAGGAACAGAGTATCAAACCATGATTGATGTTAATCCATGTCTTGAGTCTGAAAATATCTTGTTGGACGGAGGATCATCAGATCACTTATCTTTGGACAGAACTGACTGGGTCAGAGTTCAGAAAATTAAAGTCACAGACTTATCAAAGTGGGAGACTGTTGGATTAGGTGTCTAAGACATGACTTATAATTGTATTTATCTTTTGAATAAAAGCAAAGTCCATTTGGGTTGCCCTCATAGCTGGGGAATTGATATACAGTTCAGTAGAGAGAAAGGTTGATTTATTAAGGGTTTAATAAATCAATAGAATAGATATAGATGGATTATTAATATATTTAAGTGTTAATATATTAATTAGAAACTATATTAATTAATTAAGATTTAATCCAGAATTAATTGGATTTAATTTAGTGATTAAATTAATTAATTAAAGTACAGGGGCTGACTTGTAATTATTCAATAGTTGAATAACTGGCAAGGGATAAGCCAGGGGCCAAAAGTGGCGCCACCCTGGAGTGCTCTCTAGGGTTTGGCGAAAACCCTTCTAGGGTTTTAGAAGCCTGGTCCAAGTGACTTGCAGGCTTGCCCACTTGGGAGGCTCCTTAGGGTTTCAGGTGTAGCCTGTGGAGGCTATATAAGGAACCCCCTGGCACCACCATATTCACGCCATCTCTCTCTCCCCTACTCTGCTGGATTGTCTTATCCTTGCTTGGGTGTGACTTGCATTTGAGGCAGGATCTCTTTGCTGCTTGCTTGAAGGATCATAAGATCAAAGGTTGGTTTTCTTAATTCTACTTTAGAATTGAATTGTATCCTTTAGGGTTTTAGTTTATTATCTTCATAGAAGAAAACATAGATCATCTTAGGGTTGCATGTGAACCATAAGAATTTTTGTGTTCATTGCTTGCATAGAAACCCTTCACTTTCTACCAAACCTCCAGCTATGAGGGCAACCCAAATGGATTATGCTACTATTAATTAGGTAAATACTAATTATCAGTCATGGCTTAGACACCTAATCCAACATGAAATAGTAGTTGTAAATGTGTGATTGATTTGGATGGCTATTTTCTAAAAGGGTGGACCAATGGAGATCTTTTGACTACTATTGGAAGATATGGTAACAACCATGTCAATCCAATAGCATGAGAAGCTATTGATGTAGAGAAAAAAAAATATAATTGGAGTTGGTTAAGAGAGCTTTTGGTTGCTAACTTAGATGTTGATGGTGGTAGGGGCCTGTTATTATTTTAGACTAATATAAGGTAAGTAGTTGTTTTATTCCATTTTATTCTTCATGTAAGTGCTTTGCATTGCAATATGTATTATAGGTTTTGCTAGAGACTGTGACATTCTTTCAAACACCAGGAAGTGATACACTGGAATAGAATTGAAGAACCTTATCTGGGCAGCTGCATTTAGTATTGTAAAAGGAGACTTTATTTCCATAATGGAGCAAATTAATAAAATAACTCCAAGTGGATACGATTGTCTCATGGCCAGAAATCCATCATCTTGGTGTGGGGTATTTTTCTCCCTTAGGCTGTCAAAGTGTTTTAATAGGATATCAGAGTGCTTTAATGTTATGATAATAAATATTTGGAAAAAACCACTACTAACAATGTTAGAGGAAGACATAATTTAATTCATGGACATGTTTTATCATCAAGCTGAAATGGAATCTAAATAGATGGAACAATGTTGTCCAACCATCATAGAGAAAATGGCGGGGTTTGGAAAATAAATTACGTAAGTTCTTATGGAATTCCTTTTAGATGAGCTTATAGTTTTTATGTAAAAGAGAAATTGCTGGAGTATTGTTGCTAATACTTATTACTTTGCATACTTTACTATATATTGGAAAGTTATGCCCAGTAGATGGGTTTTATATGAAACAAGGTATGTATATTCTTCTTACAAGGTCAACTTATATGTACACTATTATACATTTATCAGGCATACCATGTGTCCATGATCAAGCTACAATTAACCACACTTAAAAAAATCCAACTGATTTCATATCATGCTAGTTCGATAAAGCCAAATATGCAACAACATATAGGTTTAACATATTACCTATTACTGGAAGTAATAAATGGCCACATAATGAGTATATCAAATCCTTACCACTTTTGTCAATGAGGATGCCTGGAGGGCCTAAAACAAAAAGAACAAAGCATGCGTTTGAAATGTAAGATAGTAAGTACCTATCTCAACAGGCCAATGTTAGTTGAACTATGAGGTGAGGTGGATGTTTGGAAATTGGTCATAACTGGTTATCATGAAAAAGTATGGAAGTGACTAGGGAACCTATCCCTCTTAGGAAAACTGGAAAACCAATAGGAGAAGGAGAAAGTACCTTAAATGTCACTAGTGACTTTGTGCCTCTAAGAAAAAACTACAAAACCAAATAGAGATGGTGAAGGGTCCTCAAAGGGAACTGGTAAAAGATATGGTGAGGGTTATTATTCTCAGCTTGTTAAATGAGTGAAATTGTTAGCTAGGAGGGGGGGGGGGGGGGGGAGAAATGGAACTGCATGGATAAGGTTGGTGGATACTCCCCAAGAATCTTGTAAGGAACTAAGGATTAAAACTTTCATGTATTGATAAAGTTATATTATGTGGAATTTAATTCTAATAGCAATGTTAAAAAGGATAATTTGAGCATTTTGGTCATCTTTGTGAATTTTATGATATTTTATCTTCAATACTTGTGGTTGTGTTGTTGTGTGTATTTAGAAACATTTGGTAGCCAATACGTTTGGTCGGTAGTACTATACCAATCAAGTGATTTTGGCACGGTTATGGTATTAAATTTTGAATATTGTAGTTCTACCGTACCAACCAATTCATTACATATATATATATATATATATATATATATATATATATATATATATATATATATATATATATATATATATATATATATATATATTCAAACATGTTCAGTCAGAGAATAGAGATATAACAGCTGATTGCAATTCCAAATTACCATTAACTCATTTAGTCTCCATACTAAATAAAAAACTAAAAAATCAATTATTTAATTAAACAATTAATAATTTAATTAAACAATTAATAAATTAAATCTTTAGTAAAAGACCATATAAGCCTTTAGTGTTGCTGTGTTGGTTAGAGAATAGAGATAAAGCAAATTGAAACCTTCAAATCACTGATCCCCACCCACAGTACATACAAAAAACCCAATTAAAAGTTTGAAGAACACGTACCCAAATGGCCAAAATCTCTTTCTCTCAAAATTTATTGACGCATTAAATCATTAAGATTTTAGAGATGTATTTTTTGTTTTTATATTTTCTCTTTGATTTCATATTATTTGTGTTATTGGCACAAACCATTACCAATTTGTGCCAACCCAACTTGTTGGTAGCCAAACAAGTTGGTACCAATTATACTTGGTGTGGCCGTATGGTTTTGGTAGCAAAATTTTTATACCAATTATAATTAGTACGGTACATGGTTTGGGGAAAAATTAACTAGTACCGTACCATGTTCACCCCTAATATTTACGTGACGCTTAATGTGTAAAACACGCGATGCATTGAAAGTATGTTGTTATCTGTGGGTGTAACGTTTACAAGACATTTTATTCGAAAAATACGAGACCATACACCAATGGTAACGCGACGCATCCATAAGACTAAAACGACGCATCCCATGACTCGTAGAATGAAGTTAAAAATAAACATCATTGGGCATGCGACGTGTAAAATAGAAATTGCACGTCGAATAGAGGAACACGACGCAACCCTAAGTCAAAGCGACACATACAACCCATGTATCTGACATCTTTTGCGTTTTCAAATGAATTAGGTGTCCATGTAGGTGGTTGGCTCTGTTTACTGAGAAGTTTTCGACATTTAGATAGGGTTGAATTGAATTAAAGTCATTTTCACACACACTCAAACTTCCAAAATCTCTATAGAAACTTATGTGTGTTCTTGGTGTAAAGAGTGTATAAATCGATTTTGACTTCATCTATGAAATAATCAAGGGGATTTTTTGATGCAAAGTGACTGGACCAATGTATTATAACACTCTCCACACTTTGTTTGAGTAAATTCCATAGGTTGTACAAATGAGAAATTATATGTGACAATTGTAAATTTTGGTCACAAAAGTCAACTGTAGTCAAACGAAACGTACGTTAATCCATATGTTGAAGAGTAATTTTTCCATAATTTTACGACGTATTATTAGATATTAAAATACTACGTACGCTAATTCAAAACAATTATCGAGTAAACGCCGAAAATACGGATAGTAAACTACCGTAGCGTAAGAATTCAGTAATCGTACAATTATTATTTTGAGAACAATAATATTCATAAAACAATGTATTCGTACATACGAACCTGTGGATATATAGAACGTTGAAAACAGAGTTCGTATGTGAAAGTTACAACAATTAAACCGCTGTGAACGGATAAATGTACACAGGGTTTGGACTCAAAATACAAAACGTGGTGCCTTAAACATCAAATATGGAATAACAAACCGTATATTATAAAACGTAATACTATCTAGTATTTAATTTCAAAGTCAAAACAATTTTCAGTAAAATTCCGAAAATCGTGTAATCGGAAGAAAACTGCGCTTAAACGCGTATTTCATCGTTTAATGAGCTACGACTCAATCTAAATAAATGTTTAACAATGTTTTATACATAATATTTATTTAGAACTTCGTTTCTTCAAAAACTCATAAAATTCCACTAAAACGTCTTACGATTTTATAAAAATCATTCATTTTATATAAGTATATTGCTTTTTTATCAAAACTAACCCACACTACCCCCCCCCCACCCCCACCCCATCGGCTGAATGCATGAATTCCCCATGCAAAGTTCAAGTCTCCATGCTCTTACACTTGATGTGAAGGGCTAGTCTTAATCAAAAAGTCAAACAATTACAACTTAACTAAAATCTAATAACTAACCTAACAAGCTCATTAGAAATCATTTCACCCAACTCACTTTCCATCTCTTCTCTCTACCCTCGGCTCACTCTCATCTCCCCACCACCACCTCTCAAACCCGCCACCACCATAAACCACCCATCTCCACCACCATCTTCCACCATTTCAAGTGTAAAACACCTCTTTTTGGTAAGATACTCTCATCTAGTGATTTTAAACATTATTACACAACTTTAATTCCATTTACACACACTAACATCTACGTAAAATCATTGGGTAATAACTTTGTCCAAGGGTCCTTCGACCTACGAAGCTTAGATCTTGGTTCCTACCGTAAATCCAGCAAGATCAACATTGTTTCTAACTAAAGAACGCATCAAGGATGAGTTCATACCTCTCATTTTCATCTTTTCCAAACTTTTAGGGGGTGAATACAAGTTTATATGCTATATACAAGTTTATATACAAGTTTATATGCTATAAATAATGATTTACACAAGTTTATAAACTAGTTTTTGTGTAAAAATGTTTTTGACTTGAAATATGGTTAGATCTATGTATTGTGAATATTATGATGTGTTATGTTTGTGTAAAAATTTCAAAACTATAAACATATTGGATAAAAATGCTAGATCTATAATACAAACGTCACAAAAACGAAAACTAGTAAAAACTATATTTTTGTGACCGGAAATACGACTTTTCTAGCAAAAATGGTTATAACCAAGTTATTACACCATTTTTGTGGGAAATATCTTAAAAGATGTTGTTTATAATCATCTAAATAAGTTATTTCATATATGTTCGTAAAAATATGTTTATTACGACGGAATACTAAAAATAGACTATTATAGGAATAGTTTATAGTTACTTGGGTTTTTATGACATTTTGAACAAGACAAAAATAATTATATAAAAATATAGAATTATTATACATCACAACGTTATTATGGGAAATATGATGACTGGCGAAAACAAAGGTTCTTAACAAAAATACATAAACGAGTTGATATACATATACATTTTTGTGAGACGGGTCTTCATTGTACCTTACAAAGTACACACACTAAAAGTCCTAAAATTTATAACGAGAGTCTCGGTAAGAGAGCGCGATATTTGTGTATAGATCTATACGGGATTGACAACCCCGCACCTGAGCTGTTAGCTACAGCTAGACCGGTAGATCTGAGGTGACAAATGTCTAACAGTCCGACGCCTGAAGAACGTCGAAGCAGGCCTACATGGTCACAATATGGTTATAGGGCGTCTAGCATAGAAAATAATCAACTTTATAAATTGTTTACGTGGTATTATACATTTTAATGGATTTTATATTACATACTATGTTATACATTTTAGTCTTTGGGCTTTTAAGACTTGGACATTTTTATTAGAAAATATTGGATTTTCTTGGCTTTACAATACCATCTTTTACAAACAAAAAGATTCTCTTATTTAAAATACTTATGAACTCACCAACTTAATTGTTGACACTTTTTCAACTACTTGTATTCTTAGGAAACTAAAAAGGTAAACCACAAGCGTTGGTGAAGAGACGTTACGACGTCATTTTCTTGTGTATTTTGAACCATGTATTAATTCTGATTGAAACGTACTACATTGAATTATGTAACTCTCACAATTATATTACGATGGTTGTGTTTCTTGGAATCACTATTATTTCGACATTGTTATGATATTGTTCATGAAGTCATCCACTCTCGAACGTTTCTGCCAATTCGGTTTGAGGGTGTGACATTATAAATATATACTCGATTTAAATGGTTAGATAACATGTAACTTATGGGAAATTACATGTTAAACTTGAAATCATTGTAGTTTAAGGTTTTGGTACAAGTGGTTATTGCACCACCAAGGTTAGGGTACAACTATTGTTCATGAACACGAATAAGAGTCATGAATAAGGAATGTTTATTTGAAATGTATTATTGGAACTTGAGATTGTGATAAAATCTCAAGTTTATGAATTATGGAACATTCATACTTTTGACTTAATCAATTAAGTCATGAGACTAATGAGTACTTAAAACTCATTAATATGAGATAATAAAGTAGTTTGACACTTCAAAAACATAATGTTATGTGTTAATATAAGTTGCATGGAATCATATCTATAGGATTCCAAGAAGAAGAGGTGAAGGGTAGGGTAGGGGATTCACTCAAGACAAAAGTACTTTCCATAAGTAATGAATCAATTTCTAATGTGAGTATATAATGCCTCCCTAAATTGGATACATATCATTACTGCTATCCATCGCTCATACTTGCTTATATTAAAAATCATTGTGTGTTGAGATTATAGAATATAATGCATGTAAATTAAAATATCCAATGACGTTTTAGATTGGAACATGGCTTCATACATTGAAAGCTACCTAGAATCATACATAGTAGAGTTGAGTTTGAGAGTATGGCTAGATATACATCCCTAGCAGGGAATAAGGCTGGTGATGCCCTCAAATCTATGACAAGGTCTGACCTTGATATATTAGGAATGTGACTCCCACTGTTGTATCCATGAAAAGGTCCGATCTTGGTGGATTAGGAAAGAGACTCCCATTGTAAAGACCATTTTGGGAATAGTCCGACCCGACCCAAATGGTAAATGATTGGAAGTTTGGTTTGATTAGGGATATACTTCCCATACTTGTTGACAATATTAACATGTTTGATGTTCGTTTTATGTACTCACAAGATGATGGTCTTATTTCCTTTGTGGTTTGATTTTGACATGTGGCCATGAATTGAAGACAAGGAGTAGTAAGGAGAACTAGTTGAACTTGTGCACTAGAAGACCCTCTAATGATTTAGAGGCATGAAAGCTAGAATAGTTGATGAACTTTTGTATAAAATTATACTCCCTCCTTCCCAAAATGATAGTCCATGTTTCCTTTTTAGTTTGTCCTAAAATGTTAGTCCACTTCTAAATATAAATGACATCTTTACCAAAATACCCTTAACTGTAATTGTAACAGCCAACACATCTAGTACCGGCATTAAATGCAAAGAAAGGGTAAAACAATCATTTTGTGGGAAAAAGTAAGATGCATTTAATGTTTTCTTAATCTGTGTGTTTTTTGTCTGTGGACTATCATTTTGGGACGGAGGAAGTATATGTTTTGATTAGCTTGCCATGACTCTTATATATATTTGTGACATCCAATGATACACCAAACTTCATCTTTTGTAAAACATGGTTGTAAATAGGATGTGTTTTCTGTCTAATTCTGATTAAACCGTGTATTTAAATGGTGTAAGAATTGGGGCGTTACAAAGTTGTAGAGGAATTGCAAGGTAATGATTCAAAATTGGAGGATAACAATGTTGAAATACATGATAACAATGTTGAATGTACTACTAAAGGCAATACAATTTCTCTAAGCTATAATGAGGTGGCTGTAGATATTTTCAAGGGGTTGCTTGCTACTACGAACCAATATTATTTTAATCATTTAAAAGAGTCATGGTACAATGTTGATGAGATGCTTATGCTATGTCAATGTCATTTAAGGTATGTCCATTTTACATATTGTTGTATATGATATTCTCCTACTAACATTATTATTTGTAAATTTCATACATAGTATAAAGGACAAATAAGTTGAGGGTGATGGTGGTCAGGACAAGGAAGTTGACAGTGATGGTGGTGATGAGTTCATCGAAGATACACAAGTTGCAATGGCTAAAAAAAACAAACCAAAAGGAAGATTCAACAAAGAATTCTGAAAAACAAGTTGAAAAAGGCAGTGTATGACAAGGATGGAGGTGGTTATTTTAAAGAAAAAGCAATTAGTTTGGAATATGAGTGTTTGGTGGGGGTAGATGTTTTTGCTTGGCCTTTTTGTGTAAACACCTTTTGGTAGCAAGCTTCCAAATTTTGTCAACATATTGATATTAGATCATCCTTTTTTAAACAATGATAATGTATGACCATTTTAATCAATATGGAAGAATTGGTAGTGTGGTTCTAATTGTAACAACCATCCCTGTATGTAATTAACAAGTTTGGCGTTTCATTAAGTACATTACTATTTCTAGTTTGTCTATGTGTTATATGCTCAATTCCAATTTCAGTTTGTAAGTATATTATCAGTTTACATTGCAACAACCATTATATTTGTAATTACATTTCAACAACTATTATATTACCACCTTCTAAAGTTTACATGTCCCATTGTAATTGTCTCATAGGACTATATCAACAACTAACCAAAATAAACACCTATTATTGCTTCCATCCAACTAACAAGATCCTAAAACCCTAAACTTCATAACATCCTAGATCTATCACAATGCAAACACCATATGAACTTTCACCAACACTACAATCCTAACAACCATTATCAATTAGCACCACCATTATCAATACAATCTTTATCATCAACAAGAACCACCTATCGTGATTAACCATTTCCACAGGAGTGTTGAGTATCATGATTCAACATTTCCACTGGAGCATTGATTCAACTACACCCTACAAAGCTAAATGCATATGGAACATCAGCTCCTTGTAATCTTTATTAGGCAATGTTGGGTTCTCCCACATGGAGTAGTCACAACATTTTGCTAGATCCTACACAACAAAATAGCTTGTCACCAATGTAAACATAAACATAAACATAAAATACCTATACATACAAAATACCTAATACATACCTTGAAGTTGGGGCATCCCCTGAATTTTCTTCCTGGGTTGTTGTCAGTCCAAAAAATTAAGAAACTGACTTCAACACCACAATAACACAATACCCCGTAGGAGTTTTTGTTCCTAAAACACAATGCCCTAGTACTGGATGCCGAAACCTGCCATGAGGAAGAAAAAGAGATAGAAAAAGTTTTTTGTCTGATGAAAGAAATAAGAAAGTTTCTTGCTACGTGATTTTGAATTGCAACGTTAACACACCCTTAACCCTTTTGGTAACCTGCGAAACAGGTGAAACCGGATAGCAGGTTTGTATTCAAAAGTCAAACACATAAAGAAGGTCAAATTAGTAACAAAAATCCAATTTAGGACTAATTTAGAATAAGTATGTCAAATTAATTGCTTTTATGAAAATAACTCATAAAAAATCGAACAGACCCGTGTTTGAACCCGTAAACAACCCACCCAATACCACCACCAACGAAACGGAGATTCAATCATGTAGAAGAAAAACTCGAGCATTTCAGGTCTCTCTCCAGTCTCCCCCAATCTCACAAACACCCAAATCTCCGTTGTGATTCATTATCCATTTGGAACCCTCAAAAGATCCTTTTTTATTGAAACCCAGATCAGATTATGGACCAGAATCAAAGGCCGACAGGCATTCTTCATTCTCTAGGCGAAGAAATCATCAGAATCATAACCCCAGTTTCAATCTGCATGTTGTTAGTGGTCATTTTAGTCTCTATATTGGACGTCGACTCATCAGACTCTTCTTCATTCACCACCATAGCCACCATGGCTTACACTGAAAGCACATCTGACACAGAATGGGACAAATTCAAAGGCGCCCTCTTGAACTCCCTTGTATTCGTTGCTGTCGTGACTGTCGTCACTTTCCTATTGGTACTCCTTTTCTACTTCGGGTGCACAAAGTTCCTAAAATATTACATGGGTTTCTCCGCTTTCCTCGTTTTAGGGTTCATGGGTGGTGAAATTGCCCTTTTCTTAATTCAAGTCTTTCATATCGCCATTGACTGCTTCACTTACGTCTTCTTATTATTCAACTTCACAATCGTCGGAGTTCTCGCAGTTTTCATGTCGAAAATCCCCATCTTTTTAACTCAATCGTACATGGTGATTATTGGGGTTCTAACGGCTTATTGGTTTACAATGCTCCCTGAATGGACGACCTGGGTTCTGTTAGTTGCCATGTCTTTATACGATCTCGCAGCTGTTCTATTACCCGTTGGCCCATTAAGATTATTAGTCGAGCTTGCTATCTCAAGAGACGAAGACATCCCTGCACTTGTTTACGAAGCCAGACCAATAATCGACCCTGGAAACACCTCCATTGTTCAAAGACGGGTATGGCGAGAAACTGCTAACCCCGAATCACAAACTGTAAGTTCTCAAAATCCGACAACTATATCAAATGCTGAAATGGGTCAGGGTCAGGTTAGTGAGCTCACGGCTCCATTGATTGAGCCATTGGGTGAGAACATGGCTCATGAGGGGATTGGATTGGGTTCATCGGGTGCCATAAAGCTTGGTTTAGGGGACTTTATCTTCTACAGTGTGTTGGTAGGAAGGGCTGCAATGTATGATTTCATGACGGTTTATGCTTGTTATCTTGCCATTGTTGCTGGTCTTGGTATTACTCTTATTCTTCTGGCTTTGTATCAAAAAGCTTTGCCTGCTCTTCCTGTATCTGTTTTGCTTGGAGTTTTGTTCTATGTCTTGACTCGGGTGTTTCTTGAAGAGTTTGTAGTAGAATGTTCTTCAAATCTTTTGATGTTTTGATATTGAGTTCCATGTTGTTGGGATATATATTTGGTTCCTTAAAGATTTTAGCATCTTGATATATAATGTGTTATTGTGTTATGTTGCTAGTTTGACTTTGTTTAGAAATGTTTAAAACATGTCATCATATTATGTGAAATTCGAGCAAAAAGTTGAAATTTATAGCAAGAACTACACAAAGGTGTGCAACAAGTAATCATAGGTAATTTTCCCTCTGAAAATTACTAGATTTGATGTCAGTTATGTCACAAACTCTGTCCTTATAGTCTTCAGTGGTTGAATATTTCATACAATCTGTTTCTAAATTGTTTTGTAAAATGTAAACTCCTCTCAATACATCAAGGATTGAATTTGTAGAAGTCCGGTTCAGTTTTGAATTGATTACTAGTTGGCCAGGTCCAAAGTATGATGTTTAAAAAAAACGAGGCCCAACCAGATTTAACCGAACCGCCTGTTTAGGACTGCTTTGCTACTTTTCTGCCGGACCGGTTTTCTACTGCATTTTTATCCGGTTTGCGAAAACCCTTTCTGAAAATTAGTTTTAACTGTATTTTCCATGTTACTGTTAGAATTAATCTTCTTTTTGGGAATGGCTAAATATATACCTCATTTTAATATATATATATATATATATATATATATATATATATATATATATATATATATATATATATATATATATATATATATATATACACACACACACCCCTCTATGTAAAGTCAATTTCTTTTATTTGTTAAAATTGTATTATTTTCCGAAAAAATCGGATAGAAGTGGTTGAAAACAGTTTCACTTTTGTAAAAGGGTGTATATGAGGTGTTTATTTAACAACACAATTTTTGGTATCCCAAATGTGGATATAGCTGCTTTTATAACCGTTTTTTTTTTTTTTTTTTTTTTTTGCAACAATGAATATATTATCCATCCAAACTTGGTATAAATAGGTGTTTGGTTGTCTTTATTTAGGTGTTCCGCGATTGACCTTCCACGTGGGCCTTGGGACGGGTTGACGTGGACTATTTAGATGATACAGAATTTTTTAATCTCGACTATCTTCACATTCTTGTGTTTTTGATTATTCACATTGTTCTTCCGTTAAAAATGACATCCTCACAGAAGTTTGTTGGAGAGGCTCACACGACGCAACCAATGAAGTTGCTATTCTTGAGCATACCCAAAATCCAAAATATTGTGATCACTTTGATATGTGTCTGAATGCCGAATGGCGAGACAAGGGCACGACACAAAAAGATGCGGTAAGTTTTACAAAACCGATGTAAACACCACCATGAAAAAATCACACGTTCAAGAGACAAGTTGTGGACCTGATTGAAGCAAATACCAACATGGACGGCATGTTTGTATATAACTAGGCGTATTCCCGCGCGTTGCGTAGGAGTAAATTTATATAGTAAAATATACTGACCGAACTAATATTATAGAAATATATTTACATAAATTATCTTAAATTTTAAAATAAATATAAAATAAAATGAACTAATAATAACATAAAGATAGTCTATGAGAAATATATTGTTGTGGATCATTTTCCTTTAGAGTTATATGTGTAAATAATACTTCAATAATATTAACAAAAATAATATTATATATTTTTAAATAAAAACTTTTTAACAGATAAAATTTAATACATATATATGAATATGCTTCTATTAGACTTATTATTTAAAACATATTTTTCAATCACTTTTAATCCCTTATTCACTTTCATTTATAAAAAAAAATACTTCTATTAGAAAGTTTTATCTTTTTATTTCTTCCTTTAGTAAAATTTTCTCATAAAAATTTGAAACCCTAAATGTTTAGATATACATTGAACTGAATAGTAAAATGAATTAAAATTTGTCATATTTATTTTTTCTTGTTTTATAGTTTTAAAATCCGAATATATATAATAACTAAAATAATCATACAAATAAAAACAAATAATATAAGATAAAGGAAAATGGTTTTATGTATTTTTCTCAAAAAAAAAAAAGAAATCATTTAAAGAGTAAGGAGTCAAATAAAAACAATATGAATTTGGAATCTGAAATATAATGCGAATCTATCAAAAAGTTAAATATTGCCATACCTTTTAGTTTCATTTGATTAAAAAACTAAACATTGATTACTTCTGGTCTACTTATCAGTCTATTATATTATTTTTAGAAAATATATTACTAAATAGTAATCAAGTTTTACGTTTGTTAATCTTATTATCTAAATATTTTAAGATTGTTTACCACAAAGTTTCATTTTTGTTGTATTTATAAGTAAAATCTAAAATTTTAAATCTTTAACAACCGACTTGACAACAACATCACAAATTTATATTATTTTTCTTATCAAATAATGTTAATCCCAAAAGTACGAATATGATGGGGTAGAACTAAGCATGCAACAGGTCTATTGTCTTGCGACTTGTAATTTATTTTAGTTTATTTATCTTCGTCTTTTCTAGTTTAATATAAATAAATAGTCGTCTCTAAAGTAAATATTGTGTGTTATCAAGTCATGTTTTCCTCCATCTTATTTTTCAAACTACAGCAACATAAGCTACCTATGTGAACTATATATATATTTATATTAACCAATGTGTCATAAGTAGCAATTAAGTACCATAAGATCAAAAACTTTATAGGTTGTAGTTTTTAGTTAGTTGAGAGATGAAGAGATTTATTATTAAAATAAATTAATGGAGTGGCTAATATTAGGAAGATGAAGAGTTGAAACTTTCAAATACATGTGGTTCAATATAGATATTATATCTTGAAATTAATGTAATAAAAGCTTGTTAATTGTATTGAAGAATATATTTATACTACAACTCTTAAAATTCTTAGCAATTGTTATATAACATTAAACAACGATAACCCAAAAGTCTTTTTAATTATGGTACTTAATTGATATTTATGGAATCAATTAAACATGATTGAAATATTTAAAGTTTTTTTAACTAACTGAATAATGTGTATATGAAAATTTATGTCAACCATGTCCAAACACTTGAAACACATGAATGTAATAAAAATTAGTTAATTGCATTAAAGTTTTATTTAAACACTATAACTCTTCAAATTCCATGTAAGAGTTATATATCATTATACCATAAGTAAATTCTTTTAATTGAAATAGCACTTGCAATTGATACAAAATATTTACACTTTCGTCAATATCTAATTTGTCACACTCTTTCTTTTTTTAGACGATTTATTTTATACGTTAACATTAAAAATTCATTTAATAAAGACGTACACATTCTAACTTTAAAAAATTATATCAAGTGAGACTGAAAATAATAACGGATACATATGGTTTCGTTTAAACAATTTTTTAAGTCTGTTTAATAAAAATATAATATTATTTAAATTGTATGAAAATAAATTCAATGAAAAAACTAAAAATATTTACTTCTTTATTTGTTTCTTTCTTCATCTTCATAATTAATCTCATAGATGTTCTAAATCTACAATTTAATTTATATTATAAATAACGAATGGTTATTTTTGGAAATTGAAAAAAATGATAGTTCCTTGTACGACGTCTAATTTAACATTTGTTATTATCATTTTTGTAATGATATAAATCTCTATTGTTTTGAGTTTCATCTTCTTGAAAAAATTATTAACGTCATAAAACCTAAAACCATCAAAAGCAAACTTCACTTTAAAGCAATTGATAGTTATACTAAGAAATATTAGAAACTTTAGCGATTTATCTAAAAATAATTATAAAAGAATGACAAAACTTACAATATTAATACAAAAAATTATGGGATTAATTGTGATGATATCTTAGTGAAGAAATAATATAACGAAAATCAATTAACTTGAATGCAAAACATCAACGTATTTTACATTAAACGAATAGTTTTATCGTTTAAATATTTGATAGAGCTGAAGATCGTATCCCGCTACATATTTCATAATACTTTTTTCTTTTACACATCACATGACTACAAACTCCTATATTTCACCCACTTTACATGAAAATTGGAAAGATAAGAAAAACAAATGAGACTAACCACACATGGAAAATAAGATTCTCTAAACATATTAACTTGCTTCTTTCATCAATACAAATTCTTCAAAAGTGGCAGTGAGACATTTGTAGAGACGCATCACTATATTTTAAACCAATCAAACAATTCGATCATTCAAATCTTTGATATAGCCAAAGAACAACATATCTCTTGACATATTTCATCGTTGAACTTTTTCTTTTACACATGAGATGACTAAGACCTTGTACTAAATTTTCATGTACTCTACAAAAAGAAATTGGAAAGAGAATAAAAAGAATTAAGAGTAACCAAGCATGGAACATGATATTCTTATATAGCCAAAACATTTCATTTAATCAAACCATTAAGTAGAATAAGTTGAAGAGTCTTGGGGGTTTCAAATAAATATGGTGGAAGTATTTGAGTTATCTTGATCCACATTCATGAATGGCCTCTATTATAAGAGTTATATAGATAGATTATGACTTTCAAGAACCGTTCATAAAGTTCGTGATCCAAGAAGCTTTGTCGCTGTAGCACTTCAACAACCCAATATTTACAAACATCGTGACACGATATAATCAAATAACTAGTGCTACTTTTAGATGATATGCAATTAAACTTTGAGAAATGCAAAAAAATGATAGTGTCTAGGTTTCGAACAAGATCATCATAGTGTTTTGTTAACATACGACTTTTGGAGGGCTCCATACAATTCATCAGATTCGTAGTTTGCCGTTATGAGGCTAACGATCAAATGAAATATTGTGTTTGAATCGTTTGGACGTCAGTATTCCAGTAATAATTTATATAGAATTTTAAATGAAGTAATTACTAGTTATTAATTGTAAAATAATTTTTTCCAAGTCTTTTGTTTTGATAATACTAGTTCTCTTGCTCGATTAAAACTAAATTAAAACTAACTTCTAGACAACTTTTTAACATCGGTGTGCTACACGTATTATAAATTTTGTGTCGCACAATATGAACTTAATTATTGAAGATAAAATGTTAAAATTTAGAAAATATGTTATGATTGTTTCACCAATAAAATTAGGCAAAATAGTTATTAATATCTGCATCGGTGGTGTTGGTGAACAACCGTTAGGGCCTAGTTACAATAGAATTCAACATGTTTAACTAACGTATTACCTATCCGAGGGCCGAGTAACACACACCAGGTAAAAATCAATATTATCATTTAGTTCATACGCTTTTCTGTTAGCAGATGCACAATACATTTCCCAATAGGTATCCTTAATACATATTACCAATTATCAACGGGTGAATTGATCACCTTCACATATCTTATCAACACGAACATTTTATATTTTTTCAATGATAGCATTATACTTTCATTTTGTTTACTATAATGAGAGCATATTTAGAAAAGTCAAAGCAAACTTCGTAATAGAATGAGTTTGCATGTGGTTTTAAAGTATTATGTATTGTACACTCAAAAATCACAATTACAGACATGTAAACATTTGTATTCAATCTTCAAAACACAACCAACAAACACAAATTAGGTAAAAACAATGTTTTATAGAAAAATGTATAAAAAAATAATATTAACAACTAACGAAATTCAAAGGCCAGTGTGATATATGTTCCTAAGATTAGAAAGAACTTGGTGTCTGGTGGTGTACTAAATAAACATGGGACAAAAACTTCATCTATCCGTCAAGTTGGTTGGTTCAAAATCAGACCGAATTGTAAACAACTGATGATCATTGGATGCATACAACAGACAAAGCATCAAACAACAAAGTCTCCACATCAAAATCACTATGAAAAGTAAACTGCACCCACAGACCCTCACTTGTCAAAACCCAAGCATCCTATTGACCATCAAAATATTGACAAGCAAATGCTAGCTTCTCCTGCTGTTTCATCAGTTTTCTTGAAGTATACAACACATCAACATATACTGGCCGGGGTGAACCAATAATTATCTAATCATCCACATATGCATCAATCTTCAAAATATCGCTACTCTCTGAGAGCATGTAAACACAACCTCTTACAACAACTGCTTCATCATTGGTCGGAGAACAAAAATAAGGGCTACCTAATCTGCTCAAGTTGACGCCATGCCATGATTCTAAGTCAAAATATTTCAAAATTCTGTGTGGTGTATTCAATACACCCTTTCTTGCCTTCACTAAAGAAAATAATTAGTCAGTATACATTACATACGGGCCAATAAAGTAATAAAAATGTCAACTTAAATCAATTAAGAAAGTAACAATACATATAAGCAAACAGTGTAAACAGTCACTTACCATATCCTAGGGAATGACAATCAGATTATCTTATAATGCAAAGGATTTGCACCAATAAAAAACATTGAGAGTAAAGTACCGAGTTTTTGGATTGGGAGTTGCTTTGTACTGTCTCGTAGATGGTTTACAAACATAGTAGTAAATATTTCCATAATAAGATCATCGATGAGGGCATTCTAGGATAATGATTCCTTGTTCGGAAGCAACTACAATTCTAGACGCTGATTGTAAAAAAGAGTCAAGGTCAATTAACTTTGAGTACACTAACGATGAAAACAGTCGATGCATAAAGAACAACACTTGTCTCTGTTGAATAATCAAACCACTTATCATATCGGTACGCTTCTTCTGCAGTTCGACAACATATATTGTTCGAGCTCTTTACTTGCACAACGAACCACATCAAATGTCTTTAACGAACAGTGAGACATAATCTCTATCATCATACTCACATCCATACATGCCTAAGTTTTTGACTTGTTGAACTTCTCTACAAAGTCGTTTATCCTGTCCAGAAACAAAAAACCATAAGCAAAGTTACTCCGCATACACCATTTAAGGGGAGTGAGGGCGGTACTCAACAGAACTCACGATCAAAGAACCTGTACCAATTGAGTACGTGTGACTAAAGGGATATCCGATAATTGCTGAAGTAACTGTCAAGATACAATCGTATTTCCCACCGAAATTCCCTGCAACTTCAAATCGTGAGTACACACACGTAATTACAAAACATGCAATCGGTGATGTAACTACAAATATGTTGCTGAACCCGCTAAACGATCCACAAAACTACACCGTTGTCAACAAAAAATTTAAGGTTAATTAACATGCTATAATAACAAAGTACTACAATCATACATTAAATAATCACTCCAGTTAATCCAATAACAACCGAAATCGAACCAAAACTGGTGTACATATAATTGATTAGTTAACAACAAATGGAACCACTTGAAAAATAAAATTTACAACACCCGTTAGCCGATTATTGTGATATTGTTTCATATAGATTGAAAGTACAATGTTATTAGCTACATTTAGCGAGTTACAGGATTTAACGCTGTAAGAACCCAAAAATATGTAAACTTGGAAAGTAAGAAGTTAAGGAATAATTATTAATTAATTATTCATACTTTGAGCAAAAGGGTATTTTGGTAATTTTCCAATTATTAATATAAAAAGAAAAGATTTATATTTTTCCTTAAAAATGAAGTAAATTAACTATTTTATAGTTAAAAGTATGAAGCATGAAGAATAGAAAGATAAAAGTGAATTAAAGGTATAAAACGACTAAAAAAAGGGTATTTTCGTCATTTTGAAGTATTTAATCACATAATGAGATTTTTATGTGTTAGTATATCCTTAATTTGTATTTAAAGTTTATAAGTGGGGAAAACCTATAATACTTAAGAGTTTCAAGAATTAAAATTTAGTTTTGTGCTAAAATGAGAAGTATGAGAGTCTAGGGACCAAATTGTCATTTTCTCATAGTAAGGAGGTATAAATAGGGAGTCTTCTCCCCATTTGTTCACTGGAACGATGGCAGCCATGGGAGAGAATGAAGGTGGCGATTCTTGATGATTTTGTGAAGGTTTTGAAGCCAGCAACGTTGCATGATCAAATTCCTTGAATTCCTAACTCATATAAGGTATAACTTCACCATTTCTAGCTAGAAAACCCATTTAGGGTTCATGGCTGAATTTCATATGTTGGGGAAGAAGTAATTTCTATGATTCCAAGTAGTTAGATTATGCTTCTAGTCACCCCTTGATCACTATCCAACATATGGATAGCTTGGAATCATGGTTTGGTGAATTTAATTCTTATAAACCCTAGAAATTGGGGTTAATGATCAAAGTCTTAATTGAATGCAATTAACTAGTTACAATGAGTCATAAATGTTGTTTATGGATGAAGAAACCATTAGAAGTGGTTTCCTAATTATTCCAATTAATTATAGTGAAATTATGAATGAAATTGGAAATTGAGAAAATGGAATGGAATTGATGATTCCATGGTTGAAATTTCATTAGAAATGGTTAGATAAGGAATTGGAATGATTCCTTTGGGGATGACCAATGAATTAAGTGCTTAATGGGTTAAAAAATGACCTTAAGTATATGAAATTGTAATTTCATAAGTTATATAATAATAAGAATGAAAGTAAGAAAGTATTTGGACAGAATTTTTACGCCAACTTAAACTGTAAAACTGTACAAATCTACAAGGCCAAAAATTATGTTTCATACATGAAAAGAAACCTACAGATGTCTAGTTTCTAAATCAAAACGCGGTGAGTCGTTTCTATTCTTATAGAGTGAGTTATGCCGTTTTTCGTATAGGGTATCCTGTTTCGGCAGATTCTGTCCCACTTAGGAATATGAATGTATATGTTAATATAACGATCAAAGAATTGAAAGAAAACCATTCTTAGCATATATGGATGTATTATGAGTAATTAGAAGTGTTAAATAACAGGATAGAAGTCTAAATGGCTTAATGAAAGAAGTTTAGAAATGTTATAATACGTGTGAAAACTTGTATTGGTTTTATGATTTTACCATGAGTATGATTTCTGTGTCCAATTGTGTTGTGAAATTCTTGTAAAATCGTGTCTTCACTGGATTGTTCTGAAATTTTGTGTGGAGAAGAACCTTGTCATGAGCCATACTCGACCAAAAGGGATTGACTCAGTTCATTGTTTTAGTTTGGACTTTGGTATGTGCAATCCGACCTCCACAGATTGGTTGCTGCACACCTAGGTCAACTTGTGGGATTTTTAATTCCCAAATGGTTCATAGTTTATGTCTGAAAATTTTATGGGAAGTTCCTCCTCATATCTAGTGTGTTACATCCAGAGGGCTTGATCCAATTCCATTAGGAAGCTAGGGTTCCAATGCCTTCTCTTTGACTGAACCAGAATTGTCGCTGTGCACATTGTCCTTGTTGCACGATTTTTAATTCTCAGTTGGCTTATGCTTTGAGTTTGATTTTTGGATGAGAGCTTTATCTTCATGTCTAGTGTAACTCATCCAAAAGGATTGACTTATTTCCTTTCAAAAGTCAGGTTGTTGGACAAATTTCGGAGGGTAGTCTCTTGGTTATATCTAGTATGCCTATGTAAGAGGGTTTCCCTTGATTCTCATTCCCAAGTGGAATGGAATTGGTGATTCCTCCGTTAATCCAGATTTGTGACAGATTGCACTGTCAATCTTGTTACTTATTTTCTAAGGTCTTAAAGTGTGATTCAAGTCTCGGTACCTTCTCGAGACTTGTCATGTATTGTGTCTACTTTTCTGAATGTTTGAGTTTGTGCCATTCGGGTTTCTGAGTTGGGAGTTATGGTCAATTCTTTAACCATGCGTCTTAGATGTCAAAATCTAAAAAATGAGTTAATAATGTGATATTAATCTATTAAGATGTAGATTAAGAGGTCTTTAATTATTACTAAGGCCTAGCTTGTATTAATTAGATTGTTAAATGAACTCCTTAGGTATTAAGGAGTAAAGTTGAAGGAAAGGGAAACACAACGGGAAGAAGTGATTCTAGTTAGACTTCTCTAACTAGACAAGGTGAGTTTTATGAGGATTTTCCTAGTACATAGCAAAATGATATTTTCAGAAAATGAGATTTCCAAATACTTTTAAATACTAAGGTTGGAAACAGTTTTAAAGTAGCTCTATATAAGGACTAAGTGTTTTAAAGCAGATTTTTAAAGCAGTGTACTTTACAAAGTATTTTTAAAGAAGTTCCTTGTGTGAACTAACATGTCAAAATCAGTTTTGAAAGTATTTTCAATAAAGAGTTATAAAGTGTATGAGCATGAGTTATTTATAAATTGTGTCCCATTTTGACCAATTTGAGATGTAATGAAATAAGAACTTAAGAAAGAAAGAAGTAAGAGTCAGTTGTCCGGACTAGGATCACCCACATAATCGGGGGATCAGAAGACACTACTGGGATGGTACCTCCCTTCGCGAAGTAGTTGTCTAGCTTAGTATACCCTTGTGCTTGAATCCGTTCCAAGTCACAAAGGGGAGACAGAATGAGCATAACCTAGCGGGCGGATCTGTTCTGTCCCGCGAGGTGAGCTAGTAGAATGAATTAAACTAAATTAATTCATGAGTTTCAGTTGGTCACTAGAAAACGAGAAAGAAAGCAGTTTTTAAAGAAAGAGATCAGTTTTGAGAAAGAATACAGTTTTGATAAAAGAGAGTAGTTTTGAGAAAGAATACAGTTTTGATAAAAGAAAGTAGTTTTGAGACAGAATACAGTTTTGATAAAAGAAAGCAATTTTGAGAAAGAAAGTATTTTTGAGTTTTGAAGATAGAAAAGAAAAGAGATTTGAGATTTATTATGAAATAAGTTCTAGTAGTTTACTTGTTTATATTTCAAGTTTTAAAGCAGAAAAGTTTTGGGTCTAAAACCCATATTACTCACGAGACTTTATGTCTCACGTATTATTTTTAAATGCTATGTACTTAGGTGAGATGAGCAGGAGCTGGAGTGGGACCAGTGTGTATACAGTAAGTTTAAATTATGGTTTTCTGTATTGAGTCTGTAATACCCTTTTAGAATAAAGTTTATAAAAAAAAATTTGGTGACTTTTTCATGGTCACGTTTTGTAAAATGTTTTGTAATATAAACTATATTAAATTATGGTTTTGAGAAAGGGGTGTTACAGTTTTGGTATCAGAGCCATAGTTTAAGCGAACTAGGTGTCAGTACTTGAACCTAGACTTAAACTATGTAGGAGTTAAGTAGAGTACATACTTGAGTATGATGTTGAGAGTAAGTAGAACTGGGAGTAAATCCACAACAGTGGAACATGAGTCCTGGTGGTAAAACGGGAAGCAAATGCGTATAGGTGGTTATAATAATATGGGCCCGTACTATTCTAATCACGGGATATACATTTGAGTCTGGTGGAACCACACAGGAATTATGTGAAGCTGTAAGAGATAAGTGTAAGAGGTTTGAGGGGTATAAATTCAGTATACCTATCGAAGAAAATCCAGTATGACTGGAAATATTGAAGTATAAAAGAAAAAGTGTTAAAGATGAAGTAGCAAATATGAGATTTATAGGGAAAAACCCCATACCCTATATGAACCAGTATAAAGTATATGTAATAAAACATAAGAAAGTATGAGTAAAAAGCACTGAAAATAAGATGACAAGAATGCCAAAGTAATGAAGGAGAAAAGTTTAATTTTGTGGTTAAGATAACCGCCGTATAATGTATTGAAAGTGTTAATAGAAGTCATGGAGTATATAGTACAATTATAAAAGAAAGAGTATAACTAAAAATTTCTGTTGTTTAACGGAAACGAATTATGATTATGGAATAAAAATAAGAGTAATGTCACTACAATGACTAAAGAAAGAAATATTGGAAAAGAAAGTGAATACAGATATATGAATGAAATTCATATAAGGAAGAAGAATGAAAACATTTAAGTAGAAAGAGTAAAAAGGAAATGAGTTGGGTTTGCAATTGTAGACAAACCCAAAAGATGTATAAAAGAGTATAGAATAAATATTGAGAAGTAGTAAGATGTGTTGTTCATGGACAACCAAGAGATTAAAGTATGTATATAAAAGTTGTAAATAAGATAGTATAAAATGAAAGCAAAATACTTAACCAAGTATTAGAAGAGGAATCAAAGACAGAAAAGAAAGCGTAAGAAATGGGAAGTTGTGACTTCCAAACTCGAAAGAAGTATGACAATAAATGACATCCAATGATTGGAATAAATAAATAAGTCGTAAGTATAGTGCTATAATGAGTAATATAACAAAGTAAGTTACCTAAAAAAAATCGTTAAGGATTATGAGCAAGTTACATTGTTACAATGCAAGAGAATGAGTTGAGAAATAGATATTAAATGCCTAATCAAGTGTTGAGCGAAAAGTTAAAGATAAGATAGACAATGATGGTAATGAGAAGAATATAAAGACAGTTATCAAAGAAATGGTCACTTGAAATCAGATTTAGTGACTATATAAAGTATAAATAAGAAGAACTGTGAATGATAAAAGGATAACCGAAAGAATGTGAGAAAAATGACTGAGAGTCATAAATAACCCGAGATAAAGAGTAAAAGTGAATATCCAGATAAGTCTTAGACAAAGAGTCAAATATGAAATAAGAATTAAAAATAAAGAGACAGGAAGTGACTACCTCTAAGCGGAAGTAACGGATAAAAGTAGCCAAAGATTAGAGAATTGTTCGGTACATGACTAGTAGTTATGGAACATCGGAAAGAGTATAGCGTATATCGCTTTAAAATATATATATATAAATAAAGAGAGTAAAGAAAAGAAGCTTAAAGGAAAGAACAATGTAATGTGTTGGGCATATAGCCTCATGGCACATAGAGAGAAATGGTAAAAAGAATAATAAAAGAAATTTTGGGTATCAAACCTAGAAAGTTTATAAGTAAAATATGTGAGATAAAGAGACTAAATGTTTATGAAAAATGGTGGTAATCTATATGATTATGAAAGTAGTGTATGCTTAATAAGTATAATGAGATAAAACAAGAAATTGTTGAGCCAGAAATGCCAATCCTTATTGAAATATAGTTATAATGCAGTCAGAATAAAAAGAGAAGTAAAAGTTATTTTTGGCATTAACCATAGCAAGTAAAAAGTAAGCAAGAGATAGAATGCTAAACTAAGCATTAGTGTGAGAAATAAGAATTATAAAAAAATACTAAAACATAAGTAATAAAATAAGATGAGAATGGTACATGGGGTACCTAAAAAGATCAGAAGTGTTCTCATAAGAGTACAGTAAGAAAGCTGAGAAATGAAATGGACAAGATTATATTAGAAAGTATAATGAGTAAAAGAGATTGAAATCTCCTAAATTATAAAGAAAAATGAAAGAGGTATATAGATCGTTAATATGTCGAAAGATGAAAATAATATAAGTAAAGAGTGATACAAGACATGTAATTATAAAAGTAATACATGCAGGTAACAAGATGATAAAGGTAATAACCTTATGAGAATGTATGAAAACTAGTAATAAGGGCAAAGAAAAGTTTTAGTAGTAATAATAGCAACACCTTTGATATAAAAGGTTTTGTTCATAAAAAAAATAAAGATAGAAAATTCTTTGAGAATTAAAGATGAATGATAAGACAAAAGAAGCAAGAAAAATGATTGACTTTTGAAGTTCTAGTATATGTAAACATAAGAAGTTGTAAAACTTCTAAAAAAATGTATAAAGGTAAATTGGATGTGTATTGTTTACTAGAAAAAGAAAAATATGAGATTTAAGTCTAATGACAATAAAGAAGTAATTAAAATGTAGATTGACTTTTGGAAAGTCAATTTTCTATAATAAGAAAGTATGAAGTGGCAAAGCTTCTATAAGAAAAGAGAGAAAGTAAATTATAAATATGAAATTTACTTAAGTAAGAAGAATAAAAAAAAGTGAGAAAGGAAATATCAAGGTTAAATATATGATAGAGTATATGAGGTAATCAAAAGCATGTAAGAATTTTATCAAGTAGGAGATAAACTAAGAAGTTTTATAAAATACCGAAAGTAGAAGAGAATTTAGTTATAAAACTTTTCAAGAAAGTGAAAAAGTAAGAGAATGAGAATGAACTACGACCTAATAGTCGTTAAAAGTAAAGATTTTGAAAAAAAAAGTTAAGTATATTGCTATTTGGAAAGATAAATGAAAGTATTATGCTATTTTCTAAAATAGTCAAGCAATAAATAGTAAGTAAAATTAGAAAGAAAATAAGTTGTTCTAAGTTGGATAAAGGTTATGAAATTTGAGAGTTATAACTCTCTAAGTAGAAAGATATATGATTTAAGTTTGTCATAAAAAAAATTTAGAAAAAAAATTATGTTTGCAAGAGAAATGATAAGTATATGAAAACTATTTCATTTATTAAATGATTCTGAGGACAGAATCTTTTTTAAGGGGTGGATATTGTAAGAACCCAAAAATATGTAAACTTGGAAAGTAAGAAGTTAAGGAATAATTATTAATTAATTATTCATACTTTGAGCAAAAGGGTATTTTGGTAATTTTCCAATTATTAATATAAAAAGAAAAGATTTATATTTTTCCTTAAAAATGAAGTAAATTAACTATTTTATAGTTAAAAGTATGAAGCATGAAGAATAGAAAGATAAAAGTGAATTAAAAGTATAAAACGACTAAAAAAAATGGTATTTTCGTCATTTTGAAGTATTTAATCACATAATGAGATTTTTATGTGTTAGTATATCCTTAATTTGTATTTAAAGTTTATAAGTGGGGAAAACCTATAATACTTAAGAGTTTCAAGAATTAAAATTTAGTTTTGTGCTAAAATGAGAAGTATGAGAGTCTAGGGACCAAATTGTCATTTTCTCATAGTAAGGAGGTATAAATAGGGAGTCTTCTCCCCATTTGTTCACTGGAACGATGGCAGCCATGGGAGAGAATGAAGGTGGCGATTCTTGATGATTTTGTGAAGGTTTTGAAGCCAGCAACGTTGCATGATCAAATTCCTTGAATTCCTAACTCATATAAGGTATAATTTCACCATTTCTAGCTAGAAAACCCATTTAGGGTTCATGGCTGAATTTCATATGTTGGGGAAGAAGTAATTTCTATGATTCCAAGTAGTTAGATTATGCTTCTAGTCACCCCTTGATCACTATCCAACATATGGATAGCTTGGAATCATGGTTTGGTGAATTTAATTCTTATGAACCCTAGAAATTGGGGTTAATGATCAAAGTCTTAATTGAATGCAATTAACTAGTTACAATGAGTCATAAATGTTGTTTATGGATGAAGAAACCATTAGAAGTGGTTTCCTAATTATTCCAATTAATTATAATGAAATTATGAATGAAATTGGAAATTGAGAAAATGGAATGGAATTGATGATTCCATGGTTGAAATTTCATTAGAAATGGTTAGATAAGGAATTGGAATGATTCCTTTGGGGATGACCAATGAATTAAGTGCTTAATGGGTTAAAAAATGACCTTAAGTATATGAAATTGCAATTTCATAAGTTATATAATAATAAGAATGAAAGTAAGAAAGTATTCTGACAGAATTTTTATGCCAACTTAAACTGTAAAACTGTACAAATCTACAAGGCCAAAAATTATGTTTCATACATGAAAAGAAACCTACAGATGTCTAGTTTCTAAATCAAAAAGCGGTGAGTCGTTTCGATTCTTATAGAGTGAGTTATGCCGTTTTTCGTACAGGGTATCCTGTTTCGGCAGATTCTGTCCCACTTAGGAATATGAATGTATATGTTAATATAACGATCAAAGAATTGAAAGAAAACCATTCTTAGCATATATGGATGTATTATGAGTAATTAGAAGTGTTAAATAACAGGATAGAAGTCTAAATGGCTTAATGAAAGAAGTTTAGAAATGTTATAATACGTGTGAAAACTTGTATTGGTTTTATGATTTTACCATGAGTATGATTTCTGTGTCCAATTGTGTTGTGAAATTCTTGTAAAATCGTGTCTTCACTGGATTGTTCTGAAATTTTGTGTGGAGAAGAACCTTGTCATGAGGCATACTCGACCAAAAGGGATTGACTCAGTTCATTGTTTTAGTTTGGACTTTGGTATGTGCAATCCGACCTCCACAGATTGGTTGCTGCACACCTAGGTCAACTTGTGGGATTTTAATTCCCAAATGGTTCATAGTTTATGTCTGAAACTTTTATGGGAAGTTCCTCCTCATATCTAGTGTGTTACATCCAGAGGGCTTGATCCAATTCCATTAGGAAGCTAGGGTTCCAATGCCTTCTCTTTGACTGAACCAGAATTGTCGCTGTGCACATTGTCCTTGTTGCACGATTTTTAATTCTCAGTTGGCTTATGCTTTGAGTTTGATTTTTGGATGAGAGCTTTATCTTCATGTCTAGTGTAACTCATCCAAAAGTATTGACTTATTTCCTTTCAAAAGTCAGGTTGTTGGACAAATCTTGTCAACCTATGCTGAGTTGTGACAGAAATGTTGCTGCTCATTTCCTTCATATTGTATGATTTTTAATTCTTAATTGGTTTGTCTTTTGGGTCTAAATTTCGGAGGGTAGTCTCTTGGTTATATCTAGTATGCCTATGTAAGAGGGTTTCCCTTGATTCTCATTCCCAAGTGGAATGGAATTGGTGATTCCTCCGTTAATCCAGATTTGTGACAGATTGCATTGTCAATCTTGTTACTTATTTTCTAAGGTCTTAAAGGGTGATTCAAGTCTCGGTACCTTCTCGAGACTTGTCATGTATTGTGTCTACTTTTCTGAATGTTTGAGTTTGTGCCATTCGGGTTTCTGAGTTGGGAGTTATGGACAATTCTTTGACCATGCGTCTTAGATGTCAAAATCTAAAAAATGAGTTAATAATGTGATATTAATCTATTAAGATGTAGATTAAGAGGTCTTTAATTATTACTAAGGCCTAGCTTGTATTAATTAGATTGTTAAATGAACTCCTTAGGTATTAAGGAGTAAAGTTGAAGGAAAGGGAAACACAACGGGAAGAAGTGATTCTAGTTAGACTTCTCTAACTAGACAAGGTGAGTTTTATGAGGATTTTCCTAGTACATAGCAAAATGATATTTTCAGAAAATGAGATTTCCAAATACTTTTAAATACTAAGGTTGGAAACAGTTTTAAAGTAGCTCTATATAAGGACTAAGTGTTTTAAAGCAGATTTTTAAAGCAGTGTACTTTACAAAGTATTTTTAAAGAAGTTCCTTGTGTGAACTAACATGTCAAAATCAGTTTTGAAAGTATTTTCAATAAAGAGTTATAAAGTGTATGAGCATGAGTTATTTATAAATTGTGTCCCATTTTGACCAATTTGAGATGTAATGAAATAAGAACTTAAGAAAGAAAGAAGTAAGAGTCAGTTGTCCGGACTAGGATCACCCACATAATCGGGGGATCAGAAGACACTACTGGGATGGTACCTCCCTTCGCGAAGTAGTTGTCTAGCTTAGTATACCCTTGTGCTTGAATCCGTTCCAAGTCACAAAGGGGAGACAGAATGAGCATAACCTAGCGGGCGGATCTGTTCTGTCCCGCGAGGTGAGCTAGTAGAATGAATTAAACTAAATTAATTCATGAGTTTCAGTTGGTCACTAGAAAACGAGAAAGAAAGCAGTTTTTAAAGAAAGAGATCAGTTTTGAGAAAGAATACAGTTTTGATAAAAGAGAGTAGTTTTGAGAAAGAATACAGTTTTGATAAAAGAAAGTAGTTTTGAGACAGAATACAGTTTTGATAAAAGAAAGCAATTTTGAGAAAGAAAGTATTTTTGAGTTTTGAAGATAGAAAAGAAAAGAGATTTGAGATTTATTATGAAATAAGTTCTAGTAGTTTACTTGTTTATATTTCAAGTTTTAAAGCAGAAAATTTTTGGGTCTAAAACCCATATTACTCACGAGACTTTATGTCTCACGTATTATTTTTAAATGCTATGTACTTAGGTGAGATGAGCAGGAGCTGGAGTGGGACCAGTGTGTATACAGTAAGATTAAATTATGGTTTTCTGTATTGAGTCTGTAATACCCTTTCAGAATAAAGTTTATAAAAAAAAATTTGGTGACTTTTTCATGGTCACGTTTTGTAAAATGTTTTGTAATATAAACTATATTAAATTATGGTTTTGAGAAAGGGGTGTTACAAACGCTAACAAAGTTTTTATGCTTAATTAACCTGACTAATGAACACAGTGTGGGAAAAGTATATTGTATAATTAAACAACAACCGAAATCGCAAATCAAACCTTCATCCGACACAAAACTGGAAAAGTGATTAAAATCAATGACCGATTAAGTAATTAAAACTATTTATATATGACTAATTCAAACGCCACAATATAAGTGTTATTCACCTGCTCATTTGTATTACTCAAATGAGGGAGCTAGTTACAAAATAAAAGGTAACAAAAATCACAATATACAACATTGCACAATAATAACAATTGTAATACCGATTGCTATATACCATTATCAACTAAAACAAAAAAGTAAATCAACATTCCAACAAAATAAACGCAAACCATCAAAGGCAATATAACCTGACGAAATCATATATACACCAATGAAGAAATGACATTGTGTGACAATTATAAAAAAGTTACAATCACATTCTATGCATAGCAACCAACCATCGAAACTTACTTAATGCAACTTCTACATCATCTACGTCATCAGTAGAGTTCTACTCACTGACTCATCAACTTCTTCATTAGGACAACCAACCTATTACACCAAAACAACAGAAAAACCACAAGATGTGAGTCAAACAATACGTAATAGAAGAGGAAACAGTAAATACCGATGTTGTTGATATTTTTGGCAACATTAAATCAATACATGGCCCGAACACAGAATCTATCGTGTTATCCCATTAATAACCAGTGATCCTATTGAGCCTTTCTTCATCAGAATCCACATCACAATCCGACGAAACATTCGCAAGAGTAGAATTTGGCCCACATGAAGTTGTTGTATTAGGTTGGATTGTTTTATTTTCCAATTTATAACTGTCACCGTAGTATTTAGTTACAGTGGAACGTCGTATATAAACCGGTGCCAATTTACATTCATCTATTTTAATTGAAAACACAATCCTTTGACCACACAAACTTTCAATAAGAAAATTATGGATCTAAGCAGCATCATGCTCACCCTATAAATAATAATATTAATCATTGGTTTTTCTCTGAAGTTTCAGGCCCCATTTGGTTTGTAGGATTTCCTAGGATTTGTATTTTAAATCCTACATTTGGTTGGAGAATAAACATGGAATTTGAAATGATAGGATTTTTAAAAATGACTCAACAATCCTATGAATGAGAGATTTGGAAATACATTGTCTCCCCCAAGCATTTAAAATTCCATGAATGAACGATTTGTTTTTAACCTCCTACCAGTACACTACTCATGCCACCTCCATCTCTTGCCACCCTACCGTTGAGGCTGCCTCCGCCTCCGGCCACTCTATTACCGACGCCGCCTCCAACTCTGGCTACCTCGCTGCCGATGACGCCTTACTTCCGGCCATTCTGCTGCTGTCGCAGCGTCTACCTCCAGCCACCCCACTGCTTTCACCGCTGCCTTGATCTCCAACCACTCTACCGCCGACATTGCCTCCATCTTCGGCCACCTCAGCGCCTCCACTGCCTCCACCTCCAGCCACCCCCTACCAAACCCGACGTGTCCACCTCCGGCCAACCCATCGTCGTCTCCTCCTCCATCTCTGGCCACCGTATCATTGACACAACATCCAGCTTTGGCCACCCTACCGTCGTCACCTCCATCTCCGACGATCCCACCGTGGATGCCTTATCTCCAGCCACCCCACCGCTGACACTGTCATCGCCATTGTACATTGACCACCCTACCGCTAATGCCACATCCACCTCACAGCCAACGTCGCCTTTACATCCACTTCCAAGCACCCCACCAGCGGTTCTATCTCCAACTCCAGCCACCTCACAGCCAACGTCGCCTTCACATCCAACCACCTTACCGCTAATGCCAACTCCACCGCATATTCCATGTCAACTGTTTTATCCTCGATTCTCCATCATTGGTTCACAATCAATGATTTAATGCTGATGTTTCTAATATTTGTTTATTCGATTTCATAAAGGTTTTGATATCTAACCAAACGGGTCATGATATATTAAATCTTAAGATTTCAAATATTAAAGTATTTGAAATTCCATTGAATTTGAAATCCTTGGCTTTGAAATCCACGAACCAAACGCCCTTCAGAATTACCAATGGATTTTTATGAAAATTCAATTTTTATATATATTTTTTGGAATTCCATCGAAAATATACAAAAAATACCGAACTATTAGTTTCTCAGAATTACCAATGGATTTTTATGAAAATTCATTTTTTATATATATTTTTTTGGAATTCCATCGAAAATATACAAAAAATACCGAACTATTAGTTTTTCAGAATTACCAATGGATTTTTATGAAAATTCATTTTTTATATATATATTTTTGGAATTCCATCGTAAATATACAAAAAATACCGAACTATTAGTTTCTCAAAAATTTCGTAAGAAACCTCATATTTTTATAATAATGCACTCTCTTGTCTCATGTTTATATAAGTAGAAAAAAACAATAAATATATAATAACGAGTCATCCCACGTCCGTGCTCTATGGTTATGGCAGTTTTATGATTATCCCACTTCCTTCGTGATGGTTGGTTGTGAGTTTATGGTACACTAAATTGATTTTTTTTTTAACAATTGGTGGTATCTAATATCTTTGTTTCAATTAATCTACATGTTTATATAACATATCCTCTCTACATAGATTGGGCAAACATTCACGATGAGCAAACGTGACAACTACAGTCAATAGCACCTATAAAACTCAAACTTCAGATAACCAACTCATTTAAGAACTAGAATTTGCGTATGGAGTTTGTCATCTCGAACATTAAAGAAAAAATAATAAATTAATGTTGCATAATTCTAACTATTTTCTCAATAATCTTTGATTTTACGTAATATAAACTAATGGTATTTAACTTTTACAAGCAAATCATATGTTTTATTTAGATTATGTTAGGTATCAATCGAATGCTTTTATCATATTAATTAAGAAGATATAAGATATTGTAATATAACGAATACTAGATTTATATAACCTAAAAACGCTTAGAGTATTTTTCACAAATATTCTCATCATAATGATTTTATGCTGACATAAATAAGGCAAACATATACAAAATATATTTCATAAAATGTACTATTTACATTTTAAGGTTCTATTCATATGTATATTTGGTTCGATTTTGTCCTAAAATCAAGCAATCGATCGAGACCATAATATTTCGGTTTTTAGTGAGATTTTCCGATTTTGTAAATTGGATGTTGGGTATGAACAAACCACTTTTCGGCCTTTTCCAATTCTGGTAATGAATGTGTTTTCTAATAACTAAAATTCTAAATATTTCAACTTTAGCTAATATTGATAAAGACTACTTTAAAAAAAATGCTGACCATCGATTTCTAAAAACCGTTCAGTTATTTTCGGGTTTTTGCAAGAACTCTAGCATATATTGGGGTATAATATAATATTGAGAAAATCAAGTAAAAAGATAAAGAAATACTAAATTTACGCAATTTAATCTTTCCTGTTTCTGGGTTTTACTATATAAGTCTTTGCGAAATCAGGAAAATAAATCAATGCATATCACCAAAGCCATGGCTTCCTTCATCCATTGGCTTCCATTCCTGCTGATTCTCGCCGTTGCCCACAGACCTCACGTTCCGAAAACCTTCAATGTCTTGTCGTATGGTGCACTTCCCGATCGTAAAACCGATAACAGTAAGGTACATTCATCACTTCAATTCCCCAAATATTATTCATCCAGTTCTTCAAATTTCAACTTGATTTATGCTTCTGAAACTATCCGATCTGTTTTCGTTAGGCATTTCTACGGGCATGGAAGGATGCGTGTGAACGAGACGGCGGAGGTAGGGTTTGGATCCCGAGAGGGAGGTTTATGCTTGGTTCCGTCGTCTTCGTCGGACCGTGTAAGGGACCTGTAGATTTTATAATTAGGGGAATGCTAGATGCTTCCAGTGATCCCTCCACGTTTTTTGTTGATCACTGGATCTGTTTCAAGTACGTCGATCGGTTGATAGTGAGAGGTGGCGGTTACTTGCTCGGTAACGGCGGTTCAGCATGGCGGTTCAACGACTGCGCCACCAATTCACGGTGCAAACCTCTTCCCGTCGTAAGTCCACTTATTTATCAGATTAATTAAAATTGTAATCATGAAGCAAAACTGGAATCCCAAAAGTACTGTAGATATTCACTTCTAAGTTCGATTCATCTGATAATTTAAAAAATGTAACGGATCTTAAAGGTCCCGGTAATGATTAACGATACTTGAACGTCATATAGCGATCAAACACTCCAAATTTGATTAAATCCCAACTAAAATTATCTTCATTATGATCCTTTCTCTTCCATTCTCCGAATTGAAACAGACGATGCGGTTTGATTTTGTAACTAATTCAAAAGTAAACCACATCCACTCAATCGACAGCAAAAACGCCCATTTCAATCTATTCGCATGCCACAACATGAACATGAGCCACATTCATATCCTTGCCCCAGCCACCAGTCCAAACACCGATGGAATCCACATTGGAAGCTCAACCAAAATCAAGATCCAAAACAGCGTCATAAGCACCGGCGACGATTGCATCTCGATGATTGCAGGTAGCCAAGATATCCTCGTCTCAAATGTCCAATGTGGGCCCGGACATGGGTTTAGCATCGGTAGCCTTGGTGGTTCCCACAATGAAGAACACGTAAACCATATCACCATACAAAATTCAACATTAACAGGTACGCAAAATGGCTTACGAATCAAAACATGGGCACCCTCACCGCCTAGTTTAGCTTCAGATATTACTTTTGAAGATATCATCATGGAAAACGTCAATAATCCGATTTTCATCGATCAACAATATTGCCCACAACCTCCTTGTAATGGTCAGGTAAACGTAAAACAATCGACTCTCACAATCTCACTATCTAACCATATATTGATATAATTATATATCTATTTAATTAGCGTGTTTTTTGTTGTTATTAAATTTCGTTATGTTTGTTTTGTTATAGGCACAATCGAATGTTCAAATAAAGAATGTGACATTTAGAAAAGTGCATGGGACTTCGAGTAGTAAAATTGCGGTAAAAATGCAATGTAGCAAACATGTGCCATGTGAAGGTGTGAATCTTGTGAACATTAATTTGGAGTATCGTGGGCCTGAGGGACACGTGGCGTCATCTTGCTTGAATGTTAAAGGGAAATCGTATGGTTTACAAAATCCGTCGGGGTGTCTATAACACATGAACTTTAATATAAATTTGTTAAAGCAGCCTGAAAACGTTTTAATTTTGGTTCAGGTTGTTTGTAAAAATGAAACTTTGAAGGATTTTGTAATGGGGCTTTCTTGTTTTTTTAATCTTGATTGTGCTTTTTTGTTTTTCGGAAAAGGGAAGTTGGACACGCTTAGATCATTGTGAGTCCCGATGTATGGACATCATGAAGTTTTTGGATATATAATGATTGTGTTCTTCCTTTTTTTCATGTGATTGTTAGTAAATTCTACGTAAAGGCCATTTTCAATCCTTTTAATATTCTAAGATTTAATTGATTGCTCTGTATTATGGCAAATAAATAATAGGTGAAAGAAAAGTAGCAAGAAGCTAGGATGTACGAAATAAAAAGAAAAATCAATATGAAAACCAAAGCAATTGCTTCATGCAAGCCGGTCCAAATGTGAGACTGTAGATTTGCAATGTGAGACTGTAGATTTGCATTGTAAAAGGCCCTAGATTGACATTTAGGGGGACAAGAATAAGTAACAACCAACTGAAAATCCATTGCCACTTTAGAAGCAACGAAGCAATCGATAAAAAGATGTATTTTCATTTTCGGGGGCGTTGTAGCATAATTTGCAACAGGAATTTGTCTCGATTCATGTTTTGACCATATCATCCTAAGTGGAGAGTCACTACAAGAATTAGTGCTTTTAGCGGCGCCCCCTTTAGGGGCGACACGAGCTTTAGGGGCGACACCAAGACTGACGAGCCGAGTGTCGCCGCTAAAGCTCTTGTCGCTCCTAAAGGGGTCGCCGCTAATACCTGGATCCGATCGTGTCCACCGTTTGAAATCCTAGCCATCAAAACCCTTGCCAATCGGACGGTCAAAAATTAGGCGGGAGATTTTCCCTCCTTGTGAAATCACGTGTCGCCCCTAAATGTCATTGTCGCCACTAATGAAGTCGCCCCTACTACCACTATCCGGCCTTCCCCACTCCTTTCAATCCCGTCCATTGAAAAGCCAGCCAATCGGACGGCCCAAAAAAAAGCGGGAATCTCCCTCCAAGATGTCGCCCCTAAAGGGGTATGTCGCCCCTAATTTGACGAACAGCATAACCCAACAGAGCCGAGCTTTTCTCTCATTTTTCCCAAAAAACCTCGAAATTCTCTCTAGGAGCTGTGATTTTGGCCGGAAATTTCATGGATTGAAGCTTGTCTTCGTTGAACATTCATCTCCTACAACAATATTTGTGTAATCTTCAACTAAAAGAGGTAATTTTTGTTATCTTTAACTTAGGGTTTTATGAATTTTAATTCTTGCATCATGTATGTAATAAGTTGTTTGTTTAAAGATGGATTCTTTTATATAGAGAATTGATTGATCATTTATGTAATAACTTGTTTCTCAAGGCTAAGATATTGAGCTTGTTCGAGTTCTTTTCAGTTTGTGCCGACAGTTTTTGGTATTCCATCTTGCTCTACAACTTGCTTACAATATATGCAAGTTGTGTCATTTGTTGCTCCAAGTTTTTTATGCTGGACTTGGTCTCTTGCTGAAAAGCATGTGTACTTGTTGCCAAACTTTTTACAATGCCTTCTAGAGACACTCCCAAGTTGTTAGCTTATGGTTGTGCGGGTTGTGAATGACGTTGGTGCTGAAAATTGGATTGGTGATGTTGTGTTGGGTGGTTTTGGTAAGGTTGTTTTTGTTGGTAGTTTTGAGGGGGCCTTTGTTGGTAGTTGGCTTGGGGAGGATGTCCTTAAATTTGGTTGTTTCGGGGCCGTTCGTAATCTCTTTGTTGCTGCCCAGAAAATCCTCCTACCATTTTTGCTTGTTCCATCTCATATTGTAACGTGGGACACATTTCAGTTGGTTGCCCATATTGGAAGCATATTCCACACGTGCAATTCAGATATTGGTTTTCTAGATGAGGTATGCTAACTTCTTTTACTACTCTTGGGGCGTCTCACTTTTCTTCATGTGTGGAATATTTGGAATCTTCAAAAAACCTTTTGATCAAGGCCCAAATTTGAGTTGCTGTATTGTCATGTAATGACCCTCTGCTTGAAGCATGGATCAACCACCTTTCCAAGGATGCTAAGCCATCACAAAAATATTGGGACAATTGGTGATCGGAAATTCCATGTTGTGGGCATCAAGCATACAACTTCTTGAACCATTCGCAATAAGTATGTAATGCTTCTCTTCTTACTTGCTTTGTCCTAATAATCTCCTTGCGAAGATTTGATACTTTTGGTTCCGGAAAAATTTATCAATGAACAACCTTGCTAGATCATTTGAAGTGGTTACAGACCCCGGTGTAGGTAATAAAGCGACTCATTCGCTGCATATTGTAAATAAAATAGAAATGCCCTAAACTTTATTTGACATTCGTTAACGTTGTGCAGTTTCATTCCAGAACACACCACATGAAACTCATTTAGGAATTTATGTGGGTCTTCGTTTTCTAGGCCTCAAAAGGTGGGTAAAAGATGTATAAGTCTAGATTTTAGTTCAAAAATTTCGATGGCGTGGTAGTTGATACAAAGGGGTTGTTGTTTTAATTATTGAGTCGTCCATTGGTGAAGGGTTCTTTTGTTTTCCGTGGTGGGAAAGTGTGTGGTTTTCTGTTTTTAGATGATGGGTTCGGATGTATTTATGTTTTGGTTGTTTTGAGTATGTGAAGATGGTGGGGTTATTGATTGTCATTCTATTTTGGATTCACTTGACAATGACATATCTTGCTAAATGATGATCAGAGATGCATGGATTGACGTTGAAGAACTTGCGTGTCTCTTTCGGAGTTTTTCTTGTTTTCTTACACCGTGTATCTGTTCTAAAATATCTTGGTATTAATCGATTAGTTTTGTTGTCTCCCCGACAACACCATTTTGTTGAGAGAATATTTTTATAAAGACTTGTTGAGGGTATTCCCAAGCAAAAGGTTGATGTATGATATATGTTTTAACTAGGGTTAGCACCTCGCGTGTTGATGCATGAAGTTTGTGTATATATAATAGCAAGACATAATCTACAGTAGAATCATGATTAACAATACATACAAATGCACTTATGTCCAGTGAAACGAATACCTAAGAAAACAAATCTTGCATCTTGTCGCAACTTTAAAGGCCTGCCTAGAAACGATCATTTAAAAAAATATAAAAACAAATTTGTAAAAAAATGAATTCGAAAAAAGGGGGCGATTTAAAAAAAAAACATGTATAAAAACAAACATTTAAAAAAGTTATAAAAATAGTAAATTTAAAAAAAAGTTATAAACCAAATTAAATATATAAAAATATATACAAGTTATATAAATATTAATATTTTGAAAAAAAGTTTTAGAAAATATATATAATATTAAAGTTGAAAAAAGAAAAAAAATCTATTAATTATAAAAAATATAAGGTTAACTTTGTAAAAAATGAAAAGGTAAAAGGATATAATAGTACATCTAACAAATGAGATGGGAAAATGTTGTTGTTGATGACGTCGAACCTTGACCTTTGGTTTAAATAAGAAGCACATTACCACTGCGACAACTTGAATTCTGTTTATAACTTCACATATAAAGTAATTTAAAAGTTACTGTTCATCAATGTTGACAATTGTAAGGTAAATAATAAGCACAAAACAGAGGACAAAGATATGAAAATTAGATACAATGCTACTAAAATTACTAAAAATTGTATAATTTGAAGCAAAGGTCGGATCCTCTTGGAAGCAGTTTAAAGTTATATGCCTTTTGGGACAAGGTAAACGAGATTTGAGATGATGTCTGTACTTAACTTTTACTAACTTAAAACCAAATATGTTTTGAAAAATAAAGATGGGACAAAATGTAGAAAACTAAAAAAGTGTAGAAATCTGAAATCTGAAAATCAGAAATGCAGAAATCTAAAATTTTGAAAATCTGCGCAGAAGGTGGAAAATCTAGAAAATATTACAAAGACTTCTACTGTATTTTAAATTGTCCGAAAAAGCTTTGATTTTTGGGAAAATCTGGTGTCACATTTGTTTTACCTTGCATGCAAGTTGAATATGATGATATCAAACTAAATGTCTTAATCTAAGTTGGTAGTAATAAATACTAACAAGCTCTAACATTTCTTTACTTGTCAAAAATATTTAGTAAAAAAAAAGCTCTTTAACTAAACCTAACTTTTACTAACTTAAAACCAAATATGTTTTTAGTTGTTAAGTTGAAAAGTCGCAGAAAATTTCATACAAGTATTCCCAAACAATGTCCATTTCTCCACGAAGGATCATAACTGTGAAAACATGCAACATCAAATTTACACTGAATATAAATTCAGTGGTTGTTTCTAATTTTTGTCTTAGTATTTATAAATCAAATAACGATACAAGAACTAACTTAATTCAAATGATCAAAATGAACTAAATAAAATTCAGGAGGTTTGGGTCTTGTGAATCACTAGATTAAAAATAGAGAGTTGATATCATACATAAGGTTCAACTACATGAAAGATGGAAAAAAATTAAGCGAAACCAAAAAGGTCTTGTAGCCACTCGTGGCTTTAACAAAGCAAATACATAGAAACAACCATACAAACTGAAATAAAATGAATCTCCAGGAGTAGAACTTTAGAATTATATGAAGAAATGAGAGGTGCAATGTAAAATGATAATGGTTTATATATGTATGCTTGAGTTGATTTTGATGTGTGGTATTTATAGGCTTGAAGGATGGATTCTCTACATAATTAGTGCCAATAACATTGCAGATTATCAGGCACTTCAACTATTCATTTGTATGACTGAACAATGCACAAAGCTCGAAGTTGGTGGGTCAAGATTTTGTACTGGGCGCAAACTTGACTTGAGTTCATTTTCCATTGGTTAATTAGAGTGAAGTTGGGTATTTTTGCATAGGTTGGGCATCCTACTTTTTGGGGCTCGAATCGAGTCACTTTGCCTTGGTAGGAGTCGACTCGAGTTTTGGAGAAAAGTGAAGGGTTTTTAAGCAAACAATGAACAAACAATTCTTATGGTTCACATGCAACCCTAGAAAGATCTATGTTTTCTTCTATGAAGATTATAAACTAAAAGCTAAGGCCAACATTTAAATTCTAAAGATCAAATAAGAATAACCAACCTTTTCTTGATCTTGTTCTTGAAGCTAGCAGCAAATTATCTTGCCTCAAATGCAAGTCACACCCAAGCAAGAGGAAAGAAGACAACAGAGTTCCAGTGAGTCTCAAAAGTGGCGCATGTTTTGGGGTGGCCATGAGGCTCCTTTTATAGCCTCCAAGGGTTACAGTCAAAACCCTAGAGGAGCCTCCTTAATGGGCAAGCCTGTTGACCATTTGGACCAAGGCTTCTAAACCCTAATTAAGGTTTCACCAACTATGGAGGTTCCTTCCATATTGGCGCCAACTTTGGCCCCTGCCACTGGCCAGTCAGTTATTCAACTATTGAATAAATGCAAACCAGTCCCTGCACTTTTAATTAATTAAATTAATCACTAAATTAAATCCAATTAATTCTAGATTAATTTCTAATTAATTATTATAGTTTCTAATTAATATATTAACACTAAAATATATTAATAAACTATTTATTTTATTTCTATTGATTTATTAACCAATTAATAAATCAACCTTTCTCACTTCTTAACTCTACACCAATCCTCCAACTATGAGGGCAACCCAAATAGACTTTGCTTCAATTAACAAGATAATTACAATTATAAGTCATGGCTTAGACACCTAATCCAACAAAAAGTACATCATCTTTATTGATTGACTTGACTCGGGTTCATTTGCCTTTGTAGGACTCGAGTCGAGTTTTTCTTCTGTTAAAATTCCAAGCATGTTTTGTCATATCTTATTCGTTTCACGTCCGACACGTCCAAGCTTTTAACCATAACTTCCTTTTTTCATTCCAAGTCCAAACATGTCTTCAAATCACAATGAAATCCACATTAAATCATAAAGTAAAGGTTAACTACAATGAAAAGTAGCTTTGTACGAAAATATAGCGAATGCATAAATTATGTGTAGAAATGTAGTGAAAATTACAAGAAATAAAACAAGGAAAAAGGTGCATAAAATGCACCTAACACCATAGACCAGTTTATTGTAAGCTATCTCATCATTATCTATTTTTTCAAGGTCTACGACAGTTATGACAAGTGTATAAGTCTAATAGTTGCACCAAGAATCGCAGCAGCCGCATCAGAACTTGTGACTTGGCCTGAAAGGACATGATGGCCTTCTAAGAAAGACATCCAAATATGTTTTCATTTTATTCTCAAATGGCTAGCCATTCTTATATTCCAATGTCCATACTCATCCACCACCAGTATGGGAGCTCTGCTGGGGCATCCTACATTGTTGGAGACATTCATGGAGTATATAGCATTCAAATTCTGATTAGCCATTTAGAGTTTGAAATTTTAAGGAGTGACGATGGTATATATAAAAGATCATTTCAATTCAAACTCATAAATGCAAACAACCAGTGTTAACTTTGCAATGATAATATGAGGATAGCGAAAGCAGCCAACCACCTCGACTCTGATACCAGTTGATGAAGCAAGAAAATGTTCTAAATGACTAAAGAATGCAGAATATTAAAGAACATAATTTAAACAGATATGTAGAGTATAAATATAAAGACATAAAAGTAAAGGAAGTAAGAACAAAGAGAATGTAAGAGGGAAAATGACTACTATTCATAGTGTAAAACTTTTCAAGTCACATAAAAGGCACACTAGATGTAGATCCTAAGTTGGCTATTTATAAGGGAAAACAAAAACCCCTTCCTAATATAATATTCATCTAGATCCTAAGTTGGCTATTTATAAGGGAAAACAAAAACCCCTTCCTAATATAATATTACATGAAGTACAATGTAGGAAATATATGTTGAGATATGTCCCCTAATACCCAGGCAACTGAGTCTAACAAAAAGAGTACACTGATGTACAAATCCGTTATGCAAAAGCTATTACATACAAAATATATATTTTTACTTTTCCTCAGTTAAAAACAGATAACGTTTACGTCGCTTCTCAACTTAACCGTAACTCCCTATTTTCAGTTTAGTGTTAATAATTAACGTCGATTATTTTAGTTTCAAATTTTAGAAGAAAAAGGCATAATTGGTATTTAGAAAGTACTTTCTAGTATTAATCTTAATCAATAATAATAATAGTAATAATAATAATAATAATAATAATAATAATAATAATAATAATAATAAAAAATATAAAATAATTTCTAGAATTTAAGTTGCTTGTGAAGGGGTGATTTATAATTAAAGATGTTGGGTAATTTTGAAAGATATGGAAATCTAGTATAATTAGTATTATATGTTTAGTAGTTTTCAATTATGAGTTTGCTTTGAATAAAGATGGCTGTAGGTGAGAAAGAGAAAGAGAAATGGTATTTTGCCTTGACCAAGAGGGTAATAGTTGGTGGCTGAAAAGAAACGTGGGTTTTTTTTTTTCATTTGAGTATGTACTGATTATGTGGCTATATATATAGCATCCCATTTTAGTGAATAAAGATGAGATATGTTGTAGTATTTTCTTCTTATTTTAATTCTATTTTGTTTTGTACTTCTCCATCCCAAGACACACACACGTAAATACATTTTGTGAAGGGCTGATTTCCAACATTTGGTATCAGAGCGTCTGGGTTCATACTTGGTACGTAGCAAGAAAGCAAGCAGCAAGGTTGTTCATGTGTTGATCAGAAGAAAGAAGAAGCAGAAAGCAAGAAAGGCAAGACGCAAGTAAAAAAGAACCATTAAGCAAGAAAGCAAGTAGCAAGAGGCAAGGAGAAAAGAGTACGAGCAAGATCAAGACCGTTTTGAAATTCGAAAGTTTAGCAAGAGATGGCAGAAAACGCAGGAGCCATGACGATCCGCGAGCAAGGTAATGTACCACTTCAATGTCCTAGACTAACCGAAACGAACTACACATCATGGTCTATACTGGTTGAGACGATGTTAAGGGCATACGGTTTATGGGAGTCGGTGGATCCCGTAACAGGAGGAACCGTGGAAGGAAGAAAAAACTACACCACGAAAGCCATCATCTTCCAAACTCTACCGGAAGATATTTTATTACAGGTCTCGAAATATAAAGATGCAAAGGATGTTTGGGAAGCGATTCGGGTTCGATACTTAGGAGCCGATCGATTCCAAAAGGCACGTTTGCAAACTCTTCGAAGTGAGTTGGAGTTGTTAAAGATGAAGGAGAACGAGACTATTAATGATTTTTTGGGCAAGATAGGTGGCATTGTAGCAAAATTTAAAAGCCTCGGTTTAAGTATTGATGAAGAAATAATTGTGAGAAAACTTCTCAATTCAGCCCCGAAGAAATATCTACCAATAATTTCCTCCATCGAGCAATACTCGGAGATTGAAACCATGTCATTTGAAGAAGCGGTGGGAAGACTCAAAGCTTACGAAGAAAGACTCAAAAGTCATGATGAAAAGGATGAGGAGCAAGGTCAACTTATGATGGCAAGTGAACAAAAGCATGGTGAAAGTAGTGGACGCGGAAGAGGACGTGGAAGTAACTCGGAGAGAGGTGGAAGAGGCCGAGGAAGAGGAAATGGTCGAGGCGATAAGAGTGGATTTCGTTGCTACAACTGTGGAGAATTTGGACACTTCGCGAGTGAGTGTACAAAATGGAAAGATAAGGATAATGAAGTCAATTTGATTGAAGAAGAAGAGCCGGCCTTACTATGATGAACGAACAGGCAGATTTTTTCAAAATTACGGGGGTGAATGTTGGGTAATTTTGAAAGATATGGAAATCTAGTTTAATTAGTATTATATGTTTAGTAGTTTTCAATTATGAGTTTGATTTGAATAAAGATGGCTGTAGGTGAGAAAGAGAAAGAGAATTGGTATTTTGCCTTGACCAAGAGGGTAGTAGTTGGTGGCTGAAAAGAAACGTGGGTTGTTTTTTTTCATTTGAGTATGTACTGATTATGTGGCTATATATATAGCATCCCATTTTAGTGAATAAAGATGAGATATGTAGTAGTATTTTCTTCTTATTTTAATTCTATTTTGTTTTGTACTTCTCCATCCCAAGACACACACACGTAAATACATTTTGTGAAGGGCTGATTTCCAACAAAAGAAAACTCAACTTGAAAAGAAACCATGTCATGGGGTAGAATAAAATTTTAGCCACAAAGTTAAGGGACCTAAATCACAAATAGTTGCATGTATTTAATTTTTTCCTTGGGATGAAGTCGTGACAAAGAGAAAGGAAGGGTCGAGAGGCCTCGTTTTTTTGTAGCCAATGCACACGTGATCTGCATTGCTTTATGACCTAGTCGAAATCTTCTAATTAACTCTAGTACAACCCCTCCCCTAACAGTGAATCCATTGTGTTGAGTTCCAATCTTGTGCCGAGAAAGAAAAGAGAGTTAGCGGGAAGAAGGATCGTGGCAGCGGGAATGAGTGAGGAACAGCAGGAGAAGAGAGAACCAACATCGAGAAGAAGAGAAATAGGAAGAAGGAAGGAAGAGAGAAAAAGGAAGAAGAAGGATTAGAGTTTTCGAATTTTGAAGTAAGTTTAAAACGCTTGTTGTCACTGGTTCTAGTAATGTTTTAATCACTTGAAAAGGGTCTTAATATGCATCTTAATGCTATTAATTAGTATGTATGCTGTTAAGAACTTGAAAGAAGATGCAATAAGAGAATAAACATGTCAAATGTGCTAAAAGTTGTAAAAGATGCAAAAACCTCGTAACAGGAAACTTCCATGAACATACATATACGTACATATATACATATACATACATGGACATATATATACATATATACACCCATCATACACATACATATTACATACACATACACATACACATACATGTACATAAACATGCACATATACATACATATACAAATACATACATATACACATACACGTAGACCGAATTTCAGTTTTTTTGGTTTATTGTGCGGTTTTTACTCACCTCTAGTTTTTAAAACACATAAGACCCAACTAGAATGAAAGATAATGTTACAATAATACAATGGAAAATACATAAAATATTTCTTTAGTTTATCATATAAATTTTTTAAAATGGGATTGTTATTTAAATATTATTAATCTTACATAAAATTAAATATTGAATATATATGTGATAAAAGATTAAATGATTATAATTAAACTTTAGTTTAAACTTAAAATAGTTTGGTGGATTAAAGTCGTTTTCGGTTATGCTATTTGAACTAACAAAATTTATTCCGAAAGCAATGAACTATTTAACAATAAGATAATAATAATTAATTTATTAATTATAATATTAATATTTATAATTAATTAAAAATTTTGACTACGGACGGATTTCGTATGGTTTTCATTATCAACTCATTTATGATAGGCCTAAATATATAACCCATTTCAGTGGGTTTCGGTGGCAAAAAAAAAATGTAATCTCCCTCCAACCTAGTTTTAGCTTAGAGAAAGAAAAAAAGGGTTGAAACGAACATAAAATAAATTTATATTTAAATCTTATTTTTAATTGATATTTTTATAAACTTAGAGAGAAAGATTATCAGTCCACTTTCTTTCAATTTTTTTTTTTCTAATTCCTTTATTTCTCAACATTATGTTGCACAAAGTGAGAGACGTTCACGGATGGCTAATCAGAAACATGGTGCTCAGCTCAATCACCGATGCCACAAGGAAGGTAATCTTTGTTTCCTTTGATTAAATATGTTCCATTACGATTTAACTTTTTAATTTCTTTGTCTTTCCGCAAGACTGCAACAATTGATTTGTATTTTCTTTGATTCATCACTTTCTGCATTTTGTTTACTGATTTTGCTTTCTGCATTGTTTCACCACCTATTTTTTATAATATTTTATTAATTTCCTGACCGACAACCGATTTAGTAGGAAACAGAGAACCGGAAATCGGACTGAATACCCCGGTTCCTGTTCTAGTTCAGTTATACATAGAAGTGTGCTAGTAAGAGATGTGTACGGTTCCGGTTCCGGGTCACGTCCGGTTATCCGGGTCAAATGCTCATCCCTAGTTAGCGGAACGTTCGTATGATTAATGTCCCAGTTTATCTATTTTAAATGATTATATATTGTTGTTTGGTTAATGTTAGGTAGAACTACGAACTAGGAGCAATGTGTAACTTTGATTTCTACGAAATAGTCGAGTCTCTTTTTTTTGTTTTTTTTTGTTTTTTTTTTTTGTTGATTTAAACATCTAACAGCAGACATATGACATTCCATTTCTTCTATTATGGCATCTACATTAAAAAACCTCTATGTATTGATGGTGTATTAGCCAAAATGAACCCATTTCACATAAATTAGTTGGCATATTTCTTATTGACATCATGTTTACTAGCAACATAGTTTTCATTTGGATTGCATTCATGTCATTTGACCTCAGAGGTAATTAATTGGTTAGTGATTTGAGTCTTGTACATTATAATTGCTCCAGTGGCGGAGCCTCTTGGAGGCCAGGAGGGGCCATGGCTCCCCCGGTTTTAAGCGTAGGTATACATGATATATATGTAATTTTTGTAGGAGATAATCACCAAATGTAAGAATATCACTAAGAAACTAAAAAGTTAACGAACAAGATATAAGAATATCACTCAAAAATTCAAACCCACACTTCTCCGATAAGAAAGCCAACAAACTAGGAAAGTCTAACTGTTAAATTCAATTAAAATACAAAAAATCCTAATATAATTTTCAACTTTTTTAACTCAATATTTGAGTTTGAAATTAGTAAACCTTAATATGGCAGCCATCGGAAAAAGAATTCTTCAAACTCACCCAAATACTACGCCGTCACCGGATTTCTCATCTCCTCTGCAGCTCCATCGTTCGTCGGACTGCTCCCCTTCTCTATGCGCTCTCTCTTTCCTATCTGCTGGTTGTCGGATTGCTTGCCTCTTCCGTGCACCGTCTTTCCTCTTCGTTGGTCACCGGAGTACTCACTTCAGACGTCAATGAGCCTGAGACCACGACTCTCTCTCCTCTCCGCCAGAAAAGAAGTAAGTTCTCTCTATTTATTTCTATCACTAAACTAAAAATTTAACCTATGCTGTATAGAAGAGACTAAAGTGTAAATTAAGGCTGCAAATGCAAAAAACAGACTGCTAAGTCTACTATCTATAAAAGATTAAAGATTTATTTCTTATTCATAAACAAAAGAAACCCGCGTGTGCCTGTGGCAATTGTTTTACTTCATTCTAGTAGGAGACTAAAAGTAAGGTAATTAATTGATTTGGCTCAACAAGTAGAGGTAATAAACAGCCAAATGAAAGTTATTTTTATGATTTTGTTAAACTTGGCCCCCTCACTTTTAATGCTCGTGTTCCGCCCCTGAATTGCTCTAAAATATTGATTTCTCTTGGGCCTTGCTCTCCTCCAGAGCTTTGTGCATGTCCAGTGACGAAGCATATATTGCATTTATTATATTATTTTATAAATAAGAACAAAAATCAGAACTGCAATTTCTTAAGTGGTTTCAACATTTATATATGTTTTTTTGTTCAGGTTATACATCTAATCTGTAAATGAGATAGCAAGGATGTTTGTGGTACTTGATACAAATTTAAGTTCACCGCAGTCCGCAAAGGGATTATTAAGTAGTAGCATTATCTTAATTCATCGGGTATCATTCAGAAATTAGTAGCAAGCCTCTTTGCTTGATTCATTTGTTGCACATCAATGCATGTTATTTGTTTTCCAATATTCAAATGCATATTAATTTGTTACTACAAGTTCCATTTTGGGCAAAAAAATATTGATTTTTCTAAAATTTGGGCAGAAAATAATCTAGATCTCCTTATTGGACTTTTTTTACGAATTTAGTGACGGATTAACCGCCACTAAAAACTTCAACAGCTTGTCGATTTCTGTTGAGAACGCCAAAACTGGCCAAACAAAATTCCACCGAAAATCTGTCGAAAAATAGTCAAACAGGGGCAAACCTCATTCGCCGGTAAATACGGCTATTAGAAGAATGTCCATTAGTCTTGTTTGTCATATATGCTTTGGTAAGTCTGGTCTGTTGGAAATCCGTTCGTTTTTTCAATTAAAACACCAAAAATATTCATATGGGCTCTTTCGTCGTTTCTTGTTAATCTTTAACGGACTTCGGACACTGAAGCAACTGCTCGACACTTTACATCTTGTTCGGCTGATCATTACCATCTCCTCGTGGTTTTGATAGCGGCTTAGGGATAATCTAGACAGCCATCCAAGGTTTAGTTTACCTAGAATATGTTGTACAAAAAAAATCGCTTCACAAAAGTTGATATTTTTTCCTTCTCTTTTACATGTATAGCTTTTAAATACAAAAATTAAAGCATCTAACATATGTAAAAAGGCTCCAAATATTCGACTCAAAATCTTCAAAAATAGCCATTGCTTTTGGTCATCATGCAAATTTTCCCACATATTGTGACGTTAGATCTAGCTAATGACCAATCATCGCCACAAGTGTGCCCTTACGGACCCCTATGGGTCTACTGTTATTTGGATACCTATCACACATCGAAACCTCATCTTCATCTTTCAAGAATTACCATATCCCACCTGCCATAGTGTATAACCATCAAGAACTGACCCTACCAATCTTTAATCATGCCTAAAAGTATATAATAACATGGCTACTAGGTTTAACAAAGATGGAGGCTTTCCATATTAGGGTGGCGTTTTTTCCATACAAATTTTAGCTACAAAAATATTGTGTAAAAAAATACCGATTAACAACAACCAAAACAAAACCCTAAATTACGAATGGAACAGCCACGAAAAGCAATATAAATAAAGAAACAAGTATTTGTTTATTTTTTTTAATATCGGTTGGAAATCAGTAAGTAATTTGTTATGAAACAACAATGTAACTTTAAGTAATTTGCTCACTGTTAAGCTGTTTTTTTATTTTCTTAACTTTTGATTCTTTAGCTAAATTTTCAGTATATGTGCACGGAAACCTAGATAACATATTATAAAGTACCAAAACATCATATTTATCATTATCTTTATCTATTTTATACTATAACAGAGGTCATCCAAACTCATATGGTTAGATATATTTTGTTATCTCAAACCATACTGATTTGAAACTTCCACAACTCTAGAAATTATATTTATTTATTTACTACAATTGAAAAGACTATTTAACTTATGATATTTAATTAGTTTATTGAATTTTGATGTTGTACCACCGCTTAAAAAAACTATTTCACTGAAGTTAATAACCTTTTGTATTCCTTTCATTTATACATATTGTTGTTATATAAGTAGAGTTTTCTCATAAAACCATTCATGTCTTTCAAGTGTTTGTGATTAAAATATGAAGAACAGAAGAAATGAGAAAATACACCAAAAGTATGTTGATTTTTATATATTCTTGAAATTGTTCATGTTTTTTTTCTTGAAATAGTTTTTACATTCTTTGCATGATTTATGAGTTTTTGATGTATTCTTTAATACAAATATTATGATACTTATTGTGGTACTATTATGTTATTAACAGTTGTAACACCATGTTCCCTTTTGGTAAGTGTTTATGTGTAAATCTTAGTGTGATTAAGATTAACCATGTTGTCATATGTGTTAGGGTGGTTAGAAACCCTTTTGGATGAAGTTTTAAGTTGAAAAATATCAAAAAAAGGATACACGGGTCGTGTGAAAGGCTTAAATACACCGTCCGGGACTGTTTTGGACTTACACGGGTCGTGTCAGATAACACGGGTTGTGTAGAATGTGAACTGGGCAAGCAGTAGCTTCACACGGGTCACGCTGCTGAAGTTAGCGGCGCTAATGTCGTAGAACCCACTTTTTAAGTGCGGGTTTTGGGTCATTTGGGGGAAACGTTAGTTCGTGAAAAATGCTCTCAAACCCTAGAAAAATACCCCAAAGCCCCAGAGATCGAATTGAAGGTCTAGAGCTTGAGAATTTGAAGAAAGAGATGATTGCTTGCAATCAAGAGGTATGAATTCTTGTTCTTACGTCAAATTAGGAAGTTGATTGAGCTTGAAGGGCTAGGTTACATGTGGTGCTGATAACCCACCTGCAACTATGAAAGTTATAGCAACTAATTCTCGATTTGGATGTGTTTTTGGGTTGTGATTCAAACCCTAAGTATGAAATAAGCAATAATGGAGTAAACAGAACTATATCAAGTGAATACAAGGTATTCACATATGTGTGGTGTTTATGTGGTATTGGTGTAGGTGCTGAAAGTGGTGAGAAGACACTTTGGCCTACCAATTGTACCATATGGAATGGGGTAAAACTGTTATATCCAGGTGAGTAACTCTACTTAACATGTTAGTTGTAACATCTTGTATGTGTTTTATGTGCCTTATTGTTGATAATACATATAGTAGAATATGTGTAAACTATGTAGATACATAGAGAATCATTTGTGATTTCATATGTTAGAAGTTTGTGGTTATGATGTGTAGTAACCGGCATCGAGATGAGAATCTCGTGTTCACTTGAAGGAAGGTTTACATATCACAAGATGCGTACTTTGTGATTAGGTACAGCTGTTATATTAGTGGTTTGCTTAGAAAGTACTTAGCAACTATGGAGGAGTGTACGTGATGGATATATATATATATATATATATATATATATATATATATATATATATATATATATATGTGTATATATATATATATATATATATATATATATATATATATATATATATATATATATATATATATATATATATATATGTATATATCAGTGTTGTAAAAGTCGGCCTAGGCGGCCGCCTAGGCGCTAGGCGGGCGGGTTCCGCCTACGATTAGTGGTAGGCGGTAAAGCTAGGCGGATTTGGTCAACGGCGGTCAAAATCGGGTTTAGGCGGGTCTGGGCGGGTCTAGGCGGCAGAATTTTCAATTTTTCAAATTTCAAAATTTCAAAATTTTCAAAAAATTTCAAATTTTAAAAATTTTCAAAAATTATCAAATTCTCAAAAAAATCAAATTTTTAAATTTTTAAAATTTAAATTTAGAAAATGTCATTAATTATGATAATCGGTGGCTAAGTTACAATTATCGATGATTAAAATGATAAAAAAATGTCATTAATGAGTCTAAACATTCTGATGTTTGATGACTTACATATTTAAACACTTTGATTTGCAAATTTTTATACTTATTTATTCATTTTTTAGGGATATAGGTAATATCTAAATTAAAAAAAATAAAATTTGTTACAATTAATACTCCCCGCCTAGGCGCCGACTAGTCCTCGCCTAGACCGACTAGTCCTAGGCCCCAGTCGACCGCCCGCCTACCGCCTAGCGACTTCTACAACCTTGATATATATATATATATATATATATATATATATATATATATATATATATATATATATATATATATATATATATATATATATATATATATATATATGTGTGTGTGTGTGTGTGTGTGTGTGTGTGTAGTATGATGTTATGTGTATCTGATGCTAGGTGATTCACAATTATGTAGACATTACTATGTAATCCGGGAATACCAAGGGTTAGAGATAACTTGTTATTACATGTGAGTTTTGTAGTTATATACAATATTATACTCTAGAGTTAAGTGGATGTATAACGAGTACTTTACATGCCACCTGGAGTAACTTTGACGTTTACGCGATAGACGTCTTGTGATTACGTGCCATTATGTAGAATGGTATGGGGTTAGAAGTGTCGGCAGTTGTTGTATGACTGTTTTGTACGAGTACTTTACAGTCATGATGTTGAGCCTTTGTGGCCGAACGATTGGGTTTAATCACCCGATATATTGTAAGAACCTTTGTGGTTCATACTGGTCTTAATGGCCATGAGATTGGGTTTAATCGCCCAAGATATGTTGTGAGAACTTGTACGGTTCATGCAGACCTTAGTGGTCAAGTCAGGACCTGTAAAGTTCCAAATTATACGACCTTTGTAGCTAGGAGATTTGATTTGATATCCAAATCATACGACCTTTGTGGCTAGGAGATTGGATTTGATATGCAAATCATACGATCTTTGTGGCTAGGAGATTGGATTTGATATCCAAATCATACGACCTTTGTGGCTAAGATATTGAATTTGATATCCAAATCATATGACCTTTGTGGCTATGAGATTGGATTTGTTATCCAAATCATACGACCTTTGTGGCTAGGAGATTGAATTTGATATCCAAATTTTACAGCCTTTGTGGCTAGGAGGTTGGACTTAATTTCCTGACATATACGGCCTTTGTGGCTAAGAGATTGGACTTAATGGCCCAATGTATATATATCGGCCTTCGTGGCTAGGAGGTTGGATTTGATTGCCCAACAATGTAGTTAGACCTTTTGTACTCATACTACAATAGGGGTAGTGGTGAGTCCTAGTGACTCGAAACCGTAGAGGTTGAGGAGGTGATAGATATAAAATCCTTGTGGCTTACGATCAGAAAGGTCGTAGAGTGGAGGAATCCATGTTGGAAGTCAGTGTGATAGAGTATCGTGTAGTGGTACCGAGTTGTCAGTTAGGTGTATACTTGTGTTACTTGTAATACACCATGCTTGTTAATTTAGTAGCTTACTGTGGGACTACATAAAGAGTAGTTGTAGTTATTGATAATGAATTATAGTTGGTCTAATATGCTTATATTAACTAGTACTTATAAGTTGTTGCAGGGAATAACTACACCCACGAGTTGGGTGATGTATTACATTGTAAATAAGTTATTCATGCCATTATATTGTTGCTCACTAAGCTTTGTAGCTTACGTGTTTGTGTTGTGTTATGTGCAGGTTAGCAGTTGTAGAGCCCGGCTCGGATTGTGGGACGATTCTCGGTGATAACTTCTTGTAGTATCCAGAGTACACAAGTATCCAAATATACTATTTATGTTATAAATGCGAAAAATTTTGGGTATACTTTGTGCTGAAACTGGGCATTACAAGTTGGTATCAAAGCCGTGATTTAAGTGAACTAGGTGTCTGTAGAGTAGATTCCTAGACCTAAACCCTGAGAGATAGTAGATTGTGTTGTTAAATTAGGTATATATAAACATGTGTGTTATATATATGACCTGATTATTGATGAATTTTGAAGTGTGTGAAGTACTCAGAGTAATCCGATTTTCGAAATTCAAGACTGAGAGCCCTAGTGGTGGCCGGGTTTGTTGTAAGACTTGGTACAAAGAGGGGCTACTGGCCCAGTGAAAAGAAATCCGATAGAATTGCAGGTAATGATATTTGATGTTGTAAGTAAATTAATACCTATTGTTGTAGGTATACACAAAGAAATGGACGAACCCGTTTTGAGGCTCGGTGAATATAGAAAGATGGAAGGTAGTAGAATGTCCACTGGAGTTGTGGACAATGATTATAAAGAAGGTATGTAAGTTATTACCCGATATAACGAGTATTTAGCTGGACCAGGTAGCTAGAAAGGTGACCGGTAGACCACACCATGGTGAGGGTCTATATGAGAATGGAACAGCCGATGTTGATAGAAAGTGACTGACGTATATTGAATAAGTTGCTAGAGTCGGTCAATGTGTGGATTGTGGCAAAATGGAGTTGCTACCCATTTACTTTTGCAAGAATTGCACCATATCGATGGAAAGTGTTAGTAGAACGCTGTAAAACAACTTTAAGATGTTAGAGAAGTGGCGGTTAGCCTTATATGCTATGTAGTTATGCCAATGTGGCTGAAATATTATAGTTATCGGAAGTTGGGTTCGCTGTGAACCGGTATTGTGGAATTTATGTGGCTAAATCTATAATATGTGATATGTTTGAATAAGTGGTCTAAGATGTTTAAATGAGAGTCAGTTTCCATTGTCTATTAGAGTAATAGATATATGAAGGAATGACTGGACTATTTAAATACAACTTATGTAGCTGGAAAGATAGAGACAAACGCTTTGGCCGGCTAAGTCAGAGTGTTAGAATGTAATTGTTTTGATGTGTATAGTTTATCAGCAGGTTGTAATCATTCCGAGTTGGGAATGTGAATAAAAGAGAGTTAGCCTTAAGAGTTGTGTGTGACTGGAATGAAATAGCCAGTAGATTTATATTGGAATGAGTATGATAGTGATTTCAGTTGTGATTGAGGGAATCTTGTTTTCTTAAAAATCAATTGGTCACTACCAAGAACGAAAAATGTTAAGAATGAAGTATGAGTACTAGCTAACCTTGTTGTGTATTGTATATGTCTATATATATCCCCTGTTAGAGGTTCTGAGAAACTCTATGTATAAGCGGTGATAGTAGTAGTCGAATAGTAACACATAACGAAGAGTTTGTGTTTCTTCATGTATGGAGAGTTCAATTGGTTAGCTATGTTTAAAAAATTTTCCACTGACGAGTATATGTCGTATTATTTGCATAGTAGTTGAAGTATGGTGATACTTAAAAGAAGTGTGTTTTAACTAAGGAGAAAGTAGTTATCTTCCCGAAGATCATTCAGAGAAGGAATGAATCTGAGATCGGAGAACGGTACGAGGTACCGTGATCTGAGATCGGAGGACGGTACGAGGTACCATGAATGGGTATTGAGTAGTAAGAGTGGTAGACGGTACGGGGTATCGTGATTTAATATTGTGTGACGATTGGTACGGGATATCGGTCTGTGATACTTTGTGATAATTGGTATGAAGATACCATGCAGTGTATAGTACCAATGTACAATGTAATGAAGTTGAATGATAGTATAATGTTGTATACGATGTAAGAGCTACGAGTGAAGTAGTAACTGGTTGGAATTGTGTATGCTAAGTGCATACCAACCGATTTTGTACTGTAATATACCATATATAATATGTTAATGTGTAGCTAATACTAGACACATTTAAGTCTAGTATGCATATGTTGTAACTTGATGTACAGAGTAAATCAATACATAACTATTGTGCCCGACAAGACGCACTAAGCGGATACTCATGGTTCGACGAACTGAGTATGTGCGGCTCATAGTGCTGAGCAGAGGAACACAGCCCAATTCACTATTGTGTTAGTGAGATATATTATAACTAGTGACGAGACGAGAACATCGTTACTATGTGTAATGTGTTGTTTGAGAACAAAATAGATGTGTAATAGATGTTTTGTATAACATATGTTATGCGTATGGTGATCACTTAACGAATACCTAGTGATCATACATGGTGCGTGACAATCACATCATGAGTATTTTGTAATCATAAGTAGTAGTAAGGGTATGTGGCGGTTGCATATCGAATACTATGCAACCATATAGCAGGTTGTGGCTATGTATGTGTGTATATGAGTATACAATGTAGAGATGTTGAATGATTATACTGTATGATGCAAAGATATATGTGTGTATACAGTAAGGAAAAGTAGATTAATAAAGTATGTATAAAACTATATGAATGTGATTTCGGTTGTGATTGATATGACAAATTCCTTAGCAATCAAAACCACCACCACCGAGACGAGAGATGAATAAAAGCTAAAGTTCTATTGTGTAATGGGAACGTTAATCCAAATGGGAATGCAGGTGTGTAGAGAAATCTTAAGCAATGTGATAAGTTGCAATGAGATTCCAAGGACATAATCTTTTAAAGGGGAGGATAATTTGTAACACCATGTTCCCTTTTGGTAAGTGTTTATGTGTAAATCTTACTGTGATTAAGATTAACCATGTTGTCATATGTGTTAGGGTGGTTAGAAACCCTTTTGGATGAAGTTTTAAGTTGAAAAATGTCAAAAAGAGGTTACACGGGTCGTGTAAAACGATTAGAAACACTGTCCGAGGCTGTTTTGGACTTACACGTGTCATGTCAGATAACACGGGTCGTGTAGAATGTGAACTGGGTAAGCAGTAGCTTCACACGGGTCGTGTAAAGCAAAACGGGTCATGCTGCTGAAGTTAGCGGCACTAATGTAGCAGAACCCACTTTTTAAGTGATGGTTTTGGGTTATTTGGGGGAAAAGTTAGTTCGTGAAAAATGCTCTCAAACCCTAGAAAAATACCCCAAAGCCCCAGAGATCGAATTGAAGGTCTAGAGCTTGAGAATTTGAAGAAGGAGATGATTGCTTGCAATCAAGAGGTATGGATTCTTGTTCTTACTTCAAATTAGGAAGTTGATTGAGCTTGAAGGGCTAGGTTACAGGTGGTGTTGATATCCCACCTGCAACTAAGAAAGTTGTAGCAAGTAATTCCCGATTTGGATGTGTTTTTGGGTTGTGATTCAAACCCTAAGTATGAAATAAGCTATAGTCAAGTGAACAGAACTATAGCAAGTGAATACAAGGTATTCGCATATGTGTGGTGTTTATGTCGTATTGGTGTAGGTGCTGAAAGTGGTGAGAAGACACTTTGGCCTACCAATTGTACCTTATGGAATGGGGTAAAACTGTTATATCCAGGTGAGTAACTCTACTTAACATGTTAGTTGTAACATGTTGTATGTGTTTTATGTGCCTTATTGTTGATAATACATATAGTAGAATATGTGTAAACTATGTAGATACATAGAGAATCATTTGTGATTTCATATGTTAGAAGTTTGTGGTTACGATGTGTAGTAACCGGCATCGAGATGAGAATCTCATGTTTACTTGAAGTAAGGTTTACATATCACAAGATGAGTACTTTGTGATTAGGTATAACTGTGATATTAGTGGTTTGTTTAGCAAGTACTTAGCAACTATGGAGGAGTGTAAATGATGAATATATATATATATATATATATATATATATATATATATATATATATATATATATATATATATATATATATATATATTTGTGTGTGTGTAGTATGATGTTATGTGTATCTGATGCTAGTTGATTCACAAGTATGTAGAGATTACTATGTATGAGTACTATGTAATTCGGGAATAGCAAGTATTAGATATAACTTGTTATTACAGGTGAGGTTTGTAGTTATATACAAGATAATACTCTAGAGTTATATGGATGTATAACGAGTACTTTACAATCTAGATTTTCTTTATTGAATGCGACAGAAAAATCCCTCACTAAAAACTGCAACAGCCTGTCGGTCAAAACTGGCTAAACAAAATTCTGACAGAAATAGTCAAACTGGGACAAAGATCATTCGTTAGAAATCCGTCGGCATTTTCGACTGTTGGAAAAACGTTGGTACTTTTCCGACGGAATAATTTCTCGGTTATCTGTCAAAAAATCCATCTAAATCAGTCACAAATGATTACCCACGAGGCTATCCCGACAGAAAAAATTTTGTCGAAAATCCATACGTATGTAAAAGCATTTATTAAGGGATTTCTGGCGGACACTGCTCTAGCTTGGAATGATTTCTTTTTCTAGTAGTAATTTACCATATTGGCAGAAAGAAAATTTCACTATATCCTAATGCAGTATGTGTTTATAGAGTGGGGATAATGATGTTAAATTTTATATGCAGAAATGTACGTTTTGACCTTTGTGACCTGCTATCAAAGGTTTTCAGTTTATCATGAAATGAAATATGCAAAAAAAAAACCCTTAAGTTTGTAATTTTTTTTTTACGTTTTTACCCAAAGTATTTTTTTTATATTATACGTATTTATGAAACAGAAAAAAATCAAATCACAAAAATACGTATTTATACACAAAAAAAACCATTAAACATCGTATTTACGTTTTAAAAAAATGATAATTGTGGTATACTTTTTCTTGCCAATTTATACGATTTAAAAAGTACAAAAGTATATTTATATTTTTATATAACAGTGAAAATCTAACTTTCTTCAAATTATTTTTTATGTTTTTTTAGAAATATATAGATATATTTTTTAGAGGTAAAATACATATTTTATGTTTTTAGAAGTTTATATACATTTATTTCGTTTCGTAACACGCATTTTACTGTTACATACGTGTTGATATGCACAATATATATATATATATATATATATATATATATATATATATATATATATATATATATATATATATATATATATATATATATATATATATATATATATATATATATATAAACCACTCAGCGGTGGTCTTGGCGGGTAAGACTCATGCCTCGCGTATGCAAGGTTGTGGGTTCGAACCTTGCCGAGTGCAAGTGGTGGCTAAAGTTATTAATGCCCCACTTGTAGCCTTTGTGCTAGCCGGTGTTGTGTGTATCCGGGGCTGGGTTTACCCAGTCAGTTACCTGCAGGGCGTCCTTACGGGGTGGGCGTGTGCTATGCACCAAGGTTTGCCGGTTGCGGATGTGAGTCTAGTCTCTGTGCAGTCTCCTCGGTGAAGGGTTGGCCACGAAGAACTGTAGTTAGCCAGATGTACGTAGCGTAGCTGTAGTATATTACGACTCATGTAATCGGATTCATTCTGAACTTGCAATATATATATATATATATATATATATATATATATATATATATATATATATATATATATATATATATATATATATACATACATATATATATACATACATACATACATACATACATACATACATACATACATACATACATACATACATACATACATACATACATACATATATATATATATATATATATATATATATATATATATATATATATATATATATATATATATATATATATTCTAACAACGTAGTAATATTTCTAAACATGTATTTATATTTCTAAAATACGTAAAAATATATTTATACTTTTAAAAAACATAAAAAACGATTTTAAAATGTTAGATTTTCGCCGTTATATAAAAAACGTAAATATGTTTTTTACATTATAAACCGTATAAACCGGCAAAAAAACATAGACATATAGATAACATTTTTTCAAAACGTAAATACGATGTTTAATAAAATATTTTTTTGTGTATAAATATATATTTTCATGTATTGAATATATATATATATATATATATATATATATATATATATATATATATATATATATATATATATATATATATATATATATATATATATATATATATATATATATATATATATATATATATATATATATATAGGGTAAAAATGTAATTTTTTTTTTGGCAAAATTAAGGGTTTGTTTGCAAATTTCATTTCATGGTAACCTGAAACTTTGATAGCAAGTCAAAATGGTAAAATTGAACGTTTCTGCCAAACTTAAGTGCTTTAATGAACGAAAAATACGTAAAAAAGTAAACCGAGCATTTCTTGACAAACTTAAAGAATTTTACGACAATATCCTTATGGAGTGCACATTTCAGCTATCCTCCAGTAGATTTCAGATTATGCGCTCAAAAGATCAAGATTCTAACCAAAACTTGGTAACTTAGTGGACAATCAAGAAATTAGAAACAAAATTAGTTGTCAAATTCATTTTACTGTTGTAAAGAAAGGTGCCAAATTCCTTGAAGATTTTCAAGAACTGGAGCAAATATAAATTTACATATTATAAATTCTCTGGTGACTATATGTAGTCAGAGTTATTTATTTATTTTTTTCTCCGACAAAAGTAATATATATTTTAGATTCTAGCAACACCGAACTTTCTTTTGTGGTCGCGTGCTTCTAATTGTTATTTTTCTTTGTCTCATGTGATCGATAGCAGACAATATTCATTTATCATTGCACTTGGCACGTCTCTCTCCTTTTCCCGCGGTTTTGTAGAATTTGTGGTCACTCTATGACGCGAGACCTGCCACAATTTATGCAGCATGCAAATTGCAACAAAAGGATATATATGATGAGTTTTCCTGACCATGAAAATGACTCCACAATCTTTTCATTGTTAATGTCATCATTTTTTGGGATCCTTTATCAATCATTTTTCTCATCATTATTTTGCTTCTTGTTTCTCTCTCTATAGATGGTGACTGTTATGTGGGTATCGTCTACTAAATGACATTGCTTGATGCATAAATCTCACATTTATTTCTGACACAATTTACCAAATTGTAAATGTTGACATATGATCGACTAAGCATTGATGGCTTCAAATCTGTTGATTTCTGCGTGATTTGAATCATTCGATCCATGATGGGTTAACTGTGTGGATGGGCACCATTTATTTAACCTTGTCATTTTGTCAAGACAACTAGTTGCTTGAGAATATTGAAAGCTAATTGTCACTGTAAGTCTGTAATGTAAATTAGGTGTGAAGTCGTGCCCAACGGTAATTAGCCATTCCGTGATCAGCACCGAAGTCCTTTGAAAGGGGATTCTTCCTTAAATGCAATGGATATATCAACCACCTCTATCGTTATCAACTATATATAATGAATAGAACTTTTGAATTTGAGAGATACATACACCTTTTTTAATGGCTAAATTGAGTTCATACACATAAATACACTGAGCTGCAGTTAGCAGCAGTGGTAGTACTGATAGTAGTCTGTGTTGCTGTCTTGAAGAATCGAAGCAAATGTCTGAGATCCTTTTGGGACCATTGAGTTTCTTCTTAATCTTTCTATTATTTTGTCTACTAGAATTAATTGGTGTCCTTCACATTTAGATCTCTCTCTCTCTCTCTCTCTCTCTCTCTCTCTCTCTCTCTCTCTCTCTCTCTCTCTCATGTCATGTCATTATCTTTGCTGGGCTGCCTGCATATCACTCAGCGATAGAAGTTAAGAGATGTAAAGATAGGGCCAAAATGAATTGATATGCCTGAAAGAGATCGTAGATAATAATACACAAAAAACACATATACACATATATATGACATTTGGTGAATTAGTTTTCTTAACTTATGTTGGCTAGGGGTTTTAGTCGTCTTATTAATGTGGGAAGTTAACAAAGTATGTGCTTTATAACTCCCAATCCTAACAAAAGATTTGTTCGGCATGTGAACTCAAAGGTACGTACTATCTAACAGAAAGCTGTATATATTTAAAGAAACATGATACAATTAGCAGCGAGCAATTGATCCATTGATTTTATATATGTTTACAACATTTTTGATAAAATATGAATCATGGTTGCAGTGTTGCACGACCAGGGCCATTGTTCAAATAATCTTAGAGGCCTTAATTAGGTGAGGTACACGAAATCCTAATCTAAGATAAATAAAAAAAATTATAACAGATAATCGTCCTATTACCCCCCTCCCCCCCCCCCCCCCCCCCATATGTTGGTGATTGTATATTATCAATGTGTATTTAAGTGTAATGGATTAACTTGTTGACCAAATGCAATCTTGACAAACATTAAACAAGTAAGGAAGGTGTGGAGTGCACACTTGTTTGAATTTGATCAAGATTCAAAGTACATTGTCGTTTAGGACGGAAGCCCCTAAACTAACGAGGGTCTGGGCGCAGCACCCCTGGTAGCGGGGTCCAAGGGGCGGCAGCCCCTGGCGGGGTAAAAAACTTATCAGAAATTCATTTTTTTTCTTCCAAAAATAGCCCGATTTCTGAACTTTTTGGTCACACAACCCGTGTGGGATTACACGGCCCGTGTGAGCACAAAGCTAATTGGAAACCGATTGTAATTGGACATCACACGACCCGTGTGGGGTTACACGACCCGTGTGAATGTCAAAACAAATTGTATCCGAGAAAGTACACGACCCGTGTGCGTGTCGAAGCAATTTGAAACCGAGACACCGCATGACCCAAGTGGAATCACACGACCCATGTGACACGTCCGATAACAGTTTTGCTGTTGGTTTTTGACAAGTTTTATAGCCGTTTTGGTCATTTTCTGGTACGAATTTCATAACTTTTTCACACATTCTCTGGTCTAAATCAACTGTGAATCTTATCCAATCAAAGATTCAATAGTACCATTGAAATACTTTGATTTGAGAGTGATTATACACGATTTTCAGAGATCCAAGTCATTATTCAATCCCCAATTTCTAACACCCCCGACAAGCGAAGAGGGGGATGGTCCAACATGAAGTTTGGATCAAAATTCTTCAAAAAGTGGACGAGGACAACTCTTGGTAAAAATGTCAGCGAGCTGCAAATGAGTAGAAACATATTTGGTGTGGAGACATCCAGAGAGAACCAGTTCACAAATAAATGGTAATCAATATCAATGTGTTTAGCTCGCTTGTGTGAAATGGGATTTTGATTCAAGAAAAGATTACCTCGATTTTCACACAGGATAGTAGGAGAGCCGGAAGGTAGAACATTAAGTTCCCGAAATAGATGAGTAATTCATACTATATCCGAAGCAGTATTAGCCAAGGCCCGATACTCTGACTCACAACTAGATCAAGAAACAGTTGGTTATTTCTTAGCACTCGAGGAGACTAAGTTACCACAAAGAAAGATAGAATAGCCATATGTGAAACACCGAGTCTCAAGACAACATGCCCAATCTGCATCCGAATATCCCAAGATGGTAGGAGAATGAGCATGTGAAAATGAGAGACCATAAGATAAGGTGCCTTTGACATAGCGTAGAATCCGCTTCACAGCCTGGAAGTGATCTTGCATATGATTATGCAAGAATTGGTTAATTTGATTAACAAAATAAGAAAGATTGGGACTTGTAATAGTAAGGTACTGGAGGGCGCTAACCAGGGAGCGATAGTGAGTCGGATCTGAGTATGGAATGTCGTGGCTAGTAAAATATGCTAATGTCGACAGAGGTGTGGCAACAGGTTTGGCTTCCAGCAACTTAGCACGTGCTAGAATATCATGAGCATATTTTGATTGACTGAGAAAAAGGCCATAGTTAAGGTAAGTTAGTTCAAGGCCAATGAAGTAATTTAATTTGCGAAGATCAGTGATGGAAAATTCTTTATTGAGACGAGTAATGAAGGATTGAATTAGGGTGGCATTGTTCCCGGTCAATATCATATCATCGACGTATACAAATAAATAGAGAATCTTAACATCTCTTTTGAAGACAAACAAAGACGGATCAACTCGTCAACAAATGAATCTCGGGTTGACAAGAAACGTGCTTAGACGGTGAAACCATGCCCACATAGCTTGTTTAAGCCCATAAAGAGCTTTCTTGAGAAGACAAACAAGATTCAGAAATTTGGAATCAACAAATCCTGGTGGTTGTTCTATATAAATAGTGTCAGATAGAGTGCCATTAAAGAAAACATTTTTTACGTCCAATTGATGAAGCGATCATTTGTTTAAAACTGCAAGAGAAAGAATTATCCGTACTGTGGAGAATTTAATAACTAGGCTAAATGTAGCAGAATAATCAAGGCAGGAACCTGAGTAAAACCTTGAGCAACAAGACGAGCTTTAAATTTATCAATGGAACCATCATAATGGAATTTGGTACGAAAAACCCATTTGGAACCGACAACATTAGAACGAGTGGGGCGAGGTACCAAATCCCACATGTTATTTTGGTTTCGAGCAGCCATTTATTGACACATAGCAGCATACCATTTGGGATCTTTTGTAGTAGACTTGAATCCTTTCGGTTCTTTTGAAACAAACAAGGCTTGATGAAGAGCCGAAGAAGGTAAGTGAGTGAGATCAGCAAAATGTCGCGGTTTGAATGTACCCACTTTAGACCGAGTCACCATATGATGACCAGAAGAAACCGGAGCTGCTGGTGTTATGGTAGGAGGATCCAGTGGCTGATCAGGTGGATGTGACGTATTAGGTTAAGGTGTCTCGATACACAAGTCATAAGGGGCAGGAGGCGAGAAAGATGATGCCGAATGTGAAGACGCAGGCGACGCCGAGGAAGGTTGTAATGTGGAGAACGATGAATCATCATAGTATGTGGATAAAAGCATTTGGGTAGGTAATGTCGTGCAAGGAAGAGTAGAAAAAGGAAAACATTCTCGTTAAATTGAGCATGACATGTAGTGTACATACGTCGGGTGGATACGTCAAGACATCGGTAGCCCTTGTATTGGGTGCTATAATTGAGGAAGATACAAGGTGTACTTCGTGGTGCAAGCTTATGTGAAACATAGTCTCAAAGGTAAGGAAAAACGCAGCAGCCAAATACCCTAAAATAACCATAATTAGGCTGCAAAGAAAACACCAATTCGTATGGAGGTTTGTTTGCAATAATTTTGGTAGGCAATCGATTGATGATATATGTAGCGGAGCTGAACACAGAACATTTGCATTAAACATCATTGCTAAGCCAGTTTTAGTAATATGACGATGTTTCCGTTGAGACCGTCCATTTTGCTGTGGAGTATACAGACAAGCCAACCGATGATGTGTACCATTTTTGGATAAAAGATTGCAAACTTAGTCATTTGTGAATTTTGTACCCCCCATCTGATTGAAAAATCTTAATATTGCATGAGAATTAAGTTTGGACAAGTGCTACAAAATTCTCAAAGACATGGTAAAAATCGGACTTGGCTTTCAAAGGATAAAAGCATGTAAAATGGAAATAATCATCAACAAAAATTACATAATATCGAAAACCATCCATAGATGTAACAAGAGAAGGTCCCTAAAGATCACAATGAATTAAATCCAAAACATGTAAAGCAAGCTTAAAATTAAGATCAAAGGGTAAATGTTTGCTTGTGGACAATCGACATAAACAACACAATCGAGGAGTTGGCAAAACAGAAGCAATGGATAAACCACCTAACTTATTTAAACTTGCAATAATGTTATTAGACACATTACCTAAATGGCTGTGCCATAATTCAAATGATGCCCGCAAACATTTGGAAGAAATTTTTGTCAGCAATGCATGTTGACCTTTTTCAAGCACATATAAATCGTTTTTACGTCACCCTCGTGCTTGCGTTTCCCTTCAAAGGCGATTCTAAATAAAAGACATAGGATGAGAAAATAAGATATCAACTGGGTTATACTTTGTAAGCTTACTAATAGATAAAAGATTTTTATTAAACTGAGGGACCACAAGAACATCATTTTAAAGAAATATTGAGAGTAATGCATGATTTACCAATATGAGAAATAGATGCAATATGCCTATTTCCAAATAAAACAATTTCATTACCGGAATAAGTAATGGCAGAATCAAGGGTTGAAGATGCCAAGGTCATATGAGAAGATGCCCCAGTATCAACAAACCAGTCCGAAGATGAGGCTGAAACATTGCACTAAGTCTAAAAAGCCTATGCTAGATTAGCATCAATAACAGGCGGTCGAGTAGCAAAAGTATGCATGTCCGGGCATTGATTCGCATAGTGCCGCTCTTTACAACATAATTGACAATGATGGGGTCGTCGATTTCCACGACCACGACCTCGGTTTGAACCACCACGATAATTGGAACGACCACCACAACCTCGGGTAGAATTAGGAGATGCCGAGGCATGAGTAGATGTGGCAAAAAAAGCAACTAGAGAAACAGTAGGGCTCGTAACAGTTTTTAGAAAGAGCTCATGACTTTCAGCTTGCATAACAAGGTCACGAAAAGATGGTCGTGGTCGAATCAGTCATTTTGTTGTGGAGAAGGTCTCAAACAAAGAACCAATACCACATATAGACCAATGAGACTTATCAGTCTCATCTAGCAGGTAGCCAATGGCGGTGAGTTGGTCATAAGTGGCTTTAAGCAATCTAGCAAATTAAACCACAGTAGAGGAACCACATTACGAAGGGAATCCTGTAGATTATGTATTCGTTCAACATAATAATCACAATACATGGCTTCGAATGCGAACCAAAAAGAATGAGATGTAGTATTACCTAGGGTTTAAGCCATAACCTCCTCAGATAACAAAGATTGCATAAGAAGAAGAGCACTTTGATCCGCAGCAATCCATGAAGAATAAGTAGGATTCAATGAAGTGGACTCACCGGAAACAATGGTGGATGGCAGCATTGGAAGGGAACCATCAACATAGATGGTCAGCTTCTGGTATGCAAGAAGAGGCATCATCTGATTCTTCCATATGAGATAATTTGAAGAAGAAAGTTTTACTGTGATCATGTGAAGAACTGTTGCAAAGGGAAGAGGAGAATCAAGATTGGAGTCGCCTGTCATGTTGAGGGAGGACGAAAAGAAAAAAGGCCGAGAAGGTTTTTAGGCTGATACCATATATGGATTGTATTTCAACCACCTTAATTAGGTGAGGCATATATTTATACCAAGAGAATACAACAAACTTGACTAAAATATAGGAAATCCTAATATAGGATAAATAACAAAATTATAAAAGATAATCGTCCTATTAGTAGAAATAAGTAATTAAGGTATGAATGATTATAATTAAGATAATAATAAGTAATTAAGGTATGAATGATTATAATTAAGATAATGATGATATATTTTTTTAACTGATTTTTGATAATGTAAGTTTACATGTATATACCAAATAAATGATTTCATCTTAATACCTCTTGATATGATTTGATTAGTCGATGAAATCCTAATTCGGATGAGATTCATATATGTATATACCAAATAAACGATTTCATATTTATCTGACTCCATTTTAAATAAAAGTATCTTTACTTTAGCTTTCTTCACCCAAATACAAGTTTTGTTTATGATAAATGGGTCATCTAAGACATTCCGTACTTTAATGTAAGTAGATTACTCACAATTAATTATCTTAAAGATGACTTTATTAACCTGGTTTGTACAGAGTTTTTTTTTTTTGTTTTTTTTTTGGCCTTCTATGGAGCCGAGGTTCCGGCACGCTTTCGCGAACCGACTAATCCCCGGGCGACTACCCGCTTCGCGAGTAGCCCAGAGTCATCGCGGGTGAACCTCTGTGGCCACTAGGGGGCTTTTGTTCCTCCTTGGATTAGAACTTGGCACCTCCTGTTCATTTTGACCTTTGGAGACCAAGCTCTAACCAACTAGGCATTAGGAACCTAATAAGACTAATTAGACAAAAGTCTTTAAGGTAAGACTGGTTTCTAGTTTTTGGAATTAGAGAGATAAAAGAAGCATTGCTTCCTAATCTCACTAGTTTTATTTAAAATATCTCATAAATTTAAGAATATCCATATCAATGATGTCCCAAAAATGTTTGATGAACTTAAAAACAAAACATCATGCCTAGGGATTTTATCACTTATATAACACCACACCGTACTTTTAATTTTGGAATAAGTGAAATCATACTCAAGAAATTTACTATCCAAACTTCCTTTCTAACAATTGTCAATAGTAAGACTGTGAACCCGTGAATGATACATGTTTCCATCGATTATGTGATGAAATATCTTTGTGTTTTCTCCCCTATAGAGGCCCTATTTAAGCCTTAATTTTTGTTTTAGATCAAGTTTCCAAGTTGTTTTAATGTCAAGAAGTTTTGCCTTCAATTAAATTCTTTTCAATCCTTTCGAGGAAGATAAGGATCTATTTTTTATGGAAGCTCCAACATATTAATTTTATGTTTTTGATCATTGAAATCCTTGATCTCTATATTTTCCTTGGATGATCTCCATAATTTACTTTTATTTTTAATGGTTTTGGATTTTTTTGTATAGAATGGCATTCAGATATCCAATAGGCACACGAGCATTCTAATCCTTTGTAACCGTATCACACATATCTATATTGAGAATCTAGGGGTTGTAGAAACTAAATGGAAAGTGGTCACAATTAAAGTGGTTTGTAATGAGAACTATTGGATTGTGATTAGAGAGTTCCCTTGGTAAGGAAAAGACTGAGACAGAAGTCCATTTAATTACAAACTACTCATATATAAGAAACCTATATACTTATCCAAGTGTGTCATTTTTCTCGTTGTGAAATTTGTGCAGATTTGCACAATGGATAAAATCCTTGAAGATGGAGGGCTTTCTTTACAAAATATTTGACATAACCGATATTATTTACCTTATAACTCATTTTAGTCCTCAATAAATAGTTGAATGCCATCGTGAAAAGCTTTTTTCAGAAGAAAGTTATTACATAAGGCATTTTTTCATCAGGATTATTTGGTGCATAAACATTCACAATATTACATAATATCAAAACCATTCCAGTAACCTAGAATTTTAATACAAAGTATTATTTTTTCTGTGACAACATATTTCTAAAACCTATATAGAAAATAAGCCACCAAATCCCCCATTGACTCAATAGCTTCACATTCAAAGTAATATAAATTCCATAAACTAAACAAAGGGGATACAATTTGTGACAACCATTTGACTCTCCTTAACTTCAATAAAATTAAGATGGTATTCATGCCTTAAACCCTAATATTTTTAGCTTTGTTAATTTTACCAACTCCTCTGGTATTGCCTGTGAGAAAATTCATTGACAAACATTGGCACTCCTGCACCTTCATTTTCTTTTCTGGGCACATCAGTTCTATTTAGTTTAAAGTCAACCGTTTAACCACTATCTACTATTTTAAGAATTTCAGTGGGGTCGATTTATAGAATGAGTAGGGTGATGAGATTCTACATTCTTTGAAGCAGATGAGGTTCTATGATACTTGCTTGCTTTTTTACAGGGAAGATGTGGGATCACAAGATTTAGACCTTGATTTTGAATTTTCTAAAATTTTGATTAAATCCATGAATCTTGTGCCTATTAGGTCCATTTTAGGAAATGTAGACTTCACATAGGGGGTCTTTATGGGAGGTCTATACTTGTCACTATGAAATTTTTCGATATAACAATGAAGGGGTGTATCCTTTAATTAAGTCCGAAACATGGGTAGAATCTAAGTTTACATTATAGGGTTTGGGGTGAACAAATCCCAAAATTTGTATGGTGTATTATGATTGGCTCATTTATGTTACTACTACCATCCTCAACAACATGCATATTATCATCTAGCTCAATAGAATAGAAAGGACATGGGTCTAGTTCTGAAATCGATCATTACCCTTGTGAAAATGATCATAACTAGGAGCTTAATGGTTGTATTAGTGATGGTGTTACATAAATGTTTGGTGAGTCGCAATAAATATTTCACCGTCTTTTAGGTTGATAATGCTATCGTCACTTCTCCTATGTCGGTATGGTTGAACCAAATTTCACCACTAGTTTGTGTCTCCGTGATTTCCCATTCTTTTTCCCCTTGATCAAATTCCAAGTTGTCATGATCAAAATTAGATTCTTCATCAGGTTTGACATCTAGAATATATAATGGTAGTTATCATCTTTCTCCATATTCTTCTATTAATATATTGCACTTGCAACTTTTCGAGTAGACCACAAAATACCGAATAATAAAGTCGATTAATATAACCAGCACCCAGACCCTTCCATAGGAGACACTACTGAAAAGTATGTAGACTGTCGTCACTAACATACACTATGGTTAGGTGCATAAAAGAACAACCAATGTCATTACTGGAAAGGATGTAGAACTTTAGAGATATTAGAACAAAGAAAACAATTTAATGTACACAAAATATAACATCGGTAAACCTAACTTGTCACAAGCAAAATAGCAAGCACTAAACCATTCAGCGACCCCAACATTCTCCCCTTTCGCGACCAAGTTAGTGTTCGCTATAGTTCACCCATAAATAATATTCACAGCAGACGTAATCTCCTTACGAACAACCATCTAACATCTCAAATGGTCTTCAAATTCCTTCCTATCTTTCCCTGAGTTCTTGTCACAAAAACCGATTCTCTTGATAATCCTTTCAAGTTTAGCATCAGTATAAAATTTCTTATCATCCATTCTAAGATTAACTTCATCATGTTATTGTTCTTCAAGTGCAAAAAACAACACTTCACTCAGGCTCTTGAAGAATTGTTCCATCAAAGAAAGGTAGTATCACATGTAACTTCCCTTAGGTTTATCAACACTCTTGTTAAACATCCATGCTAAAGTATAATCTCTTCTGCCAATTCCTTGTAATAAAAAACAAGACAACTTCAGATGTGGAGAAGAACATGATCGTAATCATAATTGTTCATCTCTGTTAGCATCGTGAGCATGAGAATTAGATCATTTGGGTTCAATAATAGAAAGTATGCCAACCTGAAATCCAATTCTTCTAGAGTACCTCTTAAAACTTTGAAATCATAATTTTTAAATGAATTGTCAAAATTCCCTTCTTTCTTTGCATTAACTGTCTTTGTGATCTTCTTTAAAGTCCAAATATCTTCTTTATGTTTTCCAAGCTGAGCATGAAAACGAATAAGTCTTTTGTTATAGTTGTGTTCAGTCATAACTCGATTTTGTTTTGTAATAAACCTTTTGTCTGAAAACAAGCTACATTCCCTTGGTAAATCTATTTGATTGGGAACTGAATTCTTAGTAGAAAAACTTGTTGTGGGTAAGAAGTAGAAACAATAACTATCACCAAACACCACACTTCTTATGGTTGACGCATCCCAAATTTTGTGTATAAACCTATCAGAAACCTCAATGTTTGCTTTATCTCTTTTTAGTGACATTGTTGCCTGAATTTAAGATTCCTTTCTCTTTTCAAAGTCTTCTTCTTATATTTTGATAATTCAACCATTTTACCCTTCCCTTTATCAGTTCTCACCACCAGTAGATTGACCGGTTTTGAACAAAATAGTTGATGAAGTGGAATGACATAAATTAGACATACCCATCAAAATGCCTTTCGTAAAAGTAGTTTGTCTTGGTTTCATCAGAGTAGAAGATATTGTAGTTGGAAAGATTGTTTTTGAGGATTTTGGATTGAATAGAGTAAGACTAATTGTTGTTATCGAAGTACTTGTAGGAATGAGCATTGTTAGTGCTAAATATCGTTGACCAACTCATAGTTTGATAAGTTTTGGGATTATATTATCAAACTTTCTATGTTGATGGAATGAACTTATTTTCACTTGAATGCTTTTAAGTAATGAACAATCTTTTATCATATATGTTGCCTCTGATAATCTGTACTCTGATTACTTGTCTCTATCTGAAATTCAGTATTGAATTTCGGACTCCGTCCTTCAAAGAAACTCAGTAACAGAACATAATCCACTCAGAAGATTGAGCTTAGAAGATCATACTCAGAACCAAGTCAGAAAGTCAGAACATACACAACTATTTCCAGATACACTCTGATAACATCAGCCAGGACTCTGAAATCCACTCAGGATTTCGGACTATCAACATAAATATATCATTGGAAATATCACACTTAAGCATTCAACAAAGAATACTGAAGAACAAAGAATATCCAAGAGATAAGGCAAAGGATAAGCACGTCAACTTATAGGATATGATTAGACTAGATCAAGCGTGGTCATCTAGAAGCATGTCTATTGTACTTTAGAGCATTATTAAATTATAGACAAGCCACCCTAGTCTGACACTGTATTATAATAATAGATTTACCTTTCTTATCTGACTGAAGAGAGATGTGTTGTCTCCTCTTCAGTCCATAGGTTATTACCAGAAGGTCCTCCCTTAATCTATAAAAGGGAGACCAAGTTCATCTTCAGTCCTCATGGTTTTGAGAGACTTTATGTAACACTTTCTCTTATTAATACATTCTCTCATTCCATCAACTCTTATGTTATCATCTGCATTTCTCATCTCTCTCTCATTTCTAGTACTCTTACTTTAAGTCTTTATATTTCCAAGTTACTTAAATGTCTATATTTACTATTTATTGCTGAGCTATTAAGATCTGTTCTAAGTATTAACTCCTATTTATAATTCCGCATCCATCTCAAGTCTTCGGACTTGTCCCTTTCCAAAACTCATAATTTCGGACTCTCAATTTCCGCAATCTTTTATTCCGCACTTACTTAGAATATTTGGCGACAACAAGCGTAGTTGTCGAAGCGAGATTCACTGTTGATATAGGATGACTTCGTTGCAAACTAGGATCATTCAAGAACTGAAGAGATGGAAATGGTCTAACACTCCATTCTTCGCCTTGCGACGTAGGTCTCACCCTAAAATCGCCAAATGGAACTCTTGAAAGAAAATTGGAAATGGGTTCTAATTGGGAATGAACCACAAAATGTATTTCCTTAATCGCTTCAATCATCTTCTCATTATAAGTTGTTGTGAGCTATTACATACCATAGATTTTGATTAAGGGTTCCAAGAAATTCAAATGACCCTTATTATTCTTCAAGGATTCATGAAGTTCAACTTCTCTACGCTTCGTTTCTTCAACAAGGTTCTGTGTGGCTTCAAGAGAAGAATGAGTATCACTTTCATATCATTCTCTAGCCAATTTAACTTCAACACCTAACATCATCAATAAAATACTTATTCAAGTCGCTAAACTTCTCAGAAATTGTTGCTTCAACAATAGTTTTAAAATTCAAGAAGGACTCAACCAAGGATTGAACGTGTTGTTGCTTAGTAAAAAGTTTCTTTTCCCAAGAATCAAGAATTGCAGTAAAATATACTGATTGAGAAATATTGGAGAATTGATCCACTATAGATACTAACATGTCAAGCTTGTGATACAAGATTTTGAAGACTTTGTTCCTCATGTTATTATCATCATCATCTTCATCAAGAGCAACATTTGGTTCAATTGCCATTAGTGCAAGTTTAATATCAAGAGCATTTAACCATTTGTCACCTTCAAAAGGCTCTATAGGATTAGAACTATTAGTTTTTTTGGAGTGGTGAGAGGAATAAAGACATGCAAAGGGTTGCTCAATTGATCTTGAAAATTTTCATGAAATTAAGAAGTGGGAATTAAGCTTGATGGTTCACTAGTGGTTAGAGTATGAATAAGCTCATCATTTAAAGGAAATTATGATTTAGATTGAACTTTATCTGAAGAAATAGTTCTTGATGGAAAGGATGAAACAGGAATATCAATAGAACTTGTGAAGCTGGATTCAATAACGAATAAGGTAAGAGGTAAAGAAAAGGATTGCAAAATTAGTTTAGAAAAAATTGGTTCACTAACAGGCTCACTGGTAACCATTGGTTCGCTAACCGGTTTAGAATGTGATGGAATATTTTGCATTTCCTCACATAATTCTGGATCATTAAGGACTGCAGTATCAATGAGCGAGGTTTTTGGTTCACTAACTTCTTATTATTTCGACTAAGCACTGCCTTTTCTTGTGTGTTTAGTTCTCTTAGACTTGGGAATATTAGGAATTGGAGATGTTGGTGAAACAGAAGAACCTTCACCCAATTTTCTTTTACACTTGGTAATTTTCACTAAAGGTAGACACGGATGCTTGAATTTCTTCCTGAACATCCTAAGGAAGAAAACAGACTAGATATGGATGACTCAACGTAGATCTGTAAGCGTTAACCACTTCATTGCATGTTGGCACGCGATCAAGCACTACTTTAGTAATTTGACTAATGAACTGGAATTTTTTCTGATCGCCAAACTTCGTTGGAATGGTCATCTCTTAAATCTCTAGAAGTGGTCCATTTCTTGAAAAACTTGACGTTATGATGTTGCATGTAGAGTCAAAGACTAGTAGTTGTGGGAACTTATATCCACATCTTTCTTCGAATGATCCAAGCTTTCTGCAAACTACATCCAGAGAATTGTAACATAATCAACAATTCAACAAACATTTAAGGGAAATGTTGGACATTGGAGGTGTACATCCTATGTCATTGAACATTTCAACGAATTTCTCAATAGCTGGAGTAACAAAATCAACATTAACGGGAAAATGGACTAGTCTCCCAAAATTATGTGTCGATATAGTAACTCGCTTTCCTCCTTGAAGCGCAAACGAAACTATATCTTGATTTTTGCATTGTTTTGTAGTAGAAATGATAGACTCACAAACTCATGAGGAACATCTTTACAAATTGTCAAGGGCAAAGAAATAATATAACATCTCAAGCATTCAACTTAAGGTTTTAGAATATCAGGGTAGTTAGTTGAATAGAGATTTGCCCAAAAATTACTAAGTTGGATCGAAAGTGTTGGAACAGAGGTTACCACTTCATCACAAAAATAGATTTGATCAGAAGAAGCCATTTGAAAACTTTCTTAACGCCTTTTGGGGTTTCAGTGAAATAGTCAAAAAACAATGTCAAATCAAGGCACCATTTGGAGTTTCAAGTAGAGTGTGGTTCTGGAAGTGACGAAAAAATTCGTGATCAAGCATATTATTACATTTGAATTGTTTTGATATCCACATACCGTAGATAATTTTATATACGTTTTTAAAGTATGTGATATAAACTTATAAAATATAAAACAAAGGTTCCTATATTTTTTGATAATTCGTTGAATAATACCATTTGTGGTCGGACAACTAAAAATGAAATATTAATCGATTTATGATGACATTTTATCCATAGTAGATGTGTTTTACACATCATTAACTTGGTTGTGCTAGATGAACTAAAACATATTGGAGATATAAGAGATATTAGGAAAATGTTATGCAACATTTATAGTTCTAGTAGCACTTTCTTTAAAAATATATGAAGTTTTGTAACAATGAAAATGTCATTTGGTTAGATCCAAATTAATTCGGACATTCCTGATCGTTCAAATTTTAGATTTGTTATGTTTGAAAGCGCTTTACGACGAAAAGATACTTTAAAAACGTTTCATGATGACCTTGTCGAGTAATATACAGTTACACCTTATCCGGAGTGTAGTTGGGTAGTCATCAAACAATTAACCGAAATGCTTATAGTTGTTAAAATAAACTATTTTTTTGATTAGGAGTTTATTATCTAATAAGTTGTTTAGTCTGTCACCAAATATTATCATTATGGTCGAAACTAAACAAATTTGAAATGAAAAACGAAATGATTCATGGAATGGTTCAACCGATGAAAGTTCAATTTATAAAATATTCTAAAGATGTCCCTCCCTTTAATATGTCACATTAAGCCCAACGATAAATGTCCTTGTGGTTGAACCTTTACTTGAAAACATATCTTACGATTTGGATTGATTCAACAAAAAATGAGTTTTACATCCGAGGAACAAGCTTACAATACATTATATATACTTTAACAATACATCACATACATCATATTTATACCTCTAACAATACATTATACATACATTTTGATTTCCGCCATTAACAAATAATATACATACATCAAATTTCTGCCATTAATATTACATTATACATACATTATTCAATACATTATCACTAGGTATAGAGAGACAAACTTGATACAAAGAGATACAATTAAGAGCAACAAGACAAATAAATATTTAGACTGCTTCAGATTTCTATACACTAACATGCCTCATAGGTATTTCAGGACGAGTTTGTCCCACCCCACTCCCGAACACAAAACAAAAGAACGGGGGTTAACCCCACACAGAATTGGGGTCCCATGGGATTTTTAACACCCTTATGGAAGAGGGGAACCAAAATATGATGCAAAATTGAGTTAAAATCTATAGTGGCATTAAAGGGAATTGGTTAAATCATAAAATTATTTGTATGACATAAAATATATTATTTTTAGTAGGGGTGGCAAGCGGTTAGGTTTATGGACTTGGCAGTTTCCTTAAATCAGTTTCCTTGATTTGAAAAAGTTTTGGTCAAAACCGATAATCGAACCCGAGGAAACCAAATATTTTCTTAAAAATACATTGTTGCAATTTTCCAAACATAAATTACCAAGTTTCAAACATAAAAGGCTAAAGTTTCAAACACAAATATATATATATATATATATATATATATATATATATATATATATATATATATATATATATATATATATATATATATATATATATATATATATATATATATATATATATATATATATATATATATATATATATATATATATAATGTTCCATACTTAAGGTGATAAAATAATACTACTACTAACTAGAAACATAAAGTTTGATTTCTAGGTTCCAAACGAAAGTATAAAGACTGAAGTTCAAAAGTTGTTCCTAGTAGCTTGCCAAACGTTGATCCCATTTATAAATCAAGAATAGTTGAATTTATTGTAGATTGCAGCAAGTCTACAATAGAACAGTTAAAAGTCAATTGAAGTGATGGCGGACGACGATGGTCATGGTAAGTTGGCTACTTGGTGGACAATGGTGGTCCATAATGGAGGAGAATTGAGGGTGATGGCCTCTTGCTAGACTTTAGCTTAGGAGACTTGGCGGACGGTGGTAGTCGTCTCCTCGATTGCTGAAGCAGGAAACAGAGTCGTGGTCTGTGGGGTCGTGGGGGTGAAATTGTATGTGTAAAAGTGACATGGTGAAAGTTGAATTGAAATTTGTAACTGTGAAAGTGTTAAGTGTTAACCCTAATTTCTAAAGGCCTAAAATTGAAATCGCTATATCCTTTTATATTTATTATTTAACATTTAATATATGTTGGGGTGCATAGCAGTGGAAAGGCGCACCAACGAACATGGTCAAGTACTTCAACAAACATTCTTCGACTATCTAGGCTAATGGGTAATGAAAGTAATTAAGAGACAAGAAACACAAGGATTTAAAGTGGTTCAACGAACATCAAGTTGAGCTACTCCACTGTAAGAAACGAGAGAAACTTCATTGATAAACTTCAATGATTTACAACAGAAACCATGACTACACTTCTTCGACATTTTGACATATTACAAAAGTAGTTATGACATTGTATAAATAACGGGATATGGAAGCTCGAACATGCAAGGTCTTGGGCGGGTAGATACAAAAGGACAAACTAGTCGTGAGCCTAGTCACTTTACAGGCTGTAAAGGTGACTGCTCCATGCTCCCAATGCTGCTTCAGACACTAAATACAGTTCTGCACGTGTTACCAATATTCTTCTTACTACAGATGTGACAATACCAATACTGTGTCCAAAACCGAGGCCTCGCCTTCGGTTGAGAAACTCCTTATTGGTCTTTGGGTGAGATCTTCCCTTCGAACGAGACTGTAGTTGTTCGACTTGTGCTTATGCAACTCTGTCGAACTCTACTTCGTACTAGGGTTAACTCTTCCTTCAAGAAATAAATTCTTCTTTTGGACTTCGCTTCGGATAGAGGATATTGCCGATTCATCTTCTCCTGCTGTTGATACGTTCATTCATGTGACCATAACGTAAGCTATTGCTGTCATGATGAACTATGATCCGCATGAGACACTGATGAGAGGCATCCTCGGATATCACCCTTCGGTCTGGATAAACTTATATCTTAGTCACATTTCTTTAGTCTGGTAACCCATCTGCCACCAACTGACTTCTGCTGTCAATCTTGGATATGTTCCTTCATGTACATGCTGAGGATGTATCTTCTAATTCGGACGAGGTTTGACTTTCCTTGGTCTGAATGATTAGATACCTTCGGTTCAGGAACTGGACATAGTTTCGAATCCGAATAAGGCAAGATTGCCTTAGTCCTGCTAATCTTCATGCCTTCGATTCAACCTTCTGCATATCTTCTGAAGGGTCACCCCGTTCTTATTTCTGATCCGTCTTGTGGTTGATTTGACCGGAGCGAAAGACTCCTACTAAACTGAAGATCTGGTGAATTGTCTGAGATGCACACCTTAACAGCACTGGCTTCCTCTTGCCTCTGTTTTCTGGTTACTTCAGACAACTATTCCGCTTTGGCTATCTTGGGTCTTCCTCCGGTTCGGATTAGGCTCCACACTTTCTCAACAATCTCCCACTTGGAGACTGAGCTGAACTGATCTTTCTGTCTACCAAGTTTTCTTGTCTTCTCTCTTTCGATCTCCGCATTCTTCAAAGAAAAGGTCGCTGATGACACTCCTTCCTCCACGTTTGCTTTGAAAGTGATGAACCTTCAAAGGGGGAAAATAGTGGTCTTCAGCAACTGTCTGATGAGCTTCTCTTGGGATTTTCAGGATATACTTCGACCGAAACCTCCTTTGGATGTCTAAAGCTCGTGCTCTTGACTGCTTACTCCCACTTAATCAGCTAAGTTATGTCGAGTTCTCTGCTAAACATTCTGGACCACAACATCTAAGCTTGTTGATAATCTGTATGTTGGATCCCTTCTCCAACATAGCATCAACTGTACAATTGAGGATGAAGAATTAGGTATTCTGAACTTTTTGGAGCACAAATGATACACTCAAAGACTGTCGCCTCGGATCGGGCATTAACTTCGGTCAAAGACTGTCACCTCGGTTCGGACCGACGATGTGACTTCTGACGCGAGTGCTGACTTTTGGCACTTCAGTGGGTTTCTCCCACTTTTGCTTCCGGAAGAATGACGGGGATATCTGGGTTTTGGCCTATTGATGTGTCAGAAGAGCCTTATCCAACCAGTGAAACTAGGCTTTGGAAAATTGAGGCTCCACAATGGATCAATTTAATTGTCTCGTGGAAGCAGGCATCTCCTTCTCGTTGGCTTTAGAGTGACTATGACTCAAGCCTTAGCCGTCCCTGTGAGGATACCACTATCATCTTTGGCCTCCCTGTCCGACTCCGTCATCGCTTCTCGGGACGTAGTCAATCTCTCTTTTTTGTCGTTGACGCCTGCGACTCCTGCTCCCATATCTCTCTATCCGTTTTCGGTTGGAAACTGGAGCACGGTTCACTGTAACGACAATTCTCTCTCCATATTACAGATGATGTTAGGTCTGACTCTGGATCTGTTCTCTCTTCGACTTGGTTTTTCCATCGCCATTGCTTCACCTCCAAGTTGTTCAAACCTTGGACAGGTGCAGTAGATCTGGCAGTGTTAATCATACGTCTCCATACCTCAGGAGTCAAAGTCATGAACTCTTGTTTGTCGATCTTGAACCTCCCGACTTCAACCATGAAGCTCTGATACCAAGGTCAATCTTACGACCAAGTACTTCAACAAACATTCTTCGACTATCTAGGCTAGTGGGTAATGAATGTAATTAAGAGACAAGAACCACAAGGATTTAAAGTGTTTAACCTAACATCAAGTTGAGCTACATCCACTGTGAGAAACGAGAGAAACTTTATTGATAAACTTCAATGATTTACAAGAGAAACTATGACTGTACTTGTTGGACATTTTAACATATTACAAACATAGTATGAGATTGTATAAATAACGGTATATGGAAGCTTGAACACACAAGGTCTTGGGCGGGAATAAGCAAAAGGACAAACTAGTCCTGAGCCTAGTCACTTTACAGGCTATAAAGGTGACTACTCCATGCTCCCTATGCTGCTTCTGACACTAAACATTGTTCTTCACGTGTTCCCAAGATTCTTCTGACTACAAATGTGACAATACCAATACCGAGTCCAAAACCGAGGCCTCGCCTTCGGTTGAGGAACTCCTTATTGGTCTTTGCTTGAGATCTTCCCTTCGAACGAGACTGTAGCTATTCGACTTGTGCTTCTGTAACTCTGTCGAACCCTACTTCATACTAGGGTCAACTCTTCATTCAAGAAAGAACTTCTTCTTTAGAACCTAGACTCGGATAGAGGATACCGCGGATTCATCTTCTCATGCTGCTGATACGTTCATTCATGTAACTATAGCGCAAGCTATTGCTGTCACGATGAACTATGATCCGCATGAGACACTGATGAGAGGCATCATCGGATATCTCCCTTCGGTCCGGATAAAGTTATCTGTTAGTCACATTTCTTTAGTCTGGTAATGCATCTGCCACCAACTGACTTCTGTTGTCAATCTTGGATATCTTCCTTCATGTCCATGCCGAGGATGTATCTTCAAATATGGACGAGCTTTGACTTTCCTCGGTCCGAATGATTAGATACCTTCGGTTCATGCACTGGACATAGCTTTGGATCCGGACAAGGCAAGGCTGCCTTAGTCCTGCTGATCTTGATGCCTTCGGTTCAACCTTCTGCAGATCTTCTGAAGGGTCACCTCCTTCTTATTTCTGATCCGACTTCTGGTTGATCTGACCGGAGCGAAGGACTCCCACTAGACTGAAGGTCTGGAGACTTGTATGAGATGCACACCTTAACAGCATTGGCTTTGTATCGCCTCTATTTTCTGGTTGCTTCAGACAACTGTTCCACTTTGGCTGTCTTGGGTCTTCTTCCGGTTCGGATTAGGCTCCACACTTTCTTAACAATATATAAGGTGTAAAATATGAAATAAAACTTTTAATTAATTATTTAATAATATTCGTTGATTCGGTTCGGGTTGATCTGAACCTCAAGAGACCAAAACCGAATTCAAAATTTGTTTGGTCTCAGATCAAACCAAAAACCGAATTTGAATATGGTTGATCCGAAAATCAGTTTTTATTCAGTTTGATTTTCAGGTTTTTTGGTTTCAAACCAAATAATTCTCATCCTTAGTTTTTAGTGGCTATTTAGATCATCATAGCACTAATAAATATGAATATCAGTGACTTAGGTAGTTAGGTCTTAGGTACCACTTAATCAATTAATTTTTATTGCGGCAAAAATATGTTACCAAAAACGTAATATAATGGCACAAAAAATATGCTATTAAAAATGTATGATACTAAATTCCATATTATTTTTAGTGTTACAACAAAATTTTTGATGACCAAGCATGTTGTTATTTTTTATTTTAAGAGAAGTATCACTGATTTTAGGGTTTCAAAATTCTAGGCTCTTTAATTCTAGGGTTTCATGATTAATTAAAGTTTTACGTTAGAATAAGGACTGCAAAAGCAGTGCAGCGATCAGCAGTAAAAGCTTCAAAACTGCAGCTGCATCCATAAAAGTCTTGCAGCAGCCAGTAGTAGGCTTCATTCATCCATGTTTCTATTTTTCATATATTTTCTGCAGATACAAAATAATTTTCTTAGCTTGTTAAGGAACTCATGTATGTGTTTATGAAACGTGATCTGATCCCCAAGCATTATTCTCACCCCAATTTAGACTAATTAATCAAGCCCAAAAGTAGTCAATTAGCTCTCATCTTCGTTTCCCACGATGACAAAGACAGTCTTGTAGTAAACCGAAATATCCGGCCTTTAATCGAAATATAGACAATTCCAAATTAAACTCTTCAATTGAAGGAATTCAACTTCCAAACGCCCAAAGAAAATATATCTTCAGTGTAGAATTTTATGTCTGTCTACAAGATGTAGGCAAAAAATGAAAGAATTCAACAACTACATGTTTTCTTTGATACTTGTTAACCAGGCAATAATCTATTTAACAAAAATTAGAACTTGGGTAAATCATTATATATTATTTTCATTTCAGCATATCGTACAACAATATAATATATGATTATCCCATGTGGTCCCCAGAGCAATAAGCAATATAACAGTGAGATATCTTTAAAAACCCTTATTCCTTTGGTCCCTCCTCTACACATACTGTAGCTGGCTTTATCTAAGCAGTAATCCTTCTGTGGTTCACCCCACAGCTTTGTCGAAGATGCACATCCAGCAAGTTTTAGTTAATTGATTAATAAAACTTTTTTCTAATTTGGTTGTAAATATTGATCAAAATATTCTCATATCTTCAATATTACAACGATAACAACTAGCTACCATGTATACACATACACACAGGGGCGGAACACGAGCATTAAAAGTGAGGGGGCCATGTTTAACAAAATCATAAAAATAACTTTCATTTGGCTGTTTATTACCTCTACTTGTTGAGCCAAATCAATTAATTACCTTACTTTTAGTCTCCTACTAGAATGAAGTAAAACAATTGCCACAGGCACACGCGGGTTTCTTTTGTTTACGAATAAGAAATAAATCTTTAATCTTTTATAGATAGTAGACTTAGCAGTCTGTTTTTTGCATTTGCAGCCTTAATTTACACTTTAGTCTCTTCTATACAGCATAGGTTAAATTTTTAGTTTTGTGATAGAAATAAATAGAGAGAACTTACTTCTTTTCTGGCGGAGAGGAGAGAGAGTCGTGGTCTCAGGCTCATTGACGTCTGAAGTGAGTACTCCGGTGACCAACGGAGAGGAAAGACGGTGCACGGAAGAGGCAAGCAGTCCGACAACCAGCAGATAGGAAAGAGAGAGCGCATAGAGAAGGGGAGCAGTCCGACGAACGATGGAGCTGCAGAGGAGATGAGAAATCCGGTGACGGCGTAGTATTTGGGTGAGTTTGAAGAATTCTTTTTTCGATGGCTGCCATATTAGGGTTTACTAATTTCAAACTCAAAGATTGAGTTAAAAAAGTTGAAAATTATATTAGGATTTTTTGTATTTTAATTGAATTTAACAGTTAGACTTTCCTAGTTTGTTGGCTTTCTTATCGGAGAAGTGTGGGTTTGAATTTTTGAGTGATATTCTTATATCTTGTTCGTTAACTTTTTAGTTTCTTAGTGATATTCTTACATTTGGTGATTATCTCCTACAAAAATTACATATATATCATGTATACCTACGCTTAAAACCGGGGGGGCCATGGCCCCTCCTGGCCTCCAAGAGGCTCCGCCACTGCATACACATATCATTTAACATCTTTGGCACTAGATGTGTTTCTTGCATAAATACTCTTATTACGTACGTTCAGCCCTTACTTATTGATTGTATTTATAACAAGCTGAAAAATAAGAAAGAAAACAAAAAGAACATACATGAAACAAATAAGAAATGAATGTAATTATTAATAAGCAGCACTGCTCAAACACATGTTCTTTTTCTCTAGCTGTATATATGTATAAGTATGCATATGTATGCATGTATGTATTTTTTGATGAATCTTCTTGTTATATGTATTTTTTCAGTGTGGGTTATTAAGCATGTATACCTCATAATTGACTGGTAAAGCCATCTATGTGTGGTTGTCAAAAAAGCATTAAGCCACTTTTTCTACCTAGGATAGGATGGTCCAACATATGGTTGAAGATTTTTCTTGCACTGTCTACCTTGATTGGTTTAATCATACACTATCATCTATATCATTGATCTATAACTATGTGATTAAGTAAGGCATGACTAGTAGAAATCCCTTAACCAACAAAAACTTTCAGTATGTGGTATGCACTTACCTAATTAACTTACGTGTCGGCTGACAACGACACCACATGTTCGCAAATACGCCATTACTTTTACTTTTCTTTCGCGTGCAACATGGTAAGATTCTAAGAAACATCATCTTTTCACAGGAAAAAAATAAAAAATAAGCCTATTATCATGTCTTGTTAAAAATAAGAAAAACATATATATGATATGTGATAGAGACATAATTCATTCCTTTGTTGTACATAATTGGAAATCAGGTTTTTATACAGCTTGCCAAAGAACTTGCACACGGATTATTCAGCAATTCCATTTGGAGACTGGAGCTTTTCCTCTTTCTTTACAGGAAACTTTACAATTGAATGCTGCCGGATCTGCAGTACCAAAGGCACATGATAGATATAATCGACTTGAGTTCATTTTTGTGATCTATACCTTTCAATCAAAGTACTACCACAGATTGAACTTTGCAGGTACTATTTAAATAGCCATCAGATGTAAATGATCTCAAACTATACTTGCTTGTTCTTGTTCATCTTCTCAACTTTCATCATTTGCTGTTTATAATCATAAAATATAGTATATTTAGATCTTGGCAACAAAACCCTAATTTTCTGTTCTTATCTTCAAGAATTAATCAACACGTATTTCAATTATCTACTTCTGATCTTCCTAATTCATAACTGAGGCTGGAGAATACTACCTGGATAAGTTAATTATGTGTTTGTTATAGTATATGTAACATAAGTAAAGGCGTTTTTGTAAACAAATTTCCAATGTTTGATTAACCTACAGTAATTCGTAGAACATAAACGTACATAATTTCAGAAAGTTAAATATCAATGAAATCAATGATACATTTGAAGATAGGTAACCGGTGAACAGTTGTGTGTTTAGCTGCTTTGTTGCAGCCGGATGGTGCAAGAAGTAAGATGTTCAACAATAGTTCAGAAGGAAAAGACGTTCGAGCAAAGCAAGAAGGCAACAGCAATGAGCCCATATTTCCTAAGCATACATCAACTTCAAGACAGTGGGCAGGTTTCAAGAACCCACGAATCGTGAGGGTATCTAAGGCATTTGGAGGGAAGGATAGGCATAGCAAGGTTTGTACTGTAAAAGGATTGAGGGACCGAAGAATTAGACTTTCTGTTCCTACGGCTATTCAATTGTATGATCTTCAAGATAGGCTAGGGTTGAACCAACCGAGTAAGGTCATAGATTGGTTGCTTGATTCCACTAAAGATGATATTGATAAGCTTCCACCCCTCCAAATGCTTCCAGGAGATTTTAATCAATTCCATCCAGCACCACCTCAAGATCTGAATTCTCCTCAAATTTCTTTCTCTCAGTTCCTTAGTAATCCAAATGCAACATTCGTGAAAGATGTAGGAAACCGAACCTTACTGTATACTAAACAAGGAATCAAGCTTGACAACGATCATGACATCAATGGATATCAAGAAAGAATGAAAGGGAAGGAAGCACTAGTTGAAAACAAGTGGAACGAACAAGAAAATACAGATGGAAATGGTGGTTTGAACTTTTTTCCCATACCTCAATACTCTTATCCAGGATTGTTTCCATACAACCCTTCATATAATTGGGAACCTAATTCAAATCTAGCAATGTCCCAATTTGGGAACCAAACACTACTTTCATCTCATGCTGATTCTTCAATGGCTCTTCCATCTGCCTCCCAATTTTTCTTGTGTCCTCCTGCTGCCATCACGCCCTCACCTTTCCCTCCCTATCTCATGCCTACTTTAGGAGACAATAACGATCTTATTAGACAAAATAATCACTTCCATTTGTTAACCTCAAGTTCCCAACATGTACCACCAAATTCACTCATGCCACTACTTAACCCGAGTGATTCTCAACAGAAAGTACCCTTCAACTTTGATGGGCATCGGAAGGTTCGTTCACAGAACAATGGTGATAGCTGATTGCGTGTGATCAAGATGACGAAGACAACATCACTCTACGTGCCTAATAGCTTTCATAACACAATACATATATATATATGATTTCATGTAATTAGATTTTAATGGTGTGTAATATGTATATGGAGACAATACTAAGTACTTACAGATGTTTGAATTATTTGTTTTGGAACCTTGATTTCCATATATGTATCATAACATTTAAATTTTAATTACTGAAGATATGGAGATTGATCGCTAACATCATCTACAAGACCTGGGTATCATTTTTATTACGTCAAAGTGCTAATAACTACATCAGTTTAATTAGAAACCGCAATTTTATTTCACCAAACTAGCTAGCCAGCAGTTAGCATAAAAACAGGAAGAAGATTACATAGTGAACATGCAGGCAGTTCTCGGGCTCGCAAGCCAAAACCCTCAAACAATTCTATATTTTCTGCACCTATAACGGATCCAAATAAAGGAGAGAAGCGTAATACTATTAAACACCGTTTCACTGCTCCCTTTCTTACATTTGAATTCATTGCTAGATTTCCATAATCATTTACGTCAAAGTGCTGTTTTATAAATAACAAAGTACCAAACATTAAAAAACTTAATATATAATACATGGGAAGTGATATTTCCACTTGAAAATTTGATTCATCTACATGATGTACAATACATTTAAAGCTATTTGTGTGTGTGTGTGTGTGTTGCTCCGTAGTAGTTTTATTTTCAAATTTGGTTAATTAATACTAAATAAGAAATTTTACTATACTTTAATTTTTTTTTACAAAATCAATCAGGGACAGAAGTAATACTATATATTAATTCTTTTACAAAATTATACAGGGAATATAATAATAAAATTGATATGAAACTAATGAAATAACAAGGAAGATAAATACGTCACATGAGATAATATCAAATTCTATGTTTGAATTGCAAAATTCGAAAAATCTTTGTATTTTTGGATAAATAGACTACATATCAAAAAGCACAGGGTCATTATCTGTAAATTGGTTTTTTCTATACCTGAAGTGGATTTTTTAAATTATTGATCACTTATTGTACTGTTGTAGATTGATAATAACAAAAAAGATTAAAATAAATACTAACATACTTTTCTAAAAACTGTTAATAGCATCGTATTATTATTATTATTATTATTTTGGTAAAATAGTATTGTATTTGGGATATTGTGTTATTAAGGAATTGTAGTTTAAAACAACAACTCATTTCTACCATCGTATTTTCCATTTAAATGTTTTCAAAAATAGTTTGAGAAAGAAGGGGTTGCAGATTTCAATTTGATTTGCCATGTTACTATTAGAAAAACAGTTGTTATTATATCTTATCCTGATTGATTTTGGTAACGGTAGATGAGTTTGTTGGTTGGTTTGTTTATCTATTTTTTTAATTTAAACGTGTGATAAATTGTGATTTTTTATTTATATTAGTTAGATAGTATAAATGTACACTTTATGTTAATTCTTATGATGTATCGTGTTTTAGAATAAATGGAAGTAGATTTTATATATGGTTACATTGAATAACTTGAATAAAAAAATTTAAAAGAATTTAAAAAAATAACTATTACCTCTTTACATAAAATAACTTCAATGCAAAATTATTTCAAACAATATAAATAAGATAATATGAGGGTAAAATATTTCAGACAGTTACATCCTATAACTTCAAAACAACATATTTATAAGAATTAAAAAAAACTAGTTCCATACTTCAATTTCTCAACTTTATTCGCTACCGTGAGATCCTGGACATATAGATTAGCACCTTCTACAGTCAGTCGCTCAAATTCGCAAACCACTTTCGTAGAAAATTGGCTACATTTTATTTCCCTGAATATATAAACAACATAATATTTGAATGAGTAAACATTATTGAAATTTCGTAAAATTTTGGAGAAATGCTAATACACATATACACACTCTTACATCCACATACAAACAGGTACACACAATAATAAACATAAAGAAATTATTTTTAAACCACTATCCAAGGAATAAATGATAATTGTTTAATAAAAAAATAATTTTTCTTTAAAAAATCATAATTAGATACATTGATGCACTTATATGAAAATTTGTCTGTGCAAACAATGATGTCAATTCTCAGTCACGTATTTCGTAAATGCCATAAAGAACATGTTGTGACACTTTGTAGTTATATGAAAATTAAAAAAAAAAAAAGACGTGGCATTTTCGTAAGTATATCAATATCTCTTTGCATCAATGCATACATATAGATATATTGATGCATTTATATGGTTGTTTTTGCATCAATGCATACATATAGATATATTGATGCATTTATATGGTTGCATTCATTGATGCATTCATAAGAAATTGTAGTTTTTATTTCAACATGTTTATTGTTTAATATGACATAAAAAGTTATAAATGTTTTTATATTTGTTTGCATTTTTGAATAAAATATAGTTTATATACATGATGCATTCATATGAATGCATAAAAAAATTAGATTTATATGTCAACAAGAATACTATTTTTAAAGCATAAAAATTGATATATATCCAATTGTTATGCATATGTATGCATTGATGCATTCATATTGATAGATTAATGCATTCATATGCATGTATTGATGGATATATAATATTTTTTATCAACATGTTTATCATTTAATAGAGCATAAGAATGTATAAATGTTTTTATATTTAATTTGTTTCCTTTTTCTTGATAAAATAAAGTTGATATCCACGTATGCATTGACAAACTCATAATAAAGCATTGATGCATATATAAAAAAGTAGTAGTGTATATCAACATGTATGCTATTCTTTTAGCATAAAAATGATATGTATCTGCATTGATGTTTATGTATGCATTGACGCATTCATATGGATGCAATGTTGCATGTGTTAGGTTTTATATATCTTGGATTAACTAATCATGGCAGCAGAAACATACAAAATTAATCTAAGGCAAGTAACTTTTACTAAAACCTACAAGGATCCAACCTAATGATATAAGTAACTATAAGCGAGATCAAGAAAAACCAACATTGAGCAAAACCAATTTGCTAGTAGACCTTTGATGAAGAACAATTACACCAGTGCTATGGAATGTAGTATCCGAAAGAGAATACATTTAATGGTTCACACTCAATAAGTCAAGATTATTAGGTTAATTAGTTAATTAAGAAAGCTCATTATAAAACCCTAGAGAGGGATTATAGGATCTGCTAAGAGAGAAGAGAAAACTCCAAGTTTAAGAGACCTCTAAGAGTGGGACGAAAATAATGAGTGTCAGGGAAGGGTTTTTATAGCTTGCAAGGATGCTTCGAGATATACGTGATTTGAATTCAAACTGGATAAGGATAATTGATTAAATAATCCAACTTTATCCCTTCATGGTGAACCAAAATTAAGAAGGTTTATCCTTATAATTTTGTCCCATATCCTCCATAATTAAATGTTATCCATTGCCCAACTATTGAACAATTAATATTTAGTCCATACACTTTTAATTAATCCTAAATTAATTTCAATTAATTCCAAAGTAGTTTCTAATTAATTTATCATCCCATGAAAAATTGATAAACTATTTATATCTCTCTCTTAATTAACTCTAATATCATTTGGACTATTGATGGCAACCCAAAAAGGACCCTGCTATTAATGGAAAGTCCTTACCAATTAGTTTTGATCTTGGACACTATTCCAACAGTCTCCCACTTGGACAAGTCATCAACTACTATTGGTCACAAGTCTCCCACTTAATCAGCAGAGCTTGCTTCCTTAGCCACTACCAAACTCTGAATCATATTCTTAGAGACAACCCTTTAGATAACTAATCAACTATTCCTTTGTTCTATAAGATATCGTGTGAACCTGAGAAATGGATAAGATTCAATCTCAGGGTTCAAGATTATGTTTCTCAGTTTCTGATTTATGATGACCTTATCAGATTACTGAATTGAACACATCAATCTACTCAGGGCTAGGCCTAGCACTACAATGTCAACATCAAATCACTGAGGGGCCCATAGATATCGCTTTTCCTATTAAGGAAAAAGGAACAAATAAAATTTGACTACATAGTCCTAGTCAACTCATCATGTCATACATGGACATACCTTTTATAACTACCAGTTAAGGTTGCGTTTAGGTAAACCAATGCATAACGGAATTGTAAACTAAAACTCATGCATCTCCGTTTGAAGAATATAAGATATTATCATCTTAGAATTACTCGATATTATATCCATGAAGTAATCTCTCTAATTGCATATTTATCCAACACCTAAATCTCCATTTAAGTACTCATGAGTATTTTTTGCATCTCCATGCGATGTCCAATCTTCATTAGACATCAACTAATACTCCATGACAGTCTTAAATCACTACTTACTTCCAAGAGTATGACCGACTATGGATGTTTGAGTAAATCAATACTCAGGAAGTGGGTTCTAAACATGCAAAACGGAACACAATAATAAACTAATGAAATGACTACACTCCGGCATATATTATGATCTCCACATAATAATCATCAAATCAGATAAAGATTAATATTGTATCAATTCCAATATCAAACAAACATTAAACCAATTTATTGGCAATTCTATGCACATTGACTCAGAATGATTGGCAATGGCCTAGAACAATTTTATTGACTATGATGTCTTAACTTTTGACAAAATTCCAACTTTTGATAAGTTTTCAATTGTAATGGTAACTGCTGAGAAAATACTATGTGTGTTTGTGTGACATGGGTTCTAAGTCAAAATGACTTCACCATTTTAATCACAAAAGGATCTCAACATAACTATTAAAGTATGAAACAATAATAGTATTTATGATGAACCCCTTTTGCCACATAGATTTTTTGTAACACCACTAGCTACAACATGCTCTAGCTCATATTGCTAAATCTACTATGGTGTCCTACTTGGTACTTCTCCAAGTCACCAATTATCAAGACCACAAATCCCGACTGCGAACGCGGATCGTATCTTTTGTAAGACACATTCCGCCGAGGCGCGGCCCGGATGGATCCACGGCGCGGCTTGGGGAGATTCTAGGTTCGTGCATGATTTGTACGCGCGACGCGACTCGGGAGAATCCGCGGCGCGGTGCGCCGCAGTTATGAAAAACCCTAATTCGGATTTAAACGCCTATATAAAGGGTCCTAGCCCTAGGGTTCATGTTTTTGGAGGTTTCCTGGAGTAGAGTCGACTGGATTCAGCTGAGGCTCTTCGGTTTCAAGGCTTTGGAGGTTTTGGGAGATTGAAAGAAGGAGACACAACGTGAGAGAAGGCTTGTAACGGATCGTGTGCATCACTCCATTTTTTAGAAGTAAGGTAAGAAGATCTACTCCTCTGAATTTACATTTCATCCCGTTATTTAAGTGTTATCCTTTGATTAGTAGTCTTGATGACTTGTAACACTTAGGGTTTTGGACCATGGACATGTATGGACTTGCATGTCCATAAGGGAGTGACTTTAGGTTAGTTTCTGATCCCAGGGAGGGTGTAGAGAGGAACCCTAATATATGGTTGTACTGGTTAAGGGGCAGAAAGGGGTTTCAGACCATTACGGGTCCGCGGCGCGGACAGGCCATGTCGCGACGCGGGTTCGGGTAAACCTCGTAAGTGTACCATGATAAGTCCGCGACGCGCAAGGGACAGGCCGCGCCGCGGCGAGTGACTGTTTGACCCAAAGGCTTATTTTCGACCAATATTGGTTAGCAAACGTTGGGTCTGACCTTTAGGAAAGTCTATAGGAGTTTGGTCAGTGCTTAATATGTTGTGTATTTGGGATTTAGGTGTGTGGACGAGCTAAGTGGGGATATTAGAGAATATCTACACGGTTACGAATCAGGTGAGCATCCTCACCTTACTATGTGATATTGCATGTTAGGCATTTTGTGTGTTATTTACAGTTATATGATTTGTTCTATATCTGTGGTTATTTGTTGTTGGGCTCAGTATGGATGCGTGTTCACTCGTAGCTATTGTGTGACGAGTTGGTTTATTGCTTTGTCCTATAGCTGTTGTATGATGGGCTGGGCCATAACCGGGAACCCATAGCTGTTGTATGACGAGTAGAACCGCCCCGTGTCCATAGCTGTTGTATGATGGACGCCCGTAGCTGTTGTATGGCGGGTAGGTTCGGGTCGTTCTCGAGGACGGATTGTTTAATGTGTGGGCATGTATGGTAATTTGTGGACTCACTAAGCTTTGTGCTTACCCGTTGATTTTATAACATTTCAGGTATTTCAAATGACAAAGGGAAGGGCAAGGCTTGACGGCAGCGCATCGCATACACGAGACTTATTTTAATGATTATGTTATGATTTTCAAATACTTTCGCTGTTAGTTTAATAATTATGTTGAAACCGTTTTACTTTTTGGAATAAATATTTTGTTGGAACCTTGGTAATAAATGAAATTTTATAATTGTGAAATTAGGGCGTTATAAATTGGTATCAGAGCCTTGGTTTAAGGGATTTGGGTGAACTGTATTGGGAATCCAAACTGAAACTTAGGACTGAGCGATTTTGTTAAGAAAATGTTTTTGGAAAGCTAAAATTAATAAGAGAAGATGCGATACAAACCGTCAACCGAGCTCAAGTAAGTTTTGTGATTCCCAATTACACATGCCAAGTTTGTGTTATGTGAGATATATGCTAGGATGTAGAATTGCCTAGATAAGATATTCTATAGACGGGTTGTGCAATGTGCCACTTTGGACTTTCATGCTAGTGTCGTTAGGTTGCTTAGTTAATGCTAGTAAGTTATATACAATTAGGATAAGATAGCCTAAGAATTCTTGGTCTGGCCTTACTGGCTATTCCTTGGTTGGTTGTGACTTCAGGGTAGGATCAGTTATTCAAACGTCTATCTTATTCCCGTTTGTGTACGGCTGTGTGTCCGTGAGGCGACTCGACGACATTAGCAGTAGTTCTCTTAGACACAGGTGGGAGTGAGAATTAGGTCAAATGATTAGGCACCACGGTGCATGACCGCATGATTCATAGGAAGTGGTTTATCAGCATATGTGCGACAATTTAGGGGGATGGTTGATAAACTTGGAACAAGGGCGAATATGTGTGGAAGGTAGTACCAGGCCAACCGAAAGCACATGATTCACGCTTGAGTCAAGAGTAGTCAACCAAAGTCTAAGAAAGTCAAGTAGTTTGGTAAACGGGTGTAACCTAAGTATTAATATTCGGATTTTGCGATTCAGAATGGCGATCACCCGAAGTAATGGTGGACCAGGTGCAGGTACCTCGAGTGGGGATGACTCGGTTGATGAGAACCTTCGCGACTTGATCGCTGCAGAGGTTTCACAAGAAGTGGTGGCGGCAGTATCTTAATTCTTTGGCACCACAAAGGTTGAACTGATGGCAATGCTCGAGGAGCAACTGGCTGCACAGGGTTTATCACGGGCCAGGGATGCGAGTTATAAGGACTTTTCAGCTTGTTCACCTCCGATGTTCGATGGGGGTAGAGATCTGATTGTCAGTATGCGGTTGATTTCCGAGGTAAAGGGTACCTTCCGCACCTGTTCATGTCCTGAGAACTCCAAGGTAACATTTGCGGTGAATCTTTTGAGAGAGGGTGCGAAAGATTGGTGGGAAATATGAACGAAAGATCTCACCCCTACTCAGTTGGATGCTATTACATGGCCGCAATTCAAGGAACAGTTCAAACTGGAGTTTGTTCCATAGGTGGAAATGGAACGCTTGGCACAAGAGTACCTGAATCTGACCCAGACCACTGAGACGGTGATGGAGATCACCAAAAAGTTTAATGAGCGAGCACTCTTTTGTCCAGAGTTTGCGGCAACTGAGCGCATGAGGATGACTCGATATTTGGCGATGCTTCGCACAGACATTCGGGAATTTGTGTCTGCTGCTAGGCACCAAACTCTTACTCATATGATCGCCGCCGCTCGGGCCCCAGAGTTGGAATTGGAAACCCAACAAAGGCAGAAGCGTCTGGCGCCTACTCAGACTCAGCAGGCGTCAAAGAAGTTTCGAGGGGCAGTTCAGGGAAAGCAAGGGCAAAGGAGCTTGGGTAACTGTAATAAGTGTGGAAAGAATCATGAGAGGCGTTGTTGGGTACTAATATGTCATAAGTGTGGAAAGGAGGGCCACTATGCCAAGGATTGTCGACAGGAGGTTAAGATTTGTTTCAATTGTAATCAGGTGGGCCACTTCAAGGCCCAGTGTCCCCTTCTAACTCGGGGCACGGTCCAAAATCCAGCACCCACTACTCTCCGAATTACTGATGGTAGGCAGGGGAAAGGGGAAACCCCTAAGACCAAGGGTCGAGCATTCGTCATGACCGCCGAGGAGGCACAGGATGCGCCCGACGTCATTACAGATACTCTTTCTTTACTTGCCTCATGCTTTGGTGTACGAATTTAATGTATTTATTATGCTTGATTAGGAACTTTCTTAGTCAACTCTACGCCTACTTTTGTATTGTTCGATTCGTGTGCTAGTCATTCTTTTGTGTCTGCCGTTCTGGGAAAGAGTTTCGGTGTTGCAATAGGGACTCTTCATCGTCCGTTAGAAGTAGAAATTGCGGATGATAAAACTGTGCAAGCGACTAGTGTTTATCGGGAATGTGAAGTAGTGATTCAAGGAATAAATTTTCTGATCGATCTCATTCCTATACCGTTGAGTGACGCTCGTGTTATTATTGGTATGGATTGGTTGGGTCAGCACGAGTCATGGATTGACTGTAAGAACAAGCGAGTGTGGATTCAAACACCAAGTAGGGGAGAGCTAGTAGTACAGGGAGAAAGGAGGAATCAGGGTGCGGTCTTCTGCTCACCTGCCAGGGCACGTATACATTTTCATCATGGAGGTTCAAGATTTGTGGCATATGTTTTAGACGCTCGAGAAAAGAAGTCACAATAGAAAGCAGATGATGTACCGGTGGTTCGGGATTTTCTTGATGTTTTTCCCGAGGACCTGCCTGGCGTACCGCCAGAGAGACAGGTGGAATTTAAGATCGACTTAACTCCCGGTGCGGCTCCGATAGCTAAAGCACCGTATCGTCTTGCGCCTCCAAAGATGCTGGAGTTGTCTATTCAACTTCGAGAACTACTGGATAAGGGATTTATTCGACCAAGTTGCTCGCCGTGGGGAGCACCCATTCTATTTTTTAAGAAGAAGGATGGTTCAAATAGAATGTGCATTGACTATCGCGAGCTGAACAGGCTTACGGTGAAGAATCGATATCCATTACCTCGCATCGACGACTTATTCGATCAATTGCAGGGCGCTTCGTGGTTTTCGAAAATTGATTTGCGGTCAGGATACCATCAAATGCGAGTACGGGAGGAAGACATCCCGAAAACGCCTTTTCGGACGAGGTACGACCACTTCGAGTTTGTAGTGATGTCGTTTGGACTGACCAATGCCCCTGCAACTTTTATGGACTTAATGAATCGGGTGTGTCGACCGATGTTGGATCGGTCGGTTATAGTTTTCATTGACGACATCTTAGTCTATACTCAGAGCAGAGAGCAACACGAACAGCATTTAAGGGAGGTATTGGAGACCTTAAGGAATGAGAAGCTTTATGCAAAATTATCTAAGTGTGACTTTTGGCTGCGGGAGGTCCAGTTTTTGGGTCACATCGTCAACGAGAAAGGAATCACGGTAGACCCGGCTAAGATGGAGGCCGTGATGCAGTGGGAGGTTCCGAAGACTCCCTCAGAGATTAGAAGTTTCTTGGATCTGGCTGGTTATTATCGTCATTTCATCCAAGACTTCTCAAAGGTTGTTGTACCTTTGACTCGGCTAACTAAGAAAAACGCTGCTTTTCGGTGGGGTAAGGAGCAGCAGCAAGCTTTTGAGACTTTGCGGCAGAAGTTATGTGAAGCTCTAGTTCTGACCCTGCCTGAAGGGATGGAAGATATGGTAGTTTATTGTGATGTATCTATCTCCGGGTTGGGAGCAGTCTCTATGCAGCGAGGCAGGGTGATTGCTTACGCCTCGCGACAGCTGAAGCCCCATGAGGCTAACTATCCCACTCATGACTTGGAATTGGGAGCGGTGGTCTTTGCTCTCAAGATTTGTAGACATTATTTGTATGGAGTGAAGTGTACCATCTACACGGACCACAAGAGTTTGAAGTATCTGATGGACCAGGAAAATCTTAATATGAGACAGAGAAGATGGTTAGATGTATTGAAGGACTATGATTGTGAGATTCACTATCACCCTGGAAAAGCCAATGTAGTTGCGGATGCTCCAAGTCGTAAGGTTACGGGTGCACCCCTTCGGGGCATTTGTCTTAAAATGACGGTTGTGACACCACTACTCGAGCTAATAAGGGAAGCTCAGGTGGAAGCAAGCAAGAGCGAGAATCAAAAAGGTGAGAGAATTGCGGGACAGTTGTCAACTATGGTCAAGGATAGAAGAGGCTTGTTAACTCGCTATGACATAATTTGGGTACCTAAATTTGGTGGGGTTCGTCAAACTCTATTGGAGGAGGCACATAAGTCCAAGTTCTCTATCCACCCCGGGGCGACGAAAATGTACAGGGATCTGCGTGATTATTATTGGTGGCCCGGCATGAAGAGGGGAGTAGCTTGGATTGTCAAAAGATGCATGACCTATCATAGGGTCAAGGCCGAGCATCAACGGCCTCATGGTAGACTACAGCCTCTTGAGATCCCAGAATGGAAATGAGAGCATATCACAATGGATTTCATCACGAAGTTGCCAAGAACCCCTCGACAAATGGACACCGTTTGGGTTATTGTGGATAGATTGACTAAAAGTGCTCATTTCCTTCCCGTCCAAGAGACCTTTTCTGTAAGGGAATTGGCTAAGGTCTACGTAGACGACATTATCTCTCGGCATGGTATACCGGTCTCGGTGATATCCGACCGGGATGTCCGATTTACGTCTAGGTTTTGGAAGAAGTTTCATGAGGAATTAGGCACTCGCCTCCATTTCAGCACAGCATATCACCCTCAGACGGATGGGCTGAGTGAAAGGACGATTCAAACACTGGAGGATATGCTTAGGGCATGCGTTATCGATTTCAGTGAGAGTTGGGATTCCCATCTCCCTTTAGCTGAGTTCTTCTATAATAACAGCTATCATGCGAGCATCGACAGGGCTCCCTTCGAGATGTTGTATGGAAGGAAATGTCGGACTCATGTTTGCTGGGGCGAGGTTGGCCAGCGGGTGTTGGGGAGTACTGAGGTAGTACTCAAGGCTACTAAGCTAATCCAGAAGGTTCGAGAGAGGTTGTTAACGGCTCAGAGTCGACAGAAAAGTTATGCTAATAGACGACGGTCCGATCTTGAGTTTTAGGTTGGGGATTATGTTCTTCTAAAGGTGTCGCCTTGGACGGGAGTTATTCATTTTAGGAAGCGAGGAAAGCTTGGCCCTAGGTACATTGGGCCATATAGAATCATTGCATGAGTAGGTAAGGTAGCTTACCTGTTGGAGCTGCCTGAGCAGCTTACCCAGATTCACGACACGTTCCACGTTTCGCAACTCAGGAAGTGCATTACCGAGGAAACTACAATTGTGCCTTTGGAAGATATTAACCTAGACGAACGCCTAAATTATGTGGAGCGACCGATTGCCATCATTGAAAGGAAAATAAAGACTTTGCGAAATAAAACGATAGGATTAGTTAAGGTACAGTGGCAACATCGTAAAGGGTCCAAGTAGACTTGGGAACCAGAGGAGGAAATGCGGAGGCATTACCCAGAATTGTTTACAGGCACGGATTTCGGGGACGAAATCCAGTTAAGTGGGGGAGAATTGTAAGACCCGCTCCGCCGCGGCACGGCTTGAGGAGATTCTGGGTTCGCGCATGATTTGTACGCGCAGCGCGGCTCGGGAGAATCCGCGGCGCGGTTCGCCGCAGTTATGAAAAACGCTAATTCGGATTTAAACGCCTATATAAAGGGTCCTAGCCCTAGGGTTTGTGTTTTTGGAGGTTTCCTGGAGTAGAGTCGACTGGATTCAGCTGAGGCTCTTCGGTTTCAAGGCTTTGGAGGTTTTGGGAGATTGGAAGAAGGAGATACAACGTGAGAGAAGGCTTGTAACGGATCGTGTGCATCACTCCGTTTTTCAGAAGTAAGGTAAGAAAATCTACTCCTCTGACTTTACATTTCATCCCGTTATTTCAGTGTTATCCTTTGATTAGTAGTCTTGATGACTTGTAACACTTAGGGTTTTGGACCATGGACATGTATGGACTTGCATGTCCATAAGGGAATGATCTTAGGGTAGTTTCTGATCCCAGGGAGGGTGTAGAGAGGAACCCTAATAGATGGTTGTACTGGTTAAGGGACAGAAAGGGGTTTCAGACCATTACGGGTCCGCGGCGCGAACAGGCCATGTCGCGACGCGGGTTCGGGTAAACCCCGTAAGTGTACAATGATAAGTCTACGACGCGCAAGGGAGAGGCCACGCCGCGGCTAGTGACTGTTTGACTCAAAGGCTTATTTTCGACCAATGTTGATTAGCAAACGTTGGGTCTGACCTTTAGGCAAGTCTATAGGAGTTTGGTCAGTGCTTAATATTGTGTATTTGGGATTTAGGTGTGTGGACGAGCTAACTAGGGATATTAGAGAATATCTACACGGTTACGAATCAGGTGAGTATCCTCACCTTAATATGTGATGTTGCATGTTAGGCATTTTGTGTGTTATTTAAAGTTATATGATTTGTTCTATATCTGTGGTTATTTGTTGTTGGGTTCAGTACTGATGCGTGTTCACTCGTAGCTGTTGTATGACGAGTTGGACTATTGCCTTGTCCCATAGTTGTTGTATGATGGGCTGGGCCATAACCGGGAATCCATAGCTGTTGTATGATGGGTAGAACCGCCCCGTGTCCATAGCTATTGTATGATGGACGCCCGTAGCTGTTGTATGGCGGGTAGGGTCGGGTCGTTCTCGAGGACGGATTGTTTAATGTGTGGGCATGTATGGTAATTTGTGGACTCACTAAGCTTTGTGCTTACCCGTTGATTTTATAACATTTCAGGTATTTCAAATGACAAAGGGAAGGGCAAGGCTTGACGACAGTGCATCGCATACACGAGACTTATTTTAATGATTATGTTATGATTTTCAAATACTTTCGCTGTTAGTTTAATACTTATGTTGAAACCGTTTTACTTTTTGGAATAAAGATTTTGTTGGAACCTTGGTAATAAATGAAATTTTATAATTGTGAAATTGGGGCGTTACATCTTTACTTTAGAAAGTATGAATCAACATAAACTTTTACACTGTATTCCTTGCGAAAACGGTCTTACATCTTCATAAGATACTTAAGATGTCCTTGAATACAATCTAAATTTTCCAAGAACTAATCTTATATCTACCTAAGATACTTAAGATGTTCTTCATTTTGTGATCTAATGACATTGCTAGGATTAATGACTTGTCATGCTCAAGGCATACGAGACATTAGGTTAAGTATATAGCATGACATATATGATCGATCCTTTAGCCGAAGCATATGGGACTCGACCCATCATTTTCCAATTCATCACTAGAATTGGGACATTGGGTCCTACTCAATGTCATGCCATGTTGTATATGCATAAACCTATTCTTAGAATCTCTCATCTTGAATCTCTTCAAGATCTTATCTAAGTAAGTATATTGGCTTAGTCCTATTATTCGTTCAAACCTATCTCTATAGATCCTCGTACAAAGTTCTCCTTCATGTATCTATCTCCATATATATTTATACCATATAATGCATCTCCCTAGTTCTTCATAACGAAACATTCCCAAGCTTTTGCATCTTGCAAAATTGGGCATTGTTTCCTATAAGTGATGTGTCACGAACAAACAGGAAATCGGAGACAACCTCCCAAATCAAATTGAGATAACACCAACAAAAACGGAAAGAGATGTTATAATTCAACTCGTTCAAAGGATAGAAGACCAAATCATTGAGGATCTTGGATGAGAACATCATGTTGAGATTCTAGGAATATAGTTAGCCAATTCTAGTATAAATACTCACTTGTACTCATGCTACACACACGACACATTACGATAGCTATACTCTACTACTCATTCTCATTGTAACACAATATTGTACTCAATCTTTTCTAATTAATAAAACTACACAATTCAACAGTATATTTCCGGTTCCCAAGGTTTTGTGCCCGTAGATCCTTAACTGGATCGAGTGTTTTCCTCGTAAGATCCTTGTGTCAATATTCCAAGATCCTCTTCAGGATCCTAAACCTAACACCACAGCGCTAACTAATTTCGTTAAACTTATTTGTGATCAAAACAGTTTTTAGCATGATAATTAAAGTTGGGTTACTGGAATATGATTGATTTCACAACCAAGATAGTGTATTGTCCATTCACTAATTGTTCTAAGTTCATTTAGTTTGGGAATTATGATGATCAATTGAGTCAACATGCACTATGATATTGGGGGTATTAAGGTTATTTTTTACTGAGACAACGACCTCGATCCGTCAAGATTGCTATTCATTTAATACTTATAACATGGTAGAAGATGGTTAACTCTCTATATGGGTGACCATACAATACATGTTCCCAAAATTAGGAAAACCTTAGTTTCTGATATTGTACTTACATATATTGTTGTTATAAACAAGTTTATGAGTCCAATAATTATAACTTATTCAAGTGAGGTACATTTTTAGGATTTAGGAATTATTATAATGGTATGTTTATGTCCAATATAATTAAAAGTATTATAGATTCTATCTGTGTGATTTATTTAAAAAGTGTTGATTCTTATCTTTGACATGAACTTTTAGGACATGTTCGTTATAAATGTATGCTTAAAATTTCTAAAACATATTAAGTCCACCTTTTGGCGAATATATGGTGACGTGTAAAAGATGTATTTTAACTAAGATAACTATGAAACATTTTCCAAATGTAAAATGAAATTCTATTGTGCTTTAATTAGTATATAGTAACCTATATGATTTGCATGTATCTCCTTCCTTAAAAATTAAAAAGTATCTTGTCACATTTATAGATGATTATACATGTTCTTGTTATGTATACTTATTACACTCTAAATATAAAGCACTAAATAAATCTAACATTTATAAAACAGAAGTTGAGTTGCTACAAAATAGCTTAATCAACATATTACACACCGACAAAGGTGGCAAATATTATGACTCTACTTATTTCCAATATGTAGGAATTATACGTGAGACTACAACTCCATATACTCCACATTAGAATGGTATATCAAAGAGGAAGAATAGAACTTTCAATGAAAAGATAAATTTTATGTTCTCATGTTCAAGATTAAATGAGGGTTTAGGGGAGAAGTCATGTTGAAGACTTTTTATTTATTAAATATTGTTCCAAAAAGAGGAACAAGATAACTCCATATGAACTTTGGTACAAAAAAAACAACAATCTTAGGTAACTTTCAAGTTTAGGGAATTTGTGTTGTTGTAAAACTACCTAAAACCTTAAGTGAAAACGATATTGATTTTATTTTTATTGTATATGTTGAGAATTCCAAGGCTTATATGCTCTTTGTTATAGAACATAATTATTATGTTTCAATTAATACTGTTATAGAATCAAGAGATGTGATATTTGATGAAACTAGTTTTTTGTTTATACTTAGACCAAGGATATGGTTCCTAATTTTAGTACAATAAATGAGGAAAAAGAAGTTGTTCCTAACTCAAATAGATCACTTGAGCTTCATAAAATCAAAATAGGAATAAAGGCTAAAACTTTCGGTCCTGATTCTAGTCATACTTAGTTGAGGGTTCTAGAGATGAAGTTTCACATTAATACCCTTATTGTTTTGGTATTCATAAGGATCCTAAAACATTTGAAAAAAAAAATAAGATCTCATGATTTTACATTCTTCAAATAAAAAATATATGATTAGATGGACTCTATCATAGGAAATAATAAATGGGACTTGTCCAATCTTCCAGCAAGTTGTAAACAATTAGGTTGTAGGTGGATTAAATAGAAATATGAAAATCAATGGATCTATTGTAAAATTTAAATCTCGATTAGTTATTCAATATTTTAGACAAAAAAATATAGAATCGACTAATTTGATACTTACGCACCAATTTCTCGTATTTCAAGTGTTTGTTTATTGATTTCTTGGTTGCAATTTATAATCTAGTTATTCACCAAATGGATGTTAAAACAACTATTATAAATGGTGACTTAAAAAGATTATGTGTATATGAAACTACCAGAGGATTTCATTATGATTTGGAAGGAGCACAAAGTGTGCAAGTTAGTTAAGCCATTTTATAGGCTAAAGCAAGAATCTAAGCAGTGACATCAAAACTTTGATGATGTTATCTTGAAAAATGCTTTTAATTTAAATCAGTTGGACAAATGTGTGTATAGAAGAGTCCATACATCTAGTAAAAGAGTATTTATTTGCCTATATGTGGATGATATGTTGATATTTCGAACATATCAATGGCATGTTGATATGACTAAGAAATTTTTATCATCTAAATATTTTATAAAGGATATGGGGAGGAAGGAATGATTATTGGTATAAGAATAAAGCATGAACACAAAGGAATTTCTATCATGCAAACTCATTATATAGACAAAATGCTAAATAAATTTAATTGTTCAAATTGTTCTCCAGTTACTACTCCTTGGATCCGAGTATGAAACTTATGCCCAATACTGGTCAAGCTGTTTCACAAATCGAGTATTCAAAAGTCCATGGTTGTTTGATGTATGACATGACTTGTACAATGCATGATATTGCCTTTGTAGTAGAAAAACTAGTAGGTTTCCTAGAAATCTTAGTACTCATCAATGGAAACCAATATGGTGGGTGCTAAAATATATTATGGAAACCAAGATTATTGTTTGTCATATGTAGGATTCTCCTCAGTATTAGAGGGATGCTCTAATGCAAGAGATTACCAATATTAAAGACCACTTGTTCACAAGTAATTGTGTGCCCCTGCTTACGGGAGGTGTAATATCATGAGCCTCTAAGAAGAAAACTTGCACCACTAGTTCTATAATGGACTCTAAGTTTGTAAATCTAGCTACTGCTGGTAAGAAAGTAGAGTAGCTGAGGAATTTTGTGAGATTCGATTGTGGCCAAAGTCAACTTCACCCATTTATATACATTATGATAGTAAGGCTACCTTGGCCAAGGCATATAATCAAGTATATAATGGAAAGTCATAACATTTGGGTGTTAACCACATTAGAGTACGTCAGCTGATCATATATTGTAAATTTTTTGTAGAGTTTCTTCAATCCCAACAGAATTTACTTGACCACTTGATGAAAGGGTTTGCTAGGGACTTGGTAAATAACCCAACTATTGGGATGGGTTTAAGGCCTGTCTGATATCTCTATGGGTGAGATATTCAATTCCCTTCGAATACAATGCTCTGAGTTTAAATTTAATGTGAAAAACTTGCTTTTGGTGTTTGGAGAACATCTATTAACATCATCCTAAGGTATGTGTATAAACTTGCAGATCGAAGTTGAATTTATTTTCTTAACGATTATTTTGAAAAAGTTCATGTACTTGTGAATTAAATGAAAAGACTACTTTTGTAAGTATGAAGCTTTTCCTCTTTACGAAGCTTGGGCTTCTCTTTTATGCACTCATGTATGGATAACACACATTGCTTGTAATATTGTCGAGTGTAAACATTAGAATTTATGTATACCTTGTGTGTACATTATCTTCAGTTTGTCTATATAGTATATTTAGTTACTTAAATGATTTGATTGACTAACTTATCAAGACAACGTAGATGTTAGAAACTCGAATTCATGTGAGTTAATAGGAAACAACGTAGATGTTAGAAACTCGAATTCAGGACTTGGGGGACTTGGAATACATTAGTTGGATCAAGTGATGATAGTTAAAACTTGCTAGGCTCAACTGGACATGAGGGAGGAGACAATATGTTAGCGAATGTATTGTGGCGAAGATTTGAAACATGTGGAAATTATGAGGTGTTTAAGAGATGGTGGGCCATATAGAGGTTGATAAGTTGCTCTCACATTTATGAGGTGTCAAAAATGTTGGATTTTCATCATAATCCTTGAGGCGCTTGTAACTATGCACAAATTAAAGAAACTATAAATTTTAATTTATGGTTTTTTATTTTGTTTCATCACGGTTATAGGTTTTGTGTACCTATTGTTTAGGGTCTTATAAGTATATTTGGCAAAATGAACCTGTAGCCAAACAAACTATCAGCTTCTGGTTTAAAAGACCTCTGAACTATTTTCTTGCTTTCTAGGGGAGGCAAGTTAAGATTGACCTCTTTATTTTATTCCTTAACCCAATTTTTCCGGTTACAATGCCACACAGGCAGATGTCATCCAACGTGGCGTATGACATGGCTTGTGGCGTGTTAGGTGACATGGCAGGAATAGTAATCGGCTTGCAGCCCATGTTGAACGTTCCATGATTAACATCCTCCTGACCAAGCTCACATTGGTCAACTTTCTCACATTCGAATCAATATCATCAAAGTGGCAACAACAATCGGGAATGAACCTTGATCAATCATTTTATGCTTGCATAAACCGCTTGTACAACGAGTACTTCAGAGTTTGAGATTCTTGACACTGCACCGACGCCCAAATCAAAGATCTTGAACCTTTTCTCTTTACACATCGTCTTCGGTCAACGTAGGGCGGAAGTGGCTTCCTCGCATGAACAAAAACCTACCTTTGGGAACCACGATGTAAGCTTTTTTGCGACTGTTGATCGAAATTTCTCGAGAAGTGGTGCTAATGCTTTGACTTCGTCTGTTGAATGAGAGTAGAAAAGGGCGTCGATTTTTAAGGCATATTGCGGCCCATTGGGTGATGTAGCCGGTTGATAGGGCTCCCCAACATTGGTTGTCTCGGACTTGAACAATGTCTTTGGAAATTACGGTGGTCTCATATACATAGGAGAATCTATGCTCACTGTTGCCCCAAGTTTCCTTATCTTTTGTGTCGACCGATAGCACAAATGAACGTGTATTTCCCTTAACCCAATTTTTTGGTTGAATTTATCAGGAGTGGTTCCCCTAAAAACAAAGAGAACGCAGCAACGGTTTTGGTGCACCTTTGTTCCGACGATCAGAAGTATGTGGTGGATGTGCAGGAGTTGGGGTTGATGACGGTGCTCATTGATTTGCTTCACCATGGACCGATAGGGGAAGAGAAAGGCTGAAGACGGCATAAAGAAGAAAGGATGAAGTGTGGTTTTGAATTTTGATTTATCCATTCTATTGCTAAATAGCATGCTTACTAGGTAATGGGGTAATCGGTTTACCCCTTCGATTTCGTATCAGGTACTATTTTAACATACGTAACACGAGTTTGTTCCCCTGCAAAACAAGAAAAATAGTTTAAGGACCTTTTAAAGTAGAAATTAATATTTTGTTGGGCTACTGTATAATTTTGTCAATTATATTTTGATTAAACTTTTGATGGCAATGCTAAAAAACCCCCCAACATGTTATCCATCAATGTCCAAATCCACTATTGCGTTAACTTGTTATATAATTCTATTTTCTATTGTGATTTTGGTTATGATAACTTACATGGAATTAAAAATATTACATGATAATATTAGTTTAAATTACAAAAAATTATAATTAACGTTTTTAAATTATTAAAACTTTGTGTTTATTCTTCATGTCGATAACAATTATCATTTTGTTTTTATTTTTTTCTTCATGGTGATAACAATGATGATGGTGGTGATAAAATTAGAAGAGTTTATTAAAATTTAATATTAAAGAGATGTCATACGTGCACATCGAGTTATTGATATTTGATAGTCTACATGTCATATTTAGTTTGCTTGACACATATAAACAAAAATGTTTATAACTTGTTATAATCGCGTATCGTTTAAGACAGAAAAACATAAACTGATTATTGCTATAGGTACAAAATAAAAAAATGTTACCTATAATAATAATAATAATAATAATAATAATAATAATAATAAAAGGTATATGCGTATAAAGCAATTTATCCTTAAAATGATAGTTCGAATCAAACTTTAGATAGAATATCGTCAAGTGTGACAACAATATCCTCATACAATTTCCAGACACGTGGCACATCCTTATCCCTAGCTGCGTAATCCAGTCCTGTGACGTCATTAAAAAGTTTGGAATAAAGATTCCGAAGTTGAGCTCTTTCCATTCCAGGCTTCCCTTGGATAATTGTATAAATGTCTTGTTTCAAATACGAAGAACTCTTCCGCAATTCCTTTTGCGCCTCCTTCCATGATTCCAATTCCAATAGATCTTTCACTTGTACCAAATTCATCGCATGTTCTCTGATTCCATTCTCTGCTTCTTCCACCGTCTGGTCAGGAACCGTCATCCTAAACATGTCTAGTATCGAAGATTCAGCTGCATATACCGGTTGGGCATGGATTTGAATTGGAGAAGAAGCGAGGAGGAATAGCGATGTTACGTTTCTTCTTGTGACATGGGTGTGTTTACAATGCAATTTCGTTTCTTTGGTGCGGTTTTCATTGTGTTTTTGTGCACATGAGCATGTGAAAACATAAGCATTTGTTGCCATCATGAGCTGGGTTTCATTCGGGTTAAGATGAACGGGTTTCTTTGGTGATGCGAGGTTGGTGGTGGTGAGAAAACAATAGAGGAAGAAGAGGATTTATACTATTTATTATATGGATTCGAGGAAAACTGTCAAAAAATTAAGAAAAAGATTTAAGGGTACTAACTATCAGTTCAATGTTATTAATAACAAAATTATAAACTTGAATTTTATCGATGGTTTTGTGAATGTTTGTCATATTAGAAAGAAAGGAAGTAAAAGGCTCTGTATGATTTGGACACCTTTGTTTGTATATGATTGGAATGGGACTATAGCGTTAAACATGTGGTCACGGTGGTAGATTGTTATGGATATTGATTTTTAATATAATAATATTTTTCTCACGGTGGTGGTGAGAAAACAATAGAGGAAGAAGAGGATTTATACTATTTATTATATGGATTCGAGGAAAACTGTCAAAAAATTAAGAAAAAGATTTAAGGGTACTAACTATCAGTTCAATGTTATTAATAACAAAATTATAAACTTGAATTTTATCGATGGTTTTGTGAATGTTTGTCATATTAGAAAGAAAGGAAGTAAAAGGCTCTGTATGATTTGGACACCTTTGTTTGTATATGATTGGAATGGGACTATAGCGTTAAACATGTGGTCACGGTGGTAGATTGTTATGGATATTGATTTTTAATATAATAATATTTTAGTAACTAATATTGTTAAAATAAGATATTCCATGGTTATATTTTTTTTAAGTTTTAGTACTACTTTCAGTCATATAACTTTTTAAAGAACTAAATAAAATGTCACATACCAGAAATCAATATCATGTAACTTAGTTGAAGAAGAATTACAATATACGCACAAAAACTAAAACACGTGCACGTTGTTCATCGATTCATTTACTCACCTAATTGTAAACCTTGATAATCATGTATCAAGTAAATTGGAGAAATAGTCAACGTGGTTTTGTTAAATTGAAGGTTTGGTTTAATTTTCAAAAAGTTAATAGAGGGCAGTGATACATATAAAAAGACTATTATATATATATATATATATATATATATATATATATATATATATATATATATATATATATATATATATATATATATATATATATATATATATATATATATATATATATATATATATATATATATATATATATATATATATATATATAGTCCGTTTCAAGAGAGAACCAATATTTTCCTAGGAACCGTAGGAACTTTTTGACTGAAATTTTTTTTTCAAAAAAAATTACATAATACACCTAGTCGCTTATATTTAAGACTTTTTGTCAAAAAAAAATTGAAAAATAATATGTATACACGAAATGTGCATATATGCACTTTTTTCGCAAATGTGTATGTGATCACGTTTCGTGCATATGTGCACATTTCATGTATATATATTATTTTTTCAATTTTTTTACATAAGGTTTTAAATATAAGCGACTAGGTGTATTATGTCATTTTTTTTGAAAAAAAAATTTCAGTCAAAAAGTTCCTACGGTTCATAGAAAAATATTGGTTCCCATTTTATATTTAGTCTATATATATATATATATATATATATATATATATATATATATATATATATATATATATATATATATATATATATATATATATATATATATATATATATATATATATATATATATATATATATATATATATATATATATATATATATATATATATATATATATATATTGCTTTTTGCTTTTCCGATTTTGTCTAATTTATCCTTATTTTAATAATTATTTAAATAATTACTAGTAATTACTTTAATATTATTTGGACCCGCTACCCTCCTCCGTCAAGAACCCCGATGAAACACTAATGCTATGTTCTCGAATTTATTTAAGGAATGGAAGGGAAGGAAGGGGAAGTAAATGTGTGTTTTTAGAGTTTTTTTAATGGAAGGGTGGGAAACAATATGCGTTCTTGAGCTTTCTTAAGGGAGGGGAATAGAAAGGAGGGGAATGGAATGATAAAAAAATAACTCTTAAAGGCTACCCGCCCAAATATGGGCTGCTTGGAAGGGATTCCCTTCTATTCCATTCCTTTTCCCTTTACCTCCCTTCCATCTCCTCCCCTTCCTTTCCCTTCCATTCCATTTCTTTCATTTTTTAACTAGAGAACATAGCGTAAAGCACGCCGACTACCCCTTATCTCTTATCGACATGCATGAAACCCTTAGAAAATTTGAAACATAAACAGTTGTCGGTGTTTGTGGCCTGATATGCGATCAAGAACCAACAAAAAATAAACAATATACATGTGAAGTGTAAACTTAGTGTGGGTGTATATGTGACTCTCAACTAAAAGGGAGAAAATAGACATGGAAATGTTTGATTGTGTTAGGGTGCAAAGCTTTACATGGAAGATAACTTAAGGATGCTTGAAAGACTCATTTAGACATGTGGGTTTGGACCACCTTATGACATGAGTGTACAACTATAAATACAATGTTATCTTCGTTTTATAGTGTGTGCTTAGAGATATAGTAAATGATTGAATGAGCTGAGAGTAAATTATTTTAGATGTTGCAATATCCCTTTTGTATTTTCCTTATAATATCATTTATATCTTTGACACTAAAATTATATTCACGATTTTTGTTTGTTTTGCAATTCGCATGTCAAATCAAGTATCGGTTCTACAATTGGTATTAGAGAAGGAATTCATACATTCATTGGAAATTCTCGATGTTCTTTCTATTGTGGAATCGTTTGTTGTTTCATTTGATTCATTTTCTGTTGTTGATCAATTTTTCGATAATTACTATGAATTTTTTTATCCTTACTCAAATAATCTCAAAAATGACATCTCTCAATCCTCAAATCGTCTATAATGCTTCTCACAGTATTGGCTCAAAGAACAAAGCTCGAATTCTCAAACCTAAAGAATATCATCAATGGAAGGACAAAATGGATGATTATATGATTACTATTGATCCAAACGTTTGGCTCTCAATTGAATCTGGTCCTTGCAAAATTAGTGGACAGTTTTCCATTAAGGAAAGTGGTTTTAACATTAATTTGCCATATCTCATAGTCATAATATGCAGCTATGGCAAGTAATTCCCAAATAGACTTAATATTAGCTACTAGTGAGAAGATTTCATCATAATCAATCCTTTAAGTCTAAGTAAAACTCTTTACCACCAGTCTAGCTTTGAATTTGTGCACATTCTCATCCATGTCGTTCTTATTCTTGAAGATCCACTTACACCCAATGGTTTTAAGGCCAGGTGTAGGATCAACTAAATTCCAAAGTTGGTTTATCACACATGGACTGAATCTCGCTCTCCATGGCCTCTTTCCATTTGGCAGCCACTGGGCTCACCATCGCTTCCTTGTAGTTGGATGGTACATCCTCACTAACCAGTACACTATCATTTATCAGTGTGTCACATGCAGTAATATAGAAACCAAAAAACTCAAGAGGGTGACTAAATCTACTAGATCTGTGAAGATGTGGAGATATGCCAGTTTCCTCAATAAGAGTCTCATCCTCTGGTTGAGTGCTAGTGTCAACTAAAGGTTGTTTATTGGTTGACTCTTAAATTTCTTCAACATAAATTTGCTCCCACTAGATTCTTTAAATCTGAGCTCTCTCTCAATAAAGACTCCCCTTCGAGCCACAAACACTTTGTTCTCAAAAGGCTCGTAAAACAAGTATCCAAAGGACTTTCGAGGATATCCAATGAAGTATCCAAAGGACTTTCGAGGACATTTTAACGTTGTTTTACAGTGTTCGACTAACATTTGCCACCGATATGGTGCAATTCTTACAAAAGAAAATGGATAACAATTCCATTTTGCAACAATTCACACATTGACCAACTCTAGTAACTTCTTCAATATACGTCGGTCACTTTTCATCAACATCGGCTGTCCCACTCTCACCATGATGTGGTCTACCGGTCGCCTTTCTAGTCACCGACTCCAACTATATATTCGTTATATCGAGAAATAACTTACATATTCATCTATAACCGCTGTCTACAACTCTAGTAGACATTCTGCTACCTTTCTTCTTTCTATATTCACTAAGCCTCAAAACGGACTCGTCCGCTTCTTTGTGTATACCTACAACAATAGGTATTAATTTACTTACAACAACAAAATGATTACCTGCAATTCTATCGGATTTCTTTTTGCTGGGCCATTAGCCCCTCTATGTACCAAGTCTTAAAACAAACTCGGCCACCACTCTGGCTCTCAGACCTAAATTTAGAAAATCGGATTACTCCGAGTTCTTCACATACTTCAAAATTCAGTAATAATCAGGTCATATATATAAGACACATGTTAATATATACCTAATTTAACAATGCAATCTACCATCTCTCAAGGTTTAAATCTAGGAATCTACTCTATAGACACCTAGTTCACTTAAACCACAACTCTGATACCAACTTGTAACGCCCAGTTTCAGCATAGAGTAAATCCGAAAAAAATTCGCATTTATAAGATAAATAGTATAATTGGATACTCGTGTGATCTGGAAACTACAAGAAGTTATTACCGAGAATCATCCCACGATCCAAGTCGGGCGCTACAACTGCTAATCTGCACACAACACAACACACACACGTAAGCTACAAAGCTTAGTGAGCAACAATACAAAGACATGAATAACTTATTTACAATGTAATACATCACCCAACTCGTGGGTGTAGTTATTCCCTGCAACAACTTATAAGCACTGGTCAATATAAGCATATCTGACCATATATAATTCATTATCAATAACTACATGTACTTTTTATGTAGTCACACATGTATCTCCCGATAGCTAAGCTACTAAATAAACAACCATGGTGTATTACAAGTAACACAAGTACACACCTAACTGACAACTCGGTACCACTACACGGTACTCTGTCATACTGACTTCCAACATGAAATCCTCCACTCTACAACCTTTCTAATCGTAAGCCACAAGGACTTTATATCTATCTTCTACTCAACCTCTACAGTTTCGAGTCACTAAGACTCATCACTACCCCAATTATAGTATAAGCATAATAGCTCTAACCACATATGTTGGGCAATTAAGCCCAATCTCCTAGCCACGAAGGCCGATATATATACATTGGGCCATTAAGTCCAATCTTTTAGCCACAACTGTTGTATATGTCAGACAATTAAGTCAAACCTCCTAGCCACAAAGGTCGTATAATTTGGATATCAAATCCAATCTCCTAGCCACAGAGGTCGTATGTTTGGATATCAAATCCAATCTCCTAGCCACAGAGGCCGTATATTTGGATATCAAATCAAATCTCCTAGCCACAGAGGTCGTATATTCGGGCACTGAGTCCAATCTCTAGCCACAAAGGTCGTATATTTAGAAATGTACAGGTCTTCCCTCGACCACTAAGGCCTGCATGAACCGTACAAGTTCTCACAACATATATTGGGTAATTACACCCCATCACTTGGCGACAAAGGCTCAACATTATGACTATAAAGTACTCGTACATAACAGTCATACAACAACTCCCGACACTTCTAACCCTGTACCTTTCTACATAATGGCACATAATCACAAGACGTCTATCACGTGAACGTCCAACTTAATCCAAGTGGCATGTAAAGTACTCGTTATACATCCACTTAACCCTAAAGTATTATCTTGTATATAACTACAAAACTCACCTGTAAGAACAAGTTATCTCTAACACTTGATACTCCCAGATTACATAGTACTCATACATAATAATCTCTACATACTTGTGAATCAACTAGCATTATGTACACACAACATCATACTACACATGTATATATCATCATATATATCGATCATGTACACTCCTCCATAGTTGCTAAGTACTTGCAAAGCAAACCAATAATATCACAATTGTACCTAGTCACAAAGTACTCATCTTGTGATATGTAAACCCTACTTCAAGTGAACACGAGATTCTCATCTTGATGTCGGTTACTACACATCGTAACCACAAACTTCTAACATATGTAACCACAATTGATTCTCTATGTATCTACATAGTTTACACGTAATCTACTATATGTATTATAGTAATTAAGCATACTTAACACATATAACATGTTACAACTAACATGTAGGTAGAGTTAGTCACCTGGATATAGTAGCTTTACCCCATTCCAGATGGTATAATTGGTAGGCCAAAGTGTCTTCTCTCTACTTTCAGCACCTACACCATACCACATAAACACCACACATATATGAACACCTTGAATTCACTTCCTATAGTTCTATTTACTCAACTATAGTCTATTTCACACTTTGGGTTTGAATCACAACCCAAATACACATCCAAATCGTGAATTACATGCTACAACTTCCATAGTTACAGGTGGGTTAACAACACCACCTGGAACCTACCCTTCCCAAGCAAACTAACCACTTAATTGAAGCTAGAACATAGAATCTTACCTTCAAGAAGCATGATATTGAATCATACTTCAAATTCTCTAATCCTAGACTTCCAATTCGACTTTTGAGGCTTTGGGGGTTTATTTCTAGGGTTTTAGAGAGAATTTCATGAACAGACCTTTCCCCAAAATGAAGCAAAAGTCATACATTTAAATGGGTCTGCTGTGACATTAGTGCCGCTAATGTGCACATTAGCGCCACTACTGTTTGTAGCACGACCCATGCGCGCGAAAACGACCCCTGTAAAGCCGCTGTCGACCTACACTCCGGCGAACAGCTTCGTGCTGCACCCTTCACCCCTTTTTCCCCTATCTCTTTGTCATCTTTGTCTCTCCTGTGTGCAGTAACGAACACAAACACACACACACACACATCGATTAGATGTGTGTGTTTCATCCTGATTTCATAGCCTTTCCACCAATTTATTTCTCGCCTCACTGTTGGGAATCGCGAACCAAGGAGACCGAAGATGGGTCTCGATCTTGCATTCCCCTATCTGATGTTCTGGTTTCTGTCTCTCTTTGTCTGAATCTAGATCTCATCTTCTCTCTCTTGGATTTCTCGAATCTGATTTTGGGTCTTGTGTTTGCGTGTTTGCTTCCAACTCACTTCCCAACCTCAATTTGGCCTTCTGATGGCGTGTTTGGGGAATACGCGACCCACAGGAGTGATAAAAACCGGCTGTTGGGTTTTAATTGCTAAATTACGAAAATACCTTCGCTTCCCCAGACTTGAGAGAAAATTTCATCTCAATTTCTTATTTTTTTCGATTTTTCATTTAATCATATCTTTCTCGTATGACGTCCAAATTCTACAAACTTTATACCTTTAGAAAGGTGGGAATGAGCTTTACAACTTTACCCTATTGTCTCAAGTCTGAAGGTTAATAGATTTTCTGCTATTAACCCATGAAAATGACCCTTTGATCATTTTTGTCACTTTTGGGCCATTTTAAATCCATCGTAACTTATTCGTTATAGCTCCAAATGACCCGAATCGTTTTTCTATATTTTTATTATTTCAAATATTACCAAAGTCTCTTTGGGGACTTTTTCTCAATTCCTTTTAGATTTTGAGATGTTAATTTTCAAATATTTGGCAATAAAGTTTTCACTTTTGGTCCTTTATTCCCTTTTTGCTCTCGGGTCGCTATGACCAAATTTCTAACTGAAATAATATCTCAAAATGACTTAATAAAAAGTCTTAACAATAACTTTCTTATAATTTTACATTCTTGGACCACTTTGCCATTCCATTATACGTTTAAGCGTCAAATTGTATTTTACACGTGTAAATAAATTTTTGGTTGTCACAGTAATTTTGAAAAAAGCGGAGGGTATGTGTAGCAGCACCCCTTCTAAAAGAACTCAATTTCCTAGTTAATAATAAATAGTTAAGGATAGAATAAAATTGAAATTTAAGTTATCAAAAAGTTTTTTTTAACGAGAAAAACCTAGGTAGAACAACTATAAGACTTTGTTTAGTGGCATTGCCCTATATGTATATTCTCTTGCCATAATTTAATAGTTTTCAATGAAATTATACTACTAAAAGAATTATCTTACAACAAATAAGAATCTAATATAAGCTCAATATCAAGAAATGAATAATAGAGAAATAATGTTTATTGTAATAGTTTGTTGATCGAAATATGATCTTATATGAATTCAGTAGCTCATTAGTCAATTATGCATTTCATTTTCAATCATATATTTATATTATGGTTTATTTGGGTGATAAAGAGGAACCAATGCTGTAAGTTGAGTTCAAGTGATTTATGCATGTATGTGTATTGTGTAAAGGTTTTACGTGCTCTGCTTTCATGTCATTGTCCTTTATGACGTGATATGCATGTTTTGTTATGAAACTGAAAGTATGAAAATCATTTTGACATGATTTATGTGATGTAGGTTCTTATACTTGTGAATGATGGAAGTTCGGACGCTAGTACCTTGGATCAACAAATAGACAAATCATGATTGACGAACTAACAGACCTTGGTTAGCAAACAATAATAAAAGGTCACCAAACATTGTGTTAAATGCGCATGGCTATTTTCACATTTCAATATAATGTCTAGTATATGGTATAACATTGTTGAAGGGAAGAGTTCTTTTGTAAATAAACATATAAATATCATATTTACCTCACCAAATGTCTAATTATCATATATATATCCTAAATAAACTTCTAAACTATCATATTTACCCAATTCTATTTTTTTAACATTTTAATACATATTTATAAGCATTTTTGTCATTTAAAATCATTTTAATTAAAAGAAAAAATTAGATTAACCAATATACCCTTTCTTTAAAATTGCATTCTTGGGTTGTGTCTCCTTCCAACAAGTTATAAATCCTGGAAACCCAATCGTCACAGTCTCGGAAAACTATTGTTTAGAAGGCACTGGACCTGTCGGAAAATGCACTCACCGGAAAAATCCTAACGGCAATTTCCAAATCTTCAACAGCTTTTTTTAGGCACCAACACGCTTACCAGCGAGATTCTAAAGGCTTTACTTGGTTGCAGAAGTTGGAGTTCTTGGATCTAAGCAGGAACAAGTTGGTTACCGTCATTTGGAATACTCCGGCTGAAGAATCTTTCTAACCAAAATTTGAGTTACAACAATTTGTCAGGTGGGTTGCCGGTGGGAATCTCACAGATGGCAAGTTGGAAGTTCTTTCCTGCCAACAACCAATTCTACGACTGCATATCTTCAAAATACGGAAAATTCTAGGACTCCGAGCTCTTGATCTTTCAAATAATCACCTAACCAGTTCAATCCGGTTAATTGACGTAATGAATTGTTTGCGATCGGATTGAAACAAAAGATGGACTCAAATATGATTGCCCCATCGGATTTAAACAAAAGCTTTACAGAGAACCGGTTAAAGCAATCAAAATTATAAAAATACATACTCAATTGCTATTAAGATTCTCCGGCCATTAACATGAGATCACCAACCTATCAAGTAAATCAAGTAATATATAGACAATAATAATCAAATTTTCAAAAAGACTAAAAACAAAACATAATGAAGAAGCAGCATGACCGACCTAAATCTAGAATTGCATACTTCAAAACTTCCAGCCCCACAACATAGTTCTCTACCTGAGCCAGACAATATTGAAAAAGAGAATATTTAGAAAGGGGTTTAGCATGATTTGGTTACATAGGAAAACATGTAATACTTAGGGTGCTGTACTGAAAATATTTTGGTCTCGAGCTCGTCCGTACTGCATCCTTCATGGCTTTGAAATATTGAAAATATTTCGTAGGGAGATGGCCTACAAACCGATTATGAGATAAGTCGAGAACTCACAAAAGTGGAAATGGGAGTTTAATCCCGTCAAGTTTTGCACAATTAATTGACGTAATGAGTTGTGGTTAGTGATCGCAAACAATTCATTATCAAGGCCGCAGCAGCTTGTTGTGGCTAAATCTTCAAAACAATCTACTCTCCGGTCCATTTTTACCAGCGTTAACCAACATTGGCAAGAACATGACATCAACTTTAATGCAATTTTGAAGAAAGGGCATTTCGGTCGATCTAATTTCTTCTTTTAATTAAAATGATTTTAAATAACACAAATTGATTATAAAAATGTTAAAAAATATGATTTTGACAGATATTATGATATTTTGGATGTTTATTTAGGATATATATGATATGTACATATTAGATAGGGCAAATATGATATTTAGTTATTTGTTTAGGGCATATACCAAATTTTCCATGTTAAGGTTTTGTCGTCAAAATCCTATCAACTTATGTTTTTGGTTTTAAATGGTCCTTAGACTTTTTTTTATGCACTCTAACTCCCTAATATATATTTTGACCTATTAAAAAGGGAGGCGATTACGCGTTTTTGTTCCGTACGTTATTTGGGATATTTTAGTTGAATTAGTATTATAACTCGATTGAATACATACATTTTCTTGGAAGTTGTCTTTGGTAGGAAATGTGTTAGAATGCATGAATTAGAAGCAAAAATGGAACAATGATAAACTGGAAATAAGAAGATAAGAATCGACCAGTTAGCGGCGCTAAGGTTTGAAGTTCGCGACGCCAATAAAAGATAAACTCGTAATTCAAATCAACGAAATATCGGGAAAACAGTTAGTTGGTTGCGCTAATTAAGGTTGATGGTGGCGCGATATGTCTAATTTTACAACTATAAATAAAGGCTTCTGGACGACATTCTACAACATCCATGAGCGTTTTCTGGATCTCAAAGCTTGCTTTTTGTTCATATTTGGTTTCTTTTCAATAGTTTCGATTAGATGTTTATTGTTTTGGCTTTTTAGTCAGTTTTATAATTTCGATATCAACTCGGTGTTAGAGTATTTTGAATCTAAGAATTTCTTTGATTACCAGGCGTTGAATTTTAGATCTCAGGAGAATCATTTGACTCATGTAGTTCTCTGGTAGTTAATAGTACATTTGATAGTTGGAACGATTTGTTTACAGTTCTTTAATTAAAGGAAGTATTTTGGTTCAAGTTTGTTTTTGATCTGTAGTTGCTTGATCACCAGATCTGAACTTTTTGCTTATTTGCAATTGATTTCAGTTTGAGTTTGGCTTGTTTCAAGTGTTTTGTGATTCTCTGACTATAGAGTGATACTATATTTAGATAGCTTTCTAGACAAAAAGTATCAACCACGGACTCATTGGTTCGACCTTTACTTATCCTAGTCAATAGAGTTAGTGATGTTTTATTATTTTTACCCCATCAACGACTCCTCACTCCAATAGTAGTTTTTAACAATTAGAATATATTTTATTTTTTTAATTTATTACTTAAAAATGTATATGGTTGTTTTGTTTAATATAATTTAAAATTGACACCGATGATATGAAGTGCCCGTCAGGGTGAGCCAAGAACCCATGTCTTTCGACCAGCCATGTTGAGTTGGCAAGAAAGACCAAGTCAACTCACTTAGTTAAATCAAGTGCAGTGAATATTTTATTTGTTAATAATATTTATATAGAAATTGTATTTATTCATACTTATGTTCCTATCCATGTGAAATTGTGACAACTATCACATTTAATAAAATAAATAATATTTTAAGACACATGTCACAATTTAACATGGATAGTAATATGAGTAGGAATAAAAAGTATGAAGAAATACAATTTCTCATATTTATAATATGATATGGTTGAGCCAATGGTATAGCCATATGTGTATGTCGAATGCGTCAAACCAATATAAAATGCTAGATCCAATAACCAGGCCCAACTAAACCCAATAATTGGAAGCATGTAAGCCCAAATTACTAAAGAAATGGATGAGGGTATATACTTGGAGATAAGTAAGATGCCGGGTTTGCTATATTTTTTTTATTATTTTTTGTCATCTATTTAAATACCCCCGCTAGGGGTGTAAGTGAGCCGAGCTACTCGTGAGCTACTCAGGATCGACACGTTAAAAGCTCGACTCGAGCTCGAGTTAAACGAGCCCGAGCCGAGCTCGAACTCACGATGAAGGCTCGTTTATTAAACGAGCCTAGCCCGAGCTTACGTTTGTGAATTCGATTAGGCTCGCGAGCCTAAATGAGCTCGAGCCTCCATGAACTTAAACGAGCTCGAGCCGAGCTTGGGTATGTTCGGGCTCGGCTCGGCTCATTTACACCCCTACCCCCCGCGCTACTCGTAAACACACACACACACACACATATACATATATATATATATATATATATATATATATATATATATATATATATATATATATATATATATATATATATATATATATATATATATATATATATATAGAGAGAGAGAGAGAGAGAGACACACACACACATATTTGGTCTATCTAGAATTCAAGATAATCCTTATACAAAGGCAAAATGTATCTTCCAAGGAATTCGGATAACAAGTAGTTTTTGCCTTTATTTGACTGTTAATCTTTACCTCCTACGAAATACTAACTTTACTAGTCTGAGTGTTTTCTCGAGTCTCCACTCGAGATTGTTTCAGGTGATACTGAAGGTAAAATCAGAGCTATGTTTCAGGATCTGACTATTTTACGGATCCATATACCTATCATTGGCTCCATCCATGGGACTAAGAATAAAACCCACAAAATGAGCATGACTAGAGGATTAAAAAAACCTTTGTTTCAGTCTAATTGGTTGTTGAAAGTGAGCGGATGAAACAACTCATGCCTACTTCATGAGGTTCGACAAAGACACAATACAGGCTCATAGTAGTGTCGACAATATGATCATCGTAGAGTTTACTTACAGCCTCAAGGATGGTCCCGTGTTCCAAAAATTGGTAGGAAAGTTATCCAAGATAGCAAAGACTTGATGGAAAGAGTAAGCAGGTATTTGAGACAGGATGAAGTGGTCATCCAGAAGTCCATGATAGAAAACGGGAGAAAGAGCTTCCGACTGTCATCAAGAAGAAAAATGGAAATAGGGACCATCGTCACAACAAAAACCATACGTCTGAATATTGATTTCAACCCTTCAGAGATAGGTCATCTTAACAAAAATAGAATTACTAGCCATCACCGGTGAGATGAATGTAGTAGAAGGATTCTTCCTTAGAGATAAAATCAAGTGTTGTGAGTATCACTCAAGCTACGATCATGTGTCCTCATATTGCAGTGTCCTGAAGAGGGAGATCGAAGGCTGCCTAAAGTCCGGACAATTATACAGCTACATCTAAGAGATAAATATGAAAATTTCTCAAGGATCAACTCCTGTGAAATAAAGAAGGTTCGTCCATATGGGATGAGAGAGATTTTTTGCAATCCAATAGTGGCAATCAAAGGAGAAGTGGGTTAAAGCTAACCTAAACGGCTCTGATATCCTTAAGAAACTTGGATATACCCTAGTGTCGCGCATATGGAACATAAAAACTTCTGGAAGTACAACTTCTAAAGGCATGTTCATTCTTTTCCTTTTATCATTTTAGTATTAAGTATTTCCTACTTTTCGTACTTTTAATAGTTTTCATGTTTCTTCTTTCTAGTCTACGCACATTTGACTTTTCATCTTTTATTCTTTCAACTCTACACACATTTGATGCTTCTTATAGTCATTATACATCCCATGCATCACTTGAGACACATATGCATGTGTTCATAAGGTCATCATACGCTATTTCTGTAATACCTAGGAAGCCACTCTCTCGATGACATGAGGGATTTTGAACTAATATGGCACATCCTATAGGCACGATGTGCATTTACCCACCTAGGGCACCTCTGAGTGTGTATGATCATAAGGTCTCCCCTAGGCTATTCCCGGAATGCATAGGAAGCTACACTCGATGACATGATGGATTTGGAACTTATATAGCATGCTCTAAAGGCACTATGGACATGTACCTTCAACATACGGTGGTCCTATTCACATAGCCTTCACCATAATGTGGAGTCGTTGTCAACTCCGAATGTACGACTATACAAATTAAGCAAATGATACACTTTTATTGGGGGCCCGGCGGGGGGGGGGGGGGGGGGGACGATACAAGAAAGCATTCTACATATTGCTAGCAAAAAAGATTGCTCATATATTTTTTAAAGATTGTTCAAAGATTACAATCATTTGACATTTGACGTAAAAGAAAAGGCGATAGAAACTTGATTTGTTCATTTGAGATTTGGCGGTAATCGTATGTTAGTATGAAACAAGATGTGTCTATGTACATATAATTTCATATTGCATGCGAAATGAATAGTCGATCCTTTTATGACGCACAAAAGGTAATATATGCCTTACAAATAGGCTAGAGTTATGACGCACATGTTAAAATACACAAACAAACGTTAATGCTCTATTTGATTCTCAGTCGTTCTCTCTTACGAAATACCGACTTATTGTGTGAGTGTTTTCTCGGATCCCTACCCGAGATTGTTTCAGGTAATATCTGAGCCAATATCAAAACTACGTTTTAGCCTCAGACTAGTCCCCGAGTCGTACATATTTACAAATACATAATATATTATATAATATTTATTAGGTTAATCTAATTTCAGATATATACACATTTGTATAAACAGAAGAAGTAGATTTCAATTAAAATCTATGAACTTTAATTTTCTTTTATATAATAAGAAAATTATATATATATATATATATATATATATATATATATATATATATATATATATATATATATATATATATATATATATATATATATATATATATACATAATTTAGTTATTTAAATTCAATTTTTATTGTATTAATCGGTATAAAAATGATATAGATTGAAGTTGACACTTGACAGGAACTATCTAGAATCGTTGAACAAAAATATAATTTACTATAATAGATTCGTTTGTTGAGTTGAGAATGATGTTCAACCAAAAGCTTAGTGAAAAATTTTTCTGATTGTAGATTGTTCTAGCTTTTTTCTTACGAACGTAATTTCCTTGTCAATATAGATTCCTTTTCAAAATACATACAAGTTTATGAAACTTAAGAGGTGAATATGTAACAAACAAAAACTACAGGGACCTGACTCAAACATACCAAAAGCACTTTCGTTTTCCAAGTTAGGTATTCTTAAATTCAAAACACCAACGCTTTAAACGGTTGTACAGCTTGTATAGAAAGTTGTATAATTATTTGGTCTTAAGAACTCATAATCCAATAAACACGAATAAAGTAACGAATCAGGGTCCGGTTTAATTAATATAGAAGTTGGATAGATTTGAGCGGCGGGGGGTCGCAATATATAACGCCGACAACAGTTGTTCCCCTCTATCTTCGCTTCGATCCAGATCTGATCTGAAACGCACACCGGTGAGTGGTTTCTCTCTCTACCTTCTACAGTTGCTGCTCAATTTTTGTTTTAGCGATATATTTCTACTGGATTGTAGAGAAATCCGGTATTTATACGACTGCTAGTACTCAATTTGTGTTGTAATTTGATACCTTGTTTCAAATCAATGGCGGATCTCGAATTTGGTGTACATTAGAGCAAATGCTAGCTGTTATTTGTTAATTATTTGAGCATTCGTTGTTTGATGAAAGATCGAATTCGCTGTTTGATATTTCTCAATTGTGTGTTGTCCTGATGATTATTTTTGTGTTGGTTATTGCTGGATCGTAAACAGAGATCATGGGCCGTGGAGTCAGCAGTGGTGGAGGACAGAGTTCCCTCGACTACCTTTTTGGAAATGGAGAGCCGAAGCCCACCACAGGCAAGACAGAGACGGTTGCTGCAGCTCCGGTGAACCATGTACATGTTGCCGCCACCAATGAACCACCACCTAAGCCTACAGCCACCGTACCCCAGCCAGATATCACAAAACAGATTCCAGCCGGGATTCAGGGTAGCCAGAAAAACAACTATTTCCGAGCTGAAGGGCAGAACACTGGCAACTTCCTTACGGTAATTATTTGATCAGTCATTCCATGTTTTATCACAATTCTTGTTGATCTTTTTTTGTATTTGAAATTATAGGATCGGCCTTCAACCAAGGTTCATGCAGCACCAGGTGGTGGATCTTCTTTGGGTTACTTGTTTGGTGATGGTAGCAAATGATACCATGAATTCTTAGAAAGATAAGAAGTAAGAAGTGTGATTTGATGTCAATGTAGACTCTGGTTATGGTTCAACCAAATTATGCTTTTCCATTTCTTGGTACTTGTTGACTTCAGATATGTAATATATTTGTCCATCATTGCAAAATCTTCCCCTCATATTCTCTAATTTGAAATTGTGCTTGGAAATTCAACATTGTTGATGTTATAATGAATTCATCTTGTATCCTGTTTGTACTCGAATAGTCCAAATGAAAATCTTATGCACAATATGGGTTAAGCCGTATCAATTGGAATATTGTTACATTGTTAGGTCAAATTCATTGCTTACACTTAGAGGTTAAAAGTCATTTCTTCCATGTTTGAGAAAATGCATATATGCATATGTACATAAATAAAATGTCAACATATGTAAGTGTAGTTTTGCCACTTCAAGAAACATGAGAAAGGTTTTTGGATGCCCTCATGTAGGGGTACCCTGTAAATTAATCGGACATTAAGCGAATGTCTAGCTGGAAGTTTGTTTATTTAATAAATGAATAGAAATGGACAATAGTCTTGTTTGTTTATGTATGTTTGTTTGTTTATGTTCGTTTATTTTTGTTTATGTTTGTAAGTATTCCTTTTTCCTGTAACTCTTTCTATAAGCATGTATTCAATAGCATGCTCATATATGTTTGTTCTTGATATGGATATTTATGTTCATTTATCTATATATGGTTCCTTATTTTCATTTATCTATATATGGTTCCTTATTTTGATGTTTATGTTCGTTTACGTGTTCGATTGTTGTTTAAGTTCATTTAGCATTTCAACAAACACAAATTAACGAATATGAACAAGATAAATTTGTTAAATAAACAAACATGGCAAGAAAATGCATTCAACTATATGTTCATGTTTGTTCGTTTGTTCGATTAACTTATCACGAATGCACATCAATAAGCCTTTGTTTAAACCTATAATAGTTTATAACCGTCGTATATATCATCAATAGGCACCCAAATGAGTTGAAGGCAAACAGGCAACAAACTTGACGGCTGACCTTTTATGGATAACAAAACTAATTCTTTTAAAAATTACATTTATAGATTTTTGGGTCATAGTATTACTTGGCATGACATGTTGGACTCTATTAAGTAGTTATATAACCTCTTGTGCAAAGAAACTGAAAGTATTAAATGTGAATTGTATACACGTTTTCTCATGTTTTGTTGGTTTGCATTAGGCAACTTTTAAAGCAGTTTGTTCCATCATGAGACTCATTAGTCATCAAACCCAAGTGTTATGTTAATCTTCTTTTCAACTGATTACTTAAGAAGTTTGCATGTGTTTCTTTCTTAGCAAAAACCCCCTTTCACATATTGTGATGGTACTTGAGACGTGAGACCTGAGAGTTGTATAATTTCCACAATGTACTTCATGCTCCCAAAAGGAGCCCAATCATGCCTTGCAACAAACTGAACATAGGTATGTAACAAACTGGGCATATCTTATCAACCGAAAATAATAGAATCGGTTATGCATGACTTTGGTGTGATCATTCATGATTTAAGTCATTGCAAGCTCATATAATAGAATCCCAATCCAACCGATTATCCAAGTAATCATTATTAATAATACACTTCACCATTTTCCAACACCGCTTATGTTCTATGTAGTTCATACTCCACAAATGCACTACATTCTAAAATTTAACAAAAAAGAGATCAACACTTGCAATTTCTCCATAAAGCAAATTCAGTCACAAGTGGCAAAATGGCATAGAATCATGACGCTTCATCCGAATCCAATGTTATCACCGTAAAGTTACATTGCGTGTCCATAACACTTTTGGTAAAAAAAAAAAAAAAAAAAAAAGGTTTCACATCCAAGGAACAAAAAGAAAAAGATATAGGCTAAATAAATCAAGGCTTGACAAATTGTCGATTTGGAGTAAAAGAAGGTAAAATTCTAAACTATTTATCCTACACGGTTGATGTTATATGATGATGCTAACTTACTCCAAGTCAAACATGGAGAGTGCAAGCAAATTAGTAGTGAGTTTGATGCTTATTTACCGATCATCACTCTTTTCACCAACTCCAACAAATCAAGACTTCAATTTCAGATTTTGAGCTTATAAACAAACAAGACTTGATGAAAAAACTTCTAGAAGAATTATCATACTTGCTGTGTTGGAGTGGTACTCAACGGACCATGTTCTTCAGGAGTCAAGCTTTGACTTTGACCATCTACAACCACAATCAAGATTTTGATAAGCCAGACAGAAAGTCAAACTCTGTAAATTTCTAGAGGGGTAAAACCGTAAAATACCATCATGGTTAGGATTCGAATTGGCAGTGTCTTCAGCTGCTGCTGTTGATGTATTCATCTTGTTGTTGACTTCCAAAGATGACTTTATACCTCCTGAAACCTGCATACATATTAGTCGATTAAAATAACATAAAAAAAAATTCATTATCAATCATTAAAAATAAAAATTAAATTCTAACCTCATGAGGTGGAGATGCATTAGGAGTTTTCATATCAGAAGCAGCAGAAGTAGCGCCAGGTGTCGGATGTTCAGGGCTCTTTGTGGTATCCATCATAACATTCTCAAACCCTTTTTTGTCACTTTCAACAACAACCCTTTTCCTAAAATTCAAAAAATCCAAATACTTTAAAATTAAACAATTATAAACTCCATTAAGTTACCAAATCAAGAAAGTTTTAACCTTCTTAAATCATCAGCAGCCGTCTTCTTGGATCCTAAATTGTTGGAAAACAAAACTCCACGAAGTGGCTTCCCATCTATAACCGTCTCAATTGTATAACAATTTGTAATGTTTTTCGTTACTTTTGCTTGAAATGTTCTCTTCCCATTTGGATTATTATTATATTCATTTAAATAAACATTCTGTCTATCCGTAAAACTTGGCATGGGTATCGGTTTATTCGCATTAGAGCTTGTATCCATGGTGATCATTGGAGTATTAATATTATTATTATCACACCCTGGAGTCAAAGTCAAACCTTGTTGTTCTTGACTTTTTAATCTCAACTGTTTTCTCAAAGATAACTTCTCCAATTTCCTTTCATCTCTTTCACTTTCATTTGCAAGCCCTAAAACCCAAAATCAGTTACCATAATGAGATAATCTCATCATCATCATCATATACATGTAAAAAAGGTCAAGAATTTCTTAAACCTGTGAATAAGTAAAACATGTCATCAAGTGCTTCAAGATTCTTATTGCAACCACCCATGAATATAAGAACACCTCCATGTTGTGGATGTAAAGTGGTCCCCGCCATGGAAAATCTTGCAGATGGACCTTCTCCAATTGTCATAACCTTTGTCCATGTAAATGTTTCTGAAAATGTTGGAAATATATCAATCATTATATACTAAATTTAATAAAAACACGAATCTTTTTATTACATATTTACATACCAAGATCAAACATATATAAGTCATCGTATAAGTCTTCAGCATCTGTAAAACCTCCAAAAACAAACAAATTTTTCCCCAATGCAATTGTTGTATGACCAGCTCTAGGTGGTAAAAGATCGCCATTGGTTACCAATTTTGTCCATGTAAGAGTATCTATGAAGAAGAAGAAGAAAGTACACATTAGGGTTTATTAACTTGTTATCGTTTGTAACTAAATGAAGTAAAAAAAGTCAAAACATAGTCAAACATGAAACCTGTATCAAGCATTTGGACATCAGACATATAATAGTTTTGAGTATCTTCACCACCAATAACAATGATTTTGTTTTTCCATGAGACACAAGTATGGCTGTTACGCTTAGCTGGCGGAATCCCAGTTGTTGCAACACGTTTCCATACCATTGTTTCTGAATAAACAAGGGTAAAATCGTCATTTCGTGTTTCAAATTTGATTGGTTGTATATAGGGACATGTTAGTATGTTACACACTTACACTCACCAGTGTTTAATATGTATAAGTCATCAAAATATTCTTCAACAGGAGTGTCAAAAGATTTCCCACATCCCCCAAAAATGAAGAGTCTTTTTCCAATTAGTGCAGCACTGTGGCCTTCTCTTGCTTCTGGGCCCTCCCCTCTTACAAATGGTGTCATCCATGTATTTGTGGCTGATAATATCAATGTGAATGTACAGTAGAATAAAGAAGCTTTTTTGACATGAAAGATGTGTAAATGTTGGAGTAGTGGTAACTTACAGGTGTCCAAAATATGCAAATCTTTAAGCGGGATGTTTCCATCTGTGCCACCAAATACAAACAATTTATCTCCAACAGTTGTGCAGCTATGGCTATCTCTGGGTACAGGTAGTGTGCCTTGTATATCGGGTTCACTCCATGTCCTTGTAGCTTAACAAAAAGAAAGAAAGAACAAGCAAAATGAGGAAATCGTGAACATTGGACAAAGAAATGTTGAAAATGAAGTGCGGGTATGAAGAAAGAAAGTGCTACAAATTTCTAGATCAAACTATTTCATTGCTAATAATTGAAGTTATCACTTTCGTTTTTGAAGTTAGGACTCCTAATTCTAGTTTGTTAAGTGAAAAGTTGAAAGGACTACAACGAAACTGGATGTTATTTGGACAATAGAATCAGTGGCGAACGATTCATGAAATGAAATGGTCAGAGGGCGAAGGATATGATTGATTTTCACACCATTTGTATGGTTCATAGAAGTTCCTCGTCGTTTTAAAACAGCGATTCACTCAGTGAAGAGTTAAATTGCAATAACAAATCGTCAGTATCTTAAATTGGTACAACAATTTTGCGCTTATTAGGTTCTGGATACACTCAGAAATACACCTCCTATACACCACGAACATGGCACCAAAACCCTAAACAATGACTTCTTTCATTTTTGACAAATATGCATACCCGAAGAACATTCATAAACCGTAATTTTCACTTAAATCGATGATATCGAGAAGAGAATTCAAGAAAAGAAAACCTACTGGTGTCATAGACGTGAACTTTATTAGTCTGGGCGTTGTCTTCGCCGTAACCACCGAAGATGTAGAGTAACTGACCACCACGAACCGCGTTGCACGTGTGGCCCCATCTCTTCCCTGGCCCTCCTCTCTGTATCTCCAATTTCTCCCACCTCATCATCTTCTTTGTAACAAATCGCTGAAAAAATGTGCTAAAGTTTTAGTAAATTAGGGCTAATGGCAAGTGTATTCCAGAAATCCAGATTGAATTGGGGATTGTTGGTTTTAAAAATGCTGTGATTTGGGTTTAAGGCTTGGGTATTTGTTGGGATATGTGAGATCGTTTTCATGCAGGGAGACTACAAGTGTCTTCTTGCGTTTATTTGAAATTAAATGGAAGTAGATTTCTTTTTGCGGTGGAATCAACTTAAATGAGTTAAATTCTTTTGTGTTCTTGATTTGTGAACAAAAGGAAAATAATGTTTAGTTTGTCAATTTTAGGGTAACACTTTTATCACCTAAAATAATTTGATAGTTGGTTCTACACTTCTATAAAAAAAAAAACAAAAAAAAAAACTAGGAGTATACTAAAATACTAAGTAAATCAAAAAATTTATAGTTGGTTATGTACTTCTACTAAAATATCACATCAAGCAAATATTTTGATAACATAAAGTAAAAAACAAAGTAATCCAAAAATTTAAGAGTAAAAAACAATTAAAATACTAAACTGATATAGGGCCGATTTCGATTCGGTGTTTTAGGGCAAAAATTGATGGACCGAATCTATTCATTAGCTAAAATTTGAATTGTATGTTTGCAAAACATGAAATATCACTTATATTATTCGTTTTCTTTCTAATTAAATCAAATACTAAATTAGTAACATGAGTTACAAGTCATGGATTCACAAATGCCAAATGGATTCAAGACACTTGATTTTTTTTATTATTATTATTTTTTTTTTGCAATCTTGGGGTATGTCAATGAGAAAAATTGGTCTTTCTTTGCTTAGGGTAGTGTCGATTGAAGAACAAGAGAGTGTAAATGTAGTTTTGATTGAATCGGTATATGACATCTTGTTGGTCCTGTAAACACAAGTTCACATAGGCAATGAAGAGAACAAGCAAATTATGAAACTTAATCTTATATTGATAAAGATAAAGCTTCAATTACAAGAGATTTATCAGAGAACACACTCTAATCAAATAACACACTCTTGGATACCCTAGAACACATCAGGTATCAAGATTTATAACTAGAGACAAGGATCCTAATCTCACATAGAAACTAGATCTTCATGTTAATTCAATCTCCTAAATATCAGGAGGTCTTCAATTATAATTGTCATATTCTTCTGAGATAATAGTGAATCACGAACATATCAGATTCTAAACATGTTGTCTATGATACGTTGGTATAAACATATCAACATGTGCTGAGTCATCGGCGTCAGGATAAGCTGATGTCTCAGTACTTGTGTAAACATCATCAAATCTTCAAAATGTCTCCAAGAATCTCCCCTATTTGATGATGCCAAAACTGACACTAACAATATTATGTAGTCCCTTTATAAATTAGAGACTTAGTATAAAAGTATATATAAGGTAGATGTACATGTTGGAATAGGTGTCTAAACAATAACTATAATTGGTATATACTTGAATGGATAGTAGCACAGTCCTTTTGGATTGCCCTCAAACATAGCAATTGGACATGATGACTTTTAGAGAGAGAGAGAGCGATTTATTATATGATTAATAAATCAAGATAAATAATTTATTAATATATAATGGGAATAATATATTAATTAGAAATTGTAATATATAATTAATTATTAATCAGATTTTAATTAGAATTAATTTTGGGATTAATTGGATTAATTAAAAATGCAGGGGCTGAATTGTGATTGTTCAATAGTTGAGCAACAGATAAATATGGGGTATATATATTTAGACGAAAATTAAGGATAATTATCCTTATGATTTTCATATATATATATATATATATATATGTATATATATATATATATATATATATATATATATATATATATATATATATATATATATATATATATATATATATACATATACATACGAAGGCCAAATAATAAGTTTTCCTTTTATAAGCCCCCCCCCCAAACTATTTGGGTAGATGAAATTAAAAATCAATTGATAGCAAAATTAAATCAAATCAATTATATAAAAGAAGAAATTAACATCTATACTATAAAGGATACTCTTAAAAATCCTAAATTACAGGATAAGATTAAATTATTACAAAATCAATTTTCAAATTTGTAATAATCATCTGAATGCCTTTTGGAATAGGAAAAAACATATGGTAAATTTACCATACGAAGAAACTTTTAACGAAAAGGATATCCCAACAAAAGCAAGGCCATGCCAAATGAATTCAAATTATTTAGAAATTTGTAAAAAAGAAATACAATCTCTTTTAGATAAAAGATTAATAAGACCTTCTAAATCACCATGGTCATGTACATCTTTTTAAAGAGGAGTTCCTAGACTTGTAATCAATTATAAACCATTAAATAAAGTTTTAAAATAGATTAGATATCCTATTCCTAATAAAAATGATTTACTTGATAGATTATATGATGCTATTATATTTTCTAAATTTGATTTAAAATCATATATATATATATATATATATATATATATATATATATATATATATATATATATATATATATATATATATATATATATATATATATATATATAATAGTTATATATGGCAGCTGATAAAATTTTGAATTCAAGATAAAATGTTTATCCGGTTTAAATTCAAATAAGACTTATTTGTAAGGCTGATCTGCTATCACCCTTGAGGCTATAAATATGCATCCATGACACCTCATAATATGAGATTTTTGGCATAGACTCTCTCCTCTCTTTCTGGTGTTTTTTGTTGCTCGCTTGGGTGTTAACCATTTGAGACACGATACTTGTGGTGCTTGCTTCCAAAAGATCAACAAAAGGCAAGCAATTCTAAAACCATATTTAGTTAATTTTCGATAATGCTTATAGGGTTCTTAGTTATAGATTTAATTAAAGAAAGAATAGATCCTTAGGTTGCATGTGAACTTAAGAGTTTTAAGTTTGTTTGTCTGCCTAAATCCTATAAGTGGTATCAGAGCTTTTGGCTGTTTTCTGTTGAATTTGCTATAATTGTTGAACTGTAAATTACGGTTTATAGAAATTAAACCCTAATTGCCTCCACATTGCCGATTTGGGCAAGGGTTCTGAAACCCTAGCCGTTCCCTATTATTTTCGATATTTTAGGGTTTCCTATTTTTGGTAATTATGATTAATTACTAATTGGATAACCATTTACCCTTTATTTTCGATAATTAGTGGGTAAGGATTAGGATTAAATTATTTGATTAATTTAATTAGATAATCCTCATTTGATTTAACTTATTTAATTAATTGTTAATTAAAAGATAATTACTAAATCATTTTTGGTTTAATTTTAAATTTAAATTAATTAGATTAATTCTCAAAAATTTAAAATATTTAAACCTAATATTTTAAAAGTTTAAAGTACATCTTATATATATTATTATTAAATGTTAACATTTTATATGTATAAGAATTAGTTAGTCAAATCGCTAGTATGCCTCATTCACGAAGCTGATCTATAAGGGGTATAAGGAATATGCCTATAAAATGGTGGTTGAATGGGTGTCCACTCTCATCCACCGCTTCCTTGATGAGTGTAGGGTCGTTAGCAGAACGGATTTGATAGGACAACTTAATCTTATTAAAAGTATAATGCTATTAAAGAAAGTACTAAAACCTTTTTAATAAAATCTCAAATCTAGTTACTTTAGGAAAAATATGAAAAGTATTGTTAGGACTTATTTTAGTGGTTTAATCTTTGCATTTATAGGGCTTAAATTAGAAAATATCATAGTTTAGGGGCTTGTTTGAGGTTTTCGGACTGGGACCGAAATCTTTCGGTCAGGCCTGCTGTGGATTTCGACCCATGGGCTTAGGATTTTGGTCTGGTAGGCGTATGTATATATATGTGTCGATTGTCTTCTTTAGTAGGTTGGTTGTTTTGGAGCTTTAGACTAGCATAGAAAATTTCTGTATGTTCAAGCAACCATTGTGATCTTATGTACCTGTCTATTGAAGTTTAATAGAGTGCATTGAAGATTGTAGTAATCCGTGTTCTTATTGTTGATTGATACCATTTAGATCCGTAATTGAGATATTTGGGACCTACAATTGGTATCAGAGCTTGAAAACCTTGTGTTTTTGAGTATTTTGGTATCAATCATCGTTTCCTTTGCTTGGATCTTGGATTTTTAGGCGTTTTTGGATTGTTTTGATCAAGTTTGGGTGTTTTTGTTCGTGTGTTCTTCATTGTTCTTGACATCTTTAAGCAAAAAGCATTCAAAAATGGTATTTTGATCAAAAAAACGGGGTATCGCGAACTGTTTGTGCATGTTTCTGATCTGAAGGAGGTTTTCAGTCTACTCAAAGGGTTTTCGATGGCGGCGCGTTTTTCAGCTAGGGTTTCTGCAGTTTTTGGTCCGTTACGTAGGTTTTCAGTCAGCCCATTATTGATTTCGGTGCAGCTAGGGTTTCTGAGGTTTTCGGTCAGAATTTTGGTCAAGATTTCGGTCAGAGCTGTTTTTCGGTTAGTTTTAGTGGTTTTCGGCCTGGGTGATTTCAGTTAGGGATTTCGGCTTAAGGTGGATTTCGGTCAGGAGATTTTTAGCATCAGGATTTCAATCTGACTGCTACTTTTCGGTCCAAAAGTTTTTTTTCGGTGGAGGATTTCGGCGTGTTTTGGGGTTTTCAATCCAGTTGCTGTTTAATTTTTGCTAGTTAATTTTTGGTATTTTTTAGATCGTTTCAGATGGATTCTGTTTCAACAATGCAAGCTAATCTCGAATCGATTATGGGCACTGTCACTCGTATCCCCAAGCTAACAAATGTCGAAGGATTTGCAGAATGGAAATACCGTTTCGAACAGTACATTAAGATGAAAGACATTAAACTGTGGAGAAGCTTTCTGCGTACTCTACCTAAAATCACAATTACTCTTCAAAATGGAGATGTGGTAGATAAACCTCTTGCACAATATTCAGATGCAGAACTTGATATTGTGGACCGTGATGAGAAAGCTCTTGCCACTCTTACCATGACATTATCTCCTGATATTGCCCAAGGTTTTAGAGAATACGATACTGCAAAATCTCTATGGGAAGCTCTAATTAAGGTTTATGAAGGCAATGATGACATGAAGCAGAGCAGACAAGATATGATCCATCAAAAATTTAACATGTTCAATCACGTGATTGGAGAATCTCTAGAGACTCAATTGCAAAGATTCATCACCTTGAACACTGAAATGGCAACTGCTGGAATCGTGATGTCCAAAGCTGAAGTAAACAAGAAGTTGCTGAATTCTCTTCCCAAGAGCTGGGACATGAATGTGGCAGTTATTAAAAAGACCAAAAATCTCAGCAAACTGTCACTCGCTGAGGTAATGGCTATTGTAAAAGCTTGCGACATGGATGGCAAGCAAAGAGAGATTAACCATGTCAGTTCATATCAAGCTGCTAACTTGGGTATTTCTACCAATAGTGCTTTTTCAGCTCTTCCTGCCAAAGTCCAAACTCATCAAGCTTCTTCTTCATCAAGCACTTCAATGGCATCCTCAGTCCTTATTGTGCCCGCTCCTGCTGCTGCAACTACCACTTTTATTCCAGCTCTTCCCAAAGGAGCTGAAGAAAATTTGGGAATGATGGCTGGTCTTTTAAATTGCTATAACGCTCTCGTTGCTAGTGAGTTGGTTCAACCGATGATGGTAGAGGATCTCAATCAAGTTAACCCTGGTGATCTGGAGGAGATGGATATCTCTTGGCATATCGCTATGGCGGTTCTCAGGGCCAAGAGATTTACTCAAAGAACTGGCAGAAATAATTAGGCAAATAATCGTGGTGATAGAAAGGTGGGTTTCAGCAAAGCAAATCTTCGTTGTTTCAACTGCGACGAGCCTGGTCACTTTGCTCGTGAATGCACCAAGCCCAGAATGGAGAATACTGAGAGGAATTTGGTACCTGCTGGAATTAATCGTGAAGCTGATCCTCAACAGCAAAATACAGAAAGAGCCATGGTTGCTCAACAATTCACATAGGATAATCAGTTGCAGGATCTGAATTTGAATGGAGATGGTAGAGCTCACCTTGCACAGATTGAAGGAGATATGGATATTGATGCAACTCAAGAACAAATGATGGATCTCTAGTTCGCTTTTATGGTCTCTACAAATCCTGCTTCCACCCCCGTCAATGATGAGGTTAGTGAATATTCTTGCTCTTCTCAAGTCTGCATTGATAAAATTGCTAAATATCGTGAAATGAATGATAAGCTTGTTAGTCAAATGTTTGAAATGGAAAATCTTGTTTATAACACTAAAAAGAAATTGAAACCTTTCCAAGAAAAATTAGAAGCCAAAACATCAGATTTTAACAAATTATACAAAAAATTTACTGTAAAATCTCATCATCTCAAATTTGCAAACGAAGAAGTTGCTAGATTAACTGCTGAAATTGATGCATTGAAACAAAAATTTCAAAATACTGAATTCAATTTTAAAAAATTTGATGTATCAAGTGAAGTAGTTGAGTCTATCATTAAACATCAAACCGAACGGTCTAGTAAAAACGGTGAAGGACTTGGATATAGAGCTGTTCCCCCTCCCTTCAATAATAATTTTGTGCCATCTATTGAAACCGAAGAATCTGAAGAGTGTTATCTTTCGAATTTTATTCAAAAAGATAAGTCTGGCACCGCTGAGAGTTCTGAAATGAAATCTATTGATGCTTCTACCTCATGTGCAGATAAATTGAAATCGGAGATTAAGGACAAGGAAGACTCACATGCTTGAAATTTTGATAAAAATTGTTTAAAAACTGATATTTCTGTTTTGTATGATGATGTGAAAGATGACACTGAAATTGTTGATGTTTTTAAAAAACCATGTGATGTTAGTTTTAAAAAATCTAGGACAAAGGTTTTGGTTGATCAATCTGTTGCATGCTTGTGTGTGTGTGGAAATAATTTGCATAAATCTGGCCCTGGACAGAATTCCAAAACCACTTTGAAAAGGCAAACCTGTTTTAACTGTGGAATTGCTGGTCACATAGCCAGAAACTGTCCTTGACACTTGTATGTTTCTCAACATAAACAGGTTGGCAGAACGTGCCAAAGGGGAGATCTCATAAGAGAAAATGTTCGAAAGCATGCTCTCGAAATAAAAATTACATTAACACAAAACTTCAAGTAGTTCTGATTCTAAATCAAATGTGAATGTTCTCATTTGGAAAAAAGATAAAAGATTCAAATCTCATTATAAATGGGTTCCTAAAGGCAGTGTTAAGGAATCTACTGATATTTTACCTTTAATTGATCAATGTGACATGAGTTTGGAATCAATTTCTTATGTTGATAGTAAAGGTCAACCCAGTTTCCGTATGGACTGGGTGCCTAAATCTAATAAATCCCGCAACTTGTGCAGGAACAGTTACGGAGGAATATCATCAGACCATGGTATGTTGATAGTGGTTGTCCTCGGCACATGACAGGCGACATGTCCCAGTTGCACAACGTTGAAAATTTTAATGGTGGATGTGTCTGCTTTGCGGGTGGTGAAAGAGGAAAGATCACACAAAAGGGAACCATATCAAATGGCGTGTTGAAGTTTGAGAATGTCAACTTTGTACCTGAGCTCAAGCACAGTTTGCTGAGCGTTTCTCAGATTTGTGACAAGGGATTTTCAACCCATTTTACAAAGAAGGAATGTCTTATTCTCAAACCTGGCGTAGTCATTCCCGAGGAGTGGATTATTGTTCGATCGGAACGTCAAAACAATGCCTACATCATCGACATGAATCACAACACTCCAGAAAACGTTACTTGCTTATTCTCAAAAGCTTCAGAACAGAACACTATGTTGTGGCATCGATGTCTCGGTCATGCCAACACGAAAAATCTGAATCGTCTTGCAAAGAATGATCTTGTCCAAGGGCTTCCAATCAAGGATTTTATTACTTTTGAAAAATGTGTTGCCTGTGCTCAGGGCAAACATCACTGGAAACCGAACAAGCCTAAAATGATCAATTCCAATGACTCGCTCCTTCAGTTGCTTCACATGGATCTTTTTGGCCCTGTTAGTGTTCTCAGTATTAATCGAAGTTCTTATTGCTTAGTCATTATTTATGATTACTCACGTTTTACTTGGATTTTCTTCTTAAAGAACAAAAGTGAAACTACAGAGCTGGTCATGAAGTTCATCACTCTTATAGAAAATCAAACGAATCTGAAGACGAAGGCCATCCGATGCGATAATGGAACTGAGTTCAAGAACGTGGTGGTAAACAAGTTTTGTGCAGATAAAGGTATCATGCGTCAGTATAGTGCTGCTCGAACACCTCAACAAAATGGTCTTGCTGAGCGTCAGAACAAAACTCTGATTGATGCTGCGCGTACCATGCTGTGCGATTCAAAATTAACAGTGATCTTTTGGGTTGAAGCAATTAATACAGACTGCTACGTTCAAAATCGGGTCATCATCAACAAACCTCAGATGAAAACACCATACGAGATTCTCTATGGCCGCAAACCAAATGTTTCATACTTCCGCACTTTTGGCTGTCCCTGCACCCTTCTTCATCTCAAAGCAACTCCGAAGTTTAATTCAAAAGCGGATGGTTGCTACTTCGTTGGATATGCAAGTAAAACTGCGTATCGGGTGTACAACAAGGTGACCAAATAGATTGTAGAATCATACGATGTGCGCTGGCTAAAAAAGAATGCGACGGATGCCCGTGATGGACCGGACATGTTGTTTAACTATGCTGAACCGTTTAAACCATTCTATATGTTTTCTGATGATGTGTCAGGTACACAACCCGGTCCTAGTGATGTACACAAAGCCGATGATGAGGAAATCATTCCTGATCTCATCAACTCATCAACCCGTCAGCGATTCTTGAAGAACCTGCTCTAAATGACGCTGCATCTCCTGCCTCCACTATTGTAACTGAAAATGCTCCTGCTGTTTCATCACAGGTTGTTGGCAAACCTCCAATTGTCGATCAATCTAAAAGGTTTTCTACCAATCAATGAACTAATAATCCTAAGTTTACATGCAACCTAGAAAGAGGATCTATGTTTTTCTATCAATGAAAATATAACAAAATTCCTAAGGCCAACAATTATTTCTAAAGAATTAAAACAAGAAAAACCAACCTTTGATTTTTCTTCTTAAAGCCAGCAACACAAATTTCTTGCCTCAAATGAGATCACACCCAAGCAATGGAGGAGAAAACAGAATTCCCGAGAGACAGCAGGTAAAGTGGTGCAGGTTTTAGGGTTCCATGGAGGCTCTATTTATAGCCTCCAAGGGTGACCGTCAAAACCCTAGAAGAGCCCAACTTTTGACAAGCCTTTTGTCAAATGCACCAAGCCTCCTTAAACCCTAATTAGGGTTTCGAAATTATGGAGGCACCCTCCATAATCTCGCCAACTATGAAGCTCCCACTGGCCAGTCATTTATTCAACTATTGAATAATTACAAAACTAGTTCCTGCACTTTTAATTAATTAAATTAATCACTAAATTGAATTCAATTAATTCTAGATTAATTTTTAATTAATTAATATAGTTTCTAATTAATATATTATCACTTTAATATATTAATAAACTATTTATTTTATTTCTATTGATTTATTAAACATTTAATAAATCAACATTTCTCTCTATTGAACTCTGCATCAAACCTCTAGCTATGAGGGCAACCCAAATGGATTTTGCTTCAATTAATAAGATAAATACAATCTATAGTCATGGCTTAGACACCTAATCCAACAGTCTCCCACTTGGATAAGTCTATGACTTTACTTGTCAATTTATCTTCTGATTAATCAACAAATCTCAGTTTCTTAGAAACTGTTTCCGAACTCTGACCCAGTCAGTTCCGTCCATAAATAAGTGATCATATGATCCTCTGTCTAAAAAGATATTTTTCAGACTCAAGACATGGATTAAGATCAATCTTGGTCCGATACTCTGTTTCTCGATTTCTGATTCTGCTTATGACTTTAAGACTACTAATTGAACACATCAATTTAGTCCTGGTTGACAACACTTTTAGTCAACTTCAAAATCATTGAGATGCCTACAGATATCTGTTTCCTGTCAGGGTCAAGGGACGAATAAGCTTCGACTCATATGCTTATATCTTTAACCAAACAAATCACTCAGAACAGCACGTTTTATAACATCGAGTTACCGATTTGTTTTCGTACTATCAATGAATAACCGTCTTGAAAATTACAACTCATATCTCTCCACTTTAAGATCATAAGATATTATCGTCTCAACATCGCTTATGATGTAATCCATGAAGCAATCTATTGAGCGTGGGTTTATCCAATACTCAAATCTCCATTTCTAAGTACTCATGAACGTTGTAGCAATCTTACTGCAATGTCTAACACCTTAGACAATCTACAAACCAGTTCATGACAGTCTTCGTTCATACTTACTCCCTAAAAGTATGAGCGACTGTGGAACTTTGAATAATCAAATTACTCAGGAAGTAAACATGCAAAAGTGAAACACAATAATAAACAATTGACAAAAACAGTAAACAATACTCATTAATAAATCTCTATTATTAAATCGCCAAAGTCAATTACATTTATATTGTTACAAGTTTCAACCTATCTAATTACTAAAATTAATATCATCTCTCAGTCCAATGCTCCCAGCATGCTGATTGTGCTTGATCCTACTCAGAGCCTTTGTCAAGGGATCTGCAGGATTGTCTTCAGATGATACCCTCTTTACATAGAGGTGACCTTTTACCCGATGTCAAATGTAATGGTACTTTCTGTCGATATGTCTGGACTTTCCATGATCTCGCGGTTCCTTTGTCAAGGCGACCGCTCCTTCATTATCGTAGAACAGTTCCATGGGCTCCTGAATACTCGGGACAACTCCAAGGTCACCGATAAAGTTCTTCAGCCAAGCCGCTTCCTTATATGCTTCACTAGCTGCTATGTACTCTGATTCGCACATTGAATCAGCCATCGTCTCTTGCTTAGAACTTTTCCAAGTGACCGCTCCCCCATTCAAAATAAACACCCAGCCCGACTGAGACCGACCATTGTCTCTATCTGTCTGGAAACCGGTGTCTGTGTATCCACTCACTTTCAAGTTATCACTACCACCAAGGACTAACACCATGTTCTTTGTCCTTCGCAAATACTTGAGTATGTTCTTTATAGCTATCCAGTGCGCTCTACCAGGGTTTCCTTGGTACCGATTAACCATGCTAAAATCAAAGGACACGTCGGGGCGAGTACATGTCATAGCGTACATGATCGACCCTACTGCCGAAGCATAAGGTACCCGACTCATCTCAGCTATTTCTTCATCGGTACTCGGACTTTGAGTCTTACGCAACTTCGCATTACTTTGGATAGGCAGCTCTCCCTTCTTGGAATTTTCCATACTAAACCTCTTTAGTACCTTTTCCAAGTATGTACACTGACTAAGTCTTATTAGTCTTTTCTTTCTATCTCTCAATATTCTTATCCCGAGAATATATGCAGTTTCTCCTAGGTATTTCATGGCGAAACACTTCCCAAGCCAAGACTTGATATCTTGCAAGGTTGGAATGTCGTTTCCCATGAGCAGTATGTCATCAACATACAGCACCAGAAAAGTGACTATACTCCCACTAGCCTTGACATATACACAGGTCTCATCTTCACTCCTAGAGAAACCAAACTCTTTGACTTTCTCATGGAAACAAAGATTCCAGCTGCGAGAAGCTTGTTTCAATCCGTAGATTGATTTCTCAAGCTTACACACCTTATTAGGATGCTTTGTGTCTACAAAACCCTCTGACTGATTCATGTAAACATCTTTAGTCAACTTCCCGTTAAGGAAAGCGGTTTTGACATCCATCTGCCAAATTTCATAGTCATGAAATGCAGCTATGGCAAGCATTATCCTAATCGACTTAATCTTGGCTACTGGTGAGAAGGTTTCATCATAATCAACCCCCGGGGTTTAAGTGAATCCCTTCGCGACCAGCCGAGCTTTAAAGGTGTGTACCTTTCCATCCATGTCGGTCTTCTTCTTGAAGATCCACTTGCACCCGACTGTCTTCCAACCCGACACATTGTCAACCAAGTTCCAAACTTGATTGTCATACATGGACTTGATCTCGCTGTCCATCGCCTCTTTCCATTTGGCAGACTCGGGGCCCGCCACTGCTTCTTGGTAGTTAGCTGGCTTATCCAACTTTATCAGTGTCCTATCACTGACAAACATGTCACCATCCGTAGTTATATGGAAACCATAAAACTCGGGTGACATGCTAACTCTACCGGAACGCCTAAGAGCTAATGAAATATCTGTCGGACCAACAGGAACCTCTTCCTCTTGTTGGTTGCTAGTTTCTCCTAAGGTTGTTTCATCGGGTGTCTCTTGAATTTCTTCAAGATCAATAGTACTCCCACTGTCCTCTTTGGAAATGAGCTCTCTCTCGAAAGACTCCTCGTCTTGCTACAAAGACCACGTCCTCGCTTGGTCTGTAGAACAAGTATCCAAAAGACTGCTTTGGGTATCCGATGAATATGCACCTCTCATTTCTTTCTGCGAGTTTGTCTTGAGTCTCTCGTCTCACGAAAGCCTCACAACCCCAGACTTTGACGTGTGCTAACGAGGGAACTTTCCCCGTCTACATCTCGTGAGGTGTTTTTGCAACCTTCTTGGTTGGGACAAGATTGAGGATATGAGCGACAGTCTCTAAGGCATACCCCCAGAATTGGATTGGAAGCAATGCTCGACTCATCATGGAATGAACCATGTCCAACAGGGTTCGGTTTTGCCTCTCAGCAACACCGTTCAACTGTGGTGTCGTAGGAAGTGACAACCGTGAAACTATTCCACATTCCTTTAGATAGTCAAGGAAGTCGATACTAAGATACTCACTGCCTCTGTCGGATCTAGGCATCTTTATCTTCCTGCCCAATTGATTCTCTACTTTATTCTTGAATTCTTTGAACTTTTCAAAGGTGTCTGACTTGTGGTTGATCAAGTAGATATACCCATATCTACTAAAATCGTCAGTAAAGTCACAAAGAACCGCGTGCCATCCTTTGTGGTGGTTCTAAAGGGACCACACACATCTGTGTGTATGATGTCCAACAGACCTTCACCTCTTTCAAAAGATCCTTTGAAAGGTGATTTTGTCATCTTGCCAAATAAACAAGATTCACATACATCATCCGACTTTAGGTCGAAGGATTCCAACACTCCATCCTTTTAGAGTTGGGCGATGCGTTTCTTATTGATATGGCTAAGGCGATAGTGCCACAACCACTCCTTTTCTATACCACTAGTAGAATCAATATTTAACACATTATTACCAAAATTGTCAACACAAATTACAGTTTCATACACTCCATCACAAGGCAAAGCTTCAAAAATAAATACATCATTTTTAAAAATAGAAATTGAACCAGTCAATTTATCAAAAGTGTAATAAAAACCTTGTCTGAACAATGCATGAAAAGAAATTATGTTTCTAGCCATATCAGGTGAATAGCAACAATTTTGTAAATCTAAACTAACATCATTACTAAGCACTAATCTATAGACACCGATCTTGGTAACAGGTGACGTTCGCCTATTGCCCATGACCAGGTTCAATCTACCGTGCTCCAGCTCCCTACTTTCCTCTAGGCCCTGCAAATCAGAACAGATGTGAAAACAACATCTAGTGTCAAGGACCCAAGAATAAGAAGATGATGAGTTTTTAGATATAATGTAAGTACCTCCTTGTGACGGCTTCACTTTGCCATCCTTAATGTCTTGCAAGTAGTTTGGGCAACTCATTTTCCAGTGACCTTTCTCTTTGCAATAAAAACAATCGACATCTTTGAGATTCGTGACATGGGGAATGCCGGAAGATTTGGCTCTCGGGCCATTGCTGGACGACCCGACTTGAACCTTTTCCCACCAATTCTGCTTAGGAGGGCCCTTCCTTTTCTTTCCCTTGCCATGGCCAATTGCCAAGACGGGATGGCTCACTGAGGGTACACCTTTACCATTCAGCCTGTTTTCAGCTGTTTGAAGCATGTCATGCAACTCAGCCAAAGAGGTCTGAGAGTTGTTCAAATGATTAGCCAGTGTGAACTGGTCATAAGAACTTGGTAAGGAGTTAAGCACTATGTCAACGTCCAACTCCTCATCAACAGGCATGCCCAGCTTCCTAAGCCTCTCCACATAACCTTGCATCCTTTGCACATGAGTGCAGACAGACTCTCCGTCCTTAGGCTTGCCATTTGTGAAGGCTTTGACCACTTCGCACCTTTCGACACGCGCTTGCTTGCGAAACTTTTCCACAAGGTCCTTGTGCATCTCGTAGGGCCAGTAGTCTTCATAGATTCTTTGCAATTCGGGTTTCATGGTAGCAATCATGATGCAGGCCACTTTGGTCGCATCATCAGTGTGTTTTTGGTACGAGGCAACTTCCTCGGGAGTAGCTGTATCGGGGTCAACTTCAACTAGCTCAGTGTCGAGAACATACTATTTGTTCTCAAACCTCAAAGCCATCTTGATGTTTCTGATCCAGTCATTGTAGTTTGTGCCATCCAATGTCACTTTGGAACACAATGACATGATTGAAGTGACATTACTGGAGTTTGAGTGGGGAACGGATTGGTCAACGGAGGACATCTATAAAAGAAGGTAGTTTTTAATTAGATACATATAATCCTTACTATTAACCCAATATAACAATAAGGCTAGGACCCAACTATAACAATTCACAATATAGAAGAGGCATGCCGTAATCTTATTGTAAATTTTATAAAGGTAGGCGAATGACGATTCAGCCAATTCCACCGTGGAAGATAATCATATTATAATGGAATTCCTAGTTTCTTTTGAGATTTATTGAACTGTTCAATAGCATGTTTAATCTCGGATATATCCCACTGTTTGTGACTGGGATACCGAGGATCACAAACTGGGTGTGAATAACCATGCAAATTAGCTTGGTACTCTCGAAGTCAATTACCATATCAAATTGGCGTGCCGATTAACTATACACGCTCCATCGACAATGGTAAGATCGAGAAACACATTGCAACTCTTTATGAACCCCTATTGGTGTGCCGGTAAACCACACACGCTCCACCAATGTTTCATTAAGTGCAATGTGCAACTTCATGGATTAGCATCCATTCACATTTTTCCTAAAGTAACTAGATTGATATTTTTATGAAATGTTCTAGTACTTTTAGTAATAGCATTATAATTTAATGAGAATTAAACGGTTCTATCAAAGCCGTTCGGCTAACGACACTCAACTGATCAGGAGAGCTGTGGAGGAGAGTGGATACCCATTAGACTACCATTATGGAGGCACCCTCCATAATCTTGTCAACTATGAAGCTCCCACTGGCCAGTCATTTATTCAACTATTGAATAATTACAAAACCAGTCCCTGCACTTTTAATTAATTAAATTAATTACTAAATTAAATCCAATTAATTCTAGATTAATTTCTAATATTAATATAGTTTCTAATTAATATATTATCACTTTAATATATTAATAAACTATTTATTTTATTTCTATTGATTTATTAAACATTTAATAAATCAACCTTTCTCTCTATTGAACTCTGCATCAAACCTCTACCTATGAGGGCAACCCAAATGTACTTTGTTTCAATTAATAAGATAAATACAATTTATAAGTCATGCCTTAGACACCTAATCCAACACAATCTGCTTCTCATGATGATGCTCTTAATTCTGATCCTGCTGATCACTTCGACTCCACTCTCATGGATTCCCTATTTCCTGAGAGAATTCCTGACAAGTATGTTGCAAGTATCTCTCATGACTTTAGAGACTCTGACAGAGGTGCTTTAGGTTCAGGCAGTGTTGAGAACATAACAAACCTTCCGGTTTCTACTGCTTCGCTCGAACATGTTGTACCTTCTAGAATACAACACGATCACCCAATTGACTACATGATTGGTTCCTTGGATGAAGGTGTTCAGACCAGAAGCCAGAGTGGTCCAGTAAATGAGTGCCTCTATTCATGATTTATTTCTCAGATAGAGCCAAAGAACATCCAAATGGCACTCAATGAACCATGTTGGGTGGATGCCATGCATGAAGAGCTTAATCAGTTCGAGAAGTTGAATGTCTGGCAATTGGTGGAACTACCCGAGGGCAAGAAATCTTTAGACACTCGATGGGTGTTTCGCAACAAACAAGATGACTCAGGAGTTATAGTGCGCAATAAGGCACGCCCGGTGGTTCGTGGCTTTCGTCAGATTGAAGGCCTTGATTATACTGAAGTCTATGCTCCGGTGGTCGACTTGAAGCAATTCGAATTTTTCTTGCCTACACATCATACATGAACTTCACTGTATACCAGATGGACGTCAAGACTGCTTTCTTATACGGTGAAGTGAAAGATGAGATTTATGTTGATTAACCCCCGGGTTTCGTCAACTTAAAATTTCCAAATCACGTCTACAAGCTTGATAAGGCTCTCTATGGTCTTCATCAAGCTTCCCGTGCCTGGTATGCCACATTAACAGATCATCTATTGCAGCATGGTTACACAAAAGGCACAACTGATCAGACGTTGTTCATAAAGCGCCATAATACAGACCAAATTGTTGTCCAGATCTATGTGGATGACATCATCTTTGGTTCTACAAGTGAAGCCTTATGCAAGGAGTTTGAGCAAGTGATGAAGAAACGATTCGAGATGAGTTCGTTGGGAGAGATGACGATGTTCCTTGGGTTACAAGTTAAGCAAAGCTCAATGGGTATTCTGCTTCATCAAGGCAAATATATGGAGGATATTCTCGAGAAGTTTGAGTTCAAGGATGCAAAAGCTGCCAACACCCCGATGTCTGAGCGACCGCTCCTTTCCTCAGATCCAGATGGAGAACCAGTCGATCAAACATTCTACCGTTCTATGATTGGATCTCTAATGTATTTGACGGTGAGCAGACCGGATATCGTATTTGCTGTCTGTCAGTGTGCTCGACATTAGGCCAATCCTAAAAACTCTCATTTAACTGCTATCAAACGCATCTTTTGATACCTTAAAGGGAGACCTAAATTAGGTCTCTGGTATCCAAAGACCCATGAATTTGATCTTTATGCTTTTTTAGATAGCAATTATGGAGGTTACGACATTGGCAGAAAGTCCACCAGTGCTGGTTGTCAATTCTTAGGAGACCGCCTAATTTCCTGGCTGTGCAAGAAGCAGCAGACTGTGTCAACTTCCACAGCTGAAGCTGAGTATGTTGCTGCCTCGGCTTGTTGTTCTCATGTCATCTAGATGCAGCATGAACTCCTTGACTATGGTATGAACTTTCTTGACACTCCTATATTTTGTGACAATGAGGCAGCTATCCAAATTGTGAAAAACCCTGTCCAGCATTCTAAGACTAAGCATATTGACATTAAAGTTCATTTCATTTGAGATTGCTACAAGCAGAAATTGATTCATTTGGAATCAGTCCACACAGATAACAATGTGGCGAACTTGTTCACAAAACCTTTTGCTAAAGCTCGGTTTAATGTGCTGGTCGAAATACTCAAAATGATACGTTCTGATGAATGTTAAATCAGTTCTGTAAATATTGTACATTATTTTGTTTCTTTAGATTTGTTCATGTCGTTACTTTTCCCGATTTTCCTCCATGCACAAATTTAAGAGGAGAAGAAAAACAAAACAAAAAATTATAAAACCTTCAAAACTCAAAAATATTTTTTTTTTCATGTTTTATTTTGTTTTAAGAAATTTAAAAACTCAAAAATATTATCTACCGGCGACGCACCGAGTAATACCACTCACTGCTGAGGTAACACTTAAGCGCTAGTGATTCCTACTGTTACACCATAGTAAGTTTGAAGCACTAACACCTTTCTTAACGAAATCTAAAGGTTTTGTCTGTAACACGAACTTCTAGAAACTTTGAGTAAAGCTACTTAGAGTCGAGAGTTAAAAAGTCTGTGCCGATGGTTAGATTGCGTACCGTAATCTATCACACACACCAATCCATTCTTAACCACCTTTATCTTTTTGCTGTAAGAAATAAATGACTCATCACTTTAAACCAAGTGGTGATGATATTTTGAAACTCTATGCCAGTGATCTCTGCTACAACACCAGTAGTAGATTTGAGGCATCAACAACCATACTTACCTACAAAACTTCTAACTCAAGAATTGGATGATTCAGTGTAATAAACCATACACTAATGACAATTCGAAAGTCTAGCCGATTGGTATGTCTACTAACCAAGACATATTACACGCTCATACCACTCACCAAGACATATTACACGCTCATACCACTCTTGATCCAAAATTTTCTTCTAATAAAGATGTTCGTGACTCAATGTGATTTTACCTCGCATTGATGAAACATCGAAACTCTGGGTCAGTGATCGTTGTTGTTTACCATAATAGCTGTGAGACCTCAACAACTTCACCGGATTCAAATTGGCACTAGGATGGTACACTTCGCAGAGTTTGGATACCATTGAACGTCTCGCCAAGAGCCAAGTCAACTTGTTGACTTGTCAACTGCATTGAGATCTTTGATCAAGGATATGCCGGGGCCAAAATCAAAACGGCCACGAGTAGTTCACTGATAGTCAAACAATCGCAGTGCGTTTTCCCGGGTTCACACAAATACTACGAGAAGTCTCATTGTGAGCCAAGGATGAATCCTTGAACACCTGTGGTGAGAGTTTGTAACTCCATGACCCACAGGATTTGCAGTCAAAGATCGTATCGAGAAGCGCTAGCTCAAGTTGAAGTTCAAAAAAATTCAACATGAATTTCATGTTTACGAAGAAGGTGAAAACTCAATTTCATGTGACAATCTGCTTGAATTCCTCCTCAGTCAGTCTATTGCTACAACTACACCTGTATGTGATCAAGAAGAGATGAAGAGTCAGACTCCAGTCAAAGTCAAATTAGAAGCTGGATGTGCTGATTCATTGTCTACGCTGAAGACCGAATCGTCCAATGAACTTACAAAGTCAAATCTGAAGACTGTCCAATCCGAAGATGAAGTTGTCGCTGCAAATGTGTTGAATATCATCAACATATATACCCGTCACCTTCTAAGGGGAAGACTGTTATGTGAACTGGGAGATTGTTGAAATGTTCTACAGTGTTCAACCGAATCAAGTTCAAGACAGAGATCGAAGATAAATGAAAGCATTAAACCAAGGGGGAGATTGTTAGGACTTATTTTAGTGGTTTAATATTTGCATTTATAGGGCTTAAAATAGAAAATATCATAGTTTAGGGGCTTGTTTGAGGTTTTCGGACTGGGACTGAAATCCCCCTAGATTTCGGTTAGGCCTGCTGTGGATTTCGGCCAATGTGCTTATATATATATATATATATATATATATATATATATATATATATATATATATATATATATATATATATATATATATATATATATATATGTGTGTGTGTGTGTGTGTGTGTGTGTGTGTGTGTGTGTGTGTGTGTGTCGATTGTCTTCTTTAGTGGGTTGGTTGTTTTGGAGCTTTAGACTAGCATAGCAAATTTCAGTACGTTCAAGGAACCATTGCGATCTTATGTACCTGTCTATTGAAGTTTAATAGAGTGCATTGAAGATTGTAATAATCCGTGTTCTTATTGTTGATTGATACCATTTAGATCCATAATTGAGATATTTGGGACCAACATGTATGCTAACCCATGAAATTGCACATTACACTTTATAAGTCGTTAGTGGAGCGTGTGTGGTTTACCAGCACACTAATAAGGACTAATAAAGAGTTGTAATGTGTATCTCATAATTATCATTGTTGATGGAGCGTGTGTGGTTCACCAGCACATCAATCGAGATGATAAATGACATTGAGGTCAACAAGCACATTTGCATGGTTATTCACATATTGTTTGTGATCCTCGGTATCCCAGTCACAAATAGAAGAGTATAATCCGAGATTAAACATGCCATTGAATAGTTCCAATGAATCTCAAAAGACCTAGGAATTTCACTTAATTTGATTATTTTCCGCGGTGGAATTGGCAAATCGTCATTTACCTACCTTTATAAAATTTAGATTACGGCATCCCTATTCTAAGTTGTGAATTATATAGTTGGGTCCTAGCCTTAATATTTATTTTGGGTTAATATATTAAGGAATATTATTATCTAATTAATACTACATTCATTTTATAGATGTCTACTTCTGCTGATGCTTCTGCTCCCCCATCCGCTTCCCACAATAACCATAACTTCTCTTATATCCTTTCGCTCTACTCAAAGGTGACATTGGATGGCACCAACTTCAATGATTGGATTCGAAACATCAAAATAGCTCTTAGATTCGAGGACAAGGAATATGTTCTCGAGAAAGAGCTCATAGAAATTGACAAACAAAATGCTACTCCTGAAGAACTAGCCTCCTACAAGAAACACTACGACGATGCAACCAAAGTGGCTTGCATCATGGTCGCCATTATGGTCCCTGAATTACAGATATTTTAGGAGGACTATTGGCCGTATGATATGAATAATGACCTTATGGAAAAGTTCCATAAGCGAGCTTGTCAGGAAAGATACGAAGTAGTCAAGGCCCTCATGGCATGAAAAATGGAAGAGGGAGAGTCTATCTATGCCCACGTGAAGAGAATGCAACGATACATGGAATTCCTAATTAAGCTAAATGTGCACTTTGATGAGTAGCTGGCTATTGACATAGTATCGAACTCCTTACCAAGTTGTTATGATCAGTTCATTCTGGCTTATCATCTGAACAACATTGAGACCACTCTGGCTCAGTTGCACAACCTATCGTAGACCGTTGAAGCAGGAATGAAGGGTAAAGGTTTAGCCTCCACTTCTGCCAGTGCTTCCATTATGGGCATTGGACAGGGAAAGGGGAATAAGAGGAAAGGTACTCCCAAGAAAAACTGGAAAGGCAAGGCCCATGTCGGGTCATCTAGCAATGGCCCTAGGGCCAGGTCCATTTCTGATATTCCTCCCGTCTCAAATACCAAAGAGGTCGATTGCTTCTACTGCAACGAGAAAGGGCATTGAAAACGAAGTTGCCCCAAGTATCTACAAGACATCAAGGATGGCAAGGTGAAGACATCGTCGACAGGTATATACACTATCTCTAATAACTCATCATCTTCTCATTCTTGGGTCCTTGATATAGGATGTGGTTTTCACATTTGTTATGATTTGCAGGGACTAAGAGAAAGTGAGGAGGTGGAGCACAGAAGGATGAACCTGATCATGGGAAATAGGGGATTATCTCTTGTTACCAAGATTGGAGTTTATAGTCTAGTGCTTAGTAATGTTGTTAGTTTATATTTGATAAATTGTTGCTACTCATCAGAAATGACACGGAATATTATTTCTTTTCATGCATTGTTCATACAAGGTTATATATATTTGTTTGATAATATGAATGGTTCTATTTCTGCTTATAAAAATGGTGTTTTTATATTTGAAGCTTTACCTTGTAATGGTGTGTATGAAACTGTGACGTGTGTAGATAATTTAGGTAATAGTGTCTTTCAAATTGATTCGTCTAATGGTATAGACAAGGCATGCTTGTGGCATTGTCATCTTGGACACATCAACAAGAAACGCATCACCCAACTCTGAAAGGATGAAGTGTTGGAATCATTTGACCTTGGGTCAGATGATGCATGCGAATCTTGTCTTTTGGGAAAGATGACAAAATCACCTTTCACGGGATCCTATGAAAGAGGTGAAGGTTTGTTGGATCTCATGCACACATATGTGTATGGACTCTTCAGATCATCCACAAGGGACGCTAATCAGTTCTATGTGAATTTTACAGATGATTACAACCGATATAACTATATGTACTTAATCAAGCATAAGTGAGAAACCTTTGAAAATTTCAAAGAGTTCAAGCATGAAGTCGAGAATCAATTAGGTAGGAAGATAAAGATGTTTAGATCCGATAGAGGCGGAGAGTATCTTAGTATCGAGTTCCACGACTATCTTAAGGAATGTAAAATAGTTTCACAGTTGACTCCTCCTAGGACACCACAATTGAATGGTGTGGCTGAGAGAAGTAACCGGACCTTGGTAGACATGGTTCGTTCCATGATGAGTCGAGCTTCTCTTCCTATTCACTTCTGGGGGTATGCCTTAGAGACAGCCGCCCACATCCTCAATCTTGTCCCTACAAAGAAGGTTGTGTTGGAACACAAGGATCGATCAAACAAGAACAAGAAAGTATTTTCACACAGAAAAACGTGTTGATCTCACACAGAGAACCTTTTGATTAATTAACCAAGTTAGGATTACAAAACCCTAGCTATGATATTTATACAAAGCTATACTACGTATATATGGAGTATCCCTACATATCAGGGAACTCCTAACTATAAACTAGATAAGTATGGAAACAAGATAATTACAAAATATAAGATAAGTAACAAAATATGCTTCAACTGATGTGCTTCAAAAGAATCAATCAGTAGCAACATGTAATCGTCCTTTTGACAGCATCAGATTCAAGTAGTGATGTTGCTGATCAGCTGGTGCTGATGCTGAACATCCCAACAATATCCCCCAATCTGATGATGTCAAAACCTTATCAATTGAAGGAAGATTGAGCAAGAGAGGCAAGATACTCAGCCTCTATAAGAATCTCAGGCTTGATCCATTTGTACTCAGGAGCATGAAGCTCAGGCTCTCTTTTCTTTAGTTCGTGAGAAATTAGCATATGAAATCCTTCAGCTGATTGAACCTTGAAGCATTCGAGACGAAGATGAAAAAGATGTTCAGTAGACGTTTTCTTCAGATCAGCAGTACGCATGAAGCGCATCTTTTCATTAGCATCTTCATAGAACATTCCATGAACAGGAGTTCTGATTAGCTTAAGTGCCTCTGCAAGAGCACCAAAAGGAGGAATGTTGTTGAAGTCCTTAGTTCCATGTAATGCCCCGGCATTTCTCGGTACGTTACTTATTTTAATTAATTAATTATGAGGCATTATATTAATTTAATTAATTAAGGTATGATTAATTAAAAGATTGGGCTTATAATTATTCCCATCTTTTAATCACATAATTAAGTCCATGTGTTTATAGCCAAACCCAATTAAAGCTTTGATGGTCATCTAGCCCAAAGGCTTTAGGGTTTAGCCCACTAATCTAATATATTAGGGTTCAAAAACCCTAATTTCTCCACTCCACCCTCTCATTCACGGCTCCCTCTCCCTCTCCTTCTCTCTCTCTCGGCTCACTCTCTTTTTCTCCCTAACCCTCTCTATTCCCGGATTTGAGAACATAGCCACATTGTTTGGGCGATTCCCGGAGATTGAAAGGTCGGATTTCCACGAAACGTTAACCAAAGGTTCCCAAGACATATATCCAGGTTCTGACCGGAGGAATTTTTATTTCAAGGTCTAGATACGGAGTTATGAATTTCACAACATAACCTAGGGTTTCTGTCAGATTTCACTGGTGAGTCCCCCTTCTTGTAAAAATCATATCTCGAGTTCTAGAACTCAAATGGACCCCATATCAGTGCCCAAAGTTCAAAAATCGAGTTAGGTAACTTTCTTAAAAGGCACCCTCGATAAAAAGGACTTTACCTATGGGCAACAACAGATTCTCTGCTGTTGGGTCTGATCCGGGTCTGCTGTGATATGTCATTTTGTTTTTATCATTACAAGGGTTTGGGAAATGATCCTGAGTGATTCCAAATACCCACATGTACATTACATAGTTAATTTAATATCTGGAGAAGATGGGTCGTTAATTCTTATTATAACTTGGTTAGAATGGACCCACACTCCAGGTCAATGGACAGTCACCAGCTTATGCTGATTATTGTTATAAAATCGTACATGTGCACTGTATGTGATTGATTAATACTATGAGGGGTAGTTAGGTAAGATCACCAACGTTATACTCTTTATGAGGTGCGGGGATCGGGGCCAAAGGATACGGGATTTACCCGGTGCGGCTCAAACCTACAAGTCCTCCCTATTAATATAAGCATTGATTTGTTCCTTGCTTATTAATGTAATTATAATTGGAAATGGATTAGGACTGGTAAATGTGAATATTGATATGATGTCTGTGCTTGAATTCACTAAGCTTTATGCTTACGGTTCTCCCTAACATTTTCAGGTATTAAGATCAAAGAGGCTGAGGCGTGACTTGGAGCACCGGGATACCACTACTAAAAGAATTTCCATTTTGGGACATTATTATTATTTTGCTTCCGCACATTATTATGTTTATTTTGTCATAATTTGGTTTTGTGATACTTATCTTTTGTAAACTCATAGCTTCTTTTATAAAAGTTGTTTTAAAAAGTTCAAATATTTTGCGAAAATTTTTGGGTGTGACAAGTTGGTATCAGAGCCCACGTTTGAGAGAACTAGGCATTCTTAGGAATGTTCTAGACTCAAATTTGAGGCTCTTTAAATTTTATTTCCCTTAAAATAATTTCTGAAAGAATTTTCTTTAAATTTTTGAAGACAAGTAGTGGAAGATCCCAGGGTGTGCCGGTCAGCCAAGTAAGCCTTGTTTCTTATACTTTTATTTTGATAGATTTTTGCACCTTGAATTGTTATTAGGAGCTTTGCCTTTAGACTTATCATTAGCTAGCCCTAAAATTGTTAAAATTTCACCTAGGCTAGTAATACCATGTGAGAGAGAGTTGTTTAAATAACCGGCTAGAGCGAACTGGAACATTTGAAACTAGACGCGAATGCAAGATTGGAATTTGTGTGGAAGGTAGTAGAAGGGCCCCTACTATTTGAAGCACCGATGCCGATCTCGTGTCGGGGCAAGGTTGGAAATGTCTAGTGAGCTGAGTGTTCCGTCTACATAGAAATATCTAGGACGACTAAATCCTAATAATCTCTTTACTCTGCGAATATAGATGGCTCCGACTACTCGTCTAAATCAGACCCAAAGGGAGCAAGTTAGGGAACTCATCACCGAAGAATTTAACAATGCCTTCAACGACCTCATTCCGAATGTCACTACTGACATCATTACCCAAGTTCGTGCCCTGTTGGATGAGCATTTCGCAGCTGTTCAAGGAGGAGCTTTACCCGCGCCGCCTGTTCGCGACTCAGCCTACTACTATGAGAAGTTCTCTAAGTGCCACCCTCCTCAGTGGAATGGTGACTTGAATCCAGTAGAGGCTAAGCACTGGATTGCCGATATTGAAAGCGCCCTCATGACTTGCGGGTGCCCAGACCAGTTCAAGGTTGTTGTTGCGATGAGCCAGCTGAGGAAGAAGGCGAATGCCTGGTGGAAGACTGTTACAACATTGTTGACTGAGGATGAGCTGAGAGCCATGACTTGGGCCCAGTTTGTGGAGAGGTTTGAGAAGCAGTATGTGCCCAAGGTGGAGCAGCAGCGGATGCTGCAGTAGTTTATGACCTTTGAGCAGACTTCAGAGTGCGTATCAGATCTGAATGCCAAGTTCCTGGAGATGATGTCTTTCTGTCCCTCATTTGCCGGAGATGAGGCATGGTTGGTTAGCAGGTATAAGGATGCCCTACGTACGGAGATACGGGAGTTTGTGAACATGTAGGAGTTCACAACACTGTCAGCTGTTATGGATGCCGCTAGGAGGAGGGAGATTGAGCTACAGACCTAGCAACACAAGAGGAAGGCGGACCACGCCCTGACCAAGACGTCCGGAGATGCACATAAGAAGCAGAAGAACGGTGGGAAGACGAGATACGAGTATAGGCCGTCTGCAGGACAGGACGACAATAGTCGGTTAGTGTGTTACAACTGCAAGAAGCCGGGTCATCATTGGAAGAATTGCAAGTCCTCAGTGGTGGTGGCATCACCACAGGTTCCCTCTTTGGTTCCTACCTGTTTTAAATGCAACGAGAAGGGACATAAGAAGCCTGATTGCCCACTGTTGAAGAATAGTAGTGGAGGCGGGGGTATGAAACCCGCGGGTGCATCGTCATCTAAGGGAACTACCATGGTGACACGAGGACGTGTTCACCAACTGACTGCAGAGGAGCCGGCGATTACCGCGACTGTGGCGGGTAAAATCCCCTTTCCTTTATTCTCCTTCACTCTTGTATTGTTTAAATTTGATGGTAGTTTAAATATTGTTTATATGTTGTGAATCAGGCACTTATTTGTTAGACTCCGAGCCCGCTGTTGTTATGTTCGACAACGGTGCTACTCATTCTTTTGTATCTCGCACATTCATTAATCGTATGGGCCGTAGTATCGGGAAACTGGCTCGCCCAATGGTTATTGAAGTTGCCGATAACCGTATGATTTATGTTACCGACGTGTATCGGGGTTGTACTCTCGAATTTTCCGGGGTTGAATTCCCTATTGATCTTATTCCCATTGCGATGCGAGATCTTTGTATTATCGTAGGTATGGATTGGCTTGACGCGTTTGATGCGGAAATCCTCTGTCGTAAGAAACAAGTTCGCGTTCGAAACCCTAAGGGCGGAGAACTTATCATTCAGGGAGATACTCCTCGTTTGGCCATCGCTTCTTGTTCTGCTGCCAGGGTACTTAATGAAATCCCGGTTGTTTCCGACTTCAGCGTTGTTTTTCCGGAGGAACTCCCCGGCTTGCCCCTATTCGGCAAGTGGAGTTCCGCATTGATCTATTGCCGGGTGCGACTCCGATAGCTAAAGCTCCATATCGGTTGGCGCCAACCGAAATGAAAGAACTCCAGGAGCAACTTCAAGAGTTAAGTAGTAAGGGTTTTATACGGCCCAGCTCTTCGCCATGGGGTGCTCCTATTCTTTTTGTCAAGAAGAAGGATGGCACCCAGCGTATGTGTATCGATTATAGGGAGCTGAACAAGCGCACGATAAAGAACAGATACCCGCTACCACGTATTGACGACCTTTTTGATCAGCTGCAGGGAGCATCTTGGTTCTCCAAGATTGATTTACAGTCCGGTTACCACCAGATGCGAGTCCGAGAAGAAGACATTGAGAAGACCGCATTCCGTACTCGCTATGGGCATTATGAGTTCGTGGTGATGCCTTTTGGGCTCACCAATGCACCCGTCGCTTTTATGGACCTCATGAATCGGGTGTGCAGCCCGATGCTTGACCACTCTGTTATTGTGTTTATTGACGACATATTAGTCTACTCTAAGACCAAGGAGGAACATGAGCAACATCTTCGGGAAGTTTTGGAGACTCTCGCGAGAGAAAAGCTTTATGCTAAGCTCTCGAAGTGTGAGTTTTGGTTAGAAGAGGTTCAGTTTTTGGGGCATGTGGTGAACAGAGAAGGTATCAAGGTCGACCAAGCCAAAGTTGAAACCATTAAGCAGTGGGAGGTTCCAAAAACGCCTTCCGAAATTCGTAGCTTTTTGGGTTTGGCTGGTTACTACCGTAGATTCATAGAAAATTTCTCAAAGATTGCGTTACCACTTACCTGACTGACCAAGAAATCAGAGAAATTTGTGTGGGGCCCGGAACAACAAGCGGCGTTTGATGAATTGAGATCCCGATTATGTGATGCACCAATCTTGGCCCTAATGGATGGGGTGGGGGATATAGTGGTTTATTGTGATGCATCACTTCTGGGTTTTGGTGCAGTACTGATGCAGCGAGGCAGGGTTATAGCCTACGCCTCCCGACAACTAAAACCCCACGAGCAAAACTACCCCACTCATGATTTGGAGCTTGGGGCTGTGGTATTTGCCCTCAAGATTTGGAGACATTATCTCTATGGGGTAAAGTTTATTGTATATACCGACCATAAGAGCTTGAAGTATTTGTTCGATCAGCGAGATCTGAACATGAGGCAGATTAGATGGCTGGATGTGGTGAAAGACTATGACTGCGAAATTCACTACCACCCCGGTAAAGCTAATTTGGTGGCTGATGCTCTCAGTCGCAAACCGTCTGCCGAGCCCATTCGAGCTAAGTGCCTCCGTATGACGATGGTGTCGCCCTTGCTAGACGTGATCCGTGATGCTCAAAAGACGGCAACGAACATCAAGCGGGAGAAAATTGAGAATGAACTGCCCAAAATGGAACTCGATAGTCGAGGTTTGTTGACCCGCCATGGTAGAGTTTGGGTTCCATTTACAGTAGGCAACCGTAAGACCTTAATGGAGGAAGCTCACAAGTCTAAATTCTCCATACATCCAGGTGCTACCAAAATGTATCTGGATCTTCGGGAGGGTTACTGGTGGCATGGAATGAAGAATGATGTAGCCCGGTATGTGGAAGAATGTATGACCTGCCGGAAAGTCAAGGCGGAGCACCAGAAACCGCATGGGAAATTGCAACCTTTGGAGATTCCAGAATGGAAATGGGAGCATCTGACCATGGATTTTATCACTAAGCTACCTAGGACTGCCCGTGGAGCTGATACTATTTGGGTGATTGTCGACCGTCTAACTAAGAGCGCTCACTTCTTGGCCATAAAGGAGAGTTCATCTGCAAACAAGTTGGCCGAGATCTTTGATCGTGAGATTGTCTCATTGCATGGTGTGCCCGTTTCTATTGTCTCCGACCGTGACACCCGTTTTACTTCTCGGTTTTGGCGGAAATTTCAGGAAGAGATGGGTACACGATTACACTTTAGCACAGCCTTCACCGCAGACGGACGGGCATAGTGAGAGGACGATTCAGACACTAGAAGACATGCTTCGGGCATGTGCGATCGATTTTGGGGGTAGTTGGGATGATCACTTGTATCTAGCCGAGTTCTTCTATAACAACAGTTATCACTCCAGCATTAAGATGCCCCCGTATGAAGCCTTGTATGGAAGGAAGTGTAGAACGCCTGTTTGTTGGGGCGAGGTAGGACAGAGGGTACTTGGGAGTACCGAAATCGTGCTCCAAACTACGGAAAAGATTCAGGTGATACGAGACCATTTGGCCATGGCAAGGAGTCGTCAGAAAAGCTATGCCGACAAAAGACGCTCGGACCTCGAGTTTCAGGTGGGAGATTCTGTGTTGTTAAAAGTCTCTCCCTAGAAAGGCGTAATCCGTTTCCGGAAGCGGGGAAAGCTAGGACCACGATTCATTGGACCATACAAGGTCATTGCTCGCATTGGGGAGGTGGCCTATCGTTTAGAGTTACCTGAGGAGCTAAGTCTGATCCATGACACCTTCCACGTTTCTCAACTGCGGAAGTGTGTCGTTGATGAGACCACGGTGGTACCATTGGAGGATATCCAGATTGATGAGCGTCTCAACTATGTTGAGAAACCAGTCGCGATTCTAGATCGGGAAACAAAGACCCTTCGAAACAAAACTATAAACTTGGTTAAGGGTCAGTGGCGACATAGACGGGGTTCGGAATGGACGTGGGAACCGGAGGACGAGATGAGGGTTCATTATCCGGATTTATTTGTTGGCAATGACTTCGAGGACGAAGTCCGTTCCTAGTGGGGGAGATTTGTAATGTCCCGGCATTTCTCGGTACGTTACTTATTTTAATTAATTAATTATGAGGCATTATATTAATTTAATTAATTAAGGTATGATTAATTAAAAGATTGGGCTTATAATTATTCCCATCTTTTAATCACATAATTAAGTCCATGTGTTTATAGCCAAACCCAATTAAAGCTTTGATGGTCTTCTAGCCCAAAGGCTTTAGGGTTTAGCCCACTAATCTAATATATTAGGGTTCAAAAACCCTAATTTCTCCACTCCACCCTCTCATTCACGGCTCCCTCTCCCTCTCCTTCTCTCTCTCTCGGCTCACTCTCTTTCTCTCCCTAACCCTCTCTATTCCCGGATTTGAGAACATAGCCACATTGTTTGGGCGATTCCCGGAGATTGAAAGGTCGGATTGCCACGAAACTTTAACCGAAGGTTCCCAAGACATATATCCAGGTTCTGACCGGAGGAATTTTGATTTCAATGTCTAGATACGGAGTTATGAATTTCGCAACATAACCTAGGGTTTCTGTCAGATTTCACTGGTGAGTCCCCCTTCTTGTAAAAAATCATATCTCGAGTTCTAGAACTCAAATGGACCCCATATCAGTGCCCAAAGTTCAAAAATCGAGTTGGGTAACTTTCTTAAAAGGCACCCTCGATAAAAAGGACTTTACCTATGGGCAACAACAGCTTCTCTGCTGTTGGGTCTGATCCGGGTCTGCTGTGATATGTCATTTTGTTTTTATCATTACAAGGGTTTGGGAAATGATCCTGAGTGATTCCAAATACCCACATGTACATTACATAGTTAATTTAATATCTGGAGAAGATGGGTCGTTAATTCTTATTATAACTTGGTTAGAATGGACCCACACTCCAGGTCAATGGACAGTCACCAGCTTATGCTGATTCTGTGATTGACCACCTTGTGATTTTTATATCTAGAGCTTGGGAAACCCTTTTTAATCGATTCCAACTCTGAGACTTGTATTATTGTGTCTAATGTTCCTCTGAGTTTTGGTTGGGGCTAATTCCACCCACAAGTTAGGTAGAATTGGCCAACACCACCTGACTGTCCGTCCAAAGACTGCAGTGACAAGTCGTTTTGTAAAATTCATATCTCTTACATCCTTTGGAGTTATGAGGAGTTCCTTATGGTTCTGGAAACCTAAGCCATTATATTTTCTTGCAAAAATTATTTAATCCTATGTTTCTATTGTGCATTTTGGAGTAATTCAGTCCCGATCAGCAGGACTGTTTTAGAGTCCTTGTTGTGATTACTCCCTTCTCATTTCTTAGTTTCACAACTTCACTCTTCTAACCTTTAGTTCTATTTAGGTGAAGCCTTGAAGTTTGCACAAGCTTGGTAGCCTTATATTGACTCATATCCGTTACACACTCACTCAAGGTGAGTTCTCTCACACCGTTGTATTAGTGTTTATGTTTGCTAGATAGCTCGTGTGTGATTGTTTAGATATAATATTTAAAGCATGCTATATTATTGTTATAAAATCGTACATGTGCACTGTATGTGATTGATTAATACTATGAGGGGTAGTTAGGTAAGATCACCAACGTTATACTCTTTATGAGGTGCGGGGATCGGGGCCAAAGGATACGAGATTTACCCGGTGCGGCTCAAACCTACAAGTCCTCCCTATTAATATAAGCATTGATTTGTTCCTTGCTTATTAATGTAATTATAATTGGAAATGGATTAGGACTGGTAAATGTGAATATTGATATGATGTCTGTGCTTGAATTCACTAAGCTTTATGCTTACGGTTCTCCCTAACATTTTCAGGTATTAAGATCAAAGAGGCTGAGGCGTGACTTGGAGCACCGGGATACCACTACTAAAAGAATTTCCATTTTGGGACATTATTATTATTTTGCTTCCGCACATTATTATGTTTATTTTGTCATAATTTGGTTTTGTGATACTTATCTTTTGTAAACTCATAGCTTCTTTTATAAAAGTTGTTTTAAAAAGTTCAAATATTTTGCGAAACGTTTTGGGTGTGACATTCCATAAGGAATCAGATGATGTTTCAACTGAGTGTTTCTCCTTCTTCTTCTAGATCCATATGGACGATCTTTTACAGCACGAGAAGAAGCTGACTCAAGAGATCCTTTTGATGGTTTATACCTCCTTCCTCTTGAACCAGCTGTTAAGCAACCTTATCATCCTTTGAGCAGATGATTCGATTTGTCATGACGAGATTGTGCTTAGTGACGTGCACGCAGAGGTCGTCATGCGGTCAAAAATAAGAGATAACCTAACATTCACTAGTATAGTGGAGTCAGGGTCGATCCACAGGAGCTACGTGGTTAGACTAGATGAGAGATTACCAACTAATAGTGTCACAGCTATAGTCGGAGGAACTAATTTCTATCTTACTACCTCAAAACAATATTCAAATACTCAAGCCAAGCTTAGCCAAACTGAAATGACCTAGTTACTTTCTGAATTCAGAAGTACATCTCTGGATCAGAAGCAATTGAAGGCATTCAAACTAGCAAAAACCAAGCAAAGCATAAACTACCGCTAGTAAAAGTCCTATTGAACAGTTACTAGCCAAGGTTTAATGCTTAACCCTAACCTAATTAGCTACTGTTTTCAGCAAGGGAAAACAGTCCCAACCAAGTCACAAACAAAATCCACACACAAACCAACAATTAAAACACCAACAAGCATCCGAAATACCGAAAAACCAATATTAAACGTAACCGAATGATTGCATTCACCAAAAACAATATCCAAATACAAAAATCAGTAACTAAATACTACTAAAAACAGAACCCTAAGCGTGAGATCAATGGTTGTCACACCCAAAGACTCAACTCAAAGCTTACAAATATTTAACTAAAATGAAATAAAATCTAAAACATGAAAATACCAAATATGAGCTTGCTGAAATGAATCCTCGAGTCAAAGAGCTTCTAGGTCGATGTTTACACCGGGTCTTTGCTAGGGTTTTCGGCTGGAAATGCCTCTATTTATAGTTGCAAATTTCCCGTGACCGCGCCGCGCAGAAGTGAAATCCGCGGCGCGCGTACTTATCCGTTCCCCGTTTTTTCGTCATTCAAATGGGTTCCACCGCCTTACTTCCGCGTCGCGCAGAAGGGAATTCCGCGGCGCGCGTACGAGTTTCTTTTGATTTTACATTCTTTCCATACTTTTTCCTTTTGCACGCTTTTAGTCCCTGTTTCTGTTCTTTTTCTCCAGACAAGTCCTGACACGAAAAGTGAGAATACCCATGCATATTTGATATAATTTTACCAAGAACAGGGCTCAACAACGCCTAAAATACTTGATATCACTAGGCGTTGTCAAACACCCCACACTTGTGCCTTGCTTGTCCCAAGCAAGAGAGTTTCTAACGAATTATAATAGAGAATCGAACAATTTTTTACTGTGTTCAGTTTCAAAGTTTATTGTCCCCCGTGTTAGAGTGGAATAGTTCGTGAAAACATAATTGAGTTGTTCTTTGGAATTCATGGCTTTCTAGAGAACCCTTGATTACAAATTTTCTGTCCACAATGAAGTGTACTTACTCATTCAGATTCTAAAGGCCATTAAGGAATTGTCCATGACTTTCGATGTTGTCCGTGTACAACAAAGGCCACAGATTGACTTTTCCTTCCTAAATTCCAATCCTAAAACAGCTCAATCTTCTAAACTCGTAAAACTCAACTTATTTGACTAACTAATAGCATGATCACAATTAAATAGTATTTCTTGAAAAATACTAATGCTATCACAATCACAAACCATTCATTTCAAAATTGCAATTCATTAAAAATAAATTTGAAAAATATTGCTAAAAATTGAAAAATTGATCATTTCTGCAAAAATTTCAAAAATTCTCTTTCGACCGTCCACACCCCACACTTAAAACCGTACAACGTCCCCGTTGTACAAAAATTAATTCAAAACAAGGGAGAAAGAGTTACCCCTTTTTGGACGGTAGACTGCTTGGTGCTTAATATCACAGGTATAATTGCGTACAGAAAGATCCCCGATTCATATGCTGGAGTTGTAGCGCTACAGTAGGACACGCCGGTGGTTAAGACAAGTGGAGGGGGCACGGTGACCCCACACTTGTCTGAGACAACTCCTTCTCAATTTGGTATATCATGCATAACTTAACAAACATATTAAAAGCACACATGACAGAAATAAATCATGAACAAACACAAAATACAAATAGAAGTGTCATAAGTTTATACATATATCCTAAAAATATAAAAAGAAGAAAGTAAGAAAAAGTACATCAATCACTACCCGGTGGCCTGGAGGATCCAGCCTCGTGATCGTGGGACCTGGCTGGGAATGGTCGGGGGCGTTTACCCTGTGCTGATGCGGTCTGGATAAGTACCTCCCCGATCCACTTGAGCTGGTCCAGGACTCTCGTGAGCTAATCCTCAATCCGCGTGACCCTGGCCTCCAGCCGGCTGAGGGCTGATGGGTCGACCTGCTCCGGCTGCGGCTGTGCCGGCTCTGGTGCTGCTGGCTCTGGTCTCCGGCGTCTCCTGCCGGGATGGGCGTATGCAGGCTGGGGTGCCTGAATAGGCTCAATCGCTGCCCGAATGTACTGCCTCGGGCACTGCAGCTCAATGAGCCGCATCCTCTCCAAAGTACGTGCTGTAGTGCGCGATGGAGTCAGAGCGGTCAAGGAGGCTGCCACGGGGGCAGTAAGAATGCCATAAGAGCGGGCCAGGCGGGTAATGAAGTACCCCCTGGCTAGTGGACTGTTGGAGGAGGCGCCGGTCGAATGAGTGGAGAGGGCGATCGCAAGAGCGTAAGGGAGATGGAGGAATCGGGACGGGTCGAGGAGGATCCACAAATACGTCATATCATCGCCCGACACCTTCTCGCCCCCCTCCCGATGCATGATGGAGGTGGAGACGATCCGGTGCATAAGGCGGTGAAGTGGGTCGCAGAGGTGGCTCTCCCTCGAGGTCCCTGCCTCGTACATAACATTGGACAACGGTGTCCAAACCTCCATGTTGGGAGGGCGCTCCGGCTCCCCCTGGATGCATGACCCGAAGAACCGGGTGAAGTAACGGTGCTGGAGGTCCTGCTCAGTGTAGATGCCTGTGCGCCTCCCGAACTCCCGGAGGTTGCACTCCCTGTGCACACCTCCCAAATGAAAACGCACCAGTCTGGAGCGTGGGTCCCCCGCCCGTGGTGCAAACTGGATGGTGGAGATGAACCCCAGTAGCAACTCCGTGTAGACCACGTCCTCGTCCGTGGCCATGATCCTGTCCCATCCACGGCAGGTGAACGATGCCTCCTCGTGGGTCCAGGTGCGGTGCAGAAATGGCTCGATCGCTCCCCAGAGCCCTGCGTCCCTCAGGATGTCCCGGTCTATAACCGTCGCCTCGAGAACCCGGCGACTGGTCAATGCATCCCGTCGTGAGATGTACTCCACTGAACTGTCAAGTCCCGCAGGAAACTGAAGGAAGGCGTGGTCCAATCTGAACATCGTCTACAAAAGAAGACACATAACACAAAACAAAAATTTTTGCAAAATTAGTCCTTTTCTTCCCCGCCGCACCGCGGCGCGACCCAAGAGCAAGGGCGCGGCGCGGCGTACGCCTGTTTTGAAAACCCGGGATCAAATCCCCATTTTAACCTGCTAAATCTCATTTTAATCATACCACAAGGTAGCCTAGGCACCGACTAGCTCATCTAGGGTATCCATTTGGCAAAACAAATACCCTATAAGCTAGCATTAGTGATTCTAAGTTTTTGAACTTTTTGGAATAAAACCCTAAAATTAACTACCTAATAACTAGTTTAAACAGCTGATAGATAGTTAAAAGAGCGTACCTTGGTAGTAGAAACACAATAAGCAAGAAAAAATGCAAGAAATTTTTGATCACCAGAGCCCGAGTCGTGTGATTTGAGTTGTGAGCCGCGGCTCACCGTATAAAGGCAAAAACCGTCTGATCGTTTCCCGCAGCGCGCATTTCCCGTTTCTGCGACGCGCGTGTCGCCAAATCAACCCCTGCGCATCGGGTTGAGTTCCGAACCCGCGTCGCGCAATTCAAAAATCCGCGGCGCGGTCTTGAAGATTTCAAAACTTTTCACACGACCCCACACTTGCTTCAGACCACTAATACCTGCAAAAGATTGATGTATTTTCTAAATTAATCCTAAGAAATATAAAACCTACCTATGACACGATGGGTTGCCTCCCAACAAGCGCTAAGTTTAACGTCTTCAGCCAGACGTGCTGCTCCTAAGCTGACCCTTCTTCTTCTTCTTGACCTCTTGATGACATTTGCTGGTATTCTGGCATGAAATTATTAGCCATCATTGTCAGAAGGGATGTGAGTTGGGTCATCCGATCACTCACACCGCTGATCCATTGTTGTTGAGATTTCAATAGCTCGAAAACATTCGCCTCTCGTTTTCTAGATTCTCTTTCATATTGCTGATGCCTTGCTTCCATCATCTCTATCATTTACAGCAATTGTTCCTTGTCGATGGCGGATAATGGGTGATCCTTAGTTTCCTTTAAGATTTCCTCTTTTCCCCCCTCTCCTGTACGTGTCCATATCTTTTCTTTGCTTCTGATTCCTGGCTCCATTAATGTTTTCCTGTCCGCTGGTTTGCCATTTTCCTCTGAAGGTAATGATATCGGGTTCCCAAACATATTCAATCTTCTTTTCCTGGTCCCGAAGAAAATATCCATATCTCCAGTCTTGCAATCGATCACTGACCCAGCGGTAGCTAAAAATGGACGCCCCAAGATGAGCGCAGGCGCATCGTTTGGACTTTCATATTCCATGACCAGAAAATCTACAGGATAGAAAAAGTCCCCAACTTTGACTATGACATTTGTCAACTTCCCCCTAGATACCTTAGTTGATTGATCAGCCAACTGTAGTACAACTTCTGCTGGCTCAATATCTTCGTTCTTGTACTTGTTATACAGGTATCCTGGCAAGATGTTGACACTTGCTCCCAAATCTAAAAGAGTGTTTCGAATAACCACGTCTCCTACAGTTGTAGTGATCAATGGTGACCCGGGGTCCTTTTCCTTTCTGGGCAGTGTACCCAATAATGCTTCGCTGGCTCTCACAGTCAATCTCACCATTTTTGGCGTAGGTGCTTTGCGTTTCTCATTCTGTTCACACATCTCTTGCAAAATCCTGGTATCCTCGGGAGCATCCTTAAGCTCATCCCATAGAGGCTGATTCATTAAGGGTCCCGCTGATCTGGGTGTTTCCTGCTTCTTTTTTTCTTTCTTATTCTTCTTCTTCTGCTTGATCCCCGCTATGGTTGGTTGTTCATCCTTTTGGACCTTTTTGTCTATTTCTGGTTGAGTGCCATTCTCAACCGGAACTTCTCCTTTTTTACCTTCCTCGCTCTTTAAAGCCTTTCCTTCTTCCCCTGATTTCACTTCATTCCCTACCTCAAACAAATCCTCCAGAGTGACCTTTCGCCATCCTGATTCAACAGTATTGACTTGTTCCTTCCCTGGGCGTTGATTATGCGTAGGGTTGACTTCAGTGGCACTTGGCAGCTTGCCATTATCTCTCTTTTGCTGATCTGCAGCCATTTGACCTATTTGTCTTTCCATATTTGCGATAGCTTTTGCGTTCGCTTGAGATTGTTGTTGAGTCGCAGTGACCATGTCATACATTTTTGATATCATCTCTTCTTGGGTTCCTGGGGCATTGTTGGCAGCATTGGTGGGCCCCCTGTTGTTGTTGTTTCCGTTGTTTGCAGGCTGCTGGTTTCTAGGCTAACTATTTGATTGATTCTGTTAATTGTTCTGCCTGAAATTTTGTTGCTGTCCTTGGTTGTATGGCCTGTAGGGTCTTCCATTATTGTGTTGACCTTGACCCTGGCCATAAACTTGATTAGCTTCCTGCATCTTAGGTCCTCCTTGACCTTCTTGTGATGAATTTGGCGGTCCATTTTGTAATGTTGCCACAAGCCTATCAAACTTTCTGTTCAATTCACTGATTTCCTTTTTCACTTCCTTTTTCCAATCAGCATCAACTCCTACTGCTGCCGCCGTACTTGTAGTCTTCCTGGTGGAGAAGTTTGCTTTGGAGCCATTACTCAACTGCTCCAAAAACTGCCAGGCTTCTTCTGGATCCTGCTACATAAATGTCCCACTAGAGGAGGCATTTATCATGGCCTGGTGTGTTTCGCTAACTCCCTCAAAGAATAACTTGACCAACTGCCATCTGGGAATCTCATTATGCGGACAAGATCGCAACAACTCCTTCAATCTGTCGAAGGCTTCATGAAAAGCTTCTCCAGGTTTTTGCTGGAAATCTTGGATGACCCTCCTGACTTCAGTTGTCTTGCTCGCTGGATATAATTCCTGTAGGAACTTTGCCTTGAGCTGATCCCACGTAGTAATACTGTTTGATGGTAAGGATGTAAACCAATATTTGGCTTTATCCTTAAGGGTGAATGGAAACAATCTAAGCCTAAAGATATTTCTATTTGTGTTTTTGGGATTATTAGCATTAGCGATCGCTAAGAATTCATATAAATGGTTATAGGGATCATCCTGCTTATATCCTCTGAATTCTGGTAATATTCCTAATAACTGGGGTCTAATATCTACTTGCGAATCTATGTTATCAGGAATATAGATCGGCGACGAATCATCATATTCCCGCGGTTGGAAATGTGATGCAACCGATTGCCGTCTCGGTTGTGCAAAATGTAAAGGTTGGGCGGGGTTACCGTAAAGATGATCATTGTACTCCCGCTGACCTGGTGGGTGGTATTGTGGTGCTCGCCTGGGAGGTCCCCGACCTCGGTTCCATTGTGGTTGGGATGCTGGTGGCATCCATCCTTCATCTTCCTCGTCATATACTTCCTCCGTCTCTGGGTAATGATGTTGTGGCTGAAGCGGTGGTTGAAAGTGTAAAGGTTGTGTTGTTTGATATGTAGGTTGAGGTTTAAAGAGGACATGTTGTGGTTGGGATGTTGGTGTATACTGTCTAGGAGTTGGGGTGCCATCTCGGGTCGGCTCTCCCCAAGTCATAGCAGATGTAAATGGGTTGGTGGATTGAGGTTGTGAAGTGGGTGTAAATGATGGGATGGAAGGCGGAGTGCATGATGGTATGGGTGCAGGGGCTGAAACTGCACCACCAGAAGCACTCGTGCTTCCAAACTGAAATTCCGAAAGCAGAGGGATAGAAAACCTCCCAGTTGCCTCACCTGATGGATCTTGGGCAACACTGACCGGACTACTGCTAACTTGACTGTAATTCATGATGTTTAAACGCCTACGGGCACGGAGTTTGCGCGCAGTACGCTCAATCTCAGAATCAAACTGCAATGGGGATAGTTGCTTCCCCCTGCGGGTACGCATGCACTGGTGCAATACGCCCACAAAAATCACAAATCAAAACTTACCAAAATGAAATTTCAAAAAGCAAGAAACAAGTTCCTACTACTCACCTAACCTAAGCTCACAGCTCCCCGGCAACGGCGCCAAAATTTGACGTGCACGCAGAGGTCGTCATGCGGTCAAAAATAAGAGATAACCTAACATTCACTAGTATAGTGGAGTCAGGGTCGATCCACAGGAGCTACGTGGTTAGACTAGATGAGAGATTACCAACTAATAGTGTCACAGCTATAGTCGGAGGAACTAATTTCTATCTTACTACCTCAAAACAATATTCAAAAACTCAAGCCAAGCTTAGCCAAACTCAAATGATCTAGTTACTTTCTGAATTCAGAAGTACATCTCTGGATCAGAAGCAATTGAAGGCATTCAAACTAGCAAAAACCAAGCAAAGCATAAACTACCGCTAGTAAAAGTCCTATTGAAGAGTTACTAGCCAAGGTTTAATGCTTAACCCTAACCTAATTAGCTACTGTTTTCAGCAAGGGAAAACAGTCCCAACCAAGTCACAAACAAAATCCACACACAAACCAACAATTAAAACACCAACAAGCATCCGAAATACCGAAAAACCAATATTAAACGTAACCGAATGATTGCATTCACCAAAACCAATATCCAAATACAAAAATCAGTAACTAAATACTACTAAAAACAGAACCCTAAGCCTGAGATCAATGGTTGTCACACCCAAAGACTCAACTCAAAGCTTACAAATGTTTAACTAAAATGAAATAAAATCTAAAACATGAAAATACCAAATATGAGCTTGCTGAAATGAATCCTCGAGTCAAAGAGCTTCTAGGTCGATGTTTACACCGGGTCTTTGCTAGGGTTTTCGGCTGGAAATGCCTCTATTTATAGTTGCAAATTTCCCGTGACCGCGCCGCTCCGCGGCGCGCGTACTTATCCGTTCCCCGTTTTTTCGTCATTCAAATATGTTCCACCGCCTTACTCCCGTGTCGCGCAGAAGGGAATTTCGCGGCGCGCGTACGAGTTTCTTTTGATTTTACATTCTTTCCATACTTTTTCCTTTTGCACGCTTTTAGTCCCTGTTTCTGTTCTTTTTCTCCAGACAAGTCCTGACACGAAAAGTGAGAATACCCATGCATATTTGATATAATTTTACCAAGAACAGGGCTCAACAACGCCTAAAATACTTGATATCACTAGGCGTTGTCACTTAGTAGCTAACTCTTCAACTTGTTCAACAGACATACACCATTCTTCAGCTAGCTTCAGTACCTGAGGAGATACCTTTTGACGTTTTGATGACTCTGGTGTGGAGGCGGACTCTGAAGTGCGTTTTCTTTTGAACACCAGAGGGACATCATCATCCGAGATGTCAGCTGACAGGTGATCAGCATTTGATACATGGGAAGTTTCAGGGGCAGGAGCAGTAGTACTTGGATTTTCTTCAGGAAAGGGTTGACCTGGATATAGCACAGCGATGGGATCAACTGTAACGCCCCAAAATTTCTCCTTTTTTTTCAAAAGCGCAATAACGCCAAAAGCGCATTAACGCTAAAAGCACAATAGCGTTATTCCATATTATTTTGTTTATGACGTTAAGTCATATTTTAAAACATTTTGTGACAAAATGTCAAGTTTTTAAAACTTTTCTCATGACCTCGTGTCATATTTTAAAATTTCGGTCCCATCAAAACCATTTAGTTGTAAAAATGTTTATACAACTTTGGGGGTTACAAAACTCATCAATACCATAGAGAAGCAACATGACATCTCAAGCTAATGTCCCGTAATTACTCAACAATTCTACTGAAAATTCGGCATGACCTTTGGGCTAAACGGATAAAAACCATACTGACCCGACTAAAAATCAAAATAGCCCAAAAGCATTACGGAACATAGCAAGACTTTACAAACAACTACAAGGGTTGTTCTAACCATAAACATAACATCTCTCAATTATACATCATAACTATACTGCTTTATAGGTACTCTATCTTCCGATCCTCCTTTTCTATATATGTCCCCATGAGAGATTCTAAGTCCTTTCGTTCTATCCTCTGATGTTAATTTTCCTGTTCCTGAGTACATAGCATTTAAAATAAAAATACGTAAGACAAATATGTCTCGTGAGATACATGGGTTTTAGACTCAAAGTATTCGTATGTATAACAAAAATTATTTTCAAAACCTTTGTAATCAAATCATGTATTGACAGTTACTGTCACATAATTCATAAACAAATCATGTAATAATACTTATTGTAAAAATCTTTACCATTAAACTATATCATCATTTTTTTTGAACGGCTATTATATTTCTACTGTTAGTTCACCTTGTTAGTTTTTATCCACCTTGCTCCTAGTGGGGATAGAACCCAAACCACTTGGGAGACTTGTAACTCCTGATGCCACTTGGCCAAGAGGCCTTGGGCAAAAAGTTTACATGAAATCTTGTCAACATAAAATTTCATTACTTTGCTTGATTGATATTCATTCGTGTCTGGATTTTTATACTTAGGGCCTTAATCGCCTTAGGTGATACCCCAAGTCTATACTAGGGTAGAAAGAACAAAATCAATCCACCCTAGCATCATATCCTTTTAGGACATTTACTTCGCGAAGGGGTCGGTACCACCCCAGTAGACTCCTCTAGATTCCGTTATAGGAATCTCATCGCCCGGGCACAAAGAACCATGTTCTTTGTTCCTCTTAATTACCAGTCATTTAAAACATAACATTACTTAGCATCAAAGTACTCATTTGTAACACATTAAGAGTAATGCCAGAACATCTTTTCATAAACATCATATGGCTAGATGCCAAAACTTACTTTTCAAAATATGTTCAGCTTAATGTCAAATCATACTTTCAAAACATATTTGGTTTAATGCCAAATAATACTTTCAAAACATTTTAGTAAACTTTCATAGACGTGGCATGGATGGTAAAACTTGCATATAGATTCACATTTAAAAGCCACATAAAGCTTTATAAATACTTGCTAACTCAAGCTTTGAAAACCATTTAGAAAAACCATTTCTCATAAAATATTTAGCATAATATAAAACTTTCAATATTTAAAACTTGTTGCTATGCACCCAGTAAAAATCTTCATGTACTCACCTCGGTAGCTAGGTATGTCTAGCTACAAACATCCACTAGCTCTTGATTCTACTTGCTTCCAACTATCCTTTAACCTCTATTGATTTAATAAGAGGTTAGAATTAATTACACACTAAACACATAATATGTTTTAAATCATATATGAACTCATTTTAACATCATCTAATTCCATTCCAATCATTAAGTATGATTCTTAAAGCATGATAATCATTTTTGGACATTTTTACCCTTTTCATCCCAATTTGGCTAATTATGTATTTATTGGGTTATACCAAGTTATTTTAATGACATTCAACTTTATTACCTCTTTATAAGTTCAGTTAGATGATTAGATGTCATAACATCTTTTACTTTACCCTTTTTACGTCATTTTGACAAATACAAACAATAAAGTTTCTAAAAATAGAAACCGGTGTAAACTATGACATTATTCCGTTTCAATAAAACCAATAAGTTCCCAACATTTCATAACCTTTATTTAACCAATTTATACGCTAGTTTTCACACTATTCTTGCCTAAACTAAAACTGTCCCATAAAGGGTGGAATTCTCAATTCCATTCCCGTTACCAAGTTTTGTCCCATATTTTTGTAAATACATAATTCCAATCTTGTCTTTTTTAAATGGTGGAAACACTAGTTCCATCCCAACTAAATCCATTATAGAAATAGTCAAATTCCATTCTATTACGTCACTTTATCGCCATATTACATTCCATCAATAGATTTAACATAATTCTCTTATAAAAATCCATGATTTTACCAAGATTACTCGTTATGAGTTCTAACAATGCATAACAATGGCAATTAACTTTATTTCAAGTATAATCATCTTTCTAGCAACATAAAACAATCATTTTTGCAAACATTTAGCATCCATACATATTATTACATAATAATAGATTCCGAGTTGAACTTTACCTTTCAATACGATCCCAAGATGAAGTTAACTAGTTCTATGGATGTTGCTAATCCATTTCTCCATCAAGTACTCAAATTTTCTATTTAAAATACATACAATCATGAAGTATCAAGCTTCCATTTACCGTTAACCCAAAATAATAAGTTCTTAACCTAATAAGCACAAGCATTTAGCAATCGATATTCTTGAACCCTTTGCATGATACTATCAAGAAATTAGTGTCACTTCAAAATTTATTAATTTCAAATCTATAATATCAAGTGAACTTCAAACAACTAAAGAATTACCAACATAATCCATGTGTTTCAACTGATTTCAGTTTTGAAATCATAATTCCACTATATGATTTCTTGACTTTTAGAATCTATAAACTTTACCCAACATAAAATTCAAAAATCCACAGTAAAACTTCAATTCTATATCTTGTTTGTGCTCTTAATCTCATAACATAACCCATTTCAAACATGCATCAAGGATTCTAGTTTCAATTTCAGGGTCAAATAAGGATTCATAAAAGTTACCTTCAGTTTCTGTTAAGATCAAGCACCAAATCTGAAATTTTGAGCCGAGACCACTCAAAATCGGACCCAAGGGGGTCATCCCCGCCTCTTGTTGCCGTTAACAGTCACCACCGCCGCTGCATGTGGTGTTCTTCACCGGAATCAACAGCAGCAGCAGCGGTATGGCTGCTGTGTTCCTTCTTTCCCTCTATCTCTTCGTTCTCTCTGTCTCTTCTGATGTGGATTCACGACGAACATGCACACACACATCTATCGTAATGTGTATGCGTATTACTCTCTCGATCTCGGCTTCACCTTTTTTTCCGATTTCTCTTCTTCGATTTCTCCTTTCTCGTTCTCTTTCTTTCTTTTCTTTTTACGTGAACAAGGCAGCCCACAGCACGCACCATATACGCACACGGTAAAGAAGTGGTGAAAAGCTGATTTTGACTAAGTTGTCAAGAAATTACAAAAATACCCCTGTCCCTTTTCATGCCTTAGAAAAATTTTCTGCACATATTCATGATGCTCACCAATCTTTACCTAGCTATAACTTCTTCATATCAAACCCGATTTTTGCACACTTTACCTCGTTAAAAAGGTAAGAATGAGCTTACCAACTTCCTCCCACTAACTTAAGTCTGAATCCATTTAGATTTCCTGCTATCGGCCCTTAAACATGACCCTTTGGCCATTTTGTCACTTTTTAGCCATCTTTAATGTGTCATAAGTTCTTCGTTACAACTCCAATTAACTCGGATCTTTTTCCTATATTTTTGTTATCTCAAATATTACAAAAGTAATTTTGATGACTTTTGCCCAATTCCTTTTAGGTTTTGAGATATTAATTTTTTAAAGATTCAGCAATAAATATTTCACTTTTAGTCATTTATTTCCAATTTTGCCTTCATGTCATTAAGACCCATTTCTAAATGAAGTAATATCCCACATTGACTTAATAAAGGGTCTTAAAACATAAGATTCCACATTTCTGCTTTCCTTGACCATTTTGCCATTGCATCATATCTTTAATAATATCAATCATCACGATAGATTTACTTGTGTTTTATTTCGTACATTATATCAAATTTTAAGTTGTCTCAGATCAACGGTAAGGCATATTGAAAAAGCCTTCCTCGTCATCAATATCAGAAGCATATGCTAACATGGGCTCTGCCTCAACATTTGCTTCCTCCTCAGCTTCAGAACTTTCTTTTGATCCTTGTTCCCCCTCAACAATAGAAATGATGGAAAGCTGAAGAGGATTTGTCTGTGAAGGTCCCTCTTGAGGCATGATAATAGGTACATGCTCCCCCTCAGCATGAGACAAGACAATGTCTCCACTAATTAGTGCAAAGATAATATCCCCTTCAGGAAGAGGATCTTGAGCACCAGAAGACATAGTATCCCCCTTTTGGCATCATTAGAGGGCCGAAGGGATGAAGAGGGTGGAGGGGGGGTGGTTGTAGTGGTGGAGGAGGAGGTGGTGGTGGTGGTGGTGGAGGTGGTGCAGACGGTGGAGGCATATAATGATGATCAGTACCATCGGGACCAGGAGGAGGAGAAGGAGGCAAATCAACAGCTGTTGCACCTTCAGGCATGATGTCGACCAGGGAACAGTAAAACAGTTCCTTAAGATAAGCAACGTCGGTTTCAAGTTGTTGAAGAACGGGAGGATTGAGTCTGAGAGTTCTCAATCAGAATCTTGAGAGTGGCTTGAATGTCATCCAGTTGAGAAGAGCTGGATGATGGTGCAGGATCAGGGGATGAAAAGTACATGTGTTGTGCCACTGAAGGAGCAGTAAACACTGGTGGCTGTTCTTGTGGTTCAGGTTCAGGTTCAGGGGATGCAAATCGAATATGCCCAGTGCCTCAAACTGGGGAGGGAATCATACGGACAGATCGAACATAGTGAGGACCATAGACGACATCCTCAGATACAACCATAGTAGTTTCCTCAGCATCTGATGAGTCAGAGGAAGACTCAAAAGATACATTAGTGGAGGACTTTGAAGGAGTATCCTCTGCATCTGGTGAACTTTCTCATTGAGGGGAGGGAATGCGTACGGTGGAACTGCGAGATGATTCTATGGATGTAAAAATCGGAGGGGACCTTTGAGAAGCAAGTGGCTGAGACCCAGAGCCAGTGGAGTCTTCAGGATTTGCAAGAACCACTGTCGGAAGGACAGGATGAGTGGTTCTAAAAAGGCATTCACCCTGATACAGTGAACTGATCCACCTAGTCATGCAGGCCGGCATGGATGCGTCAGAGGCAGATGGAGCAGTCGGACCAAAATCTTGGAAGACAGCATCGAAAAAGTGCAAGCAATATCAGCAGCTGAATGATATTCCAAAGATTCCAAACTCAGAGCCAGGGCTAAAAATCTTGGAAAGGCAACATAGTTTGGGCGAGTCTTGCAGGAGACAAGATTAACTAGCTAGTCAAAAATGACTTATGCAAAATCGAAGTTCTTGTTTAGGGGCATGCCGTAGAGAAGACGAAGCTCATAAGTATTCAGTTGATCCAGGCTGCTCTGTTTGTAGCTTAGACATCCCCCAATGACCCCAGTCAAGAACTTCCACCCAAAAGGGAAGTATTGATGAAGGATAGTCTTTTCAGCATCTCGCTTTCCAGCAAGATTATGATCATACCCCAGAAGTTGCACAACTATTTTGGTATCTTCTTCAGATGGTAGTTTAAAAAAGGGAGCAGAGTAGGGAAGACGAAGGCAATGTCTGAAAGTGTCGACAGAAAGGGTAACTTGTGCTTGACCATTGCTAATCGTACCAACAATGGAGTCATGATCAGAGAGATAATCGCATGTGTACCAGAATTCAGCAACCATGGACGGTTTAAAAACTTTTGGCATTCCAGATATATCAAAATTTAGTGGATGCCTTTTCAAGAAGTCGACGAACGGTTCAAAACCCTGATTATGGATCCTGGATGGAATCGAGAATACGACGACAACATTAGTGGAAAGCATAAGAACATTTGTAGTAGGAGAAGCTTCAGCTTTGTGGAGAGCAGTGGGAGGAACAAACTCGAACACACGAGACATTGTAAGTTTAGAGAGGCGGTTTAGGATTTAGCAAGGTAGGGACGATGATGAATATTGTTTACGTGGGAAGAGGTTTTAGGTTTTGTTTGAAAATATATATGGGAAGGGGATATTTTGAGAGAGTGGGCGAGAGGGAAGGCGAAAAGATCAGGACGAGATCTTGTGATGATGTGGTGCCAAAATGTCAGGGACAGATGGCAATCATCAACGGTTATAATATGTGGCTAAGATACGAGAGATAAAGGCGGAAGCATAAACAGTTTAATCTCAGGAACAGAAGACCAAGCGATCCCTTGGCATAAAATGGACCAGCCATTACTTCATGTACTGAAGACTGGGCTTCAGCACATGGAGGGATCAATTGCCTTGCAGGGCGTGCATGCAGTAGCAGCTTCTAGGGACAGGGTCTGGTAAGATATTAATTCATGAGAACAGAGAGAGTGAGAGAGACCCTTTTTCTTTTTAGGACCAGACAATACAATTATCAGATGATACCATGATCAGCTGATGAGGCGGGTCAGTGCTTAGTGTCTCAGCAGTAAACAAGACTTGGCATGCGGCAGCATGCTTCCAGGGACAAGGTCTAGTTAAACAACAAAAAAATAACAATTCACTCAGGCCCAACCAAGATGTTATCAGTGGGACACGGCAATCTCTCATCAGTGGATCGACTGTGCTGGAACACTGATGAGAGTGAGTGGCTTTATTACATCTCAGGGCCGGTCTTGCCACTAAGAAACGAGACTGAGACACATACAACAACATGCTTTTAGGGACGTAGTGTGTCAGAGTTGCAGACTAGATCAATGATCACTGTCAAATCAAAAAATCTCTGACAATATCACATTGAGAAGATTAAAAGGTGATTTGTCAAATCAAGCATTTAATCCAGGGAAATGAATCGCCTCCTAAAAGGGAAGTTTCGAGATTGCTGCCATAGTCTATAAAAGGAAACAAAGGTCAGTGAACCAAAACACACAACTAATACATCACAAAAAAATATTACTGCACAAATGATGGTTGAGAATTCATTCAAAAGATGGGACAAAGTCGAGGTGAAGATGCTGGATGAGGGGGAATTTCAAGGAGGAACGTATGGAGGTGTGATCGTTGGGATATGGCTGCAGAGGTATGAGGTTCGGTTGACCACTTTAACCGATTGTGAAACAGGAAGGCCAAATATGGTTTCTTGCGGATGGGGTGCACTCCAGCCAGTACCACCAAAGGTGTTGGTGGACTTCAAACCATTCAACATGGTGGAGGTGTGGTACAGGAGAGGATAGTGGCCAGCGACTCTCTTGAGGGCAACTGACCAAAAACAGTTCGTGGTTAGGCTTTCAGAGGATGTTCAGCTCTTCACGGACGAGAGTGAACTGAGGATCCATCAGCTATACACCATGGGGAATCCATCTTTGTGGCAATATTTCAAACGTTAGTAGAAGTTAGTTAATGTATGTGATCACCTGATGTAAGATATTTTTGTTTTTAATGAAATGGAATGAAATCTTTTGTTTGTGATTTTTCTTTTTCAAAACAAGCATAATAAATAAAATACAATAATTACTGAGTAATCATTCCTAATTCACTAATGAAATATAGCATCTTCTGTTCATCGAGAGGTTTGGTGAATAAATCTGCCAATTGTTGTTCAGTTGGAATGTACATAAGCTCAATCTTATCTTTCTGAATGATGTCTCTGATAAAATGATGCATGATATATATGTGCTTTGTCTTTGAGTGCTGAATGGGATTTTGAGAGATGAGAATTGCACTTGTATTATCACAGCATATGACTGTTTCTTACTTGACCAGCTGATCAATCGATTTCCTAGCAGTTGACATCCACCAGAGGTGCTTTTTCGATCTAATGAACATCCTGCAAAATCAGATTCAGTGAATCCAACTAAGTCAAAATAAGACTTACATGGGTACCAGATACCCAAGGATGGTGTGTGCTTGAGATAGCGAAAATTTTTTTTGACAGCGTTGAGATGAGACTCTTTGGGCTTGGCTTGAAATCGAGCACACATGCTGGTAGCAAAGATAATATCAGGACGACTGGCTGTGAGATACAGTAGAGAGCCAATCATGCCTCTGTAGGCTGAGGCATTCACATCAACACCAGCGGGATCAGCAGATAGTGAGACTGATGTGCTCATGGGAGTTTTGGCGGGCTTGCAATCAGAGAATGAGAATTTCTTCAACATATCCTGAAGATACTTGCCTTGACTGATGAAAATTCCTTGACACTACAAATAAAATTACATTTAGTGGCACAAAGTTTTAGTGGCATTTTGTTTTTGTGCAACTGTAGCATACTTTTAGTGGCACTTCTTTGTACGCCACTATAACTTTCAATAAATACAGTGACACTTTACGTTTTATGACACTATATCCTATCTATTAGCGGCACTTTTCTATTTTATGACACTAATTTCCTTATATATAATTATAAAACACCACTAAAATTTTATATATTATCTTTAAAAAATTAAGTTAATTAAAATTTTTAAGAAACCCAAATCAAATTAACTTCAAAAATTTTGAGAAACCCCAATTGAAATTAACTTCAAAACATTCGGAGCATTCCCGCTTCAAAAACATTTGGAATAGTCCCGCTTGAACATTAGGAACAATGTGACATCGAGTTCAAGTATCAAAATAGAACAGCCCCACACATTTATCTTCTTTTCACATCTCCCATATGTATTATGATCCGAATCTTCTCCCCCCGCCTTCTTCCTCGTTCCTGTCAAATTTTCCAATTGACTTGCGACTTGCGATTCAAGATAGTTACTCCACGGCCCGTCCCGATTTGTTCATTCCATCCTGATTTGTTCAAGTTCGTTCAATCCAGATCTGATTGTAAATTAGCAATGGTTCGTGTTTTTATTTCAGGTCCGATTATGATTCCATGTTCGAAATCATATTCTCCAACTTGTGATTTCAGGTTCGATTGTAAGAAGTCGCACTGTAATTAAAATATAGGTTCAATCCAGGTCTGATATTTTGCACTGTAATTAGAATCTAGGTTCAATCCAGATCCGATATTTATTAGAATTGATTAAGTAGTCGGATTGCCACTGATCAAAGTCTGATTTCCATGTTTTCGTTCAATCCAGGTCCGTATATAGAAGGTTATTAGTTAATGATTGTGTATAGCATTGCTTCGTGTTTTTAGACATTGGATTTCAGTTCGTGTTGTTGTTTAATGCAAGGTATCTGATTAACTTGGATTCAGTTCGTGAATTTCAGTTCATGTTTTGTTTTGAACTAAATAGGTTGGTTAGTCTCATAACTAATTATTTTTCAATTAAACTCCCAATTTGAATCGTGTTTTGCTTTGACTTGAATCGGTGTTTTGCTTTGAATTGAACTGGTGCACATCAGGTTTCATACCCTCCTATGCCCACCAACTGTTTGTTGAAATATCTAAATGAATTTGTTGAGTTGTTTTTGTTTCATCCTCTTACAAGTTTATATACTTATCAGGTTAACATTGATTCTATTTGATAATTTGACTTAAAGAGAATTCATGATAGTATAACATTGATGTGGTGTAAGACCCGTTCCGCCGAGTCGCGGCCAGGACAGATCCGCGGCGCGGCTCGGGCGAGATCTGGATTCGCGAATGATTTTGTACCCGCGGCGCGGCTTTAAAAGATCCGTGGCGCGGTATGCCGCTAAGGTGAAAAACCCTAATTCGGATTTAAACGCCTATATAAAGGGACCCATCCCTAGGGTTCGTGTTTTTGGGAGTTTCTGGATCAGAGGCGTCAGGTTTCAGTAGAGACTCTTTGGTTCCAAGGCTTTGGGAGGTTTGAAGGAAGAAATACAACGTGGGGAAAGGCTGTAGTCGATCGGGAGCATTTCTCTGTTTTCCAGAAGCAAGGTAAGAGGATCTACCTTCTGATATTTCAGTTTATCCCGTTTTATGGTGTTATCCCTTAAGTAGTAGTCTTAGATTACTTGTAACCCTTAGGGTTAGACTAAGGGCTTGAATAGACTTGCATGTCCCTAAAGAAGTGATCTTAGGGTAGTTTCTGATCTCAGGAAGGGTTTGGAGTGAAACCCTAGCCGTTTGATGCACTGTTAAACGCTAAAAACATTTTGGAAAGTTACGAGCCGCGACGCGGACTGGCTATGTCAGCGGCGCAGACTCGGCTAAGCCCCCATGTTTATTCGATGATAGCTGCGGCGCGTAGGACGAGGAGCCACGCCGCGGCGAGCGACTGTTTGACCAGGAACTTAGTTTTGACCACGGTTTGATGGCAAATATTGGGTCTAACCTCTAGGCAGGTCTGTAAAAGCTTGGTCAGTAATTGATATGTTGTATATGTGTGGGATTTAGGTGTGTGGACGAGCTAAGTGGGGATATTAAAGAATATCTACACGGTTTCGAACCAGGTGAGTATCCTCACCTTACTGTATGATGTTGCGTGTTAGGCATCTTGTGTGTTATTTACAGTTATATGATTTACTCTATATCTGTGATTATTTGTTGTTGGGCTCAGTACTGATGCGTGTCCCCTCGTAGCTGTTGTATGGCGAGTTGGACTATTGACTTGTCCCATAGCTGTCGTATGATGGGCTGGGCCATAACCGGGAACCCATAGCTGTTGTATGATGGGTAGAACCTTCCCGTGTCCATAGCTGTTGTATGATGGACGCCCGTAGCTGTTGTATGGCGGGTAGGGTCGGGTCGTTCTCGAGGACGGGTTGTTTAATGTGTGGGCATGTATGGTAACTTGTGGACTCACTAAGCTTTAAGCTTACCCGTTGTTTTATAACATTTCAGGTATTTCAAAGGACAAAGGGAAGGGCAAGGTTTGACGGCAGCGCATCGCATTCCAAGGATTGATGTCAATGAACTATATTTAGTATTTTCAAATGTTTCCGCTGTTAAATTTAAGTATTATGTTGAATAGTTTTATGTTTTGGAATAAATGTTTTATTGGAACCTTGGTAATAAATGATTTTTAAAATTTTTGAAAATTGGGGCGTTACAAGTTGGTATCAGAGCCTTGGTTTGAGGGATTTGGATGAACTGTATTGGGAATCCAAACTCAAACTTAGGACTGAGCGATTTTGTTAAGAAAATGTTTTTGGAAGGTTAAATTAAAGTAAAAGAAGATGCGATGCGAACCGTCAGCTGAGCTCAAGTAAGTTTTGTGATTCCCAGTTACCCATTCCAAGTTTGTGTTATGTGATAAAATTTATTGTGCTAGAATGTAAAGTTGTCTGGATAATATACTCTGTAGACTATTATGTGCCATATGTGCTGCTTTGGAATTATATGCTACTGTCGTTAGGATTGCTTAGTGAATGCTGGTAGGTTATATGCAATTAGGGTAAGATAGCCTGAGAATTTTTGGTCTGGCCTTACTGGCTGTTCCTTGTTTGGTTGTGACTCTAGGGTAGGATCAGTTATTCAAACGTCTATCTTATTTCTGATTGTATACGGCTGTGCGTTCGTGAGGCGACTCGACGACTTTAGCAGTAGTTCTCTTAGGCACGTGTGAGATGGAGAGTTAGATCAAAAGATTAGGCACCACGGTGCCTGACCGCAGGAGCCATAGAAAATGGTTTAGTATGTGTGTGATATTTTAGGAGGATGATTGACGAACTTGGAACAAGGGCGAATAGGTGTGGAAGGTAGTACCAGGCCAGTATTACCGAAAGCACAGGATTCACGCTTGAGTCAAGAGTAGTCAACCGAAGTCCTAGAAAGTCAAGTAATTGGGTAGACAAGAGTGACCCGAGTATTGATATTAGAAACTGTTGCGCATTTCAGAATGGCAGTCACTCGGAGTAACGATGGACCAGATGCGGGTGCCTCGAGTGGGGGAGGACCGACTGATGAAAATCTCCGTAACCTGATAGCGGAGGAGGTCTCGCGAGAAGTGTTGGCTGCGATACCTCAGTTCGTTGGTACGATTAAGGTGAGCTATGGGCAATGCTCGAGGAACCACTGGCTACTCAGGGCACATCACGTGCTAGGGATGCAAGTTATAAGGACTTTTCGGCTTGTTCGCCTCCGATGTTCGATGGGGGCAGGGATCCGATTGTTAGCATGCGGTGGATTTCTGCGGTGGAGGGTGCTTTCCGCACATGTTCCTGTCCTGAGAATCCAAGGTAACGTTTGCGGCGAATCTTTTAAGAGAGGGTGCGAAAGATTGGTGGGAGATACGAACGAAAGATCTCACTCCTGCTCAGTTGGATTCCATTATGTGGCCGCAGTTTAAGGAACAGTTCAAACTGGAGTACGTTCCACAGGTGGAAATGGAACGCTTAGCGCAGGAATACCTAAATCTGACCCAGAGAGACGGTGACGGAGATCACCAAAAAGTTTAATGAGCGAGCACTCTTCTGTCCAGAGTTTGCGGCAACCGAGCGCATGAGGATGACACGATACTTGGCGATGCTTCGCACAGACATTCGGGAATTTGTGTCTGCTGCTAGGCACCAAACTCTTACTGATATGATCGCGGCCGCTCGGGCCCGAGAGTTGGAATTGGAAACCCAACAAAAGCAGAAGCGTCCGGCGCTTACTCAGACTCAGCAGGTGTCGAAGAAGTTTCGAGGGGCAGATCAGGGAAAGCAAGGGCAAAGGAGCCAGGGTAAGTGTGGTAAATGTGGAAGGAATCATGAGGGGCGTTGCTGGGTGTTAATATGCCATAAGTGTGGGAAGGAAGGCCACTATGCTAAAGATTGTCGACAAGAGGTCAAGATTTGTTTTAATTGTAATCAGGTAGGCCACTTCAAGGCCCAGTGTCCCCGTCTGACTCAGGGAGTGGTTCCGAATCAGGCACCCACTACACTACGGATTACCGATGGTAGGCAGGGGAAAGGGGAAGCCCCTAAGACCAAGGGTCGAGCATTCGTCATGACCGCCGAGGAGGTACAGGATGCGCCCGACGTCGTCACGGGTACTCTTTCTTTACTTGCCTCGTGTTTGTGGTGTGTGTAATTAATATGTCTATTATGCTTTGATTAGGAACATTCTTAGTCAACTCTACGCCTACCTTTGCACTATTTGATTCGGGTGCTAGTCATTCTTTTGTGTCTGCCGCGTTGGGAAAGAGTTTTGGTATCGCTTTAGGAACTCTTCATCGGCCGTTAGAAGTAGAAATTGCGGATGATAAAACCGTGCAAGCGACTAGTTTTATCGGGGATGCGAAGTAGTGATTCAAGGAATAAAGTTTCCGATCGATCTCATCCCTATACCGTTGAGTGACTCTCGAGTCATCATCGGTATGGATTGGATGGGTCAGCATGAATCATGGATCGATTGTAAGAACAAGCGAGTGTGGATTCAAACCCCAAGTGGGGGAGAGCTGGTTGTGCAGGGCAAGAGAAAGAATCGAGATGCAGTTTTCTATTCAGCTGCTAGGGCACGCAGACATTTTCAGCATGGAGGTTCGGGATTTGTGGCTTATGTTTTAGACGCACGAGAAAGGAAGCCACATCAGAAAGCAGGTGATATATACCAGTGGTTCAGGATTTTCCTGATGTTTTTCCCGTGGATCTGTCTGGCGTGCCGCCAGAGAGACAGGTGGAATTTAAGATCGACTTAACTCCCGGTGCAGCTCCGATAGCTAAAGCACCGTATCGTCTTGCGCCTCCGGAGATGCTGGAGTTGTCTATTCAACTTCGGGAACTATTAGATAAAGGATTTATTCGACCCAGTTGCTCCCCGTGGGGATCGCCTATTTTGTTTGTTAAGAAGATGGATGGATCCAATAGGATGTGCATAGATTATCGTGAGCTGAATAAGCTTACGGTGAAGAATCGATATCCATTGCCTCGCATCGACGACTTGTTTGATCAACTGCAGGGCGCTTCGTGGTTCTCGAAAATTGATTTGCGGTCAGGATATCATCAAATGCGGGTTCAGGAGGAAGACATCCCGAAAATGGCTTTTCGGACGAGGTACGACCACTTCGAGTTTGTAGTAATGCCGTTTGGACTGACCAATGCCCCTGCAGCTTTTATGGATTTAATGAATCGAGTGTGTCGACCGATGTTGGATCGGTCAGTTATAGTTTTCATTGACGACATCTTAGTCTACTCTCGGAGCAGGGAGCAACATGAACAACACTTAAAGGAAGTATTAGAGACCCTAAGGAAGGAGAAGCTTTATGCAAAATTATCCAAGTGTGACTTTTGGCTACGGGAGGTTCAGTTTTTGGGTCACATTGTAAATGAGCAAGGAATCATGGTAGACCCGGCTAAGGTGGAGGCCGTGATGCGGTGGGAGATTCCGAAGACTCCCTCTGAAATTAGAAGTTTCTTGGGTCTGGCTGGTTATTATCGCCGTTTCATCCAAGACTTGTCAAAGATTGCGGTACCTTTGACTCGGCTAACTAAGAAAAATGCTGCTTTTCGGTGGGGTGAGGAGCAGCAGCAGGCTTTTGAGACTTTGCGGCGGAAATTGTGTGAAGCTCCGGTTTTGACGTTGCCTGAAGGCATGGAGGACATGGTAGTTTATTGCGATGCATCTATCTCGGGATTGGGGGCAGCCTTAATGCAACGAGGAAGGGTGATTGCTTACGCCTCGCGACAGTTGAAGCCCCATGAGGCTAACTATCCTACTCATGATTTGGAATTGGGAGCAGTGGTCTTCGCCCTCAAGATTTGGAGACACTATTTGTATGGAGTGAAGTGCACCATCTTCACGGACCACAAGAGTTTGAAGTACCTGATGGATCAGGCAAACCTCAATATGAGACAGAGAAGATGGTTGGATGTATTGAAAGACTATGATTGTGAGATACACTACCACCCTGGAAAGGCCAATGTGGTAGCGGATGCGGTAAGTCGTAAGGCTTCGGGTGCACCCCTTCGGGGCGTTTTTCTAAGGATGACAATTGTGACACCGCTGCTTGAGCTGATTAGGAAAGCCCAGGTGGAAGCAAGCAAGAGTGAGAATCAGAAAGGTGAGAGAATTGTGGGTCAGTTGGCAGCTATGGTCAAAGATAGTAAGGATTTGTTAACTTGTCATGAGAGAATTTGGGTACCGAAGCTGGGCGGGATTCGTCAAACCCTATTAGAGGAGGCACATAAATCCAGGTTCTCTATCCACCCTGGAGCAACTAAAATGTATAGGGATTTGCGTGAATATTATTGGTGGCCAGGCATGAAGAGGGAAGTAGCTTGGTTTGTCGACAGATGCATGACCAGTCGTAAGGTCAAGGCCGAGCACCAACGGCCTCACGGTAGATTGCAGCCTCTTGAGATCCCAGAATGGAAATGGGAGCATATCACAATGGATTTCATCACGAAGTTGCCAAGAACCCCTCGACATATGGACACTATTTGGGTTATCGTGGATAGGTTGACTAAAAGTGCTCACTTTCTCCCCATCCAAGAGACTTACTATGCGGATAGGCGATGGTCCGATCTCGAGTTTCAAGTTGGGGATTATGTTCTTCTTAAGGTGTCACCTTGGAAGGGAGTTATTCGTTTTAGGAAGCGAGGAAAGCTTGGCCCTAGGTACATTGGACCATATCGAATTGTCGCCCGTGTAGGTAAGCTAGCTTACCGGTTGGAGCTGCCCGAGCAGCTTAGTCAGATTTGGTTCCACTTTTCGCAGCTCAGAAAGTGCGTTACTGAGGAATCCACAATAGTACATTTGGAGGATATTCAATTAGATGAACGCCTAAATTATGTGGAGCAACCAATTGCCATCATTGAAAAGAAGATGAAGACTTTACGAAATAAAACAATAGGATTAGTTAAGGTTCAGTGGCAGCATCGAAAAGGGTCTGAATGGACTTGGGAACCGGAGGAGGAAATGCGGAGGCATTATCCTGAATTATTTACCGGCGCGGATTTCGAGGACGAAATCCAGTTAAGTGGGGGAGAGTTGTAAGACCCGTTCCGCCGAGTCGCGGCCAGGACAGATCCGCGGCACGGCTCGGGCGAGATCTGGATTCGCGAATGATTTTGTACGCGCGGCGCGGCTTTAAAAGATCCGCGGCGCGGTACGCCGCTAAGGTGAAAAACCCTAATTCGGATTTAAACGCCTATATAAAGGGACCCAGCCCTAGGGTTCGTGTTTTTGGGAGTTTCTGGATCAGAGGCATCACGTTTCAGCAGAGACTCTTTGGTTCCAAGGCTTTGGGAGGTTTGAAGGAAGAAATACAACGTGGGAAAAGGCTGTAGTCGATCGGGAGCATTTCTTTGTTTTCCAGAAGCAAGGTAAGAGGATCTACCTTCTGATATTTCAGTTTATCCCGTTTTATGGTGTTATCCCTTAAGTAGTAGTCTTAGATGACTTGTAACCCTTAGGGTTAGACTAAGGGCATGAATAGACTTGCATGTCCCTAAAGAAGTGATCTTAGGGTAGTTTCTGATCTCAGGAAGGGTTTGGAGTGAAACCCTAGCCGTTTGATGCACTGTTAAACGCTAAAAACATTTTGGAAAGTTACGAGCCGCGACGCGGACTGGCTATGTCAGCGGCGCAGACTTGGCTGAGACCCCGTGTTTATTCGATGATAGCCGCGGCACGTAGGACGAGGAGCCACGCCGCGGCGAGCGACTGTTTGACCAGGAACTTAGTTTTGACCACGGTTTGATGGCAAATATTGGGTCTAACCTCTAGGCAGGTCTGTAAAAGCCTGGTCAGTAATTGATATGTTGTATGTGTGTGGGATTTAGGTGTGTGGACGAGCTAAGTGGGGATATTAAAGAATATCTACACGGTTTCGAACCAGGTGAGTATCCTCACCTTACTGTATGATGTTGTGTGTTAGGCATCTTGTGTGTTATTTACAGTTATATGATTTACTCTATATCTGTGATTATTTGTTGTTGGGCTCAGTACTGATGCATGTCCCCTCGTAGCTGTTGTATGGCGAGTTGGACTATTGCCTTGTCCCATAGCTGTTGTATGATGGGCTGGGCCATAACCGGGAACCCATAGCTGTTGTATGATGGGTAGAACCTTCCCGTGTCCATAGCTGTTGTATGATGGACGGCCGTAGCTGTTGTATGGCGGGTAGGGTCGGGTCGTTCTCGAGGACGGGTTGTTTAATGTGTGGGCATGTATGGTAACTTGTGGACTCACTAAGCTTTAAGCTTACCCGTTGTTTTATAACATTTCAGGTATTTCAAAGGACAAAGGGAAGGGCAAGGTTTGACGGCAGCGCATCGCATTCCAAGGATTGATGTCAATGAACTATATTTAGTATTTTCAAATGTTTCCGCTGTTAAATTTAAGTATTATGTTGAATAGTTTTATGTTTTGGAATAAATGTTTTATTGGAACCTTGGTAATAAATGATTTTTAAAATTTTTGAAAATTGGGGCGTTACAAATTGGTATCAGAGCCTTGGTTTGAGGGATTTGGATGAACTGTATTGGGAATCCAAACTCAAACTTAGGACTGAGCGATTTTGTTAAGAAAATGTTTTTGGAAGGTTAAATTAAAGTAAAAGAAGATGCGATGCGAACCGTCAGCCGAGCTCAAGTAAGTTTTGTGATTCCCAGTTACCCATGCCAAGTTTGTGTTATGTGATAAAATTTATTGTGCTAGAATGTAAAGTTGTCTGGATAATATACTCTGTAGACTATTATGTGCCATATGTGCTGCTTTGGAATTATATGCTACTGTTGTTAGGATTGCTTAGTGAATGCTGGTAGGTTATATGCAATTAGGGTAAGATAGCCTGAGAATTTTTGGTCTGGCCTTACTGGCTATTCCTTGTTTGGTTGTGGCACGTCTATCTTATTTCCGATTGTATACGGCTGTGCGTCCGTGAGGCGACTCGACGACTTTAGCAGTAGTTCTCTTAGGCACGTGTGAGATGGAGAGTTAGATCAAAAGATTAGGCACCACGGTGCCTGACCACAGGAGCCATAGAAAATGGTTTAGTATGTGTGTGATATTTTAGGAGGATGCTTGACGAACTTGGAACAAGGGCGAATAGGTGTGGAAGGTAGTACCAGGCCAGTATTACCGAAAGCACAGGATTCACGCTTGAGTCAAGAGTAGTCAACCGAAGTCCTAGAAAGTTAAGTAATTGGGTAGACAATAGTGACCCGAGTATTGATATTAGAAACTGTTGCGCATTTCAGAATGGCAGTCACTCGAAGTAACGGTGGACCAGATGCGGGTGCCTCGAGTGGTGGAGGACCGACTGATGAAAATCTCCGTAACCTGATAGCGGAGGAGGTCTCGCGAGAAGTGTTGGCTGCGATACCTCAGTTCTTTGGTAGGTTTAAGGCTGAGCTATGGGCAATGCTCGAGGAACGACTGGCTACTCAGGGCACATCACGTGCTTGGGATGCAAGTTATAAGGACTTTTCGGCTTGTTCGCCTCCGATGTTCGATGGGGGCAGGGATCCGATTGTTAGCATGCGGTGGATTTCTGCGGTGGAGGTTTGACGGCAGCGCATCGCATTCCAATGATTGATGTCAATGAACTATATTTAGTATTTTCAAATGTTTCCGCTGTTAAATTTAAGTATTATGTTGAATAGTTTTATGTTTTGGAATAAATGTTTTATTGGAACCTTGGTAATAAATGATTTTTAAATTTTTTGAAAATTGGGGCGTTACATGTGGGGTATGTATTTCTTCTAGAACCTATTTTTGCATTACTTTTAAGATCACGAGCAGCCTTGTTTCATCCTCTAAGAGAATTCATGATACTATATCATTGAAGGTGCAAGTAAGTGTCCCATAACAGTGTTTCAGGATTCTACCAACACGAAAAGAATCTAACTTAGAATTATTAATTTCTTTTGTGGTGTCAAGAATCTGATCGATATTTGAATTGTTTTTGAAGTTGTCACTTGACTTTACGTTGACTTATTGGTTTAGTATTGGATTGTATGTTGACATTTCCCCCTGATTTTTTATCTATGCATGCAGATCCTTTTGTGGCAATGAAGATACGGTAAGCATTCATCAGTCGTGTCAAATATACAATGTCAATTGTGGTATACAATGTCAATTGTGGTACTTAACTGTTTATTTGTAATTTATTTGTTATTAATTAAAATCACAGAGGAACTGGAAGAGTTTCAGAAATTGAAGGTGAAAAAAGAGGCCAGGGGAGAAATTGTAAGTCAATACAGTTTTGATTCTTTAATTTATTTGAGCAATGTACTTTCAAACTTTTTCCAATTAAGGCATTGTACTTTGAAAAATCTACTCAATAATAACATTCTACTTTTCAGATCTTCTGAAGAAATTGTTCGCCTAAGAGTACCATTAAGTGATTGTCTGAATAGCTTTTCTTCACCAGAAGATGTGCAAGGTTTGTGCAAGGTTTCTATAGTACTGCATTAAAAACTAGGACAACAGCAATCAAGTAAGTTTATAAAAAAATATAATTTTTATAAAAAATAATCGTTTCTGTTTTTAATTTTGTTTTTCCTCCAATAGAATTACAGGTCTGACTTCATTCCCTGATTTTCTGGTGCTCCACATGAGGATGTTTGTAATGGAAGCTGGTTAGGTCCCTGATATTGCCTCATTTATACATATATTTCGGGCAATATCTAGTGCCTAAACACGTGTTTATGGTATGATATCAAGATAAAAGGTACTTATACGTTTAAATTACCATAACACAGGAAAAATGGCTTTGCGGATAAAGAAGGAGCTGAATACGAGCCTAAAATTGAAAAAAAGGAGTAAAAGATCCATCGGGAAGGAAAGAGCTAAAGAGAGCGTATTCTGGGCGTTAAAATGAAGAAAGGAGTCCAACAGGACCTAGATCGCGACCCGATTTCAACATAGATCGGGACCCGATCTGCTGACCATTGCGTGACAAATTGCTGACACAAGGATCGCGAAAACAGCCTAAAATCGCGTCCCTACAGCGATCGCGACCCGATCACTATGTGGATCGCGACCCGACCCACCAAATACAGTCTACTGAGTCGGGATAGTGGCCAGCGCAAAAGAGCACTACGTAGCACATCGCGACGCGACCACCTATAGGATCGCGACGCGATCTCCTCTGGCCAGGACTATAAATTGAGGCTTTCTCTTGCTGTTTGGGACACGAACACAAACATCAACCTTCACACCTACACCTCCAGAAACACGATTCACAACATCAAACTCGGCAGTATGCCTACTGGTACGGTGCGGATGGAATCGAGAGCTTGAAGAATGATCGGTCGTGACTTCATTCGGTTTGCTTTATATATGTTTAGCATTCTACTATGATTTCCTAGGCCGTATTCTTCAGATCATGTTATATTTGTTATCTGCATTATTTATTACTTAGATTTGAATACTATCTAGTTATGATTTGATTGTTATTTATCGGATATTGAACGTTTTATATTTTATCTTGCAATAATTCATTTGACTATCATATATGTTAAAGAACCTTCCTTTTAGACTTATTGCTGAGTTATTTTAGTCTAGAGGACCAATCTGACTATATGACTTTTATCATAACTGTGCTATGACCATTAGGCAGATATGATTAGTGATGGACCAAATCCTAGGGTTAAGTCACGAAGGTAGAATCTTGTATGTATATGCAAAGTCTATACTAGAGGACCAATCTGTATAAACAATTTTGATTTTCATGACCATTGAGATCAAAAACTCGAATGAATCTTGTATGATACGAACCAATACATGATTATTTGGAATATGTAATTGCATGACCATTGCCATTAATGACCTTATAATCAAAGGATTAGGTAGTTGGACCAAAACATCTAATCACTCTAGAAATCAATATTTAGCTTTCAATATCCATTGCACTAATAGCATATCAAACATAACTAAATGGTTGAATCGAATCTAAGTATAAACGTTTACTTTTATGTTTTGTAATTTATATTTATATTTGCCGATTCTAATAAACTTTTGGGTTGTCTCTTGACACGAGTCAATGCATTCTTTCAAAACCTCCCCTTTTTTAATTACTGTTTGCTTGAATAATTGTTAATTAATAATTGATTTTCTTAACTTAAAAATATCCGTTTTCCCTTGGGTTCGACAACCCGGATTTACCATTACTATACTACAACCGATTAGGTACACTTGCCTAATTGTGTTGTTCTATTCATACATGGTATTTCACTGTTTAGAAATGTAAAACTAATGTGAAAACCAATTGCTAAGATCATATATAAGCTCGTAACACACCAAGTTTTTGGTGCCGTTTCTAGGTATTTTATATGTATGTTTGAAAACACATCAAGTTTTTGTGAAGGTGAAAAAAGAGGCCAGGGGAGAAATTGTAAGTCAATACAGTTTTGATTCTTTAATTTATTTGAGCAATGTACTTTCAAACTTTTTCCAATTAAGGCATTGTACTTTGAAAAATCTACTCAATAATAACATTCTACTTTTCAGATCTTCTGAAGAAATTGTTCGCCTAAGAGTACCATTAAGTGATTGTCTTAATAGCTTTTCTTCACCAGAAGATGTGCAAGGTTTCTATAGTACTGCATTAAAAACTTGGACAACAGCAATCAAGTAAGTTTATAAAAAAAATATAATTTTTATAAAAAATAATCGTTTCTGTTTTTAATTTTGTTTTTCCTCCAATAGAATTACAGGTCTGACTTCATTCCCTGATTTTCTGGTGCTCCACATGAGGATGTTTGTAATGGAAGCTGGTTGGGTCCCTAAGAAGCTTGGTAAAATTACAAAATGGTCCCTGTACTTTCTGTTTTTTTACTGTGTTTAGTCAAAATCCCAAACCCTTTTCAAATTTGGTCCTTATTTCAAGCTTGACCAAAATGAATACAAAACCTTGTAATACGGATGAAAGTCAAAAATATTCAAGCTAAACATCTATATACTTTTTATCTCTTGAAATTTATTTTTAATTTTTTTAATCATTCTTTTGTTTTGCAATTGTTTACATAGATGCTGATGACATCATCGACATTAGTCACATGAGAAGCAAACGTCTTCAGCCAGGTGAAGAGCTGTTACCTGAAGATGGTATGTCATGCTCCAACATTTGACTTTTATTTTGTTGACCAAATGGCTGGAAATAACAACCTACTTTACTCTTTTTATCAATATGGGCACAACATACTTTCATTTGTTTTCCAATAATAGCAACATACTTACATTTTTACTTATAATAGCAACATGTAATTCCACAAATACTTACACACTTGCATCTCTTTACACATAAATAGCAACATACTTGCAATTTCTTATACATAACAACAACATACTTTACTCTTTTATCCAATATAGGGAATGTACTTTATTTTCTATCCATAATAACAATATACTTCCATTCCTTTACCCATAATAGCAACATACTTACATGTTTTACTTATAATAATAGCAATATATAACTCCATAATAGAAAACATACTTACATCTCTTTACATATAATAAAAACATACTTGCAACTTTTCTTATCCATAATAGCAACATACTTTACTCTTTTTTCTTTATATAGGCAATGCACTTTGTTTTTTCCATACTAACAATATACTTCAGTTACTTTATCCATAATAGCAACATGCTTGCTTTTTTTTTTCTGTTATAGGTAAAATATAAGTATGTTGCTATTATCTGTTAAAAAAGTAAAGAATAATGTTCCCATATCGGCTGTGAGAGTAAATAGTAGATTGCTGTTTTTTGATGGATTTGAAGATATAATAAATAAATTTGTTTGTACGAGGTTTAGGTCCTGGAGGACAGGAAGAGGCGGTTAAGGTTTTGGCAAATGAAGATATTGTCTACCAACTTGCTGGAATGGGATTTAATTTTAGTAATGATATTGTCAAAAGGCTGTAATTAATACGTTAAATGTTGGAGTTTTAATTTTAGTAATGACATTGTGTTTTTACATTATCTTAATTGTTTTGTTAGTAATTCATATGCTATTAAATTAAAAAAAACGACTTTTTTAATGTAATGTTTTAGTAATAAATGTGAAAATGACATTATTTTACCAAATATATAGTAGCATAAAAAGTATGCCACTAAAACCCAAAAGTGTTTTAGTGGCATAACTGGAAAGTGCCACTAAAACTCAAAACATCAACCGCGACACAATGAAAAAGTGCCACTAAAACCCATAACGTCAACCGCGGCACAATGAAAAAAATGCCACTAAAGACTTTTAGTGGCACTACTTTTAGTGTCACTTTTTTTGTGCCGCGGATTTCCATATGGGCCTTTAGTGGCACTTTTTGGGTTTTTAGTGGCACTTTTTGTGCCACTAAATGTCATTTTATTTGTAGTGTGAGGAGACTGCTTGACTTGAAGGCACAAGAAGAAGGACAATTCACCCATCATGCTCATTTCAAACTTTGAAGACATCACAGCAGCAAATTCCTCACTCAGTGTATCATTGGTTGAGCCAAAGATAATGTCATCAACATAGACCTGAGCAAGAATGATGTCATCACTTGATCTCTTAATGAAAAAAGTGTTGTCAGCAACGCCTCTGTGATATCCCTTTTCAAGAAGATAAGATGTCAGAGTATCATACCAGGCCCTGGGAGGCTGTTTCAGACCATAAACTGCTTTGTCTAGTCGATTTACATGATCAGGAAAGGCATCATTACTGAAACCAGGGGGTTGTCTGAGATAGACTTCTTGTGGAAGGTCATCACGCAGAAAAGCAGTCTTTACATCCATCTGAAACACTTTGAACTTCATAAATGAAGCAAAAGCAAGGAATAGTCTAATGGCTTCCAAACGAGCAACAGGGGCAAATGTTTCATCATAATCAAGCCCTTCCATCTCAGTAAATCCTTGAGCCACCAAACGAGCTTTGTTCCTGATGACTATTCCATCTTCATCCATCTTGTTCCTAAACAACCATCGAGTACCAATGATAGTCTTTCCTTGAGGACGTGGAACCAGAGTCCAAACCTTGTGTCTTTGAAATTCATAGAGTTCATCCTGCATGGCCTTAATCCAGTCAGCATCAAGAAGGGCATCACCTTCTAAGGTTCAACAAGAGAGATAAAATTCACATAGAGACAGAAGTTGCTGGTGACTTGTCTTCGAGTTCGAACTCCTTATGTAACATTTCCAATAACTTGAGTGATAGGATGATCTCTAACAGTTGGAAGAGGTTATGAATGAGAGACCTCTTTCACTTTCAGTGGTATTTGTTGTTAGTACATCATTAGTGAAAGACTCAGGAGTCAGAGGAGATTCAGGAGTAAGATTTTCAGGGGCAAGAGTCTCATGATAAAACAGATCACCAGAAGGAGAAGATGCAGGGAGATCCTCAGAGGAGATTCGGGAGTAAGATTTCCATGCCTTTTGACGATAATGGATTGATTTTGAGTGTAACAGGTAGTGTTAACAACTTCAGCCCAGAAGGACAGAGGGAGACCAGCATCAACTACCATAGTTCTTCCAGCTTCAATCAGGGTTCGGTTTCTCCGTTCAGCTACACCGTTTTGCTCTGGGGTTCTAACAGCAGAAAAGTTTTGAAGAATTCCTTTATCCTCACAAAAGGATTCCAGTACCTGATTACGAAATTCAGTACCATGATCACTTCTCAACTGCTTTACCTTAATATTGAAGAGGACTTCTGATTGCTTGATCAGTGAAATGATTTAAACAGAAGCCAAAGCTTAATATCAATGGTTGTCACACCCAAAGATACAAAACCAAGCTTAAATCCAACTATTTAATTACAAATAAAATCTAAAACTAACCAATACCAAATGAGAGTCTTCTGGAATGAAATCTTGGAGTCAAAGAGCTTCAAGGTCGATTTTACACCCGGTCTTTGCTAGGGTTTTCGGCTGGAAATGCATCTATTTATACTTGCAAATTTCCCGCAGCCGCGCCGCGCAGAAGTGAAATCCGCGGCGCGCGTACTAATCTTTTCCCGTTTCTTCGGCATTTGAATGTGTTCCACCGCCTTAAGCCCGCGTCGCACGTAGTTAATTCCCGCGGCGCGCGTACGAGTTTCCTTGATTTTTCATTCTTTCCAAAATTCTTCCTTTTGCAGGCTTTTAGTCCCTGTTTCCATTCTTTTTCTCCAAATAAGTCCTGGCATGAAAAGTGAGAATACCCAAACATATTTGATATAATTTTGTCAAGAACAGGGCTCAACAACGCCTAAAATACTTGATATCAATAGGCGTTGTCATGTTCCCTTCTCTTTTATTGAAACAGACTTCCTAATCAACGTCACATAATTGACTGATAGATATAAGATTATGCTTTAGACCTTTAACATAAGAAACATTAGAAAATTGTACAGATTTACAACGAATGGGGCCATAGCCTTTGGTTTGACCTTGACTATTGACAACGCCTAGTAATATCACATATTTTTGTCGTTGTTGATCCATATTCTTAGTGAAATTATATCATATACATCGTGGTATTCTCAATTTTCGTGCCAGCAGTTGTTTGGAAAGAAATAATGAAAACAGAGACTAAAAGCGTGCAATTTGGAAGAAGTTTGAAGATTAAGGCAAAATCAGGAAAAGACGTACGCGCGTCGCGGAAATGATAAAGGCGCGACGCGGGTACGAGGCGGTGGAAAGAATTCAAATTCCGATAAAACGGGGATAAACCCCTACGCGCAACGCGGGATCCTTAAATGCGCAGCGCAGTCTCGAGATTTTTGCAATTATGAATAGAGGCTTTTAGGTCGAAATAACAAGCAAAGACCTGGTGTAGAATCAACCCCCAAAGCTCTTTGACTCTGAGATTCAGCTTCAAGAACCATTAATTGGTATTTCTATGTTTTTATCTTTAATTTTCATTTAGTTTAATAGTTAAAAATCATAGGCTAGTATCTTTGGGAGTGACAACCATTGATATTTAGTTCTAGTTTCTGTTTTTGGATGTTTTGTTACTGTTTTGGAACATTGTAATCTGTTTTGGTTAATAATAATCATTCAGTTTATGTTAAGTGTTGGTTTTTCGGTATTTATGCTTATGTTTGGATTGTGAATGTTTGTTTTGTGTTTGGATGCTTGAAAGACCTTGATTGTACTTATTTCCATTGCTGATTTCAGTGACCAACTAGGGTTAGCTTTAGGTTTTGAACTTAGCCAGTGACTGTTCATTTGGACTTTAGTTATTGGTTTAGTTTATGCTTTGTTTGTGTTTGATGTTTGAATTGCCTTTGTTTGCTTCTGAATTGGAGATGTACTTCTGATTTTAGTAAGTAACTAGGTATGGTTGATAGTTTTAGTTTGGTTTATGCTTTTTGGGAGCGATAGTCAAAAGTTAGGAACTAGGTCCTCTGACTGTAGCGTGACACTGCAGTTGGTAATCTGTCACCTGTCTCGACCACGTAACTCCTGTGGATCGACCCTGACTTCCACTGTTCTAAGTGAGAGTGAGGTATATTTTCTTATTTTTGACCGCATGACGACTGCTGCGATGTCAAATTTTGGCGCCGTTGCCGGGGAGTTGTGAGCTTTAGTTAGTAATTTTTGATTTTTGGTTTTTCGGGCGTGTTGCATTAGTGCATGCGTACCCGTAGGGGTAAGCAATTATCCCATTTGCGTTTTGACTTAGAGATTGAGCGAACTGCGCATAAAATCCGTGCACGTAGGCGTTTAAATGCAATGAGTTTTACTAATGTCAGTAGTAGTATGGTGAGTGTTGCCCAGGAACCCTTGGGTTAGGCAACGGGGATGTCATTTATTCCCCCGGTTTCTGAATTCCACATTGGGAGCACGAGTGCTACTGGTGGTGCAGCTTCAGCCCCTGCACCTATACCTTCATGCACTCTGCCGTCGATTCCACCATTTCAACCTTTATCCCAACCTCAATCCACAAACCCATTTACATCTACCATGTCTTGGGGAGCGCCGACCCGCGATGGCACCCCAATATCTAGACAGCAGACACCCATTTCCCAACCCATTTCTCAACCAGCACCAGTACTTTTTAAACCACAAACCACATTCCAACCTATACCACCGCAACAACAATACCAGCAACCACCTCAGCAGCAGTACCAGTATCAAGAGGCTGAGGAGAGGTATGACGAAGAAGACGAAGGATGGATTCCACCAGCACCACAGTAACCATGGGACCGAGGTCGGGGACCTCCAAGAAGAGCACAGCAGTATCAACCACTACAAGGTCAGCAGAGATATAATGATCATCACTTTTACGGTATCCTGCTCAACCCTTGTATTTTACACAACCGACGGCGCAATCGGTTGCATCGCACTTCCAGCCACGGGAGTACGATGATTTGTCGCCCATTTACATTCCTGATGATATAGAATCTCAAGTAGAAATTAGGCCCCAGTTGATAGGAATATTAACTTAATTTAAAGGTTATAATACTGATGATCCATACAATCATTTGTATGAGTTCATCGCTATCGCAAATGCTAATACTCCTAGACACACCAATAGGGATATTTTTAGGTTAAGATTATTTCCTTTCACATCAAAGGATAAGGCAAAGTTTCTACAAGAATTCTACCCAGTTAGTAAAACCACAGAAGTTAGACGTGCAATTCAAAACTTTCAGCAGAAGCCTGGAGAGGCTTTCCACGAAGCGTTCGATCGGTTAAAGGAGTTACTGCGTTCATGTCCACATCATGAGGTTCCTAGATGGCAGTTAGTGAAGTTATTCTTTGAAGGAGTAAGTGAGACACATCAAGCAATGATAAATGCCTCATCAAGTGGGACATTTATGTAGCAAGAGCCAGAGGATGCTTGGAAGTTCTTAGAGCAGTTAAGTTTAGGATATAAGGTCAGTGGATCCATGAAGGACAACACAGTCTACGTAGCAAACGTTGAAGCAGAAAATAAGTGGAAGATAGAAATGCAGAAGGAGCTCAGTGTTGTGACTAGGAAGTTCAATCAAATGCTCGCGAGGTTTCAACAAGAGAAGGGAGCATATGTATTGCATGTGCAAGTTATATGTAATACATGTGGTGAAATAGGACATAATCACAATGAGTGCTCGATGACTCATGAAGAAATTAGTCAAGTGCATGGGTATGGTCAATTCCATAATGCACCATGACCATTCCGAAACAATCAGCAGTGAGAGGTAAGACAGCCACCAGTAAGGCAGCAGCAGATGCAACGTACGTCTCTAGTAGGAAGTATGAACATTGGCATGCAGGATATTTTTGGAATGTTAGTTAAGCTTCAGGAAGTGGAGGATACAAATTCAAAAGCAATTTTGAGGCTAGGGGAGTTGATTATCAAGATGGAGGAAGATAGAGCACAAGAAAAGGCACAACCGTCGAAAGTGCAAGTGAATGAAGTCATCACGCTCAGGAGTGGAAAGAAAGTGGATAACAAGGTTACAGCTCCACCGGCAGAAGAGGACAGTGATGTAGAAATAATTTTTAATGAAAAAGAAGAGCTGGAAAAGGAAAAGAAAAGGAGGAAGGAAGAGCAAGCAAAGTAGAAGAAACAGACAAGTACATGGGAGAAGGGGGAAACGAGTAGGACAGTTCCTTTCCCCGCAGCTTTGGAAAAGCCAGAGAAAAGACCATATGGGAAGAAGGGACCACAAGCAGAAGATATGTGGGAACTGTTTAGTCAAATCAAGGTTAACATTCCATTAGTTAAACTTATCAAGGAAGTCCCCGCTTATGCAAAGTTTCTCAAGGATATGTGTATTCATAAAAAGCATATTTTATCCCATTTGCCTAAAATGATTAGTTTGCCTGAGAATGTAAGTTCTATTTTAATGGATGCATTGCCTCCCAAGATGACGGATTCTAGGGTTCCTCTCATCTCTGTTGACTTAGGTGACGTGCACATTAAGAGAGCTCTGTTAGATTTAGGCGCGAGTGTGAACATTTTATCGGGACAACTTTTTGATAAGTACGACTTCGGTACTCTAAGATCTACATATGTAATTCTTCAGCTTGCTGATAAGTCTACAAAGATTCCTAGGGGAATGTTGTCAGATGTTATCATTAAGGTGAGAGATTTTTACTACCCAGCAGATTTCTTAGTTCTGGATACCCGTCAGGCGGCCAATAGAGAGCAACCGGCAATCATCTTAGGGCGACCCTTCTTAGCTACGGCTAATGCAAACATCGACTGTCGTACGGGGGAGATGGGGATTTCCTTTGGAAATAGGCAAACTAATATCAACGTTTTTAATGCCAAAGGTAATACCATGGAGGATGAAGAATGCTACCAGGCAGACATCATAGATGAGCTAGTATAGCAGTATACGCTAGAAGTGTTGCAACAAGAAGTGATGGAGACTCTAGAAGAAGGAGAGACTGAGCAGGAAAAGCAAGAAGAGGAAGCAGCAGAAAAAGGCAAAGGCATGGAGTATGAGGAATGTGCGCACATAGAGAAACTGTCGACAGAGATTCCCAAGACGTTAAAACCATCATTGCAGGAACCACCGAAGCTAGAATTGAAACCATTACCAGCTCATTTAAAGTATGTCGTTATGGGAGAAAAGATACTTTGCCAGTGATTTTAGCAGCAAACTTGACAGAGGGACAAGAAAAGGAACTACTCAAGATATTGTCCAAGCATAAGGAGGCTATTGGTTGGACAATCGCAGATTTAAAAGGAATTAGCCCAACCACATATATGCATCGAATCATCACAAAAGAAGGAGCTAAACCTGCCAGAGATACGCAAAGAAGATTGAATCCAAATTTGAAGGAAGTTTTGAAGAAGGAAGTTCTAAAGTGGCTGGATGTTGGGATTATATATCCGATCTCTGATAGTGAATGGGTCAGCCCGACACAGACGGTGCCGAAGAAATCGAGAATAACTGTTGTGGATACTAAAGATGGTGATAAAGTTTCCACAAGACCCGTGACTGGATGGAGAGTATGTATCGATTACCGGAAACTCAATTCTGCTACATCTAGGGATCATTTTCTATTACCATTCATCGATCAGATCGTGGAAAAGTTAGCAGGACAGAAGTATTATTGTTTCTTGGACGGCTATTCTGGGTATAATCAGATTGCCATTCATCCGAAGGATCAAGCAAAGACCACATTCACATGTCCATATGGTACTTTTGCGTTTCGCAGAATGCCATTTGGTTGTGCAATGCTCCCGCTACATTTCAACGATGTATGATGGTGATATTCTCCGACATGATTGGTGACGCTTTGGAAATTTTTATGGACGATTTCTCGATTTTTGGATCAGCATTTGAAGCCTGCTTGAATCAATTGGAAAAAGGTGTTACAAAGATGTGTTGAGTCTAATCTGGTGCTTTCTTGGGAGAAAAGCCATTTCATGGTTAAAGAAGGAATAATTTTAGGTCATGTGGTCTCTGAGAGAGGATTTGAGGTAGATCGTGCTAAGGTTAAGGTTATTTCCACATTGCCACCCCCGACATCCGTGAAAGGGGTTAGATCTTTTTTAGGTCATGCTGGTTTTTATCGTAGATTTATTAAGGATTTTAGTACCATCTCCAAACCTCTTTGTGGTCTTTTGTTGAAAGACGCACCATTTATTTTCGATGAAGAATGTGTAAAAGCATTTAACATTTTAAAAATAAATTGGTCGAGGCCCCCATTATAAAACCTCCTGATTGGACCCAACCTTTTGAAATTATGTGTGATGCTAGTGATTATGCTGCTGGTGCAGTATTAGGTCAAAAGATTGATAGGAAGCCAGTAGTCATATGCTATGCTAGTAAAACTTTTTCCGAGGCTCAATTAAATTACACAACTACCGAAAAAGAGTTACTTGCTGTAGTATTTGCGTTGGACAAGTTTAGGTCTTACATCAGGGGATCCAAAGTGGTGGTGTATACTGACCACAGTGCTGTTCGACACCTGCTGGGGATCCAAAGTGGTGGTGTATACCGACCACAGTGCTGTTCGACACCTGTTGCAAGAATTCGATGTGGAGATCAAGGACAAAAAGATAGCAGAGAATGTAGTGGCGGATCATCTTTCTCGTCTGCCAGCAGAAGGATTGGAAGCTGGAATCAAGGATTCGTTCCCAGATGAGCAGCTGCTGGAACTTACTCGAGCCCCATGGCACGCGAATTACGTGAATTTTCTGGCCACAGGAGCAATACCAAAGCACTGGACTAAACAAAGACAAACGCAGTTCCACACATATGCAAAGAGATTTATTTGGGACGACCCTGACCTTTTCAAGGTAGGTGAGGATCAAATAATTCGCCGATGTGTACCTGATAGCGAAATCGAGGAGGTATTGGGACATTGCCATGCGTCAGCATGTAGAGGGCATTTTAGCGGTAAGAAAACATGTTATAAGGTTCTAGAATCTGGATTGTACTGGCCAACCATCTTCAGAGACGCACATAAAACTACTAAGGAATGCCTCAACTGCCAACAGCTGGGAAACATATCGAAAAGGGATCAAATGCCTTTAAACCCAATTTTGGTAGTGGACATTTTCGATGTCTGGGGAATTGACTTTATGGGTCCATTTCCCACGTCACATGGTTATGTTTACATTCTGGTAGCAGTTGATTATGTGTCTAAATGGATCGAGGCAGAGGCAACCCGCACGAATGACCACCATGTGGTGTGTAAATTCATCAAGCAAAACATTTTCACCAGCCATGGAGTTCCACGTGTGATCATAAGTGACGAAGGGTCTCATTTCAAGAATTTTAAATTTGGAAGGCTGCTAAAGCACTACGGGGTGAATCATCGGATTGCAACACCTTATCATCCTCAGACGAGCGGCCAAGTGGAAGTGTCCAATAGGCAGATACAAGAAATTCTTCAAAAGACTGTCAAAACCGACAGGAAAGATTGGTCACTAAGGTTAGATGATGCGTTGTGGGCATATCGAACTGCTTATAAGACACCGATCGGAACCACTCCGTAACGGTTGATCTACGGAAAAGGCTATCACGTGCCTGTGGAACTCGCCAACCGAGCCTTATGTGCCAATCAAGCAAGTGAATATGGATTACACTGAAGCAGGAAAAGAACGAAAATTACAGCTGTCCGAGTTGGAGAAGCTACGAGATGAAGCATACGAGAATGCGGCTACATACAAGTCGAAAATGAAGCGGTATCACGACGCTAAGCTCAGGTTGAAAATTTTTGAAGTTGGACAAAAAATGTGGCTGTACAACTCGCGGTTGAAGATGTTTCCCGGGAAACTGAGGAGTAAGTGGAATGGTCCTTACAAAGTGGTTAGCGTCACAGATTATGGTGCAATAGAGATTCGGGATTTAAAAGGCGGACAACCGTTCAAAGTCAATGGACATAGGCTCAAACCCTATGTCATTGTAGGCACGTTTCAGAAATTGGAAGTAGAGATGGTGGAATTCGTGACAGACAAACCTGTGTATACGTCATAAGTCAGGTAAGTGCATGTCCGGCTGAAGACGTTAAACTTAGCGCTTGTCGGGAGGCAACCCGATCATCATGTGTATTTTCGCATTGTTCAACAAGTAATAATTACACCCAAGTGGTCACGGTAAGAAAAGAGCAAGTGTGGGGTCATTTTGGTAATTTTGCAACACCGCGACGCGGGCTCTTAGGATCCGCGCCGCGCGTGTTTAGTTTTCGCGATTATAACTAAAATCAGATTTTTATACGCGACGTGGATAGAAGCTTCCCGCGCCGCAGTTTTATCTTAATTTGAAATTAGAGATAATCACTAAAAATAGAGTTTGAAACTCAATCCAAATCCCCAGCTTGTATAAAATCAAAAGTGCGTAAATTCTGTAAATTCTTACTGTCGATCACTTGTCTGCAACTCACAATCACTCCATCTTCGTTTCTCATCACAGCAATTCAAGTAAGTTCTCTAAATTCACTCTTTTACCTTCAAGTTCTTGAAACTAGTGTAAAACCTCTGTAGTATGCAATATGGTTCGTATGTGCTGAAATTGATGTTGCCATTAGGATTAGAATGATGCATGCTACAAAAACCTAATACTTAGAATAGCAATTTTGGCCTGAAATCAAGTTCAATCGCAGGTTCTGTTTTGAATTTCATATGTCGCGTCGCGGCTTGTTATAGAGAGCGCCGAGGAGTATGAAATTTCAAAGGCCACGACGCGGCTTCTGGTTTCCGCGCCGCGGCGTACGCTGAACAGTGGCTTAATTTGGGTTTTTGATACATTTTGCAGGCAACAATGTCTTCCTCTGCAAGTTCAGAATCCATTGATTAGAACTCCTTGGCTACAGGAGTTGATAGAACACCTGCCTAAAGCTTTCGCAATCGCCGATCCGTTCAACAACATAAGAGGATTCATCCCGCCCGGCCGGTCAATTGGGAGTTGACCAAGGAATCAGGAATCCTTGAACATCTACAAGATTGGTTAGTCCAAACGGGCTACGAGGCCGACAAACTCATTTACACGTGTCGGGCAATTGAGAATGTGGTCCATATGGAAGAACCTATTTACCGTGAGGTGTTCTTGCAGTTTCTTGCAAGTTATCACTTCGATGATCAGCCATTGGGGATGGATACTGAAGAGATGGTCCAGTTTCGGTTGGGGAACCACAACAGGAGATGCAGTCTAAAGGAGTTTAGGTATCGCATTGGGCTGTATACAGAGGAAGAGTCGGAAACACCGGGGTTCGGGCCATTCCACAACCGTGCTAATTATGATGCCGACGATTCCTTTTCACCGGGTGATTACTGGAGCACCATATCTTCAACGCGGTTTCACGAGAATACCGTGCGCGAGGGATTGATGCACTTGCCGGCGCACCGGATGCTGCACCAGTTGATATCAACCATGTTTTGGCCCCGGGCAGACGAGGAATGGGTGTTACCACGTGAGCTACATCTCATGTGGTGTTTCACACGGATGCTTCAGACATGCAACATCCCCTATTTTGTTGCTAGCTACTTCAAACAATTGACGGACGCGCCAATGAAGTATATAGCTCTCGGGGGTGGACATTATGTGATGAGGTTGGCAGCCTCTTACAGGTTACTCTCTGAATACACCATCCATGGATAGACAGTCATTCAGCCAGTCCCATTCAGCCCACCGACCACCACGTCCCGAGATGTTATTTATATTGACGACGGGATTACATCGGTCGATTGAGCACCCTTCCCGCTTCTACGAGGCGAACCATCAGCATCTAGGAAACGATCGCGGGCAACCGTCAGTTTGCCCCGAGGACTCTCTCCGGCCACCATGGAATCGAGATTCCTAGCCGATGAAGTGAAGAAGGTTCAGCAAGCACTGCACATCCATAAACAAGAGCATAGGGTTCAGGCAATATCGATGCACGGAGTGGACAGGCGAACGAAGAATACACACGAGCAGCTGCTTTGGCTAACGGAATGTGTGACCAATTTCATCAATGGTTCACCAAATCCCATTCCGCGACACCAACCACCAAACATTGTGGAGGAAGAAGAAGAACCCATGGAGGAGGATCCAGATGAAGAAGAGGGAGAAAAGGATGATACTGCCCACACTTGAGGGTAGTGTAATTACTTATGATTGAGTTGTTTTCACTTTTAGTATATTTTCGTATTTTTTGAACAATTCATAGTAATACTTAGGATTTTTATGTTTCAGTTTAAGAATAAGCCCTTTGGTGGCATTAGGAAATAATAAAACTCAGTTGATTTTGTGTTGAATGCTTATTGTGAGTGTTTGAAATTGGGCAAATATGCTGAAATTACAGCGCCGCGGCACCATCATAAGGCGCGACGCGGTCATTTCCCATTTGACGGTAGTTTCAAATCTCGTAATTACCGCGACGCGCGCACTTCAATTACGCGCCGCGGCTATCCGTAACACATAAAAGTTAGTTTGTTGTGCATTTTTTGTTTTTGTTTCCCTTTATTTTATGTTGTTGCATTTAATGTTTTGTCTGAGTCATGCATGGTATACCAAAATGGGAGGAGTTGTTTCAAGCAAGTGTGGGGTCATCGTGCCCCCTCCACTTGTCTTGATTACCGGAGTGTTCACTGTTGCGCTACAACTCCAGAACGCGAAATCGAGGACCTTTTTGTTCGTATTTGTACCTGTGATACCGAGTACCAACCAAACGATCTACCGTCCAAAGGGGTAACTCTTTCTCCCTTGTTTTAAACAATTTTTTTGTACAACGGGGACGTTGTACGATTTTAAGTGTGGGGTGTGGACGGTCGAAAGAGTAATTTTTTGAAATTTTTGGAGAAATGACCGATTTTCAAAATATTTTTACTAGATTGTAATTTTGAAACGGATAGTTTGTGATTGTTTATATCATTAGTATTTTTCAAAAAATAATATTTAGTTGTTATCATGCTATGAGTTTAGTCAAATAAGTTGAGTTTTAAGAGTTAGAAGATTGGAATATTTTAGGATTGGACTTTAGGAAGGAATTATCAATCAGTGGCCTTTGTTGTTCGAGTCGGTAAGTCTAAAATGGATGGGGCTTATGCACCTTACCACCTAAGATCGTCTGGTCTGGGATGGTATTTCTGAAAGCTCGCTACACTGACAACATCGAAAGTCATGGATAGTTCTTGAATGGCCTTTAGAATTTGAATGAGTATGTACACTTCATTGTAGACAGAAAATTTGTAATCAAGGGTTCTCTAGAAAGCCATGAATTCCAAAGAGCATTCCGATTAGGTTTTCACGAACTATTCCACTCTAACTCATAAGGCAATAAGCTTTGAAACTAAACACAGTCAAAAATTGTTTGAGTCTTAGTTAAAATCTATTAAAAACCCTCTTGCTTGGGGACAAGCAATGCACAAGTGTGGGGTGTTTGACAACGCCTAGTAATATCACATATTTTAGTCGTTGTTGAGCCATATTCTTAGTGAAATTATATCATATATATCGTGGTATTCTCACTTTTTGTGCCAGCACTTGTTTGGAAAGAAATAATGAAAATAGGGACTAAAAGCGTGCAATTTGGAAGAAGTTTGAAGATCAAGGCAAAATCAAGAAAAGACGTACGCACGCCGCGGAAATGATAAAGGCGCGACGCGGGTACGAGGCGGTGGAAAGAATTCAAATTCCGATAAAACGGGGATAAACCCCTACGCGCGGCGCGGGATCCTTAAATGCGCGGCGCGGTCTCGAGATTTTTGCAACTATAAATAAAGGCTTTTAGGTCGAAAAAACAAGCGAATACCTGGTGTAGAATCGACCCCCAAGGCTCTTTGACTCCGAGATTCAGCTTCAAGAACCATTAATTGGTATTTCTATGTTTTTATCTTTAATTTTCATTTAGTTTAATAGTTAAAAATCATAGGCTAGTATCTTTGGGAGTGACAACCATTGATATTTAGTTCTAGTTTCTGTTTTTGGATGTTTTGTTACTGTTTTGGAACATTGGAATTTGTTTTGGTTAATAATAATCATTCAGTTTATGTTAAGTGTTGGTTTTTCGGTATTTATGCTTATGTTTGGATTGTGAATGTTTGTTTTGTGTTTGGATGCTTGAAAGACCTTGATTGGACTTATTTCTATTGCTGATTTCAGTGACCAACTAGGGTTAGCTTTAGGTTTTGAACTTAGCCAGTGACTGTTCATTTGGACTTTAGTTATTGGTTTAGTTTATGCTTTGTTTGTGCTTGATGTTTGAATTGCCTTTGTTTGCTTCTGAATTGGAGATGTACTTTTGATTTCAGTAAGTGACTAGGTTTGGTTGATAGTTTTAGTTTGGTTTATGCTTTTTGGGAGTGATAGTCAAAAGTTAGGAACTAGGTCCTCTGACTGTAGCGTGACACTGCAGTTGGTAATCTGTCACCTGTCTCGACCACGTAACTCCTGTGGATCGACCCAGACTTCCACTGTGCTAACTGAGAATGAGGTATATTTTTTCTTATTTTTGACCGCATGACGACCGCTGCGATGTCAACTATTGTCACCTTAAGTAACCAATGGGCCATTCTTCTTAACAAAATCTTCTAACAGGGACTTGTATCCAGTCATATGACGAGAGCATCTACTGTCAAGATACCAAATATTTTCATGGCCCTACAATTACTAAAACACATGTGAGAACCTCAGTGAACCCATTTGGAAATGGGTTTGAAACAAGAAAAGATTTCATAGCACTCAGATGGAAGACAATTTAATGAATTTTCCTTTTTAGACCATTTGTTACAGCGAGTGGCCATATTATCTCTTCTATCAGATCTTGGCTCAAAAATGCACTGATTTGCCATATGAGATGAGTCACCACATCTGTAGCATGTTCTGATGGGTTTAGATTTTTTTTTTTTTTTTTTTGAAAGTTTGAATTTTCTCAAAGCTTTTGAAAAAGTAAATTCGTTTCTTAAGTCATCAGACACAACATCAGAGGTAGTGCACTCGGGAGCTTCACAGTCAATATTCGTGACAGTATGAAATTCACCATCAGATATTGGGAATCTGATGAGATTCTCAGTACTAACACAAATATTCTCCTGTTCAGTTCCTTTAATGGAAGGAGCAATAGCACTGATTTTGGTTTAAATTTCGATGTTACCTTCATGGTTGACAGAACAATGTTTTTCAATGAGTTTATTTTTCTTTTGAAAGCATGAGGGAAAAATTTATTTTTAAATTCCTCAATCAGTTCTTCTTTTGAAGGAAAAGCAGGTTCAGATTCAACCTTTTTGAAAATCTTAACAGAAGACTTAAAATCTCCACCAAGAATTTTGGTGGCCTGAAATGATATCTGATCATTTATAAGTTTAGATACCTTTTTGTGAGAAAGAGTCCAATTTTTTATAATCTGCTAAATACGTTTAGTTTCAGTTTCAACAACTTGTTTTTCCTCAAAAAGCAACTTATTAAACAAGATAAGGTCACGACATTCAATTTTTAATTTTGAGTAATTAAGATCTTTATTTTTTATTTGATTTTTCAATTTTTCATTTTCATGAGTCTGATGATGTTTGTTAAAGTTAGAATTTTCAAGGCAAACACTCAAATACTCAAAAGCTTTCATTTTTCTATTTAAAGACAGGTTAACAAAATCTTTGACCTGATACAATGAAGAAGAGTCACAATCTTTAGCAACTTCAGCATCAGCAGCACTGGTATTGTTGCTCGACTCTTCAGCAGATCCACTGATAACAGCCATCAAACACATGTTCTGATTCTCATCATCGAAGGAATCAACTTCTTCTTCCCACTTCTCCTTTTCTTCTTCAGCAATCAACACTTTTGAGCCCAGATTCTGCCTTTTAAGAGAGGCCACAAGTCTTTTGTATTTGACTTCATAAGACTCATCTTTGGAGTCGGCCTTCTTCACATTATAGTCCTTGGCGAAGTGCTCAGTACTTCCACAGTTGAAGCACTTGCCATCATTCTTCTTGTCAGCAGTAGATTTGGAACTGTCACTGACATACTTCATGAAGTTAGAGAAGTTTGGTTTGAACCCACCAGAGGAACGTTGAGACCCATTCTTCCTGCTGTCTTTGTACTAATTGAATTGCTTGACAATCAGTGCTTCTTGAGATGCAAGATCAGCCATGTGCTTGAATTCCTCGTCTTCAGCATCTGATTCTTCAGTAGCAGCAACTTCAGTGTCATTGCCATCCTGGTTCTTTGAAAACAAAGCAGCTGATCTTTCACGTTGACCATCTCTCATTATTTCTTTCTGCCGAGCCTTTATCTCTTCATGGCTGTGGAGATTCCCGAACAAACTCTGAAGATCTATGGTGTGAATCTTCTCACTATTTTTTAGAACATCAACATGATGCTCCCATTTGTCATCCAAGGAGTCGAGAAACTTGAGAACAAGAACAGAGTCAAGCTTGATAATGTTGAACCTCCTCATATCATTCACCAGACAATTGAATCGATTGAAGGTCTGAGTGATGGTTTCATTTTTGTAGGCAAAGAAGTGCTCGTACCATCGGTTTAGGGTGTTCTCCTGAGCAGCTCTCACTTTAGCAGTGCCTTCAAAGGAGACAATGAGAGTTCTCAACATCTCTTTAGCAGATATACAGTTCTGGACCAGATGGTAAATCTTATAAGGAAGATAATTACCAATGGCGGCTCTAGCCCGAGTGTCAAGGTTGACAAGCCTCTTGTCATCTTTAGTGAATTCATGAATAGGAGTGGCTTTCTTCCCACCAGGGACACCATCCTTGGTGACAGTGAAGTGAGGTATATAAGGGCCATTTTTGAGAATGTCCGACATATAATAATCCATGGTTTCAAGATTCATGAGAGCCTTGCTCTTCCACATGCCAAAGTTATTGGCATCAAAAGGAGGAATCTTGTTACTAGAGGTAGAAGAAAACGAGGAAGACATTCTTGAATGATTCAGAAACCTGCTCCGATACCAGTTGTTGGAACACAAGGATCGATCAAACAAGAACAAGAAAGTATTTTCACACAGAAAAACATGTTGAACTCACACAGAGATCCTTTTGATTAATTAACCAAGTTACGATTACAAAACCCTAGCAATGATATTTATACAAAAGCTATACTACGTATATATGGAGTATCCCTACATATCAGGGAACTCCCAACTATAAACTAGATAAGTATGGAAACAAGATAATTACAAAATATAAGATAAGTAACAAAATTCGCTTCAGTTTATGTGCTTCAAAAGAATCAATCAATAGCAACGTTTAATCGTCCTTTTGACAATATTTGATTCAAGTAGTGATGTTGTTGATCAGCTGGTGCTGATGCTGAACAGCCTAATAGGTTGCCAAAACACCTCACGAGATGTGGACAGGGAAAGTTCCCTCGTTAGCACATATCAAAGTCTGGGGATGTGAAGCTTTCGTAAGACGAGAGACTCATGACAAGCTAGCAGCTAGAAGTGAGAAGTGTATTTTCATTGGTTACCTAAAGCCGTCATTTAGATATTTGTTCTACAGACCTAGTGAGAACGTGGCCTTTGTAGCATGAAGAAGAGTCTTTTGAGAGAGAGATCTCATATTCAAAGAGGACAGTGGGAGTACCATTGACCTTGAAGAAATTCAAGAGTCAACCAATGAAGGAACCTTAGATAATACTAGCACTCAACTAGAGGAAGAAGTTCCTGTTGATCCAATAAACAATTTATTACCTCTTAGACGTTCCAGTAGATTTAGCATGCCACCTGAGTTCATGGATTTCATATTACTACAGATGGTGACATGTTTGTCAGTGATAGGACACTAACAAATTTAAATGATCTAGTTAACTACAAGAAAGAAATGGCAGGTCCTGAGGATGCTAAATAGAAAGAGGCAATGGACAGCGAAATCGAGTCCATGTATGACAACCAAGTTTGGAATTTGGTTGATAATGTACCAGGTCGAAAGACAGTTGGGTGTAAATGGATCTTCAAGAAGAAGACCGACATAGATGGAAAGGTACACACTTTCAAGGCTTGGCTGGTTGCGAAGGGATTCACTCAAACCCCTGGGATTGACTATGATGAGACCTTCTCACCAGTAGCCAAGATAAAGTCTATTAGGATAATGCTCGCCATAGCTCGATTTCATGATTATGAAATTCGGCATATGGATGTCAAAACCGCTTTCCTTAACGGGAAGTTGGCTGAGGATGTTTACATGAATCAGACAGAGGGTTTTATAGATGCAAAGTTTCCCAATAGAGTGTGCAAGCTTGAGAAATCCATCTATGGATTAAAACAAGAGTCTCGCAGCTGGAATCTTCGCTTCCATGAGAAAATGACACGCCTAGGTCGTCATGCGGTCAAAAATAGTAAAAATAACCTAACACACACTAGTATAGCTATAATCAGGGTCGATCCACAGGAGTTACGTGGTCAAGGTAGGCAATAGTTAACCAACTGTAGTGTCACTCTACAGCCAGAGGATCTAGTTTCCGACTTTTACCAAAAACAATCCCAAAATCATAAAATCCAACAATTCCAACTCAAGCATCAACTAAACTAAAACCAAAACCAATAACTAACCCTAATCACTTACTGAAATCAGAAGTATAATTCAGAAGTAATCAAGATCAAATCAACACAATCAAACAATCCAACATCCAAATACATCCAAGAGCATAAAACCGTAAAAAGAGCATTTAACAATAACCGAATGATTAACTATTAAAAACTCAAATCCAACTTGTTCCAAAATAGAAGACATAAACTTTAGAAACTAAAAACTAATGCCAATGGTTGTCACACCCAATAACACTAGCCAAAGCTACCAAAACTACTAAACTACTTGGAAATTAAAAGAGAAAAACATAAATACCAATTAAGGTCGACTGAAAACTGAAACTCGGAGTCAAAGAAGCCTTGGGGGTCGTTCCTATGCCAGGTCTTTGCTACTGATTTCGACCTAGAAGCCTCTATTTATAGTTTTGAAAAATAAAAGACCGTGCCGCGCGCACTTAGATTCCACAGCGCGCATACAGGTTTATCCCCGTTTCTTCGGCATTTGAATCTTCTACACCGCCTCAATGCTGACTCAGCGCGTCGCGCCCTTCACATATCCGCGGCGCGCGTGCGAATTCGACTGTTTTGTCTTTATCTTCAAACTTCTTCCATTTTGTACGCTTTAAACCCCTGTTTACATCATTTCTTTCCAAACAAGCACTGACACAAAAAGTGAGAATACCACAACATATATGATATAAATTCACTAAGAATAGGGCTCAACAACGACTAAAATACTTGATATTACTAGGTGTTGTCAAACACCCCACACTTGTGCCTTGCTTGTCCCCAAGCAACAAAGTTTTTAACAAATTATAATAAAGACTCAAACAATTTTTGAATGTGTTCAATTTCAAAGCTTATTGCCTCAAGAGTTAGAGTGAAATAGTTTGTGGAAACATAATAGGAATATTCTTTGGAATTCATGACTTTCTAAAGAACCCTTGATTACAAATTTTCTGTCCATAATGAAGTGTACGTACTCATTCAGATTCTAAATGCCATAAAAGAAATGTCCATAACTTTCGATGTTGTCCACGTAACGAGCTTTCAGAAATACCATCCCAGACCAGATGATCTTAGGTGGCAAGGTGCATAAGCCTACCCATTTTAGACTTACCGGCTCAAACAACAAAGGCCACAGATTGACAATTCCCTCCTAAATTCCAAACCTAAAACGTCCCAATCTTCTAACTCATAAAACTCAACTTATTTGACTAAACTAATAGCATGATAAAAACTACATAGTATTTCTTGAAAAATACCAATGCTAAAACATTCAGAAACTATTCGTTTCAAAATTACAACTTCTTAAAAATTTTGAGAATCGGTCATTTCCCGCAAAAATTTCAAAAACTACTCTTTCGACAGTCTACACCCCACACTTAAAACCGTACAACGCCCTCGTTGTACAAAAATATTTTAAAAACAAGGGAGAAAGAGTTACCCCTTAGACGGTAGATTGCTTGATGGTACTTGGTTGTCATAGGTACAAAAACACGAACAAAAATCCTCGACTCAAAATTCAGGAGTTGTAGCACAACAGAAAAACACGTTGGTGGTCAAGGCAAGTGGAGGGGGCACGGTGACCCCATACTTGCCTGAAACAACTCCTCCATTTGGTATTACATGCATAACTCACAAAAAACATTAAATGCAACTAAACGAACAAATAAAATATAAACAAGCAGAAAGTAAAGATAGTGTCATAAGTACAGTACATATATCCCAAAAGATAAGAAAAAAATTCATCAATCGCCGCCTGGTGGCCTAGGAGGACCTGCCTCGTGATCGTGGGTTCGGGCTGGGAATGGTCGAGGGCGGTGTCCCTGTTGTGTGGCTAACTCCAAAACTACCTCCCTAATCTACTCTAGCTGGTCCTCAATCCTAGCGACCTTGGCCTCCAATCGGTGGGTGGCCTGTGTCTCCTCCTGCTGTGGCTCTGGCTCTAGTGGTGCAACCCTCTGGCGATGCCTCGGAGGTCCCACCTCACGGGCTGGTCGTGGCGCTCTCGGCGCCTCTGTCATCTCTCTCACATAATGCCCGGGCCGTGGCTGCTGGATCAAGTGCATGTTCTCCAGTGCCCGCGTAGATGTGCGGATTGGAGGGATCGCCGTCAGGGAGGCCATGGTGGCAGCAGTGAGTATCCGGTAAGCTTGGGCCAAGCGGGTAATGTAGTGCCCGCCTGCCAAAGGACTGCTAGCAGATGCACCGTTGCCTGGGTGGATAGGGAAATCGCCAAGGCGTACGGCAGGTTGAGGAACCTGGAGGGATCGAGAAGCACCCACATATATGTCAACTCATCACTAGACACCTTCTTGCCCCCCTCCCTCTGCATGATAGAGGTGGTGACGATGCGGTACATGAGCCAATGAAGCGGATTGGGGAGCTGGCTCTCCCTGGCCAACCCCGCCTCGTAGAAGACATTGGATAACGAGGCCCAAATCACTGTGTTGGCATCCCTGGCGGGCTGCCCCTGAGTGCACGTGTGAAGGAATGGCGTGAAGTGTCGTCTCTGGAGATCCGCCTCCATATAAATGCTTGTGCGTCTCCCGAACTCCCTGAGACTGCACTCCCTGGGGGCTCCCTCCAATCTGAATCGGACTAGCCTGGACCGGGCCTCCGTCGAGCGTGGTGCGTAGCGTACCGTGGAGAGAAACTCCAAGAGAAGCTCGGTGTAAACGATGTCGTCCTGGTTGGCCATGAGCCTGTCCCAACCATGACACGTGAATGTGGCCTCCTCATGGGACCACGTACGATGAAGGAAGGGCTCGATCTCAGCCCAGAGTCCGACCTTCCTAAGAATATCCCGGTCGATGATCGTCGCCTCGAGGACCCGGCGACTAATAAGTGCGTCCCTCCTTGAAACATACTTGACAGAACTCTCTAGTCCCTCGGGGAACTGGAGAAAAGGATGATCGTATTTGAAAGACATCTGCACAAAAGAAAACAGCCACACAAAACAATTTTTTTTGCAAAATCAGTCCTTGTCTCTCCCACCGAACTGCGGCGTGGCCCAAGAACCAGGGAGCGGTGCGGCGAGCGACTGTTACGAAATCCAAACCCATTCTCATTGATTTTCACCTGTTAACTCGATCCAAACATACTACAATGTAGCCTAAGCACCGACTAGCTCCTCTAGGGTGATTATTTGGCAAACAAAACACCCTACGAGCCAGCATTGTCGATTTTTAATTTTTTTCATTTTTGGAGAAATCAACCAATTTCTCAGCCTAATTGCTAGTTCTAACAAGTAAAAACTAGTTAGAATGACATACCTCGATAGTGGGAATAAAATGAACAAGAAAAATGCGAGAAAAACGTTGGATGATCAGAGCTCTGAGGCACGGCGTTGGTGAATAGTGAATGCGACGTACCTTTTTAAAGAAGAAAACCGACTGATCGATTCCCGCGTCGTGGGAAATGCGTGACCGTGGCGCGCGTGCTCCTAAAACAACCCCTGCGCATCGGGCTGGTTTACGATCCCGCGGCACGTAAAACACATGACCGCGACGCGGTCTTCAAAAATTCATATTTCTTTCATAACAACCCCACACTTGCCTTGGACCAATAACACCTGCAATGACGATGATAATATCTTCCTAATTACCCCTAAGAAATACAGTACCTACCTATAAGAGATGGGTTGCCTCCCAACAAGCGCTAAGATTAACGTCTTCAGCCAGACGGTTTGTTCCTCATTCTTCCCATTCTTCCTAAGTCATCACCTTCTTCGTTTCTGGTGCAATATTGTAGACTACCGTCGCGAGCAAAGATGTCAATTGTGTCATTTTATCGCTAACCTGGCTGATCCAATGCTGCTGAGCATCTAAGAGTTGCAAAACCTTAGCTTCCCTGCATCTTGCATCCTTTTCGTACTGTTGATGTTTTAGCTCCATTAATTCCATCATATCCAACAGTTGCACCTTATCGATTGTCGACAGCGGGTGTTTTCCGACCTCCCATAAGATCTCTTCCTTTGCACCTTCACCTGCTCTTGTCCATTGTTTACCTCTGTCCTTAGTTCCTGATGTCATAAGAGGATTGTCATTTGAGTACTTATCATTTTGCCCTGATGGCACTGATATTGGACATCCAAACATATTTAATCAGTGCTTCCTTGTTCCAAAGGAGATATCCAAGTCTCCTGTCTTGCAGTCCATAACAGCCCCAGCTGTGGCTAAAAATGGACGTCCCAAAATTAATGTTGGCGCATCCTCTAAGCTTTCGTACTCCATTACCAAAAAGTCGACGGGATTGAAGAAATCACCTACCTTAACTATCACATTGGTCAATTTTCCCCGCGGAAACCTTGGTTGACTGGTCAGCCAGCTGTAACACTTTCTTAGCAGGCTCTAGTTCCTCATTTTTATACTTATCGTATAAGTAGCCCGGTAATACATTCACACTTGCTCCAAAATCCAACAAGGTGTTCCTAATTATTACATCCCCTACTGTGACAGTAATCAACGGTGAACAGGGGTCCCTCTCCTTTTTGGGCAATGTTCCTAACAATGCCTCACTTGCTTTCACAGTTAACCTCACCGTCTCAAGTGTAGGTGCTTTACTTTCCTTATTATTTTTGCACATCTCCTGAAGAAACTTAGTATCTTCAAGAGCATTTTTTAATTCGTCCCATAGAGGTTGATTAATTGAGGGCCCAGCTGACTTAGTCGGCACCTCCTGCTTTTTTTTTCTCCTTCTTATCCTTTTACCTCTGCTTGATTCCAGCCACCACCGGCTGATCCTCCTTTAGGACATCCTTGTCCTCTTTTAGTTGAGGTTCCTTCTCATCCTGAATCTCCTCTTCTTTATCCTCCTTTTCAATCTTAACTTCTTCTTCTACCTTAATATCCTCTTTCTGACTTTCAACTTCATTCTTGACTTCCTTTTCTTTAGTTTGGCCTTCAACTTCACTTTCATAACCTATCAAATCTTCTACGGTCACCTTCCTCCATTCAGCCTCAACGGCATTGACATGTTCCTTTCCCACTCGCTGGGCATGAGTCGGGTTGACTTCTGTAGTGCTGGGTAGCTTTCCATTATCTCTCCTCCTCTGATCCTCAGCCATCTGAGAGATTTGCCTCTCCATGTTAGCAATGGCTTTGGCATTGGCCTGAGATTGCTGTTGTGTGGTATTAAACATCTCGTACATTTTTGCGATTAAATCCTCATGACTTACTGGGGCATTGTTGGAATTATTGGGCCCCCTGTTGTTGTTACCGCTTCCACTTGCATTGCCATTATTATTTGTCGGTTGATACTGCCTGGCCTGATTAGATGACTGGCCCTGATAGTTGTTCTGCCTTTGATTGTTAATCTTCTGCTGACCCTAGTTGTATGGTCTGTAAGGACGTCCATTGTTGTATTGACCTTGACCCTGACCATAAACCTGATTTGCCTCCTGAGTCCTTGGCCCTCCTTGACCTCATTGTTGATGATTCTGAGGTCCATTCTGTAAGGTAGACGTCAGTCTATCAAACATCTTGTTAAGCTCACTTATCTCTTTTTTAACATCCTTCCTCCAATCTGCATCAGCTCCCACTACTGCAGCTATGCGTACTGTCGTCCTAGTAGAAAAATTTGCCTTGGACCCGTTGCTCAACTGCTCCAAAAACTGCCAAGCCTCCTCAGGGTCTTGCATCATGATAGTGCCACTAGACGATGCATTGATCATTGCCTGATTTGTCTCGCTCGCTCCTTCGAAAAATACTCTGACCAATTGCCATTTCGGAATATCGTGATGAGGGCACGACCTCATAAATTCTTTTAGACGATCCCAAGCTTCATGAAAGGCTTCTCCAGGCTTCTGCTGAAAATTCTGGATGGCTCTCCTAATCTCTGTCGTCTTACTTGCCAGGTAGAACTCTTGCAAGAACTTTGCTTTAAGCTGGTCCCATGTAGTAATACTATTTGATGGAAGAGACGTGAACCAATACTTGGCCTTATCCTTCAAAGTAAACGGGAACAACCTTAACCTAAAAATGTTCTTATTCGTGTTCCTAGGGGTATTGGCATTTGCTATTGCTGTGAACTCATACAAGTGATTGTATGGATCATCCTGTTTATATCCCTTAAATTCAGGCAATATTCCTAACAACTGTGGTCTAATTTCTACTTGAGCGTCTACATCATCAGGAATGTAAATGAGCGATGAGTCATCATACTCCCGCGGTTGGAAGTGCGATGCAACCGACTGCCCTCTCGGTTGTGTAAAGTAAAAAGGTTGAGCAGGATTACCATAAAAATGATAATCGTTGTACCTTTGCTGACCTTGTGGTTTTTGTTACTGTAGTGCTTTTCATAGAGGTCCCCGACCTCGGTTCCATGATTGTTGTGGTGCTTGTGGAACCCATCCTTCTTCCTCGTCATCATACCACTGCTCAGCCTCATGGTACTGATATTGCTGCTGAAGAGGTTGCGGTTGATATTGCTGTTGTGGTATGGTTTGGAAAGTGGTTTGTGGTTTGAAAATTAATGGTGGTTGTAATGGTTGTGATTGTGGTTGAGAAATGGTAGTCTGCTGCCTAGACACTGGGGTGCCATCACGGGTCGGCGCTCCCCAAGACATATCAGATGTAAAAGGGTTTGTAGATTGTGGTTGAAATGGTGGAACAGACAGCGGAGTGCATGATGGTATTGGTGCAGCGGCTGAAACTGCACCACCAGTAGCACTCGTGCTCCCAATGTGAAATTCTGAAACTGGGGGAATAAATGACATCCCCGTTACCTCACCCAAAGGTTCCTGAGCAACATTCTCTAAACTACTACTAACATTACTAAAACTCATTGTATCTTAACGACTGCGTGCACGGTTCTTGCATGCGGTTCGTTCAATCTCTGAGTCAAAACGCAAGGGGGATAACTGCTCACCCCGATGGGTACGTATGCACTAGTGCAACACGCCCAGAAAACCAAAAATTGAAATACTAACCAACTGAAACTCTCAATACTAAAACCAAAATCAGAAAACTAAAAGTCCTACAGATCGTCTACTCTTAAGCTCACAACTCCCCAGCAACGACGCCAAAATTTGACACGCCTAGGTCGTCATGCGGTCAAAAATAGTAAAAATAACCAACAGCGATAGTCAAGGTCGATCCACAGGAGTTACGTGGTCAAGGTAGGCAATACATTACCAACTGTAGTGTCACTCTACAGCCAGAAGATCTAGTTTTCGACTTTTACCAAAAATAATCCCAAAATCATAACAGCCAACAATTCCAACTCAAGCATCAACTAAACTAAAACCAAAACCAATAACTAACCCTAATCACTTACTGAAATCAGAAGTAATCAAGATCAAATCAACACAATCAAACAATCCAACATCCAAATACATCCAAGAGCATAAAACCGTAAAAAGAGCATTTAACAATAACCGAATGATTAAATATTAAAAACTCATATCTAACTTGTTCCAAAACAGAAAACATAAACTTTAGAAACTAAAAACTAATGCCAATGGTTGTCACACCCAATAACACTAGCCAAAGCTACCAAAACTACTAAACTACTTGGAAATTAAAAGAGAAAAACATAAATACCAATTATGGTCGACTTAAAACTGAAATTCGGAGTCAAAAAAGCCTTGGGGGTCGTTCTTATGACAGGTCTTTGCTACTGATTTCGACCTAGAAGCCTATATTTATAGTTTTGAAAAATAAAAGACCGCGACGCGCGTACTTAGATTCCGCGGCGCGCGTACAGGTTTATCCCTGTTTCTTCGGCATTTGAATCTTCTACACCGCCTCAATGCTGACTCAGCACGTCGCGCCCTTCACATATCCGCGGCGCGCATGCGAATTTGACTGTTTTGGTTTCTCTAGGAGTGAAGATGAGTCCTACATGTATATCAAGGCTAGTGGGAGTATAGTGACTTTTCTTGTGTTATATGTCAATGACATATTACTCATGGGAAACGACATTCCAACCTTGCAAGAAGTTAAGTCTTGGCTTGCAAAGTGTTTCGCCATGAAAGACCTTGGAGAAGTAGCCTATATTCTCGGTATAAGGATTTTGAGAGATAGAAAGAAAAGACTGATTGGACTTGGTCAAAGTACATACTTGAATAAGGTACTAAAGAGGTTTAGTATGGAAAAGTCCAAGAAAGGAGAGCTACATATCCAGAGCAATGCCAAATTGAGTAAGACTCAAAATCCTAGTATAGATGATGAGATAGCTGACATGAGTCGGGTACCTTACGCTTTGGCTATAGGATCGATCATGTACGCTATGACATGTACTCGTCCTGATGTGTCCTTTGCTTTGAGCATGGTCAGTCACTATCAGGGAAATTTAGGCAAAGCTCATCGGACAGTGGTTAAGAACATTCTCAAGTCTTTACAGAGGACGAAGGACATGCTTCTAGTCCTTGGTGGCAGTGATACATTGAGAGTAATTGGGTGCAGTGACGCCAGCTTCTAGATAAATAGAGACAACTTTCGGTCTCAGTCGGGCTGGGTATTTCTTCTAAACGGTGGAACGGTAACTTGGAAGAGTTCCAAAAAGGAAACGGTGGCTGATTCGACTTGTGAATCAGAGTACATAGCTGCATGTGAAGCATCAAAGGAAGCAGATTGGCTGAAGAACTTCATCGGTGACCTCGGAGTAGTCCCGACCATTCAGGATCCAAAGGAACTTTTCTACAATAATGAAGGAGCCGTTGCTTTGACTTAGGAACTGAGAGATCATGGAAAGTCTAGACATATCGAAAGGAAGTACCATTATATTAGACATAGAGTAGAAGAAGGTCACCTATCGTGAAGAGGTTATCATCTGAAGATAACCCTGCAGATCCTTTGACGAAGGCTCTGAGTAGGGTCAAGCACAACCAGCATGCTAGGAGCATTGTTCTGAGAGATGATATTAGTTTTTAGTAGTTAGATAGTTAGTTCGAAAATCGTAACAAAGTAAATGTAATTGACCTTTGGTGATTAAATTATGGAGAATTATCTATGAGTATGTTATTGCCTTTTGTCAAATTGTTTATTCTTGTGTTTCATTTTGCATGTTTTACTTCCTGAATGATATGATTATTCAAATTCCATAGTCGTTCATACTTTCGGAAGTAAGTAGTGAATTAAGACTGCCATGAATTGAATTGTAGATTGTCTAAGGATGTTAGACATATCAATAGTATTGATGCAATGTTCATGAGTACTTAGAAATGTGGATTTGAGTATTGGATAAACCCACGCTTAGAGAATTGCTTCATGGATTCTATCACGAGTAATCCTAAGACGATAATATCTTATGATCTTAAAACATAGATATATGAGTTGTAATTTACAAGTCGGTTGTACATTGGCAGTGCGTAAACGCATCAGTAACTTGATGTTATAAAACGTATTGTCATGCATGATTTGACGAGTAAAGGATACAAGCATATGTGTAAAAGTTTATTCATTCCATTTGCCCTAACGGGAAAAGAGATATCTTTGGGCCCCTCGGTGATTTGGTGTTGACTTATACTGCTGGGCCCAGCCAGGACTAAATTGCTGTGTTCGATTAGAAGTCTTATATCACCACAAATCAGAAATCAGGAAACAAAGTCTTGGACAATGAGATTCACTCCAATCCATGTCTCATGTCCGAATGATATCTGGCAGAATGGAGGATTATATGATCACTTATCTTAGGACGCGTAACTGACTGGGTCAGAGTTCGGCCGTGACTTTTGGAAGCTACAATTTGCTGATCGATTTAGAAGTTATACTGGCAGTTATATTTACAGACTTATCCAAGTGGGAGACTGTTGGCTTAGGTGTCTAAGCAATAACTATACTTGGTATATACTTGAATGGATAGTAGCACAGTCCTTTTGGGTTGCCCTCAAACCTGCCAAGTGGATAGGATGACTTTTAGAGAGAGAATAATTTATTATATGATTACTAATTCAAGATAAATAATTTATTAATATATTATGAGAATAATATATTAATTAGAAATAGTAATATTTAATTAATAATTAATTAGAAATTAATTAGAACTAGTTTTGGGATTAATTGGATTAATTAAAAGTGTAGGGGCTGAATTGTAATTGTTTAATAGTTGAGCAATAGATAAATATGGTGTATATATATTTGGATGAAAATTAAGAATAATTATCCTTATGATTTTTGAATATATATATATATATATATATATATATATATATATATATATATATATATATATATATATATATATATATATATATATATATATATATATATATATATATATAATAGTTATATATCACAGCTGATAAGGATTTGTATTTAAAATAAAAGGTTTATCCGGTTTAAATTCAAATAGGATTTATCTGTAAGGCTTATCTGCTATCACCCTTCAGGCTATAAATATGCATCCCCGACACCTCATAATCTGTGATTTCTGGCATATACTATCTCCTCTCTTTCCGGTCTTCTTTGTTGCTAGCTTGGGTGTGAACCATTTGAGGCACGACGCTTGTGGTGCTTGCTTCAAAAATATCAACAAAAGGCAAGCAATTCTAAAACCCTCTTTAGTTAATTTTCGATAATGCCTGTAGGGTTCTTAGTTATAGATTCAATTATAGAAAACATAGATCCTTAGGTTGCATGTGAACCTAAGAGTTTTAAGTTTGTTTGTCTGCCTAAATCCTATCAGTAGAATATACTACATATGATCAACACTGGACAATACTTCAGTAACTTCATCAATAATTTATTTTCTCGATGAAACTAAACTTATCCTTCTTCAGTTCATTCATTATTCTATTCAGCTCCAAAGATATTAACAAATGAAAGTCGCAAGCTTACTCTTCCTTTATACAATATAGCACTAGATCGAACAAATGATTGGTGGGAGCTTTTGATATCTTACTTGTTCTCATGAAGCACATATTGTTTTCTCCATCTAGATAAAACATACCATAAATAGGTTCTTTGATCATTTTGTATGGAGTATACTCTATCCCTGGAGGAAGACTGTTGTTTATATGTTTGGTGCCACGAGGCAAGACCCATGTGCATGGATTTTTTCCAACCCCGCTTCCTCCATCCTTTTATTTGACATAGAAGATGATGTGAGGTTTCATCGGGAATCAGTTTCAATCTTTTAACATTTTTCAATCAAATACTACAAGACCACCGTTATTTCTTGAACTTGAATTCCCTTTGACATGCTAGTAAGTTGCATCATTTCAACCCATTCAGAGGAACCATATTTCACCAAATCATTCACCACCACACTTTCAATATCAACATTTAAAACTCCTTTTCTTGTACTATAAACATGTAGCATTTTGTAGTTCCTTGGTTTAGTGCACTTAATCTTTATTATTTCTCCGGGTCTCATTCTTCTTGAAGCCACATCACCAAACTTTCTCATATTTGCATCATTGTTGAATTCTTCAAGTCTTGATCTCTCAAGCTCATTTTGTTCTTTTATTATCTTCCTTTTCCCCAAGGCCTTTTCAATATCTCTTTGAATGATTTCCTGAGTTTAAAGAGCTTGTTTAATATTTCTACTTTCTTCAACTAATACTTTTATCACCTAAAATAATTTGATAGTTGGCAACAGTGGTGGTTGCGGTGGGTGGTGGTGGCAATGGTGGTGGTGGTGATGGTGGTATAATATGTAAAAATATATATACTTAAGATAAAAACGTAAAAAATTGCAAACTTAAGGACTTTTATACGAAATTAATTTTACTCAGGATAAAAACGTAAAAAATTGCAAACTTAAGGACTTTTATGCGAAGTTAATTTCATGGTAACCTGGAAATCTGTGATAGCAGGTTTCCAGGGTCAAAATGGAAATTGTTTTTGAAAAGTTTAGGATTTAGTGAATATAAAATCCATAGAAGGACAAAATCTAACATTTTTGAAAAATTTAAGGACTTTTATGACAAAAAACCATGTAAATTAGGCCAAAGAATCATACGCTTATTTGGGTGAAAAGATTACTTTATGTTTTTTCTTTTTTATTAGACTACACGGTATGGTGAACAAAATGCCCATCGGCATCTACGTGGCTTGCTGATGTTGCCGGCATCACTGTCCCGTTGATGCTGCCATCGGTGTCCATCGGCAAAAGTATGCCTCCGAAGATGTGGGCATTCAAATGAGGGATTTTGTAGGCATCCGCCCCCATTGTAGGCATCCAAAGGCATTGCCAATGACATTCTATATGGCGCTTATATGGCAGTCGATGCCTCCGACTTCGTAGACAATGATATCGCTTAGCCTTATATTGTAAAACAAAATAAAATAATAATTAAAAAAGTCAAAAAGTAAACATAAGTAGTCAAAATCAGACTCAAAATTGAACATATACGACTCTAGTTTACGACCCTGTCTAAAACCATGTTTACAATCTTGGGTAAGTCTTAGAGGGTCTTTGGATAAGCTTTTCCAAAGTGCTTATTGGCTTTTCAAAAAGCCAATAAGCGAAAAAAGTGTTTGGATGGTAAAACTGCTTCTTAAAATAGCTTTTCAACCCTCTTCAAGAAGCTATTTTCAAAAAGTTAGACAATCCTGACTTTTTATAAGGCTTATGACTTTTTGATTACAAAATTACCCTCAACTACTTGATATTAATGTTACCATACTCGACATTAATGATGTCTGCCTCACACTTGCGTCTCCGGCGATTGTTGGTCCGACTACCATCTCCAGCTGCCTCTCCTCTATCTCTCAATCGATCAGACCATCAACATCCTAGGTAAGATTTTCTGCTCGATTCTTCTCCGATTTCTTTCTCCAGCTACCTTTCCATATGATTTTTCTCCATCAAATCACCTACTCGGGATAATTGCCCACTTTCTTTGAATATGTGTGTGCCCGATTTTCAATGATTGTGTGTGGCATATGTTTTTCCAGTGAATGTGTGTGTGTGCCGATTTTTTCTGATCCATTTTTCTCCAGCTTCTATTAATGTATGTGTGAAACAGATGTATATGTGTGACTCAAATTTTATACAAATGTGTGTGTCAATCAGAAATTCTGTGAATGTATATGTGTACCCGTAAATGAAGCTTTGAATGTGTGAAATAGATTTTCTAATGAATCTGATGAAGATTGAACTTTTAGGTAGATAAAGCTTGAATCTATATTGAATCTGATTATTCTATGAATGTGAATCTGATTATTGTTGAGAAATTGATTTTCTATCAATGTATATTTCTACCTATATTAGAAGTATGTAACATGAAACTTGTAAGATTCCCACAATTTCTTACCCATAATCGTCGTGTACTTTCATTTCTTTATGGATAATAGCAAATATGTAAGAAATAAAGTACAATGCTCATATTGATAGCAAATGTAAGTACAATGTTGTAATGAATAATTAAATATAAGTGCATTGTTATTTATACTTGTTATAGGCTTAACATATAGTCAAAGCGATAATAAAATCTGTTTTTTTTTACTTTTCAGGAGAAAATTTATGATATAGAGGTGCTGAGGGTGCAACTGTATTATAGGTTGTTTGATGTAATATAACGAGTTCTTATATCGTGTAATAACCCTTGTGACATTGATTGGAATGAAACGTTTAACATTATATAAATCTTAATTTGTAGGATATTGATACCTTTTAGTCTTTTTAGTTTTTATCATGATTTAATATTACCTGATGTCACTCCTATAATGTAATGCACATTCTTTACAATTATATAATCATACTGTCTCTTGTTTATAAAAGAAAATGATTTTGATGATAAGTTTTCATAACATGCTTAAATGTATCCATGCTATCAAAAGTTCTAATTATTAAGCATTTTTAAAAGTAATTAGTTCATCTGTATCTGTATTTTGATAACGTTTCCTCATTTTATTTGTTTTCAAGCATAAATCATATAAATAAAGTGTTTACTAGGTTATTGGGTCTTGCCACTGTTTTTAGGAGTTTCTTTACAAGTTGTTTTCTAGTTTTGTATGAACTTAATTTTTAATATTATTTTGGTGTAATAAAAAAATTCTAAACAAAAATTATATTTTTAATATTATTATGGCGTAATAAAAAAAATTATAAACAAAAATTATATTTTTAAATATTTTATATAACAAGATGTAACATAAATATAAATTTTGACAAAAAAAGGTTAAGTATAAATATTATTTGTGAAAGTGGTAAATAGTTGTGAATATATAAAAATGTCATTTTTGGTCATTTTACATATATTAAAGCTAAGTCAAACACTTTTTAAACCTCCTTATCAACTTATTAACTTTTCTCACGACATAAACTTATCAAAACACTTTTTTAAAAACTCATATTTGAAAAGTTATAAACTAATAAATACTTTTGCCCAAAAATGTTTATAAGTAAAATAAACTTATCCAAACACCCTCTTAGTTGTGGAATCCAATTAATTTGTTTTTTTAATAAATCTATAGGTACACCATGCATTATGGTATTTGGGATTCATCATTGTATTTGGGGCTCAACAATGTATTTGGATTTTGGAGTTCATCACCAAGTAATTTATGTAATATATTCACAAGATTGTCAAAAATAGGGTTCAATTCCCATGTGGTTTTACCAAAATTACACTTGCTATAAACGATAAAGACTCCATCGAAGGTCCTTAAGATATACCATAAACACTCTTTGCCCGACCACCAGAACCCTAAAACACTAATTATTAGAGATGGTAATTACAAATTCCTAGACCCAATTCCAGAATTCGCTGAAGTTGTAGGCTTTCCCACTTTGTTTTTCCTTTTACATTCTGAATGAATGCATCCTACGTGTTTGTTAAAATGTCTCTGTGTGTGTTTGTTTGAACGGTTCAGGAGATTAAGAAACTTTGTAGTCATCTTATCGAGAAACTATCAAAGAAGAACATATTTTGTGTGCTGTCTTCCATAATTACCTTCAAGTAAATTTTCCAAAAAAAAAACTAAAATATGTATTTTTTTCTACTGTTTATGTTTCTCATGCAGGGAACTATTCTGTACAAGTCTTTTTAGAATTAGTGAAGCAATTTCATGTAAATTTGAGTAATCTATAAATTTTGATCTAATTTTACCACCCACGTTGTTGATGAAAAGTAAGAATAAAATATTCAGTCATGTAAAATTGAGTAATCTACAATTTTTTTTTATCAAAGACTCATTATTTGTTAATAAAGATAAACTACATTAAATTGCACTAAAAGAATTTCATTTCTACCTCCTCTACAATATGTGTTCAATGAAACAATATACTTGAGAATTTTCTTTTCTGATTTCATATTCCAATTACAGATTCATGAATTCAAACATTAATTGGTCAATAATCCACTAATAGTATTATGGATCAATGTTATCTAGCTGCAAGTTGCTTATCTTTGAATATCTTGGTTTTGAAAAACTATATTTATAAATATATTGCCTCCAACTTACCTTATGTTCTTGAAAATATCATCCCAATTTTAGCATTGTATTTTTAGTTGTTTTCTTTGTACGATATGTTATAGATGTGGCTAAATGCAAGAAATAATAGCATATTTCAGTAAACAACTTGGGTTTTTCTTAAACGTTCATACGATGTTTAAATTTAAATATCTTAGAGTTACAACTTAGGTTTTTAAGTTTTTTTAAATGCATAAAGTAGACATTTTTGTCTTTAGTTTCTTATGTGACATTATTTTGCTTTGGTGGCTGATTTTTTGAAAACATTTCCAATAAATGGTGTATGGAGTTTTTGGTGGCTGTTTTTTTTAACAAATGGAGGTTTTGTGAAAATAGAGAGTTCTTGGTGGCTGGTTTTGTCTTTAATGTGTTTGTTTACTATAAGTGTGTATGTGTGTTTACTATAAGTGTGTATGTGTGTTGTGATTGAGTGGACTGTAACCATGCAAGTATGTAGGTGTGTATGTGTTCTTTATTTGTTATCACTGGCTAAAGGTCCATAAACCAAATTTTTTAGCCAAACTGATTCGGATCAAGTCAATGAAATCACAACCGTTTTGGGTCAAACCGTTCGGTTTGAAACTGGTTCATATCTGACAATACTCAAACCTATATAAGTCGGTCAACATAGTCAAAACTGAAAAACCAGTTTCACATACCGGATCAGACAACCTATTTTAAACCGGTTCAAACTGTCGGATCAGTTTTCCCTCAAATCGGCTTCACCACTAGATCGGTTTCGGATCTTAAATCAACTTTAGATTATGAACCGGTTTTTTTGTGCACCTCTACCACTGGCAATACCAGGGGCTTATGAACCGGTTTTCTTTGACGTTATTTAGAATGAATGAAGTACTAAGTCTTCGTCGTGACTGACTAACTTGATATTCCCTTCAAGAAATTATGGGTGATGCAAAACTTGAGTTATTTACCAGTAATTTTCGAATTTAGTAACCTACTGAATTAGACAATTTTCGTGGTCCAAAATCAAATAGCGGTCACTGACCGCTATATGAAATAGCGATTTTAGCAGTGATATAGCGTTGTTTTTATATTACATATAATTAATATTTATACACTTTTATTTATCCATAACACTTGATATTTTTGTTAACTAAAATGATATCTCATAACAAGAATCGTATATCATAATAACCAATATACATAAAATAATGATATCAACACATATTCACATACAATTTTTTAAAAATCCAAAAAATAGTCCTTATGTCAATATAGCGGTCGCAGCGCCGCTATAATAGTATAAAATAGTGGAAAATCGCGACAAATGACGGCCTTTCTCGGCGTTAATAGCTCTACCGCTAATGTGTTAAAATAACGGCCGCATGTCACTAAACACTTAGCGTGCTATTAACTGTATAGCTACCAAATGAAAATGAGTATATATAATACATGAATACATATTTAACAAAGAAAAAACATTAGACATTTAAATATAACATAACCAATAACATATTTTTACTTGTTGCACCACTTTTCATCGAACCCTTAATGTCAAAACAAAATAATTCGTTAGAATGCAATTATTTGTCGCGGCCAAATTGTACGGATACACACCTTATATATATATATATATATATATATATATATATATATATATATATATATATATATATATATATATATATATATATATATATATATATATATATATATATATATGGAAGGGTTCAAATGAGAACCATTAAAATGTTGAGAATCATGAGAACTAATCCCGGCCCTTGACGCAATTCATCGAATGGTTGTATATATATGGAGGTTACCCAGTGTGAACGCGTTGTAGACGATCAAACCCCACAACCGTTGAATCAAAATAATGTGTGGCTTAAATTAGTTTTCAATATTTTAATAGGGCTCATTTGAATATATATATATATATATATATATATATATATATATATATATATATATATATATAGAGTTAGGATCTTTTGAGAACCACAAGTCCCCCGAGAACCCGAGAACTCCCAAACCGATTTTTTTTTCAAAAAACCGACCCCATAGGCCTCTAAAACGCACACTTTTAAGACTTTTCGAAAAAAAAATTTCCGAAAAAAAACGACTTTTTTTTTTTAAAAACTTTGCACATGTACACAAAAAAAAATTTGCACATGTGCAAACTTTTTTATACGTACACTTTTTTTGAAAATTTTTTTACAGAACGCCTTAAATATATGTTAGAAAGACATCCATAAAAAAAAACTTGAAAAAAAATGTACGTATAAAAAACTTTGCACATGTGCAAAGTTTTTTTTTTGTACATGTGCAAATTTTTTTCAAAAAAAAAAAAAAAAAAAAGTCATTTTTTCGGAAATTTTTTTCAGCGCCCCGGCACCTATTTGAGCGTTTTAGAGGCCTATGTAGTCGGTTTTTTGAAAAAAATATCGGTTTGGGAGTTCTCGGGTTCTCGGGGTGAAGTTGGTTCTCAAAAGATCCTAATTCTATATATATATATATATATATATATATATATATATATATATATATATATATATATATATATATATATATATATATATATATATAACTCAATAAAATAAAGTTTATAATGTAGATAGTTATGTAGCCATGACATTGGAAAAGTAGAAATGAAACAGAAGCATGGGTTTTTATGTACTTTCGAAAAGAACTCATAGCCATATACATTTTGTCACCTAGTGGTTCTTAAATACAACATACCTTTATAGTTTATAATGACATTAGCATTTTAAACCATTTTATATATACAAATTTGATTTATTTAGATTTAATGATTTAATTTAAATTGAATTTTCTTTTTATCTTAAAAAAGTTTTTTAGTTACAACAAAAATGGGCCGATAGAAAGTCCTATAAGATGCAACTATAATTGTTATTTAATTATATAACTTAAATAATAGTATGATTTATATAATCATATTTATGATATTCTTTATTTCTAAAAATTTAAGATATTAGACAAAAGAAAGCTGAACATGTTTTAACTATATTAAAAAAAAAACTCATTTTGTAAGTGATTATCATATTTAACGACTTTATAATTCTCTAGTCTGCACATAAATCATACCAAAATTTCCCTTTCAAATTACAGGCATGGGCCAAGGTGTTCACAAGTATTAATACCATATTATTTTTAAGTTGTTTAAAAACAATACAACCTTTTTAGTTTTTAGTGATGTTAAATATATTATTAAATTTAGCATTATTAATACCATTTATTTTAGTCTTTAGAAATGTTGATGAATACAATGGGGATGGAAATTACCGAAATTGACCTTAGTTACAGTGGTGGGAGTGAAGAGTGGGAAAAAGAGTTAAAGTAGTTGAGATGCAACTAGTTTAGTTAGGTAGAACCTAAAATAGAAACATTGGTCGAAGATCGAAATGACCGAGTTGTACGAATGGTAGATTGTCATTAGCCACCTGTCCCCCAATATCTTTGGGTTTATAGACTAGTACCACCTCCACGATATTTTATTCTCGTTGCACAGTATATTTCTATATGTCTATCTTATTTTTCATGAATTAATAATAGATAGATAATATTTTTTACTATATTGGTTTATGATAGTATTGTTCATATTGTTGATTCCAAAAGAGAAAATGACAAACTCACCTAATTATATAAGGTTTTACCTTAAAATAGAAAAAAATTAGTCAAATATCCATAATAGTCAAGAAATCGTAGGTGGGCTAGTGTCATCTCTGATTTTGCCTATGACCTACGATTTTCTCATCAGGAGGCCTTCAACCTACGATCTCGTAGGCTCACATGCGATCTCTTCATCATGGACTACAATTTTGTAGGTGGGCTTGGCCCATGAGCCCAAAGTATATAAATCTGAAAAAAATCATTCATTTTTTCATTACCTTTGATTAAAAATTCTCTTTGATGGCGGATGAAAAATTTGCTTCTAGGATTTATGTAAGTATTTCAAATCTTTTGTTTTGTAGATGTTCAATGATAGGTTTAATCGTTTTTAGATAAAAATTTTGCGTTTCATGGTTTACATTAACAAATATACAAATTTTTATTCTTAGGTAGAACACTTTGATGCACGTGAAAGTTGCACGTGGCTTAAAGGAAATCGTAGGTGACGATTTCCAAAAAATGAGGTGATTTTTATTTCTCTTTTTATACTAAAGAGGGAAATCATAGGTCATATGCCAAATCGCAAGCCATAAGGCGAATTCACAGGTGACACTAGCCCACCTACGATTTCCTTAGCTATTTTGAGGATTTGACTATTTTTTTGCGGTTTTAGGTAAAACATTATACAATTAGGCTAATTTTGTATTTTTTTTCATTTCAAAATATTTAAGAAATTATATATGTAGTGAATCGTTTGGCGTTGGAGAATAGTTATAAAAAACATGTAACATTTACAAGTAGGCACACTCAGTAGATACATAAGGTGTTAGGCTGATCAACTAATCAAGATAGATCGATATTTAGATAGATAGACATATAAAATGATCAACTAATCAAGATAGGTAGGTAGGTAGGTAGGTAGATAACTAGTTAGCTAGCTAGATAGATAGATAGTGATGAGTTTTGATCAGGTAAAAATGATCATTTTGCGTAAAATAATTTTAAGCAGCAAACAGAATCAATTTTAAAATAACTATTATTTTAAGACCATTTTAACAAAACCACCAGAAGATCAAATTATATGATATAGAAAGATTATTTGACAACCATATGATGTAAAGAAGACAACATTTGAAGACTTTGATCCCACTTGGTTTTGTGGAGTTGATGAATATGGTAAGAGAACCCAACGTAGAGTTCATCTATAATGTCCACCAACAAGAGTAAGACACAATAGAATGCTAGTTCCATTTTGTATTTGTGCTCCAACCAATTCCAAGTGCTCCGAGCCACAATTGGTTATAAGGTATTGGTATCAATTATCCCTTTGTTACAGACATCATGTTGAACATGAGACATGGATTGTAATCAATCTCATATGGTGTTCAACTTTTGAGTAAGGTCTTAGATGTCTAACTCTTAACAAATAAGAGGAACAAATCCCTTGACTACATACGCCTCTCATGTAGTTCATGTAATACCCAACGATGGCCCTTATAACTGCCTTTTACAGAACAACGTTAAACCATGTCAAAGCACAACAATTCCTACACTCAAGTCCCAAATATGTATCTCAGGTCGAAGAATACAAAGATACTACCTTAATCAAATATCACTCATGACAACGATCGATAAAGTGATTTTGATGCTAGTCTTCTCCAATACTTATTCTCTAATCAAGTACCTATGAATTTTGGTGGCAAACCTTTGCCATTTTCATCTCCATGAAAATCAATAATCCATTCATATTAGTCTTACTTCATTGATGCCACCGCAACTATGAACGTCCATGGACATTTAGAATAACCAGGTTACTCAAGGATTAAACAAGCTAATATAGAACACAACATTTATTTATAGAAAAGACTATATCCAATATATCAAGTCATTACAATAAACGTCTCTTATGCTGTTCCAATATCGAAATACTAAATTTCAATGAAATCTATTCACTTAGAACAACAAGGTCTTGTAGCTTCAGCGTCACTTTCATGCTTTAGCTGAAGGAACTTTGTTAAGTAGATTCGTCAAACCTGATGTGTATAAATTTTGCGAATATTATCATCTCCGTAATTAACTTTATTCTAAGTATAGTTGATTATATTGGAGAGTATGATTGGTGTTCAGATGTCTCTTAGTATCCTTTAGCTTGATCAAGTACATTCTTGAAATCATAAAATATTTCTAGGTGATCCCTAGATGGAAGGACTCAACCTAGTTTTTCAATCAACCTATACACCCAATCATATTAAAATGCAGCTTCTGAATCAGCAATGTATTCTATTATGTAGTAGATAGTACTATTTTGTTTCCCATGGAGCTAGTTCCAACAGAACTTATTCTTCATTCATAACGAAGTCATAATCCAATTATAATTCATCTATGTGTTTTGAATTTAGCATCTTATGTGGCTCTTTACATAAAGATCTTTTTCAAAAAGGATTAACCCGTATACATTCTCTTAGTACTTCTTAAGTACTCTTAGAATGTCCTTATAGCTATCCAATGACCTTCCCATGTATCTTATTGGTATCTACTCGTCATGCTCCAAGCATATGATATATATGGACTTCATGCATTACATGACACATATGATTAATCCAATTGTAGCAGCATATGGAATCCAATCATACTAACTAGCTCAACCATTGTACTAGGATTTTGACGTATGCTGAAAATCGTGTCATGTAGTATTCACAAGTTAATCTCTTTTAGAGTCTTATATCTTGAACCTTTCAAGATCTTGACAATTAATGTATTTATACTTAATCGTTTAAGTTTCCATGATCTATCTATAGTTCTCTTATCCAATAATTAATGTGTTAATCACACACAATACTAGGAATGCAACTGTGCTCCCACTAGCTATCTAGAAAACACAAGAGTCATCTTGATTTATAAAGAAATTACACTTTGCAATTTTCTTTTAAGAAATAAGATTCTTACTTTTAGGTGTTGGTTTTAAATCTGAAAAGATTTCTATCCATGTATATTTTCTTCTTTGAAAACTCACTTGCTCTTTATAGTCAAACTATATTGAGGAAGATTAATAAAACCCATACTTGATAATCATACATGAATACATCTCTGTGTGTTTTATTACTTTTTGATCAACTATTTGAACAAGTTCAACAATTATTGAAAAACTTGCTAGTTCCAAACTATGATGCATTTATTTTATGGTTCTTTAACCTTTAAAGTTCCATATTGCTCCCACTTAGAATAAGAACTTTCTAAGTATATGTCTTCTAGAAAGACAATTGGTGGGATTATAGAAACTTTACCCTAAACAATCATTTCTAAGTATATGTGTTTTATTAATTTCTGATCTACATAAATGCTATTAGTATATACTAGGTTGATTTAAGCTTCTTATCCTACATAAGCTCCGTAACTGTGTACCTTTTAGATAATGATAGAATATTTCATCCTTAGTCATATGAAGGTATCTAATCTACTTGTTTGGTTGGAAATATATATTCAAAATATATGTGTTGTAGTGAACATAACTCCAAAATATATAAAGAAAATAGTTATTCAAAAAACATCATATAGCAGATTATAAGATTTGATTTATCCTCTCCAAAAACCTGCAGTATCGGTATATAACCAATGGTCAGGTGATCCTATCCCACTAGAAAACACAACTACCTCGAACATCATAAGAGAAAATCCCTATGGTTAGGTGACCCATGACCCACAAGAACCGTACAAATGATGAGTGAGTGTTTTTTATGGAATGAGTTGTGAACCAATTCGACAACTCCTAAGATGTTCCAAGAGGACTTGGTTTAAAAAGTCATTTTCTTTATCAGAACGAAAAGGTTTATGATGGCCTCATTGAGCTGTATTTCATCTTCACTATGAAACAATTTGATTAATTTCAAAAGTTTCAACAATAACGAGTGAAAGTCGTTAGTGAAATTGATTAAGTACTATCACCAAATCTATTCAAAGGATTGGAAATACTACATACATCACTATGTATAATTCTTTAACAACACTTTTGTTCTTTCGCTACCATTAAATAAAGAGACTTGTAAATCATCAAATCTATTCATAGGATTGAAAAGACTACATACATCACTATGTATAATTCTTTAACAAGCCTTTTGTTCTTTCGGTACCATTAGGGAAAGACACTTGTGAATCATCTTACCATATCAAATGAATCAGGCTCATCTGCATTCAAAATACCACCTTTTGAAGTTGGTATATGTGTTTATTGTTTACGTAGTTAGGATAATAATGACATAAATAAGATTGAATCAAATATCATTTGATTGTATAGGTGTTATCTTTAGAATTATTAATTCTTTGAAAAAATTATACATATACTTCATAAATAACATTATCATAAAATATTATTAACATAGAATACATCGTTTCAAAATATGAATGTAAACATCCATTAAACAATAAGTAAATCTAGATTTATTCAAAATTTCTAACTGTTACAAGTTCCTACTCACAATAGGTACAAAACATCTATTGTTCAAATACATATTATTTGGTAATTGTAAACTCCAGAAGTATCGATAACAACAATTGTTAGATCTCCAAAATGGAATGCCATTTGTCTGTAATTAGTTGCTTATTTCATCCAAACATCTCCATATAATATCAAAATATTAGTGTCACATGTAGTATCAAATACTCAAGTGTCTGGTGGAAAAATAAATAGTTTTATCATATAGATATATGAAGTGTTGGTCATACCAAACTTCCTCAGCTTGGTGAGACGGGAGGAGCAGTTCCTCTTTCAGTTTTCAGTTTCTTCACAGTAGAAACAACACTTATCATTTTGGCCCTTTCTTTATTTCTTTGGTTTATGCTGAATTTCCCTTAACTAAACAATAAGTCTCTTAGAGTACACATTCTATTTAACTTTCTTTTTATCCAATGATTTAACAGGTTTAAACCAGGTTCTTCTATTGTCAATGAATATCTGCTTTACTTGATGAAACATATTATATGCTTATTAATTCTCCAAGACCTTCTAGAAGTCAAGGGTCATTATTCCCAATATGATGTGACACACATCAATAACATCTCAATAATGCTTCTACCAAGAATCATGATCATACAGAATAGGTAGCAAAGGTTGTTTAGGAACGGGACATTTAATTTCTATTTAAACTTGAGAAAAAAAAACCTCAAGGAATTATACCAATAGCAGAAATTATAAACATCAAATGTTTCTATATCTTGAAAGTGAACAAGAGAGAGGTTGCACAGGGGCATAAGAGTATTAGCAGTTATTTACAAAATTTAACAAAATTTCATTTAGTAGTTTCAATATTCAATATTTGAAAATTAATACATTTTATTGTTTCTAAAACATTAATTTATTAAAGTCTAGGATCCAAGTTACGCAACCAATAGATGGTTAGGTGACCTTTATCTCATTCACTTAATCCAACTCGGTAGATAGCAATTGCCAATTATATCAAATGTAATTCCAATATTATGGGATCCTAAACAACTTTTGTTTAACTTGGCATGCTTGATCCCATCTATGCCTCAGGCCTCTCATGCTTAGGTGATCTTTATCACACAAGATTCCCGATCAAGTCTTCCTACTTGAAAAAACTTGTAGCATTGTAATGAACTAGTGACTAGGTGACCCAATTTTGCAAGTATGCATTCAAGCACCCCAATCCAAACATCCAAGACTTCACAAATTCATGAGTTTCTTGACTCAGAACATGGTATAAATCAAAAACCAAGTTCCAACGTCGACATGCATTGAAAATCCTCAAGCTTAATAAACTAAAGTTCCAAAATCAAGCCTTTACCTTTCAATTTCTTGACTAACAATCCGGAATTAGGAGGTATTCTTGACAAAATTTTGTAATGCCGTAATACTTTCGGTAATTAAATTTGAGTTAATCTTAGAGTAAATAAGATTTACTAGGTTGTTATATGAGTTAGGATGATTAGAAATTCATTTAGGAGGAATTTAAGTCTAAAGAGTGTCAAAAATTGAAAACCCGGGTTGTGTCAGTGGACACGGGTCATGTAACCGTCCGTAAATGAACAATAGGTGAAACTCGGGTCGTGTTCAAAAACCTGGGTCGGGTTCTAAAAAACCCGGGGCGTGTTCAGCTACCCGGGGCTGACATCGCAGCGGTCGTCATGAGGTCAAAAATAGTAAAGTAAACCTAACACACACCAGTATAGCGGTAGTCAGGGTCGATCCACAGGAGTTACGTGGTCAAGGTAGGCAACAGATTACCAAATGTAGTGTCACTTCTACAGCCAGAGGATCTAGTTTCCGACTTTTACCAAAAACAATCCCGAAATCCAATAAATCCAAAAACTAATTCTAATCCAATTTGACTTCTAAACTAACATGAGTTACTGAAATCAGAAAGTAAAGTCTAAATTCAGAAACACAATAACCATCCAACACAATCAAACATCCACAATTTATCCAAAAGCATAAAATACCGAAAAGAGAGCAATTAACAATAACCGAATGATTAACTAGTAAAAAATCAGATCTAACTTGTTCCAAAACAGAAAACATAAAATTCAAAAACTAAGAACTAATGCCAATGGTTGTCACACCCAAAAACACTAGCTAAAGCAACTAAAGTTATTAAACTAATTGGAAATTAAAAGAGAAAAACACAAAATACCAATTATGGTTGCTGAACACTGAAACTCGGAGTCAAAAAAGCCTTGGGAGTCATTCCTATGCTAGGTCTTTGCTGCATTTTTCGACCTAGAACCCTCTATTTATAGTTGTGAAAAATAAAAGACCGCGCCGCGCACAAGTAGAATCCGCGGCGCGCGTGCTGGTTTATCCCCGTTTTCTCGGCATTTGAATCTTCTCCACCGCCTCATTGCTGAGTCACCGCGTCACGCCCTTGTTCATACCCACGGCTCGTGTGCGAATTCGACTGTTTTGTCTTTATCTTCAAACTTCTTCCATTTTGTATGCTTTTAGCCCTTGTTTACATCTTTTCTTTCCAAACAAGCACTGACACAAGCACTTCTTCCATTTTGTACGCTTTTAGCCCTTGTTTACATCCTTTCTTTCCAAAGAACATTAAATGAAAGAAAGACAAATAAAACATAAACAAACAGAAAATAAGATAGTCTCATAAGTACAGTACATGTATCCCAAAAGAAACAGAAAAATACATCAATCGCCACCGGGTGGCCTGGAAGGACCTGCCTCATGATCGTGTGCTCGAGCTGAGAATGGTCGGGGGCATCTTCCCTGCTGGATGGGCATCTCCAAAAGTACCTCCCCAATCCACTCCAGCTGATCCTCGATCCGAGCCACTCGCTCCTGCAATCGGCTGAGAGCTGTCGCCTCTTCCTGCTGTTGTGGTTGTGGTGGTGGAACTGGTGGATCGACTCTCCGGTGTTGCCTCGCAGGTCCCTCCTCATAAGCTGGTTGGGGTGCCCTGGCGGCCTCTGTCGCTACTCTCATATATCGCCCTGGCTGTAGCTGCTGTATCAGATGCATATTCTCCAAGGCTCGCACCGTTGTGTGAACTAGAGAAATTGCCGTCAAGGAGGCCACGGTCGCAGCAGTAAGTACCCGGTAAGATCTGGCCAGGCGGGTAATGTAGTGGCCACCGGCCAAGGGACTGCTGGCTAACGCACCCACTGCCTGGGTGGATAGGGAGACTGCTAAGGCATACGGGAGGTGGAGGAACCTGGTGGGGTCGAGAAGCACCCACATATAAGTCATGTCCTCACCCGACACCTTCTCGCCCCCTCCCTCAGCATGATAGAGGTGGTGACGATACGGTGCATGAGCCGGTGAAGCGGGTTGCGGAGCTGGCTCTCCCTGGCCGACCCCGCCTCGAAGTAGACATTGGACAACGGTGTCCAAATAGCAGCATTGGCCTCCCTCTTGGGCTGCCCCTGAATACACACATGAATGAATGGCGTGAAGTGACGGCTCTGGAGGTCCTCCTCCGTATATATACCCGTGCGTCTCCCGAACTCCCTGAGACTGCACTCCCTGGGGACTCCCCCCAATCAAAATCGGACCAGCCTGGACCAAGCCTCTGTCGAAGCCGGTGCGTAGCGGACAGCGGAAAGGAACTCCAAGAGGAGCTCGGTGTAAACGGTATCATCCTGGTTGGCCATGAGCCTGTCCCAACCTTGACATGTGAATGTAGCCTCTCCATCGACCAAAGTGCGGTGAAGAAATGGCTCGATCTCGTCCCAGAGTCCAACCGTCCTCAGAATATCCCGGTCGATGATCGTCCCCTCGAGAACTCGGCGAACGATAAGTGCATCTCTCCTCGAAACATACTCGATAGAACTCTCCGGTCCCTCAGGGAACTGGAGAAAAGGATGATCACGCCTGAAAGACATCTGCACAAAAGAAGATAGCCAAAACAAAAAAAATTTGCAAAATCAGTCCTTGTCTCTCCCACCGAACCGCGGCGCGGTGGGCGAGCGGCTGTTGCGAAATACAAACCTATTCTCACCGATTTTCACCTGTTAACTCGATCCAAATACACTACAAGATAGCCTAAGAACCGACTAGCCCCTCTAGGGTGATCATTTGGCAAACAAAACATCCTACGAGTCAGCATTGCCGATTTAAGTTTTTCAGTTTTTGGAGAAATCAACAAAATTCACTGCCTAATCACTAGTTTTAACAAGTAAAAACTAGTTAGAATGACATACCTCAATAGTGGGAATGAAATGAATGAGAAAAATGCGAGAAAAACTTTGGATGATCGGAGCTCTGAGGCGCGGCGTGGGTTTGTGTGTGTGAATAGTGAATGCAACGTACCTTTTTGAAGAAGGATACCGACTGATCGATTCCCGCGTCGTGGGAAAGGCGTGACCGCGGCGTGCATACTCCCAAATCGACTCCTGCGCATCGGGTTGGTTTACGACCTCACGGCGCGTAAAACACATGGCCGCGACGCGGTCTTCAAAAATTCAAATTTCCTTCATAACAACCCCACACTTGGCTTGAACCAATAACCCCTGCAATGACGATGATAATTTCTAAGAAATACAATACATACTTATAAAAGATGGGTTGCCTCCCAACAAGCGCTAAGTTTAACATCTTCAGCCAGACGGGTTATTCTGATCCTACTCTTCTTGGTTTTTGGGTGGCATCATCTTATAGTCTGGTGCGAAATTGTAGACCATCATTGACAGTAATGAAGTCAACTGTGTCATCCTATCACTAACCTAGCTAATCCATTGCTGCTGTGCTTCGAGAAGTTGAAAGACCTTTGCTTACCTATCCATTACATCCTTTTCATATTGTTGATGCCTTATCTCCAGTATTTCCATCATTTCCAGCAGCTGCTCCTTGTCAATAGTGGACAGCGGATGCTCTTTTGTTTCCTTCAAAATTTCTTCTTTTCCTCCTTCTCCTGTTCGGGTCCATATTTTTTCTTTGTCTCTTATCCCTGGTTCTATTAGCATACTGCTGCTCCAATACTTGTCATCGTATCCTTGAGGTAGAGATATATGACTTCCAAACATGTTTAACCTTCGTTTCCTCGACCCAAAGAAGATGTCTAAGTCTCCCGTTTTGCAATCAATAATGGCGCTGACTGTAGCCAAAAATGGAAGTCCTAGTATCAGTGCAGGCGCGTCCTCCTGAATCTCGTATTCCATAACTAAAAAGTCCACAGGGTAGAAGAAATCCCCAACTTTTACTATTAATTTGTCAACTTTCCTCGGGATACTTTGGTTGACTGATCAGCAAACTGTAATAATGTCTTTGCCGGCACTAACTCCTCATTCTTGTATTTATCATATAAGTATCCTGGTAGCACATTCACGCTTGCCCCCAAATCCAGCAAGGTATTCCTAATGACCACATCTCCTACCGTGGCAGTAATCAGAGGCGATCCAAGATCCCTCTCCTTCTTGGGCAGCGTTCCCAACAATGCCTCACTGGCCTTGATTGTCAACCTCACAGTGTCAGGTGTGGGAGTCTTGCTTTTTCCATTTTTCTCACACATCTCCTGAAGAATTCTTGTATCCTCAGGAGCATTCTTAAGCTCATCCCACAAGGGTTGCTTCATTGATGGCCCAGCTGATTTGTTTGGCACTTCCTGCTTCTTTTTTCCTTCTTACCCTTCTTCCTTTGTTTAATTCCAGCCACCATTGGCTGTTCCTCTTCTTGGACATCCTTGTCCTCCTTTTGTTGAGGTTCCTTCTCAACCTGAATTTCCTTTTCCTCCTTTTCAACTTCAATTCTTTCGACTTCGACTTCAACATCAACATCTTCCTTGCTTTCACTTTCATCCTTATCTTCATTTTCTCTATTCGGACTCTCAATTTCATTTTCATGACCTAGCAAATCTTTCATGGTCACCTTCCTCCATTCTGACTCAACAGCATTGACATGCTCCTTTCCCGCTCGCTGAGTATGGTTCGGGTTGATTTCCATGGTGCTAGGCAACTTACCACTGTCTCTCTTTCGTTGATCCTCAGCCATCTGAGCGATCTGCCTTTCCATGTTGGCAATGGCCTTGGCATTGGCCTGAGATTGCTGTTGCGTGGTGTTAAACATCTCGTACATCTTTGCGGTCAAATCTTCCTGAGTTCCTGGGGCATTATTATTGCTGGCATTAGTAGGCCCCCTGCTGCTGTTGTTAGTATTACTGCTCCCACTTGCACTGCCATTGTTATTTACTGGTTGATACTGCCTAGACTGATTAGATGATTGGCCTTGATAATTGTTCTGCCTTTGATTGTTGAAATTTTGCTGACCCTGGTTGTATGGTCTATATGGTCGTCCATTATTGTATTGACCTTGACCCTTACTATAAACTTGATTTGCCTCCTGCATTCTTTGTCCTCCCTGGCCTCCTTGTTGTTGAGTCTGAGGTCTGTTCTGTAGAGTGGACATCAGTCTATCAAACTTCTTGTTTAGCTCACTTATTTCCTTCTTGTCCTCTTTCCTCCAATCTGCAACAGCTCCCACAGCTGCAGCTGTATCTACTGTCTTCCTAGTAGAGAAATTCACCTTGGACCCATTGCTCAACTGCTTCAAAAATTGCCAAGCCTCATCAGGATCCATCATCATGATTGTGCCACTGGACGATGCGTTGATCATCGCCTGATTCGTCTCACTCACCCCCTCAAAGAAATGCCTGACCAACTGCCACTTTGGAATATCGTGATGAGGGCATGACCTCATCGACTCCTTCAGTCGATTGAAAGCTTCGTGAAAAGCTTCCCCAGGATTTTGTTGAAAATTCGGGATGGCTCTCCTAATCTCCGTCGTCTTACTCACCGGATAGAACTCTTGCAAGAATTTAGCTTTAAGCTGGTCCCATGTAGTGATACTATTGGATTGAAGAGACGTGAACCAATACCTGGCCTTATCTTTCAAAGTGAACGGGAACAACCTTAGCCTAAAAATATTCTTATTCGTGTTCCTAGGGGTATTAGTATTTGCTATCACCATGAACTCATACAAGTGATTGTATGGATCATCTTGTTTATATCCCCTAAATTCAGGCAATATTCCTAAGAGTTGTGGTCTAATTTCTACCTGAGTGTCTACATCATCTGGAATATAAATGGGCGATGAATCATCATACTCCCGCGGTTGCAAGTGCGATGCAACCGATTGCCCTCTCGGTTGTGCAAAGTACAAAGGTCTAACTAAATTACCGTTATATTGATGGTCATTGTTGTACCCTTGCTGACCTTGCAGTGGTTGTTGCTGTGGTGCTCTTCGTGGAGGTCCTCGACCTCGGTTCCATTGTTGCTGTGGTTGCTGCTGCTGCGGAACCCATCCTTCTTCCTCATCCTCATAGCGCTGCTCAACCTCCTGATACTGGTACTGCTACTGTGGAGGTTGTGGTTGATATGGTTGTTGTGGTATGGGTGGAAAGGTGGTTTGTGGTTTGAAAATTAAGGGCGGTTGTAGGGGTTGTGATTGTGGTTGCGAAATGGTAGTGTGCTGCATAGTCACTGGGGTGCCATCATGGGTCGGCGCTCCCCAAGACATAGCAGATGTGAAAGGGTTTGTAGATTGTGGTTGAAATGGTGGAACAGAAGGCGGAGTGCATGATGGTATTGGTGCAGGGGCTGAAACTGCACCACGAGTAGCACTCGTGCTCCCAAACTGAAATTTTGAAATAGGGGGAATAAATGACATCTCCGTTGGCTCACCCGAAGGTTCCTGGGCAACATTCTCGAAACAACTACTAACATTACTAAAACTCATTGTACCTAAACGCCTACGTGCACGGTTCTTGCGCGCCGTTCGTTCGATATCTGAGTCAAAACGCAAGGGTGATAACTGCTCACCCCGACGGGTACGCATGCACTAGTGCAACACACTCGCCAAGACCAAAAGAAAAAAAATACTAACCAACTAAGATCTCAATATCAAAACCAAAAATCAGAAACTAAAAGACCTACAGATCGCCTACTCTTAAGCTCACAACTCCCCGGCAACGACGACAAAATTTGACATCGCAGCAGTCGTCATGCGGTCAAAAATAGTAAAATAAACCTAACACACACTGGTATAGCGGTAGTCAGGGTCAATCCACAGGAGTTACGTGGTCAAGGTAGGCAATAGATTACCAACTGTAGTGTCACTTCTACAGCCAGAGGATCTAGTTTCCGACTTTTACCAAAAACAATCCCGAAATCCAATAAATCCAAAAACTAATTCTAATCAAATTCGACTTCTAAACTAACATGAGTTACTGAAATCAGAAAGTAAAGTCTAAATTCAGAAACACAATAACCATCCAACACAATCCAACATCCACAATTCATCCAAAAGCATAAAATAACGAAAAGAGAGCAATTAACAATAACCGAATGATTAACTAGTAAAAACTCAGATCTAACTTGTTCCAAAACATAAAACATAAAATTCAGAAACTAAGAACTAATGCCAATGGTTGTCACACCCAAAAACACTAGCTAAAGCAACTAAAGTTACTAAACTAATTGGAAATTAAAAGAGAAAAACACAAAATACCAATTCTGGTTGCTGAAAACTGAAACTCGGAGTCAAAAAAGCCTTGGGAGTCGTTCCTATGCCAGGTCTTTGCTGCATTTTTCAACCTAGAACCCTCTATTTATAGTTGTGAAAAATAAAAGACCGCGGCGCGCACAAGTAGAATCCGCGGCGCGCGTGCTGGTTTATCCCCGTTTTCTCGGCATTTGAATCTTCTCCACCGCCTCATTGCTGAGTCACCGCGTCGCGCCCTTGTTCATACCCACGGCACGCGTGCGAATTCGACTATTTTGTCTTTATCTTCAAACTTCTTCCATTTTGTACGCTTTTAGCCCCTGTTTACATCATTTGTTTCCAAACAAGCACTGACACAAAAAGTGAGCATACCATAGCATATATGATATAAATTCACCAAGAATAGGGATAAACAATGACTAAAATACTTGATATTACTAGGCGTTGTCAGGGGCGTGTTCGCTGCAGGGGTTAAATACCCTTTCATCCTCATTTTTCCCATTTACGAACTCAAAACCACCATAGGCGATTTTTAGAGCTAAGATTGCAATTTTTGAGCTTTTTGATCAAGGGTTTTGCGTAGGAAAAGCTTGGGAAGTCAGATTTAACACCCGAATCACGTTCTCGAGTTCTTGATTTCCGAGGTTAGTGACCTTGAGTTTTAGGGTTTCAAACCCTAGATACCCAAATCTGAAAATATGCTTTGAATTAGCTCATGTGTTGTTAGTAGGTTGTTAATATATGTTGTATTGAGTCTTTGTTATGATTATTGCGAAGTTTTAACGGTTGATTTGGTAAAACCCGCAAAATTTGGAGGTTTTGATTTGATAGCATATGTTACTCACTAATTGTGATGGGTGTTAGCTATTAATCTCTTAACCCATTGAGTTAGATGTTGAGATATGATTGTGGTATTAAATTTGCAGCTGATACTCACAGAAGGGAAGCAGATACACAAGGTACGGGTAGACCACGAGCCATACAGACATCAGCTGAGTAGTTATAATTCATTAGGTATGGTTTGACTATATCTTAATTGAATTAATTGTACATGTTAATTGGCTGAGATAACCAATATATATGGACTAAACAAGGTTGAGAATCCCTTGTTATATACGAATATTTGGCTTGGTTGAATATTCTAAATGATTGAGATAGTCATAGAGATTGAGATCAATGATTTGGTTGTGATAGTTATTCTGTTAAAATGATTTCTAAATTATAATGATATTCTTACTGAGCTTAATTAGCTTATAAAGATGGTTATGTTATATGTGTTTAGGTGACAGGGGCAAGAAAGTTGCAGAGGGATGAATGACTTAACTTGGGACTTGACTTTTGGAGTGTTTGTGAACCATGATACACTCTTTTGTATAGTTTTTTTAAAAACAATATTTTGTAACCCAGTTTTTGGGACACGTTTGCATAAGTACTTGTTCTTTTGAATACTACTTGTACTTATGTTGCTTAACTTTGATTATACTATGGTTACTTGTGTTTAATGTGAGTGATTAATTGTGTATTTCGGAGATAAGAAACTGGGTGTTACAAGATGGTATCAGAGCAAGGTTTGAGTGAACTAGACTTTAGAGGGTAAAGTCTAGACTCAAACAAATGAAGAGAGAGGTCCCAAATTTTTCCCTATGCAACTATTCCTCTAAGCACACATAGTGAGTATGTGTGTTATTTAGAGAATTTTGATGAGTTATGTGATACGATAAGAGTATTGAGATAGATGAGATTGTAATGAGTTAAATATCTTTTCAGCCTCATTATGAGTTCTGGAAAGGAAAAAGAGGGAGGTGATCGCCGAGACGAGCATTCGGGATCACAAGGTTCGGGACTGGGGCGCCAGTCCGAAGGCGAGAGAGCGCCTGAGTTATCATCATCCTTACAAGAGCTTATTGCTGCGGAGGTAGCAAAAGCAGTTAAATGCTTATTGCCTACCTTAATGAGACCTCAGACGGAGGTGATGAACAAAGATGATCGAAACCGACTTCCTATCACACCTGTGGTTGGGGAGGGTCAGAGAGAGCCGGTTATTATACATGCTGAAGTTGGAGGGTCGGGCGAACCAAAAGGTTGCAGTTATGAGACATTTTTCAAATATAAACCGAATGATTTCTTCGGTACTGATGACCCTATTGTTGTGTGAAATTGGTTAACACACATCGAGAAAGTTTTTCATACGAGTAAGTGTGCAGAAAAAGATAAAGTTGAGTATGCTACAAATTGTCTACACAAAGATGCCCAGTTCTGGTGGGAGAATATAAATCTTGATATAGAGAAAGGATTGGAATCAGAACCGACATGGGAAGAGTTCAAAACAAAGTTTATGAAAGAATATTGCTCAAACACTGCGATAAAAAGTTTGGTGGAGGATGTTCTGAGATTATAGCAGGGAATGCGGTCGGTACAGGAGTATACGATTGAGTTTAACAAGAAAGCCATATTTGCTACTCATCAGGTAGATACTAAAGAAAGGAAGATTGATAGGTATCTGTGGGGATTGAGGACCCAGATACGAGAGTTTTTACAGAGTTCAAGCTTTACCAATTACCAACAAATTGTCGAGGCAGCCAAATCCCGAGAAAAAGAACTACGAAGGCAAGATGATGAGAAAAAGGGAGACAAAGAAAGCGGAGGTCAGAAAAGGAAGTGGGAAGGAAAATCGGGAGGTAGTTCCCAAAAATAGCCAGTTTCGAGTTATCAGCGTCGAGGTGATTCGAGAAAGACTGAGAACAGGTGGTGCGAAAGATGCCGCTGAAAACACGCTGGAGATTGTGATACGAGTGCCCCGTTCCTTATATATTATCAATGCTGGAAGACTGGGCACATGGCTCGGATTGTTTAGAGAAAAGTCGAGTATGCTTTAACTGTGGAGAAAGCGGTCATATCCTCCCGGATTGCCCAAAGCCGAGAACCGATTCACGCCGCGAGACTCCGAGGGCAGGACGAGGTGATAGACGAGATAGAGGTGGTGGGAACGTTAGAACTCGAGCTTTTCAGATGACCATGGAGGAGGCTAGAGGGTGACCGGATGTGATTACATGTATCTTTAGCCTAAATTCTCTTCGAGCTCGTATGGTATTTGATTCTAGTGCTTCGGTTTCTTTTATATCTATACCTTTTGCGTCTCGAATTCATGTTTCGATATCTGAGATGAGTGACAGTTTGATAGTTGATATCGCTGACGGGAGGGATGTTATAGTAAATACCCATTATGTTAATTGTCGGCTTGAAATCAACGGGATTTCATTCATTATTGATTTGAAGCCGATGACTACTCGTGCGTTCGATGTGATAGTTGGAATGGACTGCTTAGACGATAATAGAGCGAATATGGATTGTCACCGAAAGACTATTTCTGTGAGAACTCCGAGCAGGTCCTGAACGTTAATACGTGGCGAGTGTCGTTTTCTACATATTCTGGTTGTTTCTTTCACGAGAGCGCGAAGGTATACCGAAAGAGGTGCCCTTTTATTTATGGCGCATATTACTCCTATTGAGTTCGAACATTCCACTATGAAAGATGTTGAGGTAGTAAGAGATTTTGCTGATGTTTTTCCTGACGATCTTCCCAGCTTACCGCCAAATCGTCAAATAGAGTTTGTTATCGATTTAGTTCCAGGAGCGAAACCGATAGCTCGAGCACCCTATCGGTTGGCGCCGTCAGAGATGGAGGAGTTAAAGAAACAATTACAAGAGCTTTTAGATCGCGGTTTTATTCATCCGAGTTCGTCTCCGTGGGGTGCTTTGATATTGGTTGTTCGAAAAAAAGATGGTTCTATGCGCATGTGCATAGACTATCGCGAGTTAAATAAGATTACTGTGAAGAATCGTTATCCCCTACAGAGAATCGATAATCTGTTCGATCAATTGGAGGGAGCGATATATTTTTCGAAAATTGACTTGAGGTCGGGATATCATCAATTAAGAGTAAGAGAATCTAACGTCCCGAAAACAGCATTTTGCACCCGATACGGTCACTATGAGTTTTTAGTAATGCCGTTCGGTTTAACGAATTCCCCGGCAGCCTTTATGGACTTGATGAATCGAGCTTGTCATCCATTTTTAGACAAGTTCATAATCGTGTTTATTGACGATATTCTGATTTATTCCAAGAGCTGGGATGAGCACAAACAACATTTACAATTAATTCTAAATCTTCTTTGCAAAGAAAAGTTCTAAGCAAAATTTTCAAAGTGCGAGTTTTGGTTGCAAGAGATTCAATTTCTTGGTCATGTGATAAACAGAGAAGGCATTAAAGTAGATCCTGCCAAGATAGAAGCAGTGATGAGTTGGGCACCACCCAAAAGTCCGACTGAGGTTCGGAGCTTCTTGGGACTAGCCGGTTATTATCGACGATTTGTTGAGAAATTTATGAGTATTGCATTGCCCTTAACAAAGCTGACCAGAAAGACAGAGAAGTTCATCTGGACTGAAGCATAATAAGAGGCCTTTGAAAAACTGAGACGTGCGTTATGCGAAGCCCCAGTGTTGGCATTGCCTCAAGGTGGAGAAGACTTTATTCTTTTTATCGAATTGTCAAGTCTACTATGTAAGGATAGGGGTATAAGAGGTACATAAAGTGTCTAGATGTATGGTTCTATAGTATTATAAAATACTCCTTTAGTATTTTAGCTTTATATTTTGTTTAAGAGTTTTCTTTGTATATGGTTCTTGGTAAGTTTTTAGACTTGTTGTTCACTACGACTATTTCTAAGTACATGCTAGTCATACATTGGACAAATACAATTGATTAGGCTCTATTTGTCCTAGGTATGATTACATAACTACCTAGGCCTACTCGTAGTATTCAACTCATCTTATTACTCTTGTATTCTTCTGGTTATGACACTGTTCTAGTATGTATGTACTTGTACTTATACTTTATAAAAATATCATTGTATTTTAAAGTATACTTTGTACAGGTTGTTTTAGAGAGTTTTAGTCCCATTGTATTTATAGTTGTATATCTTAAATGGATTGATATACTTGGTTTACTATAAACAATGCTCTGATACCAATCTGTCACACCCCCAAACCACGATGGCGGAAACGTCTGAGGGTGGATGACTTCATGAACAGTATCACAACAACGTTTGTACAATAGTGATCAAAGCAAACACATCCATCATATGCATAATTGTAAATGTTACAAGAGTTCAAAAGATTGTATGTTTTAAATACAATTACAATATGATATCAAAATACATAGTATGACGCCATAGCGACCCATCGTCAAAGGTTGTAGTTACCTTATCAATTTCCTGAGAATACAAGTAGTTTGAAAGAGTGTCAACATTACGTTGGTGAGTTCATAAGATTTTTGTATGAGAAAATCCATAATCCTTTTTCCTTGTAAAAAGATAGTGTTGGAAACCAGAAAATCCAATATTTTCTTATAAATGAGTCGTAGTCTTAAAACCCAAAGACTGTAAATGTATAAGTATTTCTATACTTGAAAATAGTATTACGTAGTTTTATTGTTGTATGAAACCGTGTAAATAGATGTTTACTTGTAGACTAATCGTAGACTTAATTCCATAAAACTAGTATATATAAGTAAATCGTACTTGTATTTATACCTTTTATAAAACTTAGTTTTAATTCCCATAGAACCAGTGTATATAAGTAAAACCATACTTATATTTGTAACTTGTAAAAATGTAGTTTTAATACCATAAAACTTGTATAAGGAATCTCTTTCCTTGCAAAATGTAGTATTGTACTCCAAGAAAATCCAATATTTTCTTATGAATGTATCCAAGTCTTAAAAATCCAAAGACTAAAATGTATAGCGTAGCTTGTAGTATAAAACCTTTGAAAATGTATATTTCCACGTAAACAATTTATAAAGTTGATTTCCCATGCGAGACGTCCTATAACCATACTGTGACCATGTAGGCTTGCTTCGACGTTCTTCAGGCGTCAGACTGTTATGACATTTGTCACCTCAGACCCGTCGGTCTAGCTGTAGCTAACAGCTCAGGTGCGGGGTTGTCAATCCCGTATAGTTCTATACACAAATATCACGTTCTCTTACCGAGACTCTGGTTATAAATTTCAGGACTTATAGTATGTACTTAAATAAGCACTGTGAAGACCCGTCTCACAAAAATGTATGTATCAATCAACTTGTTTACGTAAAGTTTGTATATGAAAAACCCTTGTATTTGCCCATTATCATTTTTCCCATGATAATATAGTAATGTTTAATAATTATATATTTGTATATAATTAATTATCTTGTTCTAACGGTTATAATAACATTTGTAACCACAAACAATTCCTATAGTAGTTTATTTTTAGTATTCTTGTCGTGAAAAACATATATTTACGAATATATATGAAATAACTTATTTAAATGGTTATAAACAACATCTTTTAAGATATTTTCCATAATAGTGGTGTGATAACTTGGTTATACTCTTTATTAATTCAAATATAATATTTCATGACTATCAAATAAAGAACGGCCAGGTAGAAGATCAAATGGGGAGGCAGGACCCTTTCAGCGTATAAGCCTTTCGGAAATCCAGCAACCTAGCCCAAATGATCGGCCTAGACACCGCTCTCGTAAGTAGATCATTCGATATTATATTTTGGAACTATAATTGAATTGTTGTCATAATGATGTTTACAAAATTCACATTTTGTTTACTACTGTTACAAATGAGTATAAATAGCTATTTTTATAGTATAACTTGTATTCTCCCCCTTAAAAACTTGAATAAATATAGAAAGAAGGGGTATGAACTCACCTTAATGTCGATGATGATCTTATCACCAATTGTTGTTAGATCGCCCGACTCTTACTGCTTCTAACTCGAACCCTCTTTTTCTATCTTTCTACTATATTTTCAAGCTATATCTCTACAACTCTCTCGATATGTGTATATAGCTTGTATTAGTGTGGTTTGATTATGAGAATTTGAGTTCTATTTATAGTAGATTTATTTTCGTATAGCGGCCCTCAAGATACAGGTATTTGACTTTTATAGCTTTTAGAAATTGTTTATGACAAAACATACCCTTAAAATACTCTTTAAATAGATTAATAGTTTTTATATAAAAAGAATGATTTTTGTTTATAAAACTATAATCTACAAAAATCGTAGTTTAATAATATCAACTTTTTAATTAAAAAGCTTTAACGAATTAACGAAAGTGTATTAATTGTATGTTTAATGAAAATATAGGGTTTAAATGTAAATACAATTTCATTTTAAAGAAAAAGAAAATATTAAATATAAAACTGATATCAATAATATTAAATTTTGACGTCAGGTTGTTCGTATCGACGATACGGTTTTGACGGTAAATTTTTCGTTTTATAAACAATCATAATATTTTTGATAAACTTAACAATACGTATTGAATACGTAGTGTTCGAAATGAAAATACGAATTCTTTGAGGGTAAAATATATAAATATGAATAAATAATTAAGTGGGGCCCACTTTAATAAAATTATAAAAAAATATAAAAAATAAAATATGGAAATTTCAAAGTCCTCCCATCCTTTTAGATTTTGAAAATTGTTTTTTTTTTCACAAAACACTATTCACACCTGGTTACTGTTCACTTCGGACACTATTCACGACGAATTTTTTTTTTCTAATTATTTATACCAAAAAAAAAATCTAACTTAATAGCGTTTGTTCGTATAATTCATTTGAATTAGCGTAAGTAGTATTATAATATCTAATAATATATCGTAAAGGTTATGAAATTTGCATTTCACATATTGACCTAATGTACGCTTTGACTGACTTGAGTTGACTTTTGTTGACTTAATTTGACAGTTGTCACATCATCTACCCGTTAGAAGGAATTTCGTCCCAAAATTTAGCATTTTGAATAGATCCTCAAGGGTTTGGGAAGAGTTGTGAGTATTTCTGTTTCATTTGGTCCTCATGTTCCTAGATAAATTCAAGTGCACGCTTGGTACCTCTCAGTTTTCAATCACTTTGATTTTGGAGTTTAATGTCCTAATATTTTTGGTAAGTAAACTTGAGTAAATCTTAGTATAAATAAGAGTTACTAGTTTGTTATATGAATTAGGAGGAATAGAAACTCATTTAGAAGGAGTTTAAACCTTAAAGATATCAAAGAGGAGTTACACGCGTCCTCCCGATTCGTGTATTGAAAATGTTTTCGCCTTGTAGGAGTTACACGGGTCGCGTTTATGAAAACGGTTTGTGTTCTAGTTACCATAACATCCAGTAGTATCCAGTAGACTTACACGGGTCGGTTTCAGAGTATGGGTTGGATTTTAAAAGTGAACGACGCTAACTTTAAAGTTTAATGTCGCTAACCTGCTTCAGGGGAGTTATTCGGGCAGTGAACCAAAAATTTCCTAGGCGATTTTCAGAGCAAAAGATGTGAAATTTTTGTCATTTTGATCAAGGGTTTTGCCTAGAAAAAGTTTGGGATGGTCGGATTTAATACCCGAAATGCATTCTCGAGTTCTTAATTGACAAGGGTAATGATCTTAAGTGTTAGGGTTTCAAACCCTAGATGTCCAAATCTGAAAGTATGCATTGGTTCACCTCATATGTATGTTGCTAATATATGTCGTATCGAGTCCTTGTTACAATATTGTGATGTTTTAACAGTTGATTTGGTAAAATCATGAAATTAGGAGTTTCGGTTTAATAACATATGAAATTCTCTAATTGTGATTTGTATTAGCTATTGATTTCTTAATCATTTGAGTTAAGTATTATGGAAATGCCTAAGCATGTTTAAGATATGATATGTGATGTCATTTTACAGTTGATACTAGTAGGATGGAAGGAATCATATAAGATACATGTGAACCACGAGTTCTACAGATACTAGATGAGTAGGTTCTAATTCATTATTTATGACTAGATTATTATATAATTGAATTAACTATTCTTTGAACTAATTTCGTTATCAGAAGATATATATATTAAAAAAAATGTCTTTTCGTTATCCCGTCCTCATCGGAGTCAAGCCGCGAATTTGGAAAAAGGATATCACTTAGGGTAGTGAAAAGATTGCACCTACTGTAGATATTTTGAATTTCGGTAATAAGAACGTGGGTTGTCCTTTCAGTTCCAGCTGTAAGATACTATATAAACGGGTATGTAGTATCATCCATATCTACATCTTTTCAGTCTCATTCTTTCCTACTATCAGTTTATTCTTATATAATCTCAGATTTCTAAGTCGAGGTATGGAAAACAGATCTCCTATGGATTATTTATCAGACTCTGAGCTGAATTTCTTAAGGGAAGAGGGTACCTCCCTATCGTTTAATCAGATACCTCCACTGGGGTTTGGTAATCATAGTATCCTAAACTCCTTTTATTTCTTATTCCCTTTTCTAGCATTTTGATTTTTTATGTGAGGTATAGATTTTCCCGATATATTACCGCTGGATCAACCTCAAGATGATCTTGAAGTTTTTCCTCTGATGAGTATTCTCCCTGAAGATCCACTGCCTTTAAATCAAGACATCGTTGTTGGGCAATCTCAATATATACTTCCACGTTAAGTCATTTTGTTAAGCTTTATGTTTACTTCGCTTAATTATCTAACATACGTTATACACAGATCTATTTGTAGATGATCTTACTAATGATAATCTAAGCATGAACGTGCCCATACTGCATAGTGGAGTAGATCTAACAAATCAGAGGTTTCAAACTGACATTCAAAATCAGGATCAAATACAGTCGATCCACGATGACACTATCGGGCTCGCTTCAGCGAATTCTGAGTCCGTGGGTGGTTTTCAATATCAGGATCATTTTCAATTGATCCAAAGTAACTTAGAAAGTTTCAAGAATGGGAATTCTAGGTTTATGGTTGATTCTGGAAATCAAGAAATATTACCCATAATAGGTAACAATGAAAGTGTTAGTGATCAGGATCATACACAATTGATCCAAAATGAGAACGCTTCAACCTCGATTCCAAGAACCTTTGAAATTCATAGAAAAAGGGGTTCTAGACGTGCGTTGAGTAAGGAAACAATATCCATGCATTTTGACAAGCCTATTTTGGAAGCTGCAAGGAAACTCAACGTTGGATCAACACAGTTGACGCAACGCTGTAGGAAGTTAGGCATCAAAAGTTGGCCTCGACGACAGATTAAGAGTCTACAAACTCTTATTAACCATACTCAGGTTAAGAATTGTATTTCTTTTTCCCTATTTTTAATATCATGAGATTGTAATGACTGAAAGTATTTATGCAACAGGAGTTGGATAATAATCCTAGTAGAGCAGACGTAATACTTAGTCTAGAGAACGAGAAAAGAGCAATAGTCGAGGGTTCCAGTTCGAAGATAACTGATACCACAAAGAGATTGAGGCAAGCTGCCTTTAAGGCTGTTTACAAGAAAAGAAAGGTTCAGAAGAGGGAGGAAGCTTCATCAGGGACCCATACACATCAACAATCTCTGCCTTCTGTTTCTGCTATGAGTGGTTTTAACCATGATTTTCTCAAGATCACAAGTGAAGAGAACCCAGAAGAATTGGCAGGTGACTTAGCCCGCCTTCGGCTTTCAGATTGAATTTCTACCAATATTAGTTTAATGGAACTGTTGATAGGGATGATGGAAGGTTTTTGATAATAGTTATTGGTCAGGTATTATCGAATTGTCAGGTCTACTATGTAAGGATAGGGGTATAAGAGGTACATAAAGTGTCTAGATGTATGGTTCTATAGTATTATAAAATACTCATTTAGTATTTTAGCTTTATATTTTGTTTTAGAGTTTTCTTTGTATATGGTTCTTGGTAAGTTTTTAGACTTGTTGTTCACTACGACTATTTCTAAGTACATGTTAGTCATACCTTGGACAAATACAGTTGATCAGGCTCTATTTGTCCTAGGTATGATTACATAACTACCTAGGCCTACTCATAGTATTCAACTCATCTTATTACTCTTGTATTGGTCTGGTTATGACACTGTTCTAGTATGTATGTACTTGTACTTATACTTTACTTTATAAAAATATCATTGTATTTTAAAGTATACTTTATACAGGTTGTTTTAGAGAGTTTTAGTCCCATTGTATTTATAGTTGTATATCTTAAATGGATTGATATACTTGGTTCACTATAAACAATGCTCTGATACCAATCTGTCACACCCCCAAACCACGATGGCGGAAACGTCTGAGGGTGGATGACTTCATGAACAGTATCACAACAACGTTTGTACAATAGTGATCAAAGCAAACACATCCATCATATGCATAATTGTAAATGTTACAAGAGTTCAAAAGATTGTATGTTTTAAATACAATTACAATATGATATCAAAATACATAGTATGACGCCATAGCGACCCATCGTCAAAGGTTGTAGTTACCTTATCAATTTCCTGAGAATACAATTAGTTTGAAAGAGTGTCAACATTACGTTGGTGAGTTCATAAGATTTTTGTATGAGAAAATCCATAATCCTTTTTCCTTGTAAAAAGATAGTGTTGGAAACCAGAAAATCCAATATTTTCTTATAAATGAGTCGTAGTCTTAAAACCCAAAGACCGTAAATGTATAAGTATTTCTATACTTGAAAATAGTATTACGTAGTTTTATTGTTGTATGAAACCGTGTAAATAGATGTTTACTTGTAGACTAATCCTAGACTTAATTCCATAAAACTAGTATATATAAGTAAATCGTACTTGTATTTATACCTTTTATAAAACATAGTTTTAATTCCCATAGAACCAGTGTATATAAGTAAAACCATACTTATATTTGTAACTTGTAAAAATGTAGTTTTAATACCATAAAACTTGTATAAGGAATCTCTTTTCTTGTAAAATGTAGTATTGTACTCCAAGAAAATCCAATATTTTATTATGAATGTATCCAAGTCTTAAAAATCCAAAGACTAAAATGTATAGCGTAGCTTGTAGTATAAAACCTTTGAAAATGTATATTTCCACGTAAACAATTTATAAAGTTGATTTCCCATGCGAGACGTCCTATAACCATACTGTGACCATGTAGGCTTGCTTCGACGTTCTTCAGGCGTCGGACTGTTATGACATTTGTCACCTCAGACCCGTCGGTCTAGCTGTAGCTAACAGCTCAGGTGCGGGGTTGTCAATCCCGTATAGTTCTATACACAAATATCACGTTCTCTTACCGAGACTCTGGTTATAAATTTCAGGACTTATAGTATGTACTTAAATAAGCACTGTGAAGACCCGTCTCACAAAAATGTATGTATCAATCAACTTGTTTACGTAAAGTTTGTATATGAAAAACCCTTGTATTTGCCCATTATCATTTTTCCCATGATAATATAGTAATGTTTAATAATTATATATTTGTATATAATTAATTATCTTGTTCTAACGGTTATAATAACATTTGTAACCACAAACAATTCATATAGTAGTTTATTTTTAGTATTCTTGTCGTGAAAAACATATATTTACGAATATATATGAAATAACTTATTTAAATGGTTATAAACAACATCTTTTAAGATATTTTCCATAATAGTGGTGTGATAACTTGGTTATACTCTTTATTAATTCAAATATAATATTTCATGACTATCAAATAAAGAACGGTCAGGTAGAAGATCAAATGGGGAGGCAGGACCCTTTCAGCGTATAAGCCTTTCGGAAATCCAGCAACCTAGCCCAAATGATCGGCCTAGACACCGCTCTCGTAAGTAGATCATTCGATATTATATTTTGGAACTATAATTGAATTGTTGTCATAATGATGTTTACAAAATTCACATTTTGTTTACTACTATTACAAATGAGTATAAATAGCTATTTTTATAGTATAACTTGTATTCTCCCCCTTAAAAACTTGAATAAATATAGAAAGAAGGGGTATGAACTCACCTTAATGTCGATGATTATCTTATCACCAATTGTTGTTAGATCGCCCGACTCTTACTGCTTCTAACTCGAACCCTCTTTTTCTATCTTTCTACTATATTTTCAAGCTATATCTCTACAACTCTCTCGATATGTGTATATAGCTTGTATTGGTGTGGTTTGATTATGAGAATTTGAGTTCTATTTATAGTAGATTTATTTTCGTATAGCGGCCCTCAAGATACAGGTATTTGACTTTTATAGCTTTTAGAAATTGTTTATGACAAAACATACCCTTAAAATACTCTTTAAATAGATTAATAGTTTTTATATAAAAAGAATGATTTTTGTTTATAAAACTATAATCTACAAAAATCGTAGTTTAATAATATCAACTTTTTAATTAAAAAGCTTTAACGAATTAACGAAAGGGTATTAATTGTATGTTTAATGAAAATATAGGGTTTAAATGTAAATACAATTTCATTTTAAAGAAAAAGAAAATATTAAATATAAAACTGATATCAATAATATTAAATTTTGACGTCAGGTTGTTCGTATCGACAATAAGGTTTTGACGGTAAATTTTTCGTTTTATAAACAATCATAATATTTTTGATAAACATAACAATACGTATTGAATACGTAGTGTTCGAAATGAAAATACGAATTCTTTGAGGGTAAAATATATAAATATGAATAAATAATTAAGTGGGGCCCACTTTAATAAAATTATAAAAAATATAAAAAATAAAATATGGAAATTTCAAAGTCCTCCCATCCTTTTAGACTTTGAAAATTGTTTTTTTTTTCACAAAACACTATTCACACCTGGTTACTGTTCACTTCGGTCACTATTCACGACGAATTTTTTTTTTCTAATTATTTATACCAAAAAAATCTAACTTAATAGCGTTTGTTCGTATAATTCATTTGAATTAGCGTAAGTAGTATTATAATATCTAATAATATATCGTAGAGGTTATGAAATTTGCATTTTACATATTGACCTAATGTACGCTTTGACTGACTTGAGTTGACTTTTGTTGATTTAATTTGACAGTTATCACACCAGAAATGATTCAACGAGCCTAGAGAGAAGCCAATGACATGAAGAGTGAGAGAATGGTTGGCTATGTAGATAAATTAGTTGAAAATGTACAAGGAGTAAAGACTTTTCAGGGATGAGTTTGGGTCCCAAGACACGGAGAAACAAGACAGCTGTTACTTGAAGATGCTCATTGTACTCGGTACTCTATCCATCCAGGAAGTACCAAGATGTATAGAAGTCTAAACCCATTTTATTGGTGGCCGGGGATGAAACGTGACGTTGGAAGATATGTGGAGAAGTGTCTGACTTGTTTGCAAGTTAAGGCAAATCATCAAAGACCATACGGGTTAGTACAGTCACTACCGGTACCGATGAAAAAGTGGGATAAAATCTCTATGGATTTTATCACTAAATTACCTCGAACTCCACGAGGGTTCGATTTTATATGGGTAATTGTTGATAGGTTGACCAAATCAGCACAATTTATTCCCATAAGAGAAGATTATCAAGCGTCCAAATTAGCAGAGATCTATGTTAGGGAAGTGATGAGACGACACGGAGTACCTACCTCGATAGTCTCGAATTGCGATAGTTGTTTTACTTCACACTTTTGGCAAAGTTTTCAAAAACTTTTGGGAACCAAAGTCTTAATGAGTACTGCTTATCATCCACAGACTGATGGTCAAACCGAGAGAACTATACAGACGTTAGAGGATATGCTTAGAGCTTCAGTGATTGATTTTGGAGGTAGCTGGGACGATCATCTACCTTTGGCTGAATTTACATATAACAATTCATATCATTCTAGCATTAAGATGGCACCCTTTGAGGCGTTATATGGATCAATGTGTAGAACACCGTCATGTTGGTCAGAAGCGGGAGAAAAGGGACTAGCGGGTCCCGAGATTATAACTGAGACTGAGGCAAAGATTAAAAGTATTCGTGAACATATGAGAATTTCTCAACAGCGTCAAAAACAATACGCGGATAAACGAAGGAAATCATTGGAGTTTCAAGTTGGAGACATGGTAATGTTGAAAGTGTCTCCCTAGAAGGGAATTATTGACAACGCCTAGTAATATCAAGTATTTTAGTCGTTGTTGAGCCCTATTCTTGGTGATTTTATATCATATATGCTGTGGTATTCTCACTTTTTGTGTCAGTGCTTGTTTGGAAAGAAAAGATGTAAACAGGGGCTAAATGCGTACAAAATGGAAGAAGTTTGGAGATAAAGACAAAAGAGTCGAATAAGCACGCGCGCCGTGGATATGCACAAGGGCGCGACGCGCTGAGTCATGATTGAGGCGGTGAGAAGAATTCAAATGCCGAGGAAACGGGGATAAACTCATACGCGCGCCGCGGATTCTAAGTCGAAATCAGCAGCAAAGACCTGGCATAGGAACGACACCCAAGGCTTCTTTGACTCCAAGTTTCAGTTTTCAGTCGACCATAAGTGGTATTTATCGTTTTCTCATTTAATTTTCAAGTAGTTTAGTAGTTTTTAATAGCTTGGCTAGTGTTATTGGGTGTGACAACCATTAGCATTAGGTTTAAGTTTCTAAAATTTTATATTTACTGTTTTGAAAAAGTTTGGATTTGAAGTTTTATACAAGCAATCATTCGGTTATGTTTAAATGCTCTTTTTACCTTTATTTTATGATTCAGTGTTTTGGAATGAGTTTAGATGTTTGAGTGTTTGGCTTGATCTGTATTGCTTCTATTTCTGAATTGCATTTCTGATTTTAGTAAGTAATTAGATTGAGTTTTGGTTTTGATTTTAGTTTAAGTTTATGCTTGAATTGGGATTTGTTGGATTTTGGGATTTTGGACTGTTTACGGTAAAAGTTAGAAACTAGATCGTCTGGTTGTAGAGTGACACTACAATTGGTAATCTGTTGCCTACCTTGACCACGTAACTCTTGTGGATCGACCCTGACTACCAATGTACTAGTGAGAGTGAGACATTTTACTATTTTTGACTGCACGACGACCTAAGCGTGTCAATTATTCGTTTTGATAAGTGTGGCAAGCTAAGTCCATGGTTTATCAGACCTTTTCGTGTAATTCAACGAGTAGGAGCAGTAGCTTATAAACTTGAGCTTCCTGATGAGTTACGGGGAATTCATAATGTGTTTTATATATCACATCTTCGTAAGACCTTATATGATGAGTCTACACAAATTTCCTTGACCGAGGTTCAATTAGATAAGAAGTTACAATATCAAAAACAATCGGAGAAAATTTTAGACAGAAAAATAAAGAAGTTGCGGAACAAGGAGATTGGAATTGTGAAGATACAATGGAGACATTGATATTGCCTAATTTATACATATATTTCGGACAATATCGAGTGCTTAAACACGTGTTTTTGGTATGATCTAAAGATAAAAGGTACTTATAACGCTCAAATTACCAAAACTCAGGAAAATAGCTTTGCGGATAAAGAAGGAGCTGAATTCAAGCTTAAAAGTGAACAAATGAAATGTAATGACCTTGCTGGAGTAAAAGAGCTGGATATAGAGATTTACGTGCGAAAAATAAAGGAAAAAGCCCAACAGAAGCCAGATCGCGACTCTATCTCACTCAGGATCGCGACCCTATATGCTGACAAGATGGTGACACATTGCTGACCAAGAAATCGCAACTGGCAAAAGATCGCGACCCGATCTCCTTTGGGATCGCGACGCGATTCACTTACCAACTACGTTCCACTGATCAGGAGGCATAATCATCATACATACTACAGTCCACTCATCGGGCCACTGGCCAGCACAAAAGAACTCATTAACCATTTCGCGACGCGATCTATGTGGATCGCGACGCGATAGTCTCTGGAACAACAACTATAAATTGAGGCCTTCTCCTCTTCTTTTACAGAACATACACACCATATAGACACCATAGACACACCATAGAGAGCAAGGAAACTATAGTTCAGATATATTTTCGTGTATTTATCATTTTTACATATTATTGAGAGTGATTTTCATAACAAGAAGGAGCTAAGATCTTCACTATAGCAAGGATTCATCGATTGTAACCGGTTGGTATCTTTTATCATGTCTTCTTCATCTTGTTGTTGTACATTTGATACCATGCTAGGCTAAATCCCTGTAACTTTCGCCTAGGAGATGTTGATTCAATAATATAAACATGTGTTGATTTAGTTCTTGATTCGAGTTTAATATTGGTTAGGATATATTACTTGCATGTTATACATATTAAATGAGATTAGGGTTTATATTCTTGATAGCCATCTTCATGTGATTAAAGTTTATTGACCATTTAAACTTATTGATTATATGAACCGTGTGATGTGTAATTGACAATTATATATCGTTGGACTAGTTCTTGGCCATTTAACTAGGAAGGTTGTCTAAGTTATGAACTTGATTAGTGAAATAAAACTTATATCACATTTATATACAACTCATGACCATTGATTGTATGAACATATTGCTATGACCATTAGGATATGGAATATGTTTGCATGCTAGCTTGTATAAATACTTTATGATTATAAGTTGTTTAGTTACATGACCATTGTGCTATAATAACTTAAAAGTCATTAGAATTGGTGAATTGACCATAGGATCCTACGCTTAATGCAACCTATTTAAACTCATTGCACATAATCAAAAACTAATCAACCTAAGTTTATATGAATCAACAAATCCTAGGTGAAAGTTTCCTTTGTTATTATTTGATCATACCATATCTTTATTGTTGTGTTATTACAACCATTGCATCTTATTAGTTTACCTCTTTTATAAACATTCAAAAACTTGGTTTTACGAGTTTTCACTAAAACTCGCCTTAAAATTGTTTGACTAAGAATTGCAAACTCTAAGTTAGTTAACAACTCCCTGTGGAAATTCGACACCTTTCTCGTAAGTCTAATAGTCAAATAATAAGATAAATAATTGGATTAAGACTTAAATGACATGACAACTACAAGTGAGTTGTTTTGACGACAACAAGTTTTTGGCGCCGTTGCCGGGGAGTAATTCAATTAATTTTATTGTTTACAATTGTTAATCAATCGATCATTTTTACAGTTTTTACCGTGGGAAGTTTAAATTTCAAAGTGATTCAAATCTTTCATGTGTTTCTCTTGTTTATGTTCTAATTAATTTCAAGACCCGCTTGCAATTTATTCAGTTATTTCAAACTAAATTGATTATCAGTCCAACTATAATGCTAGTAATTCTACTTACGAGAACGGTGTCAGAATAGACAGATTTGGTCTGGTTGTTCGATTTTCGAAAGGTCATTGACCGAAAAAGTCCTGCCTCCCTACTGTCCTTCCTGACCGTTCTTTATTTGATAGTCAACGCATTATAGTGGATTTGATAAGATATTCAGTTTTTATAACTAAGTGATTACATAAAGGTTTAGAAAGGTTTTAAATTTTTATTTGCTTTGTTTTAAAATATAAAAAAGGGGTAAAAAACAAAGTAACAAAGAGGGTGCAACCAACTTGAGTGCAGTTTCTTCTAATTTTTGTGTACGGTGTATGACCCGAAGTTCACAACCGAATATCATAGCTGCACTGAACGAACCAGAACGTGAGTTTAACGCAAGGAGAAGAATAAGAAGAAGCATATTTCCAAAAGAAAAACCAAGACAAGAAATGGACATCCCAGTAAACGAACCAGAACCAACTTTGAAAGCATATTACAACAGAGCACGAGACGGAACAGGACCAAGTCTTGTACGACCCAAGATACCTGAAAATGTAAATTTTGAGCTTAAAGGCCATTACCTTTCCGCTCTTAAAGGCATCACTTTCAAAGGAACAGAAGAAGAAGATCCAGTCGAACACATCGAGCAAGTCACAGAAATAACTGATTGTTTCAAAATTCTAGGAATTTCCTCAGACGCAATCATGCTACGAATCTTCCCAATGACATTACGTGAAGGAGCAAAGAAATGGTTGAAGAGACTACATCCAGGTTCCATCACTACATGGAACAGTCTGAAACAAGATTTCATAGAAGAATACACTCCACCGTCCAAAATCAATAAACTGAAAGCAAAGATTCAGAACTTCCTCCAAGACGAAGATGAAACTTTGTACCAAGCATGGAGTCGATTCAAAGAATTGATTCATGATTGTCCACAACATGATATGGACAAACATCAAAAAGTACAGAAGTTCTACGACTGCATCAACATACAAACCAGACAACTACTAGACGGGAGAGGACCACTCATAAACCTAACCGCTACCGATGCCTACGAAATAATTGAGGAACTTGCAAAACACTCTCACCATTACCATTCCTCAAGAGATCCATCATGCCGAAGAAAGTTAAATGAAGAAGCAGTGGAAGGAATGTCCGCTATTCATAATCGACTGGACCAATTTGGGAGAGATCTAAAGAAAATGACTCAAAATATCCACGCAATCATGGTAGGATGTGACAATTACAGCGGTCCTCACCTACAGAAAGACTGTCCCTACGATGAAGACGGTAATAAGAAAGCAGAAGCTTGTTACTCATCCGGAGACAGATTCTATTACCCAATACGTAGAAACAACTGGCGAGGAGGAAATGGTTTCTACAACCAGCAACAAAGGCAACAACCACCATTCGAACGCCAGCAAAAAACCTATAATCAATAAAAGCAGCCACCACCAGGATTTAACCTACAACATAACCAAGAAAAAAAACCAAACTTTGAAGACATATTGGGCAAATTCATGGAAGGGTCAGAAAAGAGACACACAGCAACCGAAGTTCAACTAAGAAATCAAGCCGCTTCTATTCAAAACATAGAAAACCAAATTGGCCAAATTTCAAAAGTATTGCAAGAAATACTACCAGGGACACTTCCTACCAACACCGAGCCGAACCCACGAGCACAAGCAAAAGCAATCACTACCAGAAGCGGGAAAATCATCCCACCAGCAGTCATTGAAGACGCCATCAACTCAACTCCTGAAACACAAAAGGGTAAAACTGGAAAAGATCCTCAGAGCACTAAGGGTGGAGGAACAAAAGAAACAGCTTCACCTGAACCACACCAACCGACCATTCCATTCCCTCAACGGTTGAAGAAGGAGAAGGAGGATAAAGAATTCAAGAAATTTCTTGAACACTTGAAGCAGCTGAGCATCAACATTCCTTTGTTGATGCAATCACACAAATGCCAAAATACGCCAAATTCCTCAAATACCTCCTAACTAACCGAAAGAAAATGGAAGAAGTGTCACTGGTAACATTAAGTGAAAAATGCTACGCATCGATGATGAAGAACTTACCAGAAAAAGTGGGAGATCCCGACGGATTACATCTTCCCTGCACCTTCGAAAACCATGCCAGCAGCTATGGTTTGGCAGACTTAGGTGCCAGCATAAATTTGATGCCATATTCCTTCTACAAGAAACTCAATCTACCAGAACCAAAACCAGTTCGAATGGCAATCAATCTTGCTAATAAGGCGGTTACATATCCAAGAGGGATAGTAGAAGATCTTCTGGTAAAAGTTGACAAGTTTGTTTTTCCTGTAGATTTTGTCATACTGGATATGGAGTAAGATGATGAAGTCCCCATTCTTCTTGGAAGACCTTTCTTAGCCACAGCAAGAGCTTTGATAGATGTCCATGACACAAAATTAACCATTCGGGTGGGCACTGAAGCTATCACCTTTGGCATAGACCACACGATCAAACACTCAACGATGAGTGATGACACAGTCTTCCATATTGACACTTTCGACTTAATATTGGAAGAAGAAGCTAGAGCCATACAGGAAGAAAGCTATAGTCACGAAATGCAACTTGCTGAGGAATCATTCGATCCAGAAAAGGATCTGAAGGAGCTGGAGGAACTCTTGAGAAATGAACCACATTTCGCTAACCAAGAAGAAACTGTACTACCAAAGCAAAAATCTCCTAGGAACCAGAGCATCCCGGAATTGAAGATACTTCCAAACCATTTGGATTATGCATTTTTTCCTGACACCAAAGAATACCCGGTTGTCATTTCAGCTGATTTAAGCCAAGAAGAAAAAGGAGAACTTATGAAAGTTCTCAAAAGGAGAAAAGATGCCATAGCATGGAGCATCTCAGACATAAAGGGAATAAGCCCAACCATCTGTTCTCATAAGATACTGATGGAAGAAGATTCAAAACCATCAGCCCAGCATCAAAGAAGGCTTAATCCAAAAATGCAAGACGTGGTCGATAAAGAGATCATGAAGCTGCTCGATGCTAGTATCATCTACCCGATTTCTGACAGCAAATGGGTAAGCCCAATCCACGTCGTTCCAAAGAAAGGAGGAATAACAGTCATCACCAATGAGAAGAATGAAGTAATACCTACTCGAACAGTAACAGGATGGCGGGTGTGCATCGATTATCGCAAATTAAACGATGCAACACGAAAAGACCATTTTCCCCTTCCCTTCATCGATCAAATGCTGGAACGATTATCAGGAAAAGCCTATTACTGTTTTTTGGATGGTTTTTCAGGTTATTTTCAAATTCCGATTGACCCAAAAGATTAAGACAAGACGACGTTCACATTCCCTTTAGGAATCTTTGCATACCGAAGAATGCCTTTTGGTCTATGCAATGCTCCAGCCACTTTTCAAAGATGCGTCTCAGCGATCTTCCATGACATGATGGAAAACTCAATGGAGGTCTTCATGGATGACTTCTCACTGTTTGGTAACTCATTTACAGATTATTTGTCTAATCTAGACAAGATGCTAAAAAGATGTGAAAAAACCAATCTAGTGCTCAACTGGGAGAAATGCCACTTCATGGTGAAAGAAGGAATAGTTTTGGGACACAAAGTGTCAAGACATGGGATTGAAGTCGACAAAGCAAAAGTGGAAGTCATTGCTAAACTTCCACCACCGACCAACGTAAAAGGTGTCAGGAGCTTCTTGGGACATGCTGGTTTTTACCGGAGATTTATAAAAGATTTCTCCAAAATAACCAAACCTTTAACACAACTTTTACAAAATGATGTAAAATTTGATTTTAACAGTGAATGTGCTAATGCTTTTATGTTTTTGAAGCTTAAATTGACTACTGCCCCAATCATGGTCGGCCCGGACTGGAATATACCTTTCGAATTGATGACAGACGCAAGTGATATCGCATTGGGAGCCGTCCTAGGCCAGAGAATCGACAAGAAATTCAAGCCAATTTACTACATCAGCAAAACTCTGAATCCTGCCCAAGAAAACTACACAACCACTGAAAAAGAACTCCTGGCAGTAGTGTATGCTTTTGATAAATTCAGACCTTATCTAATTTTATCAAAAACCGTTGTCTACACAGATCATTCTGAAATCAAGTATATTTTCAACAAACGAGATGCCAAACCCCGTTTAATTCGTTGGGTCTTGCTGTTACAAGAATTTGATATAGAAATTCAAGACAAGAGAGGATCCGAGAATTTGGCAGCAGATCATTTGTCAAGACTGGAAAATCCGGAGCAAAAGGCGAGGGAAGAAAAGGAAGTGAACGACTCCTTCCTCGAAGAACATGTAATGTCAATTCATGATGATATGGAGACCCCTTGGTATGCGGATATTGTAAACTATCTTGCAGCCAAAGTACTTGTCAAAGGGCTTACTCACCAACAAAAAAAGAAGTTCTTTGCCGATATCAAGTACTACCTATGGGATGAACCATACCTTTTTCGCTCATGTCTGGATAACATCATACGAAGGTGCGTACACGGGAAAGAGATAGAAGACATACTCAAGCAATGCCATCAAGGACCTACAGGTGGACATCACGGATTACACCGCCCGAAAGGTGTTTGAAGCAGGCTTTTATTGGCTCACTATCTTCAAAGACGCTGCAAATTTCGTCAAGACAGGCGATCCGTGTCAGCGAGCAGGTAATATCTCGTCCAAAAATGAAATGCCATTGCATTCTATCCAGGTATGTGAAATTTTCGATGTGTGGGGTATTGACTTTATGGACCCTTTCCTAACTCCCACATAAATAAATATATATTGGTTGCGGTGGATTACGTATCAAAGTGGGCTGAAGCAAAAGCTTTACCCACGAATGATGCACGAGGTGTGGTTAAATTTCTGAAAATCATTTTTGCACGTTTCGGTGTCCCTAAAGCTCTTATAAGCGATAGGGGTACTCATTTTTGCAACAAACAAATGGAGAATACTTTGAATAAGTATGGGGTGACCCATCGACTATCCACACCATATCACCCGCAATCAAGTGGTCAAACAGAGATCACAAATCGAGCCTTAAAACGCATTTTAGAAAGATCTGTGGGAAATAGTCGAAAGGACTAGTCAGAAAAGCTTGACGATGCACTCTGGTCTTTTCGGACCGCTTTCAAAACACCAATTGGCACCACCCCATACAGATTGGTGTACGGAAAAGCTTGTCACCTCCCAGTAGAGGTTGAACACAAGGCATTCTGGGCTTTAAAAACGTGTAACTTGGACTTTAATCTTGTCAGTACTAACCGTTTGTATCAATTGAACGAGCTAAATGAACTGAGAAATGACGCATATGAAAACTCAGTGATTTACTAAGATAAAACCAAAAGGTGGCACGATTCAAGGTTGAAAGGAAACAAAGATTTCCAACCAGGGGAGAAAGTCCTCCTTTACAATTCACGATTAAGACTTTTCCTTGGAAAACGGAAGACATGTTGGTATGGTCCGTTCACAATCAAAGAAGTATATCCACACGGGGTTGTGGATCTTTTCAAGGAAGGTGGAGGAAGTTTTAAAGTGAACGGTCATAGGTTAAAGAGGTATGAAGAAGGCGTTCAAGACAAGAACGAACGCGAAGACATCCCACTCCAAACAGTAGAACCTTAGAGGGGAACGGAGTCCAGCTAAAAAGACTCCAAATCTATGAAAAAGAAGCGCTTCCGGGAGGCAACCCGAGCTTGTTGATTGGTATGTATTATTTATTGTTTTTCCTTTTGATTTAAAAAAAAAGTTTTTATAAAAAAAAATAAATAAATAAAAGGAATTCCTCCTGTCCCCACTTGGTTTGTACCACCTGACTATCTGCAGGATTTTGGCGATGGCACTGGTGCTTCAGGTTCTGCGTTTGATGATGTTGAGGATTGATTTTATGTATTTAAATACTTTGGAAATATTTTGGTTTTATTTAAGTGTGGTGTGTTTTTATAATTGCATAGTGTGTTTAATATGTTTCTGAGTGTTGATGCAGAATGTGGTATTGATCAGACGCTGGCAGTCAGTTCAGCAAGTTCTTTCTGTGGAAAAATTCCTTTAAGCAACACAGCTCATTACCCAAGGGGAGTCCATTCCAATTAAAACTCCTTTTTGATTTAAATAAGATTATTGTATAAAATAAGTGTGGGGTAAGAGTGTCAAACTGCAAAAATCAACCAAACCAATTTAAATTTGTTTTATCTTCAACAACTTTTCCAAAGATTGAATGCTAATAGATAATTGTTAACAAAAATATTTTGAAAATAAATTCGTAGATTAAATTTAATCTTATGCATATATTTTGGTTTTTCAAATCTTCATACAAAATCAAATTCTTTAGATGACAAGTTTCTAGGGTGGTAGTTACAAAATGTTTTGCATAAATTAAGAAATAGACCCTCTGAAGATTTGTCAATTGTTAAAAATTGAGTTTTTACCAAAAAAAGATTGAGTCAGTTTCTCTATTTACAGATGTACGAATTTACTGAAATGAGGAAGCTAAGCCTCGATAAATGAGCTTAAAATGAGAAAAATTCTCAAGAAATCTAATGAGATCGAAAGCAAAAGCCAAGTAAATCCATAAAAGAGAAACTCAGGAAGGAAAATTCAATCATTGGCCTTTGACATTCGAGCAAGTAGACATAAAATGGGGCCTACGGGCGTTTCTACTCCTTATTACCTAAAACCAATTGGTTTGGGATAATATTTTCGAAAGCTCGCTACACGGGTGTCATCGAAAGTCATGGAATTTTCTTAGTGGCCTTTGGAATTTGAATTAGTAAACTCCGTACAGTCATGAGTTGAAAATTTGTAATCAAGAGTTCCATAGAAAGTCACGAGTTTCAAAGGTGCGAAAAAATAGAGATAATCAACTTAACTTGATAAATTGAGTCCAGCATCAAATTCTAAATATGGGAAACTCGACAAAAAGTTTTGAGGTGAAAGAATCTTTAAAGGGTGTATTCAATGTTATGTAAAAATGAGTATTTTCAAACTAAAGACTTGTCATTTTTAGAAAGAGAGTTTGTGTAAAATTTTGAAAAGTTAAAAATGGTTGCATAGGACTAGGTTTAATCCACTATGTTTATTTTTAGTTCATTATTCTTAACATCGGCAATAAACGCTAGATCTGTGATAGCAAACGGAAAGTTGTTTGGACATCAAAATTTTTGGCTTGGTTTTAAATTGTAGTTTGCTTGAGGACAATCAAAGTTCAAGTGTGGGGTATTTTGATATTGCCTAATTTATACATATATTTCGGACAATATCGAGTGCTTAAACACGTGTTTTTGGTATGATCTAAAGATAAAAGGTACTTATAACGCTCAAATTACCAAAACTCAGGAAAATAGCTTTGCGGATAAAGAAGGAGCTGAATTCAAGCTTAAAAGTGAACAAATGAAATGTAATGACCTTGCTAGAGTAAAAGAGCTGGATATAGAGATTTACGTGCGAAAAGTAAAGGAAAAAGCCCAACAGAAGCCAGATCGCGACTCTATCTCACTCAGGATCGCGACCCTATATGCTGACAAGATGGTGACATATTGCTGACCAAGAAATCGCAACTGGCAAAAGATCGCGACTCGATCTCCTTTGGGATCGCGACGCGATTCACTTACCAACTACGCTCCACTGATCAGGAGGCATAATCATCATACCTACTACAGTCCACTCATCGGGCCACTGGCCAGCACAAAAGAGCTCATTAACCATGTCGCGACGCGACCTATGTGGATCGCGACGCGATGGTGTCTGGAACAGTAACTATAAATTGAGGCCTTCTCCTCTTCTTTTACAGAACATACACACCATATAGACACCATAGACACACCATAGAGAGCAAGGAAACTATAGTTCAGATATATTTTCGTGTATTTATCATTTTACATATTGTTGAGAGTGATTTTCATAATAAGAAGGAGCTAATATCTTCACTTTAGCAAGCATTCATCGATTGTAACCGCTTGGTATCTTTTATCATGTCTTCTTCATCTTTTTGTACATTTGATACCATGCTAGGCTAAATCCCTGTAACTTTTTCCTAGGAGATGTTGATTCAATAATATAAACATGTGTTGATTTAGTTCTTGATTCGAGTTTAATATTGGTTAGGATATATTACTTGCATGTTATACATATTAAATGAGATTAGGGTTTATATTCTTGATAATCATCTTCATGTGATTAAAGTTTATTGACCATTTAAACTTATTGATTATATGAACCGTATGATGTGTAATTGACAATTATATATCATTGGACTAGTTTTTGGCCATTTAACTAGGAAGGTTGTCTAAGCTATGAATTTGATTAGTGAAATAAAACTTATATCACATTTAATTACAACTCATGACCATTGATTGTATGAACATATTGCTATGACCATTAGGATATGGACAATGTTTGCATGCTAGCTTGTATAAATACTTTATGATTATAAGTTGTTTAGTTACATGACCATTGTGCTATAATAACTTAAAAGTCATTAGAATTGGTGAATCGACCATACGATCCTATACTTAATGCAACCTATTTAAACTCATTGCACATAATCAAAAACTAATCAACCTAAGTTTATATGAATAAACAAATCCTAGGTGAAAGTTTCCTTTGTTATTATTTGACCATACCATATCTTTATTGTTGTATTATTACAACCATTGCATCTTATTAGTTTACCTCTTTTATAAACATTCAAAAACTTGGTTTTACGAGTTTTCACTAAAACTCGCCCTAAAACTGTTTGACTAAGAATTGCAAACTCTAAGTTAGTTAACAACTCCCTGTGGAAATTCGATACCTTTACTTACCAAAACTATACTATTAAATTATTGAGTAATGCTTGCTCGTAAGTCTAATAGTCAAATAATAAGGTAAATAATTGGATTAAGACTTAAATGACATGACAACTACAAGTGAGTTGTTTTGACGACAACAACATCATCGAGGTACAGATGTCACATGAGAACCTGAAGAAGAGATGCGATCCAAATACCCTGGACGGAATCTTTTGAAGGGGGGATAACTTGTAACGCCGTAATACTTTCGGTAAGCAAATTTGAGTTAATCTTAGAGTAAATAAGATTTACTAGGTTGTTATATGAGTTAGGATGATTAGAAATTCATTTAGGAGGAATTTAAGTCTAAAAGTGTCACAAATTGAAAACTCGGGTCGTATCAGTGAACACGGGTCGTGTAAACGTCCGTAAATGAACAATAGGTGAAACCCGGGTCGGGTTCTGAAAAACCCGAGGCGTATTCAGCTACCTGGGGCGTGTTCGCTGCAGGGGTTAAATACCCTTTCATCCTCATTTTTACCATTTACGAACTCAAAACCACCATAGGCGATTTTCAGAGCTAAGATTGCGATTTTGAGCTTTTTGATCAAGGGTTTTGCGTAGGAAAAGCTTGGGAAGTCGGATTTAACACCGAAATCACGTTCTCGAGTTCTTGATTTCTGAGGTTAGTGACCTTGAGTTTTAGGGTTTCAAACCCTAGATACCCAAATCCAAAAATATGCTTTGAATTAGCTCATGTCTTGTTAGTAGGTTGTTAATATATGTTGTATTGAGTCTTTGTTTTGATTTGATATCATATGTTACTCACTAATTGTGATGGGTGTTAGCTATTAATCTCTTAACCCATTGAGTTAGATGTTGAGATATGATTGTGGTGTTAAATTTACAGCTGATACTCACAGAAGGGAAGGAGATACACAAGGTACGGGTGGACCACAAGCCATACAAACATCAGGTGAGTAGTTATAATTCATTATGTATGGTTTGACTATATCTTAATTGAATTAATTGTTCATGTTAATTGGTTCAGATAACCAATATATATGGACTAAACAAGGTTGAGAATTCCTTGTTATATATGAGTATTTGGCTTGGTTGAATATTCTAAATGACTGAGATAGTCATACAGATTGAGATCAATGATTTGGTTGTGATAGTTATTGATAACTGTTAAAATAATTTCTAAATTATAATGATATTCTCACCGAGCTTAATTAGCTTATAAAGATGGTTATGTTATATGTGTTTAGGTGACAGGGGCAAGAAAGTTGCAGAGGGATGAATGACTGAACTTGGGACTTGACTTTTGGAGTGTTTATGAACCATGATACACTCTTTTGTATAGTTTTTGTAAAAACAGTCTTTTGTAACCGAGTTTTTGGGACACGTTTGCATAAGTACTTGTTCTTTTGAATACTACTTGTACTTATGTTGCTTAACTTTGATTATATTATGGTCACTTGTGTTTAATGTGAGTGATTAATGGTGTATTTCAGAGATAAGAAATTGGGTGTTACAAATTTTGATTGTCACAATTATCTACCCCTTAGACGGATTTCGTCCTTGGAATCACTAAGATAAGAATGGGATTAACTTGCAATAACGTAATCTCATATGAATAAGAACTTCTCACTAAGTCCTTGACAAAGTTCTTACTTCAAGGTCCCATTGCTATTGGAAGTACTTTTAGTAGTCATCCCCTTGACATTGTGCACCTTCACTTCTCATGTTTCATTTATTTGACTCATTGTTACAAAAATGTATTTCCACTAAAATCGTTAACAATTCCTTCCTCTATATGTCATAGTCAATTTGACTTTTCAAAGTCAACATCTTATCCAATTACTTTCTCCTAGTACTTAGCACCGAAGCATGATTGCTTCCGTAACATAATTATTCTCCCATGATGGAGTGTACTATTATTCATATAATAGTTACTTGACTAAAATAAAGGTCTTAACAAATAAATTCTCCATAATTTCACATTCTTGGACCATTTTGCCCTTGCATAATATGTTGAATTTATTTAAGTATTAACTCTTTTATATTGAATGCTTCCATAAATTCTTATCTTATATATGACAATTTTTTGTTTGTCACACATGCACATTAGATTAAACTTGAATATGAATTGTTTTGCCTGCCTGAAATTTTCGATAATCATAGGTATAATGTTAGATAAATCATGAAAATTGCATGTTATGAATTTTTCCTGATATGTATTCCTGTATACATGTTAATCAAAATTTTGGAGGGTTTAGGAACCCTCCATAGGACTTAGCGGCCAGGGTTTCACAAACCCTTCATTGCCTTGCAAGTTTCCTAACTTGCGTAGTTGCTTTAAAAGCCTTTTTTGCCTTAATTTCATTTTCCCTTAATTTAAGTAATTCAATATATATATATATATATATATATATATATATATATATATATATATATATATATATATATATATATATATAATTTATTAAAACTTAAATTAAAACAAGGACATTGGTCAAACCATGACTAAGCTCACCTATTTTAAATGTGTTTGAAGGTTTGAAGGAGGATTCGTTAGAATTCTAATAAGGTCGGTATTTAAATGACATTTATTGTTTACCACCCTCACCGCCTGTCACATTTTACATAGTGGAGTTAATGAAAGAGTTTGATAGAACAATGTTCATTATTTAAAAAGTATTAACTTAAAAGTATTAAAACAAATGTCCCGTTTTAATTACAATAAAATATGAATCATATGCTACCCATGAAAAACACACATTTTCTTAATGATCTGTTGACGGAGCTGTGTGGTTAACCGGAATGTCAATCTAGGTCATAGTTGAGAATGATGTGGCACTCGCGATTCTCAAGCGTATCTTGAGCCGTGGATGACGCAGGTTTTAGATGGTCAATTCACCAGCTGATCCATGGTCCACGACATCCCTGTCATGGATTTGAGATAAGAATAACCAAGATAACCTATATTAGTGAACATTAAATGTTTTAAATAATGTGTAACAAAAAAGTTTTTAGGTTCTCTATTTAATTTGGTCATCCGTGTAACTCACATATATATATATATATATATATATATATATATATATATATATATATATATATATATATATATATATATATATATGTTGGATTAGGTGTCTAAGCCATGACTTATAAATTGTATTTATCATATTAATAGAAGCAAAGTTCATTTGGGTTGCCCTCATATCTGGAGGATTGGTGTAGAGTTAAGTAGAGAGAAAGGTTGATTTATTAATTGTTTAATAAATCAATAGAAATAAAATAATAGTTTATTAATATATTAAAGTGATTATATTAATTAGAAACTATACTAGTTAATTAGAAATTAATCTAGAATTAATTTGAATTAATTTAGTGATTAATTTAATTAATTAAAAGTGCAGGGACTGGTTTTGTGATTATTCAATAGTTGAATAAGTGACTGGCGATTGTGACCTAGGGTTGGCGAAATTATGAGTAGGGGCATTCATATTTTCGAAACCCTAATCAGTGTTTAGAAGGCTTGGTCCAAATGGTCAACAGGCTTGTCTATTAAGGAAGCTCCTCTAGGGTTTTGACTGTAACTCTTGGAGGCTATAAAAGGAACCTCCTGGTAACCCTAATGGTCTGTGCCATTTTCTGAATCTCTCTGGAATGCTGCTGTCTTCTCCTCTTGCTTGGGTGTGACTCCATTTGAGGCAGGATAATTTTGCTGCTAGCTTCTGGATCAAGAATCAAAGGTTGGTTTTTGTTATCTATATTCTTTATAGATTATTGTTGGCCTTAGGAATTATATTATATGTTCATTAGAAGAAAAACATAGATCCTCATTATTAGGTTGCATGTGAGCATATGATTTCTAGTTCATTGTTTGCTTAAAACCTTTCAGTGGTATCAGAGCCTGCTTGTTTTTTTGTGAATTGCTATTATTGATTGTTTGTGCTTGAGGGTTTTTGCGAAAATATAAACCCTAGGAGGCCATGATCGACTTTTGTGGCTATGGTTTTGAAAAACCCTAGCCTCCACCCCTTATTTTTGGTGATTTACATGAAAGAGGAGAATTTTTGGTAATTGTATTCTATTAAATAACTTGAACCTTTATCCCATTACATGTTTTTCGAAAATTAGGGGATGAGGATAGGTAAATTAATTTGATTAATTTTGTGATGTCTATCTTTGATTTAATTAGTTTAATTAAAATATAAATTAAATTACTTAAGGATTTAAATTAATTCTCGAAATTAAAGAGTAAATTTGCGATATATATAATAAATTAAATCCAAAATATCTTAAAAGGTTTAAATTTAATTTTAAAATTAAAGAGTTAATTTTTAGAGAAATTAAAAGATTAAACCAGAAATATTTTAAATAGTTTAAATAGTTTAAAATACATCTTATATATATTTTATGATTTAATAGTTTAAAATACATCTTATATGTTATATATAAGATAAATTGTTTAGTCTTACCTTTAGTTGGCCTCATTCACAAAACTGCCCTATAAAGAGGGTATAAGGCGACTACCTATAAAATGGTAGTCTGATGGGTGTCCACTCTCACCCACCGCTCTCCTGGTCAGTCTAGTGTCATTAGCCGAACAGGTTTGATGGGACCGCTTAATTCTCATTAAAAGTATAATGCTGTAATTGAAAGTACTAGAACAATTTTTAAAAATCCCAAATCTAGTTACTTTAGGAGAAATGTGAATTGATGCTAATCCATGAAGTTGCACATTGCACTTTATGAAACATTGGTGGAGCGTGTGTGGTTAACCGGCATACCAATAGGGGTTCACAAAGAGTTGCAATGGGTTTCTCGATCTTACCATTGTTGATGGAGCGTGTGTGGTTAACCGGCACGTCAATTAGAGATGGTAATTGACTTCGAGAGTACCAAGCTAACTTGCATGGTTATTCACACCCGGTTTGTGATCCTCGGTATCCCAGTCACAAACAGTGGGGCATATCCGATATTAAACATGCCATTGAACAGTTCAATGTATCTCAATAGATCTAGGAATTTCATAAGATGAAATTGATAAGTGTTTTATCTACCATAATGACCATTATGTTGTGATTACGACATCCCTCTTCACATCATAGTTGGGCCATTTTGGGTCCTAGCCTTATTAAATAATAAATTCGGTAATTATTTAAAGGATTACAATTAAACTAATAAATTCTGTTTCTTGTTGATGTCTAAATCAAGTGTCAATTATCCTCCCTCTCCTCCTTCACCCATTTCTGAGAGCCTCAGAAAGCACCTGCTAAATATGGAAAGGCTGACTGGCCTGAACAATAAGGAATGGCTTCGCAATTGGAGACGGGTTCTCATTATTGATGGGAAGCTACATCTCATTGAGTATCTGATCCCGGTTCTGCCAAAACATGTCATCACTAAAGGTCTTTCTAATGAACATGAACTCTTATTTGATGAATCCGAGAAAGTTCGTGACCTCATGCTATTGACTATTGACCCCGAGTTCCGCAGGGATTTTGAGGAAAAGTTCCAAGAACCGGTTGGAGAGGCACGAGCTAGGATCTTCAAAAGACTTGCAGAGTGTAAGTTAAAAGAAGAAAATAGTATCGATTCGCATGTTCTCAAGATTGAAGGATACATAGGCGAATTGTACAAACTCGGTCACCCAATTAGTCAGGAAATAAGTGTTAACATCCTACTTGATTCGCTGACTAATAGGTACGATCTGTTCATTCAGACGTATAGAAAGGAAGACCAGAAAATGACTTTTATGGAAATGCGTTCACTGTTGACTTTATACGAGTCACTCATGGACAGGCATAGCTCCAATGGTTCAGCTACTTCTGGATTTAGTCCAGTGAAGAGACGCAGCAAGAAACGATCCAGATCGTCTGGACATGTCTCAAACTGGGAATCCATAGGATCGGATACAGTCACGGGAAGATTGGAAGACGCTCCAAGGTCAAAATCTTTTGGAAACTCATGTATATCTAAAAACCTCGAACCTCCTGATCCATAATTCCTTAATACTTGATGTGATAGTCACATTTGGTTTGTATGCAGGAAATCAGTAGGGTACGGGACTTTGGCGCATAGGAGCACATTGGGATTGGATCTCCAGCTCATGCAGTTTTTGAAGTTTAGTTAGGTATTACAATCTTGTTATTAGCTTATTAGATGCATGCGACATTGTTTATCATATAATACATTGTTTAAGGATTTATGTTTTAATAAAATCTTGATTTTCTTTTAACACTTGGCTATTTAAATTATCCTTGAAATGTTGTATGAGTTTGTTAAATGCATGAATGGAATAACTTGAATGTTGATGCATCCAAAGTGTTTGGATTCTGGAATTGTGTCCTCTATGATTGTTAATGGAAATTTTATAAGGATCAATTCAACCAAAGGTCCAATTGGACAGGACTTTGGAATCATTTGACTTAGAGTCACATGATGAATTGAATTCTTAGTAAAATCGATTGTAGCAAGAAATGAATCATCCAAAGATCCAATGGATAGGATTTTGGAATCAGTTGACTTAGAGTCAAGTGATGATTGCAAATCTTGAATAAATTAACAAAGTCATAAGTTTACATAAAGATATAAAAGATAATAAGATTAGGAGTAACGGACACATCAGCTACTGTGTATTGCTCAAATCTTCGAAAAAGAACACAATTGGTTATACTTCACGATATTTGTCAATGACTATATGGCTTCGCTTATCTGAATAAGCGATTGAATTGAAACCTTGAACAGTTCAAGGACTTCAAAGGAAGTATAAAATCAACAGAACCTGAGCAATATCATAAACTGAGAAAATGCTTCACAGTTTATTCTCTTCCAAGAACATTAATGGTTATAATGTGTCTTAGGGAAGATGATGGAGATTTGGTCGAAATAGTTCGATCCTCGATGTATGAGATACATCTTCAATTAGTTTCCGATGAATAGAATACTCAACTAGTCAGACCATAAAAACCATATCCCGACCACATCTTAGACTAAGTAGGTTATGCAGACACTGTCTGAAATGTAAAGTTGGGATCATCCCACTTGAACATAGAATGTCCAGGGTCATGCAGCGTTCGTCCGAACGTCATGACTACCCTGAACCTGATCAGCAATGTCGTTTCATTGGCTATCCCGTTGTACCTGTGAAAGGAGAGCCCTTTTAGAAAGGACTCATATTCTAAGGAAACAGTGGGAGTTAAGACAGTCCTGAATGAGTTCAGGATTAGCCAAGTAAAATAACCTTTAGTCATCACTAAGCTTGGAGCAGAAATCATACTTTTGTCTTAAAAACTGACATAATCTTCTCTTAACCAGTAGTATTGATCACCATCATAAGTAGTTATGATCAGGGTGACATACCAATTAGTGGTAAAACACTAAAGTTGGTACGGATTAATAGTCCGACTACTTGGAAGCATTGGTGAGCCCAGTTGCTACCAAATAAGAGAACCTTAGGGCGAGACATAGTCTATGTGAAAATTTGATTGATTTTACACCTGGTCTAAAAACCAATGGGAGTACTTGAATCATGAAAAGAAAGCAACATGGATAGAAATGTACTTTCAGAACATCTGGTTGAGTGAGACGATACTCAGAGTCAAGTTATTGATTCCGGGAGAAGCTCAATAAAAGATGAAATCCGAAAGGATACTGCATGGCACATTGTGAGTCGTTAGTGGAGCGCGTGTGGATTACCGACACACTAATAGGGACTCACAAAGAGCATGTCAATACAAAGGTACATAGGCCCGAGATTTTTCCCACGGGCGCCTCGTAAGAAAGGATATTCAGATTCCCAAAATATGCCAAAAGTTTGGATTTTGTGAATAGCCTAAATTATTTCCATTAATATATCAGAAAGGTTTGGACTTTGGATTATCAAAATGTGCCAAAGGTTTGGATTTTGTGAATAGTCCGAAAGAGTCAGATAACTATGTCAAAGCCAGTTGGAGATCGTCGTTATCTGCTATCACTATATGTGGGTTACATACTGTTTCTAGGAAACGTCTCTTATCATTACAAAGTGTAATGACTTGGTTTTAAAAGACGGATCGCTATGAAAGACTTAGAAGAGATACAACATACTTAAGTGGTTGCGAACATCTATTAGATAGATCAAAACTCTGCCAGTATGATCCTGATGAGATTCAAGATGCATACACTCAGGAAAAGTTATTCCTATCATTGCAAAGTGTGATGACTTGGCATGAAAGAAATAAAGAAGATGCGACATACTCACGTAATTCACAGACATCTATCGGATAGATGTAATCATCAATATAGACCTAGCCATTGCAAGCATGATCTTGATAAGATTCAAGATGCATGAGAAAGAGTCTCCGAAAGGAAATAGTTTTCAAAAAGTCATGACACGGGGATTATAAGTAATCCTAAGTTTCTGAAAGGGTTTGGAATAAGGCTAAATCGGATTCCACGGGCTTCTTGGATCGATCAGAAGTGTCATGAACAAGTCCTGATGACTTAATGCTTAGAGCATAGTAAGTTGGATTCAGGATATGACCTGGCTGGGAATACAGAATGGATTTTGAACAGACGTGAGAAATCATTGGGAAATAATTGAGGTGAATATTAATAATAATTTGAAAAGAGTTTCAAATATGTAAAACTTGGTGCTAAAGGACTTAATGGTTAAAGAGTTTCGTTGATATTCCAATGGAGCGCGTGTGGGTCACCGGCACATCATAACACCTCGAAATAGTCTTAGGGTGCAGTCATGTGGACTAAAGATCCCGAGAACCATGGAAAGTCACAGTACATATCACCAGAATGGAGTTGTAAGTGAGAATGACAGTATGACTAAATTGAGATATCATCGGAAGAATGTCCGATTAGATAAAGTGTATCGATGTAAGACATTTGGATACATAGAAAGAGTGAAAGGTCATATAGACATAGATATAAAAACATGAATTAAAAGTTTAAAAGAAATCTAGAAACTGATAATAGTTTGATGAAGGATCCGATTTGGTGATTACCTCGTGGAGACTTGGTAATAAGCAAGAGTAGCTACCAGTCAGATTTTATGTTTCACTTTTCGCATGTTTTACTTCCTGAGTAATTTGATTATTCAAAGGTCCACAGTTGCTCATACTTTTAGGAAGTAAGTATGAACGAAGACTGTCGTGAATTGGTTTGTAGATTGTCTAAGGAGTTAGACATTGCAGTAAGACTGCTACAATGTTCATGAGTACTTAGAAATAGAGATTTGAGTATTGGATAAACCCGCACTCAATAGATTGCTTCATGGATTATATCACAAGCAATGTTGAGATGATAATATCTTATGGTCTTTAAGCGGAGACATATGAGTTGAAATTTACAAGTCGGTTGTGCATTGATAATACGTAAACACATCGGTAACTCGATGTTATAAAACGTATTGTTGTGCGCAATTTCGATGAGTAAAAGACACAAGCATATGAGTCGAAGCTTATTCGTTCCTTGATCCTGATGGGAAACAGATATCAGTAGGCCTCTCGATGATTTTGAAGTCCTAAAGTCATAACCAGAATCGGAAATCGGGAAACAGAGTATGGGACAGAGATTGATCTCAATCCATGTCTCATGTCCGAAAATATCTTGTTGAACGAATGAACATATGATCACTTATCTATGGACAGAACTGACTGGGTCAGTGTTCGGCAGTAGTTTCTAGGAAGCTGCAGGTTGTTAATTAATCTAAATATAAAAGAACAATTAAAGTCATAGACCTATCCAAGTGGGAGACTGTTGGATTAGGTGTCTAAGCCACGACTTATAAATTGTATTTATCATATTAATAGAAGCAAAGTTCATTTGATTTGCCCTCATAGCTGGAGGATTGGTGTAGAGTTAAGTAGAGAGAAAGGTTGATTTATTAATTGTTTAATAAATCAATAGAAATAAAATAATAGTTTATTAATATATTAAAGTGATAATATATTAATTAGAAACTATATTAGTTAAATAGAAATTAATCTAGAATTAATTGGAATTAATTTAGTGATTAATTTAATTAATTGAAAGTGCAGGGATTGGTTTTGTGATTATTCAATAGTTGAATAAGTAACTGGCCAGTGTGACCTAGGGTTGGCGAAATTATGAGTAGGCACCCTCATATTTTCGAAACCCTAATTAGGGTTTAGAAGGCTTGGTCTAAATGGTCAACAGGCTTGTCCATTAAGGAGGCTCCTCTAGGGTTTTGACTGTAACCCTTGGAGGCTATAAAAGGAACCTCCTGGTAACCCTAATGGTCTGCGCCATTTTCTGAATCTCTCTGGAATTCTGATGTCTTCACCTCTTGCTTGGGTGTGACTCCATTTGAGGCAAGATAATTTTGCTGCTAGCTTCTGGATCAAGAATCAAAGGTTGGTTTTTGTTATCCAAATTCTTTAGAGATTATTGTTGGCCCTAGGAATTATATTATATGTTCATTAGAAGAAAAACATAGATCCTCATTATTAGGTTGCATGTGAACTTAGGATTTCAAGTTCATTGTTTGCTTAAAACCTTTCAATATATATATATATATATATATATATATATATATATATATATATATATATATATATATATATATATATATATATATATATATATATATATATATATAGAGTTAGGATCTTTTGAGAACCACAAGTCCCCCGAGAACCCGAGAACTCCCAAACCGATTTTTTTTTCAAAAAACCGACCCCATAGGCCTCTAAAACGCACACTTTTAAGACTTTTCGAAAAAAAATTTTCCGAAAAAAACGACTTTTTTTTTTTTAAAAACTTTGCACATGTACACAAAAAAAAATTTGCACATGTGCAAACTTTTTTATACGTACACTTTTTTTGAAAATTTTTTTACAGAACGCCTTAAATATATGTTAGAAAGACATCCATAAAAAAAACTTGAAAAAAAATGTACGTATAAAAAACTTTGCACATGTGCAAAGTTTTTTTTTTGTACATGTGCAAATTTTTTTCAAAAAAAAAAAAAAAAAAGTCGTTTTTTCGGAAATTTTTTTCAGCGCCCCGGCACCTATTTGAGCGTTTTAGAGGCCTATGTGGTCGGTTTTTTGAAAAAAATATCGGTTTGGGAGTTCTCGGGTTCTCGGGGTGAAGTTGGTTCTCAAAAGATCCTAAGTCTATATATATATATATATATAATCAATAACCGAATCATACCCAAAATTGTGAGATCTAACACTTTGATTTAGTGAACTTTTGTCTCGGGTTTATTTATAAAGAACATGTTCGTTGCCTTTAGAACTTTCTTTTTAAAGAATTTGTGCCTTCAAAATTTACCATATCAGGAAATGATGGGTCAAAGGTCCTTCCCCATAAAGAATTCGAGTCTCCTTGCGGGCAAATTACGTTTTAAGCCTCCATTTACATGTTAACTAGGTTTTTTGTCTCTAATTTTGAATAATGTGTTAATAGAATGTTTTGTAATGTTTTTTTATTAGTGTTTAGTTTTTTGGATAGTATCTGAAATAATCATATTCTATATGATAAGTGATTGTAAAATATCATGACATTCGTTATTGTCTTGGTAAAGATAAAAATATACGTTTCATTATTAGAAATAGACTAAACAAGTGTCTGAAAAAAAAAATCTAGTGCATTTTTTACATGAGACATTGATCTCGATCATTGTAATTTGTGTTCAACTTTTAATTGTCTTATTTCATAATTGTTCTCACAAGTATGACCAACTATGGACATTTAGATAACTATATTATTTAAGGATTAAACATGCTAATATAAAATACAACCAATTATAAACTCAAAGATCATATCCTATATATCCAAGTTGTCTATTATAATTTTTGCTGGCTGTTCGAAATATTCAAATACTAAATTCAAATCAAGTCCCATCATATAGAAGGAGCTTTGTGAATGAGATAAGAATAATTGATTTTTGTGAACTTTGTGAATATCAATATCTCCTTCTTTACCTTTATAGTTAAATTCAAGCGGCAACTATATGGTTCTCTATCGTGACTTAGAGAGCTTAAAGACTCGGTTAAAGGTGACTCTTATTCTCACAAAGACTTCTTGGTTATCCTGAATGTTAGGTTTAACCTAGCTTTCAAGCATCATCATATTTTATACATCCTTTCTTGCGGCAACCTATTCCTAATGTGTAGAAGATTATACATCACTTATCCTGAATGTGTGTGTGTGTGTGTGTGTGTATATATATATATATATATATATATATATATATATATATATATATATTTATATATATATATATATATATATATATATATATATATATATATATATATATATATCTGTGTTTGTATGTGCGTGTATGTGTGTGTGTGTGTGAATGTATACATAGAGTTGAGATCATTTGAGAACCCATATTTTCCCGAGAATTCGATAACTAAATTATGGCCATTAAATCAAAAGAATTTGATGGCCTAGATTAATAGTGGCATAATTATAATTATAATTTTAATCAAAATTAATGGCTTGCTAAGCTTTTTAAAAATGACCACAAGGCGTTTAAAGATTAAAGATTTATCAGATCCCTTAATAAATGGCAATCCCTACAAATCAACATAACTCTCTCTCTCTCTCTCTCTCCCTCTCTCTCTCTATATTTATGTATCTATCTATCTAGCTATCTCTCTCTCTTTCTGTCTCTCTCTCTCTCTCTCTCTCTCTCTCTCTCTCTCGTATCCCTCAAACCCCTCACCATTTGTATGCCACATTATCTTCCAAATTTGAGAAGCATGGAACTTTATCTTTAGAAAACCTAATCATGACACCTATTTTTTAAGAACTTTCTGATATTGAAAGATTCACACTTACTCGATGTTATTGTTTAGAATAGGTTCATCTATCGATTGGACACTTGAGAAGCCTTGCTTTGTTATGTATATCACGTTGTTCTAGTCTAAAGATTTTTCCATCCATTACCAAACTAAAGAACCTCGAGACCCTTTCATTATCAGACTGCCTTCAACCTTTTGAGCTCTTAGAGATCTAGCAACAGAACATGGACAGTTCACTGCATCTTCAATTGAATAATAATGGGGCTGAAGTAGCATTCTATATAGAATCTAGTACAAACTCTTTTGTTACTTGTTGGATGTGTGGTTGCAGCAATCTTCTTGGGGCATAATGTTGTTTAAAGGAGCCTTTCTTACATCACAACAACATAGAGTTGAAGTTTTTCTATAAAGGCTTAAGAAAGTTAGGTCTCGGCAACTTCAATTTGGGAGATGAAGTGATGGGTTTTGTTGTTTGGGACTTACCAACTTGCAGGAGCTTGGTTTATATGGAAATGTGTTTTCTCGGTTAAGTTTTAGTCACTTGCAACTTCCTCGACTCAAATGGCTCAACCTCGCAGCTTGTTTCGAACTTGTGGAATTGCCAAAGCTGCCATCAAGTATAATTGTTGTTAATGTGGATAGTTGTAGCTCACTTGAAAGCATTAGAGATATTTTATAGTGGTAAATGGTTGGGGAATGTCTCACTACTATACTTGGAGCTAAAACTTGGTGGCGACAGATTACTAGACTTTATGCTCCGGGTGTCGCTCTACAAACCTTTGAAATTTCCATCTTATAATAGAAGAACAAACATACCTATAAGTCCCAAATCCTAGATCTAACAAGGTATCAATCGATTACTTGATTAGTGCGGAATCCTAATCAAGCAATGAATCCGAAAACACCTAATAATAAGAATTAAGAACGCGGTGTAAACTTCAATGCACTCAATTGTATAAATCAATTGACTGGTATATAAGTTCTTGATCGATTTCTCTCAATTCTCACTAATGTGCTCTCAATTATCGACCAACCAGTATAAATGACTAAGAAAAAACTATTTATACATAACCTAACACAAGAGCACATTCGGACAAAGGTCCACCGAAAACTCCAGCCCAAGCCCACCGAAATCCCTGGGATTTCGGTCCATACATGCCGAGAACCAAGTGTTTTCGGCCCAATACCGAAAACTCCAACTTGGCTTGTAAAATTTGAATTGAACCCTTAAAAGCAAAGAATAAACCATACGAAAATATGTCCCAACAATCTCCTAGTTTATTGCTTTCTTTTCGTTTCAAGCTTCCCTTTGATCTTGGCTTTCTGTTCTTCCTCGGTCTCTTCATGACTTGACTACGAAATACAGTTGGACTTTCTTCAGATTTAACTTTGAACGCACATCTGGTGTAAGGGCTTATTGCATATGTTCTGAAATCAGCACTCCCAGCTTTGAATTTGACTTTGACTAGAACTTGGAGTCTGATTCTACTTCTTCACTTCTTGATCATTTTAGGTACAAATGTAGCAACAGAAACTGTTTGAGGAGGAATTCAACGCAGCTTGTCGCATAGAGTTACGCTTCACCTTTCTTTGGGGTTGAAATGTTGTGTTGAGAAAATAAATGTCACTTCTCGTTCCATCACTTGAAAATATTCATTTGAATGTCTTTGACGACAACTGGCACTTTATGAAACGTAACGATGACTAATAGGAAACCTGTGGGTCACAGAGTCATAACGACCCTTCTCGCCATAGTTGTTCAAGGACCAAGCCTTGGCTCAAGAAGAGACTACTCGCAGTATCTGTGTGAACACGGAGGAATGCACTGCAATTGATTGAGTATCAGAGAATTACTCGTGGCCGTTTTGATTTTGGCCCCTGCATATCCTTGATCAAAGATCTCAATGCACTTAACAAGTTAACTTGGCTCTTGGCGAGACGTTCAATGGTATCTAAATCTCTACGGAGTGTACCATCCTGGTGCCAGTTAGGGTTCAGGTGAAGTGTTAGGGTCTCACAGCTATTGTGGTAGTTAACAATGATCATTGACCCAAAGTTTTGATGTTTCATCAATGGGAGGTAAAAGCCACATTGAATCACGCATATATTTATTAGAAGAATATTAGGGTTAAGAATGGTGTGAGCATGTAATATATCATGGTTCGAGATATACCCATATGCTAGAGTTGTGATTAGTCATCAATGTGTGGTATAGTACATTGAATCATCCAACTCTAAATTAGAAGACTTGTAGGTGAGAATGGTTGTTGATGCCTCACATTTACTATTGGTGTTATAGCAAAGATCATAAGCATAGATTTTTGAAATATCATCAACATTTGGTTTTCAATGATGAATCTTCTATTTCTTGCATCAGAAGATAGAGTGGTTAAGAATGGATTGGTGCGTGTGATAGAATACGGTATGCAATCTAACCATCAGCACAGAATTTGTAACTCTCGACTATGAGTGGCTTTACTCAAGGTGTCTAGAAGTTAAGTATGAGAAGAATAATTGAGGTTAGGTAAGAGAGGTTGGTAGTGCTTCATACTCATTGTGGTGTACTAATGAGAATCATCAGCACATGTTGTTTATCTCAGAAGTGAGTGGTATAGCTCAGTGCGTCGTCGATTGATAGGGTAGGGAATGTCTTAGTGAATCACGGTGATAGTGAAACACATCATGTACATGAGATATTTTGATCAGTATTCATGATTGGTATAGATCAGGAACATTGACAATCATGCAAAATTTGTGCAAATTTTAAAATGAACTGACTAAAGTAATTAAAAGGACATATTTTTGGATTTTTCTTAAATTTAAAAGGAAACATAAAATGAAAAACATATTTTTGGATTTTATAATTTTTTGTTGTTTTTAATTCTCCCCCTAAATTTGTGCATAGAGGAGAATGAACGAAAATGAACAAATTTAACCAAAAAATTTACAAAATTTACAAAATTTGATTTGTCTGTCATCGAAACGAATCATCTTTAAAAATCCGATAAGCACATCAAAAGAGCTTTTGCAAAAGGTTTTGTAAACAAATCTGCCACATTGTTATCTGTGTGGATCTGCTCCAAATGAATAAGTTTACGCTCAAAACAATCTCGGATAAAATGTACTTTAATATCGATGTGCTTGGTTTTATAGTGTTGAACAGGGTTTTTGACAATTTGTATTACAGCATCATTATCATAAAAGATAGGAGTATCTAGAAAGTTCAAACCATAATCTAGCAGTTGATGTTGCATCTAGATGACCTGAGAACAACAGGACGATGCAGCAACATATTCAGCCTCAGCTTTGGAAGTTGACACCGTCTGTTGTTTCTTGCACTGCCATGATATTAGTCTATCTCCCAAAAATTGATATCCAGCACTTGTAGATTTCCTGTCAATGTCACAACCTCCATAATTGCTGTCAAGAAAGGCATATAAATCAAATTCAAGATTCTCAGGATACCAGAGACCCAATTTCGGTCTCCCTTTAAGGTACCTAAAGATTCGTTTAACAGCAATTATATGAGATAGTTTAGGATTAGCATGATGACATGCACATTGGCAGACTGCAAAAACTATGTCAGGTCTGCTAGCCGTCAGATACATCAAGGAACCTATCATTGATCGATACAAAGTTTGATCAACAGGTTCTCCATATGTATTTGATGTCAGCAGAGGTCTTTCGGCCATTGGAGTAGCAGCAACTTTTGCATCTTTAAATCCGAACTTTCAAGAATGTCATCGACGTACTTCCCTTGATGCAGCAATATACCTGAAGAGCTTTGACGAACTTGTAACCCCAGAAACATCATCATCTCCCCCAGAGAACTCATCTTGAATCTCTTCTTCATTACTTGCTCAAAGTCTTTGCATAGCGTCTTGCTTGTAGATCCAAAGATGATATCATCCACATAGATCTGAACGACAATTAGATATGTCATTTCACGTTTTATGAACAACGTCTCATCAATCGTGCCTCTTGTATACCCGTGTTGTAACAGATGTTCAGTCAAGGTAGCGTACCAAGCTCAATGAGCTTGATGAAGACCGTATAGTGCCTTATCCAGCTTGTACACATGATTTGGAAACTTTGAATTGACAAACCCTAATGGTTGATCAACGTAGATTTCCTCTTTTACCTCACCGTACAAGAAGGCTGTTTTGACGTCCATCTGATACACGGTGAAACCCATGTAGGAAGCATATGCCAAGAAGATACGAATTGCCTCCAATCGCGCCACAGGAGCATATACTTCAGTATACTTGAGACCCTCTATTTTCCTGAACCCACGAACAACCAAGCGTGCCTTATTTCGCACAATTACCCCATTGTCATCTTGTTTGTTGTGAAATACCCATCTTGTGTCCAACAACTTCTTTCCTTCGGGTAGTTCCACCAGCTGCCAAACCTTCAGTTTTTCAAATTGGTTTAACTCTTCATCCATTGCATCAACCCAGCTTGGTTCATTTAGAGCCATTTCAACATTCTTCGGCTCGATTTGCGAAATGAAACATGAATAGAGACACTAGTTGACATAACTGCTCTGACTTCTGGTCTGGACTCCGTCTGTCAGTGAGCCTATGACATTTTCAACTAGATGATCGCGTTCAATCCTGGAAGGAATAGCATGCTCGAGAGCTTTTGAAGAAACTGGAAGGTTTGTGATGTTTTCAACTCTGCCTGCAGCCGAATCACCTCTATCATATGTTCTGAAGTCATACGAGGTGCTCGCCACATACTCATCCGGAATTCTCTCAGGACAGAAAGAGTCCATGAGTGTAAGATTGAATAGATCGGCAGAGTCAGAGTTGAAATCCCCTGAATGAGTGACAGGTTCTTCCACAGCTGGGGTTTCGTCAACAATCTTTGGAGAGTCGGCAGGAGTGTCATCATTCACCATAGGGGGATCAGAGGATGCACCGTCGTTCAAGATTGTACGTTCATCAATTATCACAGACGGTTTGATTGGTTCAGCAAGAACATCCTCATCGTCGTCCTTATTTGTTGAGTTGTAAATGAGATTGAGTCAAAGATGCGGTTCTGATTTATCGCATGATTTTGTGCCAAGAAATTAGCTAGTCGGTTATGGAATGGGCCTGTCCTTCCATACTTAGTTTTAGTATTTATAGCTTGCTTGTACCCTAATTAGGGTTAACTTTTGTAATCTCTTTACGGCACTCATACAGAATAGTTCTCATCAAATTGTTCTTGAGTTGCTTTTTAATCATTCGACATCAATTCATCATATTGTGTGTTCGTGTTTCTTGTTTATCATTCTTATTCCGCATTGTTTGAATCCAAATCCACTCTTTTTGTTTCAACAATTGGTATCAGAGCAGGAGACTGTGTATCACATTCGCTATCATGTCTGATTCATATTCAGACAAGATCACATGGCGCACGAAGATCAACACACTCAATCATTCAATCTGTCCAGCAGCATCGGGTCCACGACCAGGATCCCAATTATTTTCACACAAGAATACGAGGTGTGGGCGCTGCACTTCGAAGATTATGTTCTAGGTATTGAAGAACATGGAGCAACAATCTGGCACGCTATTACTGAAGAACCGTTTGCTCATGCAACCACATGAAGAGTCATAAAGACTTTGAAAGAATATAATCCTCTACTTTTCACTCACACCGATCTACCTCTTGATGAGAAGAATAAACTCATGTGCAACATAAAGGCATTCAGAATCATTCGATTTGCTCTTCAAGCTGATACTCTTCGCTTAGTGAGTTCATGTGAAACAGCGAAAGAGATATGGGATAGGTTAAAGGAATTATACTCAGGAGATGCTGATCTGGTGCACTATGTTCAAACTACTATTCTTTCCGATTTCGGATCCTTTGAACAGGCTCCAGATGAAACACTAACTCAAACTTTCAATCGATACAACCACCTTCTTAGTAGACTGGTGAAGTACAAAATCGCTCGAACGGTAATTGAGCAAAAGGTCACCTTTTTGAATCGTCTTCGATCGGAGTGGAAAGCCATTGTCTCAACGATAAAGGCACATGAACAATTTAAAAACTACACTCTAGCGAAGGTGATTGGCATCCTTAAATCCCATGAGAAAGAGATCACTTCTGAAGCAAAAACGACTGCCAGCCTGGGTTCTCTCGCTCTTGTTGCAAAGGGAAAGAAGACAGCTGACGATGATTCGGAATCTGACTTTTCCGGTGATGATTTGACAAGGGAAGAGAAAGCCTTAATGGTATCCAATCCGAAGAAATTCTTCAAGAAAAACTTCTCCAAGTTCAAAAACAGAAGTCGACAAAGTAATTTCAACTCGGAAAAGACACAAGAAGATAATCAAAGGAAACCAAAAGCTGAAGAAGAGAAGATGCTAGTAGGCGACTCTGGTTATGACTGCCACTTCTGCAAAGGCAAGAACCACTTCATTAAGGACTGTTTGCTCCGAAAGCAAAAAGAAAAGAAAGAGCAGGTGAAAGATGAAGCGTATTATGTCAAGAAAATTGCAGATCTAAAGAAAAATGACACTCCCACAGCCAAAGCAGCCTTTGTAGTAAAAGAAGATAGTGAATACGGTGCAGTTGAGATCTGGTCAATGGATTCAGAGGACGAGGAAGTGCGAAACCCAACACATGGTAGATGCTTTATGGTGAGAGAGGACAGTTCCGAAAGCAGAGGATACTCAACTGATGGGTGTCAAAAGTCAACAAGCTGTTTCGCTGCCAAGCCTGTTTTTGAACAAGTTGAGGAATGTGAAGCTGTGGTCAATAAGGTACATTCTATCCTCAAAACATTAAATATCTGCTCTTCCAGTTATGATAATGAATTAGATAATCTCAGGTTTACTGTTTCCAATTTAAGTGATAGCTTAAAAAGGACACGCCTAAGTAATTCTAACTTAAATGACCAATTGAGCAGGATATCGAATAAAAATGAGGAGAGGCGAATGAAAATCGAGGCGTTGGATAATGAGTTAGTTAGAGCCAAGGATGATATTATCTATGTTAAGAGAGACAATTTGTTGCTTTTGAAACAACGAAACATTTTTTGTTTAATTGCAAAACGTCTTTACAATAACATTACACAACTTCATCTTGATTGTGATATAGGCAGGGGTTTACATAAAATGATTTTACCCTTTCTCGAATTGAAAAAGGATGAAATCGATGCTGAATGCTACAGATGTGAAACCATTGTTTCATCCGATGAGGTTTCGGAAGCTTATCGTATCGGACATGACAAAATTGAAAGTTATATTCAGTCCAAAGAACATAAAAACATGGTTAAAGAATATTTTTCTGAAAATGATCATGAGGAAATAAAAACAGCAACCTTAAAGAACTTTCACTCATTATGCTCTAAATTGAATTCTGATAATACTCCCGTTAATGAGAATATTTCTGATTTTGATGAAAGTGAAATGAGTGAGATATCTGTTGAGGATGAAATTGATTGTTCGGAATTTATAAATAGTACAGCTGAAATCAATAAAAATCTAATTTCTGAAAACTCAGTAGCTTTTGCAAGAGTTATTGAAAATAAAGGACCGCAATCCTTAAAAGAACAAGCAACGGTGTTTTCGAAAATTCAAACTGTTCCGAATCAGGTTTTTATGAAACAAGGCCTAACTTCAAAAGACGTTTCCGAACTAAAAGTCCTGGTTGATAAAGATAATTCCGATGGATGCGATACGTTCTTCTGGTCTGAACCCATCGACAATTCCGATGAAACAAAAGGCCTTTCAGAAATGACCTCTTGGAAATCTCGAGGAAAATACATTTCAGGTTCCGTGAATCGAAGAGATTCATTTTCTCAAGCAGGGACAAGCAATTTAAAGTCGCAACAACACTCTTCTTTCTCTAAAAACCAAGTAACTCGTATTCATAAGTCTCCTGAAGAGCTTATAGCTAAACGGAAACAGATGAATGCGAGATACAAAAAGAATTTGAAAGAATGAAAACAATTTCGGAGAAATAAAAATGACAAAAACTTTTTCTGTTCTACTTCAAAATCTGTTCCGAAAGTCCCTTCAGTTCCGATTCAGAAATCACAACAAACATCTCTTTCAAAACCTAACATCCCTACCTCATCAAACTTGAGAAACCAAACCCCGACCTCTAAGTCTAACGACATAAAGGGAAAAGCTAAGATCGTTCCTGCCTCAGAATCCAAACAAATATCAAAACTGAATATGTTCAACAAGGTTCAACAGGCATCCACTTCCGAATCAAAACCTATCTCCCAAATATCCAAACCCTTGAATAAATCTGAAATCGTTCCAAATCAGAAAGCTCATTATTTTCAACATTCAAATGTTTTCGTTGCTAAAAAGTCTCGTTTTGCTAAAGAAGCTTGGGTAACAACAAAAATAAAAGTGTTTAACAGCGTTAAGCAGGAAAATCAACGACCAAAGATACAATCATTTTGGGTTGAAAAATCATGCATATTTCCTGTTACTCAGAAATTCTCACATGGACCCACATTGGTTTGGGTTCCTAAATCTCTCTAACTTGTGTAGGTACTACGTGACGAACAGTATGATCCAGAATGGTATATTGATAGCGGCTGTTCACGTCACATGACAGGGAGAAGGGAGGAATTACGAGAATATCGGTCGCTACAGAATGGAGGAAGAGTCAGTTATGGCAACAATGCAACTGGAAATATCACTACAAGAAAACAGCGATTTAGCAACGGACGAATTCCGTTGCTAAACCTTGAAATTCCGTTGCTAAATGGGTTTTGCAACGAAAATTGTTACGGAACTGTTCCGTTACAATAAAGCTCGTAGCGAATGAATTTGCTATGAACTTTTATTTCCGTAGCAACTTTGCTACGGACTGATTCCGTAGCGCATGTATTTCGTAGCGAATTCCGTAGGTGGACTCCGTAGCGATTTCCGTAGCCGTTTGTCCGTAGCGAATTCCATGGTTCTTTTTCCGTTGCTACTTCTGTAGCAGTTTTCGTTGCAAATTCCATTGCAATAATTTTGTAGCAAATTCCGTCGTCACGCTTACGTAGTAAAATCTGTAACAATAATTCTGTAGCAAATTTCGTGGTAAGGGTTCCGTAGTAAATAGCAACGAAAATCCAGTCCATAGCAAAATCGGTAGCAATATAGCAACGGAATTTGATTTCGTGACAAAAACCGTAGTTATTCTTGTGTTTGCTATGGAATTTTCATTTCGTGGCAAATGTCGTAGCAAATTTGCTACGGAAAGTTATTCTGTAGCATAAACCGTAGCAATTTGGCTACAGAAAGGTCTTCCGTAGCACATTTCCGTTGCTATTTGGCTGTTTTCTTGTAGTGTATCAAGGGATAAGGCATGATCACAAATGGTGAAATCACCATTCGCAAGGTCGCATATGTTGAAGGGCTTCAGCATAACTTAATCAGTGTTTCGCAATTAGTTGTCGGAACTGGGCTCAAAGTCTCATTTGATGAAGAAGGTTCCGAACTCATTGAAAAGAAAACTAAGAAGACAGTTCTAAAGTCGAAACGGAAAGGAGAAATGTTTCCCTTGGATATGCGTCCCATCCTCGAAAACCTGCTGTTTGCTTGCTCACAAAAGCTGCGAATGATGATAGCTGACTTTGGCATAGACGTTTATCTCACATGAATTTCAGAGATATCAACAAGCTTGTACTTGGTGATCTTGTGCGAGGATTACCTCTCCTAAGGTACGACAAAGATCGTCTGTGTGATGCCTGCGAACTCGGAAAACAAAGTCGAAAGAACCATTCAACAATTATCAACACAAAAATCCTCGAAACATTGGAACTATTGCACATTGATCTGTGTGGACCATCTGCAATCGAAAGTGTTGCTCACAATAAGTACATTTTGGTTGTAGTGGATGATTTCTCTAGGTTCACATGGGTGTTTTTTCTCAAACAAAAATCCGAAGCTGCATCAAATATGATTAATTTCATCAAGCAAATGGAAGTACTTCTCCAAAAGCAAGTTCGGATGATCAGAAGCGATAATGGCACGAAATTCAAGAATCGGATTCTAGACGATTTTCTCGTCGGAAAAGGAATCTCTCATAACTTTTCTGCCCCTTATACTCCTCAACAAAATGGAGTGGTGGAAAGACGCAACCGTTCCTTATATGAAGCAGCTCGTACAATGCTCTCTTTTGCGAAACTACGCTTGAACTTCTGGGCCGATGCCATCGCTACAGCATGTTTTACCCAGAATCGTTCAACAATCAACAAAAGGTTTCTTCTTACTCCTTATGAGATCCTCAACAAGAGAAAGCCGAATGTAAAATTCTTTCACGTTTTCGGATCCAAATGCTTCATTTTTAACTCAAAGGAAAAACGAGTCAAATGGGATGAAAAAGCCGATGAAGGAATTTTTCTGGGATACTCGCTCACTTCCAAAGCATATCGCGTTCTAAACAAACGATCTCGGAAGATTGAAGAAACATACTATGTCACCTTCGATGACAAGTATAATTCCAGAACAAAACATTCAGAGACACAATCACAAGAAATCTTCCCTGAGTCCAATAAAACATCAATTCCTCTTATGAATCTATATGAGGAATTCATGAATTTGTTCGATGAACCGGATAATGCAAAATCGGCAGAAGAAAAAGCCAAGGATAATCAAGGTGATGAGTTGTTAAAAATCATAGAAAATGCAGCAAGTGAGACCGAAAATGCAAGTGCTCGCTCTTCTGAAGTTCTAATTCCGATATCTTCTCCGACTTCTGACGCTCCAATTCCAATTCCCACTCCGGTTGAAATCACAGAATCTGGAACAAATATTTCTGATTCATCTATCCAGGGGGAGACTTCTACACCATTTCAGGGGGAGGGTATGTCTTCTGAAACAGAAACAAGCACACCTATAGTCGACGAAGGAAACTCCAATCTTGATGATACAGGAACCAATGCAAACCTCCAGGGGGAGAATGAGATTGAAAATAATGACATGGACACTCAGTCAGAGGTACAATCGGAAGCAGAAGAAGTTATTCCAGAGATTAATCCTGAATATGATCCGAATTATCCTCCAATGTTAAAATGGACAAAGGATCATCCACAATCTCAAATCATCGGAGAAACATCTGCTGGTGTTCTCATTTGAGCTCAAGTCAAAGAAAAGCAAGCTGCATTATTTTCAAAGGTGGAATTTTGCATGTTCCATTCGTTCATTTCCAAGATCGAACCTAAAACAGTCAAAGTTGCACTTGATCATGCTGACTGGGTCCAAGCTATGCAAGATGAGCTAAATGAATTTGAACGTAACAAAGTCTGGAGATTGGTTCTGACTCTGAAAAAATCATCTGTTCTCGGAATGAAGTGGGTTTTTCGGAACAAATTAGACAAAGAAGGAAATGTCATTCGGAATAAAGCAAGATTGGTAGTCAAAGGTTATTGTCAAGAAGAAGGGATTGATTATGAAGAAACGTTTGCACCAGTTGCCAGACTGGAGTCCGTTCGGATCTTTCTTGCATATGCGGCACACAAAGATTTTGACGTCTATCAAATTGATGTTAAGTGTGTATTTCTGAATGGAGAACTAGAAGAAACAGTCTATGTTGAACAGCCTCCTAGCTTTGTGGATAGCAAAAATCCTGATTATTGCTATGTGCTGGATAAAGCTGTTTACGGTCTGAAGCAAGCTCCAAGAGCATGGTATGAAACTCTAACTCGTTTTCTCAAGCAATCCAAATTCAAGCAAGGCTCCGTCGATCCAACCTTCTTTCGCAAAAAGGAAGGAAATCATCTAATGATTGTTCAGATCTATGTCGATGATATCATTTTTGGATCTACGCATCCAAGCCTAACGGCTGAATTCTGAAAACTGATGGAGACAAAGTTTGAAATGAGCTCAATGGGCAAAATCAACTTCTTTCTAGGTCTTAACATCAGACAAATTTCCGAAGGAATCTTCATCAATCAAGAAGCTTACACCAAGTCGCTTTTGGAGAAATTCGGAATGAAGCGAGACTCTAAAGTCAAAGTTCCGATGGCTTTCGGAACAAAGCTCACTCCTTCACTAGATAAACCTGCAGCAGATATCACTCTTTATCGTCAAATGATAGGTTCACTTCTTTACCTAACTTCAATTCAACCTGATATTATGTTTGTTGTATGTTACTGTGCTAGATATCAGGCTAATCCCAGATAACCACATCTCACTGCTGTGAAAAACATATTCCGATATCTAAAGAGGACAACCTCACTCGGGTTATGGTATCCATCAGGATCTGGATTTTTCGTTCAAGCATTTTCCGACGCAGACCTTGGAGGGTGTGGATTAGATCGCAAAAGAACTTCAGGAGGATGTCAACTCCTCGATGGAAAACTTGTGAGCTGGCAATCAAGAAAACAAACATGCGTGTCTCTCTCTACAGCTGAAGCGGAATACATTGCTGCGGCTTCGTGTACCTCTCAAATCATTTGGATTCAAAACCAATTGAGAGACTATGGAGTCAGTATGAAACGTATTCCACTCTACTGTGATTCCGAAAGCGCAATTCGGATCTGCCACAATCCAGTGCAACATTCAAAGACCAAACACATTGCACTCAGATATCATTTCATCAATGATCATGTTGAAGATGGCAACATTGAAATTCATTTTGTTCGTTCAAATGATCAGTTAGCAGACATCTTTACCAAGGCCCTACCCGAGCTGGCATTTAACAGAATACTTCAAGGTCTCGGAATGATGGAAGCTGAATCTGTTCCGAATACTAGCTGAAAATTCCGATTGATTCCGAAATTCGGAATACCTCGGAATCGAAATTCAAATAAGGAAGATTCGGAATGAAAGTATCCTTTTTGTATATTTTATCCTTTCCAAATTACTCTCATTGTTTTCTTCTCAATTCTTTTTCAAAATATCAAAAATATGTGCTTCTTTTTGTCAATTTTTTTTTCTTACGTTTATACTTCTAGTATAAAATTTTTTTTCTTACCTTTATATTTCTAGTATAATTTTTTTTTCTTACCTTTATATTTCTAGTTTAAAATTTTTTTTGGCTGTGCTTAAACATACAGATATTGAATCAACAAAAGGCAAAAGAAAGACACATTTTATTATAACTGAAGAAAGGAAGTACAGAACGTCAAAAGAAATCAACATCCTTCTACAGTTTATAGTAGTGCCACATGGGAGGATCACCAAGATGGAAAGCTTGGTGGATTCACACCTCGCTCTCATCTACGAAGAGGCGACTCTCATCCGCCAGTCCTACCAAGAACTGGTTGTGAGGAGTTGTGAGAATGATCACCGCCGGCCACCATCCCCGCTTGTGCCAAACCTCAACGAGGTCAAATTGTTTGTACTCCACCAAGACTCTTGGTGGGACAGGCTGCAAGTAGGGATAGCTGGTTTGAATCGTCAGTGGACCACCACCCTCACTTTCCTTAAGTGTGGTCATCTTCACCTCGTACCAGTGGTTCCAAACTCCCATGACGACACCACCATAGGTGCCACCTGCATACTCGCCTTCATGCATCTTCACCTCGACCTTGTCACCACGGTTGTAGGGACGTTGAGCCAATTGATGAATCGTCTGACGGTAATTTTCTTGAGTGTATGTTGTTTCTACTAACAATAATTCCTTTTTATAGGCAAACATGACACCGGTTAGGCTTCCCAATTACGGATATTAAATTACTTTTTGAAGTAATGATGAAGTCTGCAGCTATGATTACGCGTCATTAAGGCAGTGACGGCTGATTGGCAACACGATTGGATGTTTCCATCCTTTTCGCCTAAGCATTAAATGCGTTATCATGACATCTGCCACCTTTCGTCACCCGCCTTCACTTCATTTCTAATTTTCTTTTATTTTTTATTTTCTTATGTAACTTGGAATTGACGGGAAACTTCTTTCAACTTATTCTTGTACCAATCCATGAAGTTCGATGATTATTGAAATTAAACCAAATTCAATATATGTCTTCAAAACTCTAGTAAAAAATGGCAAATCATTAAAACCATGATGCGCTGTGAGACTCCCAAACCATTCTATACCCATCTCATATTTCTCCATAACTATTCACTTCCATATAACCGTAACCCTTATGAAGGTTCTCAGAATTACCACTGAAAACTGATGGTTACACAACATCTGTGTTAATGATTTCGAAATTATTATCACCATAATTTCGAATGAAACCCAAAAATCTTTTTCATCCATAAGGTATTGACGGATCAAATTGCGAAGTCTCAAAGTTCATTTTTGCGTGATCTTTACGAAATTTGCTAGACCTAAGGTATTTCATCCCATAAGATCCAGTTTTTAATTTTCTTGAGACTTTCCACAACACACCTAGCCACTAATCAAACATCCACCTTACTTGTTATTAATGACTACACTGGTCAAACAAGTACCTTCTCCTGATTTCGGACATTTATCACGTTTCGAAATCTCGATGAGGCCAACCCACCCAAAATGAACCACAATAAAAAGAAGATGCCTTTCACTGATTCTTAACAATCATCTGATCGTATTTCAACAGGAAACCACACAAGCACTTCCGAATCTCTCTTGATTCCGAAGGAAGAGATCGCTGCCCGGGATCTATCTGATTTTATGTCTCTATGACATCACAGATATCTCAGAAATTTATTTGCTTTATTTCTCATTTTTTTGGCACACTCATGCACTAAAATCTTTCTGATTTTTCTAACTCTAGTTTCGTGTTGATAAGATCAATTTTTGATGACGAGGACAAGAAAGTTTGTTTTGAGGCGCGAATTTTTGAATCATGTATGACGTCACCCACGCGTGTCAGTTACAACGTCACCGCCTGTTCGCCTGATTTGACTCTTTCCACGCGCCTGCACAGCGAAATTTTGGGGGCGGATCATCATCTCACTGCTATATTTGGGGAAACTGAAACGCTTTTCTTGGGATTCTCTCTCTCTCTCTCAGTTTGAAAACTCCCACTATAAAGTCACTTTATGCAGCCCTAATTATTCTTTCTGCTCTCTCGACTCTCCATTGCACAGGCAATTCTCTCTCACTGTTCATCATCTTTCTTCAAGCTCTCATCAATGGCGGGTTCATTTTCTGCAAACGAAAATACCTCCTCATCTCTTATGCTGAAGATAAAACAAAATCAGAATATGATCATCGATCTTAACTCTTCCAAGTACAATGATGCTCTTCGGCCGATGATCGAGTGTCTCAAATATTCCAAGATTTCCAAAGCCCTAACTGCATTAGCAAAGATTCCCATCGTGTATCTCTCCTCTGCATACTCATCGGCATTCTACAACAAGGCTGATGAAGTTGTTACTTTTGAAGCGGGCTCTATCAAAACATGCATTTCCAAGTCCTGTTTTGGAAAATTGCTAGGGTTTACTGATCGAGATGATATTGTCGATCCTGATTCTCTTCAGCCTGTTACTCTTCCATGGTTCTTCTATCAATTAGGCTACAAGGGCGACATCACACAACTATCCAAGTTCACAAAGAAGGGTTTACCACCTCTGTGGAACTTTCTTTTTACCATCTTGTTCAAGAGCTTTTCTGAACGAACAACAGGCACTGACAGTGCAAGTAAGCTCTTCTACTCTCTCTTTTACGGACTCTACTACGATATCAATCTTGATTACGGGTCTATTCTCTGGAGCCAATTTGTCGAGAGTGTTAACTACAGGAACCGGCACTCTGAAATATCTTGTGCTCGATTTTGGTCTATTGTGTTGAAACGGGCTATTGAGCAACATAACATTCATATCATGACCGATTCTTTCATGGCGGTCATTCCGCGTTGTCAACCACTCAATTTGCTACCACAAAATCGGAGGAATTCGATTTCATTGGATCAATTCCGATCATGATGTTGGACCGAGTTCCGAAGGAAGTTCAATGTATTGCTGATTACAGACTACTTTCTCCATCGGGTGTTCGTAATATTGACCAGACACATCAAGAAGCTTTCGATAGACTTGAAAATCCAAAGAAAGTGGTCAAACGAAAAGGTAAGGGTGCAGCCTCAGACACTGAAAAACAGCCCAAACGTCCGAGGAAGGTTCGAAAGTCTGTCCAGTCTTTTGATTCAGAAAACAAACATTCCGATCCTCACCAAATTCCAAATTCCCCACAGGATGTTCCGATTATAGACAATCTTGAAGGTATCACCACTGCAAAGCTTTCCCATCCTCCACCATCGCCAAATCATGACCACACACCAAAAACCACTCCTCATTCTAGCCCATAATCGACTCCTGAACGCTCACCACTCCGAACCACCATCACTCAAAAGTCTCCATCTCTATCACCCAAACAAACAACCATTCCTACTCCACCATCACCCAAACAAACAACCATTCCTACTCCACCTTCACCCAAAAAAACTACAATTCCGCCTTCACCTCATCCCAACGCACCTTCAGATGATGAAGATATCCTGTTTAATGATGAACAGGATGAGCTCTCGGATTTCCTTGAATCTCCATCAACTGTTAAACTCAAGACCCACAGTACAACTGCTCCGATGGCGACTGATCAACTCAAGGAAATCTCCAAGAAACTGGATCTACTTCTTAAATCCAAGGCAAACCCCTCCATCTTCGACTAGCAATCCCAGTTGAGACTCGGTGGACACTTTAATCACCGAAAATGTCAAAATCATGCATGAATTCTCCTCGGTCATGGAGAAATCGGAATTGTAAATGCTGAATCATGCCAACTCTATCGGCAGGTTGGAAAAAGACGTTCTCAAGTTCACACAGGACTTTCGAGACACTCATGTAAAGAACAATGAAAAGATACAACAGCTCATCTCCAATTTTGGGAGCACTCTGACGAAAGAGAAAGAAGCTCTTTCTACCTTACGTTCGGAAATAAAGACTGAGCATTCTGAATGGGTCTCCTCCATGGATACAAAATATGACCAACTGAAAAAGGATTTGGCCGCAGAAAACGAATTGATGGATAAATTAGCCGCCAAAGAAACCAAAATCCAGGTTCTCAAGGCCGATCTCCGACATACGTCTGCCATCCTCACTTCGGCTGTATCTCAAAGCAAGGCCGTTAAGAACGGTGTATCTAAAATCGACTCCTTTCTTCATCGAATGGTTGAAGAAACTGATCCAATCCTCACTCCTCAGGTGCGCAGACATCTAACACTTAAGCTTCATCCTGTGTTCAATCTTCTAGCAGCACTAAAGGGTGTTTCGGAAGTCGTTGCCACTCCGAAACAAGGGGAGAAGCGATCGACGAAGAAAGTCCGATCAATGAAGAAACTCCGAATAAAGACCACCCGGTCAAAACCACTTCTGCAACTGTCGGAAAAGAAAATGAAAAGGGGCTACACAGGCTACACAATCTTCTCAGAACCCCGATTCCGATTGGTTTAAAAGAATGAACACTGGAGGAGATATTGGTCCATCCTCTACAGATCCATCAAAACGCAAAGGCAAGGAAATATTGGAAGAACTGGTCATTGATCAAGATGCTGCTAAAGAAGCTACGGATAAGGAAATCGATGACATCCTCAACCTCACTCGCAAACTTGATGCTGAGGAAGCCGCCAAAAGAGAGGCTGCACTACTCTTGCAAACTCAGATGTCATTATTTCCTGCCTAGCACTATAAAAGGATGACAATGGAAGCTATTACCGAGCCTGTGAGAACTGGCTTCAACCAGTTACCTCGTATAACATAAGCAATGAAGTAAACTCTCAACTTGACTTTCCGATGACTGCGAAAGCACTTCTGTTCCGAGGGTTCGAGGAACTCAAAGACACTCGTCTTTCTAATTCAAAAGTGAATGATATGTTGTTCACCTTTTATTTGAATAACGCGTTTGCTCAACATTTAACCTGGAGTTTAAAGAAGATTGTACAACTGACTCCCCGTCTTCCTGAGGTTAATGTTCCATTCAGAAACGCAAGATTTTTGGCATTCAGAGGCAATGATAAAGAGAAGATGGAATTTTCTTTTGCTGATCTACCATTTATGAATCCATTCGATTGGATCTCACTGTTCAACATCTTGTCGAGAGAACAAAAGTATCATCCTCTTTCCGATCATCTCAAAAGAATGATTGGATACTATATCCTTGAAGTTGCGAAGTTGGACGTTGAAGTCGCTGCTGTTCTGGACAAGACTCCTTTGAGTTTAAGACGTCCTCCTCCCAAAAATCTTGGCAAGTGTAAAATCGGAAAAATTGTCAACTCAAATTGGAGTGTGGCATACAACTCAAAGGAAGGGCTTGAAAATATCAAAAGGATATTCTATCTTTCTGACAAACATCTTCATAGAACTCCAGTGTTGGAACACATTCTTCACATCACCAACAAACTCCGATCCAACACCACTGATGATAAGACATGTATCTCCGACATGTTGGAGTGGTACATAGAATTTCGAAAGAGGATCCTGGCCATGATTCCGAAGGTGTTTGATAGACAAGCTAATGAAGTGAAACCTGAAGAATGAAGACTGGTCGCATTTTGACTCAAAGGGGGAGATTGTTGAGTCGTAAATGAGATTGAGTCAAAGATGCGGTTCTGATTTATCGCATGATTTTGTGCCAAGAAATTAGCTAGTCGGTTATGGAATGGGCCTGTCCTTCCATACTTAGTTTTAGTATTGATAGCTTGCTTATACCCTAATTAGGGTTAACTTTTGTAATCTCTTTACGGCACTCATACAGAATAGTTCTCATCGAATTGTTCTTGAGTTGCTTTTTAATCATTCGACATCAATTTATCATATTGTGTGTTCGTGTTTCTTGTTTATCATTCTTATTCCGCATTGTTTGAATCCAGATCCACTCTTTTTGTTTCAGCATTATTGATTCCACTTGGGCCTAGTTGTGTACGTGAAACATCATCAAAAAGCATATGAAAAGGTTTAAACAATTTAACATAGTTAAACAACCAGTCAGGACCGACTCGGACATTTGTCTCGTTTTCCTCTAGCCAACGCACATCAAAGGATTCCAAAATTTGCTTGGTGACCTTATTGTAGACCCGATAAGCAGTGCGACCAGCATACCCTACAAAGTAGCAATCATCAGCCTTTGAATTGAACTTTGGAGTGGCTTCTAGATGAAGAAGTGTGCATGGACATCCAAAGGTGCGGAAATGAGCAACAGTCGGTTTGTGGCCGTAGAGGATCTCATACGGAGTCTTCACGTCATGCTTGTTGATGAGGACACGATTTTGAACATAGCACATAGTATTAATAGCTACAGCCCAGAAGAACACTGGTAACTTTGAATCATAAAGCATGGTTCGAGCAGCATCAATTAGAGTTTGATTTCTTTGCTCAGCCACACAGTTCTGTTGAGGTGTGCGAGAAGCACTGTATTGATTCTGCATTCCCTTTTCAGCATAGAATTAATCCAAAACAGCGTTCTTGAACTCTGTCCCATTATCGCATCTGATTCCCTTCACCCTCTGATTTGTCTGATTTTCAATAAGGATGATGAATCTCTTGACCAGTTCTGTAGTCTCGCTCTTATTCTTTAGAAATAAAACCCATGTGAACTGTAAGTAATCATCCATGATAACTATACAATAAGATTTTTTTGATGCTCAGAACATTGACTGGACCGAAGAGATCCATATGAAGCACTTGAAGGAGCAAGTCAATGGAGTTGACTAGTTTGGGCTTTTGCGGCTTCCGATGATGCTTTCCTTGTACGCAGGCAACACACTTCTCGAAGGTGATGAAATATTTGATTGGTAATCCCCGGACGAGATCATTCTTGTCAAGACGGTTCAGATTCTTAGCATTTACGTGACTGAGACGACGATGCCAGAGCATGGTATTTTGTTCTGACACTCTTGAGAATAGACAAGTGACGTTCTCTGGAATATTGTGGTTCATATCGATGATGTAGGCCTTGCTTCTACATTCAGACCTTAATAAAATCCAATCTTCTGGTATGACGATACCAAGCTTCAGAATTAAACACTCCTTTTTAGTGAAGTGAGTCAAAAAACCTCTGTCGCAAATCTGAGAAACACTCGGTAGACTATGCTTCGGTTCTGGAACAAAGTTGACATTTTCAAACTTTAACACACCGTTAGTTACAGTCCCCATTTGTGTGATTCCATTTCTCTACTCCTGCAAAGGACACATACCCTCCATTATTGTTTTGAATGTCGTGCAATTGAGAGATGTCTCTTGTCATGTGCCTGGAACAACCACTATCAACATACCAAGGTCTGATGATATTCCTCCATAACTGCTCCTGCACAAGATGCAGGATTAGTTAGATTTGGGAACCCAGTCCATTCTGAAACTGGGTGGACCCTTACTATCAACACATGAAACTGGTTCAAACTCATATCTTGCTTATCAAATAATAGACATGATGAATTTTCAGAACTCTTTGGTGAATTGGAAGTGAGGCCTTTGGTAACCCATTTGTAATTAGGTTTAAGTCTTTTATCATTTAACCGGATGGGGACATCAACTCTAGATTTTGAATCAGGACTACCCTTGGATTTAGGTCTATATTGCAAATGAGGACTAGAGGATCATCCTTGAGACGACTTTGACTTCACTGATTTAGGTTTGACAGAGTCATCTCTTGAAGCAGTCCTTTTGTCCTTGGGAGTCTGATTCTTGGCTTTGGCAACATTCCAATCACCATTTCGTGAACGTGACCTCGAAGGTTTTCTTTTGTAAGATCTCCCTCTTGGCACGTTCTTACAACCTTAAGCATCATAGGGGACATAAGAGTGTCGTGGACAGTTTCTAGCAATGTGACTTGGAGTCCCATAGTTAAAACACGTTTGTCTTTTCAATGAAGTATGATTGGGACTTGGTCCTGGTCCAGGTAAAGGTTGTTTCACAGAGTTTCCACAAGAACACACACAGGCAACAGATCGTTTAACAAATTTTTGTGGCCAAGATTTTCCAAAAGCAACATCATCACATGTTTTTGAATGAGCAACAAACAGCATAAGATGAAATATTAGTTTTTGATGAATTCTTTTCAAAAATAGCCTTGTTTCCATCTTCCACTACTTTATCTGCACCAAGAGCAGAAGCATTAGTATCATTCACCTCAACCTTCTCAGCCGGGCCGGATTGTTTAGTTTCAACTGAAACAGTTTGCTGATCACATTGACAGGGTTTCTCTATCTCATTTATTTCAAGGGCCGGAGTATAATTGTTGTTGAAAGGAGGTGGAACATTTTTATACCCCAGACCCCCACCTTGTTTATTTTGCAATTTTAACTGATGCTCAATCATTGATTCGACTGTCGCACTTGACACATTGAATTTTTTAAAATTAAAATTCAGCATCTTGAAATTTTGCTTTCAGTGCGTCATGTTCGGCAGTCAGATTGACAATCTTTTCTTTGGCAAACTGATAGTGACAACATTTTATACTGTATTCTTCTATTTTAATTTTTTTAAGGACTTTTGTTTGAGCTTCTACTTTTTGTTTAAGGGTTTTATTTACCTTTTTGATGTTATAAATTTCATTTTTAAGATCAAACACTTCTCTAACTAATAGCTCATTTTGTTCACGGTATTTATTTATTTTATTTTCACAAACTTGAGTGCACGTGGTTTCACAAACCTCTTTGGTGGTGAGGACCATTTTTGACAAATAAAGAATTTTGACCTTACCAGTGAAAGATTTGACTGAAAACCCAAAAGTCAAAATTTTGCTGACCGAAAAACTCCAAAAGTCAACTCTTTGACCGAAAACCCTGACCGAAAAGTCAGTTTGACCGAATGGTTGACCGAAAACCCAAGCTTGCACCGAAAACTCAGATGTTGACATAATGGTTGACCGAAAACCCAAGCTTGCTGCCAAAATCACCCAATTCTCACCGAAAACTTTGTTTGATCGGTTTTTATTTTTAACAGGATCCCAAAAATATTGGTAATTCAAATGGAAATGATTCCAATCATAATAATCTCCAAAAAATAATCAAGAAACCCGATGAACACTAAGAACACCTCGATGAACAACAATTTTCAATCAAATTTGAATTTATCAAAAATTTTGATTAACCTAAAGATTCCAAACAACCAAAACGAGTCTAAAAGATTCTTGAATCGATTGATACCCTTCCAACGCTCTGATACCACTTGTAAGTCCCAAATCCTATATGTAACAAGGTATCTATCGATTACTTGATTAGTACGGAATCCTAATTAAGCAATGAACCCGAAAACAACTAATAATAAGAATTAAGAACGCAGTATAAACTTCAATGCACTCAATTGTATAAATCAGGTATATTTATGATTGAACTCCATGGTATATTTATGATTGAACTCCATGGTACAACAACTTCCAATTCGTGGACCTTGATACAGGGTGTGGTACTCACATTTATGCTGATATATAGGGTCTAAGGGAAAGTAGAAAGTTGAAGCAAGGGGAGCTTAACCTAATCATGGGAAATAGACGCGCTGCTACTGTTTCAAGGATTGGGGACTACGATCTTGTGCTGACTAATAGTGTTTCAGTTAGGTTATTAGATTGTTGCTACTCGCCAGAAATGGAATGCAACATCATTTCATTTTATTCATTGTTTAAGGATGATTTTCGTTTTTATTTTGATAATGATAATGGTGATAGTTTGGTTTATAAAAATGGTTGTTTTTGTTTCAAAGCTAGTCCTTGCCATGTATATATGAAGGTGTTGTTTGCGTAAGTAGGCCAAATAATATAATCTTAAATGTTGATTAGTCTGAAAGTGTTTGGGATAATCGTGTTTGTGGCACTGTCGTTTATGCCATATAAACAAGAAACGCATTACCAAGCTCTAATAGGATGGGATCTTAGAATCATTTGACTTGAAGTCGGATGATGTGTGCCAATCTTGCTTACTTGGATAGATGACAAAATATCCCTTCACAAGAAGCTATCAAAGAGGCAAGGACTTGTTGAATCTTATCCACATGGATGTGTGTGGACCGTTTAGATCCACCACAACGCATGATGAACGATACATCGTTACATTTACTGATAATTTCAATAGATATGGCTATGTTTATTCGACCAAACATAAGCCAGAAACGTTTGACATGTTAAAAAGACTTTCTAAACAAAGTCGAAAATGAACTGAGCAAGAAGATCAATATGCTCCGATCCAACAAGGGTGGAGAAGATATGAATCTTGAATTTGTGAACATCTTAAGAACTGTGCAATAGTATCACTGTTGTGTCCTCTCAGAACACCACGGTATAATGTCATTTATAAGAGAAGAAATCGAACACTATTAGATATGGTTCGATCCATGATGAGTCGAGCTACACTTTCAATAAGCTTTTGGGGTTATGTCCTAGAGACAGCCGTCCATATCTTTAACCTTGTACCAACTAAGAAGTTTGAAAAGACACACTCTGAGATGTGGAGTGGGGTTACTCTGTCACTAGCACATGTGAGAGTTTGGGGTTGTGAAGTCTTCGATCATCGTGAGGCCCACGACAAAGTAGAACTTAGATCAGAGAAGTGTTACTTCATTGGTTATCCCCAAAAGTCTTTTGGATACTTGTTTTACAAGCCTTCTGAGAACAAATTGTTTGTGGCTCGAAGGGGAGTCTTTCTTAAGGAGACCTCATATCCAAAGAAGCTAGTGGGAGCAAGATTTATCTTGAATAGATTCAAGAATCAACCAATGAAGAACATATAGTTGACACTAACACTCAACCAGAGGATGAATCACATGTTGAGGAAACTATCCCCACTTCTTCTTCGCAGATCTAATAGAGTTAGTCACCCTCCTGAGTTTTATGGTTTTCATATTATTGAAGGTGACATACTGATTAGTAATACAACACTAGTTAGTGTAGATGAACCATCCACCTATAAGGAAGCGATAGCGAGCTCAGTAGCTGCCAAATGGAAAGAGGCCATGGAGAGCGAGATTCATTCCATGTATGATAACCAAGTTTGGGATTTGTTTGATCCCACACCTGGCCTTAAAGCCGTTGGGTATAAGTGGATCATCAAGAAGAAGATCGACATCGATGGGAACACATTCAATGCTAGATTGGTCATGAAGGGTTATACTCAAACTCAATGGATTAATTATGAGGAAACCTTTTCACCAGTAGCTAAGATTAAATCTATTAGGATATTGCTTGCAACAACTGCATTTTATGATTATGCGATATGACAAATGGATGTAAAAACCTCTTTCCTTAACAGAAAACTTACAGAGGATGTGTATATGGCACAACCAGAGGGTTTTATACATGCTAAATATCCAATTAGACTGTGTAAGCTTGAGAGATCCATCTATTGGCATGCAAAGCGTGTCGGAACCTCGGCTCCAAGGGAGGCCAAAAAAACGCATCTCACAGTTGGAATCTTTGCTTTTATAAAAAGGTCAAAGAGTTTAGATTTTCAAGAAGTCAAGATAAGTCCTTTGTTTTTGTAAAATCTAGTAGGAGTGTTGTAATCTTCCTAGTATTGTATATTGATGAGATACTACTTATAAGAAACGATATTCGAACATTGCAAAGTGTAAAGACTTGGCTTGGGAAATGTCTCGCTATGAAGGACTTAGGAGATGCAACATATATACTTGGTATAAGGATCTATAAAGATAGATCAAAACGTTTAATAGGACTTAGCCAAAGTACATAATTGGATAAGATTTTGAAGAAATTCAAAATGCAAGACTCCAAAAAAGGGTTTCTACCCATGCAACATGGCATAAATTGAGTTAAGATCAATGTCATAGTACTAGTGAAGAACTGGACAGAATAAGTCGAGTCTCATATGCTTCTACTATAGGATCGATTGTTTGAAATATGTTCAAGGTCATCAACTGTGGTGATATTTCTAATAATAGCAGGTTCTTATTTGGGTTGCCTCACGGCCCAGTAAAAAGAATCAGTAGCAGAAATAGAGGAATGATAAGCTTATTAATTTATTGAGAAATAAATTAATCAGAAACCGGATCAAAAATTAATTAATAAATTAATTATGAAATTAATTTATACAAATTAATTAAGGGATTGGATTGTAATTAATTAATAGATTAATTAATGAAACAAGTCCAGGGGGTGCGGCCGCCAAAAGGCTCCTAAGTTTGAAACCCTAGGAGCCCTTGCACTATAAATAAAGGCCTTAAGGTGCAACATTAAGGAATCCCATCTCCAAGTGAGCCGCCACCTCCCAAATACCCTCCTCCCTTTCGTCATTGTCGAATTCCATCATCCCTCCAAGGGATCTGGATCGATTTCCACAAGCTTAGAAGTTTCTGTCTGCTTGTTCTCCTGGTGATCGTGCGTGTGAGTCATTAGAGGGATACTGGTTTGGATCCTTAACATCCAAAAAAGGTATGAATTTAAATCATCTTATTGTTGATGCAAATGTTATGAACTTATGATCTTGATTATGAACATGATATGATCCTGCTTAATAATCTGCTAAGTTTTGGAATTTAATCTGTTTTATCTTCTGCTCTCTGATTAAATTGTGTTAATTTGTAAAATTCCCAATAGTGGTATCAGAGGCATTTTTCTTAGGTTGCATACACATTAGATTAAAACTTGAATATGGATTGTTTTTCCTGCTGAAAATTTCGAATAACATAGGTATGCTGCTACAAAAATCTTGAAAATTGCAAGGTATGAATTTTGCCTGATTTATGTTCCTGTATACCTGTATACCTATTAGTCGACATTTTTGGAGGGTTTAGGAACCCTTCATAGCTTTTGGTAGCTAGGGTTTTACAAACCCTCCTTGCCTTACAAGTTTCCTAACTTGCTTAGTTTCCTTAAGTAGCTTATTGCATAAACTCCATTATTTTGATTTAAGTTAATTAATTTAATCATTGAATTGTTTTTAATGGAAGTAAATATGACAAACATAAATTTTTAGTTGTTTAAAATTTCACCCTTAATATATTTAGAGAAGTATCTATATATTATTAAAACTTAAATTAAAACAAGAACATTGGTCAAACCATGACTAGGCTCATCCACTTTAAATGTGTTTAAAGGTTTGAAGGAGGATTCTTATGAATTCTACTGAGGTTGGTTTTTTAAATAACATTTATTGTGTACCCCCCTGATCGCCTGTCACGTTTTACATAATGGAGTTACCGAAAGGGTTTGATAGGGCAATGTTTATCAGTTAAAAAGTATTTAACTTAGAAGTATTAAAACAAAAGTCCCATTTTAATTAAAATAAAATGTGAATCATATGCTACCCATGAAAAATGCATATTTTCTTTATGATTTGCTGACGGAGCTGTGTGGTTAACCAACACGTCAATCTAGGTTATAGTTGAGAATGATGTGGCACTCGTGATTCTTAAGCGTATCTTAAATCGGGGATAACGTGGTTTTTGCATGGTGTATTCACCATCTGATCAATGATCCACGACATCCCTGTCATGGATTTGAGATGAGCATAACCGAGATTAATATGTCATTGACCTAAGTCAATGAATCTCACAAACCTAGGAATTTCATAGAGACTGAAATTGATAAATGTATATCTATATTAATGGCTATTATGTTGTGATTACGGCATCCCTCTTCACATCATAACTGGAAGATTTTGGATCCTAGCCTTGTTAAATAATAATTGGGTAATTATTTAAAAGGATTAAAATTAAACTAACAAAAATATGATTTTATAGATGTCTGAAGCAAGTGTCAATTCTCCTCCTTCTCCTCCATCACCCATCTTTGAAAGCTTCAAGAAGTATTTGCTGGATATGGATAAGCTTACTGGTCTTAATTATCTGGACTGGCTTCGCACTTCAAATCTTGTTCTAAAGTTCGAAGGCAAGTCATATCTAATTAAGAGTCCCCTCCCCATTCTACCTAGGCATGGCACTACACAGGAACTTTGCGATGAGCATGATTTCCTAATTGATGAGTCCGAAGAAGTTTGTAGCCTCATGTTATTAACTATTGACCTTGAGATCCACAGGGATTTCGAGTTTCTAGGTCCTTACGACTTAGCACGTCTGGTTGAGGAAAAGTTCTGAAAACCGGTTGAACAAGAACGACCTAGGATCTTCAAAGAACTTGAAGGATGCAAGCTAGAAGAAAGAAGTAGCATCGTTCCGCATGTTCTCAAGATTGAGGGATACATTAGCGAGCTGTGCAAACTTGGTCACCCTATTGATCGGGAGTTGAGCGCTAATATCGTTCTTGACTCACTGACCAGCCAGTACGATCTGTTCATTCAGATGTATAGAAAGGGAAACTAGGATAAGTTTGTCATGGAGATGCATTCGATGTTGACTCTATATGAGTCGTTCATAAAGATACATAGTTCCACTGATCCAACTAATTCGGGATTGAGTCCGGTCATGAGACATATCAAGAAACGATCCAGTGCAACTGTTGGGCCAGTTTTGAGGTGTCTCAAACTGAGAATTCATAGGGTGGAATATAGTCACTGAAAGATTGGAAGATGCTCCAGAGCCAAACAGTTTGGCAACTCAGGTATATCTAAAAGTCAAAACTTCTAATCCTTAATTTCTTAATACATGATGTATTTCTCACATTTGCGTTGTATGTAGGGACTTAGTAGGATGCCAGATACTAATGCATAGGAGCTTATTCGGATCGTGAGAGCACTACTACTGTTAAAGGATCGGGATTACGGGATCATATTGTTTTGAAGTTTAGTTTGATACTTGATTTTGTTATTAGCTAGTAGTTGCATATAACATTGTTTTCATATTTTACATTGTTTTGAAGATATTTATTTTGAAAATAGTGATGGTTTTCTTTTATAAAAGGCTTGTTTGTTTTTATACTATCCTTACAATGTTGCGTGAATGTGTTGATTGCATAAATAGTGATAATTTGAATGATTATACATCCAAAAGTGTATTGGTTACATAATTGTGTTTGTATGATTGTTATAATTAGCTTTAAACAAGAATTGCATCAACCAAAGATCCAAGTGGACAGGACTTTGGAATCATTTGACTTATAGTCGTATGATGAATGCAACAATTGATTGAATTGGAACAAGAATTGCATCACCCAAAAATTCAATGTACAAGATTTTGGAGCATTTGACTTAGAGTCGTATGATGAATGCAAAATCTTGATTAAATTAACAAAGTCATAATTCACATAGAGATGTGAAAGAAATTGAGATTATTTGTGAATCAGTTTAGAAAATATAACTTTTTATCAGAATAAACAGTAGTTAGAAGTTTTGAATTGTTCAAAGATTTCAAAGTGAAGTATAAAGTCAACAAAGTTGAAATCTGTGTAAATGAGGAACCGTGAAATCATTTCACAGTCATCTCCTTCCAATGAACAATGTGGTGTAATAAAAGGAGAAATCGAACATTGTTTGAAATGATTCGATCCTTGATGTATCAGGATACACTTCCAATTAGTTTCGAAAGATTAGATATTCCAATCCATTAAACCATAAAACCACAAATAACTTAAAACGACATCTTAGACTAAGTAGGTTGCAAAGACACCATCTGAAATGTAAGGGTCTGGGGTCATGTATTGTTCATCCAGACCTCATAACTAGTCTGAACCCAATCGGTAGTCTCATTTCATTGGTCATCCCGCAAGTGCCTTGGATACTTGTTTTACAAGTCACTCGAGAACGAATGTTTGTATCTCGAATAAAGAGTCTCTCTTTGGAAAGAGCTCATATCCTAAAGAACTAGTGGAAGTAAGAGCAATTTCGAAAAAATTCAAGGATTAACCAATGAAGGAACCTTGAGTCAATACTAGGACTTAACTAGAGATCAGATTCCTGTTAATAGAAGAACTTGACATACCTTTCCTCATGTTTGCAAGACCAGTAGTATTAGTCACCTTCATGATGTATTATGGTCTCATATTACTAAAAGGCGATTCACTGATAGTTGGTAAAACACTTAGTTGGTACAGATGAGTAATCCAACTACATGGAAGCATTGGTGAGCCCAGTTACTGCCAAATAAAGGATATGAAAGGGCGAGACTCAGTCTATGTATTAGTTTGACTGATCTTACACCTGACCTAAAAACCAGTGGGAGTAATTAAATATTCAAAAGAAAACAACATAGATAGAAATGTACTCACATTGAAAGCAAAACTCGTTAAGTAGGGCAATGCTCAGACTCAAGAAATTGATTCTGAGAAAAGCACTCTCATTAGGAGCTAAGAATAAATCTATGTAGATATCGTTTGCTGCAACTGCACTTCGTGAGTCATACCAAGATTGGATGATCTGAACCACTTTCCTTGAATGGAAAACATAGGGTTTGTGTGTAAGATGCAACCAAGAGGTTTTGAACATGCGAAATATCCGAACAGAATATATATAGCTCAAAAGATTCACCTAGAGAATCAAACGAGCACCTCGCAAGCCAGAATCTTTTCGATCATAAAATATGCCAAGTGTTTGGATTTTGTGAAAGCATGAAATAGTCCTATAATTATGTCAAAGCTAGTGGGAGTATTATTGAAATCTGCCTATGAACATACGTCAGTGACATACTACTTATAGGAAACAATTTCTTATTGTTACAGACTCTAATGACTTGGTTTTAAGAAATGTTTTGCTATAAAAGGACTAAAGGAGATACAATATACACACGTGGTACAAGAATCTATAAAAATAGATGAAAACATCTAAAGGGACTTAGCCAAATTTTGAGTATGATCTTGAAGAAATTCAAGATGCATGACTTCGAGAAAAAGAGTTTTCTAAGTTATGACACAGGATTAATAGTAATCCTCTGACGCTGAAGAATTTCAGAACAAGTTGAGTCGGATCCCATGGGATTCTGCTACTGGATCAATCATAAGTTTCATGAACTTATCTTGCCAACTTGCATACTTAGAGCGCAGTAAGTCAATTTCAGGACAAGCTTGGCAAAAGTCACTGGACGAATTATTAAAGCACACATAGAGTTGTATTTAGGGTGAATATAATAATAATTTGAAAAGAGTTCCAAATCTGAAATTATCAAATTTGCAGAAGAGTTTAAGTATTTGCATCAATTGATGATACTAAAGACTTCATGGTTGAGGAAGAGGAGTTTAAGTATTTGCATCAATTGATGATACTAAAGACTTCATGGTTGAGGAAGAGTTTCATCGGTATCCTAATGGTTTTCCTCAACATCATGAACACCTTGAAATCTTCTGGACACCAAGGGTGCAGTCATCTTGACTAAAGAACCTGAGAAACATGAGAAGTAAAAACGCATACTTAGGGAATACTGCCATTTTTCAGAGTTGAGTTAGGAGAGAAAAGTAACATAACATATTGAGGTATAATCGGAAGAATTTCCAATCAGATTATATACAATGATGTCGACACAGAAACAAAATGAAGGTCATTTTGGGTACATAGACAAAATACAGGTCATTTTAGGTATATAGACAAATAAAATCTTAAGTTTAATAGAACCAATAAACATATAACAGTTATTGAATGAAGAATTCGAACAATGCTGAAATAATCTGAGATTAGGAATAAGATTCAAGGAACAAACAAAGAAATAAAGAATATGAATTGAGTAAACAAGGGGTCGAATGCTTTGATTAACATTTGAGAGGTTTTACAATGATGGTGATAAAAAGCACACTCGACCCAGATGGTGCTTGATAAAAAGAAGCAATGATACAAGCGTGTCAATGATAAAAGCATGTCTGACACCACAACATGCTCACTAGATAAGGTTTGTTACATAAGCCTTCAGATCCTCCAGTGTGATACCTTTGGATCTTCAGGAACAAAGCTTGACCCTTCAGATGGCTGGTATCTTTGGATGGACACAAACACTTCATCACAAATTTATCTTTAACAATCTCCCCCTTTGTGTGAAGTGACATCCGAAGCATTTAGCTGTAGTGGCGTTTGTGAGCATCAACCAATTTGGACAGCCAACCACCAGTCAAGGTGTTCTTTTTACTTTTTTTTTCTTTCAACTAAAGTATTTTTGTTGCATGCGTAAGCTCGACCAATCACTAGTCTTATCACTTCGGTTGGATAAAGACCCTTGAAGTCAATATGAAAAAAAATTTCTTATGGTTCTCCCATCACGACCTTTGCCTCTATAGACTACTCCCCAGGGTTTATCAAGAATTTCTCAATCTTCATAATCACCTAGATTTTTAACAACACATATGGGGGACCTAATGATTTTCCAAATGCTTTGGCAATGTGGATGCCATATTCAGCAAGGCGAGTAAGAGAGTCATCAAAGAAATTAGCTACATAGTCCTTGGCCTTGGTGAATCTGGGTATTGTTGGAGAAAGATTGAGAGGAGGATACTTTAGCTGTTCTATCATTTGAACGAAATCATGAGGATTCATGACTGGGAAGTCTGCTACAGTGTATCTTGATTCTTCGTTATTCAAACCTCTAAGAACAAAGTACTCAATGTTTTGAAAAGATTTTTTAAACAAGAGTCCTTCGGTCATAGAGATTATTTTGACAATCCTCATGGAGCTCCAAACGGCCTCTGGTTCTTGAGTAAGATGAGCATGGAAGCAAATCCTTCTTGCTTTGAATGATTCCAAGCTGTTTTCTCTTACTATCTCAACAAATTGAAAACAGGAGAAGGTCTTCGGATTGCAGGGGATGTCAAGTTAGTCATTAATGAAGTTTGCGATTGAGTAGCTGACCAATGTGAGACGATTAAAGACCTCATACTCTCCAAAACCATGGACTTCAATTTGTTCAGCATTCCATGTTTTTTCTATTAGCCCAAGATTTTGTCTTCCTCTTTGATCACGAGCAATGTAATTGATCACCAACATTCTGGTGAAATCATTATCCCTTTGCTTCTGTCTATCTTCTAGATTGAGTCAAAGATGCTGATCTGATTTTTCGCCATATCTCGTGCCTTTACTTTAGCTATCGGTTATGGAATGGGCCTGTCCTTCCATACTTAGTTTTTGTATAAATAGCATGCACGTACCCTAATTAGGGTTAAGCTTTTCTTTGTAATCTCTTGCGGCACTCATACAGAATAGTTCACATCGAATTGTTCTTGAGTTGCATATAAATCATTCGACATCAGTTCTTCATATTGTCTGTTCTTGATCTTGTTTATTTTTATTATTCCGCATTATTTGAATCTCGATCCAACTCTTGTGTTTCAACAATTGGTATCAGAGCAGGAGTTTGTGTTATTCACAGATCTTTTTTGAGTATCTTCACCGTTTTGATCGATTTTGGATATCAGACTTTGATCTTTACGTTAGATTCTTCTTTTGATCTATTCTTACACTTCTGATTCAAACCATAAACTAGTTTCAATGGCTTTTGACGACTCACATACTCAGTCATTCAATCTTTCAAGCAGCATTGGATCCACCACCAGGACTCCAATACTATGTACTCAAGAATATGAGGTTTGGGCGTTGCACTTTGAAGATTATGTTCTTGGTATTGAAGAACATGGAGCAATGATTTGGCAAGCTATTACTGAAGAAACTCATGTCCACACGGCCTCAAGAAGGGTTATTAAAACTCTAAAAGAATACAACAATCTGCTTGTTGCTTTCACAGATATTCCTCAAGACGAAAAATATAAACTAATGTGCAACATTAAAGCATTCCGAATTATCAGATTCGCTCTCCAAGCAGACACTCTTCGCCTGGTTAGTTCATGCGAGACGGCTAAAGAGATCTGGGATAGACTTAAAGAATTGTACTCTGGAGATGCTGACCTTGAGCACTCAATTCAGACCACTCTTCTTTCCGATTTCGGATCCTTTGTACAAGGTCCGGAAGAAACTCTAACCTAGACATTCAATCGCTACAACCATCTTCTTAGTCGATTGTTAAAGTACACAATTGCTCGGACTGTAATTGTGCAAAAGGTCACTTTTCTAGATGGTCTTCATTCCGAATGGAAGGCCATTGTTTCAACAATAATAGCGCATGAACAGTTTAAAACCTACACTCTGGCTAAAGTTGTGGGAATCCTCAAGTCTCATGAAAAAGAAGTTACTTCGGAAGCTAAAGCGATTGTTGGCCTTGGTTCGCTTGCTTTAATTGCCACTGGGAAGAAATCTGCTGAAATCGATTCTGATTCAGATTTCTCCGACGATGATCTAACCAGAGAAGATAAAGCTTTGATGATCTCAAATCCCAAGAAGTTCTTCAAGAAAAACTTCTCTAAATTAAAAAATCGAAGCCGACAGGGTGGTTTTAATTCCGAAAAGATATCAGAAGAAAACCAGAAAAAGAAATGTGATGAAGAAAAGAAGCTTGTTGCTGACTCGGGTTATGATTGCCATTACTGCAAAGGCAAGAACCATTTCGTGAAAGACTGCTTGCTCCAAAAGCAAACTGAGAAGAAGGAGCAGGTAAAAGATGAAGCATATTACGCAAAGAAAATTGCGGAACTGAAAAAGGACGACGCTTCACCTACCAAAGCAGCTTTTGCGGTCAAGGAGGATAGCGAGTTTGGCGCAATTGAGGTCTGGTCAACGGACTCGGAAGATGAGGAGGTGAGAAATCCGACGCATGGCCGATGTTTGATGGTGAAGGCTGATCATTCCGACAGCAGGGGGTACTCTACAGATGGGTGCCAAACCTCAGCAAGTTGTTTTGCTGCGAAACCTGTTTCTGAACAGGTAGAGGAATGTGAGGCTGTGGTCAACAAGGTACGCTCTATCGTTAAATCTTTAAATATCTGCTCTTCTAGTTATGATACTGAATTAGATGATCTTAGATTCACTGTCTCTAGTTTGAGTGATAGCTTAAAAAGAACACGTCTAAGCAATTCTAACCTAAATGATCAATTGAGCAGGGTATCGAATAAGAATGAGGAGAGGCGAATGAGAATCGAGGCGTTGGATAGTGAGTTAGTTAGAGTACGAGATGATATTATTTATGTCAAAAGGGATAATCTAGTTCTTGTCAAACAGAGAAATATTTTTTGTTTAATTGCAAAGCGTCTTTACAATAATATTACTCAATTGCATCTTGACTGTGATATAGGCAGGGGTTTACACAAAATGATTTGCCCTTTCTTGAATTGAAAGAGGATGAAATCGATGCAGAATGCTACAGGTGTGAAACCATTTTTTCATCCGATGAGGTTTCGGAAGCTTATCGAATCGGACTTGATAAAATTGAAAGTTATATTCAGTCAAAAGACCATAAAAATTTGGTTAAAGAATATTTTTCAGAAAATAATCATGAAGAAATTAAAACAACGACCTTGAAAAATTTTCACTCACTATGCTCTAAATTAAATTCTGATAATACTCCCATTAATGAGAATATTTCTGATTTTGATGAAAGTGATATGAGTGAGATATCCGTTGAGGATGAAATTGACTGTTCGGAATTCATAACCAATTCTACTGAAACTAAGAAAAATCTTATTTCTGAAAATTCAGTCGCCTTTGCGAGAATTGTTGAAAATAAAGGATCACACACTTTAAACGAACAGGCCACTGTTTTTCCAAAAATTCAGACAGTACCAAATCAAGTTTTTGTTAAACCAGGCCTAAATACAAAAGATGTAACCGAACTTAAAGTCCTAGTTGATAACGATAATTCCGATGTCTGTGATTCCTTCTTTTGGTCGGAACCAATTGACAATTCGGATGAAACCAAAGGTCTTTCCGAAATGACCTCCTGGAAGTCTCGTGGTAACTACATTTCTGGATCGTTGAATTGTAAAAATTCTGCTTCGCAAAATGGTTCATGGGGTACAAAGAATTTGAAATTTGATTCTTCAAACTCTAAAACAAGTACTTTCAAATCTGAATCCAACAACGGCTCAACATCTTGTATTCATAAGTCTCCTGAAGAGCTGATAGCCAAAAGGAAACAAATGAATGCCCGGTACAAAAAGAATTTGAAAGAAAGAAAACAGTTTTGGAGAAACAAAAACGACTTCAACAAAACCTAGAAAGTTAATCCAATTCCAATTCCGAACTCTGTGAAAACTTCAAAATCTGAGCCAACTCCAATCCCAATTCATAAAGCCTCGGATTCAACAAAAACAAAGAATCCCACTCATATTCTCAGCTCAAGTGATTCAAAAGGGAAGGCCAAGCTCTATCCTGAAACCAGTCAAAATCTCAAAAACAACAAGATTCACCCAACAGTTATTTCTAAACCAAACTCCTCATCTCAGTCAGTTAAACTTCCAAATCCTACTTATAACTCTCCCAGTCAGAAAACCCATTATTATCGAGTATCCAACACGTTCACTCCTACGAAATCTCGTTTTGCTAGAGTATAATGGCAATCCACAAAAATGAAAGTGTTCCAAATTGATAATAAGAAAAATCAACCATTTGTGAGAAAATCATTTTGGGTTGAAAGATCATGCATTTTTCCTATCTCTCGTAAATTCTCACATGGGCCCACATTGGTTTGGGTTCCTAAATCTCTCTAACTTGTGCAGGTTCTACGTGACGAACAGTATGATCCAGAATGGGACATTGATAGCGGCTGTTCACGTCACATGACAGGGAGGAAGGAGGAATTACGAGAATATCGCTCGCTAACGAATGGAGGAAGAGTTAGCTATGGAAACAATGCAACCGGAAAAATCAAAGGCTATGGCATGATCACTAACGGTGAAATTTCGATCCGAAAAGTGGCATATGTTGAAGGACTTCAGCACAACCTAATCAGCATTTCGCAACTTGTTGTTGGTACTGGTCTCAGAGTTTCATTTGATGAAGATGGTTCCGAACTAGTTGAAAAGGAATCTAAAAAGCTCGTTCTGAAGTCAAAACGAAAAGGAGAGATGTTTCCTTTGGACATGAGACCCATTCAAGGAAAACCTGCCATCTGCTTACTCACAAAAGCTACGAATGATGATAGTTGGTTATGCCATAGGCGTTTATCTCACATGAACTTTCGTGATATTAATAAACTGGTGCTTGGTGATCTTGTGCGAGGATTACCGCTACTCAAGTACGACAAAGACCAACTGTGTGATGCATGTGAGCTGGGAAAACAAAGTCGAAAGAGTCATTCTACAATCATCAACACAAAGATCATTGAACCATTGGAACTTCTGCATATTGATCTTTGTGGTCCGTCTGCCATCGAAAGCGTTGCTCACAACAAATACATTCTGGTTGTGGTAGATGACTTCTCTCGCTTCACATGGGTGTTCTTTCTCAAGCAAAAATCTGAAGCAGCGATCAACATGATTAACTTCATCAAGCAGATAGAAACTCTTCTCCAAAAGCAAGTTCGGATGGTAACAAGTGATAACGGCACAGAATTCAAAAATAAAATTCTAGATAATTTTCTTGTCAATAAAGGAATCTCGCATAACTTCTCTGCCCCCTATACTCCTAAACAAAATGGAGTGGTAGAAAGACGAAATCGTTCTCTTTGTGAAGCTGCTCGCACTATGCTCTTTTTTGCGAAACTTCCTCTCTACTTCTGGGCCGATGTCATCGCAACTGCATGCTTCACCCAGAACCGTTCTAATATCAACAAACAATTTCACCTCACTCCATATGAAGTAATCAACAAAAGAAAACCAAACGTGAAATTCTTTCATGTTTTTGGATCTAAGTGTTTCATTTTTAACTCAAAAGAAAAACGAGTTAAATGGGATGAAAAGGCTGATGAAGGTATTTTTCTTGGGTACTCTCTTACGTCAAAGGCCTATCGCGTTTTGAACAAACGATCTCGGAAAATTGAAGAATCGTACTACATCACCTTCGATGACAGCTACAATTCAAGAGCAAAGCAACCTACTACGAAGCCTCAAGAAATCTTTCCAGAATCAAACAGAATGACTATTCCTCTTATGGATCTATATGAGGAATTCATGAATTTGTTTGATGAACCAGAAAACGCAAAGTCAGCAAAAGCAAGAGACAACCAAGAGGATGAGCTGTTAAAAATAATAGATAATGCCGTCAGTGAAAATGAAACTTCACGTAACAACTCCACAAATGTTCCGATTACGAACACAGCTTCCAGTTTTGATGCTCCCACTCCAACTTCCATTTCCGATGCACCAGTCCAGGGGGATCGTTCTGCACCTATCCAGGGGAGAATCCAGCATCCTTTCAGAGGGAGGATTCTTCTTCTGACTCAGCGACAGGCACACCATCAGTTGAAGAAGGCAACTCCGATCTTGTTCATGCAGGAAATGATGCAACCTTCCAGGGGGAGAATAAAAATGAAAACAATGACCTCGACACACAGTCAGAGGTACAATCGGAAGCTGAAGAAATTATTCCAGAGATTAATCCTGACTATGATCCAAATAATCCTCCAATGATAAATTGGACGAGAGATCATCCAAAATCTCAAATCATCGGAGCGACATCTGCTTGCGTTCTCACTCGAGCTCAAGCTAAAGAAAAGCAAGCTGCATTATTTTCAAAAGTGGAATTTTGCATGTTTCATTCATTCATCTCCAAGATCGAACCTAAAACAGTTAAAGTAGCACTCGATCATGCTGAATGGGTCCAAGCAATGCAAGATGAACTAAATGAATTTGAACGCAACAGGGTCTGGAGATTAGTTCCGACTCCGGAAAAGGCATCAGTTCTCGGAATGAAATGGGTATTCCGAAACAAATTAGACAAAGAAGGAAATGTCATTCGGAATAAAGCAAGACTGGTAGTTAAATCCTACTGTCAAGAAGAAGGAATTGATTATCAAGAAACGTTTGCACTAGTGGCCAGACTAGAGTCAGTTCGGATCTTTCTTGCATATGCAGCACATAAGGGTTTTGATGTCTATCAAATGGATGTTAAATGTGCTTTTCTGAATGGAGAATTAGAAGAAACGGTCTATGTTGAACAACCACTCGGCTTCGTGGATAGCACACATCCTGATCATTGCTATGTATTAGATAAAGCTGTTTATAGACTGAAGCAAGCTCCAAGAGCATGGTATGAAACTCTAACTCGCTTTCTCAAGCAATCCAAGTTCAAGCAAGGCTCTGTTGATTCAACCTTCTTTCGCAAAAAGGAAGGAAGCCATCTGATGATTGTTCAAATCTATGTCGATGATATCATTTTCGGATCCACGCATCCAAGCCTAACGGCTGAATTCTAAAAACTAATGGAGACAAAGTTTGAAATGAGTTCCATGGGAAAAATCAACTTCTTACTAGGCCTTAACATCAGACAAAGCTCAGAAGGCATCTTCATAAATCAAGAAGCTTATACCAAGTCTCTCTAAGAGAAATTCAGAATGAAGGGAGATTCTAAAGTCAAAGTTCTGATGGCCTTCGGAACCAAACTCACTCCTTCACTAGACAAACCTGTAGCAGATATCACTCTTTACCGTCAAATGATAGGTTCACTTCTCTACCTTACTTCAAGCAGACCTGACAATATGTTTGCTGTTTGTTACTGTGCTAGATTTCAGGCTAATCCTAGAGAGCCACATCACAATGCTGTGAAGAACATATTCCGATATCTCAAAAGAACAACCTCTCTTGGACTATGGTATCCGTCAGGATCTGGGTTCTTCGTTCAAGCGTTTTCTGATGCTGATCTTGGTGGTTGTGGATTGGATCGCAAAAGCACTTCAGGAGGATGTCAACTTCTCGATGGAAAACTCGTAAGCTGGCAATCAAGGAAACAGACTTGTGTGTCACTCTCAACAGCTGAAGCTGAATACATTGCTGCTGCTTCATGCACCTCTCAGATAATATGGATTCAAAACCAACTGAGAGACTATGGAGTCAGTATGAAACGTATTCCTCTTTACTGTGATTCCGAAAGTGCGATTCAGATCTATCACAATCCAGTGCAACATTCAAAGACTAAACATATTGCACTCAGATATCACTTTATCAAAGATAATGTTGAAGACGGCAACATCGAGATTCATTTTGTTCGCTCAAATGATCAACTGGCAAACATCTTCACCAAGGCACTTCCAGAGCTAGCATTTAACAGAATTCTTCAAGGCCTCGGAATGATGGAAGTTGAATCTGTTCCGAAATCCAACTAATTTTCCGATTGATTCCGAAATTCGAAATGCCTCGGAATCGGACTTTAGACAAGAATGATTAGGAGCGAATGTATCCTTTTTGTATATTTATTTTCCTCTATTTTTATTTCATTTTTTACTCTATTTTTTATTCTTTTTTTATTTTTTTATTTTTATTTTTTTTTACTTCTTTTTCTCAACAAAACATCAAAAATACTTTCTTTATATATATCAAAATATCAAAAATACTTTCTTAATTTTTTTTGTGTCTTGTTCTTCTTGCTGTCAACTGTACTTAAGAATGCAGATACATAATCCAAAGAGAAATCCATAAACAAAAGCAAGACACTTTTTATTTAAACTGAAGGAAGGTAGTTCAGTACATCAAAAGGAATAACAAAAACTACTTCATCCTACAACTTATAATAGTGCCACATCGGAGAATCACCATGGTGGAAGGCTTGATGGATTCTCACCTCACACTCATCCACGAAGAGACGACTCTCATCCGCCAGTCCCACTAAGAACTGGTTGTGAGGAGTTGTCCGGATGATCACCGCTGGCCACCTCCACGAGGTCGAACTATTTATACTCCACCAAGATCTTTGGTGGGACAGGCTGCAAGTAGGGATAACTGGTTTGGATCGTCAGGGGACCACTACCATCACTATCCTTGAGCGTGGTCATCTTGACCTCATACCAATGGTTCCAAACCGCCATGATGACTCCCCCATAAAAGCCACCTGCGTATTCACCTTCACGCATTTTCACCTCGACCTTGTCACCGCGGTAGTAAGGACGTTGAGCCATTTGATTAACCGTCTGAAGGTAATCTCTCGTGAGTGTGTGCTGTTTCTGCTAACAATATTTTCCTTTTATAGGCAAGCAGGACACCGATTAGGCTTCCCAATAGTGGATATTAAATTACTTTTTGGGAGTAATGATGCAAATCTGTTGTAATTATTACGTGTCATCAAAGCAGAGACGGCTGATTAGCATCTGATTGGACGTTTCCCACTCCTTTCGCCTGAGCATTTAATGAGTTCTCATGATGACTTTATTCCTCAGCAGTATTTCTCAGTAAATTCTTCTCTCTTTCCACCTGTCTAACTATCTAATGAATATCTATGATTATTGAAATAAAAACCAATTTCAATATATGATTTCGAAAAGTCTAGTCAAAGATCGCAACTCATTTTCACCATGAGAAGCTATGAGACTCAAACAACCTCTCTCGACCCTTCTATCACTTCTCCACACTTAATACATTTCCATATAACTGTAACCCTTATGAAGGCTTTCAACATTACCACTGAAAACTGATGGTTACACAAAATCTGTGTTCATGATTTCGGAATTGTTTCTACCACAGTTTCGAATGAAACCCAAAAATCCGAACATACTAGGGAATTGACGAAAACTTCAAAGGAAATCTCAATCTTTTATTTTTGCGTGATCTTTATGAAATCTACTCCACCAAAGTAATTTCTATCCAAAGAGATCCAGTTTTTCATTTTTTTTTGAGATTTCAAAATATTTCCTAAGTCAGACAAAATTCTCCTTCCCCTCACTTGTTCTTATGACTACACTGGTCAAACAAGTCCTTTCTTCCGATTTCGGACATTTCTCACGTTTTCGGAATTCGAAAGAAAGTTGAGCCCACCCCATAAAGCTAAAAACTAAAAAGATACCTTTCAATGATTCTTATCAATCAATTGATCGTAATTCAACGGGAAACCACAAAAACACTTTCGAATCTCTCTTGATTCTGAAGGAAGAGATCTTTCGCCAGGATTATATAGTTTTATGTCGATCCGACATCACACATTCCCAGATAAACTTTGATTTTCTTCCTTATCCTTGGCACACTCTTGCACCAAAATCACTCTTGGATTTTCTAACTCTGGTTGATTTTATGTAAGGATTCAAATTGATGACCTGGAATTTTTTTTTACTCACCAAATTTTTAAAATTTTGGATGAGGTAATTACGACGTGGCAGTTACAACATAATCTCAACAGCAGCTACTTTCTCGCTTTTCACGCGCCTGCAATGCGACTCTTGGGGGCCACTCATGATGATAAAGCGTGATTCTTGGGAAACGGAAAGACTGAAGCGGGATTTCCTCTTTTTAATTGCATTCCAAAAGATATTTAAAGGGTTTCTTGGATTTCTTTTTCTCTTCTCCGCATTTTATCTCTCACGCAAGAACATTAAACCCTCAAAGTACTCTTCTTCTCCAAATTTCCCACGCTCTCTCCCATGGCTGGTTCATCTTCTGCAAACGACAACCCCTCTTCAACACTGATGTTGAAGATCAAAGCAAATCAAAACTTGATCATCGATCTCAACTCCTCTCACTACAGTGAATCCATTCGGCCAATGATCGAGTGTTTGAAGTACTCCCCAATCGCAACCGCCCTGACTGCATCTGCTACGGTACCAATCTCGCTTCTCTCCGCCGCTTACTCCATCGCCTTCTACAACAAAGCGGAGGAGTTTGTTTCTTTTGAAGTGGGTTCTGTCAAGACAAAAATTTCAAAATCAAGATTCAGTAAACTTCTAGGGTTTACTGAAACCAAAGACCTAATTGACCCAGCGACGCTTCAACCTGTAACCCTTCTCCGTCTGTTCTATCAAATGGGTTACAAAGGCGACATTACCCAGTTGTCTAAATTTACCAAGAAATGTTTACCACCACAGTGGAATGCCCTTTTCACTATTCTCTTCAAAAGCTCCTCAGAACGAACTACTGGAACTGATAGTGCGAGTAAGCTCTTTTACTCCTTTTTCTATGGTCTTTACAATGCTGTTAATCTTGACTATGGGTCAATACTTTGGAGTCAATTTGTCGAAAGTGTGAACTATAGACTCCGACATCAAGAAATCTCATGTGCTCGATTTTGGTCCCTCGTTGTTCAACGAACAATCGAGAAGCATAATATTCATATCATGACGGATTCTGTGATGTCCGTCATTCCAACCTTGCCAACAGCAACCTTCGTCACCAGCAAGGCGGAGGACTTCGATTTTATTGGTGCCATTCCGATGGCAATGCTTGATCGTGTTCCAAAAGATGTCAACTGCATTTTTGATTACTGCAAAAAGACAACTTTCGCTGTTCGGAACCTGGACGACAAAATTCAACTAGCTTTTGACAAGCTTGAGAATCCCAGGAAAGTAACCAAGAGGAAGGGCCGGGGTGCCGCTTCCGACACCGAAAAACAATCAAAGCGATCCTGAAGGCTTCGGAGAATGGTCATACAACCTCAATCGGAGGATGAAAACGCCGACGACCATATTGTCACAAATCCTTTAGATGACGATCTGGATGAAAATGAAGGAACACATCAAAGGCCTCCAACACCTACTCCCGAAACCACTCCAAAACCTACACCTCCTGTCTCTCCAAACCATCAAACCCCACCTAAATCTCCAACTCTCCATCAAACACCACCAAAATCTCCACCACCTACATCTCTACCCCAACAACAGACACCACCAAACTCTCCATCACATAAATCCCCTCTACGAAAATCCCCAACACCAGAAGCCACTTCCCACAACTCTCTGAAAATCCAAGAGCCAACTTCCGAACAGGAAGATGAAGACGTCCTGATTTACGATGATCAGGATGACCTGGCCGATTACATTGAGTCTCCATTCAATGTATACTTTCATGATTCAGAACCTTATGCTCATATGACTCAGGAGCAATTTCTAGAATTGTCTACGAAATTGGACAAACTTCTTGAAACACAGCAGGGCCCTTCCACTTCCGACTCGCAATCCCAGTTGGACACTCACAAAACTCAAGTAGAGACATTAATTTCGGCAAATGTCAAACTTGTGGAAGAATTCTCTACCAAAATGGAGAAGGCTAATGGCAGCACGGAGGAGAATGCCAAAAAGGTTGCCACCTTGGAATCCGAAATTCTGGATTTAATGAAGGCCTACAATGAATCCACTCAGTCCTACAATGATAAAATGCAAAAGGTCATCCATGGGTTTGCGGAGACCCTAAAAGCTGAAAAGGAAGCGATTGCGACGCTTCACTCTGATCTCCAGAAAGAAAATTCCGATCTGGCGTCTGCCTTACAGTCTAAGATTGATAAGCTGCGAGATGATCTGGCATCGGAAAACGAGTTGATGGATCTCGTGGCATCTCAAACTACGAAGATCCAACTCCTGAAGGCCGAACTGAAGAACACTACAGCGGTCTTGTCCTCCGCTATCTCTCAAACACAGGCAGTTCGTAACTGTGTCACCAAGATTGACACATATATTTGACGGCTGGTAGAAGAAGACGATCCAGTCTTAACTCTTACCTTCGTAGTCATATTACGAATAAACTCCATCCGGTCCTTTTGTTGCTAAACAAAATTCAAGGTGTTTCGGAAGACGTTGCCATTCCGAAACAAGGGGGAGATGAGGACAAAGCGGATAAATCCGATGACAATGATGGAGACGATGGGCCCGAAAAGTCAAATGAAAAAGAAAAAGAGAAGGAGAATAGAGACGATACTGCTGATGTCTCTAAAAACGACAAGGGCGAAGGAACGAAAAAGGCCACATAAAGCCCAGTTCAAAAACCAAGATTCTCTACCACACTAACATGAAGAAACCAGGGACTCAAGAGTTTGCTGATGACATTCAAAAACCAAAAGCTGATTGGTTTGAGAAAATGAATGTTGGTGATACATCTGCCGGTCCTTCGAAACAAAAGGGCAAGAAGATCGGTGAAGATGATGTAGATGAAAATCTGGACATGTCGGAGGATGCCAAACTAGCCAGAGCTGAAAGGGAAAAAGAACTTGACGAAATTATTCGGATCACCAAACAGCTTGATGCCGAAGATGCAGCCAAACGACAAGCGGAACTTGATATAAAAGCTCGTAAGTCTCTGTTTCCTGATTGGGACTATGAAACCATGAAGTCGGAAGCTATCACACAACCCATAGAAAATTGGTTGCAGCCAATTTTCTCTTACGATGTCGGAAATCATGTCGATTCTCAAATGGACTTTCCGATTATAGCAAGAGTATTTCTTATCCGCTGCTTCGATGAACTGAAATTGAACACAAAACCTCGGGCTGTGGTCAATGATAAGCAGTTCAACTTCTACTTGGAGCACTCCAAACCGCAGTACATGTCTTGGAGCCTGAAGAAGATTGTGAAGCTCACTCCAAGAATGCCTCATGTGACTTCTCCATTCCGAAACGCTATCTTTCTTGCTCGCAGAGGGTCAGATGATGAGAAAGATGAATTCACCCTGGCTGATCTTCCCTTCATGAACCCATTTGATTGGGTGTCTCTGTTTAACATCCTTTCAAGGAGGGAAGACCATGAGATTCTTCATGAGCATGTCAAGAAACTTCTCACTGGCTATATTCTGGAAGTGTCTAATCTTGATGTTGAAGTGACTTCTGTGCTGAACTCCGTTCCGAAATGTTCAGCTGAAAAACCTCCTTCTGATCTGAAGAGACGTCGCCTCGGAAAGATCAAAAAGGGTGAATTGAATGTGGCGTATCCATCCAAGGAGGGAAAGGACTCGGTTAAAAAGATCTTCTATCTGCGAGACAAACATCTTTACCGAACTCCCGTATTGAAGAAAATTCTCGATCTCATCAACAAGACAAAACTGAATACTGAGAATGATAAGAGATGCTTCAATGATATGCTGACCTGGTACATAGCCTTTCGGAAAAGAATCCTGCTCTTAATTCCGAAAGTGTTTGAGAAAGAGCTGAAAGTTGTAAAACCTGAACCTGAAGAATGAAGACTGGTCGCATTTTGACTCAAAGGGGGAGATTGTTGGGTCATAAATGAAGATTGAGTCAAAGATGTTGATATGATTTTTCACCATATCTCGTGCCTTTAGTTTAGCTATCGGTTATGGAATGGGCCTGTCCTTCCATACTTAGTTTTTGTATAAATAGCATGCACGTACCCTAATTAGGGTTAAGCTTTTCTTTGTAATCTCTTGCGGCACTCATACATAATAGTTCACATCGAAATGTTCTTGAGTTGCATATAAATCATTCGACATCAGTTCTTCATATTGTCTGTTCTTGATCTTGTTTATTTTTATTATTCTGCATTATTTGAATCTCGATCCAACTCTTGTGTTTCAACATCAACATGGCCAGAGGATCCTGTACCAGAAGACCCGAAGACCCTGAAGGTCCAATTCCATGGGTAGAAGTGATTGTCGAAAAAGTTAGACCTGAAGACCTTGGTGCGATGACAATTCCCCTTCAGACATTAGGATTTTCAATTGGTGGAGGTCTTAGGGGAATTGTGGTTAAGGTGGCAAAGGTTGTTGTTGTTATTGGGTTTGTTGTTATTGGGGTTGTCATTGGAGTTGTTGTTGCTGTTATTGTCATTGCAGCTCTTGTCATCGCAGTGGTTAAGGCATGGGACCCTGATCCACTAGTTTCTCCCCATTGCAAAGGATGAACCGGAGGATCAGGTTGAGCAGATGTTCGGGGTCCCGTTTGGGCATCTTGAGTACGTTGCATGCGTTCAGTCACTTGAAGTAAGGGCTAAAGAACCACTTTCAAGTTGTTGACAACATTTGCAATGATGACATCATTTGTGTTGCGAATTTCAGTAGCAAACTGTTGAACTGTGGATACGTATTGAGAAGCAGTCATTTCCGCTATTTTAGCTTCAGCAACTTGTAGTTCGCCAATAAAATGATATTTATACTGACTGGTGAAAGATTGAGTTACGGTGTGGAGTTTATCAACGGACTTTTTCATATCAGCACCCGAAGACTCAAACTTAGCAATAGCGTCTTCTATCTTCTTATTCGTGAACTCCTGGAGTGATTGGCACCTGGCTTCGATATCACTCACAGCAGTAGCAAGCTTTTTCTTAATGGCAGACTGAATAAGAAGTTGATTGTCTAGGATTTTCTTTTCGGACTCCATAATCATTGTTTTAACTTTTCTGGGAGTTCTAAAGAGGACTCTTCAAGTCGGGCAATCATGTCAACTTCAGTAGAAAGATCGGGATCATAACCGGTTTGACTTTGAAGAAGAACATGTAGCTTGGTTTTGAGGGTTTTGTATTGCTTGATCAGTAAAAAATCATCATCATTAAGTTTCTCATCGTCTGAATCACCATGGTTATTGGATCCATGTGGAAAGCTTCAGTTTTCTCTTCTAAAGTTGGTGGTCGTTGCCTGGAGAAAGAGAAGGAAATGCCAAAACCACAGTGTAGTTCAAATTCTGGTAGTGAAGTATCAATCTCAAAAGTTGAAATGTGTGAAAATAAAGGATCAGAAGATGCGATGATCTGCTCAGAAGATATAGGTGTGAAGGTGGTAACAAATTCTAAGGTAAGGGGTTCGGATATATGAATGGTAGATGTAATGGGTGTTGTGGTTATGGTAGATGAGGTTAATGGTGTATCCGAAGTGGCGGAGTTGGGTGGTACATCCGAAGAGCTTGTAGATATTGTGGTGGTGATGGGATTTGAAGTTGTAAGGGGTTCGGATGAAATAGGTTCGAAAGTGAGTGGTGTTTTTATTGTTGATATTAGTGGTGTTGTAGTGGGTTGAGTTTCGGTTTGAGATTGAGGAGGAGGTGATGGTATACGTGTTTCATGAAGAGGGCATTGTTGGATATTCTCTTCAGTTTCTTCATTGGAAACGGTCTCTTCAGAGTCGAAAGGATCTTCCAACACTGACCGTTTAGGAGTTGGTCTACCATGTTTGGGGTTTGTTCGTTTTGGTGATTTTTCTGGAGCTTTTCTTTTCTTCACCACTTTCTCCTTCGGACCACTAAGACCTCCTGTAGTTTTCTTCTTACCCCTTGGCCAAGATGCCCCTTCGGTTTGTCGTTCAGCAGCCAAGTCTCGAACGGGATAAGGCATAACAAGAGTAGTTCGATACTTGTCTATTACAGAGTTAGGAAGTGACATATTGGAGATCATATTTGGTGGGATTTGAGCATAGAAGTCGTGTTCAGAGTTTTCCAACGAAGGAGGAATGTGAAAAGGGCTATACGTCATCACAACCAATCCTTCATCATAAGGAATGGAACCCCTTCGATACGCATCATCAACTACAATCGCCCAGAACCTTGCGTTGGAAATTTCAGTGCCTTTCTTGGTGTGATTGATGTGAGCACAAAAATCCTCCTAGAGAATTAAGGCATAATTGTAATACCATAATACTAATTAGTAGTAAAATTGTGTTAATCTTAGTGTAATTAAGGTTAAATAAGATTTTATATGGGTTAAGATGGTTAGAAACTCATTTGGGAGAAGTTTGAGCTTAAAAAGTGGAATTTCAGGCTTACACGGGGCGTGTAGATTTTGCGCGGGGCATGCAGAATCCTGCAGTAGGCCTATAGTTGAATTCCAGACTTGCACGGGGCGTGTAGATTTTACACGGGTCGTGTGTCGCATGCAGGCCCACTTTTAAAGTCGGGTTTCTTTCACTTTTTGAGAAAACCCACTTCGCCCAAACTCTCTTTAAACCCTAGAAACTTAATTCTAACCCTCCAAAGTCGAATTTAGAGCCTATCTTTCATGAATTGAAGCTAGGGATTTGATACTTTGAGCTTGAAAGGTAATTCTCTTCGATTTTGACTTCGTTTTGACGGTTGAATTGTTTGATTTGAGATAGTACCATGTGATTTTGATGAACCACCTGCAATTAGCTGGTGTTAGAGTAAAATTGTTGTATTAGTAGGTGTAAAAAGAGTCATAACCTAGACCCGAGCTAGTAAAGTGTTGATTGTTGCGTTTCTAAGGTTGTATGAGTCAAAGTGGTGAAATTCAAAGCTACAACTAGGATGTTGTTACTATCTTTTGATTGTAACTTTCTTCAATGATTCCAATTCCTTGATTGTTATGAATATTGAGTGTGATTGAGATTGTTCTTGAATTTGAGTAATGAAATTGAGCTGTTATGCTACAGCTAAAGCTAGACAGGAGCATACACGAGGTTCAGGAGTTCCACATATCGACTCGACATCAGGGGAGTAGTTGTTTATTAGATGAATTATGTTTTGTTGAGATGTTTGATGCAGATAAGAAGTATGCAATATTTCATTGGTTGAGTAAAACAAATTATGAGTGTTCGGATCAAAGAGTTATAGTGTGTGTGATACACTAATGGCTGAGATAGTCATTTAAGATTAACCTAAGCGAGATATTGGATGATATAATTCGAATGATCTTTAGTTACTCACTGAGCTCTTGAAGCTCATAAATTGTTTGTTAATGTTCTTTGTGATAGGTTCTGGTAGTGGAGACCTCGGGAAGCGAAATATGGACGGATATCTAGACTTTGGACCTTGGACTTGAATTTACTTGTTGTTTTGAAATATGTAATTGACCCGGTTTTTGAATAACGGTTGTAAACACTTGATGACTTAAACTATGCTTTTGATATAATCTTGTAGACTTGTTACTCATTTTGGGGTTACACCACAAATAATATTTATGTATGACTAATGTAATTGGTGTATCCTAAATTTGAGAAACTGGGTGTTACAATAATCCACATTTGCATCTGTATAAATTCCATACACCAAACCCATGAAAGTCTGGCTTGCTGAATCAAGACCAGAAGTTTAACCAGACAAGCATCTGAGAAACATTCCAATGAACAATTTCCACAAATTTAGAAGTTTGTTCTTCTTGAAACTATCAATCCTTTGTAGTATTGGTGAATACCTCATAGCATTGAACATATGCATGATTTCTTCAGGGGTAGGTGTTATAGGATTTACAGTTTCAGGAAGATGAAGAGCTCGACCAGAACGACGTTTGGTGAGTGAAAGTCGTTTGGTGGTGTTGTCTGGCTGAATGATTTCATAGGTAACAGTATTGGGTTGATTATCAGCAGTGTGAGTGAGGATGGCGGTGTAATGAGCTCGATGAACCAGACTTGCCAGAACAGTCAGGCAAGCGGTGAATGCATGAGAGAGCACAGAGTTTTTCAAGCATTCAATGAGTGCATCAAATGGTTCAGGATAGAGTAAGGGATCAGTTCGGAGAAAGTAGTTTGCATCTTGCGATTTGAGATTAGGAATTGACATACCTTCTTTTGCACTTTGCAAATTATCATCATGAGGAGCAGCCATTGTTGCAGGTTTGATAGTATGAAGATGAATATAGAGGGTTTTACGGAGAGAGTTGAAGGAGTTGTGTGCGTAAAAGATTGTAAGCGTTTGAGTTTTGGTATTTATACTTTTTGTGGTCCCAAGAGCATTAAATGCGTGTGATATATGGTCCACTAACAGCATGCCACGTCAGCCACACAACGTTCCATTAACTCTACAAAAGGAACCGTCACTGTGTCAACAATGATTATTTTGAAATTCAAAATTGAACCGCCATCATGTGAAATATTTTCGTTAGTATTGAACGAAATTTAAGGAACCAGAATTACAAATGATTGGATATTAAATGAATATTTATAAACACTTAAATATATTTGGTCTTAAACATCAATAATCATTAAACATAGAATGTTTTTAAATCACAGCTGATATTTAATGTTGTATGACACATTAATGTTGATGTAAAAGCAAGGAACCATCATTCGTATGAAAAGTTTGAAAAGTTTGCGGATACAAAGAAAGAATTCTTTATAAAGGATACGAAGACAATTTGGGAAAACTATGATAATCATCATAGTGAGCAATAAAAAGATTTTTCTTTCAAAATACTTAGTGAACAACCAACTTGATTCGAGGAAAGTTGTAAAAAAAAAGAATTTAACATATTAGGATTCAGAAGCATTCAAATCATGTTAGAAGTTTGTTATCCAATCCGAAGCCTTTGTGATCAAATCTCAGTCAAAATGGCTAAGTCTAACCACCCAATGTTTCATCCAATTTCGCATATTTTGATATTTCAATGGATTGAACTTGATTTAATGATTCAAAATTTCCTTCATAAGATGAGTCTAACAACCACTACATGAAATTTAATGTTTTTTTCACTTTTATGAATTGAGCATTAAAGGATTGATGGAAATTTTTGATTTAAGATTTGAAGAACATTTTGGAAATTTATCACTTTTCATCAAATAGAGTATTTGGACACATTTCCTGGATGACAAGCCTTTGGGATTTGTGCAATACTCTATCTTTGTCACTAAAGATAGATTACTTGAGATGTTCATAATCTCTATAAGGTACTCGACTATGTTATAGGAGTTCCTCCTATTTTCATTTAAGAAAGAGATGTAAGCCTTGAGGTACAAATTTTGTTCCACAATTTTGACATTTTTGCATATTTTTGCTTTTGATATTTGATTTGTGCACATACGAATTCAATTTTTTTAGAATTCATTTTTGTTGGATATTGCATCCGAAGTTCAAGAATTGAACTTTTTCACCATATAAGACATTGCTTGGTGACATAAAAATTTCACAGAATCTTTTTTCCTTTACCTCGTATAGCTCAATTGTGTGAAAAGGTGAAAACATTTTCAAATTTGTTATCAGTGATTGCAAGTTACACTTGAAAGAAAGCTTCAGATCATTTTGGTATCCTGAGAAATAAGATATTTCTTGAATAGTTCAATGATAAAGCAAGTTGGATATAACAAGGAGTTTAGTAATAGAAACTTGTTAAGGATCTTAGAATCATATATGACTTCGGTTTGTATAACTGCCTTAATCTCACTTCGAAGTCTGTTTGTTTGCCAATGTTTCACTTTGATTCATGGATATCTTTTAGTGCAAGAAGATATAATTATCAGAATCTAAAATCAAAGTTTTTTCCTTTTGACATGTTCTTCCTAGAACTCAGTTAGTCTTAACACTAGCATTTTTTAAAACAGATTTTTGAGTTATCATGCTCTTTTGATGATTCACATCATGTTATTCTTTTGTTTAGATTGTAACCTAAAATGATATCAACATCAACATGTTATATATTGCAAAAGTAACTTCTGTAAGTATGAAAAAAATTGTTGTTACAAATGAAAGTTGACATTTAGACATTTATTGACAAGATTTTACAAATCCGAGGGCATCCGAAGGTTCGATGTCTTCGGATATGAAAAATTGTGTTATTTGTAATGAAAATAATAGGATAGAAAGTGAAATTCTGATGTCAAGTAAAGGTGGATCCATCAATCATCCCTAGTCCATGAAAAATTATTGAGAATGACGTTTCGTTCAAAGCCTTTGTAAAAATATCAGCCAATTGTTCTTGAGTGTGCACAAAGTGAACTTCAATGTTTCCTTCTTCAACATGACTCTTGATGAAATGATAGCGAAGAGCTATATGCTTTGTCTTAGAGTGTTGAACAGGATTATGACAAATTTACCATTGCACTTTTTGAGTCACAAAATAATGAGATTTAACTCATGTTGATTGCATAATCTTTAAGTTGACTTTGAATCCAAATTATTTGTGAATTACAGGCCGCAGCAGCTACATATTCAGCTTTAGCAATTATATGGATACACATGTTTGTTTCTTTGATTGCCAACTGATGATTTTTCCATCCAAAAACTGACAGCCTCCGGATGTGCTCTTGCAATCAATAGAACATCCACCCAGATCCGAATCAGAATAAGCTTGAATGTAGAAGCCTGAATTTGTAGGGTACCAAAGGCCATAAGCAGGTGTATGATGTAGATGGCGAAAGATTGTCTTTACAACTACCAAATGAGGTTCTCATGGATCAGATTGATATCGAGCACAATTGCACACTGAGAACATTATATCTAGACGAGTAGCTGTAAGATAAAGCAATGATCCAATCATACTCCTCTAGTTCTGAATATCGACCTTCGATTTGTCCAACGAAGAATTTAGCATTAAACTTGTAGCCATTGGAACTTTGGAATTCTAACAATTAGTCATTCCGAAGAGCTCAAGGAGGCTTCGGGTGTATTTTTGTTGATTGATAAAGATACACTCTTTAGATTGTTTGACTTGAAATCCAAGGAAAAAGTTAATTTTCCGCATCATGCTCATCTGAAATTTGCTTTTCATCAATTTTTCAAATTCTTTTGTTATGTTTGGATCAGTGGATCTGAAGATAATATCATCAACATAAATTTGAACCAACATAAGATGTTGTCCAACTTTCTTTCTGAAAAGTGTTGTATCCACTAAACCTTGCTTAAAGCTTAATTGTTTTAAAAAATTTGTCAATGTCTCATACCAACCACGAGGGGCTTGTTTTAAACCACAAACAGCCTTGTCCAAAATGTAATAGTAATCTAGATGATCTTTATTAATAAAGGCAGGTGGTTGTTCAACAAATACAGTTTCCTCAAGATCACCGTTTAGGAAAGCACATTTGACATCCATTTGATAGACATCAAAATTTTTATGTGTAGCATAAGCTAAAAATATCTAAACAGATTCGAGTCTGGCAACAGGTGCAAAGGTTTCTTCATAATCAATTCCTTCCTATTGATAATAGCCTTTGACAACCAATCTTGCCTTATTTCGGATCACATTACCGTCGGTGTTTAGTTTATTACGATATATCCATTTCAGACCTACAATTGAAGCATTTGCTGGTTTTGGAATGAGTCTCCACACTTTATTTCTTTCGAACACTTCCAATTCCAATTGCATAGCTTAGATCCAGTCAGGGTGATTAAAAGCATCTTTGACGTTCTTGGGTTTAATTTTTGAAATGAAAATGTTGAACATGCACAATTCTTGATTTTTGTACATTTTGTTGTTTTTTATGAATTTGTGCATGTGTCATAACCCTGTCATGAACATCACCGATGACTTGAGATTGAGGATGACTCTTCGTCCATTTCTTCAAATGAGGATAGTTTATATCAAACTCAAGTGGTTCTTCAGCTACAACATCCTCAGTATTCGAAGGCTAACCTGAAATGAATGGAGAGTCATCATTTTTTTCATTTGTAGGTAGAGGAAGAGAATTAATAGTAAGAGTTTGCTCCCCCTCAACCGAAGTAGGTGGTAAATTCATCATTGGAGATGGAATTTCTTGCTCCCCGTGGACATCAAGATATAACGATAAAATATGTGAAATTTCATGCGAAGGGTGCAAGTGTTGATTTGCTCCCCCTCGAGTCCAGAAGAAGTCGAAGGTTGATTTGTTGAGTGTCCTCGAACGAAGAGGAAAGACTGCTTGCATTGCTTGAAGAAGTTTCTTGTGGACCATTTAAGAGTTTTGTGGACTCGGACATTTGATTGTCTGTTGCATTTACTTCAGCATCCGCAGCCCTCACAGGTGGAGCAAAAAGAAGATGGAAGTCAGCATCAAATGATAACCATGGACGAGCATCCGAAGCCGATTCAAGAATGATCGAGGACATAGGAAAGGTAGTTTGAGATTTCTTATGTAGTAGTCATTGAACGAAAGATTTAACGTTTCTTCAACTTTCCATGTTCTTTTGTTCATGACCCTATATACTTTTGAATTTGAAGAATATCCCAAGAATATGCCTTCATCCGACTTGTCTTTGAACTTTGACAATGGATCTTCAATATTTAGTATGAAGCACCTGCATCCGAAGATGTGAAGAAATTTGACATTGGGTTTTCTTTTGTTAAGTACTTCATATGGTGTAATGTTGAACCACTTGAAAATGTAGAATCGGTTTTGGGTAAAGCAAGAAGTTGAAAGAGCTTCGACCCAAAAATACATCGGAAAGTTAGCAAAGTTCAACATTGTTCTTGCGGCTTCACACAAGGAGCGATTACGACATTCTACAACCCTATTTTTTCAGGGCTGTAAGGTGCTAACAAGTTGTGTGTAATTCCCTTGTCTTTCAAAAACCCATCCAAGATCTGGTTCTTAAACTCGGTCCCATTATCATTGTGCACCATTCGTACGGTTCTCTTCAACATAACTTCCATGTTTTTGATAAAATCAATGATTTCTTTCGCAGCATCAGATTTGTTTCGAAAAATATGATCTAAGTGAAACGAGAGAAATGATAGACAATTACCAAAACATACTTCTTTCTTCCTAATGATTGTACTGCCGATGGACCACAAATATCCATGTCTAACAGTAAAAGGGGTTCGTTGATCTTCGGATCCATCACTGTGGGATGTCTTTTCTTAGTTTGCTTGCCATGCTCACAAGCAGAACAAAGTGTGTCATTATCGAATTTAAGTGAAGGCATTCCGTGAACCAAATGCATTGCAACCAATTTGTTAATGCTTTTGAAGTTTAAATGAGCTAGCCTTCGATACCATAACCAGCTAAGATCCAAATTGATCTAAGGGAAAGATGGATCCATTTCTTTTTTATTTAAGTAGTATTTCTTTGGATTCTTCCTTGGTGATTATACTTCCATTTGCATTGAATGTCATAACATTTCCAGTTCTCACAACCAATTGAGAAATACTCAGCAAGTTATGCTTTAATCTTTCTACATATGCCACCCGATTTATTGTGAAATGTCCATTTGTAACTTTCCCATATCCCTTAATTGGACATGTCTCATTCTTACCGAAGCGTATATTTCCTGCATCATCGAGTGTTCGAAAGTGTCTCAAGTATTCCCTCTTCCGTATCATATGCCATGAGCCGCCACTATCCATGCACCATTCCGTGTCGTACTACTCTTCGGACATAATCTGCATTTAATCAATAAGAAGTTGGTACTGAATCAATCGTGGGTCCTTAGGGTAAGTGATGATTCTTCAATCCATTTCTCAATAGCTTCTTCGGATATTTCATTTGTAGAAAAAGTTACCATGTTTTCAAAAGTTTCATTTGTGGAAAAATTAGTATTGGAAATTGAATCAGATGAATGTTTGGTGATCACAGAGGAACTTAAAGAAATAGAATTTGATAAAATTGAAGATTTCGGAACCCAAATCTGTTTGGTCTTTTTAGATATGTTTGAATTTGAAGATTTCTTGGATTTTGAAGTTTTTGTTTGTTTTGAAGACATTGAAGAGATCTCAAGTTTTGATGAGTCTTTTTATTTTTGAGTGAGATTATCCATCAAATCTTTTCTTTTCCATTTTAATTTGTCAATTTTTGATTTTCTAGAAAATGAGCTACACAAAGTAGATGTACATAACTACTCTTCGTATGCTAGTTTAAAATCATTCAATGAGAGATTTTTATCCTTGAATAGGTCTAAATTTTTGTCTAGCCATACGTGTAATGTGTATATCAAGTTGATACTTCGGATTTGGAAAATTTGGTTTTGTTGGTACGAAGGATACTTTAGAAAATTGATTTGTTTTGGAAGTTGAAGCTTTCGTATTAACATTTTTATCTTTTGATTTTGAAATGAAGGATGTTTGTTTTGTTTTGGAAATTCTAACTGTTGGTTTTGGTTTTGAAATCACAACAGTGGGTTTCGAAGTTGAATTCGAGGCTTTGTTTTGATGATTTTTCAAATAAGACGGTTTTTGCAAAAGTGGCTTTGAAATAACGGGTTTTGATATTAAAGAGTTTTTTCTTTTGCCAATTGGTACACACTCATTGGATTCAAGAATTTAAAAAACATCCATCTTCAGTTGAACTGTCTCTTTAATGATTTGTATTTGTTTGTAATTTCTTTCAGTTTGAATTTGACTTTGATTTTTTAGAAGTGGTTTCAAATGAGTTGGAATCTTGTCTTGTTCGTAACATAAACGATTCTATATATTATGACTATACAAATCTTGTTTTCAAATGTTGATTTTGACTTCCATATGTTCATTCAAATTGTTTCCAATAATTTTTTATGATGAGCAGAATCCTTTCTTAGTTACTGTGGAAGCACTAGGACGTATAAAAATAGAATTTTTGAAATATGAAACCTTCAGATAGACACATGTAACATTTTCTATTCTTGTTGAACTAACACTGAAATAATATTTGTAAGCAACACATTCATCTGAAATTTGAATTTTAGATTTTACTACTTCTTTGCTTTCATTTGTTTTGAAGAATCACAATCAGAAACAACTTTCGATTTTCCTTTTCATCAGAAGGCAATTGTGAGACACCTTCGGAGACTGATTCTGATATAGGGGATGACTTTTGAATTGTTAAGGATGAATAGTCAATTTCCTCCATATCCGAATCAGACACGAAATCACAAACAACTTCTTGAGTATTTTCAATTAGAGGAATTGATTTCTTGAGAATTAGCACTTCATTTGGTAATAACTTCAGCAAATTTTTAGCAGTTAAGAATTTTTCTACTGAAACCAAGCCATGATTATACGAGGTATGTGGCACCTCAGACTTTGAGATGATTGACTCACATTCATATGAAACATTATCAACATTCTTAAGGTCAAATTCAATGAATGGTAATAACTTCCTATGTTGATCAATGCACACGTCAGATGAGTGATAAATTCTAGTAATGTGAGCATACAAACGTCTAGCAGTTTCACAGAATATGTTTCTTTGTCTTAAGATTACATTACCAGAATTCAAATATTTTTCTCTACATTCTTCTAACACGGAAGTTCTTAAATTGGCCTTTTCTAAGGAAGACTTCAAACTTTCAATTCTCCCCTGCAACTTAAGAACTTCCTCCTCACTGACATTTGCCCTAGTGTTAGCATCAATAAGTATTTGATTCATCATTGAACAATCACGGGTAATTTCAGCAATATCAGAAGATTATTTAGATTCAGGAATATTAAAAGAGGAGAGTAGATTGGATACCTGTTCTAGAATGGTTGGACGAACATCCTTTGCCATCAAGCATAGATTGTCATCCGTAGCCATGACACGATCCAAAGCTTTGACCTCCTAGACTCCCTCTTCATCATCATCCGCAACATCAACCAAAAAGATCTTACCATCATTAACAGCCACAAATGCGATGTGAGTTGGCTTTCTCACCTCATCATCATTCGAATCCGAAGACCAAACTTGATAAGTTCCATGGCCTTCATCCGAAACCATCAATGCAAAGTCCTTTGTCTTCTATTTAACCTCGTTCAACTTCATGGCATACTAGGATTCGTCTTTCACTTTTGTTTTCTTTTCATTTTTCTTTCTAAGCATACAGTCCTTGGCAAAATGGTTCTTGACATGACAGTAGTTGCAATCATAGGTAGAGTCTCCTGAAACCTTCTCTTCATGTTTCTTAGTTTTGGCTGGTGGATTTTCAAAAACCTTCCGAGTCGAAGAGTTTTCTCCCTTTGGAGTAGAATGAGAATTCTGATAGATCTCAGGTTTAGGTTTTGGAGAAAATAAGGGTTTGTAGTTTTTCCCAAAGGATTTTCCAGATGCTTGACGATTAACAGATGGTTTTCTGAACCTTCGGTTGTTTGCAGCATACAAGGCTATAGTAACACCATCTTCGTTTACCATGTAGCCATCAAGTTCATCTTTGTCATCATTATCATGAGCTTCAAAACTATCATCATTAGACAGGAAGGCTAGAGATCCAGCATTAGCCACCTCACTTCATCTTCCCACCATATTGGTTCACGTGATTTTAACAGATTGAACAAAAAGGGAAGTTTGTATGTCTTAATATTTTCGTGTAACTTTACTATCAGCATTATAGGACGCCATTCTTTTCGTAGTCAATACATGAATTTGATATTAACTTCTTGTTGGCATCGAACTTCATCATACTTCTCAATAGTATACATATCGTAGTAGTGTTCGTATGTTTGTTCCAGAGTTTCATTCTCTAGTTGTTGGAAGTTTCCAAAATCATTAAGAACTTTGGTTACTATACTTGATTGAAGAGTAGCATCTCCTGCAAACCTCATCGTCAAACGATCCTAGATCTCTTTAGCAGATGTGGATCCTTTAGTATGATGAGTGACATCAGGACCTAAACCACTTGTTAGTTCTCTCATGGCTTTTGGTCATTCTTGATCTTCTATAAATTTGTACCAGTAACCACTTCAACATCTTCACCTTCAGCAAGAACAAATCGAGCACCAATATCAACATGAGGTCTTTCTTTCACAGATCTCCATAAATTTTTGTCTAAACCAGTAAGATAATCTTCCATACGATCAGCTCAATATTCATAGTAAGAAGGTACTAGAACTGGTGCCTTGGTTGAAGAACCGATCAGATTTGCATAATTGAGCATGTTCGCATAAGTTGCTATTGAATCAGCCATTATAATGGAATTCTTGAACATATCTTTTTAGAAAAACATGTGAGAAAGGATGAATACAACTTGCAGAAACCTAGATCTAGGAATAAAGCTAGATCTAGAAATTGTATTGAAGAACAACAAAATTTATGTAACGAGTTTTTGAGCTGAACCTGCTCTGATACCACGTGTTGAATGAAGAATTCAAACAATGCTAAAATAATCTGATATCTGGAATAAGATTCAAGCAACAAACAAAGAAATGAAGACCAGATGAATTGATTAAACAAGGTGTCGAATGCTTTGATTAATATTTGAGAGTTATTACAATGATGGTGATAAAAACCACACTCGACCCAGATAGTATCCTTGATATATATATATATATATATATATATATATATATATATATATATATATATATATATATATATATATATATATATATATATATATATATATATATACATGATCAAGGAGACCGTTATACATAATATCTGACAAATAGTACAATGGAATATTCTAACAGATTACGAATAACTATTAGCCAATGGGAGAGCAGAAATGATACAAGCGTGTCTAACACCACAACATGTTCACTGGATAAGGTTTGTTACATAAGCCTTCGGATCGTCCAGTGTGATACCTTCGGATCTTCAGGAACAAAGCTTTACCCTTCAGATGGCTGGTATCTTCGAATAGACAGAAACACTTCATCACAAATTTATCTTCAACAACAATATTAAAATATATATGAATTGGTGATCATCATGTAGAGACTTGGTAATAAGCTGAGTGGCTGCCCTTCGCATGGTTTTAACACTGTGTTTCACTTTAGCATGTTTAGTTACCGCTTCCCGAGTACTAGTTTACTCAAAGTTCCACAGTTGGTCGTACTCTTGGAAGCAAGTAGTGATTTAAGACTATCATGAGTGCAAGTAGATTATCTATAGTGATTAGACATAATCATGGTGATTGCGACTAACCCTCATGAGTGCTTGGTAGATATTCAAGTATAGGAACAACCCTCAGGTAGAGATTACTTCATAGATTAAGTCACAAGTAATATAGGATGATAATTTCTTTTATTCTTCAAACCAAGATGCATGAGGATGTGTTTTATGATTCTGTTATGCATCGGCTTACGCAAACGTTGTCTATAACTGGTGGTTATAAAGGGTATGCTCGGTTATAACTTGATGAAGTAGACAGAGACTAGGTAGTGAAAGTTTATCCATTCCTTCTACCCTAACATGGAGAAGTGATATCCGTAGGCCCCTCGATGATTTGATGTTGACACCAAAAACGCTCCGTCGGGCTCTGACTAGATTGATGTGTTCAATTAAGTAGTCTGATTTGGTCATCATAAATATCTATCGAGAAATAGAATTTGAACTTTTGGGAATTGATCATTATCTACATCACAGGTTCATAAAAGATAACTTGTATAACAGATAAATAATTGATCTCTTATCTAGGGGTCGTCTCGTGATCGTATCTTTGATCAGAGTTCGACAGTTGCATTGGATGTTACACTCTCTGCTGATTATCTAAAAGTATCATACCACACAAAGTTGACGACATGTCCAAGTGGGAGACTGTTGGAAATATGTCCAAGGTCATCAACTGTGGTGATATTTCTAATAATAGAAGGGTCCTATTTAGGTTGCCTTCATGCCCCAGTAAAATAATCAGTAGCAGAAATAATAGAGGAATGATCTGTTTATAAATTTATTGAGAAATAAATTAATCAGAAACTGGATCAAGAATTAATTGATAAATTAATTTTGAAATTAATTTATAGAAATTAATTAAGGGATTGGATTGTAATTAATTAATAGATTAATTAATGCAACAAGTCCAGGGGTGCGGCTTCCAAAAAGGCTCCTAAATTTGAAACCCTAGGAGCCATTGCACTATAAATAAAGGCTTTTGGTGCAACCCTAAGGCATCCCATCTCCAAGTGAGTCGCCGCATCCTAAATACCCTCCTCCCTCTCCTCTTTCTCGAATTCCATCATCCCTCCAAGGGATATGGATCGATTTCCACAAGCATGGAAGTTTCTGTTTGCTTGTTCTTCTGGTGATCTTGGGTGTGAGTCATTAGAGGAATTTTGGTTTGGATCCTTAACATCCAAACAAAGGGTATGAATCTAATTCATCTTTTTGTTGATGCAACTGTTATGGATTTATGATCTTGATTATGAACATGATTTAATCTGTTTTATCTTCCGCTACCTGATTGAATCGTGTTAATTTGTAAAAATCCCAACATCGATCATGTATGAAATGGCATGTACTCGACCTGATGTCTTGTATTCCTTGTGCATGGTGAGTCGTTTTTAGGATAACCTTGGCGAAAGTCATTGGACGGCAATACAGAACATTCTTAAGTATCTAATAAGAACAAGGGATATGTTATTAGTATATTGAGGTAAAAAAGAGCTAAGAGTAATGGGTTATAGTGATACGAGTTTCCAAATGGACATGTATGACTCTTGCTAACAATCAAGATGGGTGTTCTTGTTGAATGGAGGGTCAGTAACTTGGAAAATTATGAGGAAATCAGTGGCAGACTCCACATGTGAGTCTGAGTATATAGCAGCTATTGAAGCTGGAAAAGAGGCTACATGGTTGAAGAATTTCATAGCTAATATTCGTGTTATCCCTAGCATCAATGAACCCCTCGAAATTTTCTATGATAGCGAGGGTGCAGTCGCTTTGACTAAAGAACCTAAGGACTATCAAAAGTCAAGACATATACTCCGGAAGTACCAGTATGTTCATAACCGAGTTGAGGAAGGAGACATCATTATGAGTAGAGCATCATCAGAGGAGAATCTGATACTTTCACAAAGGCTTTGACTCAGACCAAGTATGATGATCATACTAGGTCCATAGGCGTTAGATTTTCAAGTGAGATGACATAAATGTTTTAGATGTTAGTTTGATGTTTTGAACCTTATACAATATCAATTATATATGATTTGGTGATTATTTTGAGATGACTTAAATATGCTTGATTGCTTCCATTTGTATTAATTTATTACCCTGTTTCGTTTAGTATGTTTGGAACCCACTTCCCAAGTATTAATTTACTCAAAGCTCCATAGTCAGTCATACTCTTGGGAGTAAGTGTGATTTAAGACTATCACGGAGTATTAGTAAATTGTCCTTGGTGATTGTACATAGCATATAGAATGTGACTAACACTCATGAGTACTTAATTGATATTTAAGTATTGGAAGTAATCCGAACTTAGAGATTACTTCATGGATAAAGTCAAAAGTAATTTTAAGATGATAATATATTTTATTCTTCAAACAGAGATACATGAGGTTTTTCCTCTACAATTCCGTTATACACGGGTCTGCTACAACACTATCTGTAACTGACAGTAAGTAGACAGAAACTATGTAGTCAAAGTTTATTTGTTCCATCTGCCCTATTAGGAGAAGCGATATATATGGGCCCCTCGATGATTTGATGTTGACATTAAGTGTGTGGTCAAGCCCTAACTAAATTAATGTGTTCAATTGAGTAGTCTGATGTAGCTTTGGCACCAAGCTACAAGTTTCCTATAAATAGGGATGTAGGGACGAAACCCTAGCACTCCTTTCCCTCCCTATTTGTTCCGCCACCTTATCTCCCCCTCCATTTGGCGAAATCAACCAAACCCTAATTAGGGTTTTGGTTTTAGGCTTCTAGCTTTAAGGAGGTGCCGTCAGAATTCCTCTTTGGTTTTCTTAAGTGTGATTCCATCAGGGGAATTCCACTTTGGATCCTTTGCATCCATCAAAGTGGCAAGAACAATATCACAAGAAAAGAGATCTTCGGCAAATAAAGAGGTATGTCCTTCATATTTCTTGTTGTTGAAATAATTGTAAGAACATAAGATTCTTGTAGGGTTTAGTTTGAATATTTGACTAGTATCATAATTTGCTTTGCTGCCATAGGATTATGTTAGTGTGTTCAAAGCCTTATAGTTTTAATACCATGACTATGCTCATGTAAGTTTGGTTACACTCTTAGTTTATATTTTATTAATAGAAGTTGGTATTTTATTTCCTATTTCTTTTCTAAATCTAGGTAGTGCTCATTCACCAGATGATTCCAAAATCTAAAATTGGAATGAGAAAACAAAATTCAAGGTAAACGTATAATTCAAAAACTACAAAATAGTGAACTAAACATTAATATAAGCTATTTAACATCAAAATACATGTTATAAACAATAAATCACTGGTAAACAAAATTGCACTCACCTATGTTAGGACCAACATGATAGGTACATATTGTGTATTTTTCTCTACCATTTGCACTAACCAATATGTATATAAACAAAATCATTAAGAACATATGTATTGACCGATATCCCAATATGGTTTTCTCACTCTACTCTAAAATCTATATTTGATTTTATTTTGTGAACAATTTATTTTTAGTTAACTTCTTATATCGCAACCTATAAAGCAAATGAAACTTGTAAGTTGTGTATAAGAACTAAAAGTATAAACACATTTTCTTTCTTGTACCCTAATAATATAAAAGTAATTTTATATAAGATTCCATAAATGTAAAATCATATATTAAGTATAATTCATAACAATATGAGCAAAACAATGAACTTTAATGCTATAAATACCAAATTTACAGTCAAAAAAACTGGCTATATAACCCAAGGTGACTTTGGATACCGGTGTACATGAAAATTCCAATTGGAAGTTTTGAACAAATCTACAAAGAGAACCACTAAGGTAAAATTCCAATTAGTTTCTCGAACCAGACTCTGTTTTATGCATTAAACTAAAGATTTCATTAGAAAAGTTTATAGAATTGAAGTTAATTTCAAGGTTAAAAATTACTCTACTTTACCACATACGTCAAAAATTACTCTACTTGACCTCTAATGTTTTAATCCAAAATAAGAGTTATAATGTTCATTACCAAAAACCAGGCGATAAGATAAAAAAAATGAATTTAAAGTACTATTTGAACTATTTACAGAACCCAATATATTTTAAAATTATTGATAATCAGCCTCAAACTAATCTCAACATCATGGAACAATTGGTTATTTATAGAAATCGATGGCAATATGATGGATTAAATTTATCAATACCTCAATAGGGAGCCTTCACTTGTAGCCATGGCAATCCTATCTCGTGTGACCAGAGAGGAAATAGAATTAGATGAGAAACCCTTGAAATTCTTTAGTTAAAACCCCCAAAATGATCAGGTCCATAAACATGATCAATCACACTATTTGAGAGAAGGAATGAAGAAGGAAGCACATCTTGAAAAATAGAAGAAACAATTGTATGGCGAATTAGGGTTCTGATTTTAGAGGAAATAATATTCTGTTGTTTTACAGTGAAGTCATCTATACATGAATCCATTTCCCCTCACAATGATGTTACTCATTGTTCATCTTAATATGTATTTCAGTTCTTCAAACCGTTTAACTCAAACATTATCATTCATATGAAAACAAAAATCAAGAAAACTACTACTTTGTGGAAGAAAAAGGATGCAATAAAATTCAAATTAAATACATGGTAATAAAATATTTTAGCAGGAAGAAGATGAGCAGAATCAAATTAAGGAACTAACTTTGTTTCTAAACTACCTCTCCTTTGGTAAGACTCGTACGTGTAAGGTCTCTTACATTCAGAGTTCGAAATTTAGGAAGTAGCTCAGATCACATGATTGCTACGGAACAACACGTCCAAAGTCATCACCTTTCTTGTTTCCCTTCTCCCGTAAGCCATTGTCATGTCTGTAATTGAGTTGCTTACATATTCAACTACATAGAATTAGTTACTTGTTTCACTAACCTTCGTAAATTTGATCAAGAGTTTCGGTGAGAACCTCAAATTTCTTGTTTAGGCTTTGAAATCATGAAGCCGCACAAAAAGTTACAAATCGACTAAGTCTCTGAAGTTGCTTTTCTTTAACTAATCTATGATATTTAACATTTTTTCACTTCTGGATCCCACAATGGAACCGTTTTCACACACACACACACATACAATACACCCACTCAATAGAACCTTCATTTTCACACATATTAACTGGAAAGGAAATCAATGAACATCTAGAGGCTTCTTATTGTTGGAATTAGTGTCCAATGTCATCAACTAGTGGTAATATTTCTAGTAATAGCAGGGTCCTTTTGGGTTGCCCTCATGACATAGAAAAATAAACAGAGTCATAAATAAAGAAAGCATGGTTAGTTTATTAATTTATTGAGAAATAAATTAATTAGAAACTAGATTAGTAAATTAATTGATAAATTAATTTAGAATATATTAAAGGGACTGTATTGTAATTGATTAAATGTTTTAATCAACGGAAACAAGTCCAGGGGATGCGGCCGCCAAAAGGCTCCTAAGTTTAAAACCCTAAGAGCCTTGCAGTATAAATAGAGGCCTTGGGGTTCAACTCTAAGGCATCCCAAACCCTCTTCTGCGCCGCCTCCTCATAACCCCTCTCTCCTTTCTGTGAAATCAATCACTCTCTAGGGTTTTGGTATTTGCCTCCTCTTCCCAAGTGGAATACTGATCTGTCTGGTTTTCTGGAGATCCTAGGTGTGAATCAATAGAGGGATTCTACTTTGGATCCAGATCGTCCCTTGTAATCTTAGCCTTGACCAGAAGCCAAAGAAGGAGACTTTATGAGGTATTTAGTTTTAGTTTTAAAGTAGTTGTAACTGATATGAACTGCATGATCCTGGACAATGTTCATGGATAATCTCTGATTAGATCTTGTTAGTCTTCCACTGCATGTGTTTATGTGTTTATATGCACTTTGATCTTAAATTGTATAATATGATTTCATGCTACATGTTATTATTACAAATTGCATACGGTTTATGCTCGAATTATTTTATTTAACATGTTATGATCTTAGGGTTTATGCTAGAAACTTGAATGTTTATATGCACTCCTATTAAAATCGATATTTGTTGGTTTCTTTGTGCCTCATTTCTTTTGTCAAATTATGTTAGGGTTCAGGAAGGGCTTCTGTGCCTTGCATGTTGTTGGCGGCTAGGGTTACTGTCTTAGCTTCTCTTGCAAGTTTCCTAACTTGCTTACTTGACTTATATGTCTGTTTCCTTAATTTGATTATTCCAATAGGATTTATTTATTTATAATTAATTGTTAAAAGGTATTAATTGAATTAATTGATAAATAAAATATTTTAAATAGTTTAAAATACATTTATATATTTTAGAATTATATATATATATATATATATATATATATATATATATATATATATATATATATATATATATATATATATATATATATATATATATATATAAACAATCAAATAAGAAGTAAATTATAGTAAGAAGGTAACAAGTTTTTATTTACTTGTTTTTTTGACGAACCACCAAATGAATCACTAGATGAATAAAAAGAACATGATTCATAGAAAAAAAATTCCTAAAAAAACATATTGGTGAATCATTTTTTAGTAAATCAATTTTTTATTCACGTTATGGACAATTTTAGTGAATAACAATAAAAAATAATCGTACAAATAAATCATCGAGTTGTTTTTTCGAGAGTTTTTTTAAACCTTGTTATTTTTGCATATTTATTCATTTCGTTGGTTCGCCGAAAAACATGTAAATAAAAAACTTATTACCAACCTACCAAAAATTTTCTTCTTACCGAATTCCAATTATATATATATATATATATATATATATATATATATATATATATATATATATATATATATATATATATATATATATATATATATATATATACACACACAAAATAATTAATTAAAGCAAAAACATTAGTCAAACCATGACTAGGCTCACCCACAAAAATCGTGTATAGGGTTTGAAGGAGGGTTCTTATAGCCCCGAATGAGTTTGGTTTTTTAACGACATTCATTATCTACCACCTTCACCGCCCAGCACATTTTGTCATGTGGAGTTCCCGAAAAGGTTTGATAGGGCAATGTTTCTCAAAGTTAAAAGTATTAACTTAAAGTATAAAAACAAAAACCCATTTTAATTATGAAACAAATGTAAACTATGTACTATCCATGAGAAACACACATTCTCTTTATAATTTATTGGTGGAGCTGTGTGATTAACCAGCACGCCAGAAAAGGTTATAGTTGGGGATGATGTGATGTAATACCATATTATTAATTTATATAGATTTTGTGTTAATCTTAGTGTAATTAAGATTAAATAGGTTGTTATATGAGTTAGAATGGTTAACAAACCCAATTGAGTAAATTTTGGACTTGTAAAATGTCAAATCAGAGCTACACGGGTCGTGTATGGCCACACGGGTCGTGTAGAAAGGCTTAAGAACCAAACAGTACCCTTTTTCAGGTCTACACGGGTCGTGTACCTTCACACGGGTCGTGTAGCTCTTGTTCAAAAATTACCGAGACGAGTTTGGGTCTCACACGGGTCGTGTGAGGCTACACGGGTCGTGTGGGTCTGTGCATTTTCAGGATGGCTTGCTGTAGGTCTCACACGGGTCGTGTGAGCCTACACGGGTAGTGTCGCGCATCAGGGGTATTTTAAAGAGCGGGTTTACCTTCATTTGGGTCATTTCCACTTCGAGTAAAAACCTTCCCAAACCCTAGAAATCGCTTTGTAAGCCATCTAAGTCGAGATTTTAGCCTATTAATCACAAATTGAAGCTAGGGATTTGCACTTGGAGCTTGAAAGGTAATCCTCGTTGGATTTGGTTTTGTTTCAACCGTTTAATACTTTGATTTGGAGTGATTCCATGTGGTCTCGATGAACCACTAATGAACTGATGATGTTAGAGTTGAATTTGTTGTATAGCAAGTTTATAAGAGTTTAATTTTAAGTTTTGAGCTAGTAATATTCCTTGATTTCTTGTTTTTGAATTTGAATGGGTCAAAGTGGTGAAATAGGGAGCTATAACTAGAGTTTTATTGTTGTTTGATTTTGACTTCACTATGTGAAGTCAATTTCTGGATTTTGTTGATATAAATTATGAATGAGATCATATGAGACTTGAGTATTGAAATTTAGCTGTTATGTTACAGCTAAGCCGAGACAGGATCAGGCACGAGGTTTTGAAGTTCCACGTACCGAGTCAACCTCAGGTGAGTAGTTATTGTTCAATAAATTTACATATTATTGATATATAATTCTAGATAAAAGGATATATCCTATTAGGTTGATTTGAGTAATGAATTAAAGAGTAGCAGTGTTTGAGATACACTGAAGATTGAGTTGTTCAATTGAGATTCATTGGAATGGAGAGATAGAATATATAATTAAGTCATTCTCTAAGTACTCACTGAGCTTTCAAAGCTCATAATTTGTTTGCTATTGTTGTTTGTATTAGGTTCTGGTAATGCAGGTCGTGGAAAACACATCACGGAGGGTTAGCTGGATAGATGGACCTTGGACTTTGGACTTGTTCTAGATGTTTTGAAAACTTTTTGGATATCCCGATTTTTGGTGAAAACAATGTAAATACTTGTTGTATATAGTTTATGACTTAAACTATGCTTTTGATAGAACTTTGTAGAACTTGTTACTCATCTTTTGGAATTACACCATAACCTTGTTTGTGTTTGATTAAGTTATTGATGTATCCTAAGATTGAGAAACCGGGCATTACAAGTTGGTATCAGAGCTGTGGTTTAAGAGAATTAAACCTTGAGATGGGTTTAGACTTAAACCAGTGAGGTAGAAAAGTCCCAAAGAGTCCTGAGTAGCTATCCTTCGTGGTGTATGAACCGAGTTGATTATGTAACCATATTGAGTATTATGGTGACATACAAGTCGAGTTGAGTATGTAACCATATTGAGTATTATGGTGACATATAAATGAGTTGAATATACACCATATTGAGTATTGTGGTGGTGATTTCTAAATGAGTAAATTTTCTTTTCAGTTAAAATGAGTTCTGGAAAGGAAAAAGAGGGAGGTGATCATCGAGATGAACACTCGGGATCACAAGATTCTAGGCTGGGGCGCCAGTCTGAAGGCGAGAGACTTCCTGAGATGACATCATCCTTACGAGAATTGATTGCTGCGGAGGTGGCAAAAGCCGTTAAAGGCTTATTGCCTACCCTAGTAAGACCTCAGACGGAGGTGACTGGAAATGATCGAAACCAACCTCCTATCACACCTGTGGTTGGGGAAGGTCGGAGAGAACCAGTTATTACTCATGCTGAGACTGGAGGATCGAGTGAACCAAAAGGCTGTAATTATGAGACATTCCGCAAATGTAAACTGAACGATTTCTTCGGTACTGATGATCCCGTTGTTGCAAGAAATTGGCTAACCCATATTGAGAAAGTTTTTCGTACGAGTAAGTGTGCGGAAAAAGACAAAGTTGAGTATGCTACAAATTGTCTTCACAAAGATGCCCAATTCTGGTGGGAGAATATAAATCTGGATATAGAGAAAGGGTTGGAATCAGAACCGACGTGGGAGGAGTTTAAAACCAAATTTATGAAAGAATATTGCTCAAATACTGCAATGAAAAGTCTGGAAGAGGATTTTCTGAGATTACAGCAGGGAACACGGTCGGTGCAAGAGTATACGACAGAGTTCAATGAGAAAGCCAGATTCGCTGCTCATCAGGTAGACACGAAAGAAAGAAAGGTTGATAGGTATTTGTGGGGACTGAGGACCCAGATACGAGAGTTTTTACAGAGTTCCAACTTCACAACTTATCAGCAAATTGTCGAGGCAGCCAAATCTTGAGAAAAAGAACTACGGAGGCAAGATAATGAAAGGAAGGAGGACCAAGGAAGCGGAGGTCAGAAGAGGAAATGGGAAGGAAAACCCGAAGGTAGTTCTCAAAAACAGCCAGTTTCGGGTTATCAATATCGTGTGTGTTCTAATTGCGGAGAAAGTGGTCATATTCTGCCGGATTGCCTAAAGCCGAGAACTGATTCACGTCACGAGACTCCGAGGGCGGGACGAGGTGATAATCGGGGCGATAGACGAGATAGAGGTGGTGGAAATATTAGAACTCGAGCTTTTCAGATGACCGTGGAGGAGGCTAGAGAGCGACCAGATGTGATTACAGGTATCTTTAGCCTAAATTCTCTTCGAGCTCGTATGGTATTTGATACTGGTGCATCGGTTTCTTTTATATCTGTACCTTTTGCAACCCGAATTAATGTCCCGGTGTCTAAGATGAGTGAGAGTCTGATAGTTGATATTGCTGATGGGAGAGATGTTATAGTAGATACTCAGTATATAAATTGTCGGCTTGAAATCAATGAAATTTCTTTTCTTATTGATTTGAAGTCGATGACTACTCGTGCGTTTGATGTAATAGTTGGAATGGATTGGTTAGATAATAATAGGGCAAATATGGATTGTCACGGAAAGATTATTTCTGTGAGAACTCCGAGCGGGTCTCAGATGTTAATACGAGGCGAACGTCGTTTTCAACATATTCCGGTTGTATCTTTCACGAGAGGGCGAAGGTATACCGAAAGAGGCGCTCTTTTATTTATGGCACATGTTGCCCCAATTGAAACCGAACATCCCACTGTGAAGGATGTTGAGATAGTGAGAGATTTTGTCGATATTTTTCCTGATGATCTTTCGGGCTTACCGCCAAATCGTCAATTGGAATTTGTTATTGATTTAGTTCCTGGAGCGAAACCGATAGCTCGAGCACCCTATCGGTTGGCGCCGTCCGAAATGGAGGAGTTAAAGAAACAACTACAAGAACTTTTAGATCGCGGTTTTATTCGTTCGAGCTCGTCTTCGTGGGGTGCGCCGATACTGTTTGTTCAAAAGAAGGATGGTTCCATGCGTATGTGCATAGACTATCGCGAGTTAAACAAAATTACTGTGAAGAATCGTTATCCCCTACCGAGAATAGACGATTTGTTTGATCAGTTAGAAGGAGCGGTGTATTTTTCGAAGATTGATTTGAGATCGGGATATCACCAGCTAAGAGTAAGAGAATCTGACGACCCGAAGACAGCATTTCACACCCGATACGGTCATTATGAGTTTCTAGTAATGCCGTTCGGTTTGACGAATGGCCCGGCGGCTTTTATGGATTTGATGAATCGAGCTTGTCATCCATTCTTAGACAAGTTCGTAATAGTATTTATTGACGATATCTTGATTTATTCCAAGAGCTGGGATGAGCAAAAGCAACATTTACAGTTGATTTTAAATCTCCTTCGTAAAGAAAAGTTGTATGCAAAATTTTCGAAGTGCGAGTTTTGGATGCAAGAGATTCAGTTTCTTGGTCATGTGATAAACAGAGAAGGTGTTAAAGTGGATCCTGCCAAGATAGAAGTAGTGATGAGTTGGGCACCACCCAAAAATCTGATTGAGGTTCGGAGCTTTTTGGGACTAGCTGGCTATTATCGACGATTTATTGAGAAATTTTCGAGTATTGTGTTGCCCTTAACAAAGCTGACCAGAAAGACAGAGAAGTTTATCTAGGCTGAAGCACAAGAAGAAGCTTTTGAAAAACTGAGACGGGCGTTATGCGAAGCTCCGGTGTTAGCCTTGCCTCAAGGTGTGGAAGACTTTGTCCTTTTTACCGATGCTTCACAAATCGGTCTTGGATGTGTATTAATGCAAAGGGGGCGAGTAATTGCGTATTCGTCTCGACAGCTGAAGCCTCATGAGCAAACTTATCCAGTACATGATTTGGAGTTAGCCGCCATTGTTTTTGCACTAAAAATCTGGCGACATTACCTTTATGGTGTGAAGTTCCAGATATATTCAGATCATAAGAGTTTAAAGTATCTGTTTGATCAAAAAGAGTTGAATATGAGACAACGAAGATGGATGGATCTTTTGAAAGATTATGAGTGTGAGATACTTTACCATCCTGGTAAAGCAAATGTAGTGGCAGATGTGTTAAGCCGAAAAGAACCACCTATTCGAGTCGTTTCAGCTCGAATGGGAGTGGTTAGTAAATTGCTAGAAATGATTCAACGTGCCCAGAGAGAAGCCAATGACATGAAGAGTGAGAGAATGGTGGGATATGTAGATAAACTAGTTGAAAATGCACAGGGAGTGAAGACTTTTCAGGGACGAGTGTGGGTCCCTAGACACGGAGACACAAGACAGCTGTTACTTGAACATGCACATTGTACACGGTATTCAATCCATTTAGGTAGTACAAAGATGTATAGAAGTTTAAAGCCGTTTTACTGGTGGCCGGGAATGAAACGTGATGTTGGGAGATATGTGGAGAAGTGTCTGACTTGTTTACAAGTCAAGGGAAATCATCAGAGACCATACGGGTTAGTCCAACCACTACCTGTACCGATAAAAAAGTGGGATGAGATTTCTATGGATTTTATCACTAAATTACCCCGAACTCCACGAGGGTTTGATTCTATATGGGTAATTATTGATAGATTGACCAAATCAGCACAGTTTATTCCCATACGAAAAGATTATCAAGCGTCCAAATTAGATGAGATCTATGTTAGGGAGGTGATGAGACGACACGGAGTACCAACCTCGATAATCTCCGATCGTGATAGTCGTTTTACTTCTCATTTTTGGCAAAGTTTTCAAAAACATTTGGGAACTAAAGCCTTAATGAGTACGGCTTATCATCCGCAGACTGATGGTCAAACCGAGAGGACTATTCAGACGCTAGAAGATATGCTTAGAGCTTCGGTGATTGATTTTGGAGGTAGTTGGGACGATCATCTACCTTTAGCCGAATTTACATACAACAACTCATATCATTCTAGTATTCAAATGGCACCCTTTGAAGCGTTATATGGGTCAATGTGTAGAACACCAACATGTTGGTCAGAAGCGGGAGAGAAGCCATTAGCGGGTCCTGAAATTATAACCAAAACTGAGGCGAAGATAAAAAGTATACGTGAGCATATGAGAGTTGCTCAGCAGCGTCAAAAACAATATGCAGATAAACGAAGGAAACCGTTGGAGTTTCAAGTCGGAGATATGGTAATGTTAAAAGTGTCTCCCTGGAAAGGAATTATTCGTTTTGGTAAACGTGGCAAGCTAAGTCCACAGTTTATTGGACCTTTCTGTGTGATTCAACGAGTCGGAGAAGTAGCTTATAAACTTGAACTTCCTGATGAGCTACAAGGAATTCATAATGTGTTTCATATCTCGCATCTTCGTAAGACTTTATACGATGAATCGGCACGTGTTCCTTTGAAGGAAGTTTAGTTAGATCGTAAACTTCAATATCAAGAACAACCGGAGAAAATTCTAGACAAAAAGATCCAGAAGTAGCGAAATAAAGAGATTGTAATAGTTAAAGTACAATGGCGACATCATAGAGGAACAGATGTCACTTGGGAAGCTGAAGAGGAGATGCGATCAAAGTATCCCTTCTTGTTTTCAAGAGATTCTGAGGACGGAATCTTTTGAATGAGGTAAGAACTTGTAATACCATATTATTAATTTATATAGATTTTGTGTTAATCTTAGTGTAATTAAGATTAAATAGGTTGTTATATGAGTTAGGATGGTTAAAAAACCCAATTGAGTAAAGTTTGGACTTGTAAAATGTCAAATCAGAGCTACACGGGTCGTGTATGGCCACACGGATCGTGTAGAAAGGCTTAAGAACCAAACAGTACCCTTTTTCAGGTCTACACGGGTCGTACACCATCACACGGGTCGTGTAGCTCTTGTTCAAAAATTACCGAGACGAGTATGGGTCTCACACGGGTCGTGTGAGGCTACACGGGTCGTGTGGGTCTGTGCATTTTCAGGATGGCTTGCTGTAGGTCTCACACGGGTCGTGTGAGCCTACACGGGTCGTGTCGCGCATTAGGGGTATTTTAAAGAGCGAGTTTACCTTCATTTGGGTCATTTCCACTTCGAGTAAAAACCTTCCCAAACCCTCGAAATCGATTTCTAAGCCATCTAAGTCGAGATTTAAGCCTATTAATCACGAATTGAAGCTAGGGATTTGCACTTGGAGCTTGAAAGGTAATCCTCCTTGGATTTGGTTTTGTTTCAACCGTTTAATACTTTGATTTGGAGTGATTCCATGTGGTCTCGATGAACCACTTATGAATTGATGATGTTAGAGTTGAATTTGTTGTATAGTAAGTTTATAAGAGTTTAATTTTAAGTTTTGAGCTAGTACTATTCCTTGATTTCTTGTTTTTGAATTTGAATGGGTCAAAGTGGTGAAATGGGGAGCTATAACTAGAGTTTTATTGTTGTTTGATTTTGACTTCACTATGTGAAGTCAATTTCTAGATTTTGTTGATATAAATTATGAATGAGATCATATGAGACTTGAGTATTGAAATTTAGCTGTTATGTTACAGCTAAGCCGAGACAGGATCAGGCACGAGGTTTTGAAGTTCCACGTATCGAGTCAACCTCAGGTGAGTAGTTATTGTTCAATAAATTTACATATTATTGAGATATAATTCTAGATAAAAGGATATATCCTATTAGGTTGATTTGAGTAATGAATTAAAGAGTAGCAGTGTTTGAGATACACTGAAGATTGAGTTGTTCAATTGAGATTCATTTGAATGGAGAGATAGAATATATAATTAAGTCATTCTCTAAGTACTCACTGAGCTTTCAAAGCTCATAATTTGTTTGCTATTGTTGTTTGTATTAGGTTCTGGTAATGCAGGTCGTGGAAAACACATCACGGAGGGTTAGCTGGATAGATGGACCTTGGACTTTGGACTTGTTCTAGATGTTTTGAAAACTTTTTGGAAATCCCGGTTTTTGGTGAAAACAATGTAAATACTTGTTGTATATAGTTTATGACTTAAACTATGCTTTTGATAGAACTTTGTAGAACTTGTTACTCATCTTTTGGAATTACACCATAACCTTGTTTGTGTTTGATTAAGTTATTGATGTATCCAAAGATTGAGAAACCGGGCATTACATGTGACACTCGCGATTCTCAAGCGCATCTTAAGCCGGGCATCACCTAGGTTCTGTATGGTTGATTCACCATCTGATCCATGATCCACGACATCCTTGTCATGGATTTTGAGATGAGCACAATCGAGATTAACATGCCATTGACACTAGTCAATGAATCTCACAGATCTAGGAATTTGATAGTGAATGAAATTGATAGAGAGTTTTATCTACCTTAATGACCATTATGGTGTTATTACGACATCTCTCTTCACATCATAACTGGAATATTTTGGATCCTAGCCTTAGTAAATAAACTGGATAATTATTTAAAGTATTAGATCTCAAATTAACTAAAACTTTTTCGGGTAATAACAACAACAACAACTCGGGTCCTACTCCTCCTCCTCCCGCACTAACAAACATCTCACTACTATCCGTCCTTTCGAGGGAAAATAATACCGGTTCGAACGATCTTGACTAGATCCAGGACTTAAGGATTGCTTTGAGATTCGAGGGTAAAGAGTATGTCCTTGATCTTGATATTCCAAAGCTAGCTGATGATGCTGCTGATGAAGATGTATCTACTTATGATATGCACTACAATGACTCAACAAAGGTTGTTGCCTAATGTTGGCAACTATGTCCTCTGAGCTCCAGAAGGGCTTTGAGAACGCTGGGGCGTATGACATCAATCTGCAGCTCAAGGAAATGTTTCCAGAGCAGTCAACGTAGGAACAATTTGAGATTGTCAAGTCCCTGATTGCTTGTAAACTGCAAGACGGAGCGTCTGTGTGTATACACGTTCAGAAAATGAAGTCACACATATATAGGCTGGAAAACCTTGGTGTCTAGTTACCTAAGAAGTTAGCGATTGACATGGTTCTGGACTTGCTTTCCAGTTCATATCAACAGTGCATCATGAACTACAATATAAACAACCTGGACAAGACCTTGATTGAGTTGCATGGGATGCTGAAGACTGCTGAAGCCAACATGTGGCTGGCTCGTGACACTATCTCCCCTGCTCTCATCCTAGCCATTCATCATGGCGAAGTCAAACAGAAGAAAGGTTCTTAACCCAAAGGAAAGGGAAAAGCTCCTGTCACATCCTGTTTCTTCGTTCAGCAACACCGTTTTGCTCAGGAGTTCTAATAGTAGTGAAATTTTGAAAAATTCCATTTTCTTCACAAGGATTCGAGAAGCTGATTTCTAAACTCAATGTTATGGTCACTTATTGTTGAACTATTTTCTAATTAATAAATTAATTATATAAATAAACATTTTAGATCATAAAATAATAAAATAAATTATTTTAACTTCAATAAATATTGGATATACATTAGGGCAAAATTTAAAATATACACTAAGTTTTCACAAAAGTCCGATTTTGACATTGTGTTAATTTTTTTCAATTTAGTTCTTACATTTGTTTTTTGTTTCAAATTTAATATCTAGAAACTGACGTAATCAAAAAGTGTCACATCATCAAATACAGACATGTCAACTGATGACTGAGTTAATCAGTGCAATGGTCAACATTGAAACAAAATTGAAAACATAATGAATTAATTGAGAAAAATTATAAACTTAATGAGTTAGTTGGAAAAAAGTAAATAATACAATATCAAAATCGAATTTTTATGAGAATTTAATGTTTTTTTTTTCAAATTTGCCATATATTATACATACAATTTTACTCATATGTAAAGAAATTGTATACACCTAATATATTATAAAACAAATACTGCAATAACTATTGGAATTTACTTACATAGTATATATGTATATTAATTTAAGGGCAAATTACCAAAATACAATATATTTTTGTATTTTTTTTGTTTAATCATCAATTTTTTATTTTATAATAAAACCATCAATTTTTGATAAAAGTTTCATTGCGACTATTATGACCTGAAAAAGCCAATAACTATGACTTCAACGAAATTTGTTTAAAAAAAAATGATGGTTTTTCCGAATCTTAAAAATTGATGGTTAAACCAATTTTTTTTTTTGCAAAATATAGTGTTTTTTAAAAAAATTAAACCTAGATAATGTTTATATACTTTAATTTTTATACTTACGAAAAAACAATATATCTTATTACTTTTCCTAATCATTATAATCGAAAGAACCGATAATAATAACTTTTGAATGAAATTTTTCATAAAAAATTGATAGTTTTTTCAAGATTAAAGATAACTTTTAGCAAAGTTTTTTCGTAATTAACGGTTAATTTAATTAATACCATAAAATCGGCTTTATTGCTTACGTTACAAATCCCCCGTAAACTTCTATTTAAACCTTCCGAGCTCTTTACATCGTGTGCTCATTCCATCTTCAAGCATGTCTTCCGCTTCCAGTATTTGCATTACTCATTCATCCCCTGTGCTTAGTTTCAGCCTCTTCATCTACGTTCTTGTGTTTGTCTGCGTCTTTGCTTTTCTTCTTGCTCCCGGCGGCCTCGCATGGGCTCTCTCCAAGCCCCGACCAAAAACTGCCATCCCTGGTCCTTCCGGCTTCCCCTTTTTAGGCCTTCTTTTCGCCTTCACCTCTTCTTTGACACACAGGACCTTGGCCAAGCTCTCTACCGCTTTTAATGCTAAACCTCTCATGGCGTTTTCAGTTGGGTTGACACGCTTTGTCATCTCGAGTCACCCGGAAACAGCCAAGGAAATACTCAACAGCTCCGCCTTTGCCGACCGTCCAGTGAAGGAGTCGGCGTATGAGCTCTTGTTTCACCGAGCCATGGGCTTCGCTCCCTACGGTGACTACTGGCGTAACCTTCGAAGAATCTCGGCGACCCATTTGTTTAGCCCGAAGAGGGTGGCTGGGTTTGGGGTGTTCAGGCAAAACATCGGGTTAAAGATGGTGAGTGAAGTTATGTCGTCAATGGAGAAAAATGGCGTCGTGGAGGTTAAAAAGATCCTCCACTTCGCTTCCTTAAACAATGTCATGATGTCTGTGTTTGGAAGAACCTACGATGATTTTGGTGAAAACGACGGCGGTGGTGATGGACACGAGCTCGAGAAGCTTGTCAGCGAAGGCTATGAACTTCTCGGAATTTTCAACTGGAGCGACCATTTCCCGATCATAAGTTGGTTTGATTTCCAAGGAGTGAGGAAGAGGTGCAGAGATTTGGTGTCAAAGGTTAATGTTTTTGTTGGGGAAATCATTGAACAACACCGAGAAAAGAGGTCCGATACTAGAGGAGCTACCGCAGTATCCGACGGTGATTTCGTCGATGTTTTGTTAGATTTAGAATCAGAAAACAAGTTCAGTGATGCTGACATGATTGCTGTTCTATGGGTACGTTTCTTTTCTGCACAAATTCTACATTATTTATTTATTATTTAAAAATATCGATTTTTTAGTGGGTATTTTTTTTCTTGGACACGGATAATCAAGAATCATATCTCTGTCCTTCTTTTCGTATTAGCCTTTTGCTGATTATTTTGTTAATTAATTAAGATTAAATATTCTTTTACAGGAAATGATATTTAGAGGCACTGACACGGTGGCAATCCTGTTGGAGTGGATTCTTGCAAGAATGGTACTACACCCGGACATCCAAGCCAAGGCACAATCCGAAATCGAAAGTGTAATCGGGCGTGACCGACCCGTAACAGATTCGGACCTTGATAACCTACCTTACCTCCATGCAATCGTGAAAGAAACCCTACGAGTGCACCCACCAGGCCCTCTTTTATCTTGGGCTCGTCTTGCGATACATGATACCCACGTGGGTCCGTATGTTGTTCCAGCCGGAACCACCGCAATGGTGAACATGTGGGCAATAACCCACGACGAGCGTGTATGGGCTGAGCCGGACCGGTTCAACCCTGACCGGTTCATAGCTGATGATGTTGCAATTATGGGTTCGGACTTGAGGTTGGCTCCGTTTGGTGCTGGGAGGAGGGTTTGCCCTGGGAAGGCAATGGGGTTAGCCACGGTTCACCTGTGGTTAGCCCAACTCCTACAGAACTTCAAATGGGTTGCGGATGGTTCAGTGGATTTGTCTGAGTGCTTGAAGATGTCTTTGGAGATGAAGAAGCCATTGGTGTGCAAGGCTGTGGCAAGGGGTTAATGGTTTTGTTTTTTAATAAGTTTGCATTGGTAGTTTCTATGATGTTTAAAAGTAAGGGTTAGTTTGGTGATTTTTGTTTGTGACATATTTATGTGACACGTCTGTCCTTCCAAGTTCCTTGAATATTTGTTTTCTACCCATTGCGTCTACCTTATTAATTAATGAACTATGAGCAACATACAAAAACACGTTGGTGATGAATCTCAGTTTCGAAACATGTTAAAACAAGCATGAAATTGGTAGCGATGTGATGGAGTTATACGTTCTTAATTTGTTTGGGGTTAAATGCTCGAATTTCATTTAATTTGTGATCATTTACAGATCATTTTAAAGAGTTATGTTAGGTATATAATATAGAGAAAGGTCGACCATATTTGATAGTCCGTCACTTGATATGGTATCATCGTTAGTCTTTTACGCTCCAATCTCATTCATCGTTATTCTATTATGCCTTTGTACCTTTGCATCATAACATTATTTAAATAAAGCACGATAACATCTTAATATTATTTGTTGCATCCAATAAAGATCCAACTTAATACCGAATAACTATAAGTAACGTAACATATGTGATCCCACGTGGACATATGAAAGGTGAAGATTGATTCTATATTTCACATATGAATTGTAAAAGAAAGAAAGTGTAAATGATTGAAGAACAAGAACCTAAAGATCGAAGAACCCAAAATTCACATATGTGGCTCACCTAGTTTTTTAGGGTGGCGGGAAGAGAGATCCTACCCACACAAACACCAAGACACTTCCTTTTCTTTGTGTTGCCAAAGAATATGTTTGTACGAGCCCTTGGGCCTCAATGTAAAGTGCCCTTCCTTTACTCCTATCTCTATACCACTAAAAGATAATAGTATTTGGGGGTTTATTATCCAAACATTTGACACAAGTAACATCACCACTTGTCCCTCTAACATATTTATTCCAATTCCCTTTGCTTTCTAATATGCTAAATTCTCAAACAATATGCACAATCTATTTAATGACCCCGTACCGACCTACGTGCGCTAGTACTAATGCTTGCCTTTGTTTTTTTGGTTTTATAAACCCTTCTTTTTTAGGGCATATTACGATGGATGCCCACTTTGTTGTATGTTTGTTGTACGTGTAAAGTTGTGATATTGATAGGTTATGATCTTTCTTTTTTCGTGTGCATGAAATATCAATTTTTATGCATCTATAAAAGGGTAATAATGAATAGCTTACAAGACAAGTCTCAGTCTTTGAATGCATATACAGGCTAAATTTATTCGATTGATGAGGTAGGAATTGCAAAGGGAATGTCTTGTTGTAAGCATCAAAATGGTCATGTTAATGAGGATATATTCCTTTGACTAGGTACCCTAAATATATGTTTTAATCTTCGTATCATCATAAAACACTTTCTTTTTTCCGACTTTGAACGACTTTATAAAATCTAATATTTCAGGAAAAAACAATTTTTGTGCATCTTACCTAAGCTTTTTATGGGATACGATCACAATAAAGAGAAAAAAAGGAATTTTGCAACAGGGGTAATTCTGTCTAAGGATCATCGCAAAATATACCTTCACTGATGCAAATTTCCTATCCTATTATATATTGTCAAAATCTACGAGCTTTAATGAATAGATCTCATTTGTATGAGCCCGAAATATCTCACTCTCTCATGCGCGATTGTAATCACCAACTGTTAAGAAAACGTTTGGATGAGATTATGGCATTATATATTAGAAATTATACGTCTTAAATGAAGACTCATTGATTGTTTGATCGGTATTTAAAATTAACCATGTAATAAACTAATACGATTCATAGTTGTACGTATAATTTATTCTAAATTAAATGAATCATGAAACTCAAGGAGTAGGCTTAGCAAATAAGACCACAAACTATGTATACGTCCATTTGGTCTTATAGGAATGATTGTATCTTGAACAATAAGGTTAAAAACATCCCTTGCTTGGTGTCTGATGTAAAGATCTTAGCCTTCAATTGGTTAAGGTCTAGGTCTAGGTGGTGGAGGGGTCTGTCTTGTGAAAGTTGGTGTCGCAACCCCATGGGTTGACTCTTTGTTTGTTCTAGCCTCTCGCTAGTTGTTCTATTTTTTGCTTGCTGTTCAAAAAAAAAAATTATACGTCGGACAAAATTAGCTGCTAGTGCTAGCTGCTAGTCATAAGTTGTAGTTTTTATTTTTGAATTAATTGAAAAAATAGTTGTAAACTTATATATATATATATATATATATATATATATATATATATATATATATATATATATATATATATATATATATATATATATATATATATATATATATATATATATATATATATATATATATAGAATTAGGATCAATTGAGGCCAACAAAAAGGTTGAGATCTTGAGGCCAAATCGTAACCATCTATTGTTTTTGATCTACGGCTATTATTAAAGGGGTATTTTGTGATTATAAATGCATTTTAAATTAAATTAATTTAAATTAAATATTGATAAGGGTAGTAGAGTAATTATACATTTTTCTAATTTTATCAACTCCTTAAATTTCTCCACTCCTTCTATTTCTCTCCATTCATCTCTCTTGCCAGTCCCACAACCCTAATTCACTCCCTCTCTCTCTCGATCTGACATCGTATCTTCAGCGATCTCACCTCGTTTCTGCAGCGGAATAGAGATCAATTGAGGACCGAGTTTGGTCCCTGTGGTGGAGGTGCAGTTTTTCTTTACGGCCCTTTCTTAGATCGTATGTATGTGCTTCATCGTATGAGTCGCTTTGGAGTGTATCAACAATGAACTGCACAACCACACGTAGTTGCGGCTGATTACAAAGAGTAAGTATGTTTCTTCAATCCTAGTTCTTATCAAGCATGGACTAATTTGTTTTTCTAAATCGCATTTGTTTTTCCACGTCTGTGTATTTTGAGTACGAAATAAATCATCATTTTTATTCCAAATTGTATAAAATTTCATTTACTAGAAATTAGCAGCATTGCAATTGTGATTGCGACAGTAAGAGGGGCAGGTCATGAGGTACCACTTTTTTTTTTTTTTTTTTTTTTGGCCTCCTTTTGGAGCCGAGGTTCCGACACGCTATGCGAGCCGACTAATCCCCGGGCGACTACCCGCTTCGCGAGTAGCCCAGAGTCATTGCGGGTGAACCTCTGTGGCCACTAGGGGGTTTTTGTTCCTCCTTGGATTAGAACCTGACACCTCCTGGTCATTTTGACCTTTGGAGACCAAGCTCTGACCAACTAGCCACCACCCTTGTGGTTAAGGTACCACTTTTTAAGCCAAGGGCAGCATTGCAACTACTTATGTCCTTCTTAAAGGGCCAACCACTTCCCAAAGCTTGACCTAAACGTCAAATTTTGACTATCATTATTAAAATGTATTACGTGGTCAGAAGCAAAAGATTGCATTTTAACTTTGTTTATTAGGGTAGAAACTAGAGAGATTTTAAGGGGGTGGTTAAAGATTTTACGTGAAAGTGATTTGTATCATGTTTGATTTCAACAATTGTGGAAAATAACTAGAGGGAATTAAAGGGAATTTATCAAAAGTTGTGACGGTTTGTTGTAAGTTATTGTTCACTTATGATATTAAAACAATTGTTTGTTGAGTTGTGCCAAAAAAAAACTAGAAATTAGCACTAAATCGAATTTTTGGTTGCAGCATTAGAAAAAAGAGCTCAATGAATAATGGAGTGGTATAAGGAAGACGTGATTCTTTTTTCTCAACTATAATAATTCTGGTATTGTTTTTATACTTGTTTGACTATGTATATTTTAGGCATGGTTGATTTTATTTGCTATTTGGGTTATAATTTTAGAATCAAAGAAGGTATTTTGTAAACGATACTTTGAAAAACTGAGGTGATCGAAGGTTTGGACTTCGGGGGTTTTTGCTTAACAAATTCATCACTATTTTATTACAAAATAAACAGACTTAAATTTATTACTTGATATTTGTTTTTTTTACAAAATAAGCAAACATGGAAAAGGTGGTAGATTGGTTAACATTATTTATGTGTTAATCATAGATGATTATAACTATAATCATTGGTGATTAACATTGTAACTGTATGTATTTTTGTGTTAAAAGTTATTTATGTGTTAATCATTGATCATTATAACTATAATCATTGATAATTATAACTTTCAACAGATTTAATATGCTTATAAACATTTATGATTATAACTAATGTTGCATAGATGATTCGAACACCGATTATAACTTTTGTGCAACTTTAATATAGTCTGTAAATTACTTTTTTTTAATATCATAGAACTCGATTTTGCAGGTGTGAACCCAAGAATAACAATGATCACGTATACCCACTATTTGTTTATGATTAAAACTGCATTGTATTTTTGGCTACATTGTGATGTAATCATCGATGATTAAAACCGCATTGTGTTTTTTCTTTACATTGTGTTGTAATCATTTACGATTAAAACTGTATTTTATTCTACAAATATTTGCATTCTTTACTTTGCATTGTATTTTGTTCATTTGATATTTACAACTATATTCATAGATGATTACAATTGTATTCGAAGTTTTTCACGTCTACAAATATATTAAAAACTAATTCAATATAAATATAAAACTACATTGTGTTTTATAATCATTAATGATTGAAATCGTATAAATCAAATTATACAAAGACAAATATATTTTGACGGAAAAATGATAATTACTATCTATTAATAAAACAAAAAAATAAAAAATAAGTAAAAAATTGACGTTATATAATCTGATATTATTAAATTATAAAAATTAATTTATTTGTTTTTTGGTAATTAACAATCAGAATCCTAGATTTTAGGAAACTATAATTTTGATATAATTTAATTGAAATAAATAATTACTAATATGCCCTTATAATTTGATTGGTCCAGAACTGGCCTCGCGGTCTCAACCTTTTCGTTGGCCTCGATTGATCCTCCCTCTATATATATATATATATATATATATATATATATATATATATATATATATATATATATATATATATATATATATATATATATATATATATATATATATATAAATTACATGATAATTAAAAACTAAAAAACTATTAAAAACTACTTGCAATAAGCTTTTAGATCAAAAGTGGTTTGTTTAAATATGTATTTTTAAAGAGAAAAAATAAAAGTTTCCTAATAAGCTTTGTGTCCAAATATATTATGCTCCATGTATTTCATATTTAAATCTCCAAGGTGTTATTCATTTATTACGGCCATGTCCAATGTCAAGAAACCCTAAAATTTTGTAGAACTGAAAAATTAGACAGGAAATTAAATGTCCAATGTCAAGAAACCCTAATATTTTATATATACGAATGCAATAATTACGTATTAGATCAACATTATTAAATACTATATATGTTATATAAGAATTGAGTTTTGGCATAATGAGTTCTTTCCGCATGATGTAAAGTTATTTTCCTTTTAACTTTTGTATAAACAATCCAAATTCGCCGTGTTGGACCAGGTTTGGTTTTGGGTTTCAATTTCAATTATAATATACTTTATTAAAATACAATTCAAACCGAGAACCACGTAAACTAACTTAGATTAATTAAACTGAAAACCAAAAACATAAATCAGTTGAATTGAAAAATAAAACAACTATATCCTTAATTAGGTTGTACTAGAATCCTTAATTAACGCGGTGATGCTTACATAAAATATATAGCCTGGTTTTGAATCCTATACATGAAAATTACGTAATTAAATATTAAATACGACTCGACTCGATATGGTCTTTAAAAAGAAAAAGATTACAAGAAAAGACTGCAATATCATGATGTATGAAGCATTATTAAGTGTGTCACTAAATCTTATAGAAACCAATTATCTAACCCAATGAGATGAGAGCAAGTCGATTGTAATTACTACTAACGTGCATGCAATCAAAGTCACTAATTTGCAAATGATGCTTGTGACACTTGGACTTATATTCTATGTAAATTTCAAAAGTTTGGTTTAGGTTCATTATATCATCATTATTGCTTCTACTACAACATTATTTTAACTGGATAAGTTTTTATATAATTAAGTTTTTCTTTTTAAAATCGACATGAATATGTACAGAAGTATTGGACAATTGTAGCATTTTGACATAAAGGACGTTAATAACCATTTTGATTCAAAATGCAAAGAATGGACGGAAAAACAATATTTTGAAGAATTGCGAGTAAGCCCGAGCTAGCTTGACCATCATACAAGATTAACAGAGATTCTGAAACTAAATTAGTAAATTTGTACATCTTTCTTAATTTGTTGTTTTAATGTTTTCCCATGTTTTGCGGTATAAAAGATAGCATAAGAAACTACGTATCACTAATAGATTCGATAGAAGATGCCAAACCAATAATATAACGAAAGAAATCTTGACCCCTTCACGTAATCCCATACGTAGCCAAATTGTTATTTTTTTTTTCAGAAGGGAATACTGACAATAATAACATAATCACTGGTTGCTTCAACTTTCCTTGTTATTCAAGTTTGTATGCAATATTTGCAGGTCGAAAAAGGTTGCTTCTTTACAGCAACCGCATGCAATATGCAAGGAAAGTGTGAGCATTTTAGTATCTTGGGTTGTAAAACTTGGTAGCTATCAATCATAGTATAGAACAAAGCTTTTTTCCTACTTTTTGAAATCATTCTACAAATTACAGCATAAGATGCCTCCTATGTGGACTAGATGTAAAAAATGACGAAATATCATAACATCAAGGATTAGTACGTTATTCGCATTTATGTGCGTGAGAGAGAGAGAGAGAGAGAGAACATAAAAGAGCATCCCGAGATATCCATGATGTTTTTCCTTTTTTCTGGTCCCGGAGTTTGGTCCAGTTCAGATGAATAAACCTCTGGGAAAAGAAAGAGATCTTTGATTATTTATGACTAAATTAATCGTACTAATATATACGCAACCTATCAATTATCCTCCTCCTGATTTGATTCTTGGTTTAAATATTCATATGTGACCAAATTTTGGTCTTTGCTACGTAGTAAGATTCATAAAATCGCATACAAGAACTAGCCCACTTGGTAGAGGCTTTGCCTCTTAGATTGGAGGTCCTGGGTTCTATCCTAGGCATAGGCGAATTTAACTAACTTGGTGTACTAACTTCTAACAATTAACTAGCCGTAAAAAAAAAAAGCATACAAGAACTGATCGAACAAGAATTCCGAGTAAAGTGATTGGTTGACACAAAAAGTTCGATGAAAAGGCATATAATGAGGGTTATAATATAGTAAAAGTAGATTATTTTCATTTATTATATGAATGCAAGTGTGATGATGGAATGATTAATTGATGCCTATAAGCACAATGTATCCACTTGCCGTAGCAAGTTGCTTGCAACAATCTTCACATGTTCTGCAAGTTCTAATGATCCTATGATATCAATGATTTGTTTCTAATGATTCTCTGATAGAGTAAGGAATCTGGGTGCTAAAATATTATAAAGCTTCGCAACTTGGGGCATCAATATTATAAAAGAGTGTTGCCAAAAGCTCTCCTTAACCAAAAATCAGATAAAATCTTCCTACTGACTGTTACTAGTGGGAAAGCCCTTTGAATAGATGGTCAAATTGACCAAATTAAAGGAAATTCTTACTTTGAACAAGCTCATTTTACAATGCTTAATTGCATTTAATTTTCTGGACATCGTCAACCTATAAAGGTTCCGAAATACCCATGCACATGTTGATACCGTCAACCTATAACGGCGGCGTATATATAAAAAAAAACACAAAGCGAACTAGCAATACGCTAGAGGCAAAACAAAGTTACAACAGATAATATTACACTTCATGAAGAAACAGTATGAATGAGGAGAGAAAATTAAACTTCTCATTACCATCAACAAAGTACAGTGAAAACTAATATATACAACAGTTAACCCGCACTAGTAATTAAAGCTAACATACACGTAACTAACTTAACTACTTACTAACTGTGCAACTAACTAACTAAACAGCTAAATTACTATTATGCCCCAATATCCCCCCTCAAGATGGGCACTTAAAAATATTTTTAAGTGACATCTTGGATAAAATCGGAACCATTTTTGAAAAAGAAAGGGGTTTAGTAAAAAGATCGGCTAACTGGTGTGAAGTATGAATAGGCATAATCTTGATGATGCGTTCAGTAATTTTGTCCCGAATAAAGTGACAATCAATCTCGATGTGCTATTTCGCTCATGAAATATGGGATTGGCTGCCAGTTGCATTGCAGAGTTGTTGTAACAGAAAACTAAGGTTGGTTGATCCAAAATGATACCAAAGTCACGAAGAAGTTATCTTAACCATATGATCTCACATGTGACAGAACTAATGGCTCGATATTCTGCTTCTGTAGAGCTTCGAGAAACCGTGGTCTGCTTTTTAGACTTCCAAGAGATTAGAGAATCACCAAGGAAGACACAAAACCCTGTAACAGATCTTCTAGTATCCATACAACCTGCCCAATCTGAATCACTAAATGCTTTTAATTATAGACATGGTTTTATGAAATGAATAGACCTTGACGGGGATTGCCTTTTAAAAACCGTAACAGATGATAAGCTGCTTGTTGGTGGGGTATTTTTGGATTGGAAATGTATTGGCTAAGTCTGTGAACTGCATAAGCTATATCTGGACGTGTTATAGTAAGGTAAAGAAGTCGTCCAACTAAACGACGGTATTGAGATGGATCTTCTACAGGATCACCATCAAAGATAGAGGTTTTATGACAAGGATCCATAGGTGCTGATGTAGGATTAGAAGCTAACATTCCCGTATCTTGTAAAAGGTCTAAAACATATTGTCTTTGAGAAATAACAATTCCATCCGTTGATCTTGCAATTTCCAAGCCCAAAAATTGTTTACGTTTCCCCAAATCCTTAAGACAAAATGTATCACTTAATCGTTGTTTAATAAGATTGATTGCAGTAAGAGAAGATCCAGTAAGAACAATGTCATCCACGTAAACCAATAAAGCCACAAAATCAGTACTAGATCCTTTTACAAATAGTGAGAAATCAGATTGAGACTGTCGAAAACCTTCAGAGATAAGAAATGTTGAAAATTTTGCATACCATTGCCTTGAAGCTTGATGTAGGCCATATAAGGATTTTTGCAATTTACATACAAGCTTTCCATTTTGATGAGGGACAGAAGAAGGATTATAACCCATAGGAAACCGCATAGAGACTACCTCTTGTAAATCTCCATTCAATAACGCTTTATTAACATCTAGTTGGAATAAAGGCCATTTATTTTGGGCAGCAATGGTGAGGAAAAGTTTCACAGTTACAAGTTATGCCACAGGAGAAAAAGTATCCATAAAAGCCACTCCTTCTTATTGATTATATCCCTTAGCGACTAATCTAGCATTATACCTATCAATTGATCCATCAGCTTTTCGTTTGAGTTTAAAAACCCATTTACAACCCAAAGGAGTTCGGTCAGGTGGTAAGGGAACAATTGTCCAGGTGTGATTTAATTCCAAAGCATGTATCTCCTCATCGATGGCTTGTTTCCATTCCGGTTGTTTAATTGCTTCTTTAAATGAAGTAGGTTCAATTTATGTAGCTAATGCATAAGTATATGTCTGATAAGAGGGAGAAAGTTAAGAATATGATAACACAACAGATAAGGGGTGTTTAACCGAAGTTTCTTCTTGAACTGAATTGAGCATATTACAATAAAAGTCACGAAGATATGAAGGAGGAGCTCTTTGTCTTTGAGGTCGAGAAAGTTGTGAAGGTATTTCCTCAACAGGAGGAGGAGGTTGTGGTGGTGGAATAGATGGAAGAATGAATTGAGAAGAAGAAATATCAGGTAAAGAATGAGGTAATACATAGGATATAAAAGGATTTTTATTAGAAGTTATAGGAGATTGTTTAAATGGGAAAATGTCTTCATGAAATATAACATCACGAGAAACAATAATCTGATGGGTTTCAATATCAAGGAGTTGGTAGGCTTTCATTCCAGCTGGATAACCAATGAAGACACAAGCTCGTACACGTGGATCAAATTTGTGTCGATTGGCATGAAGTGTAGAAGCAAAGGCTAAACAGCCAAAAGTACGAAGTTGAGGATAAGTAGGATGATCATTGTAAAGCTTTTTGTAAGGAGAAATATTTCCAAGAGATTTGGAAGGAGTTCGATTGATCAGATATGGTGCTGTTAAAACACATTTAGACCAATAAATTGAAGGGACATGAGCCTGATAGAATAAAGCACGAGCAATGTTTAAGAGATGTTGATGTTTACGTTCAACAACCGAATTCTGCTGTGGCATTTCAACACAAGAAAATTGGTGTAATACACCATTTTGTTGAAAAAACTCAGTAAATTGAAGTTCTTTCGCTTTATCGGATCTAAACATTTTGATATAGGTATCAAATTAATTTAGCACCATTTTGAAAAATTGAGGAATAACATGTTGTGCCTCAGACTTGTGCCTAATCAAATAAATCCAAGTAAAATGCGTACAATCATCCACAATAGTAATGAAGAATCGATGACCTTGATGAGAATTGATGTGATAAGGATCCCAAATGTCACAATGAATCAATTGAAAAGGTTTATCAGTTACATGATTTGCAGAAACAAAAGGTAATCGTTTTTGTTTCGCTAAAGGGCATATGCAACATGTATCTGTACTATGAACTTTATTCAATTCTAAAAGACTATCAAGAAACTTGATTTTATTTGCTGATGGATGACCTAATTGTGCATGCCATCTGTGAGAAGTAACTGCATTGATACGAATTGTTGATTGGGATCCTTGAAACAAGTAAAGTCCAGCTTGAGCATCAGCCCTTCCAATCACATTCTTAATCTTAATCTGTCGAATCATAGCACAATTGTAATACAACTCAATCATCAAATTCTTATCATGAGCTGTTAGCATAGTAGCAGAAATCAAATTCAACTCAAATTGAGGGACAAATAACACTTCCATAAGTGATAATTGATCATTTAGTTTAATATCCCCCATTTTATGTATCGGTATTAATGAGCGATTTGGTAATCGGATTCTTATGTTGGCTATGGCTTTGACATTGGTAAACATTTCCATATTGTTACATATATGCCTGGTAGCGCCTGAATCTACAATCCATACATTGGATTTGAATAAACCAGAATTGAGGGTGAGAATGTAGTAATTACATGTTTAAACATTTGCTGTAGAAATAGCATTAGTGGAATTAAAAGCAAGTTGCCCAGATAGCATTGCAATCAATTGTTGACAATGATCATTTGTAAGGCCAGTTACAGCATCATGCCCTTGGTTAGAAGAATCATTTGATGAAATGTTGGAGTGAGTATTGGAATTCATAACCGCGTTGTCAACAGAAGAAACAGCATGTACGCGATTATCAGCTTGATTTTTCTGTGTTCTATAGCCAGGTGAAAAGCCATGCAATCGATAACGTTTGTCTTGAGTATGACCAGATCGATTACAATGTGTACAGTAAGGAGAATCTCTTTTAGGATTTTTGAAATTATTGTTACCAACAACACGATTCTTATTTTGATAGTTTTTGTTAGAATTGTTTGAACGAACATTAAAAGGCATCACATAATCAGAAGGTTGAGGAGTACTGATTTCATGTTGCCTCTCTTCCTGGATAATCAACGAGAAAATGTGATTTACAGGAGGTAATGGCTCCATTAACAAGATCTGACCACGAATTTGTGAATAGCTGTCGTTTAATCCCATAAGAAAACTCATAGTTTGTTCAGCTTCTTTTGCACCTCCACAAGTACATTTTCCACAGGTGCAGTGATGATTGTAGTTTATCAATTATTCCCAAAGAACTTTCAATTTTGTATAGTAATTGCTAACTGAAACCTGACCTTGTGTGAGATTCATCATGCTCCTCTTGATTTGAAAGATACGTGGACCATTGCTTTGTTGAAAACGCTCTTTTTGCTCCTTCCACATAGCAGCAGCAGTTTCGAGATATATGATAGAAGTGGAAATTTCTTTGGAAACAACATTCAAAATCCATGAAATAACAATATTGTTATTTCTAAGCCATGATTTTAGCTTTTCTGGATCCGAACCATCTGGTTTAGGCAGTGAATTATGAACGAATTCAAATTTGTTTTTAACTGAAAGTGCAATTTCCATATATCGACTCCAAGAGCCGTAACTATCACCAGTGAAGATTTGAGATACAATAATAGATACTGGATTATCATTATGATGAACGAAATATGGATCATTTGATGATTGTTTCAAATTATTCACATTAACCGGAGTTTCAGCAATTGAGGATAGGAAGAAAACACAAAGAAAACAAAGTAGGAAGATGCAAGATCCTAACTCAAACAAAGAAGGAGAAAGGGATTCGAAAATCGATTCAAAAGAAAATCAGAGATACAGAGCATGAGTTTTCCCTGATACCATATTACAGTACATGAAGAAACAATATGAATGTGGAGAGAAAATTAAACTTCTCATTACCATCAACAAAGTACAATGAGAACTAATATATACAACTGTTAACCTGCACTAGTAAAGCTAACATACACGTAACTAACTTAACTACTTACTAACTGTACAACAAACTAACTAAACAGCTAAATTACTATTATGCCCCAATAGATAATTACAAGGAGAATTGTACCATGTGTTCCAACTAAAACTGTCAAGCTCCGCCCTACTCTTAAATCAATTAAACGAGCTACATTGAATATCATCCGTCGTTCTATTAGAACAAGGAGTAATTTTCTTGAAAGTCATATAGTTCCTCGCTTTCCAGATCAGCCACAGAGTTGCATAAACAACGCCGCATCTCATCTTGCTAAATCTTCGACTCACTGCACTACCATTCAACATCATGCACAAATCATCAACACAATTAGGATTTCGAAGCAGAAAATCCGACCAATTGTGTATCCGGATCCACACCTCTATGGCAAATCGACATTCAAAAAACACATGCCTAGCATTCAATAGCTGCCCCCGACAAATCGGGCATAGCCTTGAGTCAATTTTAACTCCCCTCTTTAACAAATTTTTAGCAACCAGAATTCTATCATGAAAAAGACGTCAAACAAAACAATTAACTTTCAATGGGACCCAACTGCACCAAAAAAACTCAAACCTGTTATCACATCATCGATTTTATTCAATCTCATTTCTCAAGGATTGAACCGAGAACAAGCTGTTAGAACTTAACTTCTAGCACCACAAGTCATTTTCATTATCCAGATTCACATTTTCCAGCAAACTCATTAGGGCCGCAAGCTCATTTTTTTAGTACATCTACAAAGACTTCTCTTCCAACACAAAGCATGATCATCACCTGTTATCTTCAACCTGTCTATAATTTTAGAATTTTTATTCACCTCAAGAGCATAAAGCTTCTAGAAGACATATTTAAGAGCTCGGTTTCCAAGCCAAACATCATTCCACAAGAACGTGGAATCACCCGAATTAACTTTCGTTTTCGTTTGATCCTTGAAAGAAAATTGCCACTGTTCCATGTTGTTACAACTTTCACCAATAGATAACCATGTCCTCGATATCCCTTTCTTAGCAATAGGCGACCCATCATAATCAAGAATGTAATGGATCGATCTCACACAACGATTCCAAAGGCTGCTTTTATTAACTTTTAGATGACCAAATCCATTTAGCTAGGAGAGCTAAGTTCATGACTCGAAGACACCCAACTCCAAGACCCCCTAACCTCTTTGGCCGAATTATTTTGTCCCACGCTATCCAACGAATTTTCTTCTTTTTGTCTATGCCACTCCATAAAATCTTCTTCTAATGACCTCAAGTGAGTTAATAACTTTCACCGCTGTAACACCCGGTTTCTCATACAAAGTACACCCAAAAATTTTCAACAATTTACACATCAAAATGGGTATAATTGTAATCAAAGCACGAATCAAGATGTTATCATCACAATAATTACATAAAAGATCCTTACAATCTTGACCAGGCATTACAAATAATTCTACTTCAATTAAAAGGACATGCTCTAAGTTGTCCATCTCTCTTTATCACATACCTTCCCATATCACTGCTACAGATACCTGCAAAACAACAAACAACTCAAGTGTATGCTTATAAAGCTTAGTGAGTAATCTCAATTAACTTTCACAATCTTTCTCAATAACCATCCTCATCTTCCTCTCTTGCTATTATCATTAGAAAGATCCATCTTCTCTTAACTCGGAACCTACAAACATATTAGCTTTACAAACACTAGTTAACTGTTAGCAACATCAACTCAATCATAAGTACCACAATCAATAATACTCGTAAACTCGGTTGCCATTTCACATATACTCATTTTTAACAATCTACCAAACTCAATAACCCTCGTGGCAATACTATTCCACACGAAACTATATGATACAATCATATCAACAATTACTCTAATTATACAATCAATATGTAATTTTGACTCGGCCACTGTTACATACTTGTAACAGTTTACTCAATCAAAGGTTACAATAATAACCACAACATAGCACAATCATATGTGAATTCAATTACAACATTTTTCATTGTTATAATAATCATATATATGCATACTCTGCATAAAACAAGTGTAACTCTACTCAGGTACTAGAAAGTACTCACCTGATATCAACTTAGTATATAAAATTCCCAAGTTACACGTACCGGGCTCCTGTTCATTAGACTCTATTATATTTCCACAGTATGAATCCATTCTCAAACTTCCACGATCATCTCAACGACATCTAACTCAAAAGATGTATAAATCATAAGCAGGAAAAAGGAGTACAAACGGGAAATATCACTCCATATTTACCAAAACCCCCAATTCTGCGGTTCTACTCATTCAACCGTAGAAACTCGATGATAATCTCACCAATAACTTTAAAAGTATCCACTAACAACCTACTAACATCATATATAACAATATATAGCAAAATCACGAAATCTAAAGTTAGGGTTTCAAAACCCCCAAAATGAAGAAATCACTCACCTTGATGATTTAGGAATCGTGAACGTGTTTACGGGGTTAGATTGAAGTCTCCATACGTTTCCCCACGCATCCCCTGGCTCAATTTGGTGGAAAATCGCCTTAGGAAGCTCTGGAATCGAATTTGGGGTGTTTTTTTTCCGAAATGAGCATTTTCTGCACATTTAAAGGCTCTGTAGCGTAACACGGCCCGGATTAGACTAAAACGGCTCGTGTTAGTTCACAAATTTCCACTATTTGCTTCAGTAGGTACAGCACGGCCCGGGTTAGACTAACACGGCTCGTGTTAGCTACTAAATGCCCAAAATAGTCCCTAACAATCCTTTACACGACCCGTATGACTTGGACACAACCTGCGTACTCTATTTTGGCATTTTTAAGGCTCAAACTTCTTCCAAACGGGTTTCTAATCACCCTAACTCATACATCAACTTGACTAATCTTAATCCCACCAAGATTAGTACATAAGAAAGGTTTTACCCTTTTTTCACAAATCAAACAACTCATAACTCAAAGGTAATCATGAATGATTTCCAAACAACTCTAAATAACTCAAATCTAGAACCATACTAATTTATAAGGTAATAACTCTACTTACCTTAGTAAGCATCTTAAAATGAAAATGGGTCTTACAATCGGGGCTTTAAAGAGAAATAATATAAAGGAAGATTACTAAGAACTGATTTAACAAGAGTAAGATTTCCACCAAAATACAAAGATTTAGCTTTCCAATTAGAAAGCTTCATCTTAAATTTGTCAACTATTGCATTCCAAGAATTTGCACGCTTCATATTACTACCAATCGAAAGACCAAGGTATGTAGTTGGGAATGAGGTCGGCTCACAAGAAAGAATACTAGCAAGGCGTGTAAGCTCAATATTTTCCACACAAACACTAAAAACCTTACTTTTATGAAGATTAACCTTTAGACCGGATGCAATATAAAAACATCGAAGGATTCTATTGAGGTTAATAAGATTCGATTCCAACTATTCTCCAATAAATGAAACATCATCCACATACATAGGATGTGTAAGACTCGGACCACCATTAGGAAGAGACACTCTATTGTAAAGATGTTTGTTGCAAGCTTCTTTAATTGAGACACTTAGACCCATCATTCCTATAACAAAAAGAAAGGATGAAATTGGATCACCTTTCCTAACTCCTCTTATAATCTCAAATTCATTTGTCGGCGAACCATTAATAAGAATGAAGGCTCTTACGGATGAGTGGCAACCATGAATCCACTTTCTCCATTTATCGCCGAAATTCATTTGGTCCATAATATTTTTGAGAAAAACCCAATTTAAGGAGTCGCACGCTTTATCAAAATCAACTTGAAGATGAGAATTTTCTTTTTGATTTTTTAGCCCATGAAATAACTTCGTTCAAGATAAGAGGGACATATAAGATACTTCTTCCTTTAATATACATGCATCTGATTAAGTTCACGGGCTTGTAGTCTTTTAAAAGAAGAGGATCTTTGCACATAGGAATGAGGGAAATAAATGAAGCATTGCATCCATTACTAAATTTACGCGTCCTTTCAAAATGCTTAATGAATGCAAAAATGTCCTCCTTCAAACAATCCCAAAATTCCTTGATGATATTGAAAGTGGTGTTATTTACTTAGTTAATATGGCTTTCACTTATTTATGTTATTTTATCGGGCTATGTGACATTTATGTTATTACCTCAGTAAATTACAATTATATAATTTCCTTAGTTAAGGTTGTCAACATAGGAATGATTATGGGGACAAATAGACATGTGTTATTAAGGTTAAGCATAGTTAGGACCGCTGGCTAATCCAAACTTTGATCCACTAGAACACCAAAATAACACTCTTAGGCTACGGCTGTGGCCATCTCCTTTCTTTCATTTTTTGTTGCATGTAAGACCCTAATCCCGAATTAACCAAGTCATTTGATGAAGGAATCAAATTTTGGGAAAAATATAGTTTAGCGTCGCTATGGACATGCTTAGCGTCTCTAAGTGTTGGTCATAACGTCGATATGGTTTCGGTATAGCGTTGTTATGCTGCGTTGTTAGTGGGTTTGCACGATGCTTAATTAGCGACGCTAACTGCTGTTTTTGGGCCAAAACCGTAGATTTTGAGCTATGGGCCATATATAAAGGAAGGAAACCCTATGGCAGCTGCCATTGTTCATATTTTTGCCCCCAAAACGTCATTTTTCTCTCTATAGCATTCTTGGATGGGTTTTTGGTGATTTTGGTTTCTTTAGATGAATTTTTGAAGCTTTAATGGTGTTAGAAGATTGATGATGAAGCTAGAAGTTTTTTTCTTGGTTGAATCTTCAAAGATCTGCATTTTTTGGACCTCTATGAGTATAAAGCTTGTTCTTTTTTATGTTTATAAGAATGATTTAGTGTTTGTGATGGTAGAAATGGATGCTTGGTCCCTTTTTGGCTTGGTCTTTGGAACTTGTGAGGAAAGTTCTGACCTTTATGCCTCTTGTAGCATATCTTGAGCCATTAAGTCAGTTTAGAAAGTGAGCCAAGCTCTCTTGGGTTGTTTGGCTAGCTTTTGAGCTTTTGGACTTAGGTTTTGAGTTTTGGGCATGTATGATCATAAAAGTAGCAACTTTATGGGTCAATAGTCATCATAGATAAGTTCTGGGAGGACTTGACACCTTGGCTGAATGGATTAAGAGTTTAATGAAGTTTTGGGACTGTTCTTAGTTAGCGACGCTATCTTGGGGAGATAGCGGTGCTAACTAGATGTTGACCGTTGACTTTTTGATCAGTTTGACTTTTGGTCAAACTTGAAGGTTCGGGGTACCAGTCTTAGAGGTTTATCCTGTTAGGGGTTTATGAAGTTCTAAGTGAATTTTATCCTTATAGAGGGTTCGCTTTTTCAGGATCTGAGGACGCGCGAGTGGAGTGTTGTTCGGGTTTTTCGGATCAGGTGAGTTTTCTCACTATACTATGGGTGATGTTACATGCATTGTAGCTTTACTTCACAATGTGCAGTGTTGTATGCTTAGGGTGGTGACATCGCAGCGGTCGTCATGCGGTCAAAAATAAGAAAATACCTAACACACACACACTTAGGACAGTGGAAGTCAGGGGATCCACAGGAGTTATGTGGTCGAAACAGGTGACAGATTACCAACTGCAGTGTCACGCTACAGTGAGAGGACCTAGTTCCTAACTTTTGACAACTAATCCCAAAAAGCATAAAATAAAATAATTCCAAGCAAGCATGAACTAAACTAAACTACCAACCAAACCTTGTTACTTACTGAAATCAGAAGTACATCTCCAAATCAGAAGCAAACAAAGGCAAATCAATCATCAAACACAATTCAATCATTCCAAAAATCATTCACAAGCATAAATACCGAAAAACTAAGCAATTAACATAAACCAAATGATTCTCATTAACCAAATCAGATCCAACAGGTTCAAAATAGTAACCAAACTTATTGAGAACATAAACAAAGACTCAATGTCAATGGTTGTCACTCCCAAAGACACTAGCCACTATCACTAACTATTTAACTAATTGAAAATTAAAGATAAAAACATGAAAATACCAAAAGATGGTTGCTGAAGCTAAATCTCGGAGTCAAAGAGCCTTGGGGGTCAATTTCACACTAGGTCTTCGCTGATTGTTTCGACCTAAAAGCCTCTATTTATAGTTGCAAAAAGCTCGAGACCGCGTCGCGCATAGGTGGATCCCGCGTCGCGTGTAGGGGTTTATCCCTGTTTTATCGGAATTTGAATTCTTTCCACCGCCTCATACCCGCGTCACGCATTGATGAATTCCGCGGCGCGCGTACGTCTTTTCCTGATTTTGCCTTGATCTTCAAACTTCTTCCAAATTGCACGCTTTTGGTCCCTGTCTTCATTATTTCTTTCCAAACAAGTGTTGGCACAAAAAGTGAGAATACCACGATGTATATGATATAATTTCACTAAGAATAGAGCTCAACAACGACTAAAATATGTGATATTAGTAGGTGTTGTCAAACACCCCACACTTGTGCCTTGCTTGTCCCCAAGCAAGAGACTTTTTAATAGATTTTAACTAAGACTCAAACAATTTTTGACTGTGTTCAGTTTCAAAGCTTATTACCTTATGAGTTAGAGTGAAATAGTTCGTGAGAACATAATCGAAATGTTCTTTGGAATTCATGGCTTTCTAGAGAACCCTTGATTACAAATTTTCTGTCCACCATGAAGTGTACCTACTCATTCAGATTCTAAAGGCCATTAAAGAATTGTCCCTAACTTTCGATGTTGTCCGTGTAGCGAGCTTTCGGAAATACCATCCCAAACCAGACGATCTTAGGTGGCAAGGTGCACAAGGCCCACCCATTTTAGACCTACCGACTCGAACAACAAAAGCCACTGAGTGACAGTTCCTTACTAAATTCCAAACTTAAAACGGTCCAATCTTCTAGACTCATAAAACTCAACTTATTTGACTAAACTAATAGCATGATCACAACTAAATAGTATTTCTCGAAAAATACTAATACTATAAACAATCACAAACTATTCGTTTCAAAATTACAATCTAGTAAAAATTTTTGAAAAAGTTGCTAAAATTTTGAAAATTGGTCATTTCCGCAAAAAATTCAAAAACACTACTCTACTCTTTCGACGGTTAAAAAACACTACTCTACTCTTTCAACCGTTCAAAAACACTACTCTACTCTTTCGACCGTCCACACCCCACACTTAAAATCGTACAACGTCCCCGTTGTTCAAAAATTATTTAGAATAAGGGAGAAAGAGTTACCCCTTTGGACGGTGGATCGCTTGGTTGGTGCTCGGTGTCACAGGTACAAATACGAACAAAAAGGTCCTCAATTTTTCATTCTGGAGTTGTAGCACAACAGTGAACACGCCGGTAGTCAAGACAAGTGGAGGGGGCATGGTGACCCCACACTTGCTTGAAACAACTCCTCCAATTTTCGGTATTGCATGCATGACTCACAAAAAAGATTAAACACAAACAAACAAACAAATAAATAAAATATAAACAAACAAAAGATAGTAGTGTCATAAGTACAGTACGAATACCAAAAAGAAGAAAAAATAAGAAAAATACATCAATCGCCACCTGGTGGCCTGGAAGATCCTGCCTCATAATCGCGAGCTCGGGCTGGGAATGGTCGGGGGCGCTGTCCCTGTGCTGAAGCAATCTGTAAAAGTACCTCCCCGATCCACTCCAGCTGGTCCTCAATCCTCGCGACCTGATCCTGCAATCGCCTAAGCTCCGTCGCCTCCTCCTGCTGTGGTGATGGCTCTGCTGGTGCTGCCGGTCTCCAGCGTCTCCTACATGGCTAGGCGTAAGCTGGCTGGGGGTCCTGGGGTGCCTCAGTCGCCACTCTCACGTACTAACCCGGGCGCTGCTGCTCTATAAGCCCCATGTTCTCCAGGGCTCGCGCCGTAGTGCGAGCTGGAGGTAAAGCGATCAAGGATGCCACAACAGGAGCAGTAAGGATCCGGTATGAACGGGCTAAGCGGGTGATGTAATGCCCGCGGGCTAGAGGACTGCTGGAAGATGCACCCGTCGCATGGGTGGACAGGGAGATAGCTAGAGCGAATGGGAGGTGAAGGAACCTGGAGGGTTCAAGGAGGACCCAGAGATATGTCATGTCCTTGCCAGACACCTTCTCGCCCCCCCTCCCTATGCATGATGGAGGTGGAGAAGATGTGGTGCTTGAGTCGGTGAAGCGGATCTCGGAGATGGCTCTCCCTGGATGTCCCCGCCTCATAGAATATGTTGGACAACGGTGCCTAAACCTCTGCATTGGCAGACCTTTCAGGCTGCTCCTGAGTGCACGCCAAAAGAAACTACATGAAATGGTGCTAGAGGTCTGCCTCTGTATATATGCCCGTGCGCCTCCCAAACTCCCGGAGATTGCACTCCCTGTGCACTCCCCCCAATCTAAATCGTACCAGCCTGGAACGGGCCTCTGTCGATCTAGGTGCAAAACGGACAATAGATAGGAACTCCAAAAGAAGCTCGGTGTATACTGTGTCCTCCTGGTTGGCCATAAGCCTATCCCAGCCTCGACACATGAATGAAGCATCCCCGTGGGTCCATGTGCGGTGGAGGAATGGCTCGATCTCTCCCCAAAGCCCCACGTCTCTGAGGATGTCTCGGTTAATGATCGTCGCCTCGAGAACCCGGCGACCTACGAGTGCATCCCTCCAGTTGGCAAACTCCACAGAGCTATCCAATCCCTCAGGGAACTGGAGAAACTGGTGGTCTAATCTGAACGACATCTGCACAAAAGCGAAATTTTTTGCAATTTAAGTCCTTTTCTTCCCCACCGCACCACGGCGCGGCCCAAGAACCAGGGCGCGACGCGGCGAGCGGCTGTTTCCAACTCCAAATCCAAAATCACGATTTAACCTGTTTAAACTCAATCCAACCATACTACAAGGTAGCCTAAGTACCGACTAACTCATCTAGGGTCATTATTTGGCAAAATAAACACCCTACGAGTCAACATTGGCGATTTCTAAGTTTTTGAGTTTTTGGAGAAATCAACCAAATCAACTGCCTAATCACTAGTTTTAACACGTAAAAGCTAGTTAGAATGACGTACCTTGGTAGTAGGAATGAAATGAGCAAGAAAAACACGAGAAATTTTCGATGATCAGAGCTCTGTGGCGTGGTGTGTGTGAATAGTATCGCGGCTTACCTTATTTACGAAGGAAACCGACCGATCGATTCCCGCGGCGCGGATATTAGCGAACCGCGGCGTGCGTACCCCCAAATCAACCCCTGTGCATCGGGTTGGTTTACGAACCCACGGCGCGCAATTTGCCTGACCACGGCGCGGTCATCAAAAATTCAAATTCTTCAAAACAACCCCACACTTGCCTTGGATCAATAATACCTGCAAATGACGATGATATAATTTCCCTAGTTACTCCTAAGAATACAGTACCTAACCTATGAAAAGATGGGTTGCCTCCTAACAAGCGCTAAGTTTAACGTCTTCAGCCAGACGTACCAGTCCTACTCCTACTCTTCTTGACTTTTTGATGGCATCTTCTTGTGCTCTGGCGCGAAGTTGTGGGCCATCATTGACATCAATGAAGTGAGTTGAGTCATCCTATCACTAACCCCACTAATCCATTGTTGATGGGCTTCCAAAAGCTGAAAGACCTTTGCTTCTCTTTCCCTTGCATCTTTCTCATACTGCTGGTGCCTTGCCTCCAACATTTCCATCATGTCCAGCAGCTGTTCCTTGTCAATAGTGGACAACGGATGCTCCTTTGTTTCCTTCAAGACTTCCTATTTTCATCATTCTCCTGTTCGGGTCCATATTTTGCTTTTATCCCTAACCCCAGGTTCCATGAGCGAGTTCCTATCTAAATTTTTATCATTATACCCTTGAGGTAGAGATATGGGACTTCCAAACATATTCAACCTTCTTTTCCTCGACCCAAAGAAGATTTCCAAATCTCTGGTTTTGCAATCAATAATAGCTCCGGCCGTGGCCAAAAATGGACGTCCTAATATTAACGTGGGTGCGTCCTCCAAACTTTCATACTCCATAACTAAAAAGTCCACTGGGTAAAAGAAATCCCCAACTTTCACTATGACATTGGTCAACTTGCCTCAGGATACTCTGGTTGACTGGCCAGCCAGTTGTAACACGGTCTTTGCTGGCTCTAATTCCTCATTCTTGTATTTATCATACAAGTATCCCGGTAGCACATTCACACTTGCTCCCAAATCCAGCAAAGTGTTCCTAATGACCACATCTCCTACAGTAGCAGTAATCAGTGGTGACCCAGGATCCTTTTCTTTCTTGGGCAGTGTTCCCAACAGTGCCTCACTAGCTTTAATTGTCAACCTCACAGTGTCAGGTGTGGGAGTTTTACTATTTCCAATTTTCTCACACATCTCCTGAAGGATTCTTGTATCCTCAGGAGCGTCCTTAAGTTCGTCCCACAAGGGTTGATTCATCGATGGCCCCATCGATTTGGGCGCTTCCTGCGTTTTCTTTCCCTTCTTACCCTTCTTCCTTTGTTTAATTCCAGCTATTATCGGCTGCTTTTCCTTTTGGCCATCCTTGTTCTCCTTTGGTTGAGTTTCCTTCTCAACGGGAATTTCTTTTAATTTCGTGTCTTCCCTATTCTCCTTTTCAATTTCCACCTTTTCCTTAACTTCTTCTTCTTTTTCACTCTCAGCCTCATTTCCCGATTTTAGCAGATCTTTCAGGGTGACTTTCCTCCATTCCGCCACGACAGTGTTGACATGTTCCTTTCCGGCCCGCTGACCATGGGTCGGATTGACTTCTGTGGTACTTGGCAGCTTGCCTCAGGATACTCTGGGTAAAAGAAATCCCCAACTTTCACTATGACATTGGTCAACTTGCCTCAGGATACTCTGGTTGACTGGCCAGCCAGTTGTAACACGGTCTTTGCTGGCTCTAATTCCTCATTCTTGTATTTATCATACAAGTATCCCGGTAGCACATTCACACTTGCTCCCAAATCCAGCAAAGTGTTCCTAATGACCACATCTCCTACAGTAGCAGTAATCAGTGGTGACCCAGGATCCTTTTCTTTCTTGGGCAGTGTTCCCAACAGTGCCTCACTACCTTTAATTGTCAACCTCACAGTGTCAGGTGTGGGAGTTTTACTTTTTCCAATTTTCTCACACATCTCCTGAACGATTCTTGTATCCTCAGGAGCGTCCTTAAGTTCGTCCCACAAGGGTTGATTCATCGATGGCCCCATCGATTTGGGCGCTTCCTGCGTTTTCTTTCCCTTCTTACCCTTCTTCCTTTGTTTAATTCCAGCTATTATCGGCTGCTTTTCCTTTTGGCCATCCTTGTTCTCCTTTGGTTGAGTTTCCTTCTCAACGGGAATTTCTTTTAATTTCGTGTCTTCCCTATTCTCCTTTTCAATTTCCACCTTTTCCTTAACTTCTTCTTCTTTTTCACTCTCAGCCTCATTTCCCGATTTTAGCAGATCTTTCAGGGTGACTTTCCTCCATTCCGCCACGACAGTGTTGACATGTTCCTTTCCGGCCCGCTGACCATGGGTCGGATTGACTTCTGTGGTACTTGGCAGCTTGCCTCAGGATACTCTGGGTAAAAGAAATCCCCAACTTTCACTATGACATTGGTCAACTTGCCTCAGGATACTCTGGTTGACTGGCTAGCCAGTTGTAACACGGTCTTTGCTGGCTCTAATTCCTCATTCTTGTATTTATCATACAAGTATCCCGGTAGCACATTCACACTTGCTCCCAAATCCAGCAAAGTGTTCCTAATGACCACATCTCCTATAGTAGCAGTAATCAGTGGTGACCCAGGATCCTTTTCTTTCTTGGGCAGTGTTCCCAACAGTGCCTCACTACCTTTAATTGTCAACCTCACAGTGTCAGGTGTGGGAGTTTTACTTTTTCCAATTTTCTCACACATCTCCTGAACGATTCTTGTATCCTCAGGAGCGTCCTTAAGTTCGTCCCACAAGGGTTGATTCATCGATGGCCCCATCGATTTGGGCGCTTCCTGCGTTTTCTTTCCCTTCTTACCCTTCTTCCTTTGTTTAATTCCAGCTATTATCGGCTGCTTTTCCTTTTGGCCATCCTTGTTCTCCTTTGGTTGAGTTTCCTTCTCAACGGGAATTTCTTTTAATTTCGTGTCTTCCCTATTCTCCTTTTCAATTTCTACCTTTTCCTTAACTTCTTCTTCTTTTTCACTCTCAGCCTCATTTCCCGGTTTTAGCAGATCTTTCAGGGTGACTTTCCTCCATTCCGCCACGACAGTGTTGACATGTTCCTTTCCGGCCCGCTGACCATGGGTCGGATTGACTTCTGTGGTACTTGGCAGCTTCCCATTATCTCTTTTTCGTTGGTCTTCAGCCATTTGGGCGATTTGCCTCTCCATATTGACGATGGCTTTCGCATTGGCTTGCGATTGCTACTGTGTTGTGTTGAACATCTCATACATTTTCGCGACCAGATCCTCCCGAGTCCCTGGGGCATTGTTGATGGAGTTATTGGGCCCTATATTGTTGCTACTACCATTTCCATTGGCATTACTATTATTTTTCGTCGGTTGATGCTGCCTGGGCGGGTTGGATGATTGCCCTTGGTAGTTGTTCTGCCTCTGGTTATTGAAATTCTGCTGACCTTGGTTATATGGTCTATAGGGTCGTCCATTGCCATATTGACCTTGACCCTGACCATAGACTTGATTTGCTTCTTGAGTCTTCGGTCCTCCTTGACCTCCTTGTGGCTGACTCTGAGGTCCATTCTGCAGAGTAGACACAAGCCTATCGAATTTCATATTGAGCTCGCTTATCTCCTTCTTTACATCCTTTTTCCAGTCGGCATCGGCTCCTATTGCTGCAGCTGTACCTACCGTCTTTCTTGTAGAGAAATTCGCCTTGGAGCCATTACTTAACTGTTCCAAAAACCGCCAAGCCTCTTCCGGGTCTTGCATCATAATAGTGCCACTAGATGATGCGTTAATCATAGCTTGGTTCGTCTCACTTGCTCCTTCAAAGAATACCTTGACCAGTCGCCACTTTGGAATATCGTGATGAGGGCACGACCTCATCAACTCCTTTAGACGATCCCATGCTTCATGAAAAGCTTCTCCAGGCTTCTGCTGAAAATCCTGAATGGCCCTCCTGATTTCCGTCGTCTTGCTTGCCGGATAGAACTCTTGTAAGAACTTAGCTTTGAGTTGGTCCCATGTAGTGATGCTATTCGATGGTAAAGAAGTAAACCAATATTTCGCTTTGTCTTTAAGAGTGAATGGGAACAATCTTAGTCTAAAAATGTTCTTATTAGTGTTCCTAGGGGTGTTAGCGTTGGCTATTGCTATAAACTCATACATCTGATTGTATGGGTCATCTTGTTTGTACCCCCTAAATTCCGGTAATGTCCCTAACAACTGAGGCCTAATTTCTACTTGAGATTCTATATCCTCAGGAATGTAAATGTGTGACGAGTCATCGTACTCCCGTGGCTGGAAGTGCGATGCAACCGATTGCCCCCTCGGTTGTGCAAAATACAAGGGTTGAGCAAGATTACCGTAAAAGTGATGATTATTATATCTCTGCTGACCTTGTAGTGGTTGATGCTGCTGTGCTCCTCTTGGAGGTCCCCGACCTTGGTTCCATGGTTGTTGTGGTGCTGGTGGAACCCATCCTTCGTCTTCTTCATCATACCTCTCCTCAGTCTCTTGATACTGGTACTGCTGCTGAGGTGGTTGTTGGTATTGTTATTGCGGTGGTATAGGTTGGAATGTGGTCTATGGTTTAAAAAGTACTGGTGCTGGTTGTGAAATGGGTTGAGAAATGGGTGTCTGTTGTCTAGATATTAGGGTACCATCGTGGGTCGGCGCTCCCCAAGACATGGCAGATGTAAATGGGTTTGTGGATTGTGGTTGGGATAAAGGTTGAAATGTTGGGATCGACGGCGGAGTGCATGATGGTATAGGTGCAGGGGCTGAAGCTGCACCACCAGTAGCACTCGTTCTCCCAATGTGGAATTCTGAAACCGGGGGAATAAATAACATCCCCGTTGCCTCACCCGAGGGTTCCTGGGCAACACTCACTATACTACTACTGACATTACTAAAACTCATTGTATTTAAATGCCTACGTGCACGGATCTTGCGCGCAGTTTGCTCAATCTCTGAGTCAAAATGCAAAGGGGATAATTGCTCACCCCTACGGGTACGCATGCACAAGTGCAACACCCCCGAGAAAACCAAAAGTCAAATTACTAACTAACCAAAAATCAAAAACTAAAAAGTCCTACAAATCACCTATTCTCAAGCTCACAACTCCCCGGCAACGGCGCCAAAAATTGACATCGCAGCGGTCGTCATGCGGTCAAAAATAAGAAAATACCTAACACACACACTTAGCACAGTGGAAGTCAGGGTCGATCCACAGGAGTTATGTGGTCGAGACAGGTGACAGATTACCAACTACAGTGCCATACTACAATCAGAGGACTAGTTCCTAACTTTTGACAACTAATCCCAAAAAGCATAAAATAAAACAATTCCAAGCAAGCATGAACTAAACTAAACTACCAACCAAACCTTGTTACTTACTGAAATCAGAAGTACATCTCAAAATCAGAAGCAAACAATGGCAAATCAATCATCAAACACAATTCAATCATTCCCAAAATCATTCACAAGCATAAATACCGAAAAACTAAGCAATTAACATAAACCAAATGATTCTCATTAACCAAATCAGATCCAACAGGTTCAAAATAGTAACCAAGCTTATTGAGAACAGAAACAAAGACTCAATGTCAATGGTTGTCACTTCCAAAGACACTAGCCACTATCACTAACTATTTAACTAATTGAAAATTAAAGATAAAAACATGAAAATACCAAAAGATGGTTGCTGAAGCTAAATCTCGGAGTCAAAAAGCCTTGGGGGTCGATTTCACACCAGGTCTTCGCTGATTTTTTCGACCTAAAAGCCTCTATTTATAGTTGCAAAAATCTCGAGACCGCGCCGCGCATAGGTGGATCCCGCGTCGCGCGTAGGGGTTTATCCCCGTTTTATCGGAATTTGAATTCTTTCCACCGCCTCATACCCGCATCGCACATTGATGAATTCCGCGGCGCACGTACGACTTTTCCTGATTTTGCCTTGATCTTCAAACTTCTTCCAAATTGCACGCTTTTGGTCCCTGTCTTCATCATTTCTTTCCAAACAAGTGCTGGCACAAAAATTGAGAATAGCACGATGTATATGATATAATTTCACTAAGAATAGGGCTCAACAACGACTAAAATATGTGATATTACTAGGCGTTTTCAGGTGGTTGTGCCCTAACTATGTGATTGTATGACTGAGTGGGGACCCGTTGGGTCCATCTGAATGCTTAGGCTTCTGTGCTTGGTAAGTATGTTATGTATCGATACTAATTTAGGAGGGGGTTTCATTCAATGGCGGATCGAGGTGAGCCTGAGAGCCGGACGGATCGGGGTGAGCCCGAGAGTCCACACATTAAGCCAAAGACGATCAGAACGGGTTGAGCTTGCGAGTCCTAGTCGAGGCGGATCAGGGTGAGCCCAAGAGCCTGGTTGTTTGGGGTGAGCCCGGAGACCATGACCCAAGTGATTGTGATTTATGTGATAGATCATGTGGTATTTTGGAAAACTCACCAAGCTTTGTGCTTACTCTTTCACCCTAACTGTTTTCAGGTATTTGCTAGCTTGGGCTTGGAGCACGGTGTGACTGCATCGCATCTGAGATTTTGGTAATCAAGTCATCCGCTGGATAATGTTTGTAAACGTTTTTGATAAATATGATTTTATATGTTTTGAATATCAAATTTTAATTTGATGGTTTCTATTTGAGAACCCGTTTTATGTATTTGAACCGTTTTTAAAACGAAAATGTTTACTCTAGATTTGGGGCGTTACATCGCACCAACATCCAGTCGGCACCCTCACTCCTTCCCCATCCATGGAAATGGTCACCCTTCACTACCTCTCACTTCCCCTCAAATTTTAAATTAAAAAATAATGTTAAAATAAAATAAACAAATTAATTCCAAAATAAAATATTCCATTAAAATTTATAAATTAAAACCTATTAATTTTAAAATTACATTAACTTAATCTAACTAAATTAAAAATTACACAATAATAAAAACTAGTAACATCACTCTCATTCTTATTTGTCGTCGCAGGACACTTCTGTCGATTGTAAATTAGCCCTATAGATATATTCCACCAAATCTGTACAAATGTTATTATGCATTTCTTTGTTTTGCACTTCCCTTCTATTTGATAGATATTGTGACGAACCAATTGGTACCGACTCGTAGAATGATACAATTTTGTTCATTCGTGCATATCGTTTTTTCTTCGTCCTCCAAGATCATATTATGTAATATGATGCTTGGGTACATTACGTCTATTATTTTCCTAAGGTCCCAAGCTCGTGTCGGTTATTTGATATGTGATATCGTTGCCTAAGAACACTAAACGCTCTTTCCACATCCTTCTAAACTGCTTCTTGTGCAACCATGAATATTCGTTGTTTTAGATCCATTAGGGATGTGACTCACTTGACAAATACTGAATAATCACGATATATTCTATCAACTAGAAAATACCCGTGTTTGTATTACACTTCATTTACCTGAAATGGACACAAATGTGTAATGCCTCTATAAATATCATTAAATATAGGCGACTGGTAATGAATGTTGAGGTCGTTGGTTGCACTTGCAACACCAAAAGATGCATCTCAAGTCCATAAATCCTTTGACGCCACATTAGTAAGTGATTATAGTTAATTAAGAAGGATTAGCGTCACTAATGTATCTCAAGTCCATAAATCATTGTGATTAGCGCCACATTAGTGGCGCTAATCACATGGATTAGCGTCACTAATCCATCCTGCTCCACTCTCTTTGTCCGTTTTGCTCCGTAACTTCTCCCAAATTGCACTTAAACCCCTGTATTTGCACTAAAAACATATTCAAGCACTTTCTTTGTTCGTTTTGCTCCATACCTTCTCTTCATTCTTCTATCTATTCTTCTACTATTCTTCTATCCATTCTTCTATCCTCTCTAGATCTTCATATAATTCATCTTAGATTAGAAAGTGTGTTTGTGAGCTTAACTTTAAATCTGTAACACTTTTTTGTTTATCAATGAAAAATACGAATTCCATCACGTCGTTTAGTTATTGTCTTTTAATTTCCGCACTTGTTCTTTACAATTTATTTAATATTCCACAACTTTATATTTAAAGTCATTTATATTTTCCGCATCGTTCCTTTACATTTTAGCACTTAATTTATTTATATATCTTCGTTTATTGTTGAGCGAAAGATTTTGGACCCGAAAACCGTCGAGTTTTCATATATTTTTAATTTTCAACAGAGCCTCTCGTCCAATCCCTCTTGTTTGTCTGCCAACTCCTGTTGCGCCTGTGATGGTTCTCTACTCCGCCTCTGGTGTCGTGGAGCGCGAACCTCCGGTTGTACCACTGGCGCCTTGGCTTTGTTGGGCCACAATTATGATTGGTTTAAGCTTTGCATTTAATCGGACCAAATCCAAGAGTTTCTAAGCTGAAAAGAAGACAATGTGGGCCTGAAAGACGATTTCGGTCTGGGACTGAAATCCCCTATGATTTCGGTCGTGATGACCGAAAACCTCATGGTTTTTGGTTGGGCCAGGCTCACGATTTTGGTGGGCTTGGGTGTGGATGGGCTTAGGTCATAGGTTAAGTATAAATAGCTTTTTCCTTGTCATTTGTAAGGGTTGGTCGAATTAGAGGAGCACTCACATAGAGTTTCATTGTCATTTGATCAAGGAACCTTATGTACCCGTCTATTAATCTTTAATAGAGTGCATTGAAGGTTTGCATTAATCTGTGTTCTTGATTCTTATCTGTTTCAGATTGATCACTCATTTGGATTTCGCACTCTTGAGTGATTTCATTGATACCAAATAGATCTGTTCGGGACTAACAAGTGGTATCAGAGTCTAAAATCCCAATTTTTGGGTGTTTTGGTATCAATCATTCGAAACATTTGCTTGGATCTTGAAGATTTTGAAGTTTTTTGATCGTTTTCGACGTTTTGGACCTTGGTGTTCTTCGTGTTCATCGATTTTCTGGGCAAAAATCGAGTTTTTGATCTTCAAAATTCGAAATTTCTCAAAAATCGGCGTTTTTGAGGGTCTGATCGTCGTTTTCGGTTAGATCTGGAGGATTTCGGTCAGACTCCTGTGGTTTTCGATGGCGGCGGAATTGGACCAGGATTTCGGTTAGGGTTTTATCGATTTCGGTCCATTAAGTGGGTTTTGGGTCTGTTGGGTGTTGAAATAAGAGAATAGATGAACAAAGATTGATGTTAATTCAATAACACAATCAATCACACAATAATAATGCAACAAAGCTGAATGAACAAGATGATATGAATAACAAGTGCCGAATGCTTGATTAGAACTTTGGTTTTACAATTGGGTTTTCTATTTCGTAGACATACAATTCTCGTAATCTAATCTTGTAGTCTCACTATCAACACGGCATGGTATCACTGATATTTATACTGAATCAGTGATACAAATAATACAACTTTTACAGAGAATATCCTATCAGTGTACTAGACAATAGGATAGAAGATTCATGCAACACGTATTGTACTATACGCGTGCACACAAAAGACAGATGACAGGCTGTGAAGTCTTCGGATCCTCCATGCATAGCACTTTGGAGTCTTCATACTTCGGTGTCTTTTCTTGTTTATTCACTTCGGGGTTTTCTTATTTAACAGACTTCATGAGGGAGACTTCGGATACGTCAGCATATCATCACAAATGTTCTCAACAATCTCCCCCTTTGTGTGATGTGCATCTGAAGTCTATACACTAAAATTTTTCTTGTAAGCCCTCTTCAAGGTATTCCTCACCGCCAAGTACCAGTTCATGTGATCCATGAACTTCTTTTTCTTCTCTGTTGAATTTACATGACAAGCGTTTACGTGAGAGATCATGCCGGAGATAAAAGCGGAGGGATGGAGGCCAATGTAGTCTATTTCAAAGAACTTGATTGTGACTTCGGTTTCGTTTCAAAGTCCTTTGAAGACTACGCCATATGGTTCATCTAGAATCTTTCCATTCTTGAATCTAGCTATGTTCCGAACTACAACAGGAGGAGTGTTTAATGGTTGCCTGTAGTAGGAACATAACTTCAAGTCATGTTTGGCAAACCTCATTAGGTAATTATTTAGAAAGCCCAAAACATGGTTTTTGACAGAAAATATTGGTAATCCGGCTGCTTCACCACTTCTCAAAATCTCAAGAATTACAATGAAGTCCATTGGATTCATTATAGGAAAGTCGACGATTGTAAACCTTGACTGATCATTATTTTCACCTCGAAGGACAGTAAATTCATAATTTATGAATCCTTTGTAAGTCTTAGCCTCCTTGATTGAGATGATTAGTTAGATTTTGTTGAAACTCCATACCACACCCTGACGTTGAATGTATTTGGCATGGAAGTTGATTTTGTTGGTCCAAAAACTTTCTTTCTGATCCTCGGGTACCGAAGAGACGAATTGAAGAAAAGCAAAAGTCTTCGGATTGAAGGGGATGTCAAGCTGGATGTCTTCGGAATCAATAGTTGCAAAACTCTGAAGAGGAAGTCTGTTAAGTATATTTGGATTTTGGAATCCAAATTGCTTGATTGCCTCAACAGTCCACTCACCATTATCACGAGCAAATTCGTTTATTTTGATCATTAGATTGTAATCTGCTCGCCTGGCTTTGTATATTTCCTCCATGTGTGGGGCAATTATGATTTCTAGTGATCGGTCTGTCGAGCTTCCAGCTCCAGCCGACCCACTAGCACCCTTGGTGGTGGTTGTAATGGTTGAGGTTGAAGGACCTGCTGTGGTTGCAGAGATCTGTCTAGGGCTTTCTCCCCCTTGTGAAGCATGCCCCGCATGCTGAGCAGTGGTAGGCCTGCCCTGTGGCCTAGACAACCTATCAGAGAAGTTTATCAGAGGTTGAAGTGCAACTCTCAACTTTGCAACCAAGTCTTGTGTGAGAGCTGCATTCGTTCATTGCAGTTCCTCTGTAAACTTAGTGATATCCAAAGTGGTTTGGGCGGCTGTGAGCTCTTCGATTTTTGCTCTAGCCTCATCAAGTTGTTTTTCAAGCTTGGTACTTTGATGGGATTCACTCTGAAGTCCTTGCAAGGCTTTTATGACTTCGGAGTTTGATTTTTCCGTCTTCTCAGCAAGGGCATCAAATTTCTTGTTGATGGTGGTGACAGCGGATTCCAACTTCTGTTCGAAGGAAGATTGGATTTGACTTTGTTGATCTAAGAGCTTCTGTTCAAGTTTCTGCATGGAATCTTTTAGCTCTTTTGACATGGTGAACTCCAAAGATTCAATTTCTTCGGTGATGTCTCCCAGGGTTGGTTTGGTGGGATCAAAACCAGTTTGAGCTTGAATGAGAGTATCAAGCTTAGAGTTGAGGACTTTGTACTGTTTCATTAGTACAAAGCCTTCATCAGGGAGGTCTTCATCTGATACTCCTTCAACATTCAAAGGAGCCATGTGAAAGGCTTCAAAGAGTGCTGCCGAAGTGGGGTTTTTTCTGGAGGGTGATGATGATAAGTCGAACTCTGGTTAAGAGAAATCAATACCAGAGATGGGTACTTCGGAGGTTGGAGGAGCAGTTGTTGGTGGTGGTGGTGGTATATCAGATGAAGTAGTGTGAATGGTGGTAGTTTGTTGAGCTATTGTGGAAGGTGGTGGAGGAGGTGGTATAGTATGTGTAGGTGTGGGTGGTCTGGTTGTTTTAGGTGGAGATGGAGGAATGGTAGTTTGCAATGGAGAGGTTGGTCTGGTTGTAGGTGAAGGGGTTGATCAACAAATTGTTCTTCTTCTTGTTCTTCTTCATGGACTGTGGATGGAGTCCTTTCTGAGTTCGAAGACTCATCCACAACCATTATTTTTCTTTGCCTCTTCGGCTGTTTCCTCTTCGGTGTTGTTTTCACCGAAGTCTTTCTTTTCTTCTCTTCTTTCTTAGGACCACTGGGTCCACCAGCCATTTTCCTCTTCCCTTTTCCTTTTGAAAGCTCTCTTACAGGTGCAACCTGACTCATGTCGCGAGTTGGGTAAGGAATTATTAAAGTGTTAGGATAGGAGTTTACCTCATTGCATTCCAGGGGGACTTTGGAAAGCATAACATTTGGAATTTGAGCACAGAAGGCAGCCGGTTCATCGTCTAGAATCGGGATTGCAATAGGAGTGAACTTCATCTCTCCAAGAGAGGGATCATGAACATATCCTATCTGCTGGTAGTGGGCATGAACAACGATTGCCCAAAATCTTGCATTAGCAATTTCTGTCCCCTTCATACTGTGATGCGAAGTCCACCTTGACATCGTAGTAAATTGCGTAGAGGAGACCTTGGAATGTAACACTCGCAGAATCAAGGCCTGAGGTTCTTCTAGAGAGACATCTCAGGAAGATACTGAAGAAGTATCTCCAGAGGTCAGGGAGTTGGTTTTTCTTGAAGGTGCTTATTCTTTCAAGCTGGGGTTCATACCCCATTTCGTTGAACATACTAACCAGTTGGTCAGCAGATGGGACCACCATTTCCTTTGAGTTGTAGATTGGAAGCCGGAGAGCTTCAGCAAATTTCTCCTTGGTTAATTGCACTTTCTTTGTTTTGCCCTTGGCATCAACAACCTCATAGAACACGGATTTGACCTGGTTGTTGGAATCAAACAGGGCATTGGATGTGTAGTGAGCCCTGTGAACCAGAGTCGCGGGAACTGAAGGAGTATAGGTTAAGGCATAACCTAGTACAGACCTTTTCATGCATTCCACCAATGCATCGACTGTTTTAGGGTAAAGAGATAGATCGTTCCGTAGCACCAGGTTTGATGATTGACTCTTGAGATTTGGAACAGACATGGCTTCAGCGGTTTGCGATGATGCTTCAGCCGCCATTGATGATGAGATGAAGAAGATGAAGAGGATGAAGGGTTTGTGGATTTCTTCGTGAGTAAGTTTGTAGAGAGAAATGGGAGTTGTGTTCGCGTAAAGAGTGCAATGGAAGAGGTGAGAAATTGATATAGTATTCGTAGTCCCTAGGTCATTTAATGCACGATTGAAATGGTCCTGTAGAAAATGGACACCTCAGCACCTGCTCGTCCCACTATATCTGCAACAAGGAGAAATATACGGCTGTCAGTTGCAATGATTCAAAATTTGAACTGTTACCTTTTGAGAAGTCATTATGGTTAATGTTTTCCATTTAATTCTCATTGACAGCTGTAAACAAACGGTTATAATTCAAGGAATGTTTGTCTCTGTGATTTATCATAAATGTGGAAATCATTTGAACATTTAATTGACTTCGCAGTTATGAAAAATTATGACCGTTGAGGGTACGCTTCGGAGCATAAAGTTATGCTTGACTCCGAAGAGTGTTCTGTCACTTCGGTGATTGACAAGTGATTGCAAAGTGTTCATCAATGTACCGAAGTCCATACGTTTTTCTCTTTGTTTTTCTATGAGTTTTTGATTTTACTTTTGACTGATGCAACATGTCGTTTAACCTTAGCTTTCATGAATGATATGAAAAGATGATTTAACGAGTTAATGTTCAGAAACATTTGAATCATGTTGGAAGTCCATTTTTCATTTAGAGGTTTGTTTGATTTAATAACGGTCATGGATGTATAAGTCTAATCACCCCATCACTAACTTGATTTCGCATTTGGAAACATGTTTTGAGTTGTGCTTATGTGCTTCAAAATTTTCAAATGTAATAAAGATAACATCCTTTGCATTTGAAATTTAAAGAAGTTTTCGTTCGTGAATTGAGCATCAGAAGAGTTTTTGAAGTTGGATTGGATTGTTTTGAAGATTTATTTGAAAAATTTATTCCTTTTCATCAGTTGAAGTGTTTGGATACTAAGCTCTGATGACAAGCCTTTGAGCTTCGTACACCACTCCCACTTTATCATTTAAGATAGACTACTTGAAATGTTCATATTCTTCTACAAGGTACTCGACTATGTTATAGGAGCTCCTTGTATCGTTATTTAAAGCAGAAGAATAAGCCTTTGAATGCTGATTTTTCTTTTGCATTCACTTGGTTATCTTTTGGTTTTTGTTTGTCTTTGTTTCTTTTGACAAATGTTTTCTATTTTTCTTTCTTGTTTTCTATTTTGATTTTTGCTTTTGTTTTCTATTATGAATTTCCTTATCCGAAGACATACAACATCACCATTTGGTTTCTGTCTTTGGTGCTTTTTGTTTTTGTATTAAACAATCCTTATAAGCGAAAATATTCATATAGTTCAATTTTGTACCATTTAATGAAAAGAGATGTAAATTTGCTTATCAGACAATGTTGGTTTTATTTTGAGGAAAACTTCGGAGCACTTGAATTATCCTGTGTAGTTTTGAGGCTACATGATTAGTTTGAAGTTGAAGCGAGTCAAGTTTTGAAGGGTGGTTAGAAATAGACATTATGTTAAGGCTATTGAAATCAAACAAGGCTTCAAATTGTAAAATAGTCTTGACCTCACTTCGAAGTCTATTTTCTTACCAATGTTTCAAGTCGATTCCCAAATACCTTTTAGTGCAATAAGTATGATTTTCAGAATCTAAAATAAAAGTTTTGTCCTTTACTTGATTAATTTATGAGAGAAAAGTTAAACTTTGTCATTGTTCATCAGAATTTTCTTTTCGTTTGGTATGAATTTTCTTGTTTTTGAATTCCCTTTGACTTAAACAACTCTTTATTTTTATCCTTAAAGGATGAAGTCAACATTTGTTCAAGTGATTTTCAAATTTGAAGAGTTTATTTTGAAGAAAAGTTTGTTCCGCAGACCTCCGAAGTGATATTTTACTTCGGAATACTACGGTGAAGTAGCAAGTGTTTTTGCTTGTTTTTCTCCGATGAGCTCCGAAGCCAAAATTGACTTTGAGGGTCTGCGGAGTTTAGTGTTTTCGTAATTTTTGAATTTGCAGAAAAGAGTAAGAGTGAGCAAATCTGGTATTTATTGAAGAGTTGATCCATCTATCATTCCAAGTCCACGGACGATTCTTGTGAATGCTTCTTCATTTAGAGCCTTTGTGAAGATATCTGCCAATTGTTCTGTAGTATGAACAGAGTGCACCTCAATATTCCCCGTCTTGGAATGTTGAACTGGATTGTGGCATATACGAATTGCACTTTGAGAGTCACAGAACAAAGGAATTTTTCTCATATTAATGGCATAGTCTTTCAATTGACTCTGAATCCAAATGATCTGTGAAGTACATGCTGCAGCTGCTACATATTCAGCCTCTGCAGTGGAGATAGAGACACAAGTTTGCTTCTTGGATTGCCAGCTGATAAGTTTTCCATCTAAGAATTGACAACCCCCCGAAGTGCTCTTGCGATCAATAGAGCATCCACCAAGATCGGAGTCTGAGTAAGCTTGAATGTAGAAGCCAGAGTTTGCTGGATACCACAGACCATAAACAGTAGTTCCATCAAGATATCGGAATATTGTCTTAACCGTAGCCAAGTGAGGTTCTTTTGGGTCAGCCTGATATCTAGCACAATTACAAACCGCAAACATGATATCTGGACGACTGGCTGTAAGGTAGAGCAGGGATCCAATCATACTTCGGTATTGCTGTATGTCTGTCTTCGATTTGTCTAATGATGGATTCAACCTTGTACCTGCAGGTAAAGGGACTTTTTCTTTGGAGCAATTAGTCATTCCGAAGCGTTCAAGCAAACTCTTCGTATACTTTTGTTGATTTATGAATATTCCCTCCTTGGATTGTCTTATTTGTAATCGAAGAAAGAAGTTAATCTTCCCCATCATACTCATTTGAAATTTGCTTTTCATTAATTTTTCAAAATCTTTTGACAAATTTGGGTCAGTGGATCCAAAGATTATGTTATCCACATAAATTTGTACTAACATCAAGTGTGATCCAACTTTCTTTCTAAAAAGTGTTGGATCCACTGATCCCTGCTTAAAGTTTGATTCTTCCAAAAATTTAGTCAAGGTCTCATACCAAGCTCTTGGGGCTTGTTTTAAACCATAGACTGCTTTGTATAGCACATAGCAATGATTCAGATGAGTTTTACTTTCAAAGCCAGGTGGTTGTTCAACAAAAACGGTTTCCTCGAGATCACCATTCAGAAAAGCACATTTAACATCCATTTGATAGACATCAAAGTTTTTGTGTGCAGCATAAGCTAAAAATATCCGAACTGATTCGAGTCAGGCAACAGGAGCAAAAGTTTCTTCATAATCGATCCCCTCCTGTTGACAATAACCCTTGACAACCAGCCTAGCCTTGTTCCAAACTACATTGCCTTCGGTGTCTAGTTTATTACGGTACACCCATTTGAGACCGACAATTGATGCATTTACAGGTTTTGGAATTAGCCTCCAGACTCTGTTTCTTTCAAATTCTTCTAATTCCAACTGCATTGCTTCAATCCAGTCTGAGTGATCAAATGCATCTTTGACGTTCTTAGGTTCTACCTTAGAAATAAAGACATTGAACATGCCCAACTCAGAAGTTTTGTTAAGATCTAATTGTCTTTGGTGAAGTTGTGCACGAGTCAGTACTTTATCTCGAACATTACCAATGACAAGTGATGGAGGATGATTTCTCGTCCATTTGTCTAAAGGAGGATAGTTTGGATCAAAATCAGGAGGTCCTTCAGCATCGATGTCCTCAATGTCTGAGGGATAACCCGTAGTGGAAGGAAAATCACCCATTAGCAGGTGATTAATTGAATTTGTGTTGGTTTGTGGTGTGTGCATTTGTGAAGTTGAGTTTGATGTGTGCTCCCCCTGGAAATTTGTTGGTGTTGAGGAAGTGGTAGCTTTATCCGAAGCGATTGTTGTGGTTGAATTCGGAGTGACAATCTTTGGCTCCCCCTGGATTGTTGGATACAGGGATATGATATTTGAGACTGACTGGGGAGTGGAGATAAGAGTGTTGGTTCCTCTTGGACTGTTGTTTGATTCCCCATCAGTACTTGGAGTGCCAGCACTTCAGTTTGATGGCTCCCCCTCGACACTTGCATTTCCCATACTTTGGTTAGATGGCTCCCCTCAACAGAAGATGGTCTTTGTATACTGCTTGTAGAGGAGTCATCAGGTCCATCTGTGAGCTTGGAGATTTCGGACTTATGGTTATCTGGTGCCCTAGCTTCGGAGTCCACAGCTCTCACAGGTTGATCAAATAAAAGTGTGAAGTCTGTGTCAAATGTTGTGATTTGAACAGCATCTACAGCAGGCTTTGGAAAGATTGAAGACATAGGAAATGGATGCAGAGACTTCTTGATGTAGTAGTCATCAAACCTTAGATTAAAGGTTTCTTCGATTTTGCGAGTTCTCTTGTTCATGACTCTGTATGCTTTTAAGTCATGAGAGTAACCAAGGAAGATGCCTTCTTCTGATTTGTCATCGAACTTGGTCAAGTGATCCTTCATGTTTAAGATAAAACACCTACAGCCAAAGATGTGAAGAAATTTGACATTTGACTTTCTTCGGTTGAGTACTTCGTAAGGTGTAATATGAAATCGTTTGTGAATGTAGGATCTGTTTTGAGTAAAGCATGCAGTGGAGATAGCTTCAGCCCAGAAGTACATGGGCAAGTTTGCAAAATTTAGCATTGTTCTGGCTGCTTCACACAAAGAGCGATTTCTTCTTTCTACAACCCTATTTTATTGAGGAGTATAGGGCGCAGAGAAGTTGTGACTAATACCCTTTGTTTTCAAGAATCCATCCAAGGTCTGATTTTTGAACTCCGAACCGTTGTCACTGAGCACAGTTCGGACTTTCTTGTTGAGCATCAATTCCATTTTCTTTATAAAGTTGATGATTTCTTCAGCTGCATCTGATTTGTTTCTTAGGAACAACACCCAAGTAAACCTTGAATAGTCATCAACAATAACAAGAATGTACTTCTTCTTTCCTATTGATTCTACTGCAGATGGTCCACATAAATCCATGAAGAGAAAAGAAAGAGGTTCGGTAATTTTTGGGTTGATCACTGTAGGATGCCTTTGTTTTTTCTGCTTGCCATGTTCACAAGCAGAGCAAAGAGAATCATTGTCGAATTTGAGAGCCGGCATACCTCGAACCAAATCCATAGCCACCAATTTGTTCAGGTCTTTGAAGTTCAGATGGGCGATTCTTCGGTGCCATAACCAGCTGACATCGGAGTTGGCTTTGGAGAGAAGACATAAGGATTGCCCACCTGTCACTGACTTTAGATTTAAGGGAAACATAGATCCCTTCTTTTCTGATTTCAGTAAGACTTCATTTGTTGCTTCTTTGGTGATTACACTCCCTTGGTTGTTGAATGTGACAGCGTTTCCTGTTCCAACCACCAATTGAGATATACTCACCAGGTTATGTTTTAATCCTTCAACAAGTGTCACTCGGCTGAGAGTGAATTGGCCATTTGTTATTTTTCCACATCCCCGAATTGGACATGTTTCATTATTACCAAAGCGAACATTTCCAGCATCATCTAAATTCCTATAATCCCTAAGATATTCCTTCCTCCCAGTCATATGTCTTGAGCAGCCACTATCCATGTACCATTTTGAATCATACCGCTCATCAGACATAACCTGCAATCAATCAAGATGGAGTTGGTACCCAATCAATCTTGGGTCCTCAGGGTAAACAAAGGATTCTTGAATCCATTTTTCTACGGCCTCTTCAGAAATTTCATTTGCATTTAAATTAATCAAATTCTCCGAAGCCTCATGTGATGAGCACGATTCCGAAGTGTTTGAGCAGGATTCAGAAGAGTTTTTAGTTAAAAATGATGAGTGTGAAGTGACTGACAAAATGGCAGACTTCGCAACCAATTTTTGAATGGAATATTTTGATTTAGAGGATTTTGAAAATTTTGAAGTTTTTGTTTTTGCAGTTAAGTTTTCTTTCAAGTCATTTCTTTTCCAATTTTGTTTTGGTTTTTCTGTTTTTGACTTCGTTGAAATTGAGCTGCACAACGTAGAGGTACAAAGATACTCTTCGTATGCCATTTTAAAGTCATTTAATGAGAGATCCTTATCCTTGAACATATCCAAATTGTTGTCCAGCCATTTGTGGAATGTATCTATTAGATTGTTTCATTTTGAAAATGTTTTCTTCGTCGGTTTTTGAAATTTTGGATTTGGAAAGTTAGGTTTTGTAGGTGTAAAAATTGGTTTTTCATTTCGACTTTTAACTTCTGAGATTTTTGAACAAACAGGTTTTGTACCAGAAGTGGAAGCAATTGCTTCATTTTGTTTCAAATCACTAAATGGAGTTTTTCTTTTCACAAGATTTAAGGTTTGCTTGGTTTTCGAATTTTCAACCGTGGGTTTTCGAGTTGGTTTTGAAATCACCACTGCTGATTTTGGTTTTTGTAGGATTTGTGGTCTTTTCAAAAATTGGGATTTTTGTGTCGAGGTTTTGTTGGTTAAAACTTTTGATTTTGAAACTTCATTTTCAGGATTGTGTGAAAAAGGTACACATTCACAAGATTCCATTAATTCCAATACATCCATCTTCGGAACTGTGGGTTTTTCCACAACTTGAATTTGTTTGTAGTTTTGATTAAAGTAAATGTGATCATCGTTCTTGAGATTTAGTAAGTGTGACAAGTTTTTGGGTATTTTCTCTTTTTCAAAACAAAGACGATTATACACATTGTGACCATATAAATCTTATTTCCTTATATTTATTTTTACTTCCATTTTCTCATTCATTTCGTTCTCGACCATTTTGGATGATGAGAAAAACCCTTCATTTGTAACTGTGGAGTTATTCTTTTCAAGAAGTTTTTGCAATTCATTATCAATTGAGGGTAATCCACCGGGTTTTACAAAAATTGTCTTTTTGAAGTAAGAAACCTTAGGATAGATACATACCACTTTGACTAGCCTTTTTGAATCATCCTTGAGATATTGATCATAAGAGTCGGATTCATCAGTGATTTGAAGTTTGAAATTAGAAGTTTCTTTGGTTTAAAAATTTTTTGATTCACAATCCATTTTTGTTTTTCCTTTGTCCACCGAAGACATTTGTGAAATGTCTTCGGATGTCGATTCGGATATAGAGGATGACTTTAACAATATCAAGGAAGAACAATCAATCTCCTCCATGTCCGAATCACTTTCAGAATCCTTCTCAGACATGTTATTGACAAGTTCCTTTTCCTTTGTTTCAATTTGAGGTACAGCCTTTTTTAGGATGGGAATTTCTTGAGGCAATATTTTCAACAAGTTGTTAGCAGTTAGATGTTTTTCTACAGATATCAGGCCATGTTAATATGATGGATTTGTAATTTCGGAACCTGATACTATGGATTCGCATTCATAGGATATACTATCTACTTCCTTTAATTTAAACTCAATGAAAGGCAATAGTTGTCTATGTTGGATATTGCAAACATCAGCTGAATGATAAATTCTAGTAATATGCGCATATAATCGTTTGGCTGTTTCACAAAATATGTTTCGCTGTTTCAAGATTACATCATGATTGTTTAGGAATTTTTCTCTGTTTTCTTCTAACAAGGAGATTCTAAGATCGGATTTTTTTAATGCTAGCTTCAGGCTCTCTACTCTCCCCCTCAAGCTTAGAAGCTCCTGCTCAGTGAGTATTTCCCTATTTTTAGCATCAATGAGTAATTTATGGATAACAGAGCAATCACAAGTTATTTAATTTATAATTGGAGCAGAATGAGAAATGAGAATTTTAAAAGATGAAAGAAGTTTTGATACCTGTTTTGGGATTGTCAAACGGGTGTCATTTGCCATCAATCATACTTCCTCATCATCATCAGAAGAGTCTTCAAACCAAGTCTTCGGAGTATTAGCAGCTGTCATTTCCAATCCCTCCGAAGTCACAAACCCAAGACCCGCAGTTGCTTCAACCTTCATCATTTCCTCATCATTCAATTTCTCCGAAGAGTCTTTTAGAAGGCTCTTATCGACATCATAGGCCATGAAAGCACTATGAGATGGCTTTCTCACTTTGTCATCATCTGAGTCTGAGGACCAAACTTGATATGATCCTTGACGATCATCAGCAGCTATTAAGGCTAGGTCTTTGATCCTTACTCTAACTTCCTCCATTTTTCTTGCGTAATATGCTTCATCCTTCACTTGTGGTTTCTTTTCGTTTTGCTTCCGAAGCATGCAGTCTTTTGCAAAATGATTCTTACCATGACAATAATTGCAATCATAACCAGAATCACCTGAGATCTTCTTCTCTTCGGACTTTTCTTTGGATGACTCCGAAGCCAGTTTTTCAGATGGCTTCGGGGTTCACAATTTCAAGTTCTCCTCTTTTGGAGTGAATATTTCAGGTTTAGGCTTGGAGTTAAAGTTTGATTTGTTAAAGTTTTTCACAAATGGCTTCCCAGTGTTGTTTTTGAAGAAGGGTTTCTTGAATCTATGATTGTTGGCGGCATAGAAAGCAACAGTATCTCCATTATCATCTACCATGTAGGCAGCAATGTCTTCATCTCTTGATTCTTCCTCTTCTTTTGACACGAGAGCTAGTGGTCCAGAAGTAGCCATTTCACCTCTTCGACACACCACATCGGGTTCATGTGATTTTAATAGATTGTATAGGGCAGCCAGCTTGTATTTCTCAATATTCTCATAGGATTTGACCATGAGCATGATTGGCCTCCACTCCTTGCGAAGACTGTAGAGAAATTTGATATTTATTTCTTGTTGGCTTCTTGTTTCCCCATACTTATCTAGTGTGTAAATCATGTTGCTCAAACGTTCATAACAGGCTTCTAAGGACTCGTTTTCTTCTTGCTTAAAGTTCCCGAAGTCTGCAAGGATTTCTTGAACTTTGCTAGTATGGAGGATTTTATCTCCTCCGAAGCGGAGTTCAAGATTGTCCCACATCTCCTTTGCAGATTTCGCATCAGCAATGTGGTGGCTGACATCGGGACCCAAGCCACTTCTCAGTTCACGCATGGCCCTCTCATCGTTTTCAAGCTTCTTCATGTCTGCAGCATTAATGACAACGGCTTCTTCTCCGTCAGGAACAACGAATCGACCAGCAATGTCTGTATATCGACCTTCAGTCACAGACCTCCATAGATCTTTGTCCAGTCCAATAAGATAATCCTTCATTCGACCAGCCCAATTGTAACACCCCTTTTCTCAAACCATATTTAAATACAAATACAGTTTATGTTACAAACATATTTTACAACTCGTGACTATAAAGTAGCCACTTAAATTTTTTTTTATTTTACAAACTTAAACTCAAGGGGGTATTACAGACTCAATACAGATAACCATAATTTAAACTTAGAGTATATAAACTGGTCCCAACTGCAGCCTTCGCTCCTTTCACCTAAGTACATAGCATTTAAAAATAGTATACGTGAGACATAAAGCCTCGTGAGTAATATGGGTTTGGACCCAAAAACTTTTCTGTACAAAACTTGAAATATTACAAGTAAACTTGCTGAAAACTGGTTTATGTCATAAATCTCAAAATTTCTTTTCTTCTTTACTTTCAAACTCTAAAAATACTTTCTTTCTCAAAACTGCTTTCTTTCTCATTTTCTGGTGACCAACTGAAACTCATGAATTAAGTTATTTTAATTCATTCTACTAGCTCCCCTCGCGGGACAGAACATATCCGCCCACTAGGTTATGCTCATTCTGTCTCCCCTTTGTGACTTGGAACGGATTCAAGCACAAGGGTATACTAAGCTAGACAACTACTTCGTGACGGGAGGTACCATCCCAGTAGTGTCTTCTGATCCCCTGATTATGTGGGTGATCCTAGTCCGGACAACTGGCTCTTACTTCTTTCTTTCTTTAATACTTATCTCATTACATCTCAAATTGGTCAAAATGGGACACAATTTGTAAACAACTCATACTCAAACATTTTATAACTCTTTACTGAAAATACTTTCAAAAACTGGTTTTGACATCTTAGTTCACATAAGGAATTTCTTTCGAAATACTTTGCAAATCATACTCCTTAAAAATCTGTTTAAAACACTAAGCCCTTGTATTGAGCTTCTTTCAAAACTATTTTCCAAACTTTAGAATTTACAAACATTTGGAAATCTTACTTTTCTGAAAATAACATTTTGCTATGTACTATAGAAATCCTCATAAAACTCACATTGATGTTGCTACTAGTCTCTAAGCTTCTCGTATTCCTTTTCCTTTCCCGTGCTCAATGGTATTTGAAGCACCACCTATACAAGTATCATATATATAAATACTCAATAAATACATACTACACTGACTCTACAGTTCTAAGGTCTCATACGTCTCAACTCTAGGTTATAACAAGTGTATAACCATTAATAAACTCGTTTTACAATTTTCTCCGAAATACGCGTATTTTGCTACAGTACCCCCAAGGGGTCGTATTTCAGTTCCGACACTTTTCCATAAAATCTTAGGCCATATTAGACTTGTGTTTCAAATTTAGAGTTCATTGGACAAGTCTAGCTCAAATTCCAAAAATCAAGTTTTGGCATAAATGTGAAGTTTAGCCACTGCCGCTATAGTGACTTTTCCGCAAGGTCCGATTACGGATTTGACAATTCCCGACATGTTCTTATACCGTTTTAGGGTTATGGCTAAAATTTCAGACCAAACGGACATGTCTAGCTATGGTTTCTAGCAATTGAAATATCTAACATTTTTGGTCCCTGTCTGAAGGCGCACCGCGCCTGGCTCAGGGCGTACTGCGCCTGTGCGCACCCCGCCCAGATCTTGGGCGCCCTACGCCTAGCGCCTGGGCAGTGTCCTGATCAGTCGCGATTTGTGCACCGTAGCACGCAGTTTTCACCCATTAAGCACTTATTTCTGTTCTTAATCGTATGGGGTTTGTTCCTTGACTAAAACCCTCCATTAGTACAAGGTTTTAAGCTATTAAAATCGTTTCAATCAATCAAGTACAAGAATTAAAGTTCTTGACCAAACTTGAAAATTCTCAAGAATAGCAATCTACTTCCATGTTTTTGAGTTAAGTTCTTAACTAATGACTTATTGAAAGCATTAGCTACTTACCCCACATGATTTATAACTGAAATTGCAGTTTCAATTCAACCCAAGAATCAATTCAAGACTACACCCAAAAACTTTGGTTAAAACAAATGAAATCTTACCTTGTTTAACTTAGGAATCACTAATTCCAAAGTTAGTTCTTGATTCCTTGGCAAATTTCTTGATCTCCCGTGTTCTTCCTCTCGTTCTCTCTAGCTCTCTCTCGTGCCTTCTGAAAACTTCTACTGGCTTCTTCAATAATAGGGGATAATTATCATATAATATATATATTTAATTTTTATAAAAACTTTGCATTTTGGTCCCTAGCCTTCCAATTCTTCTACAAAAATGGTTCAAGGGTCATAACTTTACCATTTATGCTTCATTAACTTCCAACTTAACATTTTCTTGACATTTTTTCGTCATTTCCATGTCAAATGACCATTTTGCCCTTTTTGGCCATATTTCACTATTCATGCGGTAAAACTCCAAATTTCATATAATCTCTTATTCCTTATATTATTATTTCACAAATACATATTATTTTACATAATAGTCGTACAACGTGTCGAAAGACCGTTTTACCCTTTTACAACTTTTTCGCGGGTTCTTACAGTCACCCCTCCTTAAGCGGATTCCGTCCTCGGAATCTTTTTGTAATCTGTGAAATTCGGATATCTTCTCTTCATTTCTTCTAACGTTTCCCAAGTTAGGTTTGACCCTAACGGGTGCTTCCACTTGACTAGTACAAGGTTAATTTCCTTGTTCCTTAGCTTTTTAGTCTGCATCTCTAGAATTGCTTCAGGTTCTTCAATCATTTTGCTAGGAGTCTCTACTCTCAAATCCGTATACGGTATTACTAACTCTTCTTTACCAAAGTACTTCTTCAAGTAGCATACATGAAAGGTATCGTGTATTCCACTAAGTTCGGGTGGTAACTCCAGCTTGAATGCTTGTAACCCAACTCTCTTTAGGATTCTAAAAGGTCCAATATACCTTGGACTCAGCTTTCCTCTCTTGCCAAATCTGACCACTCCTTTCCACGGCGACACTTTTATCATCACTAAATCTACTTCTTGCAAGTCATACGGTCTCTTCTTTAGATTCGAGTAACTCCTTTGCCGATCTTGTGCTGCTTTCATGTTGGCTTGAATTACTTCAATCTTCTCATTAGTTACTCTAACAATCTCTGGACCTGTAAGCTTAGTCTCACCCGCCTCTGACCAGCATAAAGGAGTTCTACACTTTCTACCATACAATGCCTCAAAAGGTGGCATTTTAATGCTAGAATGGTAGCTGTTGTTGTACGCAAACTCCACTAATGGCAGGTGTTCATCCCAACTTCCTCCAAAATCCATCACGCATGATCTTAGCATGTCTTCTAATGTCTGGATTGTTCGTTCACTCTAACCATCCGTTTGTGGATGATACGCTGTACTTAGCTAAATTCTCATCCCCATTTTCTCTTGTAAGGCACTCCAAAAGTTAGAGGTAAATCTGGGGTCTCTGTCTGACACGATAGACAACGGTGCACCATATCTTCTAAATACTTCATCTACGTATAACTGGGCTAAATGCTCCAATGGAGTAGTTTCTTTTATGGCTAGAAACAGTGCACTCTTGGTCAACCGATCTACTATGACCCATATGCTATCATAACCTCTTCTCGTTCTCAGTAACCCGACAATCAAGTCCATGGTTACATCTTCCCACTTTCCGGCTGGAATATGCAATGACTGAGCATCTCCATGCGGGACCTGATGTTCCGCCTTAACTTGTGCACAAATGACACACTTGGAGATGTACTTAGCTATCCTCTTCTTCATTCCAGGCCACCAATACTGTCTTTTCAGATCTTGATAAGTCTTGGTACTCCCGGGATGTATGGAATACATTGACTTATGCGACTATTCTAGAATCAGCTTTCTCAAACCTCCTGCTTTCGGTACCCAAATGCGATTCCTGAAAGTCTTCAACCCTTGTCTGTTGGTCTCAAACTGAATGTCTTTTCCTAGTTTTTCCTCTTTTAAGTCTCCACTTTCTTCAACTTTCTGCTGAGCTGCTTTAATCTGCTCTACAATACTGGACACTAGCTCTATGCGCATCGATCTTGCCTGGATTCTTTTCTCAGGAGCTTTTCTACTTAATGCATCTGCTACTACATTTGCTTTACCCGGATGGTATATAATATCGCAATCATAGTCACTGATCAGCTCTAGCCATCTGCTCTGTCTCATGTTCAACTCTTTTTGAGTGAACACATACTGCAAACTCTTGTGATCGGTGAATAGCTTGCACTGTGTACCATACAAGTAATGTCTCCAAATCTTCAAGGCAAATATGATCGCTGCAAGCTCTAAATCATGGGTTGTGTACTTCTTCTCTGGATCTTTCAACTGTCTGGAAGCGTATGCTATAACCTTTCCTCTTTGCATCAACACACAGCCAAGCCCCCGATGCGAGGCATCGCTGTATACTTCAAAGTCTTTTGTCCCATCTGGTAATGTAAGGACAGGCGCGTTACACAACTTCTCTTTTAAGGTAGCGAAAGCTCTTTCTTGTTCCTCTTGCCATCTGAATTTCTCTTCTATCCGGGTTAGTCGTGTAAGTGGCACTGCTATACGGGAGAAATCTTGAATGAATCTCCGGTAGTACCCGGCAAGACCGAGAAAACTTCTAACTTCTGTTGGCGTCTTGGGAGGCTCCCATTTCATTACTGCTTCAACTTTTGCTGGGTCAACTTTTATACCTTGGATAGAAACAACATGTCCAAGGAACTGCACTTCTCGCATCCAAAACTCGCATTTGGAGAACTTTGTATATAGCTGTTCTCGCTTCAAGGTCTCAAGCACTAACCGCAGATGACTCGCATGCTCTTCTTTATTCTTTGAGTATATCAGGATGTCATCTATGAACACTATAACAAACTGGTCTAGAAATGGTTTACAGACCCGATTCATTAAGTCCATAAAGATCGCTGGTGCATTCGTAAGACCGAATGGCATTACTAGGAACTCGTAATGCCCGTATCGTGTACGAAACGCTGTCTTCTCTACATCACTTTCTTTTACCCTAACTTGGTGATACGCAGATCTCAGATCAATTTTTGAGAAATAATCTGCTCCTTGCAACTGGTCAAACAAATCGTCTATTCTGGGCAACGGGTAACGGTTCTTGATAGTAATCTTATTTAATTCTCTGTAATCAATGCACATCCGCATTGATCCGTCCTTCTTCTTTACAAACATAACTGGAGCACCCCACGAAGAAGAACTAGGCCTGATGAAGCCTTTATCTAGTAACTCCTGCAACTGGGACATTAATTCCCGCATCTCTGTTGGTGCTAACCGGTACGGTGCTCGGGCTATTGGGGAAACTCCTGGAACAAGATCTATCCGGAACTCAACTTGCCTTTCTGGTGGCAAGCCAGGTAACTCATCTGGGAAAACTTCTGGGAATTCTTTCACTACTTCTATGTCTTTATACGTCTGTTTTACTTTGTCTTCGGTCATCACATAGGCCAGGAAAGATACACACCCTTTCCTGATACATTTTCGGGCCTTAGCTACACTGATGATACTGGGCACATGCTTTCTTCTTTCCCCATATACGTACACCTTAGCTCCTAGGGTTTTAACAGACACCCTCTTCTGACCACAAGCTATCTTCGCATCATTTGCACCAAGCCAATCCATTCCGATTATTACATCAAAGGACTTAATTCCAATGGGAAGGAGATTAAGTCGGAACTTCTTGCCGTTAATGTCAAGTTCGCAATCTCGGTACATATGCTGAACTTCAACAAATTTCCCGTCCGCCACTTCTACTTCAAAAACTAGATCTAACAATTCTAATGGAACTCTCAATCTGGCTCCAAATCCATGGGACACGAATGAATATGTAGAACCGGAATCAAACAACACATATGCAGGTGTCGAGTTGATCAGCAGTATACCTGAGACCACATCGTGCGTCTCCCTTGCCTCTTCCCTGGTGATCTGAAAAGCTCTAGTCTTCACCTTCTGGGGTTCTGTCTTCTTCTGAGCTGTTGACACCACAGTTTCTCCTCCCTTGTTTGGGCAGTTGAAACTATAGTGCCCCATCTGGTGGCATGAAAAGCATTCCACTTCACTGGCTTTCTTGGCTTTACAGTCTCTCGCTTTGTGACCGAGTCCGCCACAATTAAAGTAGGCGTTTGATCCCGCTCGGCACTCGCCACTGTGTTCTTTCCTGCATTTCTCACACTTTCTTACACTTCCCTGTCGAGTCTGACTTGAACTTATCTTCCCTTTTTTCTTTATGTTCCCACTGTTACTAATTGTCTTCCTCTTGTCACTAAAACCAGGTCCTTCCTCCTTTCTTCGTTTTCCAACATCTTCCACGGTTCGGGCAGCGTTGATCGCCCCATCTAATGTTTCAGCTTTCTTTACTTCTAACTCATAATTCCATGGCAAACCCCGGACATAGCGGTTAATTCGGGACCGCTCACTGGGGTAAGACTCCCCCACAAAAGGCAACATGTCGCAAAACTTCTTCGTATATTCATCCACCGTCAAGTCCCCTTTCTTTATTGTCAAGAAATCTTCGTTCATTTTCTCCAAATCTCGCGTGGGACAGAATTTATCTTTGAGACACGAGACAAACTCCGCCCATGACCAACCATATACAACATCCTTTCCCAAGCATTCGTATTTAGTATTCCACCATACTAGAGCATCATCTTTCAACTGCCGAGAGGCATAGTTGACTTGGTCTTTTTCGTCACATTTGCTTGCTTGCATCACTTGTTCGATTTCTCGGACCCATCTCATTGTCACCTTTGGCTCAAAACTGCCATGGTACTCGGGCGGTTTACAAGCCATGAAGGACTTAAAGGAACAGCCCTTTTCCTTCCTTCTGTTTTCTCCGCTAGCTTCTTCCTCGGTCGTCTTTTTAGAGACTTCTTATGAAGAATGGGCACTAGGTTCACCCATGCGGCTATCGATTATGTTGTTCACATCCTGCTTCAGCTCATTTCGTAAGTTATTGATTAGGTACTGAATTGCTTCCATAGTGACAGGTTGTGGTGGTGGGTTTGGCTCGGCCTCATCATTTCGAATAGCATGTGGTCCACTTCCTCTTGAAGAAGTGTGACTGCCCTCACCCCTGTCAGCTTGTCTTTCGCCTTCCATTACTATATAGATAAACGAAATGTTTGTTTAATACGCAATTCTATATAGTATTTTGAAAGCGGTAGCATGTTATCTCCTTATCTTGACTGCACTTTTATAACAGTCATACTAACTCTATAACTTCTATGAGTCTAAGTGTAACTCTACATTACTAAGGCACCTTACAACTACTCTTGCTAGTTTAAGCCTAGGATGGTATTCCAACCTAATTCGCTTAAACTATGGCTCTGATACCAAAACTGTAACACCCCTTTTCTCAAACCATATTTAAATACAAATACAGTTTATGTTACAAACATATTTTACAACTCGTGACTATAAAGTAGTCACTTAAATTTTTTTTTATTTTACAAACTTAAACTCAAGGGGGTATTACAGACTCAATACAGATAACCATAATTTAAACTTACAGTATATAAACTGGTCCCAACTGCAGCCTTCGCTCCTTTCATCCAAAGTACATAGCATTTAAAAACAGTATACGTGAGACATAAAGCCTCGTGAGTAATATGGGTTTGGACCCAAAAACTTTTCTGTACAAAACTTGAAATATTACAAGTAAACTTGCTGAAAACTAGTTTATGTCATAAATCTCAAAATTTCTTTTCTTCTTTACTTTCAAACTCTAAAAATACTTTCTTTCTCAAAACTGCTTTCTTTCTCATTTTCTGGTGACCAACTGAAACTCATGAATTAAGTTATTTTAATTCATTCTACTAGCTCCCCTCGCGGGACAGAACAGATCCGCCCACTAGGTTATGCTCATTCTGTCTCCCCTTTGTGACTTGGAACAGATTCAAACACAAGGGTATACTAAGCTAGACAACTACTTCACGACGGGAGGTACCATCCCAGTAGTGTCTTCTGATCCCCCGATTATGTGGGTGATCCTAGTCCAGACAATTGGCTCTTACTTCTTTCTTTCTTTAATACTTATCTCATTACATCTCAAATTGGTCAAAATGGGACACAATTTGTAAACAACCCATACTTAAACATTTTATAACTCTTTACTGAAAATTCTTTCACAAACTGGTTTTGACATCTTAGTTCACATAAGGAATTTCTTTCGAAATACTTTGCAAATCATACTCCTTAAAAATCTATTTAAAACACTAAGCCCTTGTATAGAGCTTCTTTCAAAACTATTTTCCAAACTTTAGAATTTACAAACATTTGGAAATCTTACTTTTCTGAAAATAACATTTTGCTATGTACTATAGAAATCCTCATAAAACTCACCTTGATGTTGCTACTAGTCTCTAAGCTTCTCGTATTCCTTTTCCTTTCCCGTGCTCAATGGTATTTGAAGCACCACCTATACAAGTATCATATATATATAAATATTCAATAAATACATACTACACTGACTCTACAGTTCTAAGGTCTCATACGTCTCAACTCTAGGTTATAACAAGTGTATAACCATTAATAAACTCGTTTTACAATTTTCTCCGAAATACGCGTATTTTGCTACAGTACCCCCGAGGGGTCGTATTTCAGTTCCGACACTTTTCCTTGAAATATTAGGCCGTATTAGACTTGTGTTTCAAATTTGGAGTTCATTGGACAAGTCTAGCTCAAATTCCAAAAATCAAGTTTTGGCATAAATGTGAAGTTTAGCCACTGCCGCTACAGTGACTTTTCCGCAAGGTCGGATTACGGATTTGACAATTCCCGACATGTTCTTATACCATTTTAGGGTTATGGCTAAAATTTCAGACCAAACGGACATGTCTAGCTATGGTTTCTAGCAATTGAAATTTCTAACATTTTTGGTCCCTGTCTGAGGGCGCACCGCGCCTGGCTCAGGGCGCACTGCGCCTGTGCGCACCCCGCCCAGATCTTGGGCGCACTGCGCCTAGCGCCTGGGCAGTGTCCTGATCAGTCGCGAGTTGTGCACTGTAGCACGTAGTTTTCACCCATTAAGCACTTATTTCTGTTCTTAATCATATGGGGTTTGTTCCTTGACTAAAACCCTCCATTAGTACAAGGTTTTAAGCTATTAAAATCGTTTCAATCAATCAAGTACAAGAATTAAAGTTCTTGACCAAACTTGAAAATTCTCAAGAATAGCAATCTACTTCCATGTTTTTGAGTTAAGTTCTTAACTAATGACTTATTGAAAGCATTAGCTACTTAACCCACATGATTTATAACTGAAATTGCAGTTTCAATTCAACCCAAGAATCAATTCATTACTACACCCAAAAACTTAGGTTAAAACAAATGAAATCTTACCTTGTTTAACTTAGGAATCACTAATTCCAAAGTTAGTTCATGATTCCTTGGCAAATTTCTTGATCTCCCGTGTTCTTCCTCTCGTTCTCTCTAGCTCTCTCTCGTGCCTTCTGAAAACTTCTACTGGCTTCTTCAATAATTGGGGATAATTATCATATAATATATATATTTAATTTTTATAAAAACTTTGCATTTTGGTCCCTAGCCTTCCAATTCTTCTACAAAAATGGTTCAAGGGTCATAACTTTACCATTTATGCTTCATTAACTTCCAACTTAACATTTTCTTGACATTTTTTGGTCATTTCCATGTCAAATGACCATTTTGCCCTTTTTGGCCATATTTCACTATTCATGCGGTAAAACTCCAAATTTCACATAATCTCTTATTCCTTATATTATTATTTCACAAATACATATTATTTTACATAATAGTCGTACATCGTGTCAAAAGACCGTTTTACCATTTTACAACTTTTTCGCGGGTTCTTACACCAATAATCATAGTAAGAAGTTACTAGAACAGGAGCCTTTGTTGCAGAACCGATGAGGTTTGCATAGTTAAGCATATTGGCATAAGTTGCTGTGGAATCAGTCATCTTGACGTATTTCAATTGGATCTTTTCAGTAAAAACGGGTAGGAGAGATTTGCAACAGTTGCGGAAGGCTAGATCTGAGAATCGATTCAGATTTTGAACTGAATGACACGCCTAGGTCGTCGTGCGGTCAAAAATAAAGAAAAACCTAACACACACTAGTACAGTGGTAGTCAGGGTTGATCCGCAAGAGCTTCGTGGTTAGACTAAATGACAGATTACCAACTAGTAGTGTCACGCTACAGTCGGAGGATCTAGTTTCTACCTTCTTAATTACTAACAACCTAAAGTGATGATCAAAACAAACTCAAGCTAAGCAAAGCTAAGCTCAAATGAACCTAGTCACTTTCTGAAATCAGAAGTGCATCTCTGAATCAGAAGCAAACAAAGGCATCAAAACTAAGCAAGACTAAGCAAGCATAAAACTAGCCACTAACTAAGGTTCTACTGAACAGTTACTAGCCAATGTTTAATGCCTAAAAACTAACCTAATTAGCTACTGATTTCAGCAAAGAAAAACAGTCCCAAACAAGGTCAAAACACATCCAATCACAACTCAAACAATCAAAATCCAAAACAAGCATAAAAACACCGAAAAACCAAGATTACTTGTAACCAAATGCTTCTCATTAACCAAAACCAATATCCAAACATCAAAACAGTAACCAAATGCTATAAAACAGAAACCTAAAGTGCTCAAGGCCAGTGGTTGTCACCCCCAAAGACCTTAGCTACAATTACCACTTGATACTAAAAGGAAATAAAATTCTAAAACATAAAATACCAATTGAGATGTTGCTGAAACGAAATCTTGGAGTCAAAGAGCTTCAATGTCGATTTTACACCCGGTCTTTGCTAGGGTTTTCGGCTGAAATTGCATCTATTTATATTTGCAAATTTCCCGCAGTCGCGCCGCATAGATGAAGAATCCGCGGCGCGCGTAATAATCTTTTCTCGTTTCTTCGGCATTTGAATGTGTTACACCGCCTTAAGCCCGCGTCACGCATATCATAGATCCGTGGCGCGCGTACGAGTTTCCTTGATTTTTCATTCTTTTCCAAACTTCTTCCTTTTGCACACTTTTAGTCCCTGTTTCCATTCTTTTTCTCCAAACAAGTCCTGGCACGAAAAGTGAGAACACTGCAAGAAAAAACCGAAATAGCTACAAAACAATTCAGTAGCTAAACAATGAAATTCCATAGCTAAACGTGAATGGCTACGAATTTTGCAACGGATTGATTCCATAGCAAATTTCTTTGTAGCTAAAAAATAACTACGGATTACGTAGCAAATTTTTATAGAATTAGTTACGAACTAATTTCATAGCAATATAACTACAACCTAATTTCGTAGCAACTCCGTAGTTAATTAGCTATGATCTAAGTCCGTAACGTATCCGTAGCAATTAGCTACAAACGTTTTGTATAGCAAAGTTGTAGCGATTTAACTACGAACTAATTTTGTGGCTGTGCAATTTCGCAAAATTGCTACAACTTTATTCCATAACATATACTTTATAAGTTACTCATACTCGGCTACCTATCGAAACAAGTTCAACCTATTCGACCAAAAACTCAAAAAACTTTTAAACTTATTCAAGAAATTGTCCATATCTAACAAAATTAGATCAAGTCGGTCCAAAGTTAGACCAAACCGGACTAGCTTAATAAAAGATTAAAATCAGCTAGTTCAAAAAAAAGAGCCGGTCTAACGTTGTACCGTTATTTTTGTAAACAAGCAATGTGAGTGTGTCATTTTATAGAGTTCATATGGCTTCCACTTTTCTCGGCTCACCAATATGGGATACCATCCAAAGCCAAAAAATTACTTTCTTCCCTCAACTTTCTATACACAACTACAACACTTATATAAATACACAACACGCAATCATATAAACAATATAATACACAACACACTATTATCACACACACACTAATAGACTAACGGATATGCCATACAAACACACCAATTAAAATATTTTTATCCTTATAAAAATAAATTATAAATATGAGTATTATAGCTTAACAATATCACTAATATGTTATACTAAAATAAAAATCAAACAAAAACATTATTTTGAGGGTTGCATTTCATTTGGATATGCAAGAGACGAAGATCTATTAGAAAAATTGATGGATGATACATTGAAAGCATTTTAGATTTATATGTTTTAGAATTTTGTTAAAGCTACTCGATTATGTTTTTATATACTTAAATTTGTTGATCTTTATATTGCTAATACTTTTTATTTAATTACTAAATTATGTTAGGCTTATACATTGTTGAAATCTTAAAACATTTTATGTTAAAATATTGTTATCTTTGATATATATATATATATATATATATATATATATATATATATATATATATATATATATATATATATGTATATATGTATATATATATATATATATATATATATATATATATATATATATATATATATATATATATATATATCAAGTATTGAATAAATTGATGTTTTAAATTGATATAATATATTATATTCTTTTCAATATATTATAGTTTTGTCGATGTTGGGATTGTTTAAGTGGTATAAACTTTACTTAGAAAGCCAAAACACTTAAAATTGCTTCTTGGAAATTTTTATGAAAAAGTAGCTATGGATTTTGATTGCGTAGAAAGTTTTGTAGAAAAATAGCCACAAATTTTTAGTGTCTTATATTGTAGCAAATTGTAACCAATTAGCTACGAATTTCAATTCTATAGCAAATTTTGTAGCAAAACAGCTACGAAGTTTATTCCTTAGAAAATTTTGTAGCAAAAATCCTACAAATTATGATTTAGTAGCAAATTAGTGAAGCAAAATAGCTATGAATATTGATTTTGTAGCAGATTTCGTAGCAAAATAGCTACAAAAATTGATTTGTAGTAAATTGTGTAGCGAAATAGCTAGTACTTGTGAGTGTGTAGCAAATTACGTAGCAAACTAGTTACAATTTTTGTTTCTGTAGCAAATTTTTGTAGCCATTTACATATTAGCTACGAAATACAATTTCATATCAACTTTTGTAGCAAAATTGCTACGGACTGTCGTTCTGTAGCATATTCCATAGTAAAATAGCTATGGATTTTGATTCCATAGAAACTTCTTGTAGCTATTCAAACTTTTTCTTGTAGTGGAATACCCAGATATATCTGATATCATTTCATCAAGAACACAGCTCAACAACGCCTAAAATACTTGATATCACTAGGCGTTGTCAAACACCCCACACTTGTGCCTTGCTTGTCCCCAAGCAAGAGAGTTTTTAACAAATTATAATAAGGAATCAAATATTTTTTTGACTGTGTTCAGTTTCAAAGTTTATTGCTCTTTGAGTTAGAGTGGAATAATTCGCGAAAACATAATTGAATTGTTCTTTGGAATTCATGGCTTTCTAGAGAACCCTTGATTACAAACTTTCTGTCCACAATGAAGTGTACTTACTCATTCAGATTCTAAAGGCCATTAAGGAATTGTCCATGACTTTCGATGTTGTCCGTGTAGCGAGCTTTCAGAAAAATATCATTCCAGACCAGACGATCTTAGGTGGTAAGGTGCATAAGTCCCACCCATTTTAGACTTACTGGCTCGAACAACAAAGGCCACAGATTGACTTTTCCTTCCTAAACTCCAATCCTAAAACAGCTCAATCTTCTAAACTCGTAAAACTCAACTTACTTGATTAACTAATAGCATGATCACAGTTAAACAATATTTCTTGAAAAATAATAGTGCTATCACAATCACAAACCATTCATTTCAAAATTGCAATTCATTAAAAATTTTGAAAAGTGTTGCTAAAAATTTGAAAATTGATCATTTCTGCAAAAATTTCAAAATAAAACTACTCTTTTGACCGTCCACACCCCACACTTAAAACCGTACAACGTCCCCGTTGTACAAAATTTATTTCAAAACAAGGGAGAAAGAGTTACCCCTTTTGGACGATAGATTGCTTGGTGCACAGTATCACAGGTATAATTGCGAACAAACGGATCCCTGATTTCGTATTCCGGAGTTGTAGCGCTACAGTAAACACGCCGGTGGTCAAGACAAGTGGAGGGGGCACGGTGACCCCACACTTGTTTGAGACAACTCCTTCCCATTTGATATATCATGCATAACTCAACAAACAAATTAAAAGCAAACATGACAAATATAATATAAACAAAGATACCGATAGAGGTGTCATAAGTTTTGTACATATATCCCAAAAAATATAAAAAGGAAGAAAGAAAAAGTACATCAATCACTACCCGGTGGCCTGGAGGGTCCAGCCTCGTGATCGTGGGCCCTAGCTGGGAATGGTCGGGGGCGCTGACCCTGCGCTGATGCCATCTGTAGAAGTACCTCCCCGATCCACTCGAGCTGGTCCTCGATCCTCGTGACTCTAGCCTCCAGTCGGTGCATGGCCGCTGAATCCTCCTGCGGCTGTGGCTCTGTCGGGGCTGCTGGTGCTGGCTCTGGACTCCAGCGTCTCCTGCCTGGCTGGGCATACGTGACATCGCAGCGGTCGTCGTGCGGTCAAAAATAAAGAAAAACCTAACACACACTAGTACAGTGGTAGTCAGGGTCGATCCGCAGGAGCTTCGTGGTTAGACTAAATGACAGATTACCAACTAGTAGTGTCACGCTACAGTCGGAGGATCTAGTTTCTACCTTCATAATTACTAACAACCTAAAGTGATGATCAAAACAAACTCAAGCTAAGCAAAGCTAAGCTCAAATGAACCTAGTCACTTTCTGAAATCAAAAATGCATCTCTGAATTAGAAGCAAACAAAGGCATCCAAACTAAGCAAAACTAAACAAGCATAAAACTAGCCACTAACTAAAGTTCTACTGAACAGTTACTAGCCAATGTTTAATGCCTAAAAACTAACCTAATTAGCTACTGATTTCAGCAAAGAAAAAAACAGACCCAAACAAGGTCAAAACACATCGAATCACAACTCAAACAATCAAAATCCAAAACAAGCATAAAAACACCGAAAAACCAATATTACTTGTAACCAAATGCTTCTTATTAACCAAAACCAATATCCAAACATCAAAATAGTAACCAAATGCTATAAAACAGAAACCTAAAGTGCTCAAGGCCAGTGGTTGTCACCCCCAAAGACCTTAGCTACAATTACCACTTGATACTAAAAGGAAATTAAATTCTAAAACTTCTTCCTTTTGCATGCTTTTAGTCCCTGTTTCCATTCTTTTTCTCCAAACAAGTCCTGGCACGAAAAGTGAGAATACCCAGATATATCTGATATAATTTCAACAAGAACAGGGCTCAACAACGCCTAAAATACTTGATATCACTAGGCGTTGTCAAACACCCCACACTTGTGCCTTGCTTGTCCCCAAGCAAGAGAGTTTTTAACAAATTATAATAAGGAATCAAATAATTTTTTGACTGTGTTCAGTTTCAAAGTTTATTGCTCTTTGAGTTAGAGTGGAATAGTTCGCGAAAACATAATTGAATTGTTCTTTGGAATTCATGGCTTTCTAGAGAACCCTTGATTACAAACTTTCTGTCCACAATGAAGTGTACTTACTCATTCAGATTCTAAAGGCCATTAAGGAATTGTCCATGACTTTCGATGGTGTCTGTGTAGCGAGCTTTCAGAAATACCATCCCAGACCAGACGATCTTAGGTGGTAAGGTGCATAAGTCCCACCCATTTTAGACTTACTGTCTCGAACAACAAAGGCCACAGATTGACTTTTCCTTCCTAAACTCCAATCCTAAAACAGCTCAATCTTCTAAACTCGTAAAACTAAACTTATTTGACTAACTAATAGCATGATCACAATTAAACAGTATTTCTTGAAAAATACTAGTGCTATCACAATCACAAACCATTCATTTCAAAATTGCAATTTATTAAAAATTTTGAAAATTATTGCTAAAAATTTGAAAATTGATCATTTCTGCAAAAATTTCAAAAAAAAAAACTACTCTTTCGACCGTCCACACCCCACACTTAAAACCGTACAACGTCCCTGTTGTACAAAATTTATTTCAAAACAAGGGAGAAAGAGTTACCCCTTTTGGACGATAGATTGCTTGGTGCACAGTATCACAGGTATAATTGCGAACAAACGGATCCCTGATTTCGTATTCCGGAGTTGTAGCGCTACAGTAAACACGCCGGTGGTCAAGACAAGTGGAGGGGGCACGGTGACCCCACACTTGTATGAGACAACTCCTTCCCATTTGATATATCATGCATAACTCAACAAACAAATTAAAAGCAAACATGACAAATATAATATAAACAAAGATACCGATAGAGGTGTCATAAGTTTTGTACATATATCCCAAAAATTATAAAAAGAAAGAAAGAAAAAGTACATCAATCACTACCCGGTGGCCTGGAGGGTCCAGCTTCGTGATCGTGGGCCCTAGCTGGGAATGGTCGGGGGCGCTGACCCTGGCTGATGCCATCTGTAGAAGTACCTCCCCGATCCACTCGAGCTGGTCCTCGATCCTCGTGACTCTAGCCTCCAGTCGGTGCATGGCCGCTGAATCCTCCTGCGGCTGTGGCTCTGCCGGGGCTGCTGGTGCTGGCTCTGGCCTCCAGCGTCTCCTGCCTGCCTGGGCATACGTGACATCGCAGCAGTCGTCGTGCGGTCAAAAATAAAGAAAAACCTAACACACACTAGTACAGTGGTAGTCAGGGTCGATCCGCAGGAGCTTCGTGGTTAGACTAAATGACAGATTACCAACTAGTAGTGTCACGCTACAGTCGGAGGATCTAGTTTCTACCTTCATAATTACTAACAACCTAAAGTGATGATCAAAACAAACTCAAGCTAAGCAAATCTAAGCTCAAATGAACCTAGTCACTTTCTGAAATCAGAAGTGCATCTCTGAATCAGAAGCAAACAAAGGCATCCAAACTAAGCAAAACTAAGCAAGCATAAAACTAGCCACTAACTAAAGTTCTACTGAACAGTTACTAGCCAATGTTTAATGCCTAAAAACTAACCTAATTAGCTACTGATTTCAGCAAAGAAAAACAGTCCCAAACAAGGTCAAAACACATCCAATCACAACTCAAACAATCAAAATCCAAAACAAGCATAAAAACACCGAAAAACCAAGATTACTTGTAACCAAATGCTTCTCATTAACCAAAACCAATATCCAAACATCAAAACAGTAACCAAATGCTATAAAACAGAAACCTAAAGTGCTCAAGGCCAGTGGTTGTCACCCCCAAAGACCTTAGCTACAATTACCACTTGATACTAAAAGGAAATTAAATTCTAAAACATAAAATACCAATTGAGATGTTGCTGAAACGAAATCTTGGAGTCAAAGAGCTTCAAGGTCGATTTTACACCCGGTCTTTGCTAGGGTTTTCGGCTGAAATTGCATCTATTTATATTTGCAAATTTCCCGCAGCCGTGCCGCGCAGATGAAGAATCTGCGGCGTGCGTACTAATCTTTTCCCGTTTCTTCGGCATTTGAATGTGTTACACCGCCTTAAGCCTGCGTCGCGCATATCATAGATCCGCGGCGCGCGTACGAGTTTCATTGATTTTTCATTCTTTTCGAAACTTCTTCCTTTTGCAGGCTTTTAGTCCCTGTTTCCATTCTTTTTCTCTAAACAAGTCCTGGCACGAAAAGTGAGAATACCCAGATATATCTGATATCATTTCATCAAGAACAAGGCTCAACAACGCCTAAAATACTTGATATCACTAGGCGTTTTCAAACACCCCACACTTGTGCTTTGCTTGTCCCCAAGCAAGAGAGTTTTTAACAAATTATAATAAGGAATCAAATAATTTTTTAACTGTGTTCAGTTTCAAAGTTTATTGCTCTTTGAGTTAGAGTGGAATAGTTCGCAAAAACATAATTGAATTGTTCTTTGGAATTCATGGCTTTCTAGAGAACCCATGATTACAAACTTTCTGTCCACAATGAAGTGTACTTACTCATTCAGATTCTAAAGGCCATTAAGGAATTGTCCATGACTTTCGATGTTGTCCGTGTAGCGAGCTTTCAGAAATACCATCCCAGACCAGACGATCTTAGGTGGTAAGGTGCATAAGTCCCACCCATTTTAAACTTACTGGCTCGAACAACAAAGGCCACAGATTGACTTTTCCTTCCTAAACTCCAATCCTAAAACAGCTCAATCTTCTAAACTCGTAAAACTCAACGTACTTGACTAACTAATAGCATGATCATAATTAAACAGTATTTCTTGAAAAATACAAGTGCTATCACAATCACAAACCATTCATTTCAAAATTGCAATTTATTAAAAATTTTGAAAAGTATTGCTAAAAATTTGAAAATTGATCATTTCTGCAAAAATTACAAAAAAAAACTACTCTTTCGACCGTCCACACCCCACACTTAAAACCGTACAACGTCCCTGTTGTACAAAATTTATTTCAAAACAATGGAGAAAGAGTTACCCATTTTAGACGATAGATTGCTTGGTGCACAGTATCACAGGTATAATTGCGAACAAACGGATCCCTGATTTCGTATTCCGGAGTTGTAGCGCTACAGTAAACACGCCGGTGGTCAAGACAAGTGGAGGGGGCACGGTGACCCCACACTTTTCTGAGACAACTCCTTCCCATTTGATATATCATGCATAACTCAACAAACAAATTAAAAGCAAACATGACAAATATAATATAAACAAAGATACCGATAGAGGTGTCATAAGTTTTGTACATATATCCCAAAAAATATAAAAAGAAAGAAAGAAAAAGTACATCAATCACTACCCGGTGGCCTGGAGGGTCCAGCCTCGTGATCGTGGGCCCTAGCTGGGAATGGTCGGCGGCGCTGACCCTGCGCTGATGCCATCTGTAGAAGTACCTCCCCGATCCACTCGAGCTGGTCCTCGATCCTCATGACTCTAGCCTCCAGTCGGTGCATGGCCGCTGAATCCTCCTGCGGCTGTGGCTCTGCCGGGGCTGCTGGTGCTGGCTCTGGCCTCCAGCGTCTCCTGCCTGGCTGGCCATACGTGACATCGCAGCAGTCGTCGTGCGGTCAAAAATAACGAAAAACCTAACACACACTAGTACAGTGGTAGTCAGGGTCGATCCGCAGGAGCTTCGTGGTTAGACTAAATGACAAATTACCAACTAGTAGTGTCACGCTACAGTCGGAGGATCTAGTTTCTACCTTCATAATTACTAACAACCTAAAGTGATGATCAAAACAAACTCAAGCTAAGCAAATCTAAGCTCAAATGAACCTAGTCACTTTCTGAAATCAGAAGTGCATCTCTGAATCAGAAGCAAACAAAGGCATCCAAACTAAGCAAAACTAAGCAAGCATAAAACTAGCCACTAACTAAAGTTCTACTGAACAGTTACTAGCCAATGTTTAATGCCTAAAAACTAACCTAATTAGCTACTGATTTCAGCAAAGAAAAACAGTCCCAAACAAGGTCAAAACACATCCAATCACAACTCAAACAATCAAAATCCAAAACAAGCATAAAAACACCGAAAAACCAAGATTACTTGTAACCAAATGCTTCTCATTAACCAAAACCAATATCCAAACATCAAAACAGTAACCAAATGCTATAAAACAGAAACCTAAAGTGCTCAAGGCCAGTGGTTGTCACCCCCAAAGACCTTAGCTACAATTACCACTTGATACTAAAAGGAAATTAAATTCAAAAACATAAAATACCAATTGAGATGTTGCTGAAACGAAATCTTGGAGTCAAAGAGCTTCAAGGTCGATTTTACACCCGGTCTTTGCTAGGGTTTTCGGCTGAAATTGCATCTATTTATATTTGCAAATTTCCCGCAGCCGCGCCGCGCAGATGAAGAATCCGCGGTGCGCGTACTAATCTTTTCCCGTTTCTTCGGCATTTGAATGTGTTACACCGCCTTAAGCCCGCGTCACGCATGTCATAGATCCGCGGCGCGCGTACGAGTTTCCTTGATTTTTCATTCTTTTCCAAACTTCTTCCTTTTGCAGGCTTTTAGTCCCTGTTTCCATTCTTTTTCTCTAAACAAGTCCTGGCACGAAAAGTGAGAATACCCAGATATATCTGATATCATTTCATCAAGAACAAGGCTCAACAACGCCTAAAATACTTGATATCACTAGGCGTTGTCAAACACCCCACACTTGTGCCTTGCTTGTCCCCAAGCAAGAGAGTTTTTAACAAATTATAATAAGGAATCAAATAATTTTTTGACTGTGTTCAGTTTCAAAGTTTATTGCTCTTTGAGTTAGAGTGGAATAGTTCGCAAAAACATAATTGAATTGTTCTTTGGAATTCATGGCTTTCTAGAGAACCCTTGATTACAAACTTTCTGTCCACAATGAAATGTACTTACTCATTCAGATTCTAAAGGCCATTAAGGAATTGTCCATGACTTTCGATGTTGTCCGTGTAGCGAGCTTTCAGAAATACCATCCCAGACCAGACGATCTTAGGTGGTAAGGTGCATAAGTCCCACCCATTTTAGACTTACTGGCTCGAACAACAAAGGCCATAGATTGACTTTTCCTTCCTAAACTCCAATCCTAAAACAGCTCAATCTTCTAAACTCGTAAAACTCAACTTACTTGACTAACTAATAGCATGATCACAATTAAACAGTATTTCTTGAAAAATACTAGTGCTATCACAATCACAAACCATTCATTTCAAAATTGCAATTTATTAAAAATTTTGAAAAGTATTGCTAAAAATTTGAAAATTGATCATTTCTGCAAAAATTTCAAAAAAAAAACTACTCTTTCGACCGTCCACACCCCACACTTAAAACCGTACAACGACCCCGTTGTACAAAATTTATTTCAAAACAAGGGACAAAGAGTTACCCATTTTAGACGATAGATTGCTTGGTGCACAGTATCACATGTATAATTGCGAACAAACGGATCCCTGATTTCGTATTCCGGAGTTGTAGCGCTACAGTAAACACGCCGGTGGTCAAGACAAGTGGAGGGGGCACGGTGACCCCACACTTGTCTGAGACAACTCCTTCCCATTTAATATATCATGCATAACTCAACAAACAAATTAAAAGCAAACATGACAAATATAATATAAACAAAGATACCGATAGAGGTGTCATAGGTTTTGTACATATATCCCAAAAAATATAAAAAGAAAGAAAGAAAAAGTACATCAATCACTACCCGGTGGCCTGGAGGATCCAGCCTCATGATCGTGGGCCCTAGCTGGGAATGGTCGGGGGCGCTGACCCTGCGCTGATGCCATCTGTAGAAGTACCTCCCCGATCCACTCGAGCTGGTCCTCGATCCTCGTGACTCTAGCCTCCAGTCGGTGCATGGCCGCTGAATCCTCCTGCGGCTGTGGCTCTGCCGGGGCTGCTGGTGCTGGTTCTGGCCTCCAGCGTCTCCTGCCTGGCTGGGCATACGTGACATTGCAGCGGTCGTCGTGCGGTCAAAAATAAAGAAAAACCTAACACGCACTAGTACAGTGGTAGTCAGGGTCGATCCGCAAGGGCTTCGTGGTTAGACTAAATGACAGATTACCAACTAGTAGTGTCACACTACAGTCGGAGGATCTAGTTTCTACCTTCATAATTACTAACAACCTAAAGTGATGATCAAAACAAACTCAAGCTAAGCAAAGCTAAGCTCAAATGAACCTAGTCACTTTCTGAAATCAGAAGTGCATCTCTGAATCAGAAGCAAACAAAGGCATCCAAACTAAGCAAAACTAAGCAAGCATAAAACTAGCCACTAACTAAAGTTCTACTGAACAGTTACTAGCCAATGTTTAATGCCTAAAAACTAACCTAATTAGCTACTGATTTCAGCAAAGAAAAACAGTCCCAAACAAGGTCAAAACACATCCAATCACAACTCAAACAATCAAAATCCAAAACAAGCATAAAAACACCGAAAAACCAAGATTACTTGTAACCAAATGCTTCTCATTAACCAAAACCAATATCCAAACATCAAAACAGTAACCAAATGCTATAAAACAGAAACCTAAAGTGCTCAAGGCTAGTGGTTGTCACCCCCAAAGACCTTAGCTACAATTACCACTTGATACTAAAAGGTAATAAAATTCTAAAACATAAATTACCAATTGAGATGTTGCTGAAACGAAATCTTGGAGTCAAAGAGCTTCAAGGTCGATTTTACACCCGGTATTTGCTAGGGTTTTCGGCTGAAATTGCATCTATTTATATTTGCAAATTTCCCGCAGCCGCGCCGCGCAGATGAAGAATCCGCGGTGCGCGTACTAATCTTTTCCCGTTTCTTCGGCATTTGAATGTGTTACACCGCCTTAAGCCCGCGTCGCGCATATCATAGATCCGCGGCGCGCGTACGAGTTTCCTTGATTTTTCATTCTTTTCCAAACTTCTTCCTTTTGCACGCTTTTAGTCCCTGTTTCCATTCTTTTTCTCCAAACAAGTCCTGGCATGAAAAGTGAGAATACCCAGATATATCTGATATAATTTCATCAAGAACAGGGCTCAACAATGCCTAAAATACTTGATATCACTAGGCGTTGTCAGTGAAGCAAACGAATTCGATCTCTATCAACAGGTTTTTGAGCTGACTTGCTCTGATACCACTTGTTGGGTGTTGAAATAAGAGAATAGATGAACAAAGATTGATGTTAAATCAATAACACAATCAATCACACAATAATAATGCAACAAAGCTGAATGACCAAGATGATATGAATAACAAGTGCCGAATGCTTGATTAGAACTTTGGTTTTACAATTGGGTTTTCTATTTTGTAGACATACAATTCTCGTAATCTAATCTTGTAGTCTCAATATCAACACGGCATGGTATCACTGATATTTATACTGAATGAGTGATACCAATAGTACAACTTTTACAGAGAATATCCTATCAGTGTACTAGCCAATAGGATAGAAGATTCATGCAACACGTATTGTACTATACGCGTGCACACAAAAGACAGATGACAGGCTGTGAAGTCTTCGGATCCTCCATGCATAGCACTTCGGAGTCTTCAAACTTCGGTGTCTTTTCTTGTTTATTCACTTCGGGGTTTTCTTATTTAACAGACTTCATGAGGGAGACTTCGGATATGTCAGCATATCATCACAAATGTTCTCAACAGGGTCAGCCCAAATTGGGTTTTCGGTACAGACTCTAGGGTTTCTAGTTGTCGGTGGTGGCTAGCGGTTTTCGGTCCGAATTCGTGGATTTCGGTCTAAGAGATTTCGGTCAAGACTAGCTCTCGGTCATAGTGTTCCGGTCTACTTGGATTTCGGTTAAAATTGAGGTCAAAAATTTCGAAATTGGGTCAAAATTTAAGTTTTTGGCAAAACAAAATTTTGGGGTTTTCGATCAACATTTTGGCATTTAAAGGCTTATCTGTCAACTTGAACTCTTCAAAATGGCTACCACAACAAAACACGTTTGCGAAAAACCATGCACTCCTGATTGCGAAAAGATAATTGCCAAATTCGCAAAGACAACGATAGCTAGAGAGATATTTGATATGGAAAATCTCGTTTATAACACTAAAAAAAACTGAAACCTTTTCAAGAAAAACTGGAAGCCAAAGCATCAAATTTTAATAAACTGCGAGAAGAATATAACATAAAATCCAGTCACCTTAGATTTGCCAATGAAGAAGTTGCCATATTAACTACTGAAGTTGATGCACTGAAAGCTAAATACAATGATGTTGATTTCAATATTAAAAATTCGATGCATCGAGTACTGCTGTTGAATCTATGATTAAACATCAGTTAAAATGGCAAAACAAGCATGGTGAGGGTTTTGAATATAAAGTTCCTCCCTTCAACAACAATTTTACCCACCCCTCGATACAAATGAAACAGTTGAAATTGAACAACTAGGCAAGGATGAGAAGGTCGAGGTGATTGATATTAATGCTTTCGTTCATTGTGTAGATAAAATTAAGGAAGATGATCATAGTCTTATCCTAAAAAGAATTCATCTAACATTTCTTCTGTAGCTACTTCTGATGTTTCTAGTAGGCGTGATGACAAGACTGTTAAACCTGGTGCATGTGTTTCTTCAACTTCTTGTGGTGATGCTTTGAATTCAAAAATTCCAAATGTTGGAAAATTTAAACCACAGACATTTATGAAAGAAGGTGAACTTCCTGTTGGATAAAGACCTAGTCCCAATAAATGTGCTTGTGCGTGTACTTGTGGAAATTCCTTGAAAAACTCAAAAGAACAAGGACCAAGTTACAATCTCATTTACTAGAAAAGACAAACGTGCTTCAATTGTGGGATTGCAGGTCACATCATCAGGAATTGTCCATATCGTCCATACATTCCCTTCTATACAAAACACTGGCAGAATGTCCATATCAGACATCGGTTCGTTGATAATGGCTATTTCAGGCACACGATAGGAAACATCTCTCAATTGCACAACATTCAAATCATTGATGGAGAGCATGTATCCGTTGCGGGAAGGGGAGAAAGGCATGATCACGAGGGGTTCGTAACTAACGATGTGCTGAAAATTGAAAAGGTAACTTCGTTCCTGAACTGATTTAATTTGTTATGATGACTAAAAGTTCAATTTTATAAAACTTGTACATTTTTGTTTCCGGTTAAATTTGTTCATGTCGTTATTTTCACTAATTTCCCTCCATGCACAAATTTACGGGGAGAATTAAAAACAAAAAAGTAAAAAAAATTATAAAATAAAAAAATTCCAAAAAGATGTTTTTCCTTTATGTCTTTTATTTTCAAAAACGAAAATCAAAAAAATATTATAAAATTCAAAAAAAATCCAAAAAAAAAAATCTCTTATTTTCACAAATTACACGATCGTCAATTGTTCCTGATAAATACCAATCAGGAATATAGATCCAAAATTCATGTCAACGATGTGTTTCACTATCACCATGATTCACTAAGACATTCCTTACCTGTCGACGACGCACTGAGCAATATCACTCACTGCTGAGACACATCAACTTGTGCTAATGATTCTCATTGGTACACCACAATGAGTTTGAAGCACTAACAACTTTTCTCTCAAACAAATTTAAAGTTCTTTCTGCAACATAATCTTCTTTGAGTAAAGCCACTCAGAGTCGAGAGGTACAAAATCTGTGGCGACGGCTAAATTGCATACCGTAATCTATCGCAAGCACCAATCCATTCTTAACCACCTTTATCTTTCTGCTGCAAGAAATAGACGACTCATCATTTTAAACCAAGTGGTGATGATATTTCGAAAATATATGCCAGTGATCTCTTCTACAACACCAGTAGTAGATGTGAGGCATCAACAACCATTCTTACCTACACAGCTTCTAATTCAAGAGTTGGATGACTCAGTAGTGTAATAAACCATACACTGATGACAATTCAAAAGTCTAGCTGATGGGTATGTCTAGTAACCAAGACATATTACATGCTCAGACCAATCTTTACCAAAACTTTCTTCTAATAAAGATGTTCGTGACTCAAAGTGATTTTACCTTGCATTGATGAAACATCAAAATTGTAGGTCAGTGATTGTTGTTGTTTACCACAATAGATGTGAGACTCAAACAACTTCACTAGGATTCAAATTAGCACTAGGATGGTACACTTCGCAGAGTTTGGATACCATTGAATGTCTCGCCAAGAGCCAAGTCAACTTGTTGACTTGTCAACTGCGTTGAGATCTTTGATCAAGGATATGCAGGGGCCTAAATCAAATCGACCACGAGTAGTTCTCCGATACTCAAACAATCACAATATGTTCCCCAGGGTTCACACAGATAATGCGAGTAGTCTCATTCTGAGCTAATGATGAATCCTTGAACAACTGCGGTGAGAGTTTTATGACTCTGTGACCCACATGATTTTTGGTCATCATTACGTGTTGGTTATAGTCGAAGACAATCCAGTGAAGTCTTTCAAGTGATGGAGCTAGAAGTGAAGTTTGAAGTTTTCAACACAATCATTTCAACCCAGAGAAGGTGAATCATAACTCCATGTGACAAGCTATGTTGAATTCCTCCTCAATCAGTCCGTTGCTACATTTACACCTTTATGTGATCAAGAAGAAAAGGATGAAGAATCAGACTCCATGTTCCCAGTTAGAGTCAAATCAAAATTAGATGTGCTTATTCAAGACCTATGCTGAAGCCCGTACCAAATGTGCATTCAAAGTCAAACCTGAAGATAGTCCGATACCGAAGATGAAGTTGTCTCTGCAACACGCTGAATGATATTAACATCTACACCGTCACTCGAAAAGGGGGAGATTGTTAAATTTCGTCTACAGTGTACAACCAAAGCCAAGTTCAAGACAGAGCTCAAAGTTAAATCAAAGCATTAAACCTAGGGGGAGATTGTTGGGCCATAATTATGATTGGTTTAAGCTTTGCATATAATCGGACCAAATCCAAGAGTTTCTGGGCTGAAAAGAAAACAATGTGGGCCTGACAGACGATTTCGGTCTGGGACCGAAATCCCCTACGATTTTGGTTGTGATGACCAAAAACCTCATGGTTTTCGGTTGGGCCAGGCTCACGATTTCGGTGGGCTTGGGTGTGGATGGGCTTAGGTTATAAGTTAAGTATAAATAGCTTTTTCATTGTCATTTGTAAGAGGTAGTCGAATTAGAGGCGCACTCACATAGAGATTCATTGTCATTCGATCAAGGAACCTTATGTACCCGTCTATTAATCTTTAATAGAGTGAATTGAAGGTTTATAGTAATCCGTGTTCTTGATTCATATTTGTTTCTGATTGATCACTCGTTTGGATTCCGCACTTTCGAGTGATTTCATTGATACAAAGTAGATCTAGAATTGTTCGGGACTAACAGGCTCCCTCCATCTCCACGTCATGAGCCTGTGCTGGCTCAGGCTCGCCAACCAACAAGTAACGACCCTCACCAAAGGGTGTAATAATGTCCATTGCTACTAGAAATGCAGCCCCCATCAGTCTCGGATGGGACGGAGTCATCTGTCTCGTGACCTCGATCGGTAACATGTCATAGGACTGGGCTAAGCGTGCAACATAGTGCCCACCGACCAAGGGGCCAGCCGATCTGGGTTGTGAGGCCCTAACCAAGAACTCAGCTAACAGATAAGGAAGGTGGAAGAACCTGTCAGCTCGTAGGAGTGCCCACAAAAATGGCAGATCCTTCTTCGACACCTTGTCGCCACCCTTGCGCTGAGTAAGGGTGCAAGCTACAATTCTGTTTAGTATCCTATGGATCGACGATCGTATAGTACTACGTCGCTGATCTCGCCCCAAAATGTGTGCCTCTGTCACTCCCTTGTCTGGATGGGTGGTGCACGCAGCTAAGAATGGCAAGAAATATGGGTTAGCAGTCTCCTCCTCAGTATAAATGCTCGCACGCCATGCAAGCTCTGCACGCCTCCCAGTCGGAATCTGGTCGTCCATTGAGACAAGGCGTCACCATGTAGTCCCCACGTGCAGGCAAAGTAGAACTCCAAGATAAGCTCCTAATAACAAGTCTCGCCTGCCGCGATGAGACGGTCCCAGCCACGACATGTAAAATTATGAGCTCCATCGTCATTGGCCCAGGTTCGAACCAGATGCTGCTCCAGATGAGGCATGATGCCAGAAGCTGCGGTGAGTACCCGGTCTAGTGATGGCGCCACCTCCACCTCTCGACCAGCCAATATGGTCAGTCGTGCCTGGGATCCCGCGGACCCCGGCAGTCCCTCATGAAACTCCAAAAATGGGTGCTCTGGCAATGCGGCGAGTGGAACAATGGGTCTTGTGTGACGTGCCATCTGCAAAAATCAATTATAGATAAAACCCAGTGCACAATTATGAGAATTTTTTTTCAGAAATGGTCCCTGACCTCATTAGCGCCGCTAACCATACGATTAGCCCCGCTAATGATGAACACAACCCCAATTTTTTCGATTTCTTGAAATCAGCCTGATTTTTAAATTGATTACACCAATACATTCCTAAACTAGCAACTAGCGAAATCCCTATGTTTAATTTTAGAAAAACAAGCTAAAAATGCATCAATTCTTCGGTTGGATCAAAACCCCAAAAAACCGAGCCTAAGTTTCTTGATTCTCGATTTGTACCTGGTTTGCTCAAATTGAAACTACCAATGTCTTGCTATAATCCCAATTATCACACCCTAAGCTTCAATTTTTAGAAAAGCCGGCTAAAATTGTTCGAATCGGGGCCGAATATATCGGTTTCGCGAACCATAATCGGTCCTAAAACCCCATGAGTTGGAAAATTTAATGCGAAAAGTATATTAGCAAGGGATTAGATGCATATCTTGGATGTTGAATCGAAGCTTGGCTGGAGAAATTACGCAAAAACAAAAAAACAAATATGTGGTTTGGGATGCTCGGTAGGCAACAGACGTGAGGGGGGGGTAAGGTTCAAAGTTAGCGGCAATAACGATTTAAAAGGCGGAAACGCGTCACCAGAGGTAGCGGCGCTAACTTTAAGTTTTTCGAAAATTTTCAAATTCTTTTTTTTAAATGTGAACCACCCCACACTTTGGCTATACCGTGTCGTGTTCGAAAAAAAACTTTCCGTGTGATATTTCAACAAAATAAATAGAAATTAAAACTTTTAAAAATTAAAGTTAAAATACTTATCGAAAAATTGGGTTGCCTCCCGAAAGCACTTCTTTTGCTCTGTCTTTTAGCTAGACCGTCCTTCGACGACTACAGTGGGTCGTACGTCATTTTCCTTCACTGATTGTCAACCGCCATAATTCCTTCGTTGACCCAATACTCCAGTTTCCCTAGGTCAAATGGCTTGCCGGTTCTTCCGTTGCCTCCCGGTCGCCATCTTCCGATTATTTCCCGTGAATGCTTAGAGGTAGCTTTAAACCTCCAAGCTCAATATTTCCTTTGGTGTCTCTCCAAGATCACCAGTTTGACGTGAAACGAATCCAGTGCCGCTCCGAGTAGTTGTTTTGCAAAATGTTTGTTGCTCGTATATTGCGTATTGTCTGTAGGCTGTGGATTTGGCCTGCAGTACAAACAAAAATTTTCTAATCCGATGGGATCGGAGGGCATAATATTGGTATGCTCCAGAATGTCCTCATCGATTGTGTCGATCACATCCAATTTTACACTCATGAATGGATCATGAGTGGCGAGAAAGTTATGTTTCTCGATTTCAAAAACCACATCGTCGTCATTATCTTCCTGGTCATCGTCCAACAGGTGGATCAGTGCCATGAGTAAGCGACTGGCATTGTCTGGTGATGGTATAGATTCACTCATCACCAGATCTTGACTCTCAAAATGTTCAAAAATTTTAAAATTTGTTGGGTCGGGCGTGGTATTGACATCTACGCCCCCTCCCTCAATAACCGTCTCAACTATGTTGTCTAGTGATGGTATAGATTCACTCATCACCATAGCTTGATTATCAAATGTATCAAAAACATCAAAAGTTTTTGGGTCGGGGTAGTATTGTCATTTACAACCTCCTCCTCAACCATTTTGACCATCTCAATGGTCTCCTGAATCTCCCAAGGTGTATGACCTTCTATCACATTGTAGATGATGTAGGTTCATCCACAACATCGTTAGTAATAAAATCACTCACCTCAATTCTGGCAAGTGTGGCTGCTGCGTCAACTGTTCCTCCAGCTGATCTGTTGAATTTCCCATTGCCGAAAGGGATTTGGCCATATCCTTCTATATGTGGAGGATTTCGGCCACCACTTCCAAGATTTGATCCAACTTCCTGTTACACAAAGGGTCCAGATTTTGGTTGTTCACAAAACACGACTCAACGTAATCTCCATATTGAATCGGATCCTCGGTCCGCAACACATTGTCATTGAATGATCTATTGTAGCAATCATTCTTGAAATAGTTGTTGGCCGGGCTACCATATTCCCCACATCTATTCTGATTGGTGTACATGTTTTGTTCGTACTGAGTCGGACTTCCATACCCATTGACATTGAATGATTCATTGTAGTAATCATTCTCGTAATGGTTATAGACCGGGCCACCATAACACGTGTATTGGTCCGTGTACATGTAATCGCCAATTATGAGGACGTACACATACAGAAAATAAAAAAACTAAATTCAAACATCAAAAGAGAAATAGAAAATTGACATAGAGTGTCAATGTTAGTTGTTGAATTCGATCAAACAGTAGTTTTGACTGAGTATTCTAACAATATAAATCAAGATAAGCAACACACACAAGTAAATATATCTAAGAACAATCAGGAACACAATGGGAATTAGATAAGATGTGCTGAATGCTTTGATTTAAGAATTAGGGTTTTACAATGGGAAGATACTATCTCACACTTGACACGGAATGGTATCAATGACATTTATACAAGATCAGTGATACGCATAGTACAAATTATTACAGAGAATATCCTATCAGTGTACTAGCCAATAGGAGTCAAGATTCATGCACCACGTAGTCTTTAGTCACGCGTGCACCAAAAAGTTGTTACAACTGTGAAGTCTTCGGATCCTCCAGGATATACCCTTCGGAGTCTTTAGACTTTGGGGTCTTCTGTCAAAAAAGTTTTACTCTTCGAATGATCAGGCTCAGGTCTTCGGATAGTTAAGCACTTCAGCACAAATATACTCAACAGTCAAGCGCACAACTCCCCGGCAACGACACCAGAATTTGAAGGGCGGTCAAAAATACCAAATAAAACCTCACAGCCACTAGCTAGCGGCAAGTAAGAGTCGAACCATGGAGTCTGTGGTTGCACTTTGTGTCGATAAATCGATCTATAGTGTCACTCTATAGACGGCAGATCAAGAACACGTGGGAACAAACCAAAAATCAAACAAAAGCCAAAATAAAACTCAGATCTGATTACAGATCGGGAAAACAGATTAAACTGAATGATTACTTTATAAATCAAACCAACAATTATCCAAATCCGTACAATCAATCAAAACTAAACTATCTAACTACTCAGATCTATGAAAGAATCTAAACTAAAACATCGCGTAATCGACAGAAATTCCAATTGCGGAATACCTCAATACCGAGTTCATAAAACAATAGAAAAAACCAAATACTAACCAAACTATCAAATGTAACTTAGAAAAATCACGAAATCAGACTTCCGGACCTCTTCTTGATGCCCTGGGATGCCTCTAAAGTCGTACATGGGTCCCATATTTATAGTGGTGGATTTTAGGGTTCCCAAGGCGCGGACAAGGCTTTCCCGGCGCGGGCCCATCCAGATCCCCTTTTCTCGGAGTTTGAACATGAAAATCTTGACTTTTATCTTTTTCGAACATTAGCATCGCTAACCATGAAGGTTAGCGTTGCTAATGGTGATCTGGAACCTTCCTTCGTGCGTTCTGAATTTTGAAACTGAAGATTATCCCGCTTGGCCACATTAGCAGCGCTCATCACTAGGATTAGCATCGCTAAGCCTTCCTGCTCCACTTTCTTTGTCTGATTTGCTCAGTAACTTCTCCTAAATTGCACTTAAACCCCTGTATTTACACTAAAAACATATTCAAGCACTTTGGTATAAAAGTAACTGATTATTGTTAATTAAGAAGGATAAACTAACTAAAACCCGACTCAATAACGACTATAATGCTTAACATTAATAGGCGTTATTAGTGAACTAGAATCAATGATTGATATATGTCACACAATGGATTCAAAAGAATTTATACATTATGCTTTATAGTAGCTTAATTGGGATTTGTTAAATGCAAGTTAAAGATTTGTCTGAATATATGAAGAACACATGAGCCAGGTAGGAATTCTCAAGGAATCAAGAACACATGAGTTCATGGTTTGAATTGGACAAGTTTGACTTTTATATTAGTCAAACCTTGAGATGTATATTAAATTGGTGCATAAAAGACTTATAAAGTATCGAAAAGAAACTTGGTAACGTTTAACGTATATTTATGTATGGATCAGATGATATTAGTTTTGAGATTTTTTTTTGGTAAATTGCTAAAAGGGTATTAAAGTTGTAAAATATCAATTAAAGCCTTAATATTGTGAATGTCATGGTGTTGTGATCACATGGAATTTAGATTTACTAATAATTGTTGTGATTAGGATGGAATTGGTAATTCCATCGTTAAAAGGGATAAAGAATGGAATCATGTGAATGGAAAATAATATGATTTATAATGATTTATATTTTTAGAAACTTTATTGATTGAACTATGCCAAAATGTCATAAACGAGTAACATGAAAGATGTTTTGATATCTAACCATTGACGTGAACTGGTGGAGACGTAAAAAGTATATTGTTGTTAAAATAACCTTGTATAACGGTCAAAATGGGACAAAAGGGTAAAAGTGTCCAAAATGGTTATTATGCTTTAAGAATCACTCTTAGCCATTGGAATGGAATTAGATAATGTTTATTAGTAGCTCAAGAATGATTAGACACATGTTGTGTGTTTAGTTGTGTAATAAGTTGTAACATTATATTAAATTAATAAAGGTTGAGGACGCTTGGATACAACGAAAGGCTAGAGAAAGTGGATTAGTGTAGCTAGATGTACCTGGCTACTAAGGTGACTACATCTGAAAATTTTCCACTATAGGGTACATGAAAAAATATTTATAAAGTTTTATGTGACTTTCAAATATGAAATGATATGCAAGTCTATCTACCTATGTCATGATTAATAAAGTTTTATACGATGATTATGAAATAATGTTTTGACATCAAGCATACTATGTTATGAAAGAATGTTTTGGCATCAAGCCTACTATGTTATGAAAGAATGTTTTGTTATCAAGCCTACTATGTTATGAAAGAATGTTTTGGCATCAATCCTACTATGATTATGAATGAATGTTTTGGAATCAAGCCTACTATGTTATGAAATAATGTTTTGGCATCAAGCTTACTATGTAATGAAAGAATGTTTGGCATGTAGCCTTAATGTGTTTATGAATGAATGTTTTGATGACTAGCAGTGTTATGTTTATAAATGACTGGTATTTAATGCAAGCAAAGTAATGTAATGTATAAGTAATACGAATGAGATTTCCTAAGCTAATGAGGTCAGGATGGACTGATCAAGTTCTTTCCATTCTGACATAGACTTGGGTTATCGCCAAGGGTGATGAATGCCTTAAGTATAAAAATCAAGTATGTTGAGATAGCATTCAAAGCATGTGTTAAGAGGCTGAGGTGGTTTGATTATGTTCTTACCATCTCTGTATAGACTTGGGGTATCACCAATAGTGACTAAGGCCCTATGTATAAAAACCTAATTGGTGTTCGAATGTCAGTCAAGCTAAGGGAAAGAAAAAGAAATGTTTTATGTCATACTTGATTTATTTGAAAGATTTTGAAGTAAAATATATTTACATGTTTTTTACGAAAGGTTTGACAGCAGGTGTGATTACATGAATTGTTTATAAAGGTTTCGAAAATGGCCGAGTTATGCTTATAAATGTTTTGTGTCTAAACTCATGTAGCTCACGAACCTTTTTAGTCTTACGTATGTTTGTTTTTATGCCATGTATCTAGGGATCCGGTGTTCTAGCATTGCATAGTAGAATGGAAGGATTTAGACGTCATATAGAAGTTCATTGATAGAATTGATGATTGGGTGCTAGTTACCTCCCTAGTCTTTAGGGCATGTGTGCAGGTGATCACTTATGTTTTCTATGGTTTAGTTTTGATATGAAGTGTAACCCTCGAAATCGTTTAAACATATTTCAAACTTAATTGTTTTTGTTAGGACCAGAATTTTAAGACATGACTCAATGTCACGAGAAAAGTTTTTTTAAAGTTTGATATTTTGTTCCATAACGTATTTATAAAATATTACACTTCTCAAAGTGTATCGAAGATCGGGGTATTACAAGTACTTATATAGAAAGGGTGGAATCCTGCTAAAGAGACGTTTTGACCACTGTTCAATGTTTTGGTTATAAATTTTGAACCACAAAACCAAATGGGATGATCAAGGTATCCCTGGAAACTAAATACAATTTTGTACAAGTCAGATCTCCATTGATATTTCCTAATTCGATCCAAATTTTTCTCAAAACAGTCTGTAAGAACACGGAAGTTTGTTATAAATTATTTAAAGCCAATCTAACTTTTTTAACAGGTTATTGATCATTCTTTTGTAGATTTATTATATGAGTCTTTAATGTTATAAACTTTCATTATAGTACTTCCTTCGCAACAAACGTCATGCAAAAGTTTAAGTTCGTGTTAGATGCCATAATGTTTCCCGAATCAAAAGAAGAAACGAAATGAGGATAATTCGCATAAGGTCTGCATTAACACCAACCTGATTTTTGTCGTTCATCCTACTAGACTTGAACCAAGAATCCATACATGACCACCTTCAAGAACTTCAAATCCCCTGCTGCACTTTTCCTTGCCGATTCTCTTTTCTTTCCCGCCAATATCTCTCCTCAATAATTCGTTTTTCTCACTCTTTCTTGTGTGTTCTTTCTTCACGATCTCAACCACAAGTGAGAAGGGCAGGTTTTGCGTGATTGTGTGTGATTATGGGAAAGAGAGAAGCGAGATCCACATGGCTCCCATAATTTCTTTTCAATTATGTATCTCTCCTTACATTCTTCTGCTCGTTTGTCATCTCGCTAATCTATCTCTCTCGGGACTCCCTTTCTCTCGACACTCATAGCGTGGATAGGGGTTAGGGTTCTAGCGTGTATATCTTTAACGAGACGATGACATGAGAGATGGAGTATAGGCTATATGTGAACTGAGTACAAAACAAAATAATTTCGATCAACAACAAAAAAACTCTCGGGCCTCGGCCTATGATTCATGCAACATGCATAAGGTTTAAGTTTTAACAAAACTGGCCCCACAAAATGCCACACAGTCAAATTTTAACCCTATGCAAAAACTATTATATCCTTTAAGCTATTCCTAATGTCATTTTTAGCCCCTCAAGTTTACTTTAACTCTTTACATATATAATTAAACAATTATTATATTTTTATGGTATCTCTTTATTGTTATTATTATTATTATTATTATTATTATTATTATTATTATTATTATTATTATTATTATTATTATTATTATTATTATTAGTGTAACATCCCACTTATTTTAAAACGTTTTTATAACTATGGTTGGAAATATATCACTATTTAAAATCTTGAATCAAAATATGGTCAAAGAAAAGCCAATAAGTTATGAAACAGTATATAACACTTGGGGTTTACAACTTAACATAACAACCATAGTTAAAGTAAGATAACATAATCAAGGCCACGTCTAAAACTTCTAAAAGTCTTCTCGTAGTAATGTCCTTCTATTCCTTAGCTTCAAACCTGATTGCGTAGCATTTTGAAAGAAACAAAACAAATACGCAAGACAAATTCTCTTGTGAGCTACATGGATTGTAGACGCAGCAAGACATATCAATAATTCATAATTGAGGTCTATGTAAATGATGCTTTTACTTCATGTTAAAACATGCATACCTAATACTTTGGAATACTACTAAAAACTAAAACTTATATGAATTGATGTTTCGAAATACTTCTTATGATTAAAACTCATTTAAACCCATAAAGTTAGAAAGGCATGAAATCAATTGAAATCGGTAGTTTCCAAGACCCAACAAAATAAAGGAAAAGAATGTGCACCTAAATGTCTTATACATAAATGAAACTCACAGAACTAAAAACAGTGAAATCAATAAAAGTGATACAGGAGCACCCGTATCCAACTACCCAAATAGAAGGGACACACCCAATCGATTTAGGACCTACGTGCTTCCAAGGTAACTGGAATGCCTCCAGTCTACCAAGGTTATTATCATCCCAAATAGGATGAAACTTATTCACTCCTACTAGGATTGACATATAGACACCTCTACTTCGCGATAGGGGTACCACCCCAGTAGAGTCTTGAGCTTCCCATTCTTGGATGGTCCAGTCCGGGTAAAAACATGAATGCATTCATTACCAAATTCCACCCAATTATCAATAATCAACATTCAAATGAAAACTTGGTAGTTAAAAAATCTTTTTTGCTATGTACCCATTTAAAAGTCTACATGTACTCACCTCTTATTTAGGTTGTCTAACTATGAATCCACCATCTTTTTGTTCCTCCTTGGAATCTTGATCATTTAAGTCATATGGAATTTATCCATTATATTATCATTAATCACTTTCATTCATATAAACTACATATAACAACTCTCTATACCATTATTCTAGCTTTTGTCATATCATGATAACTACTAAAGTACCCATTATATTGTCCCACCATTCCAATTCACGTTTGTCTCATATAAAATATGGATAACACTTCCTTTACCAATTTACAACTATATACACATATTATTCCTAATTTTTGCCCCTTTACCTTGAAACTACACTCATAACACATAGATGCATGACCATGCTTTCAACTTTGACAATAAAGACAGATAACATGATGAAATGATGTAATTGCTGGTTATCCCTACTCAATTCCCATATACAAGATGTTTTCCAAATTAGGGTTCTTAACTTCAAACCCTAGATTGTCAATTTCAAGTGTATGTCATTCTAGTAACACCATATGACATGATATGAGATCTAAGCTTACAAGTAACATGCAACATGAATTTCAAGCTACAAATCTCACAAGCACAACCACGCTCATGAATTCTAGCAAGAAATCAAGAGATGGATAGTGTTATACCATGTAATTTACTCTCTGGAATGACAAGCTTTGTTAATCTCCTTGATTGATCCTTTTGATTCCGCCAAAAATTCAATAGGAACACCCAATTTTTGCACCTTAGAACACACACTTCAGTTTGGAAGAGTTCTAGACTAAATGGGGATAATATAAGCTTCAAACTCGAAGGTACACCACTTTACTACACAATTTCACACGGCCCACGTGAATTTTGGCTATAGAATGTATAGCCCGCGCTGCTACTAATCAATGTTGCAGAACTCGCTATTCGGTACTCGTTCGGTCAACCGGGGAGTAGCGAGTACTCAGATTACTCGGAGAGTATTCGTGAAGTACTTGGATTGGATAAATTATATAGAATTATTTTTAAGGAAATTATATATACGTCAAAAATTATAAGTTGATTGAATTTCATAACATATTTAGCAGTGTTGTAAAAGTCGGCCTAGGCGGCCGACTAGGCGGTGCCTAGGCGCTAGGCGGGCTAATACTGCCTACGTTTAGTACTAGGCGGCTCAATTAGTCGGGCGTGGTCAACTTCGGTCAAAATCGGTCTAGGCAGAAAAGGCGGTCAAAGTCGGTCAACGAAGTCAACAGGCGTCCTTCAAAAAATTTCAAAAATACCCCCTTTTTTTTCACTACCCCTCTTTTTTTTTCAACTACCCTTCATTTTTTTTGACCTAATCGGTCTCTTCTCTCCCTCCCACGTGAACGATAGTCTGAACCCAAGTTTTCGCATCTCGCCTCCGGCTTCCTCCGCCTCCGGGTTCCTCCGCCTCCGTTTCCTCCGTCTTCTTCATCTGATTTCTCCGGTAAGGGTTTCTTCCTCAGTTAGCACTTAGCTACTTAGCAGTCCGCACTTAGCTAGTAGCAGTCCACGTTTTCGATATTGGTTTGATTTCGGTTTGATATTTGTTTGATTTTCGGATTACAGATTCGTTACCCTCCCGATTGCGGTTCTTATTCCATCTGATTGCGGTTTTTATTCCATCTGATTTCTGTGGTTCTAATTTCGCTTGCAGGGTAACCAATTGCAGGTTAACTTTGATTGTAGACTTCGTAAATTGCAGGTTATCGGATTTCAGTTCGTGAATTGTAGGTTATCGGTTTTAGTTCGTGAATTGCAGGTTATCGGTTTTAGTTCGTGAATTTCACAAGATCGTTCTATAAGCACATCCTTGGTGTCAAAGTGACTTACCATGATATTGAAGCGATTGATCCTGGTTACTTCAAGAACTTAAAGTGGATGCTTGAGGTGTGTTGGATGTCAGATTATATTCTTATAGCATTTGTTGTTCTTTCTTTTTCTTAAATTGATTTCTGTTTCTGCAGAATGATATAAGTGATATTCTCGATCTAACCTTTAGTATCGATGCTGATGAAGAGAAGCTGATATTGTGTGAAAGAACAGAGGTAAAACCTTGATAACTTGATTTTTAAGATGTAATGTAGATAATTTAGGGTATAGTGCTGCGTCTCCTGTTATTCAGTGGTTTTATTTATTCTAAAAAATACACATGACATGGGCATGTTATTGGTGTCAGTGGATGATATGAAGGCAAATACAGAGTATTCTGGGTATAGTGCTGCGTCTCCTGTTATTCAGTGGTTTTGGGAGGTTGCTCAAGGTTTCAGCAAAGAAGACAAGGCTCGGCTCTTGCAATTCGTCACTGGTACCTCAAAGGTATGTAATGCAGTGGTGAAATTTCTGATTGCTCTTGTTTTCGTGAAATTTGAAAGTAAGATGCTATAATAAACAAATTATGAAAGTACATTGTTTTTTCTTGCATTTAGCCCCTTATAAAATTACAATGTTTTTAGTCCTATCTCCCTTTTGTATAACAAGATATATATATATATATATATATATATATATATATATATATATATATATATATATATATATATATATATATATATATATATAATTTATTACAATTAATACTCCCCGCCTAGGCGCCGACTAGTCCTCGCCTAAACCGACTAGTCCTAGGCCCCAGTCAACCGCCCACCTACCGCCTAGCGACTTCTACAACCTTGATATTTAGTAGAAAATCAATAAAAAGATACAAGTTTAAATGTTAAACTATTTCTAAAGTCAATGTTCATTATTTAATATTAGAGTCATTTAACCATTAGTCATTTTTTGTTTCTCTATCAAATTTACATTAAATTTAACAAAATTAAAATTAAACAGTGTTTAATAACTAACTAAATATATGATATATGTTAAAATTTTAATTAACAATTATAAATTTCTTCTAAAAAAGGGAAAATTATTGAGTTCGACCAATTTGGCCGAGTTTGACCGAGTTGGTCGAGTTGGACCGAGTTGCTCCGAGTTAGAACGATTTTTACCGAGTTTGACCGAGTAACACCGTGTTTGACCAATTTCCGAGTTGTTTGGCCGAGTTGGCCTAACTCGCCTCAGTACTCGGCCGAGTACTCATCCGAGTTGGCCGAGTTTTACAACATTGCCACTAATACACTCCCTCATCGAATCTATTAACGGATGCGGCCCGCGTGAATTTTACTCTTCAGGTGCGTGATTCGTACCAGAAAATTAGCCTTTTTATTTGGGCATAACTTTCTTATATCAACTTGTATTTTGATGATCATTATATCCCTGAAAATCTTGAAATATGCATTACAACTTTCTTGTATTAACCTTTGTCTGAATCATTATAACGGATGCGGCCCGCGTGAATTTTACTCTTCAGGTGCGTGATTCGTGCCAGAAAATTAGCCTTTTTCTTTGGGCATAACTTTCTTATATCAACTTGGATTTTGATGATCATTATATCCCCGAAAATCTTGAAATATGCATTACAACTTTCTTGTATTAACCTTTGTCTGAATCATTATAGATTTTGAACTATGGAGCCAATAACATGAGCGATTATAAAATCTTATTGTTTCATACATCATATATACCATTTTCAAACAGGTATAACTCCTTCATTTCTTATCAAAGTGACCAGATAATTTTTTCTTACATATTCTTTACATTCAATATTACAACTTTCATGTTTTAACATTCGCCTAAATCCTTATAGATCTCGAGCTATTCATATGAAAAGTTAGGGTTTTGAGATTGTAATATACTTTGCTGCACTTTTAACTTTTCAAACACTTGCAACTTTCTCATATGAACCTAAATTGGTTTATTATTTATGTCAAATCTTTATCTTTATCTTAACTTTACTTCCAAAATCACCTAATTACTAATTTTATGCATTTAACTATGACTTTTACTAGTAATGCATAAATACTACACCAACGAATTTGAATACAATTATTATTGTCTTGACTTTGTATTCCTTACACTTAACAATTTATAAAATCATACTTACACAATGTTTTCTGATATATTTCATGTATTAATATCCATTTCTAAGTACACCTCAACTCTCTCTCTCTCTTTGTTCGACCCAAGATTGCACACTGTAGCACTCTATTTTGATATTTTCATCAATTATAGCAACATACTTTGCTATTTCTTCGTACTTACAACCAAAAATATTATTTAATAAATCCTTTAAATAATATATTGATTGACATACACTTTCAAAAGAATTAAATAAATTTTATCAATGTAGAAAGTGTTACTACAAATAATAAAATCTTAACTTAAAAGGCGGAAGTCTTTAAAATCACAACTCTCAAATCTTGCATAAATGTGAGGCAGTTAGACCGTGTCCTTTTCCAAAACCCCTTTTAAACCCTAAAAATATTAAATATCAACGGGAAATCGGATGCTTAATGAGCATGCATATCTACACATACAGTAATATAACATGTAGCACGTAACAAACAATGTTCCTCACGAAGAGGTTGAGTAACATTCATACTCACACAGAGTACCTTAAACTATATAACCTCACGGAGAGGCACTGAGACCTTACCTCATAAAAATTGACCCTTACCTTACACAGATGTATCATTCATTCTTACCAACCGATGAGGTATCATAAACATATCGTTACAAAGAGGTAGTAAACATGCATATCACCTGATCTAACTGACCAGCTAACAGCAAATCCCAATACTAAGATATCAAAAGAGCACGTAAAAACCTATAAAAATTTAGTTTATTATTTATTAGGTCATGATAAACCACTTGTTAATGTGTTTCATTATTTCTTAACTATTTATGTTTTCCCACTTCTATACATACAATAGTTGTCATGATGTTTTGACCCACTAAACTTCAGATTTATTCATTGAATTTATTGTTACAAATTAGTATTCTTTTATATCTTTCCAATGCCAGTAACCATGAACTTTTCTTATTTTCTACTATTTTATATGAATTTTACAAGGTTATCGGTACAAGATGTCTGATGTTGATCATCTTGACAACCCTGAATAAATTGCATTGTGAACCTCTTTTTGGGATGAACCAGGTTTAGAGGTATATAAATGAAAGAAACTTGACATCCATAGTTTTCTAGTTGCACTAGTATGGCCCTCAAATGCCCTTTCTATGATTTATTATGAACTTTATAAAACACGACAACATGCTGTCCGGAATAGCTATGACAGTTCTGGACATTTCATGCCATAAACATTCTAAAGCTTAACATCAGGTTAAAGGGTCTAAAAGTGGATGAAACTAGACTTCCATATTCTTCTAATAGTTCTAGCCTTGCCCTCATACAAGTTTTCTATGATTTTATATGACTTTTCCATAACAATGCTAGAAAGCATAAAGTTTCAATATTATTTTAGTATCGTATTTTCTTTTAGTCTTTATAACATATTATGTCATAAAGTAGAACTTTAGCATTTGTGTTCTTAATTCATTAAGTTCTGAAAAAAATTACCAAGTTATGACCTAAGTTTTGGGAATAAGGGTTGCACAATTTATTCATGGACATTTTATATACATTCTCACATTGCTAAGTAGTCCTTTTAGCTTTTTTTTTTTGTCTTGTACACACATATACACCTAAGTTAATACTTAGACATCTAATGTATATATTTATTAACTTATTAGAACATGTGTTTTTATGTTAAACTTTTGCTTTTTAAGTCTTGATATATAAAGGACTTAAGTAGGTATTTTTCATGAAGTTTTCTAGATTAAGTCATTTTGACCCCTATCTAGTGTTTGTGTTATAACTTTTGAACCACTACTCCAAATACGTTGGTTCAGATTTCCTTAGAAACTAGACAAACATTCCTGCGACTCTTGAATATGGAAAATTTTCGAAATTCTAACTGTGTTTTTCTCTATTTAGTTTGCAAGTTCGGGACAAATTGTTGTACCGAATTTCAAAACGTCTTTTCTAACTTTTCATTAAGTCATTCTTATTCATTTACTTGCTACTTTATACATTGAGTCTTTAGGATACAAATACATTCATTAAAACATAACTTGGCTAGAGTTTCATGCAAGCCATCAACTCTAGGGTTTTCTTATTAGGGTTCATGAGGAATCAAGAAATTCATGGCTAGAAAAGAAGGTTGTGTCTAGTGTACATTCATCACGGTTTTGGGTACCAAGAAGACAATAATATATCAACCCAAAGGGAAGTTTTTATAGTCTCAACACAATCATGACACATGATGGTGTTGTGGTGGGTCACAGTGATTCTTAGAATTCGAAAAGTAAGAAGAAACAAGAAGAATTGTGAAGGAATAATAAAGTACCCACCCTTTAATCACACATGGATGAAACTAACGATCTTGGACCCTCATATTACTATTTATTTCTGAATTCACTGCATTCTCATTCTCTTGCTCATGTTCTTCTTCTCGAAAAAACTCATTCTCGGTAAACACCTTCTAGCTTTTGGCCTCACAAATACTAAATGGGGGAGCCTCAACTCCAAATTCATGAATCACAAGAAGAAATAGAATTCCAGATTCCTCCAACTAGACGACCAAAAAATATGACATGCACAAGTTTCATTTTTTGACATTTATCCCCTAAACTATGGAATAATGCCAATTCTTACCCCCATGCAACTTCATCTTATCATATAAGTTTATCAAAATGTCAAACTCAGCCCCCTCAATTGTATTTTAAGATTTATACACAATTGTAATCATTTATTGTTATTATTCTCATTATATATCCTTTATTTTAATAATTTGCAATAAACTACATTATCACATTTCCAAAAATAGAATTTAAATAATTAAATAATTTATTAAATGAAAAAAGGTGTTGCAACACTCTCCCACTTATTGGAATTTCGTCCCTAAAATTTGATTCTCATATAACTCCTCTCCATGATATTAAACTAAGGAACGTGTGGTTCCTTGCGTCCTTATATGAACTATATAATCAACACTAAGCATTCACTATTCTTCATTATCCTTACACATAGGGGTTCTATACTGTAACACTCGGCTTTTAAAACAAAACACCCCTGAAAATTTTTCGTTTAAAACATAGGTTTCAATACATAAAACCAGTACAAAAGGGTTATATTTTATTAAAAACAGGTACAAGTGTATCAAGGAGAGTATAAAATACCATAATCTCCTTTGAAGCCGGGCTGCTACTAACAGCATCTAAGAGTCCCACTTTTCTAGTCACGGACTCTATCTTTTCTCTTATCCGAATAATGCTAACTTGTAGGGACATTAACAAATAACGTGAGCTATAAAGCTCAGTAAGTAATCATATCTGCAAATAACGTGTACAATAAATACATCCATATATAATTCTTTATATATGATACATATATCTATTATTTCATCTTTCATTATCAAATTCCATTTTATAGCCTTTTCCGGCCAAATGTGTATATATGTCTGGATATCGGACCCAGACTACTAGCCTTACCGGCTGATCATATATATATATATATATATATATATATATATATATATATATATATATATATATATATATATATATATATATATATATATATATATATATATATATATATATATATATATATATATATATATATATATATATATATATATATATATATATATATATATATATATATATATATATCTTAGGATTTCACATCCCACTGCATAGCCTTACCGGCTGAAACGTGATATCATGTGATTTTCAAATCACATCAGTTAATTGCACACTTTATCATATCTAATCCGTTATTTGCATACCAATCAAACCCATTCTATACCATTTCTGTCCCATCTTTCTTAGTCATATTTGACTATACCATATCTCATGACTATATAAGTCGCATCATCTGTCACGGCTTATCCGGTATTGCCTAATTAAAGTGGACTCACAGCTCCGTTCTTGTCTATCGCAGACTCACGGCTTATCTGGTATTGTCGTATTACTGACTCACAGCTCCGTTCTTGTCTATCATAGACTCACGGCTTATCTGGTATTTTCGTATCACGGTTTATCTGTTTATTGACTCACAGCTCCGTTCTTGTCTTTCTCAGACTCACGGCTTATCTGGTATTGTCTTTTCAAATGTATCTTTGAACCATCAATTTCGTCCCCCAAAACAGTTTCAACCTGTAATAGGTCAATCAACACATATCATATATGATATAAGTGAGATTACTCACCTGGATGCTAGCTGCATTTAAATCCCGGTTGTTTCTTGCCTTTGCGTACACCACAACCATTTTGTCCCATACCTATTTATCCATTTCATATCAAATGATAATAGGTTAATAATCATTTCAATTGACTCTAATACATAAGAGTCCAATATTATGCAACTATAAACAATGCCTAGATGATAAACTTTCCATTTACCATCTTTTCATACATAATACGTATTACCGAGGCATTCGTATTGATCTACAGTGCCCCCGAGGAGTCGAAAACTCAATTTAGTTATTTGTCCACACTTTTCAAACCATTAGGGACTTATGGTTCAAGTTTGAGGTAAATCGGACAAGCCAAACAAAAGTTAGCATTTTGAACCCCCTGTCTGGTGGGCGCACTGCCCCAGGGATTGGGCGCACCGCGCCAGGAACCTAGCCGCACTGCGCTTGGCGCCTGGGCAGTCTCCTGATCAGTCGCGATTTGTGCATTGTAGCATGCAGTTTTGGTACATTAAGTCCTTAATCCAGTTCTTAATCGTTTGGGGTTCGTTTCTAGGCTAAAACCTTACATTAATACAAGGTTTTCAACCATTAAAAACAACTCAATCAATCAAAATGAAGAATTAGGGTTGTTAGTTCCAAAAACCCCAAATCTTCAAATTCAACAAAATAGCAATCTACTTCCATAATCTTGAATTAAGTCCTTTTTAGCATGACTTAATGGAAGTATTAAACCATTTAAACCACATAATCACAACTGAAATTTGCAGATTTCAGTTTCTATAAAACCAATCAAGAACACCTCATGAACTTGACTAAAAATGCAATCTACTTACCTTATTTGCTTGGAAATCACCACCTTCCAACAATTGTTCCAAGTTCTTGCTTCAATGTCATGATCTCTGCAGAAATTGCACCTTCAAGACTTCTCCCGATGATTCACAAATGATCAGTCAAAGAAGAGAGTCAACCCTTCTATTTATACTTCCAAACTTTACAATTTTAGTCCCTAAGTTCATCTTCTTGAACTTTGGCCCCAATAATCAAGTTTTATGACATAAAACTTTCATTTCTTATATTTTTGCCACAAGCAACAATATTTTTACATAATTGGTCCCTCACATGGTCAAATGACCAAATTACCCTTTTATGGTAAAATGACCAATTTACCCTTTTCTTCTAGTATTACTTTCTAATACTTAGAACACCATGTTAAATCATAAATACACTATGATTAACATTGTAATACTTAACAAAAGTGTCACGGTGTTACATATACTTTCTTCTATTGCAACATTTTCTAATGAAATATATGGATGCTTGAGTGGTAACTGGTACTCTATGTAAATTTGCTCAAAAGGAGATAATGTTCCAGCTAATCTTGAGCCTAAAACACATGCTTGCATCATGTACTCACACATTCAAACGACCTTCTCACTTTATCCATATGTCTAAGCTACACATAAACCTTGTGCCCATATCCTAAAGGAACCTTTCCCAAAACATTGACATAAATCTAGTTGCCTTAACTAAATCGCTTAGCTAGCTCTTGGTGCTTGGACAGACTCTTCATGACCTGGATGTCATCTAACTCCCGAAGAGAGAAACCTCCTCGGATCTTACTAAAAAGCATCAAGGTTAAACAGTCAGCTATATATTATCTCTTTTGGCCTAAACCAAGAAACATACTATTCGTTCTGTTAGTTAATATCTCTAACATATTCCTCTGATATTGTGAATTCTTCGTTCTGATTCATCCATAAATAACTTTCATGTATCTTTGAAGTTTACCCGTCAATTAAATGTCAGAAAGTTGCTAATCAACTGTCCCTTCTTGCAAGCATGTCATAACATCACTTCCTTTTTGTAAAACATGCACTACATAACGTCACCATATATTTAAAATAATACATATCGTTCCTTAACTGATTTTGGTTTACTTTCAACATGTTAGTTTAGAAATTTTTTGAATAAAATCTTGACTTTCAATTGATTATTTAATATAATCATAAATCAGGTTCTGCCTTCATCGTTAAAATTCAGAAATTTAAAAATACTTAGCTGACTTATATTAAAAACATACACACCTCCTACTTCGCTTAGCAATCTAAACACTTTTAGAAAAGATTAGTTAAATCATAACATGTAAAATTTTACATATTTTTAACCATGAAAAAGTTCGTATATTCAAAATTTTGAATTTTTTGACCCATGGGATACAAAAATAACCCACAAAAATTTAGAAGAGCTAAAATGGCTGGTTATACAGCTTGGTAAAATATCAATCAATCTGACAGAGTATGTAAAACATACATTGTAATAATCAATTAGTGAAAATAATTGAATTAAAAATCTCTTTGAATATGAATTTATTACTTTCAATATGTTCTCGAACATTATATGCCATAATATTACCTCCTAATAAAACACTTAGTATTTCTTGGCTAGGGATTTTTTTAACGTCTTATAAACTTTGAATATAACTTTGTTTTATGAATAAGGAAACCAAATTTTAAATCTATCATTGTGGTCTTTAAAGTTCATTTGACATTGACCTTCGTATTAAAAATATATTTTATCAAAATATTCCTTAATACTACTCGTTTTTTAAATCAATACTATCATATAAGGAATTTATTTAATTCCAAACTTCTTATTGAAAAAATATGTATTTTTTTATACTCATTATTACATGTCTTCTTGATTTTATTACATTTTCTTACTTCTCAAATCACGTTATTTCCATTTTTTCACTCTACACTTAAAGTTCAAATTCCAAAATTTTCTTCTCAACACAATCGCTAATGTAAAATGTTCGCTTCATCTACATTACCCATTTCCAAGTTGTCGTTGGGCTCGTGCTTCCGTGAAAATTTGGGGTTTGTATTATAGATCGACTTCTGCTATTCACCAAAATTCTCTCTATAAGGAATTCTTCACATAACTCACATAAATCTAATGCCCTTAATTGTATTATCATCACTAGGCCTTTCTTTCACTCTATTGCATTCCTATACCAATCATATTATGAATTCCTCACATTGGCCCACATTCCTTAAATTAGATGTTATGCTTGCCATGCTCTATTATCACTTAATTACACTGTTCCATTCACTCATTTCGAGTAAATGTTTACTTTCAACAAGAGCTACTATGAACTTAGTCAGTCTCTTAGTCGTCTGCCTTATAATTAGTAATATCATTTATAGCTTAAACCATCTCAAATCAAATTACAAATTCAATTTGTTCACTTCTATAAGGTCATAACTACACAGGATCTCTAAGTGCCCAAATATAACTCTGGAGTGGATCCCACTTGTTCATGGTGTACAAACAAGCTCGGAGCCACCATTTTCCTTTGAAATTCGCCTTAGCTATACATGATCCTGGTGCCCTTCCATTTCTAGCACCCGAAAACTACATATCCTTCTTGTCCCATACTCATCACTTCCCCTGGTTTAGTCTTTATTTATTTAGGGAACAATGGATGTTCCTTTTCTTTTTCGACATGTTGCATGCATTCCCTAAATGTTCCCATTTCTGTTTCTACACACTGCATACATTGGTCGTTATCTTTCTTAGTAACTGTCATCACTCAAATGGCAACTTTCTCATTGCTTCATGTACTAGCTACATCCTCTTATCTCTGATCTACTAATGGTTGGGCCATCATCTTTCTAGTCATGAAAATTCTTCTTCACACTAAGGTCTTAGCCCACTCTGCCAAGTATTAAAAACGGGTTACCTCATGTACGACTCACGTATACTTTATAAGTACTACACTATAGGTTGGACACATAGGTCTCTAATAAGAATCTTATCTAATCTATCATATCATAATATCTCTAAATTACATCTGACTTGATTCATTTAAAGCTTTATGATTTTGCCAAGTCACAGTGAGTATCATGCGCCAATAGTGTTATGTGTACCATAACACTTCATGCATACTATACACACATAGTCTTGACTTCACCACTTAGCACCTTGATTCACGATTTCATTTCATTCTATATTATCTTCTACATAGCACACATTTCTTACAAATGGTGCTACTTAATCAACAAAGGCTAGATGCATCACGAACGCATTACCATACATGACAATGAATTAGATAGGTAGTCGAATAATTAGTTCTACTCTAAAGCAACAATCAAACAAGAACATGCAGTAAGGCAAAACCAAAGTTTCTAAACTTATGTGATCCTCTATCATGCATAGTTTTTAAAGCACTGATTTTTAGGTCATCTAATCATAACAATATTATCATTACACATTTGGCAAATCATATCATTCATGGCATACCATAAGAATTTACTAATATAGCAATTATATAACTATATCTTAACCTTAAGTATAATAGGGTAACACATAACACTTATCATTTCTATCTAATTTCATGTCTTTCTATCACTACTGTCTACCTATTGACACACAAATAAGCTGGTAGTATATATCACTTTCTTATTAGCAAACACTCCACATAATAATTCGTACAGTAATGCATATAAAATTTGTGCACTTATACTAAATCATATAAGCTACTAACATTTTTGGCAAATGTTACTTAACATCATCATAACATATTTGACATAAATTATAACTTCAGCATTCATAATCACTAAATATGGCATCATAAAATGACATTATCACATACTAACTTTAACTTTTCCATCATACAATAACATAATGTCAAGTAGGACTATATGCTCACCCCTGTTGAACTCTGCATGATTGCTCTTCTCCAATTTAGAACCTTACCTTTTTAAAACATGTTTGAAACCCTTGAAAACATTAAGTCATGTATTCAGATCGTGTTTCAAATCCCTAAGCAACAACCAAACAAGAACATGCAAATAGGTTATCTTCACATTCCTCAAACTAACTTATTTAAGGTTTGTTCGATAATAAGTAATTTTCCTTTCAAAAATCATTCTATAAATCTATTAAAACCCTAGTTTAAGTCCAGTCACACAGCACATACATGCCGAATCCCTTAAACTCACGTTTTAATACCAACTTGTAACACCCAAAAGAAATTATTTAATAAATACTTAAAATAATAATATATTGATTTACAAAAACTTTCAAAATAGTTAAATAAATTGTATTAAAGTATACCTAGCACGTAACAAGTAATGTTCCTCATGAAGAAGCTGGGTAACATTCATCCTCACATAGAATACCTTAAACTATAACACCTCATGAAGAGGCATTGTAACCCTGACCTCACAAAAAGGTATCGTACGACCTTACCTCATGAAGAGGTACCATAAAAATTGATCCTTACTTCACAAAGAGTTGTCGTATGGCCTTAATCCACGAGGAGGTATCATAAATATATCACTACAAGGAGACAGTAAACATAAATATCATGACATACAAGCACATACACACATAGGCACATAATGGAACATATAGATAGTGAATACTCACCAGATCCAAGGGAGCAGCTAGCAGCAAATACCAATACCAAGATATCACAAGAGCATGTAACAGGCTACAAAACATCAGTTTATTACTTTTTGGGACATAATAAACGACTCCTTAACTTGTTTCATTATTTCTTAACAATTTATGTTTTCCTGTTTCTATATACACAACAGTTATCGTACTGTTTTGAACCACTAGACTTTAGATTTATTCATTGAATTTTATATTACAACTTAGTATTCTTTCATATCTTTCCAATCCCATTTGCCTTGTATTTTGATTATTTTTATACTATTTTATATGAATTTTACAAGGTTACAGTTACAAGCTGTCCAGTGCTAATCAGCTTGACAACCCTGAACAAATTGCACTATAAACATCCTTTTGGTTGAAACCAGACATTAAGGTATATAAATGAAAGAAACTAGACGCCCATAGTTTTCTAATGGAATTAGTCTGAACCTCAAATGACCTTTGTATTGTTTACTATGAATTTTATGAAACGCAACAATAAGCTATCTAGTACAACTTTAATAGTACCAGACAATTCATGCCATAACCATTTTTAAACTTAACATCAAGTTAAAGGGTCTATAAATATATGCAACTAGACTCCCATATGCTTCTAATGCTTTTGGTCTTCGCCTCATATGAGTTTTCTATGATTTTATATGATTTTTGAAAAACAATGCAAGAAAGCATAAAGTTTCAATCGTTATTCTAGTATCGTGTTTTCTTTTAGTCTTTAGAACCTATGATGTCATAAAGCTTGAAACATTATCATGTGGGTTCTTAATTCATTAAGTTTTGAATAAAATTACCAATTGATGACCTAATTTTTTGGGAGTAAGGCTGCTCACTTTATTTTTACACATTTTATATACATTCTCACATTGCAAAGTACTATTTTTAACTTCTTTTTTCTAGTACACACTTATACATCTAAGGTAGGGGTAGCAATCCATGACACGACACGACAAAAATAAATGACACGAAACGAAATTGAGACGAAATAGAATTTTAAATTCGTGTTCGTGTCATGTTCGTGTTCGTGTTCGTGTCATGTTCGTGTTCGTCTTCGTGTCAAGTGTAAAAAACACGACGTCGTGTCGTGTCGTGTTCGTGTTCGAAATTCAACATAATATTAACATGTTTTTGTCGTGTTTCTTGTGTTTATCGTGTTTGTCGTGTTTTGTATGATTAATTATAAATTAAATAAACTAAATGTTTATTTTATTTTATCTTTTTCGTGTTTTTCGTGTTGGTCGTTTTTATCGTGTTTTAATTGGGTCATTTTCGTGTTAGCAAAGCAAAACACGACGTCGTGTCGTGTCGTGTTCGTGTTATATAAAAAATTGTCGTGTCGTGTCGTGTCAGGAAAAAACCCGACACGACTGCCCGATTTGCCACCCCTAATCTAAGCTCACACTTATACATCTAATGTATATATTTATTAACTTTTTAAAACATGTATTTTTATGTTAAATTCTCATTTTTGTTTAAGTCTTGATGTATATAGGACTTAAGAAGGAATTTTGCATGAAGTTTTTTGGATGAAGACACTTTGACCCATATCTAGTGCTTGAATCATAACTTCTGGAAAATAACTCCAAATAAGATGGTTCAAGTTTCCCTGGAAACTACACAAACATTCCTACCACTTTTGTCCTTAGCAGTATTTCCAAATTAAGACCCTATTTTTCTCTACTCGGTCTGCAAATTCGGGATAGATTGTTGTATGGAATTTCAAAACATTTTTCCTAACTTTTCCTTAATTCATTCCTATTAATTGAGTTTGGCTTGAGTCTTTAGGATACATATACACTCATTAAAACATAATGTGGCTAGGGTTTCATAGAAACCATAAATTATAGGTTTTTCTTATTAGAGTTCAAGAGGAATCAAGAAATTCATGGCTAAAAAAGAAGGCTATGTCTAGTATACATTCATCACGGTTTTGGATTGAAATAAGACATAAAACTCTCAACCCAAAGGGTTGTTTTTCTTTTCTCAACACAATCACAACACACGATGGTGTTGTGGTGGTGCCTGTGATCCTTAGAAGCCGAAAAATAAGAAGAAACAAGAAAGAATCATGAAGGAATAATAATGTACCTACCCTTTAACCATATGTGGATGAAAGTAATGATATTGAACCCATGATACTACCGTTCATTTCTGATCTCATTTCATTCTCATTCTCCTTCTCATGTGCTTCTTCTCGGTAATACTCATTGTCGGTCAACACCTACTAACTCTTAGCATCATAAATTGTGAATGGGGGTAGGTTTTGGCATGTACTTACGGGAAAGGAAATGAGCCTGAACTCCAAATTCATGAATCACAAGAATAAATAGAAGTCCTGATTCCTCCAACTCATGGCCAAAAAATATGACATATACAAGTTTCATTTTGTCATCTTTGGGTCATAGACTATGGCATAATGCCAATTCCTACCCCCATGCAACTTCATATTATCATATGAGTTTATCAAAAGGTCAAACTTAGCTCCTCAATTGTATTTTAACATTTATACATAATTATATTCTTTTATTGTTCAGAATGTTTGGAGTCTGATCCAAACACAAAAGACTGCAACACTCGAGACAAGTCGGAGGTTTACTCTAGACCGAAGCTACCGTCTATGATTTGATAGTATGTATTCTAGACAAAATCCCTTCAACCGAAGATCGAAGGCGAACTTGGGCTAAAGCCAAAGCTCTAATGGGAGTAAGGCCAGCCAGTTGAGGTGATACTTGGCAACAACCAAATCTTTTGGTGATGTTTGTGTGTCCCTCTACGGACAAGAGTTCATCATGACGGCAGTATCTTGAGCTATAATCACTAAAGTGAATGATCAACAGTAGAGGAAAACATGGATGGATCAGATGTCAAACACTCAAGATAGTCAGCAGGAGAGGCTGGTGAGCGAGGAGGTCCTCGAACTGAGGAGGTTACTAAGCCGAAGAGTTGAGATGTAGAAAATTTTCAAACTGAAGAGAAGTTCATCCAGAAGTGTTCTGTTCAGACTGGAGAACCTTTAGACACAAGCTCGGTTCATATTGGAGGGTTCTCGGACGGAAGAGTTTGTTCCAAGATCAAAGTGTAGTCCGACAGAAGAAGAAGAAGCTTAGTCAAACAGATGCATAAGTTTTCAGACGGGAGGCAATACACCAAACTGCAGTCCGACAGTGGAAGTAGAAGCTTAGTCAGACAGTTGCGAAAGTTCAAACCGGAGCCAATACACTCAACCGGAGACCAAGAGGTACTCCTGACCGAAGGAGAATCCTTGTCAATACCATCCTTGATGTTGTCTCATCAACTGACAAATTATCTTGCGAACATACATGAGGCATATGGCTCAATGTGTTAGAGGGCAACATGGGAAGCAAGATCTGGCAATATGTAGGTTGTCAAATTAGTATAGTGCTACATGCCCTAGATCATATGCATTAGACCTACTTTTTTGCTTATATATTTCAACCTTCTTCACAATGCATGTATGTATCCAATATTCATAAGGTGAATATTATGAATATTGCTAGTCATATATCTCTCTCCATTGTAAATCATTGAAGTTTATCAATGAAAATATCTCGTTGTTTCTTGCAGTGGATGTAGCTCGACTTGTTGTCGAGTGAACCACTTTACATCCATTTGTCTCTCATTTTATCTTCGTATTTCTCATTATTCTAAACAGTTGTGTGTATTGGTTGATTTGGAAGTGCCTAGTAGTGTTTGTTTGTTCCCAACAAACCGGATATTGATTTCATCCAGTCTAGGACCCTCCGATACCCCCAACAAAATTGTCATTATTATTTAATTTCTTATCAAACTTAAGAATGTCATGGTCTTTTTTTCGTAATTTGTCGTGTATGCGAATGGAACAATTAAACTCTTTAATTGTTGTGATTATTATTTGTTTTTTTATATTTCAGATTTAAAAAAAATTAGATGTTATTTAATAAACGGGTATCCATCTGGTTTATCGAACCCGACAGAGATTTTTTTCACCCAAACTCGTTGAGGATTTGGCGGGACAATGATAGGGATGGAAATGGGGATCGGAAGTCGAGGATGGGGACAATAATTGTAGTTTCTGCCAATATCCAACCTCGTTTGCATCCCTAGAAAAGCAAATTAAAAACACATTATTAGTCGGTCATATTATAATAATGGTGGCCCTAATGACAATCCCTTATTTCGGAGGAAGGGGATAAATGCAGACTGTGTGGATCTCGATTGTAACAAAAGCCCAGAATGGTATTCTCGTGGGCCTAATGAAGAAGAGAGGGCATTTCTTGAATAACATAAATGTTGGCCTTATGAAACTATGCAGCTAGTGGGTTTGCACAAGGCAGATCTCATTCAAAGAGTAAGCAATGCAAATGAAGTCTTAGAAATATAGGACGCGTTCGGCAAAATTTATTGGAGTATTTACGCATAGCTTACGTTATTTTACTCTATGCTTATCCTTATCTCTTGATTCCTTGTAAATAGGCTAGTTCAGTAGAGAGTTTTATCCGTACCGTGGTCACCTAACGACTCGTGACTATGATCGCCGCTTGCTGGTTCGGTGTTTTGAGTGTGCGATGGTGGTTCCGGACTGTTACCTCCCTCTGTGTCGGCAGAGTCCGAAGTTCCTTGGGACGGGCTGTTATCAGCGTTGCCTTGATCAGGTGACGGAATCTCTTGGGTTGGTGTAGTCGGTGTTGAGTCATTGCCTGGGTTTTCTGCCTCGTCAAAAACTATTGACTCCTTTGGGAATTTAAAGATTTCCTCTTCTTCAATTTTATTTTTCAAAGTGGAGAATGGAAAAACTTCTTCCACAAATTTTACGTCCCTCGAAATGACAATTTTTCCATGTTTAGCATCATAAATTTTGTAGCCTTTTGTTCCCTTCGGATACCCAACAAAAATACCTGGTCTCCCCCTCACTTCAAACTTATCTCCTTTGGTTTCGGTGTTTCTATAATAAGCAAGGCAGCCAAAGGTTCGTAAAAAATCGTATTCCGGTTTTTCATCATACAAAATTTCGAACGGAGTTTTGTTATTTATTACTTCTGATGGCAAACGATTAATCAAATATGTTGCTGTCAATATACACTCGCCCCAAAATTTAGTCGGTAATTCGGCTTTAAACCTTAATGCCCGTACCGTCTCAAGAAGATGTCTATGCTTACGTTCCACAACCCCGTTTTGTTGGGGTGTGTGGGGACAAGTTGTTTCTAAAACAATCCCTTGATTGGCATAGAACTCGAGCATGCGGTTTGATGTGAATCCCCCCCCCCCCCCCCCCCCGTTGTCACATCTAATTTTCTTAATATTCTTTTCAAATTGAGTTTTCACGAATTTGTAAAAATCTATTAAACATGAACTAGCATCACTATTGTTCTTTAGGAGGAAGACCCAAACCGCCCTACTAAAATCATCGACTATAGTGAGGAAATATCTTGCATGCGTGAGAGATAAGGTACGATATGGACCCCAAATATCGCAATGTATTAAATCAAAACAATCAAGAGTTTTAATGGAACTAACTGGAATAGGTGACCTTGTGTGTTTAGCTTTGGCACAAGAATCACAAAACCAACTTTTGTTTTTACTAGTAACACTATTAAGAAAATCAATTCGAGCAAGTTTGGTACTTGAGGCATGGCCCAAACGGTTGTGCCAAACGTCGATGGTCGCCATCATTGCTTGTCTTTTCTCGCCAGCCATCCCCATTCGGTAGAGACCATTCCTGCACTTACCCGTTCCAATCAACGTCCTCGAGGTCAAGCCCTGCATAACAAAGAAGTCCGGGAAAAAGGTTACTGCACATTGCAAATCTTTTGATATTTTGCTAACAGAAATTAAATTGCATTTGAAATTCGGGACGTGCAAAACCCCTTTTATTTTGGTTCCATTTTTCAAGGTGTGATCTCCTCTTCCTTCTATGGTTATTCTTTCACCATTTGGTATAGTGACCGGGGGCTCATGAATGTCTTGGGATCGGTTTTCAAGAATAGAACCCATGTGTGTAACATGGTCTGTAGCTCCTGAATCCACAACCCAATTATTCTTTTTACTGTGGTTACCTGTTGCATTTGTTGTGGGTCCACCAGATGTCATGTTGGCAACCGGGGAGGCGTTGACTTTTGTTGCTGCTCCAAAGAGAGTCAAGAATTGTTGATATTGTTCTTCAGTAAGGCCTGGTATCGGGCTGTTTTCGGATTCAACACAGGCTGCTCTTGGCTTGGTCTTTTCCCGTTTTGCCCCTTACCTGGCCACCATTCCGTAAATCCAATCAGTTTAAAGCATCCTTCTCGGTTGTGACCGCTTTTGTCACAAAAGGTACAATGTTCAGTCTTTTCTCCGGGGTTTCGCTTGCCTTCCTTTTGACTGTTCTTGTTTGGTTGGTGGGTCTCACGTCTAGAAGGAACAAATGCTTGGAAGGCTGCAGCATCAATTCCACTTCGTTTTCCTGTTGTCACGTTTCTTTGTTGCTCGTCTTCAGATACCAAATGATAAGCTGCACTGAGAGTCGGAATGGGGTTCATTGCAAGAATTTGTGTTCTAATGGTTGAGAACTCGCTGTCAAGGCCAAGAAGAAACTCATAGAGTCTCTCCTTTTCCTTTAGTTTCGTTAACTCCTTTCCAATCCCGCAGGTACAGCCATCACATGAACACCTTGGGTTTGGCAAGACGGATTGTAATTCATCCCATAATACACGAAGCTTCGTGTAATAGGTTGAGACGGTAGCTCCATCTTGTCGTGTGGCTGTCAATTTTTGTTTTAGTTCGTAAGCCCTAGGGGCACTTTGTTTGCCAAATCTTTCTTCCAAGTCCTTCCACATCTCTTCAGCTGTGGCAGCATACTTGACGCTGTTTCGTATCTCCTTATCCATGGCCGTGTTCAGCCAACCCTTGATCATAGCATCGCATCTCATCCATCCCCGGTATTCTGCAGCGGTCTGATCTGGCTTCTTAATAGACCCGTCGATGAAACCCATCTTGTTCTTTGCAAGGAGAAAGTTAACCATCTCTTGAGACCAATCAACGTAGTTGTCATCGGTGAGGACTTCACTGACATGCATCTGTCTGGGATAGTCGGATGGGTGAATGTAAAGGGGTGAATCATGGTCGGAGGTCGCTCCATCTTTCTTGTTGGTTTTGCTGGCTTCGTCGGTCATGGCGAAGAGAACAAGAGAGGACGACGAATCAGATTTTGATTTTAGGGTTTCTTTAGTTTGCCTGCTCTGATACCATGAAGAATTTGGTAATCGGAGATATATTTTCTTCTCATCAATATACAGAAAATACAGGCCTATTTAAGGCTAAGAATTACAACAGAAAAGGAGAGAAAACAGAGATAAAACTCTCTACAGATAAAACTCTCTACTGAACTAGCCTATTTACAAGGAATCAAGAGATAAGGATAAGCATAGAGTAAACTAACGTAAGCTATGCGTAAATACTCCAATAGAATTTATTTGACGGCCATCGACTCCAACGATGAGCCGAAATACTTCGCCCAGGCTGTTCAAAATGAAAATAGGAGACAAGCTATGAAAAATGAAATTCAAGCTCTTGAAAAGAATGGGACTTGGAACCTTGAAGAGCTACCAAAAGGCAAACGCGCCATAGACTCTAAATGGGTCTATAAGATCAAATACAAGCCAAATGGAGAAATTGAAAGGTATAAAGCACGGTTGGTCGCGAAAGGCTTCACCCAAATGGAAGGAGTCGACTACCACGAGATGTTTGCACCCGTAGCCAAGCTCGTTACCGTTCGAACTCTCTTTACTGTTGCAGTGAAGAAAGGCTGGTTAATACATCAATTGGATGTGAACAACGCCTTCCTACACGGAGAGTTGGACGAGGAGGTATATATGAAAATACCTCAAGGGTTTGGAAAAAGAAATGAGACAAGAGTGTGTAAGCTGCGGAAGTCCCTTTACGGCTTGAAACAAGCCTCACGAAATTGGTACCAAAAATTCACGTTGGCTCTTGTCAAGATTGGCTTCAAACAGACCAAGATGGATCACTCACTCTTTATTTACAAAAACGGTGACACCTTCGTTACCGCACTCATCTATGTTGACGACATGATCATCGCCGGCAACAATTTAGAAAAGATCCAAGCAACCAAGAAATATCTTGATGAAAAGTTCAGTATCAAAGACCTCGGAACCTTAAAGTACTTTTTGGGAATCGAAGTAACTCGCACACGTGATGGTCTTGTGCTAAATCAAAGGAAGTATGTTCTAGACATCTTAAATGACTGTGGCTTACAAGGGTGTCGACCATGTACCTTCCCCATGGAACAAAACCTCAAGTTAGACAAAGACAATGAAGACCCGAAGGTAGATGCAAGCCAATACCGCCGCCTTGTCGGCAGACTCCTCTACTTACAGGCTACCCGTCCCGACATTGCATACTCGGTCAATGTTCTTAGTCAGTTCGTTGCAGACCCACGCCAAACACACATGGATGCAGTGACTCGTGTCTTACGTTACCTTAAAGCTACTCCTGGGCAAGGAATCCTGCTGCCCTATAATGGCGGAACTAATCTTGTAACATACTGTGACTCAGACTGGATGGGCTGTCCGTTTACTAGACGGTCACGAACTGGGTACCTTCTCCTTCTGGGTGGTGCGCCAATTTCCTGGCGATCCAAGAAACAGTCGGTTGTGTCCCGATCCTCTGCAGAGGCGGAATATCGCGCCATGGCAACCACAGTCAGTGAAATCTTGTGGATGCGATGGCTCCTAAATGAGTTGGACGTCAAACAGAATGGACCGACTCCTCTATTTTGTGACAACCAAGCTGCCCGACACATCGCTAATAATCCCGTCTTTCATGAACGTACGAAGCACGTTGAAATGGATTGCCATTTCGTGCGAGAGCGAGTCGAGTCCCAAGAGATACAACCGTTGCACATCAATACGAAGCTTCAGATTGCCGACTTGTTTACAAAGGCCTTGGGAGCTCAACAACTTCGGGTACTACTTGACAAGTTGGGCATTCGAAATCTTCATACTCCAACTTGAGGGGGAGTATTGGAGTATTTACGCATAGCTTACGTTAGTTTACTCTATGCTTATCCTTATCTCTTGATTCCTTGTAAATAGGCTAGTTCAGTAGAGAGTTTTATCTGTAGAGAGTTTTATCTCTGTTTTCTCTCCTTTTCTGTTGTAATTCTTAGCCTTAAATAGGCCTGTATTTTCTGTATATTGATGAGAAGAAAATATATCTCCGATTACCAAATTCTTCAAAATTAGCTGGTAGCCAGTAGTGGTTAGCGGTTAGCGATTAGCGATTAGCTGGAAGCTGGTAGCAGTTAGCGATTAGCCGGTAGCTGTGAATTTTATTATTGCAGAAGTGTTCGGCAAAAGCAGCTGTTAGTTTTTAGAAATGTAAAATAATATTAAATTTAAAAGTCAAACGCTAAACGCTCACAAAATTGAAATAGCTTTTGGATTATGAGCGTTTTGTTAAAAGTAAAAGCTAAAAGTTCTTGCTGCCGAACGAGGTTTTTTTATTTTTTCGAGCGTTTTCCTAAAAGCTAAACGCTAAACGCTTCCAAAAGCTCTCAAACACTGCGTGCCGAACACACCCATAGTAATATCAAAATATAAACCTAGAATTATTGGTGAGTGCAGATGATGATATGGTTGACTTGGAGTAGAGCTTCTTGCGCAATGTGATATATCGTTGTTTTTTTTTTTTTTTTTTAAATCTTGGATAAAAGAAATGTGGAATAAAAAAATACTTGCAGTAATTAATATTAGTTTAGTATTAAAGCCAAATCTCTAGCGTTACAGCATCTTTAATATTAGACAATTACAAACTAAATTCCATAAATATAAAAATGACATATAAAACAATTATTCTATTTATTTATTCAGGTTATTCAATTTACCCAAACAGTTAAAAACAAACAGAAACTGAATTAAATAAAATCCTCTTATTTGGTTAACCATACAAATCACTGTATAAGTTAGCTCTCATTTGGTTTTGGATGGTTACACGATTTCTATTTTTTTTTTCTTACATCTATTACCCGGTATAAGTTTTTCGTTTTGATAAGAGTAAATTACAATAATGGTCCATGTGGTTTGCATGAAATTGCAATAATCGATCAACTTTTTAAAAAGCAACGAAAATGGTCCAAATGTTTCGATTTTCTTTCAATAATGATCCAAAAATAAGTAAAAAAAAGTAAAAAGACAAATTTACCCTTTTTAATTTATTTTTCATTTTTATTTTTATGTTTTATTTATTTTAGTAATTAAAAAAAGAAAAATACCCCACCCACACCCCTGCATATATATATATATATATATATATATATATATATATATATATATATATATATATATATATATATATATATATATATATATATATATATATATATATCTCTATATATATATATATATATATATATATATATATATATATATATATATATATATATATATATATCTTCTTTTCTGGTTAATCAAGAACAGAACACCCCCATCTCCACCATATTTTCCGGCGAAAAACTCTGCGATGAAATGGGTTTTGAATCAATTAAAAAAAAGAAAAATAAAACAACACAACTCTCTCTTCTTTTCTGGTTAATGAAGAACAAAACCCCCCATCTCCAACATTTTTTCCTTGTAAGACATGGCGATTTACCTTCGTTCCGATTAACCGGAATCGGCATGCCTCCGGCGGATAATATAGATCATATGCAGGAATTCGATTGGAAGTTGGGTCGGCTGGCTAATACAATTCCTGCCCAGTTCGAGTACAAACCTTTGATTGTCAAGAACACTCTACACACCTACACACAATACCCATCGTGAACGCAGGTATCGTCTCTCTTTGTCTTTTCTCAGTTTTGCCCTAATGTATAGATCTACTGGGAAATTGATGAAGAAAACTCGATGGTGTAATGCTATGAAATAATGAATGCATAATTATTACAGCCCAATTTTGATGAGTGTCGGAGAATTATAAAGTGGGAACACCGCAACAGGAATGTGT